>JADMNL010000028.1:15365000-17765000 GCA_016271365.2 Neoceratodus forsteri
GTCATTCTCGATGCCCTACAGGGGGCATGTCTTAGCTAGTGGTGGAACCCATTCAGGAGGGAGCAATATTAGACCTGGTACTCTCAAAGGAGAGAGAATCACAAATTTAGAAGTCAGTAAACATCTGGGAACAAGCGACCACTGCACAGTGTGCTTCACAATAAACACAACCATGGAGACAAGCCATACAAAGACAAGGATACTGGACTTTAGAAGGGCTGACTTTGGCATAATGGGTGAATACCTGAGGAATGCATTAGCAATGGCCAGAAAGGAGGGGTGGAAGAACAATGGAGAAAAATCAAAACTGCCATCATGGAGGCAACAAGCCTTTGTGTGAAACAAATAAAGAAAACAAAGTGGAATAAAAAAACACTATGGTTCTCAAAAGAGGTTTCAGGGAAGGTTAATGAGAAAAAGGCTACATTCAAAAAGTATAAGGAATCACAGAAGAAGCATGACAGGTAACTGTATCAATTAAAGCAGAAAGAAGTGAGGAAGGCAGTCAGAAAAGCAAAGGCCTAAACCGAGGAAGAGATAGCCAACTCAGTTAAGAAGGGGGATAAAACCTTTTATAGGTACATTAGGGAGCATAGAAAGGTTAAGGGAGGGATAGCGAAGATTAATAAAGGAGAGGGGATGTGGGCAGAGGGACAGTGAAAAGAGAGATATTGAATGAATACTTTTGCTCAGTATTCACAAAAGAAGAAGAATAGGAGTTACCTAAACCAAACAATAGAAGCACTCTGGGTAGTGGGGTTGACGCCAGTCCATTTACAGAAGAAAGAGTCCTGAAAGAACTCCTAAAACTCAAGGTGGACAAAGCAATGGGGCCTGATGGGATTCACCCTGGAATCCTAAAAGAGCTAAGGGAGGACCTAGTGACACCACTAACCACACTTTTTAACAAATCATGGGAAGATGGGGTGATACCTGAGGACTGGAGGAGGGCAGATGTGATTCTTCTTCACAAAAGTGGGAGCAAGGCAGAAGCAGGAAACTACAGACCTGTTAGTTTGACCTCAGTGGTGGGGAAAATGATGGAATCACTTCTGAAAGAAAGAATTGTTCAGTACCTAGAGGCCAGCAAGGCACAGGACCCAAAGCAGCATGGATTCACAGCAGGAAGGTCATATCAGACGTATCTAATCAATTTCTTTGACTGGGTGACCAAAGTAATAGACCAGGGAGGGGCTGTGGATATGGCCTACCTAGACTTTAGCAAGGCATTTGACACAGTCCCGCACAAAAGATTAATAATCAAGTTAGCCAGCCTGGGAGTGGGTCCCAGAGTGGTAGCCTGGGTAACAAACTGGCTGCACAACAGGACACAGAAGGTAATAGTGAATGGAACACATTCTGAAGAAAGAGGGGGTTACTAGTGAGTACCTCAGGCTCCAGTACTAGGTCCAGTCCTCTTAACGTCTTTATAGGGGACATTGCAGAGGGTCTGGAAGGAAAGGTATGCCTCTTTGCAGATGACACAAAGATCTGTAACAGAGTTGATACACAAGGGGGGTAGAAAGGATGAGAAGGGACTTGGCAAGGTTGGAGGAATGGTCAGACATATGGCAACTTAGATTCAATGCAAAGAAGTGCAAAGTAATGCACCTGGGAAATAAAAATCCAGGAGAAGAGTACACAATAACAGGGGAGGTACTAACAACCACAATAATGGAAAGGGATCTGGGTGTAGTCATATCAGATGACCTAAAGGTGGGTAAGCAATGGGATAAGTCAGTAAGGAGATCTGGGGGATACTGGGATGCATAGGGAGGGGCATCACAAGTAGAAAAAGGGAAGTGGAGCAGACTGGGTGGGCCAAGTGGTCCTTATCTGCCATCAAAGTCTATGTTTCTATGTTTCTATGAGGTGGTGTGATGAGCAGGGTGGTGATTGGCTAAGGTGGTAGGAATGTGGAGGGGGGGAGACAGGGGGTAGTATATATATTAAGGGGAAGGAATTAGGGAAGGGGGAGAGTGCCTGAGAAAGAAAAGAGTGGTGAAACTACTTAGTGGACACAGTCACAACAGCTAAGGGCCATAAGGTGTTTGCGGTCTTGAGCTTGAAGCGGCCCAGTGTAGTCTCATGCACAATATGGACTTCCAGTTGCTGAAGGCATGGTTCAAGGATAACCTACTGGTGCTTAACATAAATAAAACTCAAACTATGCTGTTACACCACACCTCCTTTGACCTGTCCACCCATCCTCTTATGGTGGTTAAGACCTCAACCAGTGTGGCACTTGAAGGGATTAACTCCTTAAAATATCTTGGCGTTATCCTTGATGAGCACCTATCTTTCAAAACACACTCAGAGAAAATTATTAAATCCACTCATCAGAAGCTTAGCCTATTATACTGTACAGCCCCCTACCTTACACCACATTCCAGAAGGACTATTGCCTCTGCAACCCTACTCCTGGGCCTCGTATACAAGCCCTGCTTATCAACACTGCCATGCCTTCAATCATGAACAGACTTAGACAAAAATATCACAGGATAGCCCAATGTGCTGCAACTTTCCATGCTCGAACCCATCACTAAGAGGTGCTTAATATTTTCGGCTGGCCTTCCTTTGATGTTAAACTGGATTTCCCCCTACTATGTACCATGTATAAACTCGTCCCCCTCCCCTCCCTTCCCAGTATCTCCAATCTGCTCATGTTGAAACCCTTCACCAGATCCCTTTGATCCTCCCAATATCCAATGCTTTGTTCACCTAAGCCTCGTTTAGCCATCGGTAAGACATCCTTCACATTTACAGACCCTCATAAATGGAACAGCCTTCCACACAGCTTACTTTCCTGTACATCACTTTATCAGTTTAAAAGACTTTTCAAAGAAACATTCTTTCCCCTGCTTATCTGTAACTTCAAATAACATCTCTTATCGTCATAGGTCTTCTCTCCCCACCTACCACCTACTCCCATCTTCCTGACATAAAAATTATCCATCGTTACCCAGTCCTAAAGCTTCACCTATTGTAGTCACTTTTTAGACACTTTGTAAATATATATATATATTATGGTAGCATGGTAGTGATACCATAGTTAGGGTTGAGGAGCCATTTACGTTAAACTCAAATTTTTGCACCCTAATAACTTTGCAACTGTTTAATGGATTTGCCTAAAATTTGGAATACACGATCAAGACCTATACGCCTTGGGATCTGCCAAGTTTCGTACCGGTCACTTATATGGCTGCGCAGTTATGACATGTGATCTGCACGCGCATTTACGCTTTTTTGGAATTCTACAGTTGTCTCTACAGGTCGCACGGTTTGAGCGACCAGTCCAAAATCTTTAAGGAACATGCAGCCAGGGTCCCCGATGTGCCTTTTGAAGATTTCATGAAAAAATATTGAATGGTTCAAAAGTTATTCAAAAAACAAGTTCCCATTATAAGTCAATGGGAAAAGTTAAAAAGTTCGACAGTGTCGCAAATGCAGTTTTTATTTTCGCAAATGGCTCTTTTACTGTTGCAAATCTGCCATTTTGTTTTAAGTTGGTCATCAGAAAAATATTTGGCATTTAAATTTGGGACTCTCTAGCTACCTAATTCTTTTTGTGTTCACCTAGTCTGACCCTGAGGATGCTATTCATGTCTTTATTTTGGGGTAAAACCCCCCAGAAATATGTTTTTCAAATTTCTTGAAAAAGTACTTTTGCAAAATACTTTCGCGTGCACAACACTGTCGAATGAATTTGCGAAAGCTTTTGCAAAGTTCGACTGCTTTTCCAGGCTGTGGGAAACTGACAGCAATTTTTTGGCACTCTGCTGCAAAAGAACGGTTTGGTCTTTTGGGCTGAAATTTGGAGGGAATGCAGCCAACATCTCACCAATGTGCCTTTCAGTATTTTGGTGCAAAAATATTACAGGGCAGCAAAGTTATGGCACTCTAAATTTGACGCTTTTTCCCATAGGATAACATTACGGCATCTGCCGTATTACAGGAATCATTTGGTACCCTGTTGCAAAATAACGGTTTGGTCTTTTGGGCTGAAATTTGGAGGGAAGACAGCCAACATCCCACAGATGTGCCATTCAGTGGGTTAGTGACAAAATATTACAGGAAGCCAAAGTTATGGCACTCCAAACTTCTCTTTTTTCCCCTTAGGATTACATTATGGCGTTCGCCGTGCCTTTCAGGGTCCGTAGCTCGGAAATGGTGCGAGATAAAGACTTTTTGTTGGAAAAACTCTTAGGCCCCTAGCAGGGGTTAAGCACAAAACTAGCCAGGAAAGTCATAAATCATATAACTTTCAAAAATTTTTCTACGTCGTACAGTTCCCGAGATATAAGCAATTTAATATTCCAACTCCTCATTTCTGCTCCAAAACCCATTATTATGCATACATTCTTTGTACTCACTGTCTTTCTCTATGCAGCTTTTGGGGAAAACCAGCCTGTGCACTTACATTACTGTTACTGTTACCGCTTCCGCCTGCGGTTCCATTGCCATTTCACTTACCGTTCCCATCTACGCCACTATGTGCGGTACCCTTTGCATATTCATTTACGCTTGCTTTTGCGTTGTTTTCAACATTTCTGCCTACTGTACTTTTTCTCTGTTTCCCTTTGCGTCACCATGTGCATTACCACTTGGGTTTGTGGGCACAATGTTACTATGTGACAAGACATCACGTGGCGTGCTCCCACCGCCGCATTACATTCACTATTTCTCATTATCATTCTCAAAAAGAAGGGAAATTTGAGGGAAAAAACTCTGTTTAATGCATTAGTTAGGGTTGTTCTACAGCGAAAAAAGCGAGGAAATTTGGTGTTAGGGTTGAAAGCCCCTCTTGGACCCCCTGCCCACACCCCAACCAGCATCGGGGTGCGCATTGGGGTTGTTGGTCCTAACTCTCACCCCATTCTCCTATACCTCTGCTTCTTCATGCATCTGATGGGGTGAGATTTAGGGCCGGCAACTCCAACGCGCTGCGACCGATGGTTGGGGGTGTGGGCAGGGGGGTCCAAGGGGGGGCTTTCAACCCTAACACCGCATTTCCTCACTTTTGTCGCTGTAGAACAACCCCAACTAATGCATTAAACTGAGTTTTTTGCCTCTAATATATATGTATATTTATACAATAGGAGTGAGCTATATTTTTCACTGATAAAAGCATGTACTACTAACACAGTGTGATAAATGCAAGCCCAGGCTAACACAGTGTTGATAAATGCTGTATAATGTATGGTAGAACATCGTTATAGGTAGACATTTGTCATTTTATAACAATGTTTTCTAGTGATGCAACATCACAATGTTGCTAACCCATCAATGGTATGTCACATGGGTTAACAACTGATAACATTCTGGGCATGTGCACTACTTGATCGGATGGCTTTGAAACAGCTGCAGCAGTGATAGCAGAGCGGCAGCAACATTAAGAAAACTGCAGTTAGGAACTGCTTTCTTTTAAAATAACATAAATGGTACCATACATTATAAAATATAATGTATGGTACATCGATGGTTAACCATTTTCTTAACCCATCTCGAGGTTGCCAGGGTGACGTAAACTTCTCAAGCTTCGCTCTTGAAGTTTACATGGTCGCCCTGGCAACCTCTCGATGGTTAAGAAACCGGTTAACTATCGATGACCACGCATTATCCTCTATTTATACATACTGTGCTTACCTTACTAGCATTTATTCTCACTGTGGTGATATCACAGACAAGCCCATTAACTCTCCCATAGTCCTGAAACTTGCTTCAGCTGATTAAAGCAAATGAAATTCACCTGTCTTTCAAGCATCTGAAGCCCCAACAAAATGTTTACTGCATTCAGTCTCCCAGACACTCACATGCTGAGAAGATCTATAAAGTTCCCACTAGAAGAAAAAAAAAGCTGACTGCTAAATACATCAAACCATGCAGACTCAAAGCAACAAACATCCTTTGCTACAGCTGGACTATAAGGAAAGAATAAATAAATTCTCCTTACAGAAGGAAACAAAACCAATGAATGTAGAAGAAGTGTTTCTGTCTTGCACACAGTTTGAAAGCAACACAGAACCATTTTAGAAAAGTTAGTATATAAATCGTGAACATGATGTGCAGATCGTGTGATATGTGAAATATCTTCACTCGTGAACAGTGACCTCTGGATACTCTCACTCGTGCCTTCAGCACTCGTGAGTATCCAGAGGTCACTGTTCACTCATGAAGATATTTCACATATCACACTCTTTTCCATCAAGTCTCCCCATATATATATATATATATATATATAGTATATATATATATATATATACATACACACATACATCTTACCCTCTTTAATCAATCAATCAATCAAAATCTTTATTTATCCAGGCGAACACTATTGAGCAAGCTCATTCACAAGATGGACCTGGTACACATAGTATACAGAGTGAACACAAAATACAGTCAATCCAATGTACAGTATATACAGTAACAAGCAATAGAACAGTGTTAATGTACCACAAGCGTTATACCTTAATAGACTTATATTTATGTGTGAAAATTAACTTGGGATATGAAACCAGTTCATTAATGTGAAGTTTATGACCCTCGCGTAAGAGGTGAGATGAAACACAGCAGTTAGAAAATATTCAAGTAACTAACATTTCCAACAGGAGCCAGATGGAATGAGGGAATGGGGGGAGAATGACAAGAGAGGGGCATCAAGGGAGGTTAAGACTTAAGACGAGAACGTCATAGGCAGAGTAGAAGGGGAGTGGTCTCAGGACAGGGGGCCACTGAACAGGCTCATAGCAGGCGGACATACAGCACAAATGCAGTTAGACGACAAAGGCGGTAAGGGCCGCACAATCCAAGATGTAAAGCGGGGCCCATTGTAATGAAGACAGCCATAGTGTAGAGCATTTTAGCAATGGGGGAAACAGTTACAAATTTCTTTGACCGTGTGGTCATATAGGGTCTTAAAAGATGAAATGCTGATGAGCGAGCTAAGCTTCAGAGTTTTTTGTATTGTATTCCACAGGGATGGTAGCGCAAAGCTTATAGCCATTCTCCCAAGTTGAGATTTTAGCTTAGGAACCTTCAAATAAATAAAGGAGTAGCTTCTTAGTGCATATGTTCCAGATTTGCATAGAGGGAGACAATCTGAGATGTACGGGGGGAGTTTCTAACAGATGACTCTGAATGTCCAGAGTAACGCATTTCTATTTCACCTGGAGTGAAGGGAGGTCCACCCCACCGTTGTATAGAGGGTTCAGTGGTGCATTGCATGAGGTAGAGCAGTGATAAACCTCAGAGCTCTATGGTACAACATGTCCAATTTAGCTAGCTGTGAGGAAGGGCAGTGACTATAAAGAAAGTCAGCATAGTCGACCAGGGAGAGAGATGTGGTTTGTACAAGCCGCTTTTTGGCATTGCTGGTAAGGTATTTTTTAATCCTGAATAATAAGCCAAGCCCCTGTCTTAATTTCTTTAGCAGGTCTTCGATGTGATCCATGAAAGAAAGTTTGTGGTCCAGCCACACTCCTAGTTACTTGAATTTGCTAACAAATTCTAGATTTTCACCCAGAATTGTGGTAATCTGGGGTGCAGTACCAACAATGGCTGGGTTTGCTTCATGGGGAAAAGGAGAAAATAGCATAGCCTTGATTTTCTTTGCATTTAATAACAGTTTTTTGTTTAGGAGTTGGCCCTGAAGAAGACTGAATTCAGATTGAAGGTCTTTACAGGCTGTATCAGGTGAAGAACGGCTTAGATAGAGGACCACGTCATCTGCGAATAGATGAATGTTGGCCTTAGATATATTATTATCAATATTATATACGTAAATTTCAAACAGTAAAGGACCCAGAATCGATCCCTGAGGGATCCCTCTTTGTAGAGGTTTAAGGGGAGATAGTTGAACATCTGCCTTTATTTGCTGCCACCTATCGGAAAGGTAATCAGCAAACCAATGTAATGATAGAGAATCCAGACCTATTGTCTTAAGGGAAGAGAGGAGCAGGCCGTGGTCGACAGTGTAGAAGGCCTTGGACAAGTCTAGAAATACAGCACAGAAAAATTTCTTATTTTCCAGGTCTCGCTGCCAACCGTTGGTCACTTTAGCTAGGGCCGTGATGGTGCTGTGGTGTGCTCTAAAGCCGGATTGCATAGGATTTAGAAGATTCATATGTTCCACATATATTTTTAGCTGCCTGCTTATGATTTTTTCCCGTAATTGAAACAGAATAGGTAGTAGTGAAATTGATCTATAATTGTTTAGGTCACCAGGGTCCCCAGATTTGAACGAGGGGATGATGTGAGCTGTTTTCCATACTAGTGGGAGAATTCCTTGGGACAATGAAAGATTGAATAATTGGCAGGGGTCTTTTTGTTAGGGCGTGTGGGTTCACCAATAAGTTGTGTTAAGCCAAGGGCATCACAAAACTCCTTAAGCGATGCAGCAGCTTGGGACAACCAATCAAAGTTAAGGTCCTCGAGGATAACTGTTTCTAGCGAGTCATGCTCCATAACCTTTGTTAGATGGGTAAGGATTTCAGGACCAGCAGAGGGGGGTCTATAGCAGCCTATAACACATATTGCAGAAGTTGAGGATATCTCCAATTTTAGAGCTAGACATTCAAATTGGTTGTCGACAGATGAAGAATCCAGACATGTAATTGTGTATTTCTTCTTGACATAGATGGCCACACCTCCCCCCCAGCTGTCAGCTCTAAATAATAAGTATCCTGGGATGTTAAGTTCCCTATCAGACGTGGAGGATCTAAACCAAGATTCAGAGATCACTAAGACATCAGGTTTAGTGTGACTGACCCATGCTTGAATCAATGTGAACTTTTTAAATAGGCTGCATACGTTCATGTGCATGAATTGCATACCTTTCAGCTTGCTAAGTCCGAGGGTGAAGTAATACTATTTACTGGGCCAGGATTAGTCTCAATGTCACCAGAATACAACAGAATGAGCAGGAGAAGCTTCCTTAAGGAGGCAAGGGACATGTTTAAACTTTCTTGTACATAAATGACTGCGTCACGAGTCAGGCCGAGTAAGTAGGAACCCATGCTTGGACCTGGACTGCCCTAATGTCACAATTACCAGTATCCTGGCTGGGAGATATAAGAGGAGGTAACTACATGGGATAACTGTGAGTATGCTCTGTGGTGGCAATTCAACACCAGTCCCACCGCTGTAGGTGGTACTAATAGGAGGATGTGAGTAAGGAAGTCTGACGTCACAGAGGTAATTATAGGTAGAGAAGTGATATACCCGGCAGCCCACAGGAGGACTATAGTCTCTCCCACTTGTAGAATGGGGGAGATCTAGTACTGTGCAAGATGCAAGGAAAAGAAGAAGCAAAACGTGGAGCCAGAGGGGCACCCACATGGTAAAGCCTTATGAGTAGCGGATGTGATTAAGCTGTCTTGCCCTTTCAGTCAGGCTTGATTAGCAGCCAATACCATTGCCTCTAAAATCATCAAAGAAGAGATTAGAAGTTACCACTCAAGAGAGACACCACCAAATTTATCTGAGGGGCTGGTGCAAGGGACAGATGTCATGAATTAGCAACCGTGGCCTCTGTCATTGTGAATGAAGTTCTCAGTAGCAGAATACTACAGTCACTATGCACTATACGGGCTACCCAGGCATACGTTATCTCATCCACTGTGAGATCTTACCAATCCACAATTTTGGGAAGAATACTACAGCTTAGTCTGTCCAAGCCAGGTAGCATGGGAGAGAGCTGCAGTCACCTATTTGTCCTAGAAGGGAGGCTGAGGGGGCATGGATATGGCTTGGGGTGGGGCAAAAGCATTTTTAATAGATGGAGGAGGTGGGGATGGGAGGGGTGAAGAAATACAGCTTTGCTGTACACCTTTCGTGGAGGAGTGGCCAGGCTTGTGGTCTTGGGCGGCGGCTGTGGAGATGCCGTCCGCCCGGGGGCCAAGTCTCCCTCGGCATCTGAGCTAGGAGCCCTGGTGGGTTCTCGGCTGAGGAGAGAGGAGACAGGAGGAGGTTAAGTACTGGCAGCAGACAAAGGCCACACAATCCAGCAGCAAGAACAGATCTGCACAACAAAGGGGGCCGATTTAGCTTGGCACCTAGCAGTCGGGTTCAGCAACACAGCCAGGAAGGGGCTGCAATCACTTCAGAGGAATTAATTCCAACTGACACAGTAAAACCTAGTAAAATACAGTTCTAACAGTAATTGCTAACAACAATTTAGGCTAAAAACAGTAGTTGTAGCCCTTTTCTGATTTTTGGCAGAGATAAGTCAATATCGGGCAGAGGACCAATCAGAGCGAGGTAGGAAAAGGTGCACACTTTCCGATAGGCTGTCGATTTTTGCCGTACCTTTCTTGGAGAAGTGTCCGGGCTTGTGGTCTCGGGCGGCGGCTGTGGAGATGTCGTCCGCCCAGGGGCCAAATCTCCCTCAGCGTCTGAGCTGGGAGCCCTGGTGGGTTCTCGGCTTTTTTGGAGGAGCATCCAGGCTTTAGGGATGTCAGCAATCTGTTGTATGTTGTTTTACATGATTTTGTACGTGCTTGCAAATCCACCACAACCACAGTACCAAATAATTAACTGAAGAAAAGTCCTTGTTATGTACATTTTCTTAAACAATGCAATTCCTCTAGATTTACACGGAGAACACTTTTGATTATATTGATTTAGTGAAACTTTACTTTATCAGTATACTAATGACACACTTACACTATGTCAACTAAAATACATTTTTTAGATGCAAAACATTTTTGTAAACCTTTTCTTTCCAGAAGTTTAGTTTATATAGAAGCAAAATAAATAATAATAATATGACATTTGTTCTGAAAGTGTCTATTCATGCGGGTATCCTCTTTTTAATGTAATAACTAGTCTTGTGTGGAATGTAAAAGTCTGCTGGCAGAATTTGTACAGAATGGCAATTTGGCATACAACTTGCATTTCAGAATTTCTTCTTGAATTCAACAGAATGCCAACAAGCATTTCTAGGGACATGGATATGTTGTTCATCCACACTGTCTGGCTGGTTCCTTGCCACTTTAAATCTTGCCGGAAGGTCTTCAAGCTGGCTCCTCCCTCCCACCTGGGTGGTAAAACTCTCGGCTCCGCCCCATGATGCCAGATCTTCCTTACCGCTTGGAAGCTCAGGTTCCCTCCTTAACGGTCTGCGTATAGACCGGATCCTAATTCTTCAGTTCACCCGAAAATAATTCTAAAGTTCTCAAGACTTCGGTCTAATTACTCCCTCGCAGCTGTGATGGACAAACCGACTCCCAGATTTCAGCGGTGCCCATGCAGGCAGAAGATGCCCAGGACAGACCTACACTCCATGTGCATCTACTGCCTTGGCCTAGATCATGACACGCTGACCTGCGAGTTATGTCGATCATTTTTGGCCAAAGTCCTAGAAGACCGCGCTGCCCGGTTACAACTTGGGTGCCCCGAGAAGTGCTACCCACCAATGAAGTCCAAGGAGACACATTGGGTGGTGTCCATAGCAACTGGCTCAGTTGAGCAACTCAAGCAGATGATCGCCTTCGAGGAGGAGCTGCATCCTCATCTTCCTTGGTCGCAGCATTTATCCTGCTCTCTCTGGGATCCTCCAACACAGCTTCATTTAAGGAGCTTTGCCAATCCCTTTCCACGAAGGGAGAGGGGCCATCTGGACACTCTTCTCGATCCAAAAAGTAGGACTCGAAAGGTAAGTCCCACCGTCGACGTTCGTGGGAGCTGGAAGGTCCCCTTCCTCTAGACCAGTCGACACTGACTTCGATTAGAGGTTGTGAGGCCACTGGCTTCACTTTGTCCCTGTCAGGTCAGCCAGCCGAGACACCCGTCGACACGGTAGAGATTTTTCTTGACCTGTCGGACGAGCTGTCGACTGGTGAAGTTGACAACCCTTCTTCACCGGTATCCCGGTGGAGACCAGAACTTGCCTATGCCTCCTGTGCCAGAGTCCCGGTCAAGGCTTCCGAAGCCGAGGAAGAGCGGTGTCCCCGCCTCCTCCAGACCACCGGAAACACCGAGGGTCTCAGTCTCAGTCTCGGACCTCGTCTCGGTCCAGCCGATCCCGCCGACATTGGTAGTCTCAGTCTTGGTACGAGGTAAGTGATGGCGCTGCTCATCCTCGTCTTCCTCCTCAGAAGAGGAGAGGCTTCAGCGCAAATTGCTATGATGCTACAAGGACTTAATGTGGCAGCAGTTACTTTTGTCTGGGAACAAGCCAACGTCATTGCCTTCCCCGGCCATCAAGTGGCTGTCACCCAAAAGGCTGAAACAACCCCTCGCTGTAGCCGAGGTGCCCAAGCCTGGGCCGGTTGTTCGGCTGAAACCAGCTGCCCCACCGATTGTGGTGGAACCTCCGCCTCCACAACCAAAATCAGGGGCGTCGACCAAGGACTCTCGGTCGGGTCAGAGTCTGCCCCACAGGTTGTCGGTCACCCTCACTCCTGACCGTCCTTGGCAGGTGGAGGGTGGCTCAGGCCCCAGGCAGCTCTTTGCAGACTCCTCAGAGTCCGATGACGATTCCTCCCTGTTTTCCTGGCCCTTTGACCTGGAGTCCTCCGGGGGGAAGTCGATGGAGCCCATCATCATTCATGGGTCTGTTTCGGCTCACCTCGGAGTCCACCGGGATGCAGCTCGAGCCCATATCCAAGCGGGCCAAGTATCCCCTGACAGAGATACTGGACTGAGGGGATTCACCCATGGAGGCCTTTCCAGTGGCTGAAGCCATTGTTGGCCCAGCCTTGGACCTCTGGCAGCGGCCGGCTTCCTGCCCTGTGCCTTCAGCTAGGATGGTCAGGAGGTATGCGGTCCCTACCGGCTCTTTGTCTGGTTTTTCGGACCACCCCTCTGCAGAAGAGTTAGTCACCGATAGCGTTTTCCAGTGTTCTGGGAATGCTAGGGATGTGGATAAGCCCCCCGACAAGGAGTCCAAAAAGCTGGACTATGCCAGGCGCAAAGTGTACGCTGTGTCCTCCCTAGGCCTCTGCCAGGTCAGCTTAGCTGTGCTGATGGCACACTTCTCACATGCCCTCATGGGCTCCCTGGATGAGGTGATCCCTCATCTCCCAGCCAACCTGCAGACCACGGTCAAGCAGGTGCGGGATCAGGGAAGGGCGGTGGTGAAACAGCAACTCCAAATGGCTCTGGACATTGGAGACTCCTGTGCCAGATCAGTAGCAGCAGCAGTGGCCATGCACCGCAGAGCATGGCTGAGGATATCCACCTTCATGGCAGATACCCAGCACAAATTGGCAGACGTCCCCTTCTTGGGGACTGACCTGTTCGGCCCTGGAGTGGAAAGCCACCTCCAGTGGATCAAAATGTCCAACACTACCCTGGACTCAGTCACCTCTGCTCAGAAGGATAAGGGCCATCATCAACAACATAAGTCCTTTCTCCCTTCTGCACCTGTGGCACGTCTGGCCCAGCAACACCAGCATCAGGGCCAGCAGGCTCACACTTGGCATCCCAAAGCCAAGCCTGCAGCTTCCTCTAATAGGAAGCAGGGAGGAAAAGGCCCAGGAGGTCCCTCGGCCGGCCCTCCTCCAAGCCTGCCCAGTAACGGGTTGAGGGGTGTTGCCTGCAGCCTCATCACTCCCCCCTGGGTTCCCCCGTGGGGGGACGGCTCCGCAACTTCCTTTCTGCCTGGTCCACTATGTCCATGGACCGCTGGGTGTTGGAGGTGGTAGGAAAGGGACTGCCTCTGGAGTTTGAGCAGGCCCCACCCTTCCAAGCAGTCACCCCTCGGGGGGCTACGGGGTCCGCAGCCTCTCTGTCAGCTCTCCGAGCCAACATTGCCCTGCTCCTCAAAAAAGAGGTGATCAGGAAGGTGGCAGATCCTCCACCAGACCCAGGGTTTGTGTCCATGTACTTCCTGGTCCCAAAACAAACGGGGAGCTGTCGCCCCATTCTAGACTTGCACGACCTGAACAGGTTCCTAAGGTCTCAAACCTTCAGGATGGTCACTCTGGCTCAGATCATTCCATCCTTGGAACAAGGCATGTGGTTCTGGTCTCTGGACTTCCAGGATGTGTTCTTTCATGTCACAATCCATCCGTCCCACCAGAGATTCCTCCACTTCAGAGCAAAGAGATCCTTCTACGAGTTCCAGGCCATGCCCTATGGCCTTTTCCTAGCTCCCAGGGTCTTCACCAAATGCATGGCAGTGGTGACAGCATTCCTGCAGCGCCGAAGGGTCCGGGTGTACCCTACCTGGATGACTGGCTGATTGCAGCCTCCTCCAAAATGGAGGTGGAGTGGTCCAGGGATCTGGTCCTCCAGGTTTGCTCTCAGGTTGGCCTCCTCATCAACGAGGCCAAGTAAGAACTCGTGCCAAAGCAGGTGATATAATTCATTGTGGCAGAGCTTGACTGTCTACAAGCCAGAGCATGGCTCCTGGTGGACAGAGCCGAGGTTCTTTCCTCCTTTGCCAAATCATTTCAGGTTGGGCAATTACGCCCTGCCCGGGACTTCCTGTGCCTCCTGGGCCTCATGGCGGCCTGCACCAGCGTGGTCCATTGGGCCCATTGGTGCATGCGTTCCCTTCAATGGGGGCTGGCCAGCCAATGGTCACAGCACTCCGACCCTTGGATCAGCTAGTGACAGTGACCCAGGGGATGTGGAATGCCCTCCAGTCATGGACCATTCCAGCACATCTGCAGGAGGGCATCCCGTTCGTTTGCCCCAAGCTGATGGTCTCTCTATCGACCGATGCCTCTCTGATGGGTTGGGGTGCCCATCTTGGGGAGCACAGAGCACATGGCCTCTGGTCCCCTAGGGAGTCCCAATGCCACATCAACCTGCTGGAGCTTTGAGTGGTTCATCTAGCCCTCACCACCTTCACTCTGTTTATACGGGGTCAAGTGGTCCAGGTCCAGATGGACAATACCACAACCATGTACTACCTAAACCGGCAGGGTGGGACATGCTCCATGCCTCTGTGCAGGGAAGCTCTCCGCATTTGGTCCCTCATGCGCAGCCTGGAGGTGGATCTCCTTGCCATCTGTGTGGCGGGAGCCTCCAACATTCTGGTCAATGCCCTAAGCCAGAGAGGGGCTGCATCTCATGAGTGGTCTCTCCTGCCAGAGGTAGTACAAGATCTGTTCTCCACTGGGGCACACCTCAGGTGGACCTGTTTACCTCCAGGAGAATGCAAAGCTGAGACTGTTTCATGCCCTTCACGCCTCAGCAGGGCTCACTGCAGGAGGATGCCTTCTCGAGGCCGTGGACCCGGGGCCTCTTCTACATCTTTCCCCCATTTCCCTTGATCCACAAGGTGCTTCTCGAGGTGAGGAGGGACAAGGCGCAGGTGATTCTGGTAGCCCCAGACTGGCCCCGCCAGTTCTGGTATCCAGATCTCCTCAGTCTCAGCTCCAGGCTCCTGAGGCGGCTTCCAGCCCACCCAGACCTGATCTCAGTCAATCAGGGGAAGGTATTCCATCCGGACCTTCAATCCCTGCACCTGATAGTCTGGTTCCTGAGCAGCTAGAGTTCCTTGCCTTGGGTCTTTCCGATGAGGTCCTCAACGTTGTTGAGGCATCCCGTAAGGAGTCAACCAGGAAATGCTATGCCTTTAAGAAGAAGAAGAAGAATCAACATTTATATAGTGCTTTTCATATACAGTATCCCAAAGCACTTTACAAGCAATGCTAGACGGGTAGTGAAGTGACTGAATGTGTGGTGGCAACCATATCGCACATCATCACCCACACACAGCCTGGATGATTGCATGAACTGGTTTATGGGAAGGGGAATGTTGGCCAGGACACCGGGAATGTTCCCTGCTCTTTTCGAAGAGTACCCTGGGTTCTTTTACTTCCACCTGGACACCCACCAGGACAACACCAGGATGGGCAGAAGGGACCTCGGTTTAACGTCTCATCCGAAGGACGGCACAACCCAGCAGTACAGCACCCCCAATACTGCACTCAGATGCCAGTGATTTTTAGGTGCAAGTCCATCCCAGTGTGGGACGAGAAACCATGACTTTCTGGTCCAGAGGCGGATGTGCTACCAGCTGAGCCACGCTGACACCTGACAGAGATTCTCCATTTGGTGTCAGGGCAAGGGCCTGGACCCTTCCTCCTGTTCCTTGGCTAGCATTCTGGACTACCTATGGTCCCTTTCTCAGCAAGGGCTTTGGTCAATGACCCTCAAGGTGCACCTGGCAGCCATCTGCTTACCGGGCATGGGCCAGGAAGCAGTCGGTGGTGCAGGAGAAGGTGGTCGGGTGCTTTTTCAAAGGCCTTGATCAAATATCTCCTCCGGTGCAAGAACCTCCACTTCTGTGGGATCTACTACTGGTATTGGCTAAGCTCATGGGCAAGCCATTCAAACCGATGCACAGGTGTGACATCTCTCGCCTGTCGTGGAAGATCACCTTCTTGGTGGCTATCACGTCAGCCAGAAGGATGGGAGAGCTCCAGGCACCTTCCATTGAGTCTCCTTATCTGGTCTTCCACAGGGACAAGGTTGTCCTGCGCTCCCACCTGAAATTCCTTCCGAAGGTGGTGTTGGAGTTTCACCTTAACCAGGTGTTGACTCTGCCAGCGTTCTACCCAATCACACCTTGAGGCCGAATATAGACTCCATACTTGGACCCTAGAAGAGCATTCGCTTTATTACAAGGGCGGACTGCTGAAGTTTAGAGGAGGTTCGCCAGCTATTTGTCACCACGCTGAAGCCACACCTGGCAAACCTACAGCCAAGCGGACGATAGGCAGGTGGGTCACCTCCTGCATATACCTCTGCTATAGGCTGGCAGGCATGGAGCCTCCCAGAGGGATAAGAGCTCATTCTACCCACCATACCACTGCATCGGTGGCTGCTTCCAGGGATGTTCCTATCCAGGAAATCTGCAGGGCTGCTACCTGGAAGTCAGCACACACCTTCATCACTCACTACCACATCAACCTTGAGTCATGCTGGGATGCTGTTTTTGGGGCCTCGGTTCTCCAGTCATTATTCCCTAAGTAGGGGATGTGCGCCTTACCTTCCTCCTCCCAGAGAACTGCTAGGAGTCTGCCAGATAGTGTGGATGAACAGCATATCCATGTTCCTAGAAATACAGGTTACTCACCTGTAACAGGAGTTCTAGGAATGGTATATGTTGTTCATCCACATGACACACCTGGCCTCCCCAGCTTCGACGCCAACCTGGCTTCCAGCGGGCTAGATCTGGCATTATGGGGTGGAGCCGAGAGTTTTACCACCCGGGTGGGTAGGAGGAGCCAGCTTGAAGACCTTCCGGCAAGATTTAAAGCAGCAAGGAACCTGCCAGACAGCGTGGATGAACAACATACACCATTCCTAGAACTCCTGTTACAGGTGAGTAACCAGTATTTCTATGTAGCCTGAGTAATCCTCAGACTGTGGAAGAGGATGCTGAGGTTTGTGAAAATGCTAACATTACTAATCAGCTAAAAACATTTTTCTTTCAAAATTTGAAAATTCCACCGCTGACAGAATAAAGAAGAATTTGGCAGAATTTTCTGAAATTCCACTAATTTGAAAATATCTCAGTGCTCTACTAGTAACCTTAAATCTTTCAACAAAGATAATAATTGGTCATGCCCAGTACATTTATTGTATTTATTTATTTGTTTAGGAGGTAAGTACACTGGTCCCTGGGCCCTTCTTCATGAATTACTCAGCCCTAAATAGCCAAAGAAAAGGGTGCAGGTAAGAGAAATATGGCTATAAGCATGCTAGAAAATAGATTTGCAGATTAACTGAAAGCACTGGTAAAAACAATGTGAAAAAGTAAACAGTAATTTATGTGTGTGTGTACGCATGTGTGCGCTTGTGCATGCGTGTGTGTGTGTGTATGCATGCATGCATGCATGCGTGCTTGGAAGAGATCAGTGGATCAAAAGTCTAATTACGTTACAATTTTTGTATATTCATAAGTTTTCCCCCTTTGGTCAAACTGTATATAGAAGCATCTGATATCACTGATCTGAGACATTTTACTTGTAGTAAACTAGTAGAACCAGTATCCATGAAACTAACGAAATGATAAACAACAGGAAATTGCAGCAGCAGCGTTGCAGAGAAACAGTATGGGATTGTGTCTGGGGAAGGAGGAGTACTAAGTGTGGTGACAGGAGAATTTGAAGGAAGATTTATGTATCTTTCCCCCGAGGGTCATATAGCTTTGTATAACTCTGTCTGAGATATACGCCCTTTATTTTTCAGAAATGATCTCATCATGTGGTGGACCCAGCTTTCTCAAAAACCTTTAAATGGATTTTTACAGATCATCCATTTTCATTGGCTATTTCCTGACCAAACCTCCTGGAATCAAAGATCAGAGACTTATCTTTTTACAGTAAAATCATCTTAATTGAAATGTTCAGATTTTCATAGACCAGAAAAAGAAAAAACCTACAGCAGCACATGATAATTAGGAAAATTGAATATGCTGTATGCCAGCAGTATAGAACAGTACATGACTCAAAACATAACAGAGGTTTGTATACTGGCATAGACTCAACTTGTTCGGTTGAAACAGGTAACAGAAATTAGTGAGAGCTGGGAACCGCTACATACAAAGGATGAACTATGTCTTATCATAGTGGGTCTCAGGGCTCCGCTGTGTACAAATCCAAGGTCTAGGGTACAGAATAGGGATGATAGGTAAGGAGATAATATTTTTAATATGCCACCAGTGAGTTTTTCATCCAATTGTGAGCCTAGTAAATTATACAAGATGGGCTATTGCTGTCTTTCATTCTGCCAGTGATGAGAGGTTTGTGGTGCGCTATCACTGAAGGAGTAAATATTTGGCTTCCACACTGAAAACTTGTATTCACAACAATTTCCATCCCCTGAGATGGAGCAAGGAGAGGGAGCCAAAGAAGAAAGACACTGGGTGACAGAGGGAGGTCTTCAGAAAGAACCACGGAGCAGGTTCTGTAGTACGTACCCCATGCCAACAATTATGGAGAAACAAACAGTCATGGGACATGGACTGGTACAGATCTCTGCCATCCTTGTTGCAATGCTAGCATTTATGATGGGGAATGAGATCTAATGATTTCAACTACACCAGAGAATGATGCCAAAGAAGGATTATCTTGTTCTGTATACATAATCTACAGCTGTGAAAGCAGGCCTTATGGGCTACCAGCCAGCAACATAACCATGAATGATCAGAAATTGGAGAATTGCATTTATATTTCACTGTGAGTTCTCCATACCATCTCCTTCTATCATTCCTGCCCTGCCTTTAACAGACCTGAGCCATTTGGGTATCTGAGAGGAGTGATGCACATTTTGAGGGGGATCCCAAATTTCATGCAATCCAAAGAACCACTATGAAGCTGCAGATCAAAATCAGATCTGGAAAGTAAAAAGTCAGCCAGCATCCCTTAATGGTGTCAGTAATGTGTGTTTCTGCCAGGAAGAGGTCTACAGTGGTGTGTATGCCTTGAACCTCCCATGAGGACTAGTGAAATGGTCAACCCCCTATGCAGAGAACAGGATTGCCCCATACAGAGGTCAATTCTGGAGGTATGAGCAAGGTGTGAGTGAGTGAGGTAAAAGGATTTTTTTCCAGGCCTGGACTGAAGCCATCAGGGTGTGAAATTGCCTGAGATAGCTGGGAAGGGGGCATACAGATAAACAGATGGATGGGTAGATGAACTTAGCACTGTCTCCGTGGGTTCCTATAGCAGGGCAAGGGGTCAGGCAAGGCAAACCAGCATCAAGACTGCACTCCATGGATGGCACGGAAGCTCAGTGGATCAAAAGTCTAATTAATTTACAATTTTTGTATGTTCATAAGTTTTTTTTCCCTTTTGGAACCAAGGGAGGTTCGATCTACCATTATACCAGTGGGCTAAGGGTTTAGCCCTGTTGCAGTAAGTTGGCATACCCCCCAAAGAAAGTTCCTAACGAGGGCATCAATCTAGTAGAATCACAAAGAAGGAATTTTGACCAGGAGGTGGGAAAGGTGATGAAACAGTTTGGGTGCAGTTTTTGTCAGGCAAAAACTTAAAAAAAATGTATATTTAAATCATGTCCCATGCTTCTGAACAGTATTAATGTGTCTTTGGTGATATAAACAGCTTAAATTAATTTTTAATTGATTCTACCTCTGATTTTGGAGGTGGGGCAGCCAAGCTCACATTTGCTTTTAGTAAAGCCTTACCTGTCCCACAATGCACCTCGGGTCCCCATAATAACAGAGCCCCCAATGCCTAATGGGGTAGCCTTTTATCTGTGGGCATGCCCTCCCTTCAATGACACCTCGGCAGGAGGGAAGGGGGAGTGGGCAGGTAGGCTGGGTAGAGAAGTCCAGCCCATTTGTGGTGGTCATAGGTAGGGAGGTGTTTCCAGAGAGGGGAAGTTGGAAGCAGAGGGGGAGGAGCTACAACCTATATAAGGTTGGTTCAAGAGGGGTCTGTCCTCTTTAGCTTCCCTCTTGGACAAAGAAAGAATCTCCCCTGGAAACAGCATAGCAGTAGAGGACACAACCAGTATCCTAAGATAGGTTGGTTTTGCAGCACACTGCAGCTTAGTAACAGACTGAGTGTGTGGTTGCATACTAGGCACAGGATCCGCTGTTCATTTCTGCTGGTGCTTCAGGTCAATGGCATAGGCTGGGGTGGTAGCAGTCACCCGATGACCATTTATCAATGCTGCTTGGGCTGGTGAGGTTAGTAGGACCTGCAGCCACCCCGCTAGATGGACAACCTGTAACATATTACATGGGGGTCCTGGGGCTGGTCCCCAGCTAAGATCTTGGAGTGGGCAGGTTTCTAATGTGAATTCTGGAGAAGATGGTATGTGGGAACCATAGAATCAAGGCAATGCTCGCCAGAACTCACATTGGGAATTATCGGCGACATGGTGATGTATCAGTAGGCCACTACCGCATGGCAACCTCCCCCCCTGGTGCACAGGGAGAGAAGATCACTGTCAAAAGGCCTCACCAGGAGTTGGTATGGTGACAGGGCCTAACGTGCCACCACCGTGTGGCAGCACTCAATGCCTTTCTGGCTAGCACCCCTTCTCCCCAGGCTCTAGCCCATGTCAAACCTTCCCTTGCCTTGCACAGTCCCTCAGCAGAGTCCCGGGTGGGGCAAGTCCTCAGTTGCGGCATTCAATGGCAAGAGATTTCCCGCTGCTTTACACAGTGGCTAGCCATGGTACCTCCACTCAGGGTGCTCACAAGAAGCAGTGTAGTGATAGGCCTAACACGCCCCCACAGCATGGTAGCACCCCTCCTCCCCCCAGTCCCCAGCCCAAGTCAAACCTTCCCTCACCTGTAAGACGTCTTTTAGCCCGGCCTTATCTGTTGTTGCCTGGCCATACCTGGCAGCAGTCGGGTCATTGGATAAGGCCTGGAGGTGGGGAGCAGGATCTGCTTGGCTGTCTATGCCGGGGGAGGTCACAGGTGGACATGATCCAGGATCGGCATCTGACGGAGGAGCCATGGGGTTCACCTCCTCTGATTTAGCAGGGGTGAGCATGAGTGCAGCAGCTAATGTTGTGGGGCCTTTGTGGTGGGAGTATGCCCCACTGCTTAGACAGTATGAAACATAAAAAAAAAGCAAAGAGCAGTTGAGGTGGCGAGCAGCTAAAAAGAACAATACTCAGAGCTGCAAGGTGTGGAATGCTGGATACCATGTGGCAAAGTCTCCCTCTCCTCAATATGTGCTGGCTGGTTTTGGCAGGTGAACCGGGTAAGGTGCTCCATGCTTTTGGTTGGGAGGGAGGGAACCCACCCTCTCCCAAAAAATATTGAAGAGAAGGCAATAAAAAAAAAGAAAAAAAAGAAACGAGAGAGAAACGGAGACACTGAGGCCACATGGCATGGACCCCCCCCCCACAACATGGAACAAAAGGGAAGTGCTCCTTCTAGTATCTAGTGTCATTTCAAAGGCAGTGGCATGTTGGGGCATATGTTGTATGACAATTTCAAACAAGCATTTGTCAATGCTGAATGTTGATTGCTTTGCTCCACTGAGTTCGCTCACTCCCAATCTGTCAGTCACTCATTCTGTTTCTGTTAGCATTGTAGGCTGTGCTTTTGTACTGGGCTCCTGTCTGCGTTAGCAACTTTGTTTGCCCACAAGGAAATCCACAGCTGTCCTGACAGAGCTCTGTTGAGGTTGTTCAGTCTCCCTCTCTCACACGCTCATTCTGTTTCTCTGGGCACTGCAGGCTGCCCTTTTGTACTGGACTCCTGCCTTTGTTGGCGTCTTTGTCTGCCCACAAAGAAATCTGCAGCAGTCCTGACAGAGCTCAGTTGTACTCACTCACTCCCCCTCTTTCACTCGCTTATTCTGTTTCTCCTACCGCAGGAGGCTGCCCTTTTGTACTGGGCCCCAGCCTGCATTGCTGCCTTTTTCTGCCCACAAAACAATCTGCAGCAGTCCCAACAGAGCTCCATTGAGGTCACTCACTCACTCCCCCTATCTCAGTCGCTCATTCCATTTCTTCCAGTGCTGCAGGTTGCCTTTTTGTACTGGGCTCCTGCCTGGATTGGCACCTTTTTCTGCCCACAAAGAAATCCACAGCAATCCTGATAGAGCTCTGTTGAGCTCACTCAGTCCCCCTCTCTCACTCACTCATACGGTTTCTCCCACCACTGCAGGCTGCCCTTTTGTACTGTGCATCTAACAGCATTGACTCCTTTTTCTGCCCACAAAGAAATCCGCAGCATTCCCGGCAGAGCTCAGTTGAGTCTGCTAACTCCCCCCCACTCACTCTCTCATTCTGTTTCTCCCACTGCTGCAGGCTGCCCTTTTGTACTGGGCACCTGCATTGGGGCCTTTTTCTGCCAACAAAGAAATCCGCAGCAGTCCCGGCAGAGCTCACTTGAGCTTGGTCACTCCTTCCCCCCACTCGCTTGATCTTAATCAGTCTCAAACATTGATTTCCCACAGCAACTGTGCTATTATGTAGCAGGAGTGCAAAAACATATTATGGCCAGGATGTGAAAAATGACAGCTGTACTCTTCATAAGGAGATGTGAAAAAATGCCAGTGTTGAAAATGTGGCGTGAAATTATTACAAATTTGCTAAGTTACAAGGGTGCATGGAAACAGTTCAACGCAAGCTTGTAACACAGTCATTTTATGGAGTTTCATCACCACATGTTCAACATAGGGATTTTAGGACCTTTGCTCATGAACAGTATCACTGTCATTTTCTTAATCTCTCCTGAACACTGATTTCCCACAGCGTCCACGCTATTCTGCGCTGGAAGTGCGAAAAGACATTTTGGCCAGGATGGCAAAAATGACAGCTGTACTGTTCATAAGTAGGTGTGGGAAAAATGCAGTGTTGAAAATCTGGAGTGAAAATATTATAAATTCGCAGTTACGAGCATGCATGCAAACTGTGCAATGCACACTCAGAACACCGTCATTTTATGGAGTATCGTCACCAAATTTTCAATATAGGCATTTTAGGACCTCTGCTCATGAACAGTGTCACTGTCATTTACTTAATCTGTACCAAATACTGATTTCCCACAGCAACCGCACTATTCTGCATCGGAAGTGCAAAAACATATTTCGGCCAGACTGTGAAAAATGACAGCTGTACTGTTCACAAGGAGGTGTGAAAAAATGCCAATGTTAAAAATCTGGCATGACAATATTGCAAATTCTTGAAGTTACGAGCATGTGTAGCAACTGTGCAATGCATGCTCGTAAAACAGTAATTTTTTTGATTTTTCCACCCAATTTGCAACATAAGCTTTTTGTGAGCCCACCTCATGAACAGTTGCCCTGTCATTTTGTTAATCAGTCCCAAAAGGTGATTCCATGTGTGACCACAAAATCACCTTTTGGGGCTTAATAACACCATGACAGTAGCAGAACTCATGAGGAGGGGTCCCAAAAACCCCATGTTGAAAATTTGGTGCCAAAATTCCAAAAAAGGCCTGAGATATGCACCAAAGTTGAAAAAACCCTATTTATGCCATTATACAGCTTACCAACATTTCCTCAGTTCGTGGTCAACTTTGAAGAGTGCAGACGTGTTCCCGGTCCACCAAAGATCACTGCACCAGACTCCGCAGGTAAGTATGTGGTGAGGGGGGTGTGAGAAGTCAGGGTGCACAGAGGGTGGGAGTTGGTTGTGGGAGGGCAGGGAGCAACAAGGGACTGTTTTCTTTTTGACAAGTACAAAAAAAAACATTGGGGACAAGTTTTTACAGGACCATTTTGGCATGCTAGGGTGGGCTCCCAGTGAGCCAACAGGTGTTTGTTTTGGAGGCTTGGCCGATGGGGATTGGGCACCCCATCAGCATAAAGGAGGGTGCAAGAGCCGAGGAGGGATGGGGCACCCTCAGCTACTGTGTCGTGTTTGGGGGGTATTCCGACGGGAGTGGGCTCCCCTGTCGACCGTGACACTGGGGAGGGACATAATGCCAGCGTGGGGCTCCATGCGTTGGCAACGTAGCGTTAAGGCACTGAAGCGATGGGATCGGGGTCCCCGTCAGCCAAACAGCTACATTGGGGGGAGCATGCTGCCGAGGGGATTAGGCACCCCTCAGCAGTGGGGCTGCTTCCTTTGTTTGTGAACATGGCGGCAAGCCTCCGCCATATTCACCAATAATATCCACACCTAACAAGGTTTAGCCCAGCAATGACCAGTCACTTCTTCATTGCATTGGAGTGGCTTACGCTGCAGTGATGAGCCGGCCCCTGATTGCAGCGGCTGAAACCTTACAAGGTAGTGGCACGCTGGCTGAACTAGTTTCAGCAGCAGTGTGCCACCCCATTGGGAAAAGCGGGCCAAACCTCCGAAGGCTGTGGGGGCACTGGCCACAACAGTGCTGCGCCTCCACAACCTGCTTCTGAAGCAAGCTGCCGCAATATGTTTCTTGCGTATGTGCACAATGAACATAAAAAAAGGAAAAAGTTATCTGGCAAACTGTTCAGGTGCTCTCTCAGCCACAGCTGCAGCACTGTATGAATCGTTGCATATATCTGGGGCACCATCTAGTGACAGACCTGTGAAATGCAACGTCAATGTTGAAATAAGGTAGTATATACAGTACAAGAAAGGGAAAAAGGTTTAAAAAAAACAAAAAAAATAGATGTATATAAAGAGATATATAGCATTGTTAATATTAAAATATATATATATGTATAGAGAGAGAGAGCAAGAGAGAGAGAGAGAGGGGGAGTCAGGCAAGCAGAACTTGCGGTGGTAGCGTGTGGAAGTCACAAGGTATTATAACATCCTTGGTTTGACAGATCAAGGTGCTACGGTACTACAACCAGAGAGGGTCAAGTCTCTGGGTGTGTTTTGGTGGTGTGCTTTTTCAGCTTCGAGCCAGGATGGATGGTGAAGGAAAAACAGGTGAGGGTGCCTCACCTCTGCATTACCTTGGAGGCCTGGGTTTGAATCCCACAGCCCCCACTTTCATATTGTGTAACCCTGAACAAGTCACTTAAGTTCCTTGTGCTCCCAGGTCACACCTGGAATCAAGCTTCGGCTTAGTGTGCCTGTCCAGGTTAAACAATTTCCCCTTACCCCTCTTTCCCTTTCCCTTTATTAGGCAAACCAGCTGTCAGACCTGGTATTGGGCAAGGGCAAAGCATGGTGGGATACCTTGTTTCATGGATGAGCTAGAGAACACGAGGACCAACAGCAGCCTCTAGAGGAGCTGAGTCCATCAAATGAGCAGCAGCCGGTAACAGATGACCCAGCACTAACCCCACCAGCAGAACTTGAGCAAAGTCCAGCCACCCAAGAAAGCTAAGCAACAGCACCCTGCAGGTACGCCTGATCAGGAAAACATGTCAGTAGATCAGCTAAGGGCCCTGCTTAGGCAGTCACTAGAGGGGCCACAGTGGGCACCTGCACGTCGAGGGAGGAAACCTTGAAAGGTGGTAGAGAATGACTAGCTCCTTGAGGAGGAGGAGGAGATCATTCCAGAACCAAGGGTAGCTGGAGGAGTCCAGAAGATGCAGACTTACACTTTAAATGATGAGGCACTGCCAAACAAAACCTCAGAAAGGATCTGGGCATAAAAATCAGCAATAAATGATTATTTAAGGAACTATGTAGCTCCCTTATCTCAAAAGCTAACAGATCAATTATTGCAATGAAAAGGAACATAAAAAGCAGAAATACTGAAGTACAGCTACCTTTATACTTCTCATATGTCAGACCATGAATGGACTTTGGGAGCCAAATGTGGTGCCCCTACCAAAACAGAGATTAATAAACTAGAAAGGTACAGTGACGTTACACCAAATCCATAGCATCAGTGAAATATCTCACCTGTAATGAAAGATTCAGTAATTAGGCCTTCATAGTCTGGAATTAAGGAGGCAAAAGAGCCATCACCCATCGTCACCCAGTCCTAATGCTCCACCTATTATCTTCACTTTTTAGGCACTTTGTAAATATATATATATATATTTATTTTAGGCAAAAATCTCCGTTTAATGCATCAGTTAGGGTTGTTCGAAAGCGACAAAAGTGAGGAAATTCTGTGTTAGGGTTGAAAGCTCCCCTTGGACCACTCCAGCCCACCCCCACCCGGCAACGGGGTGCGCATTGGGGTCATCAGCCCTAACTCTCACCCCATCACATGTGTAAAGAAGCTGAGGAATAGGAGAATGGGGTGAGAGTTAGGATCGATGATCCCAATGTGCGCTCCGATGCCGGTTGGGGGGGATAGGCTGAAGGGGTCCCAAGGGGGCTTTCAACTCTAACATCAAATTTTCTCACTTTTGTCACCGTGGAACTACCTTAGCTGATGCATTAAACAGAGTTTTTTGCCTCTAATTTCCCTTCTTTTTGAGAATGATGATGAGAAATAGTGAATGTAATACATCGGCGGGAGCACGAGTCTGCCACATGATGTCTTGTGACATAGTAACAGGAACAGCAATGCAAACAGAAGTGCCAAAAGTGGCGCACATGGTAACGCAAAAGTAAATGGTAAAGGAAATGTCAGTAGAAACGCAAGGTCAAAGTGACGCCAAAGAGAACAGTGACACAAACGGACATTGAAGCGTGTAAGAAAATGCAATTGGTAATCGAACAGTGATGGCAGTGGTATTTTAAATGGAAATGTTAAGTGTCACAGCAAAAAGAACGCAAAAGGAACAAGCTGAAACGCAAAGCATAGCCATATGTACGCAAACTGTAATGTGCACAGGCACGGTACCGCATCTAAATGCAAATGGTAAAGTTAACATGAAGAATAATGCCAAAGGAAACAAACAGAAACAGGAACAGAAACGCGTACGGAAACGCAAACCGAAACACGGACAGGCACAGTACCGCAATTGTAAACGCAAAGGGTAATGGTAACAGCAACAATAACAGCAAAGGAAACAGAAATGCAAAAAGAAATGCAAGCGCATATGGAAATGCAAACCGTAATGCACAAGGCACAGTAACGCAATTGCATATGCAAATGCAAATGGTAACAGTAACAGCAAGGAAGATGCAAAACGAAAGAGAAACGGAAATGCAAATGAAAGGGCTGCGGAAACACGAATGGCAATGTGCACAGTAGCGCAAACAAAATGCAAACAGAAACAGTAGCGGGCATAAATGGTAGCAACAATGAAAGCATAGCGTAAATGACAGCGCAAAGGGTAATGCTACGGTGGCGTGCAAGGAACAATAATGCAAATGGGCACATAAATGCAAAGGGAAACTGTAACTGTAACAGTAACGGAAGTGCATACCCGTTTGCGTCACTGTTTGCTTTGGCGTCGCTTTGCTCTTGCGTTTCTATTAACGTTTGCTTTACCATTTACATTTGCGGCACCATGTGCGTAACCATTAGCGCTTGCACTTCCATTGCAGTTACTGTTACTATGTCACAATAAATCATGTGGTGGGAGCATGGGGCCCAAAGGGCCCACTCTCCTACCACCACATTCCATTCACTATTTAAAGTCCTCATTCTCACTGATGCCAGTTAGGGGGTAGGCTGGGGGGTGCAACGGGGGCTTTTAACCCCTAACACCAAATTTCCTTGCTTTTGTCGCTGTGGAAAAACCCTAACTGATGCATTAAATGGAGTTTTTTGCAATGATTGTTGCAATTTGCCCTTGCTGCAGTCAAATTGTAATGAATATATATATATATATTATATATATATATATACACACACAATATATATAGGGGATATGACATGGCCCGACTGAAGATATCATATTTATCTTCACGAGAGGCCAGTGATATCATGATATCACTGGCCTCGTGAAGATAAATATGATATCTTCAGTCGGCCATGTCATATTCGGTTTATACAATGTATGCTTTGCCCCACCCCCGTAATACAACTCACCACATGCCCTCTCAATGCAATGGGTGATATTAAGGTGATGGCCCTACAATACAACCCCACTTTACAGAAAAGCTGGCAAAACAGCAGATGTCATTTATTGTTTAAAAAATATCTGGTGGATCCTGCTATTTATGGTTAGTTTTAAAAGGTCTTATCTGGTTCATCCCCTGCCTCCCCCCAACAGAGGTCCACATGCCCCCCAACATAACAGATTACATAGAGTTTTCAAATATCTGGTTGATCCTGTCAATTTAAATTACTAAAATATCTGGTTGATCCTGGTATTATTTTGGTGAAAGCGTTATTTTTATAATGGTTATCTGGTTGATCCTGCCACACTTAGTACTTTCACTTTCCTACAAAGTGCAAGCGTGACCGAGGCTATGCAGACTGACGATTTGTATATTGGCAAATCTTTTGTAGGAGAGTTCCCTGGGTCAGTAACTCAGAATATGCCATCATTTCTGTATTGATGTATATTTCTTATAAAAAACTGCAGACTGCACCAGGTAACCGGGCAGGAGACTTTCAACAGTAAAATGAGCGCGGCGTCTGTTGCCAGGCAACAGGCGCTCGGCGCTGACCGCGGCCGATTACTGCTATGTAATGCAGTTATCATAAAGCTAATAATGCTACAGAAATGATAACTGCGATTACTGACAAGAGACTGGAGACAATATACAAATCGTCGACATGGCGACGACGGAATACACTGGGAAAAAAGCTCAGTGAGATCCGATCAGGCTAATTTCGATATGATGTATAGGAACGTGGAGATAACATATGACATATAGGAACATGAAGATAACAATGTTATCTTCACTGGCCATCTGAGATATCATGTTTTATACTGCCATTTATCTGTCAACATACATTGTATAAATATATATACACATATATTTATTTATTTATGCAATAGGAGTGAGCTATATTTAACATAGAAACATAGAAACATAGAATTTGACGTCAGATAAGGACCGCTTGGCCCACCCAGTCTGCCCATTTCCCTACCTAATGAATAAGCTGCAGATCCTAGTTAACCAGCAGCCTACTTCTTCCTACCCCCACCACCTAGAATTGCCTTATGACTGTCCCATGCATCCTTGAATTCCACCACTATTTTTGACTCCACAACCTCCTCCAGAAGGCCGTTCCATGCATCCACAACCCTCTCTGTGAAAAATACTTCCGTAAATTACCTCCTGAGCCACCTCCCCATCTTCAAATTGGGCCCCCTTGTTCTTGCACACCTCTTTTTTTGAAAGATGCTACCCTCTTGGACTTTGTTGATTCCCTTGAGGTACTTGAAAGTTTCTATCATGTCCCCCCTCTCCCTCCTTTCCTCAAGGCTATACATATTAAGCTCCTAAAGTCTCTCTTCATATGTCTTCCGGTGCAGACCCTGCACCATTTTAGTAGCCCTCCTCTGGACAACTTCCATCCTGACTATGTCTTTGGGAGATGGGTCTCCAGAACTGCATGATGTACTCCAGATGGGGTCTCACCAGCTGTCTGTACAGAGGGGTAATAACTGCTTGTTTTCTACTGGTGATGCCTCTCCCTGCCATCCCAGTATCCCCAACCCTCATTGCTGCCCTCTCACATTGCTTGCCCACCTTTAGGTCATCTGATATGACTACCCCCAGGTCCCTTTCCATTTTTGTTGTTGTTTGTATCTCACCCCCCATTGTGTACTCTTCCCCTGGGTTTTTGTTTCCCAGGTGCATTACCTTGCACTTCTTAGCATTGAATCTAAGCTGCCATGCATTTGACCATTCCTCCAACCTTGCCAAGTCCCTTCTCATCCTTTCCACCCCAACTTGTGCATCAACTCTGTTGCAGATCTTTGTGTCATCTGCAAAGAGACATACTTTTCCTTCCAGTCCCTCTGCAATGTCGCTTATAAAGACATTGAAGAGGATCAGTCCTAATACTGAACCCTGTGGTACCCCACTAGTAACTACCCTTTCTTCAGAGTGGACTCCATTTACTATTACTCTCTGTGTCCTATTCTCCAGCAAATTCTTTACCCAGGCTGTCATCTTGGGACCCACTCCCAGGCTGGCTAACTTGTATATTAATTTTTGTGTGGGACTGTGTCAAATGCCTTGCTAAAGTCTAGGTAGGGCCATGTCCACAGCCCCTCCCTGATCTACTACTTTGGTCACCCAGTCAAAGAAATCTATCAGATTTGTCTGGCATGACCTTCCCGCTGTAATCCATGCTGCCTTGGTCCTGTAGCCTCTGGCCTCTAGATACTCAGCAATTCTTTCCTTCAGAAGTGATTCCATCATTTTCCCTACCACTGAGGTTAAACTAACAGGTCTGTAGTTTCCTGCTTCTGCCTTGCTCCTACTTTTGTGAAGGGGAATCACATCTGCCCTCCTCCAGTCCTCAGGTACCACCCCCCTCCCAAGATTTGTTAAAGAGGGTAGTCAGTGGTGTCACTAGTTGTACCCTTAGTTCTTTTAGAATTCTGGGATGAATCCCATCAGGCCCCATTGCTTTGTCCACCTTCAGTTTTAAGAGTTCTTTCAGAACCCTTTCTTCTGTAAATGGGCTGGTATCAACTTCTGTATCCTGAGTGTTTCTACTGTTTGTTTTAGGTACCTCCCCCTCTTCCTTTGTAAATACTGAGCAAAAATATTTGTTTAGTATCTCAGCCTTTTCACAGTCACCCTCTGCCCACCCTCCCTCCCTTTATTAAGCCTCACTATCCCTCCCTTGGTCTTCCTTCACTCCCTGATGTACCTATAAAAGGTTTTATCCCCCTTCTTAACTGAGTTAGCTATCTTTTCCTCGGTTTGGGCCTTTGCTGTTCTGACTGCCTTCCCAGCTTCCTTTGCTTGAACTGATACAGTTCTCTGTCCTGCTCCTTCTGTGATTCCTTGTACTTCCTGAATGCTTTTTCTCTTGAACCTTCACTGCCACTTCCTTTGAGAACCATAGTGGTTTCTTATATCATTTCATTTTGTTTATTTGCTTCACACAAAGGCTTGTTACCTCTGTGATGGCAGTTTTATTATTCCCCATTGTTCTTCCACCCTCCTTCCTTCCCATTTGCTAGTGCATTCTTAGGCACTCACCCATTTTGGCAAAGTCAGCCCTCTAAAGTCCAGTACTTTTGCCTTTGTATGGCTTGACTCTATTGCTGTGTTTATTGTGAACCATACTGTTCGATGGTCGCTAGTTCCCAGATGGCTACCCACTTCTACATCTGTGATCCTCTCTTCATCTCCATTTGAGAGAACCTGGTCTAAGATTGCTCCCTCTCGAGTGGACTCCAATACTAGTTGTCTAAGGCATGCCCCCTGTAGGGCATCTAGAATAACTCCACTCTTCAAAGTGGCTGCTGCAACTGCACTCCAGTTAACATCTGGCATATTCAGATCACCCATCAGCAATATCTCCCCTTTTTCTGCCATTCTAAGTATACTTTCTATCATTTCCTTGTCCATTTCCTCCCCCTGAGAAGGGGGTCTGTATACAACCCCTGTGCGGATTGTGGTGCCATTGCCGGTCTCCAAATTTACCCACAGTGCTTCTTCTCCTCCCTGTTTTCCCTTTTGTTCTGTTGCTTTGATTCCTTCCCTTATGTAAAGAGCTACTCCTCCTCCTCTTTTACCCTCCCTGTCCCTCCTGTAGATAGGTGTATCCTGGTATGTTTACGTCCCAGTCATGGTTTTGTGTGTACCATGTTTCTGTGATTGCCATGATATCCAGATGTTCCTCCTCCATCAAGGCCACTAATTCAGGAAGCTTGTTACTCAGACTACGGGCATTGGTACTCATTGCTCTCCATTTTTTGATGGCTTTACCTTCTGTTGCAGCATCCCCCACTGACCTCTCTACCTCTGTCTTTTTCTCATTTAGTACCCTGTTTTGTAGGGAAAGGCTGGGATTTTCCTGCTGCTTATCAGTGCCTCCCCCTTTGACTAGTTTAAAAGCTTGCCAATGAAGCATTTAAACCGATTGCTCAAAAGACTTGTTCCCTTCCTGGACAAATGCAGACCATCCTGCCAGTATAGGCTAGTGTCCCTACAGGTGGAACCCCAGTCCCCAATGAAGCCAAACCTCTGTGCCCCACACCATTTCTTCAACCATTCATTAAACTGCATGGTGCAAAGTACCCTCGCCTCACTCATGCCATTGACAGGCAGCACCTCTGAGAAGGATACTGTATATGCTACTTGTCTTAGGCCCCTCCCCAATTCTACAAAGTCCTTCTGCACTGCTCTAATCTCATGATGAGCCAAGTCATTTGTCCCTAGGTGGACAATGACGTCCAGCTTAGACTCCCATGCAGCTGTTCTCGTGATCCTGAGGATGCGCTTCCTGTCCCTCCAAGCCATGGTACCAGGCAGGCACCTTACTTCAGTTTTCCCTGCTCCCCCCAGTTCAAGACCCCTAATAATTGAGTCCACCACCAGGAGCTGCTTCCTTTCCTTGTGGTGTCCTCTGTCTCCTTCCTGTGGTCCTCCCTTGTGACGGTAGTCCTCAGCCTCCTTAGTCTCCTCTGCGGGTGCATCCATAGAGGGGAGCTATGCTCCCCCAGAATGGTGTATGGATTGTGGAGTGGAACAACTGACTGGGTGTGCCTCTGTTCCACCATCCTCACCCTCCCTGAGCCCACTGTGGTCCAACTGCTGTGCTTTCTTTGCAACCTCTGAGGTAGTGGTGGTGGCTCTGGTGCTCCCTGGATGGGGTAGATTCCCTTTCTACCATCCAGTGTGGCCTGGGGAAAGGTTCCCTTACTACTCTCCAGTGTGGCCTGAAGAAGGTCAACTTCCTCCCTCAGGGCAGAGAGTTGTCTGCAAATAGGGCAGCATCTCAGCTTCCAGAAAGAGTCCCGGAAGACTGCTGCCCCACAGCCATTACATTGCACTACTCCCCACATGTTTATCTACTTTTTTTTTGTGTCTGTTTGTGTGTGTGATTGGTTTGTTATATAGAAATATATATATTATACAATGTGTATGCTTATATTGTCAGTGCAGTGTGCTAGAGAGGATATGACAGTGATATGCACCTTGCACTCTTGAGGAAATTATTTCAGAACCCCAGGTATAATGGAACTATTTCCAGGGGTGGGTGGGGTGAGGGTGGGAAGGGTTTGGGCCTAAACTGTGCCCTCACAAAACAATCAGCTAAGAGCTCTGACCCACCGCTGTGATGAGTGCCTTCCTGTCAGCAAGATGCCCTGCACAACAATTTGACAGAGAAAATACCCTGTTAATCAAACAGAGAAAAATCCAGACATCCAAGTCAGACACAGGTAAACCTCCCCAGCCCCAAAACAGCCTGGTGGTTTGTGCTCTGAAAGCAGTCAGCCCCAAAATAAGTCAGCTGTACTTTAAACTCTTCCTGCACTGAAAACCTTAAGACTTGTAACAAACGTAAAGCTAGATCCACCTCCCTCTGTTGCTTGAAAGACTGTCTTTTCCTGATAATTCTAAGTTCCTTATTTCACCTTTCAGTTAGAAGTAGCCTCCACCTGCAGAATATCTGCTACAAACCAAAGACAATTGTAAGGTTCACCTCCCTCTGTTGTGAGCACAACTCGCTTTCTTGCAAATCCTATGTTCAATATTGCAGCTTCCAGCCAGAGGTAATTTCAGTTGAAGAATATTAGCTGTAGAATATTCACTGATAAAAGCATGTATCACTACCATAGTGAGATAAATGCAAGCCCATACTAACACAGTGATGATAAATGCTATTTATACATACTGTGCTTACCTCACCAGCATTTATTCTCACTGTGGTGATGTCATAGACAAGCCCATTAACTCTCCCTCAGTGATGCAGCTTGTTTCAGCTCATTAAAATAAATGAAATTCACCTGTCTTTCAAGTACACGAAGCCCCAACAACATGTTTACTGCATTAAGTCTCACAGACACTCACATGCTAAGAAGATCTATAAAGTTCATGCTAGAAGAAAAAAGGAAGCACACTGACAGCTAAATATAACAAACCATGCAGACTCAAAGCAACAACATCCTTTGACAGAGCTGAACTATACTGGAAGAATAAATAACTTTTCCTTACAGAAGAAAACAAAACCAATAAATGTGGAAGAAGTGTTTCTATCTTGAAAGCAACACAGAACCATTTTAGACAAGCCTGGTGTGGTGATCTTATCAACTGGGGTGCTATCCTAGAAGGTCACCTGCCCCAACTGCACACCCAGTGTTGCCTCAAGCAGGTGGACTGGTGAGACAACACTGTGGTCCAAATCATGCTGGGTATGAGGAAACATCCTTTAAGGAGAGGCCGGAGACAATCTGAAGTTTGATGCCCAGCAGGCTTTTATTTATACCAGGGAAAGGTAGACATGGTCACAAGGGAAAGTCAGGAATAACTCTTACTTACAGACCATAACTAACAATTACCACTCCAGTCACTCTACTTGTACGTCAGCCTAAGGGCACTCTATAATATTCTTATCTATCACTCTTACAATTTCCTACCCAGAGATCTATGCACCAAGAGTACCTTATTACTTTATTATACCATGTGCCAAGCATTCAATATACAACCAGCAAATGGTCTCACAGTCTCAAAAGTCCATTAGATGTAGATGTCCATCATCTTCATGTACAATTGAAGAATAGTGGTCTAGAGAAAGGGGAACTCTTGCTTGGCACCAAGCTCACCAGGAAACCTATGAGAGGTTGCAAACAGGGAATGAGAGATTGGTAAACAGACCATAGGCATCAGCCAACCCACTTTCCAGGGTTGCCGGAATACAAGATCGTGAACTGACTAACTTGGGGAATTCTCTTTCTTGGCACACAAACCCTTGAACTGGGCTGCCAAGGCTGAAGAACCAAAATGTGGCAAGGAATTCCCCTGCAAGATTGCGACAGGAAAAAGAATCTGCTGCTTTCTTCTCAGCACCAGCCCTCGACCACTGTTGCCAAGGATGAAGAAGAACTGCTGTGGGTTTTCCTGGCACCTACCCTCAACTAGGGCTGCCAGCTGAACACTGGACTTGGTGAAGAATCCACTAGGAGGACTACCAAGGATGAAGAAGAACTGCTGAGTTGCTTTTGGTGACAGATCCTCTTGGAGGACCACCAAACTCGAGTTACTACCCTGAGGATTGCACTGGTGATGCAGGATGAAACAAACAAGAAGGAGTAGAAGGTGAAGATCCAGATTTCACAAAGATGAAGAACAAAATAAGAAACAGTGGCCACGACCACACTTGACTATGACAGACTTGTCTACCCGGAGGGCATCTTGGAGGATGGGTGAGGCACTTTCCAGTTGTCTTTCTTCCAAGCAGATCAGGAACTGGTGGCCATGACCACTCAAAGGACATCAATTTCAACTATGGTGGACGAAAGGACAAGAAGTTGCTGAAGTCTTCTGCTGGCTGAAGATTTCTATGGTGAAGAGTTGATGGAGGCTGAAGATTGAATCAGAACCTGATGCTGCACAATGGTACTTCTGTTAGCACGATATACTGGAATGTTCACTTTCAGGAGCAGTTTGCTTGGAGCAAGGGCAAATTGCAACAATCTGGGGCAATTATTCACTGGTAGGGGCAACTTGCCTCTAACAGAGGCAAATTTGCAGCAATCTGAGGCAACTGTTCATTGTCAGGGGCAACTTGCCTGGGGCAGGGGCAAATTGCAACAATCCAGGGCAATTGTTCACTGTCAGGGGCAACTTGCCTGGAGCACTGGCAAATTGTGACAATCCGGGGCAATTGTTCACTTCCAGAGGCAAAATAGCTTGGCAAAATAGCTTGGCAGAAGACACCAGTAGAAAGGACTGCTGTGTGACTGAACTTCTCTGCTGGGACTATATTGTGCTCCTTCCCTCCCCTCCACCCCCCCCACCCAAAGCTAGTTATATTTTTATAGGCACAGAATTTGACTGACAACAGGAACTTCCTGTTTAGGGGCAGGAAGTGAGTGATCACAGAACCACCAAGGACCCACCATCCTAGAAGGGCAAGAGTAGCTCTCCGGCCCCCTCTAGCTGCTGGAGGTCTGCCTCTGAGCAAGTAAGTGGTCTACTGCGAAATATAGGATATTCTTGTCTCAGAACAGGACAATCAGGAGCTTAAAGGGCACACAGGCAGAAAGTAAGGAGAGAGAAAAAAAAAGAGGAAAGAGTAAGGATTGCAAACAGTTAAGGGGCCAGAAATAAGACATGATTGGAGTGGTGCAGTGCAGTGGCTGTGGAGCAGCAGTCTTCCGGGAGATGTTCTGGAGGATGCGGTGTTGTCCCATCTGCAGGCACCTCTCTGGGCTGAGGGAGGAGGTCGCTCATCTCCAGGCTGAGTTGGCCAGGATTTGTGGGACCTCCTCTTCCATCCAGGGACCACCAGTGCCACTGCCGTTGCCTCAGAGCTTGCCAAGAAAGAGGAGCAGTTGGACCACAGTGGGCTCAGGGAGGGTGAGGGTGGTGAAACAGAGGTGCATCCCTCCCATTGTACCTCTCCACAATTCCTATGCCATTCTGGCAAAGTGTGGTTCCTCTATGGAGGCACCCACAGTGGAGACCAAGGAGGATGCTGGGAACCTCCACAAAGGAGACCCACAGGAGGGTGGCAGGTGACCCTGCAGGGGAAGGAAACAACTCCTGGTGGGGGACTCCATTGTGAGGAAGGTAGAACTGGGGGAGGAAGGGAGAGGGAGGGCAAGGTGCTACTGCCTGGCGCCATGGCTTGCAGGGACAGGAGCGAATCCTCTCAGGATTGCGGAGTAGCTGCACAGGGAGGGAGCTGGATGTCATTGTCCACCTAGGGACAAATGACCTGGCTAAGAAAGGGATTAGAGAAGTGCAGGAAGAGTTTGTGGAATTGGGGAGGGGCCTTAGTCAAGTAGCACGCACGTTAACCTTCTTGGAGGTGCTACCCATCTATGGAATAGGAGAGGCTAGGGTGTTCTGCACCATGGGATTCAATCAGTGGTTGAAAAACTGGTGTGGAGCTCAGGGATTTGGCTTCATTGGGGACTGGGGATCCACCTGGAGTGATGCAAGCCTACACTGGCATGATGGGCTGCATCTGTCGGGAGGGAACCAGGATCCTAGGTGATAGGTTTAAATGCTTCATTGGCAAGCTTTTAAACTAGCCAAGGGAGGCACTGGAAAGGAGCAGGAAAATCCTAGCCCCCAAATAATCACGGTGGTAAGTCGGCAAACACCAACATAGAGGTGTCAATAAGGAGAAGGGCAGGGTAAATGAAGAAAGTGACAAAGGCAAGAAGGACAGGGATGGGGCAAAAGGGAGTAAGGCCATCAAGAAATGGAGGGTAATGAGTACGAATGCCCGTAGTCTGGGCAACAAGCTCCCTGAGCTGATGGCCTTAATGGAAGAGGGATGCCTGGATATCGTAGCAGTCACAGAAAAGTGGGTGGGCAGAGGGGGACAGTGAAAAAGCAGGAATACTGAATGAATATTTCTGCTCAGTATTCACAAAAGAGGAGGGGGAAGTGCCTAATCCAATTAACAGGAGCACTCTTGATAGGGGGGTCGATCCCAGTCCTTTCACAGAAGAAAGGGTTCTGCAAGAACTCCTAAAACTGAAGGTGGACAAAGCAATGGGTCCTGATGGAATTCACCCCAGAATTCTAAAAGAATTAAGGGGGAACTAGTGAAACCACTGGCTACTCTTTTTAATAAATCATGGGAGGATGGTGTGGTACCCGAGGACTGGAGGAAGGTGGATGTGATTCCCCTTCACAAAAGTGGGTCCAAGACAGAGGCAGGAAACTACAGACCTGTCAGTCTGACCTCTGTGGTAGGGAAAGTAATGGAGTCACTTCTGAAGGAAAGAATAGTTGAGTACCTAGAGGCCAGTGGAGCATAGGACCCAAGGCAGCATGGGTTCACAGCAGAAAGGTCATGTCAGACGAATCTAATAGATTTCTTTGACTGGGTGACCAAAGTAGTAGACCAGGGAGGGGCTGTGGACATGGCCTACCTAGACTTTAGCAAGGCATTTGACACAGTCCCACACAAAAGATTAATAGTCAAATTAACCAGCCTGGGAGTGGGACCCAGGGTGGTAGCCTGGGTAAAACATTGGCTGGACAACAGGACACAGAAGATAATTGTAAATGGAGTCCATTCTGAAGAAAGGGGGTTACCAGTGGGGTACCGCAGGGTTCAGTATTGGGTCCAGTCCTTTTAATGTCTTCATCAGTGACATTGCAGAGGACTGGAAGGAAAAGTAGCCTTTTGCAGATGACACAAAATCTGCAATAGAGTTGATACACAAGGAGGCGTGGAAAGGATGAAAAGGGACTTGGCAAGGTTGGAGGAATGGTCAGAAGTATGGCAGCTAGGATTCAATGCAAAGAAGTGCAAAATAATGCACCTGGGAAACAAGAACCCAGGGGAAGAATACACAATGGGTGGGGAGGTAGTAACAACAACAAAAAAGGAAAGGGACCTGGGGGTAATCATATCAGATGACCTTAAGGTTAGCAAGCAATGTGAGAAGGCAGTAGGGAGGGCTGGGGGTATACTGGGATGTATAGGGAGAGGCATCAGCAGCAGAAAACAGGAAGTTGTTATCCCTCTGTACAGACAGTTGGTGAGACCCCATCTGGAGTAGTGTATCCAGTTCTGGAGACCCCATCTCCACAAGGACATAGACAGGATAGAGGCAGTCCAGAGGAAGGCAACTAAAATGGTGCAGGGTCTGCAAGAGAAGTCGTATGAGGAGAGACTAAAGGAGCTTAATATGTATACCCTTGAGGAAAGAAGGGAGAGGGGGGACATGATAGAAACTTTTAAGTACCTCAGTGGAATCAACAAAGTCCAAGAGGTAGCGTTTTTCAGAAAAAGAGACTTGCAAGAACAAGGGACACAATTTAAAGATAGAAGGAGGGTTCAAAGGGCAATGTGAGTAAGTATTATTTCACAGAGAGGTAGTGGATGCATGGAACAGCCTTCCTGAGGAGGTTGTGGGGTCTAAAACTGTGGGAGAATTCAAGAATGCATGGGACAGACATAAGGCAATTCTTGTGGGGGGTAGGAAGAAATAGGCTGTTGGTTAACTAGGATCTGCGGCCTATCCTGTAGGTAGGGAAATGGGCAGACTAGATGGGCCTAGTGGTCCTTATCTGCCGTCAAAGTCTATGTTTCTATGTTTCTAAATGACCACAACCCTAATATTTTACAATACAGACTCAGTGCTTCATGCAATAGACACAACAGTTGAGATGCTGAAGGAATAGACAGTTCGAAGAAACAGTACAACAGCTGATAATCACTTTATAACCGGTTGTGTGCTTAAGCACCACTTAGTCGGGCCCTTTTCCTCATGGGGTCTGTCTTCGTTAGGATTTGGCCACCGCTAAACACTTTAAGGTAATTGCCCCAGCTATTTAGCCTGGTTACACTAACTGCCTATATGCGTGCTTTCCTCTTCCCTATGGGCTGGGACGCAATACCTTTACTGGGCCTGGTACCCCTTTACTACTATGGGCCTGGCTGCCCTTACTTTACTGCACTAGGCCTGGCGCCCTTTATTACCACTGGCCTGGTGCCCTTTACTTGACTGGGCCTGGCGCCCTTTATTACCATGAGCCTGGTGCCCTTTGCCTTACTTTGGGCCTAGTGCCCTTTCCTTTACTTGGCCTGGGGCCCTCTTTAAACTTGGGCCTGGTTGCCCTCTCTGAACTGAGCCTGGTGCCCTTTTTGCTGTGGGCCTGGAGCCCTCTTTATGACCACAGGCCTGGTGCCCTTCTTAATACCATGGGCCTGGTAGCCCTAATTTATATTGTGGGCCTGGGAGTCCTCCTAATATCACGGGCCTTGTGCCCTCTTTAAACCTCAACCTGGTGCCCTCTTTAAACTGGACCTACTGTAGCTACCCTCTTTATTTCTGTGGCAGGGCCCCTTTAAATCCTTGTGGCTCTCCGAGAGCCTCTTATCACTCCTTTTCACTCAGCCCCACCTCCCTCATGTATATTTAAATGGCCTTGCTTGGCCTTGCTTCCCTGGGCCCTACCCATGGGTGTCGCTACACCCGGCCCACTCCTGAATATGTAATTAAGGGTCCTAGCACCTGACCCTCCCACGGCACTCAGCCGCTCCTATTGCACCTAGTACCAACAATTTAATTCAAAATGCTCAGTCCTTTTTCCTCTGTTGGATGGTCAGCACGCTTCTACATGCCGCTGTCCAACTCACTGCATCACCACTGGATTGGGAAGGCGAACAGGAGGTGGGAGGTGTTCTGGCAGTGGGACGGTAACAAATACGCGATGCGGCGGCTAATAGGGGGTCTAAGATGGCCGACAGACAGGACGGCAATGTGGCTCTGGGAACAGCCGCCAATGAGGGACAGGGAAAACTTTTAAATAAATAAACGAGCTGGGCTCACAAGCCCAAGGGCCGCACAGCGGGACTTTGTTTACTTTTCAGGTGCCCCGATGGCACCGCAGACCGAATAGGAGCTGTACAGGAGTCTTCACCAGCTGGACCAGAGCAGACACACCAACAAACCCTCAGGGAAATTACTTCAACATCACCAGGTAAGCCCTCAACAGGTTCCCCTTAGTTTGTGGTGTCCTCTTCTCTTCACAGCCTGGCAGGAACTTACCTACAGGTAACTGAATAATTTTTAAACTTAAAAACTCTTCTAATTCCAGAATGGCTGGATAGGAATGCAGTGCATGAGCAGCTCAGTACAACATTTCATCCAGGCCATTGTCTCTACAGCTGCATATAAAATCTATTTTTTTTACAAGGTTTACAGCGCACAAGGCACTTTTTCTATTATTTACAGTGCTTTTCCCTTACAGGGAGGGGAAACTTTACTTATATGGGCCCCTAGTACTGTACCCTGCAGCCCACACCTACAGCAAGCACCCTGGACACCTGTAAACCCCTAGACTTACATTGCTTTTAATTTTTATACTGTGGTGCCCCAACTGTGGGGCATTACATTAGTGTATAAATCACACACATGATGTGCAGTGCGTCTGATATGTGAAATATCTTCACTCGTGAACAGTGACCTCTGGATACTCTCACTCATGCCTTCAGCACTCATGAGTATCAAGAGGTCACTGTTCACTCATGAAGATATTTCACATATCACACTCCCGCTCATCATGTATCCCCTATATATATACACATCTTACCCTCTTTAGGTATGTCATCAATCCATTGTGTATGGTTTTACATGATTTTGTTCATCCTTGCAAATCTACCACAACCACAGTACCAAATAATTAACTGAAGAAAAGTCCATATTGTGTACCTTTATCATATTGATGCATTATTACTGCCCAAAAACAATCACCTGAAAAATGTATGTAACATGTCTCTGTTTTGTAGTCTCTGTTTATTATCTGATTTAATAGCAATGTTTTGCAAGGGTATATCTTTGTACATATTTTTTATTTATTCTTTTTATTTCAGTCTTTGGTAAGCAGGTAAGACCCACTAGGCACAAGTGCCTGTTTTCAGAGGTGACCTGCGAGCACTGGGCGGTTAAGTGACTTGCTCAGAGTCTCACAGTATGCAAGTGGAGGTTGTGTGAATTAAACCCAGGTCTGGTCTGCTGGATACACCAAGCTCGTTGACACCTCGTTCCTCTAACCTCTAGGCTATACTGCCAGCCCATGTGAATTTTTAATGGTGAATAATCTCTATAATGTAGTGTAAAATGTCTGGAATGTTTATGTTCCCCTGATCGCACCTGAAAAAGGGACAACTCTGTCTCAGCGGGCCTACCCTGTCATCAAAATTCAAATAAATAACTAAAGACTTCTATAAGTTTGTAGCACATACTTGGACTGGACCATTGTTTTCTGCAGTGTCCTATATCAACATAATACATGGGGATGTTTCTGGCCTATGGGGTAAATGGCATTAGGGTACCTTGGTTGTTATGGTTACAGTTTTTAAGGGGCATATTTGGACAGCTAGATGCTTATTTATGTTACAACAGAAACAGACATCTTATCAGGACTTGGGGAAAATTACTAAGGATTTAAGATAGATAGATAACATTTTATTCATGTTAATTCAGAAAACATAGCATGAACATGGTAAAACGAAATCCCAGTTGAGCAACAAGATGCTCATTTACAATGGGAACCATAAATACAAGTTCTCAGTTACAACAAACCACATAATTAATATATATATACATGTAACCCCCTTGTTACTTGGGGTTACTAGAATCCCAGTAAGACCTAGTGGTAGGCAGGGAAGGCAGCTTGTGAAACTCCAGTTAAATGGGTTTCACACTGTCTCACTCTGTTCTCAGTCACAGCTGAGACTTGAGAGATGACATCACCATAGAACTGTCGCAGCTGCATAAGCCACATTGGAATCTGCAGCAGAGGGAGTGAGTTAGAACTTTGGGAGTTTTCAAAGTCAGTTGTCTGTAAAATTTAGAGTCCAGTTTAAAGTGGTGGAGACCGCTGTCCAGGTCTCAGTGCCCTCTCTCTCCGGGAGGGGGGTGGAAGAGAAAAGTCCCTCTGTGGATTCCAGGGGCAATCCCCTAATTTTCCACTACAGAAGAAAGCTGCCTGTTTGCAGTTTCTGTTCTGGTATAACAGTGAAAGAAGTGGTACATAGCCTTTTGTAACCCCTACCCCTGCCTTTTTTACTAAAATGACAGGTGGCATGCTGTTGGCGTTGGCAGCAATACCTGGTGGGGACCTGGGTTCGGGGAGGATGAGGTTGCCTGGCACAAGGGACCTAGGTTTGGCTACTCTGCACAGGGGCACCCAAGTAAATCCAACTACAAGAAGCAATAACTGTAATGTCCAGAACCAGGATTGGGATTTTTCAGTGTGGCTTTATTCAAAAACTAGCTGAACATAACAAAGCATTGATGGTCCCCCAAGGGGCTACATTCACTCTACATGCAGATAGAGACTACAAGGTGGTCCACTTGAAGAATGAACTCATTTTTACTATTGTCTGGCTCTGGACCCACCAGGCACTCAGCCCGGACTTGCATGTGCTTTGGATACACAGCATAACTGGCCCGGCTCCCCTGCCGGCCACTTGACTGACAGTCCATTTGAAGAATGAACCCAACTTTACTTGGAGTGACTCCCATCAAACAAGGAGTATATTTTCCCATCCTGTGGCTCCCCACACCACTTAGAGTCTGCGACTCCTAGAGAGATTTTCCAAGTTGCGACCCACGTCTGGGTACCTACCTCATCACTGGCCAGGCGCATGAGGCAAGTAGCAAATCGCAGAAGATGTCCATAGAGGTGGACCTGGTTACTAAAGATGGGGGGTGTTCCCACCTCCAGCTCCCACAGCCCATACTCGGCCATTTTTCTGGACAAACAGAAACTTAAACTTTGAAAATGTAGATTAAACGGTGGATGACCTGAAGCACCCCCTCTACAACATTACTTGAAATCCATTAAAACTTTAGATTTTTGACTGCTCTATTTGGTTGTCCTAGTAAAATAGTCCTCCCAAATAGCAGTCCACATCCCAGCTTTCTTTATATTTCCAAACTGATGAAACAATTTGTTTGCTCCTTCAAATAGAGCAAAACACTCACCCTTTCGTTGCAGGTGCCCCACAGGCGAAGTACCACTTCTTTCACTGTTATACCAGAACAGAAACTGTAAACAGGCAGCTTTCTTCTGTAGTGGAAAATTAGGGGATTGCCCCTGGAATCCACAGACGGACTTTTCTCTTCCCCCCCCAGAGGGAGGGGGCACTGAGACCTGGACAGCGGTCTCCACCACTTTAAACTGGTCTCTAAATTTTCTCTCAAGGAGGTAAACAGAAAAAACACTTCCTTCCTGCTTGGAGGTAAACAGGAGACCTCCTTCCTGCTTGGAGGTAAACAGACAACTGACTTTGAAAACTCCCAAAGTTCTAACTCACTCCCTCTGTTGCAGATTCCAATGTGGCTTATGCAGCTGCGACAGTTCTATGGTGATGTCATCTCTCAAGTCTCAGCTGTGACTGAGAACAGAGTGAGACAGTGTGAAACCCATTTAACTGGAGTTTCACAAGCTGCCTTCCCTGCCTACCACTAGGTCTTACTGGGATTCTAGTAACCCCGGGTAACAAGGGGGTTACATACATATCTATCAATACAAGCCAATAAGCTAACAAACTTTGTCACATAGATGGGATGATTGCAGGAAGACAGAGCTTACAAAGGACACAGTTTCACAGTATTTGATACAAACAACTGTAACTATAAAACCACACCCTGATCCAAGTTTTAAAGTAGATTTATTTTCTAGAAATAAAAACTATACAAAGAAATGAATTTATGGAACAATTGCAACATTTACCATGGATAACAGACTGATTTTCCAATTACATAAGTTGTATAATGTTTTCCAATATGTTACTGTTGTACTTTAATTTTATACTTGTGATTGTACATAGTTTTCTTTGAATAAAGTTTCCCCTAGTCTTATCGAGAAGTGTCATGGGATCTTTAGCACCCACCTGAACAACAAGCAGATCAGGCAGACGGGACCTCATTTAACGACTCATCGGAAAGACAGCACCTCAGGAGTGTAGCACCTCCCTCTTGATGCACTACAGCATCAGTACTGGGATATATCCCATGTTCCCAGTGTGGGGCTAGAATCCATCACCTTCCGAATCTTCCAGCCTCAGAGGTGAGTGTGCTACCTGCTGAGCCACTGACACTGTCATGGATGGTAATGGCATACAGCTAATAGAGAGAGCGACATGCACACCCGGAGACCCAGCAAGAGTACACGAGACATTGACTGAATGTGGCCTGTTGCAACGAGAGAGAATGCTGTTGTCCTTAACACTGATTTTACGGCCAAAGACCAATTCTAGGTGTAGTTTCACATAGTGACGGGGGTCATCACTGTAAATCTGCTGGCACAAGACAGCTGCTTGTTTTTTAGCCCCTTGTTCCCTTTTACTACACAGTACTCACCTCACATGGCATTGCCATCGTTGTACAGAGAGAGAGAGAGAGAGAGAGAGAGAGAGAGAGAGAGACAGAGAGACAAAGTGAGACAGAGTGAGAGTGAATCCTTGACATACAAAACAGCACTGCTTTTCCTCCTCTCTTTTTCTGTGATGGGTAGCGGTACTTGTTTATCTCTCTTTCATCAGGAGTAGAGAAGCTTCAGTGGTCAGCTGTGTGTGCGTGTGTGTGTGTGTGTGTGGCGTGCGTGTGTGTGTGTGTGTGTGTGTTGGATGTGGTGTATGACAAAAATCAGGCGCATTTGCAGTGTAAGTATTTCATACACAAAAAAATGTCAGCAATTATCTCAGTATTGTATTTCGGATATTGTATGTGCATTAAAGCAGACATGTATAGATGATTTGCTGTCAATGTTTTCTCAAGGTGGTAGGATACATTGACTGTTGCATTACTGCAGCCAGGGGAAAGCCCCTTTATGTTGCTTTCTTCTTGTTTCCAACCAGACCCACGTCATGAGCACAGTAACCCTCTCCCAGGTATGGGGCGATAGGCATTGAATGCATGCCTCTGTCACGGTGAGGACAATCAGCCTGTGTCCTCATGCCTCACGATGCACATGAAGCGTGTATTAAATGCCGAGAATGCCACGCCCTGAAGTGGGTTACTGCTAACATACTGTACATGTATCTAAATAGCAGTTACCCTTCATTGAGCATGTCATCAGTCTGCATTTCATATTTGCTGAATTCTGATTCGCTGTACTGTACTTCGTATACAACACATGCACCTCTGTATAACTGGATATACTGATTCACGTTACATTCTCTAATTTTCCTCACAGGACAAAATCTGTGGCATGAGCATGGGTGCTGTTGTAGATCTTTGTGTTGAGATGGCTCTTAACAGTCCAGGACATGCCTTCATGATTCTGGAACGAAGGCAGCTCGATTTAGAAATATAGAAACATAGAAGTTGACGGCAGATAAGGACCGCAAGGCCCATCCAGTCTGCCCATTTCTTTTTCTACCTTATAAATGTGCCATCGGCCTTTGCTCTCTCAGTGGCCTATCTATTCATACTCATTTGTATTGCTCTCTTATGCCTATCCCATGCCTGTTTGAAGCCCTGGACTGTATTCATAGCCACCACTTCTTGTGCTAGGCCATTCCATGCATCCACCACCCTTTCTGTGAAAAAGAATTTCCTCACATTCCCCCTTAATCGGCCCCCCTCTAATCTCATGCTGTGTCCTCTTGTCCTGCTATTTTTTTATATTTAAACATGTTAGACTCTTTCACCTTGTTAATGCCCTTATGGCGTTTGAATGCCTCAATCATATCACCTCTCTCCCTCCTTTGCTCAAGTGTATACAGTACATATTGAGCTCTGTTAATCTGTCTTCATAGGTCTTCTGATGCAGTCCTTGCACCATTTTGGTTGCCCTTCTCTGGACTGCCTCAATTTGGTTAATGTCCTTGTGAAGGTGTGGCCTCCAATACTGCATGCAGTACTCCAGATGGGGCCTAACCAGTGTCTTGTAAAGAGGGATTATTACCCCCCTCTTATGACTTGTGATACCCCTACTAATACACCCTAACACCCCCCTAGCCTTACCTACTGCTTTAGAGGTCTGCTTGGATGATTTCAGGTCATCTGTGATGATGATGCCCAAGTCTCTTTCTTCCTTTGTGACCGCTAGCAACTCCCCTCCCAGCCTATAAGTGGCTTCAGGGTTTTTCTTCCCTATGTGCATGATTTTGCACGTCTTTGCATTAAATCCCAGTTGCCACTCTTCTGACCATTTTGCTAGTTTATCCAGATCTCTTCTCATTCTGCCCACCCCATCTGGATCATCTACTCTGTTGCAGATCTTGGTGTCATCTGCAAACAGACAAGCCTTACCCTCTAGTCCATCTGCAAGGTCACTAATGAAGATGTTAAAGAGGACTGGCCCCAGAACTGATCCCTGAGGTACCCCACTTGTGACTTGCATCTCTTCTGACTGTATACTATTTACCACCACTCTCTGTTTTCTGCCTGTCAACCAGTTTGCCACCCAGTTGACCAACTTCTGACCCACCCCAAGCCTACCCAGCTTAATTATCAATCTTCTATGTGGAACAGTGTCAAAAGCTTTGCTGAAGTCAAGGTAGGTGACATCAACTGCTCCCCCTTGGTCCACCACTCTGGTTACCCAGTCAAAGAAATCTATAAGATTAGTTTAACAGGACCTTCCTTTTGTAAACCCATGCTGTCCTGGATCCTGTGCCCCTATGGAGTCCAGGTGATGCACTATCCTTTCCTTAAGGAGTGCCTCCATAATCTTGCCCACTACTGAGGTAAGACTGACTGGTCTGTAGTTCCCTGCCTCCTCCCTGCTACCACTCTTGTGCAGCGGGATCACATGAGCCCTTCTCCAGTCTTCTGGGACCTCTTCTGTGCTCAGAGACTCACTAAACAGTTCTGCTAATGGCTCTGCTAGTTCCACCTTTAGCTCCTTAAGTACCCTGGGATGTATGCCATCAGGTCCCATTGCCTTATCCACCCTGAGCTTAGCAAGCTCTTGTAGGACCCTTTCTTTTGTGAAGGGAGTAGTGCTCACCTCCATCCCCCCTGTGTCCATGATGCTGAGCTGTGGGCCCTGCCCTACCTTCTCTTCAGTAAATACTGAGCAAAAGTATCTATTTAGGATAGATGCCTTTACAGGGTCCTCCTCCTCACATGCTCCCTTTTCTCCATTAAACTTAGCAATACCCCTCTGGACTTTCTCCTTTCACTAATGTATCTATAGAAGTCTTGTCACCTTCTTTTACTGTTCGTGCTAGTGTTTCCTCAGTTTGGGACTTTGCCTGCCTTACTGCCTTCCCTGCTTCCCTTAGGGCAGTTTGGTATGCCTTTCTATCTTCATCCCGCTGTGTTCCCTTATATTTCCTGAAGGCCAGCCTTTTGGCTCTGACCTTTTTTGCTACTGTATTTGAGAAACAAAGTGGTTTCCTTCTTCTTTTGCACTTCCTTTTCTGTCTAACACAATGGGATGTTGCTTCAAGTATTGCATCCTTAATGCTTGCCCACTTTGCCTGTACCTCCTCACCTGTGTTTCTTTTTGCCAGGGCTAGCTTAACTCTGTTGGCCATCTTATCAAAGTCAGCTCCTCTGAAGTCCCATATTTTTGCCTTGGAATGGGATGATTTAGATGTGGTAGCCAAATTGAACCATACCATGTGATGGTCACTGGCCCCCAGGTGACCTTCTACCTGGAGATCTGTGATTCCCTTCCTTGTTAGTCAGTACTAGATCTAGGATAGCCCTGTCTCTTGTGGGTTGCTGTACCAGTTGTTTGAGGCCCTCCCCCTGCAGGGAATCCACCATGTGTCTAGTTCTGGCAGATGTTCCTGCTGGTATTGACCAATCTGTATCCGGCATGTTGAAGTCTCCCATTATCAGAACCTCCCCTTTAGCTGTCATGTTTTGTATATCTTCTAACAGTAATGTGTCTATGTCCTCCCCTGGTCTGGGGACCTGTAGACAACCCCAGTTCTTATGGCTGTCCCATTTCCTGTTTCAGGTGACCCACAGTTCTTCTGGCTCCTTATGTGTATTCTGAATTTCTGTAGCTTTGATATTTTCATTGACATACAGGGCCACTCTCCCCCATGCACCTCAGTCTCTTCTGAACAATACATAGCCAGGTACTGAAGTCTCCCAAGTGTGGTTACTGGTAAACCACGTCTCACTAATTGCTACTATGTCCAGTTTAGCCTCTGACATTATTGCCTGCAGGTCTGGGATCTTATTTCCCAGGCTGTGAGCATTGTGTACATGATTTTCCATTGGCCAGATTTTGGTGTGTTAGTTGTTGGGTGAGGTTTGGCATAACCCCTGTGTGTCTTATGGGGAGACAAACCTTTTTTCTTACCTCGTGATGCAAATGAACTGCAAACATGCTGAATCCCTGTTTGACCACTAGCTGAGGGGGGAGGGGTGTCCTTCCCATTCAACGTATGGGGTGCTGCACCCCTCTCCCCATTTGCTAGTTTAAATATTCTGCAAAGACATCAAACTTCTGCCCCAATGCACTGACTCGCTCCTTAGTTAGATGCAGTCCATCAAATTTAAAGAACTTTCGCTCCCAGAACTGTTGCCAGTTCCCTACAAATCTGTGTCCTTTTTCCTGGCACCAGCCCTTGAGCCACATGTTTAGCTCCCCTATCTCCCCTTCTCTGACCTTCCATCCATCTGCTCCCCTCTCCCAGACTGGCAGGATCTCAGAGAAGGAGATGCCGGATGAAATAGATGATAGTTTGTCACCCAGCCTGGTCAGGTGTTCCTTGGTCTCCACAACTGACCAGCTGGCGAGATCATTAGTCCCTATGTGTACTAGGACATCAATGTTTTCTCCTGCTTTGAGAACAATTTTAGCAATGTGGTCAGTGTCTCTCCATGCTGATGTACCTGGGAGACATCTGACCATTACCCCTGGCTGGAGATGGGTATCAACTCCCCGAAACATGGAGTCTCCTATGATCAGAAGTTTTTTGGATTTCCTTTTTGCTTTTTTTGTTTTGGTTCCTGATTTGGGTGAGTTTTGTTGTGCTAGCTCCTGTGCCGCAGTGTCCTGCTCTGCAGTGTCTTCTGCCTCTTTGTCTGATTTCAGAGATAGAGGCAGATACCTGTTTGTAGTGTTTATATGGTTTTTGGAGGTAATATGTTGGAGAGCAGAGAGTGATGGGGCACCTGATTTGCCCTTCCTAACCACCTGCCAACCTCTTGGACCAACTACCCTCTGCGGTCGAGGTTTTTCTGTTGGATTCTGGGGAAATGGCAGGTGGTTCTTATAATGTATTTCCTCTTGAATATGAAATTTGAGGCGTGCAATCTCTGCCCATGCTGCCCGGAGCTGAGCCCTAAGATCTCCAAAGGCCCAGCATGTAGGACAGTGTTCTAAATCATGTAAGACTGTCCTTCTGAAAATTGTTCCACAGTACCTGCAGTTAATGATATCCATTCCAGATAAGTTGCTGGGTTTATAACCTAGCCAGAGTAATTAGAAGGAAAAAAAAGGAAAAAAAATGCAAGTAATGGTGTGATTGTGTTTTGTTTAACTTGTTATCACAAACAGTGCCAATACCAAACAATGATGCACTGGAATGGTGTACATGCCATAAACATCATGTTATGCCCACCCTGACAGAAAATGTCTGCTGTGGTTTCGGTCCAGTCAACCGCATTTTCAAGTTACGGGTAAGTTACACTGAAATCCATACTTTTTCCTTTTGTCATGTGCTTGCCTTCAACATTTATTTATTTATTTATTTTTAACCCCAAGGGGGTGCTATCCCAAGGGCTACTACCCCTGCCTACTCCAACTGTAACAGGGTGAGGGGCCTAGATCCATTGGCGGGTGCCTCCATCCAGAGGTCAGGGTTAGAACTGTCGAGGTTGACTTGGTCACAGCCCTCTGGGTTGCTGCAACCCCCCTTTCTTCCCACTAGTGACCCACACAGTTCAATTACAGTGTCCTCATGATATACACTAACCCCCCAGCTCGAACCACTCAGCTCACTCCAGGGACCCCCTGAAAAGTAAGGTGCGGTTACACAATATTCACTGGGCAGTAACTCACCATTAATACACAAGCTAGCAAGTATACCATTGGAAAACAAGCAATCTGATTTATTTAAGAGGCCATAACAAGGACCGGGGGGAATCAAGTTGATTGGCTTACCACTACAATATATGAGTATCTACCTAGGGCTCTGTGCACAGGCCTAACCTATAAGTTACTGACTATGGGTACCCACACCCTAAAGGCTAGTTCCTCGATGCAGCTGGTTGGGGCCCTGACACAAATGAGCATTTAATTCCTACAAAGACTAAATAGAGCCATCCGGCTCAGTCAGAGTAGCCAGCAAAGTAACCAGATGGTCTTGCCCTTACTAGGAACATCTGACAGGGAGCTACCCTGATTTAGTACTCACGACTCCAGAAAGAAACACGCTCTCACACCACTTGCAGGACCGAGCCTGTACTTCGAGCACTTCTCCACACATTTATATGCACTGCAGAGGGGTACCATACCAGGCAGCTGCTGTCCTTCTCGTACCTGCCTGCCATACACTGGGCCCAACCGATGCAGCTTCACTGTTCCTGACAGACCAAGTGTGATTCAAGCAGATTCTCCAGTCTTCTACAGGTAGGTAGCCGCACTCCTGCATGGCCTCCTCTGACTGCTTCCTAGTGGATTTAGTCCGACTTCACTGGCGTTTACCAACGCCCGACGCTGGCCTTACATGCGCTTCCTGCATGACCGCTCAAATGGCACCGGAGCCCCTGAGCTCCTTACTTGCTCACAGTCACAGCGCCTCTGCCCTGACACTGTACGGGCAAGTCACTCAGTTCAGGTGCCACACATTCCCATTGGTAGGCTGCCAAAACCAGCCACTAAGTTCGCCCCTCATTGGCGCAAAAAAGACACCATGGTCCAGAGCTTCATTTCCCAGAACCTCCAGCTGTATTCTCATAGGTCAGCAAGCTCCATTGTGAGTCCCGATCCTGGTTGGTCACCAGTTACTCCACTTAAGGTACCCCCCGACTCTATTGGACCCTTCAGACAATCCTGGCCCAAAATGGGGGAACACAACACACAAAGTCCAGCTACAAGAAAGGCAGGTTAAACAAATTACATTCCCACAAACCCATCTAAGGCAGGAGGCAACAATTACACTGTCAGAAAAGTGCTCATTCTGCCCCTTCAGCGATGGCCGAAACTGGAGCAATTAGTCAGCAGCTCGAGTGGTACTCAAGCAGGAGAACACACAGCCCCCCCTCATAAGTAATGAATATGTCTGCAAGCAGACAGCTCTTAAAGAGACAATGCACGGAGGCTCTAGAAACACTCACAGGGCCATTTAAATGGCTTTAAGTGCCGAACGCTGACCACCAGAGGGACACAGACAGTTCCTAGATGGCTGTTAGAAACCCCCAATTGTAGGGGGGTTACACCCTTCCTGGCCTGGAAAGAACTTGGCATCCACGTCAAGTAGTTACCCTTAAATCACTTTAAAGCAAAACTGTTTGAATTAACAGCACATTCAACTTTTGATTGCACACATCACATAGTTTATTTTTTACCTATACAGCAGTACACATATTACAACCACTTTCTTTTATACATCAGGTCATTACTTCCTGGCTATGACACTTGGATAAAGGGGGTCCTTCCCTATCCCCTACCTGAGGGCCAACTGGGGCAGTAGCACTATACTTAGAGGGTAATACTAACAGTTGTGCATCGACCCCCAAAACTAGCTTGGGCAATGAACTTGGAGATACATAGACCCCCTTATGGACTACATTTAATGGCAGGTCCACAGGCTGACCCAGAGACTCATAACTTAACCTTATTACAGGCCATACTTCTTGGCCAGTGCATCTAGGGGTCTCAGTAAAATCTGCTACGGGCCCTGTCTCCATTTCCACCTCATTGAGGTTAGTAGAGGGAACCTTCACATGAGAAGAGGACCCCATGCCCATAGTACTTTCGGGGACATGACGCTCTATATCAGGATCCACACTACTTAGTTCAGTCAAGGGCACTTCTGGCACTACTGGAATGCTACCAGAGCACTCAAAGTATTCTTCTTGCTCAGGCGGATCCTGAACAGGTTCTCCCACATCACTTTCCTCTTCTGAAAAGTCAGACAGTTCAGCCAGCCCAGATAACTCAGCCAGGCTCATAGACCCCACCTTTTCGGCTTTGAGGCCACTCGCTTTATCCTTGGGGTGTATGGGCTCCAGGGACAAAGCTGGGGGCTCAGACAGTCCATAAAACCCAACTTCATCCCCAGAGTGAGCTAGGGGGTTGCCCTTAAAAATTTGACTCAGTTCATAAGAGGGGTAATATTCTACATCATGTTCACTGTCTTCGGCCACAGACGGGGATCAGTTTCAGCAGAGGGGAGAGGCGAAGGCTCCCAGGGTCTTAGTTTTGAGGAGTCAACCCCTCTGAATCTCTTTTTGGCAGCAGCTCTAGTTATAGGCGCAGAGGGAGGGACATTAGGATGCGCAGTCTTTATCAAAATCTGTCCAGTTGGCAGCAGGTGATTTCAGTGTAAAGTTTTTACATCTTTTGAATTGTTTTGGGGCCTTACTTTGTACACACACAGATCATCTAGTTTGTCCACTACAATGTGAGGGAGATGGTGCCATTGATCAGCAATCTTGTGTTTGCCATGCAGTCCCAGATTTCTTAGCAATACCCGATCCCCCTCCTGGAGTTCCTGTACCATCATCTTTTTGTCATACCTCTCTTTGTTGGACAGGTTCCTTTTGGCAGCCATGGTTTGAGCCAGTTGGTATGCATGATTTAGCTGGGCCTTCAACTTTTGCACATACTGTAAATAATCATCAGCTCGAACCCCATCAGGAGAGACCCCAAAACACACATCTACCGGCAGTTGAACTTCTCTCCCAAACATTAGGCGGTAGGGGGAAAATCTAGTAGCATCACTTTTGGTGCAGTTATAGGTATGTACCAGAGTTCTAATTTGTTGGCTCCATCCAGGCTTGTCTTTTGGGTGGAGGGTGCCTAGCATATCCAGCAAGGTGCGGTTGAAACGTTCAGGCTGGGGTTCCCCCTGGGAGTGGTAAGGGGTGGTTCTGAACTTTTGCACTCCCCACAAGGATAGCATCTCCCTAATCAGACGGCTCTCAAAATCTCTCCTTTGATCTGAATGGATTCACTGGGGGGCCCCATAATGAACAAAGAAATTTTCCACAAGGACTTTAGCCACTGTGGTTGCCTTCTGACCCCTGGTGGGGAAAGCCTGGGCATATCGAGTGAAATGATCAGTGACTACCAATATGTTACTGATATTTTCAGATCAGGTTCTAAGCTCAGGAAATCAATGTAGACCAACTCCATATGGGCACTGGTAGTGATGTTGACCATGGGGGCAGCTCTCTGAGTTAGGGCTTTTCTTTGCAAACAGCAGCCACAGGTCTTAACATACTGCTGTACGTCTGCACTCATCTTGGGCCAGTAGAATTGGGTCCGCACCAAGTCAAGAGTTGTGGTCATGCAGGGACCTCAGCACCAGTTCTCTAAAAGCGGTGGGCAGCACCAGTTGTTGTTTGTCTATTCGCCTCTCTTTGTCTGCAGTCTCCCAATATAACAGTTTATTGTTCAGCTTTAACTTTGGGCCTTCTTTGTATAACAGGGCAGTTCTCAAATCAGCGGACCGCAGTTGGGACACATCTTCCCCGGCATGCAGTGCCTGTAAAACAGGTTGTGTCATGGGATCTCGAGACTGAGCCAACTGAAGGCTATCATTGTCGAACTGAGGCAGCATACTAGTGTCTAATGCAGAAAAGTGGCAGTAAGCAGCAGACACACAGTTCTCAGATGGACCCAAGCAATCCACCATGCAGTCCACAGTATCAGGAGTCACGTATTCCTCCTTGTCGCATTTTTGGCAAAGGGCTCTAATGTCAGGTTCAGACAACCTGACCCAATCAGCTCGGTACACAGGCCTCCGGGAGAGAGCATCATCATCTATATGGTTGAGGCCTGCTCTGTATTCAACAGCGTAGTTGTAGGTGGATAACACAGAGAGCCACCTGTGACCAGTGGCATCTAGCTTGGCTGAGGTCTGAACATACGTTAAAGGATTATTATCAGTTTTCACCAATATCTTAGCCCCATACAAATAGTCATGGAATTGATCAACAATAGTCCACTTTAGAGCCAGGAACTCTAGTTTGTGCACTGGATAATTCTTCTCAGAAGGAGTCAAACTGTGGCTGACAAAAGCTACAGGTCTCAGACCGTTCGAGTGCTCTTGGTACAATACGGCCCACAATCCTTGCAGACTGGCATCAGTATGAAGAACATAGGGTTTAGCTGGATCAGCATAGGCCAGCACTGAGGCATGAGACAACTATAAATCACTATCTTCCTACCTTAACAATAAAAAAATAAATAATAGACACATGGGGCCCTTATGTATACATGACACATTTGTATCAACAGACAAAGATATGGCAGACACATTTAACAAACAATTCTGCTTGGTATTTACCAAGAAAGAGATTCCTAAGTGATTCAAACATACAAACAATGTTACCCCCTCTTACATCATCACCGAGGATGATATACTAAAAGCAATTAAATCCCTAAAATCCAATTCCAGTCCAGGCCCTGATAACATTAGTCCCCGATTTCTAATAGAGACAGCAGCTGCCACTGCTAAACCTCTCTCAATTATATTCAACAAATCCTTCCATGAGGGAACTATCCTTCAGGACTGGATGATGGCCACCGTGGTCCCAATCTTTAAGAAGGGTAATCATTCCAAACCAGTGAACTATCATCCAATAAGCCTGATGTCTGTTGTGAGTAAGATCATGGAGAAAGTTATTAAAAAACTGCTAGAGTATGAATCTACTAGGGGCAACTTGACTGACACTACACAGCATGGCTTTAGGCAGGGTTAATCCTGTACTACTAACTTGGTTTCCTTTCATAATCATGTCAACAAGGCACTGGATGAAGGCATCCCTATGGATGTGATACTTCTCGAATATAGTAGAGCATTTGACAAAGTCCCTCATGACATTCTACTCGACAAAATGAATGATATGGGTTTTTCTCACTGCATAACTAACTGGGTCTCAGGTTGGTTGAGTGGAAGATATCAGCAGGTCAGAATTAACGGCACACTTTCCCACTCACTGAGTGTGACCAGCGGGGTCCAGCAGGGGTCCGTGTTGGGGCCTACCCTGTTCAACATCTTTATTAGTGATCTGCAGGCTACCCCCGAAATTGTTCTCTCAAAATTCGCAGATGATACCAAGCTGTGTGGCTCTGTACTTACATCGATAAACAGGGATTCCATGAGGAACAATTTAAAATCCATCGAAGAATGGGCGGTTTTAAACAAAATGACACTCAATTCAGACAAGTGTCACGTTTTACACTCCGGTAAGAATAACCCTAGACAGACCTATTTCCTGAATGGTGTTACCCTTCATGTGTCACCATAAGAACGAGATCTCGGGGTAATCATTAATGACAAACTATCATCTAGTGATCACTGTAGGATGATAGCCAGGAAATCTAATGCATTGCTCACTCGTATTCAACGTTCGTTTGTGTCTAGGACTCAGGAATGCATAATCCCCTTGTATAGGGCTTATGTCTGACCCCATTTGGACTATGGATCCCCCTGCTGGAGTCCTTATCTGGGTTGGGGCGTTGATGGGGTTGAGAGGGTGCAGAGAAGGGCCACAAAATGGTCCCTTATTTATCGAGACTCAACTACGAGGAAAGATTAAGAGTTACAGGGCTACACCACTACGCACAAGACGCACAGAGGTGACCTTCTTCTATTGTACAAAATCCGGAATTCTCAAGAGTTAATGCACCACTGTGGCTTACATTTCTCCACCAGTTGGACATCACCTCGGTATCATAATAACCAGATATTTGTATCTAAAGCTAAAACAACAAAAAGGCTAAACTACTTTACTGTAAGAGCCCCCAAATTGTGGAATCTCCTCCTGCAAAACCTAGTAGATAGTCGCTCAAACACAGCCTTCAAGAAGGGGCTGGATTGCTGGTTCGAGCTTAATAACTATAGGGTATAATTATCCCACTGGTGTGGTGGGGGACAATCTCGATGGGCAGTAGCCTTCTTTTGTCCTTGGAAACCAAGTGAAACCAAGTGAGTAAGTTGATATATAATGTCATAGAAAGCTTCCTCACAGTCAGCAGTCCAGTGAGTACCAAACACATCATTGAGGCAGAAATAAGTCTTTCCGGTCCCAGATTGTGCAGCCTTCTTATATTTCTTATGGGTCGGGGGTACCCTTGAGTGAGATTAAGCAGGGGCCAGATCACCAGAGAGTAGTCTCTAATAAATCATCGGTAGTACCCACAGAACCCCAGGAACCGCTGTAGCTCCTTCAAATTTCTGGGTTGGGGCCAAGTGGTTAAAGCCTCTACTTTGCTGGGGTCAGTCTCTATGCCTTCAGTGGACACTATGTGGCCTACATATTTCACAGAGGTTTGAAAGAATTGGCATTTGTCTATAGATAACTTAAGACCGAAATCCTCCAGCCAGTCCAGGACCTTGAACAATCGACTCTCATGTTCTTCCAATGAGCTGCCAAACACTATGACATCATCTAAGTAAACCAAACGCTCAGGCAAGTTCATGTCCCCCACAGCACACGCCATCAGGCGCTGAAAGGTAGCTGGGGCACCGGAAATCCCTTGAGGCATCCGGATAAACTCATAGAAACCTAGGAGACAAATGAACGCAGTCTTCTCTCAATCCTCTGAAGCCATTGGGATCTGGTAGTACCCACTGCGGAGATCTAACACAGAGAACCACTTACTGCCATTTAGACAGTCCAGAGCGTCCTGTATGCGTGGCATGGTATACTGGTCAGGGATGGTTCGCCGGTTCAGGGTACGGTAGTCCACACACATCCGAATGGCCCCATTCTTTTTCCTCACTACTACAATGGGGGAAGCATAAGGGCTCCTGGATTCTTGTATCACACCAGCAGCCAACATCTTTTGCAGATGCCGTCTCACATCGTCTATGTCAGCAGGGGCCAGGCACCAAGACCTCTCACAAAAAGGCCTTTCATCATGTAGTCGAATGTGGTGTTCGGCCCACTGCACACATACCACATCCCATTCTTTTAGGGAAAATACCTGTTCTCTTTGGGCAAGCTTCTCACTGTCCCTTACTTTCCATTCAGCAGGCAACGGGGAGTCACTGAATTCAAACTAGTCTGGCGTGGCTCTGTCATCCTTCCCCAAACCCTTGCTATTGGGGAGCACTGCAGTGTCTGCACAATGCACACTAGCAAGGGTGCAGCCTCTATGTACTCAAATCTCTTTGTCAGACATATTATGAACTTGAACCTTCACTCTCCTGGCATAAGCATGGGCTCTAGCAGGCAAGATACTGGGTTTAACCAGCAGTCCCCCAGGCAACTTTCCTTCCCCAGGCGCATCCAGCATTAATAGTTTATTCTTGACATCCTTTTTAAGCCGGATCTCCCCTTGCAAAACATACTGGGCATTTGGGGCTAATAGCAATGGCTCCGGATCCTTCCTCCAGACAACACCCACCAGACCTTCAGGCTCCTCCTGACTAGCCTTTTTCTGAGTCTCGTAGGCCTTCTGGATCAAAGCAGGTATCCTATGAGCTCACCCAGTCCTGGACACTTGCTTTTCAGAACGCAACTGTGCTAGTCGACCAAACATGTGGGCGTTGGTCCCAATCAACAAGGGTACCCCATCATACAGTCCAGTGGGGGGGTAGACTAAGGCCAAGGTATCCACCTGTTCTTCCACCCCAACCACAGAAGTAGGAAACAACAACCAGATCTGGATATACCCCAAATAGGGATAAGCCTTGTCACTCAGCCCCCATACATGTAGACCATCCAAGGGTTGCAGTGGCACATCAGGTAGGTGTGTCTGATACCAGTCCTGGAACATAATGGTCACCTGAGAGCCACTATCCAACACAGCTCAGGTGGGAATCCCATTCACTCGCACCAGGGCCTCCATCGAGGGCCCTACCACATCAGACCATTCAGGGGGCACAGTGTTGACAGTTGCTTGGGCATGGGCCCAGGTCACAAAGCCCTTCCTAGGGTGTCAGACATAGGTCCTGCAATGCCAGGTGATCAGCCTGCTGTTGACCTTCCTTAAATTCTCCAGTAACTGGCACTCAGTCTGAAAGTGTCCATCCTCCCCACAATGGTAACAGGACTTGGGGTCCCGGGGGTCTCTATTGGGAGGGGAATACTTTATCTGCTGGGAGCCATACGGAGGGCAAGGAAACTCCCCCGAGCTAGGACGTTTATTTCTAGGTAACTCTGGTTCTCCAACCCTAACAGGGTGGGTAGTGGTTTGCTTCAAGTCCCTCACCAGTTCTCGTAAATTCCTGATCTCGGCCCTCAACTCACTTTTTACTTGGGGATCAGAGGAAATGGCACGCACCCCCATCCCTCCTTGCAACTCTGGGGACACATAAGGTCCCCCCAAAGGGTGGGCCTCATCGGCTTTGCTAGACTCAGGGGTTTGGCACAGATTCACAGCCCCACATAGGGTTCCCACCCCTCCTCATCAGTCTCTACTTCTCTAATCTCCCTCATCAATTGACAGTATTCAGGCGGGGCAGCTCGCCGATCATGTAACATAAGTTTTAACAGTATCACACTGGAAAATCTAGCAGATTTTAAAACATGTTCCAACCTGACTTGGTTCAAGGCTGGGGCAGTGATCCCCCCCTTTTGATAGGCCTTCTGTAAAGCCCGTTCCGCCCTAGTAACAAAGGCGGAGAGCTTTTCATTCCTTCACTGCTTAGCAGACTTGAATTTCCATAATAAGTCTTCCTCGGTTTCTGTGCTTCCAAACACTCTTTCTAAAGAAGAAAGATAGTCTGCTGCAGTAGCTTCCAGGCTAGTAGCCTGAAAAAACCAAATGACTTCTAAAGCCGGACCCCGCAGGCTCTCCATCAGCCTCTTTCATTTCTTCCCCTCAGAGCATTGCCACTCCTAAACTAAAGGGGTGGCATAGTCCATCCATGCCTCCAAATCATCCTCTCCTGAAGGCACGGGCACTGTGCCAGAAAAAAGTTTTAACCTATGGTACGAATCTAGCTGTATAGAAGGAACCACTAAGGGCGGTGGGGCCAAAATAGAGCTCTTGGGGGGCCCAGGGGAGGTACAGAAGGAAACCTGGGGGGTGGGATCACTGGAAAGATCCAAAGCCTACAGTAACTCTTGAGTAGTCCTCCCCTCCATGGCTAACAATTTAAGCAGTTTATCTGACCCACTCCGGGTAAATCACTGGGGGTACCTTCTCAGGGTCAATGGCTACACTACATAACAGTAGCACCTGCAAAGTCTGATCGAGTAGGTCAGCCATACGCCCTCTCACCTTTACCTTACCCAAACACTTAACCTGCTCCACTACAGAAATAAGGTCAGCGTTCATGGTCCCTAGAGGTACATCTAGCAGTAATGCAATTCTCTGAGAGTCCAACTCTTCAGCTTCACCCCAACCCTTCAGTTTATGTACCATTGTCTTAATGGGGTCCAACCTGATCTTAGCCATGACATCCCTTTCCAGCTTTTCCTTCAATTTATCCATAGTTAGGTACTTCATCCACTCGGCCACTAGGGAACGCTAATCCCAGTGGTGCCTCCACAATGTAACCCTGAGGGGGCACTATCCCAAGGGCTATTACCCCTGCCTGCTCCAACTGTAACAGGATGAGGGGCCTAGATCCATTGGCGGGTGCCTCCACCCAGAGTTTGGGGTTAGAATAGTCGAGGTTGACTTGGTCACAGCTGTCTGGGTTGCTGCAACCCCCCTTTCTTCCCATTAGTGACCCACACAGTTCAATTACAGAGTCCTCACCATATACATTTACCCCCGGCTTGAACCACTCAGTTCACTCCGGAGACCCCCTGAAAAGTAAGGTGCGGTTACGCAATATTCACTGGGCAGTAATTCACCATTAATACACAAGCTGGCCAGTGTACCATTGCAAAACAAGCAATCTGATTTATTTAAGGGGAGATAACAAGGACTGGGGGAATCAAGTTGATTGGCTTACCACCACAATATATGAGTATCTACCTAGGGCTCTGTGCACAGGCCTAACCTATAAGTTACTGTCTATGGGTACCCAAGTCCTAAAGGCTAGTTCCTCAATGCAGCTGGTTGGGGCCCCGACACAAACGAGCATTTAATTCCTACAAAGACTAAATTGAGCCATTCGGCTCAATCAGTGTAGCCAGCAAAGTAACCAGATGGTCTTGCTCTTACTAGGAACATTTGACAGAAAGCTACCCTGATTTAGTACTCACGACTCCAGAAAGAAGCACACTCTCGCACCACTTGCAGGAGTGAGCCTGTACTTCGAACACTTCTCCACACATTTATATGCACTGCAGAGGGGTACCATACCAGGCAGCTGCTGTCCTTCTTGATACCTGCCTGCCATACACTGGGCCCAACCGACGCAGCTTCAGTGTTCCTGACAGACCAAGCGCGATTCAACTTCTCTGCCCCACTTGTAATGCTGTCTCTTTAAACACCTTACTTTCTTCTCTGCCTTACCTACAAACCCTTTCCTTACACCCCCCTGCTGCTGCTGCTGTCCTCCTCAGACATCCCGGTGCCAAAGCACAGATGACCCCTCCCCCATTAACTCCTCTTCTAGCTCCAAATAATTGCCCTGCATTTACCACCTCTTTACCTCATGCTTTGTCTTTCCTCATTGCCTGTCCCCCACTGAGCTTGCTATTGTACTCTAGCTGTATTTAATCCTCTGTGTTTCCCTCCTTGTTCCACAGACAGCCCATCTGTGGGCTTCCCCAGCTGCTCCTGTGGCCTTGGCTCTCTCCGAGCAGGCCACAGCTAACAGACCACCCGACTGACCCCCGGACAGATTCAGGTACGCACCGGACCTCCGAAACTCGTGGTTTTGAATGCCACTGTTTTGACTGGCTGCCCAGTGGAGGAACCAGGCACTGACTGGCAGCTGTACTCCTTGGCTGATTTTCCAATGCCTGGTGCTTCCTGGTCTCAGGGAAATCTCTTTCTGTGCTTTGTTTTGGACTGAAATTTTTCACCCACCCCCTCCTCCTCCTCATAGTATTAAATAGACCCTTACTCCACCCCTTCCTCAGCCTAGCAGCAGATTGGTCACTCCACTGCTGCACATTTTCATGCTATTGGCCTCCCTGTCTTCAATACCTGACTTGACACACTTTCTTACCACCCCTTTTAAAGCAGTCCCACCCACAGGATCCCACATTTCCTCTCAACCTTTCTCCAGCCACTCCATCTAACTCCTCTCAATTACTGCTCTACCTGCCCTATTGTTAGGACCTCCACCTAATTCAACTATATACCCTTTCAACTATAAACCAGCTTGCAGTTAAGCAGGCCAGCAACACCAAACAAACTCACCTTGGGGTGCAACCACCTACTACTACTCGTCACTACCTCTTTTGGCATTGCTGGTACCATACGTCCTTTTGTTCTGCAAATTTTGGACTCCCGCTGTTCTGTCTAACCCTTTACGTGAATCCACTTTATTAACCCTCACTCTCCTTCTCTCTGTCAGCCAGAAACTGTCGCCCAGGCTCCAGCTCCAAGGCCGCGGATTCCGGCTACAGGCGTCGGCGCCCCTCGCGTTGCTGCTCGGGACCGCAGACACAGACCCAAGGCCCTACAAGGTACCCCAACTGCCGCAACTTTTTCGTCCGCCCCCTCCCCCACCTCCGCTGATTATTAAATACAGTAGCTCCTGCCAAAATATTAGTCCACGTCCCCTGGCGCAGTGCCCCACCAATCGAGACTTAGCTCATGATCCCCCTCTTCTCTATCCAGCCTACGGGATCCAACTGTCAGGGCCTCGCCTTACTAAAACGCATATGCTCTCCTTGGCTGTGCCTTCACCACTAAATATCTTTAATGCAATCAAATTTAGGTCAACCTGGATCGGAAAGCTACTGATAAGCTGCATTAATCCAGCAACCCCACTGGCCCCTGGGCTAATTGAGTGGCTCCTTTTTGAGGTACCATCATGTCGGGCCCTATATGGCTCCTTTTACTGCCCCTTCTTCTGCTGATACCAACTGCCCAGCATTGGACACCTGAACTACCATCATGTTTGGTCTACAATGGCACCTTGTGCTGTATACCACATGGCAACTTATCCTTTAATTGCCTCCGTGATTCCAAGTACCAATACCTCGAACCCTGCTCTTGGATCACACATACCAGTAGTACTTATAACACTCCCCCACCACAAGGTCCACCTCCCACCATGCAGACTTCTATCTCCTCCCCACCTATTGTGGTGGGGGTACTAGCTCTTGCTACAACAGATCAGCTCTTCTATGGTGGCTACTTTCCAGTCCCTAAAAACATCAGATCTACTAGGCGGAGAAAGGAGGAATTACAAGCTTATAATTAGTGCTCTTAGAAAATCCTACTTATCCTCCTGCTTTGTTCAGGCAACGAGAACTCAACCCTAGGCCCCCAGAAGCTATTGCTTTTGCCAGCAGAACTAGCAAATTTAAAAGGAATAAGCTTCTTGCATATTAACATATGTAGCCTCCTTAAAAGATAACCTTAATACAAACCTGGGTAAATCATACCTCTCCTGACATACTTGTGATTTCCGAAACTTGGCTTAGACCCAGCACCACTGATAGAGAAGTAAACATACCCAACTATGCCTTGTTCAGAGCTGATAGGCATGCCAGAGGAGGAGGGGTAGCTATCTACGTTAAAGACAAATTTTCTGCCTCCTGCTTATCCTCAGCATCTGTCGCCAGCGAATTCGAATGCCTAATTCTCAAAGTGGAAATTACACAGACTACTGCACTCTGCGTAATAGGATGCTACAGACCACCGTCTGCTGGCCTACAGCTTGTGTCATATCTAAGTGACAAGTTGAGACAGGGGCTGCCAGAAACTATTATTTTAGGAGACCTCAACTTTGACTGGCTCTCTAACACAGCTGCCCCCCTTGCATCCTTCTGTGATGAACATGGGCTGATGCAACTTATTACTGAACCAACACGCCCAAACGTGAAGAACCCCAGTAAAAGTACACTTTTGGATGTGCTAATGGTGAGCAAACCTCATCTCTTCTCCCACGCTGATGTCTTCTTCTCAGACACCAGCGACCATTGTTTTATTGGGAGTAAGATCCACCAACAACCCAGCACCCATCAGCAAGTTCTCTATGAAGAGATCCAGGCGCAACTTCAATGAACATGCCTACCTAAACGAGCTTAAGTACTCCCTGAGTGGCAAGATTTCTACCTGGCCAAAACGATTATGTCAGCTTACAATATCTTCCACAACATTCTATCAAGGGCCCTTAATAAGTATGCTCCCTTATTAAAGTTCGAACTAGGACCAAAACCTGTAAATGGTTCACCCCTCAGATCAAGTCCTTGCTTCTAGAAAGAGATAAGCTCTGAAAAGCACTAGACTGAACACTGCAGAGGATTGGAACCAGTTCAGGAGACTCACAAATTTATGTACCAAAACAATCAGAGAATCCAAGACCACCTTCTTCAAATCCGAACTCGACTCCTCCACAAACAGCCCAATCAAGCTCTGGAACACAATCAGTGATCTGCTAGGCCCTCCCAAATTCACTCCCGACCAAGATTACCTCTGGCAACTTGACTATAACGAAAAGATGGATATACTCAGCCTTGTTCAATAACCACTTTGCTACTGCAGGCATGGCATTTGATAACTCCCCTACAAACATACTTCGCTCCCAGACTGCCAGCCAACTGCCTGAAACTCCGATAGCTTCGCCGCCTTTTCTCACTTCAACCTCGCTATACTGAAAGAGGTAGAGGACCTCTTGCTTCAGTTGGATACTAGAAAAGTGCTGGGGCCGACTCTTGACCCTTTACTTCCTAAAATTGCCTACCATGTACTAGCGATACCCGTCACCCACCTTTTAACTTATCCCTGTCTCAGGGCACCTTACCACCTATATGAAGACAGCACATGTCATACCACTGTTCAAATCAGGTGACCGTGGCGATCTCAATAACTACAGGCCAATTTCCTCCTTCCGGTCCTGTCCAAGCTCCTAGAGAAAATTGTAAATGCACAGCTGAGGACTCACCTTGAGTCTAGGGAACTGCTAAATCCTATGCAGTCCAGATTCAGAGCTAAACATAGCACTATCTCAGCCCTCGCCAAAGTTACTAACGACTGGCAGTGTAATCTTGAGAGCAAAAACTTTATTTGTGCTGTTTTCCTTGATCTAAGCAAGGCTTTCGACACCGTCAACCATAGTCTGCTCCTCTCCGCCCTTCAAACCATAGGTGTGGACCCCTCCTCTCTGCGTTGGTTCACTGACTATCTTACAGGGCACCTTCAACAAGTTAAAGCCGAAGGAGGCCTGTCCCCCTTAAAAACTCTGCAAAGAGGGGTACCTCAAGGTTCTATATTAGGGCCCTTACTTTTTGCAATCTACATTAATAACATCGACTACTGTATAAAAGAAGCCAACATCCATCTGTTTGCAGATGACACAGTTCTCTACGTGAGTCACCCAACACCTGAAGCTGCCTGCAATGACCTACAGTCAGAATTCAACCTTTTGCAAAGCCAACTCCTCCGAAAAAGCTACCTCAATGCCAAAAAACTAAAGCGATGGTCCTCTCCTTTTATCCAGTGACAGCTAACCCTGTGTCCAGTGGGACAGTTCCCAAATTACCACAGTTCTAGGTGAAAAACTAGAATTTGTTACAAAATTCAAGTATCTGGGAGTTTGGACAGACCAAAGACTCTCCTTCATTGAACATATCGAGGACTTGCTAAAACGACTTCGGCAAAGGCTTGGACTGTTTTTTAGAATCAGCCAATTTCTCACCAGAGATGCCAAGAAACAACTGGTCCAATCCATTTTCCTATCATTGGTTGATTACGCTGACTTCCTCTACAGCCAATGCCCCAACTCTTACATGGCTAAACTGGACACACTCTACCATCGAGCACTGAGGTTTATAACGGGACTCCCCTTCGACACACATCACTGCACCCTATATGCGGCAGTGGGATGGACATCACTAAAGTTCAGGCACCACAGAAACGCCGCTTTCTGGACCTATAGAGCCATCTCTAATAAGCTGCCTTACTATATCTCCTGCTGTCTTCCCCTGAGTATAATTGGGAAATATGCGTTAAGAAGTTACTCAGCTATTACACTTAAAGTACCCAAAGCAAAATCCCACTTGACGGGCAGCCATAAGCCCGTGCTACCTACCTTATGGAGCGATCTACAAAAACCCTCAAATTAAGCACTCTGATCGGTATAAATGCTTTCAAGATGCTTTATTTCCATAAATCAGAGAAGTATGTAACTGCTTCATGCACTCAGACCCAGTACTGGTATATAGCCACGCCTAGACCCAATTTTAAGTACTGACCCCCCAGCTTGCTCCTCACCAGCCTAATTGTCTCTCTCTTATCCCCTGTCATATCAACACTAGGCCCATCCATCCCCTTATTCTTCCTTTCCCAACCTCGGATAGGAGCTCACTACCCTGGGTTGTGACATCCTACCATGCCCTGCTTTATAGCATTCAACCGGGCTCAACATACTCCTTTTCTCCAGCCACCTTCTCTACATCCAGCTTTACCAACTCCTTTCTGTGCACTTGCCCTCCTAGACTTTCTCCACCTACTTCCTCCTCTCTTCCCTACCTTCACCTCTACCTGGTGTATATTTTTATTTTTATTTTTCTTCCATTACTTCCTCCTGCAACCTTAGATAACCTGCTTTATCTTCCTATAGACACTTCTATGTATGTAAATACGTGTAATCTGTACAATATCTGTATAATTCTATGTACATATGAACTTCTTTTTCTTCCTCTCTGTAAAGAGCATTATCTGTATTGCCTTGTAAATACCTGTGTTGACCTGTATATACAATTGTTCATGCTCCACCCAGGTCCATCTTGCAAATGAGCTTCTGCTCAATGATGAACGCCTGGTTAAATAAAGACTTGATTGATTGATTGATTGATTGATTCAAGCAGATTCTCCAGTCTTCTGCAGGGTGAGCCTGATAGGTAGCCATGCTCCTGCATGGCCTCCTCTGACTGCTTCCTAGCAGATTTAGTCCGACTTCACTGGCGTTTACCAATGTCCAATGCTGGCCTTACATCGCCTTCCCGGGACCGCTCAAATGGCACCAGAGCCCCTTTGCTCCTTACTTGCTCACAGTCACAGCGCCTCTGCCCTGACACAGTATGGGGCAAGCCACTCAGTTCAGGCACCACAAGCTCCCATTGGTAGGGTGCCGAAACCAGCCGCTAAGTTTGCCCCTCATTGGCGCAAAAAAGGCACCATGGTCCAGAACTTCACTTCCCAGAACCTCCAGCTGTATTCCCATAGGTCAGCAGGCTCCATTGAGAGTCCCAATCCTGGTTGGTCATTAGTTACTCCATTTTAGGTACCCCCCGACTCTATTGGACCCTTCAGACAATCCTGGTCCAAAATGAGGGAACACAGCACACAAAGTCCAGCTGCAAGAAAGGCAGGTTAAACAAATTACATTCCCACAAACACATCTAAGGCAGGAGGCAACAATTGCACTGTCTGGAAAATGCTCACTCTGCCCCTTTGGCGACGGCCGAAACTGGAGCAATTAATCAGCAGCTCAAGTGGGACTCGAGCAGGAGAACACACAGCCCCCCCTCATAAGTAATGAATATGTCTGCAAGCAGACAGCTCTTAAAGAGACAGTGCACGTAGGCTCTAGAAACACTCACAGGGCCATTTAAATGGCTTTAAGTGCCGAACGCTGACCACCAGAGGGACGCTTAGGCAGATCCTAGACAGCTTTTAGAAACCCCAAATTGTAGGGGGGGTTACATATTTATTTATTTATTTATTTCAGTTCTCGGATTAAACCATTTGAGCTCAGAACTCTTTACATGGGTTCCATGTCAGGACAGTTCAGCACAACAGATAGGTGAAAGTATAGAGAGGAATGCAAAAATACAACGTAAACAAACAGGATTATATATCAAACACAGTACAGGTCACAACCAGGAAACAGACTATTTACAGTGCCCAATGGTGAAACCTGTCAGTTGTCAGCAAACAAGAAGGTGTTTAGAATGTCGCTAAATGCTAAAGAAAAAGGGGGGGTGGAGCCCCAGCTGCAATGTGCAAAAGAGAGTCTAATATCAGTTTAGCAGTAGGGATTACAGGGCAGGGTCGGACTGGCCTGCCCGGATATCCGGAAATTTCCGGGTGGGCCCCGCCCGATGAGTACATACAGTGTACAGCAGCTGTGTGTGTGTGGGGGGGGCAACAAACGCACTTAGTGCTCACTGCTTGCAAGTTGCCGTCTGCTTCCTGAGCCTTCCTGACCCCCCCCACCAGGCCGATCGATCAATCTCCTGTCATCATCTTCCCGTCGTAGTGTCCATTGGGGATTGGAATTTGGGCCCCTTTGATCTCTTGCGTACAACAAAAGGCGGTAGCTGGGAGTGGGATAATAGGCGGGGAGTTTAACTGACAAAGCGGCATCGTCAGCAAGTATTGCCCTCAGGCCCCGCTCTCCAATCGAATCATGGCTAAACTGGCAGGGCAAGTTTCGAGGTTGGGGGTCAGACCAGTACCGCAACTTCCGCAAGTCGACTGGAGCAGAAGAATCCGATTGGTTGGGGAGAGAGAGATTGCAGGCTGTTGGGTGCCATCACCTTGTTGTCGCCATTGTGATCGCCACATGGCATGGCTGTGCCGCCAAGCACTTAAAGGGGCCACAGTGCAGCAGCCCGTGTCTCCTCTTGCTGCAGAATTCAATCGAACTCGCCGCCTTAAAACACAACCATTTAAGTCGGCATGTAGAGTGAGTCCAGCTATTTTACAAAGCGGTCGCGACTGAGTGAGCGTGAGCTAGCTGGCCAGCAAGCTGAATTATTTCTGACTGAATTGACTCTGTAGTAAGGTAAGGTAACGTTTTTTTTTTTAAAGAAATCAGTAGTGCTGCTGGGGCAGGAGGAGGAGGAGGGGTAGGGGTGGGGGTGCGGTGTTCGAGTTCACATTCTCTTAGTCTCTTAGTTAGTTGCTAGCCTAAGCTGGTAGTAGCCCACTAGCCGCTAGGACTCGGAGGGGCCTGGGGGTATTGGTATTGTGCTACTTTTCTTGTGATTTATCATCGAGGCTGGCAAAAGAAAACTAAAAATGGAGAGAGTTTGGTTCTGCAGTTGCTGGGCTGTGTGAAGGGAAGGGTGATTCAAGGAGCTTTGAACCAGCAGGGGAGCTGAGCCTGAAGGCAACTGAGATCAGCAGGATTGTGGGGGAGGAATCACTTGACTACAGCCACCAAACCAAATAACATGAATTACAAAAGGCAGGTTCAGGGGCTGCTGTGCCTGTGCTCCATAGTGTTGTTGCTTTTTTTATCCCTTCCTTACAGGTGTTTGGAAGCTGCTTTGCTGTACAACACTGAGGCACTGAGGCACAGGGGCTATTGAGTGAGAACTGCTGCTTTTCTTGTGATTGATGCAAAAGAAAAATCATTTGAAAACCGAGTGTGATGCTGGAATTACTGGGGCTAGGTGGACATGGAGATGAGGTCAGAGCCAACAGAAGGGGGGGGACAGCCAAGATTAGTGGCACGTCATGGGAGGGACTGCGTTGTGACTATAGCCAATCAACAGTATGGCAGTAGCACAAATTGGCATTTATTTACTTTAGGGGACACTCCGGGGAAGCAAGTGTGCCAAGTGAGAAATACGGCCGCATGCGCATTGCAGTCAATGGTACGCCACTGGTTCTGCTATTAAAGTACTATAGTTGTTATTTACCACTGCGATTGTTATAATAATATTTACAACTCCGAAATAGTTAGTCACTTTACCAGCAATGAAATAGCTTTCTTACAAATGGGAATACATGCTGATCTTATACTTGGCTACAGCATGTCGGGGCGTGCCAGTCTGTAAATATTTTGCTGGTTTATACACTAGGGCATGGTGTGGTTGGTGCCAAGGCCCCCCTGTGACTTTGTAGTGGGCCCCCCTCCCCGGGACCAGTACCAAGGCCCCCACATGACTTTGTAGTGGGGCCCCCCCCGGGGGCCACTACAAAGGCCCCCCCGACCCCATTTCCAGGTGGACCCTTTGCTTCCCAGTCCGACCCTGTTACAGGGAGGTGACTAGACTGGAGGCAGAAAGAGAAGGTACAAAGTGTGTGGGGGGGAGCAGAAGGGCCTACTCAGGAGAGAGAGAGAGAGAGAGAGAGAAGGGTTGAGGGGGTAGGGGATGGGAGAACTGATGGGGGGCAGAAGGGTGGTGCTAGCGATAGCAGGCACATCGAGAAACACATGTCATAAGGTGCTTCAAGTTCACTTTGAAAGTACCCAGTGTGGGCAGGCGCACAATGTTCTCCTGAAGGGAGTTGAACCGCAGAGGAGCACGGTATGCAAAGACCCTTTGTCCTTGAGATGTTCGACATTTTGGAGTTAGGAAGGAATGGTGCTCAGAGTTTCGGGTGTGCCATGGATTAATGCTGGAAACCAGAAGTTGTTGGACCCCTGGCAGTAGCAGACCAAGGCAGACCTTTTTGGCCAGAAGGCAGGATAGATATTTTAATTGGCCATTGAGCGTGAGCCAGTGTGCCCTGGCATAGAGATCACAGGTGTGAGTCAGTCAGTGCGTACCTAAGGTGAGCCACCAGGCTTTGTTGAGTGCAGTTTTTATGCACTGGAAAGCAGTATCTCTGGCAGAACCATATAGAGGCAGTATGTAGTCCACCGGGGAACCCACAGAACTGTGAATAGCTATGCTGAAGTCTTCAGGGGTTAGGCTATGCCTGTGCCGATAAAGTAGCCCTATGCATTTGTTGATAGCTTTGGCCGTGTTGTCAATGTGGAGAGTATAGGTGAGTGAGTTGTTAATAGTGATACCGAGGTATTTAAAGTGTTGAATAAGTTCAAGGGAAACTCTGCCGCTATTAGTTTAGTTTAGTTCAGTTTATTGTTCTAGGAATTATTACCTTTGAGCCAATTGCTCTTTTACAAAGGTTCCATGTCAACAATGAACAAGCAAACAAGACATGTTACATAGAATGGTCAACAAATTATAAAGGTGGCAATAGCCAGTATAATACAGTACATTAAAAAAAAAAAACTTTGGAGAAATGGTCAAAGTGGAAAGGGTAGGAGGAGATGGGGGGAGCAGACATAGAGTGATTAGAGATACTCAGATGCCTTTGTCAAGAAAGGAGCAGAGGAGGAGGATGAAAAACAGTAAAAACAGCCATGAGGGAGAGTCTTTAGTCCAGGCAGTCACAGGAGCTAGAGGCTGAGAGGTGAGAGTAGAGCATAGATTTGAAAGCTCCTAGGGAGGTGGAGGATGCAATGAGCGAGCTGAGGGCATTGAACCAGCTGGGGGCATAATAGGCAAAGGATCTTTGGCCCTGTGTGGTCCAGCATCTGGTGACTTGGAGAGGCTGGTGTTCCGATCTTCTGGTGAGGCGGATGCTGGTATTCGGACATAGTAGGTCTTGGATACTTGGTGGAGTGAGGCCCATGGTGGATTTTTTTGCCATCAAGCATGTGAGGTACCTTATGCGATTTGAGAGTTGCAACAATCCTGTTTCAGTGTAGAGCTCACATGTATGAGTACGTCTTTGCGCTCCAGTGAGCAGCCGATAGGCCTTGTTTAGGGAGGTTGTGATGCACCTAAGTGCAGCGCTAGTGGCAGAGCCATAGATAATTAAGCCATAGTCTATGATTGAGATGACAGAGCCTTGGATAGCAATCCTCAGCACAGCTTGGGTAAGGAACTGCCGGTTTTGGAACAGGATACCAATGCTCTGGTTCACCGTTAACGCTGTGTTGTCAATGTGGGCCGCAAAGGTTAGTCCTTTGATCAAAGGTGATTCCAAGATATTTAAATGTTGACACTTGTTCAAGGGTATTTCCTGGGTATGTTTTGATAATGAGTAGAATTTGTCTTTTCCTGTTTTGTGGACTGGAGAAGAGCATGAATTTTGTTTGTTTGTGATTTAGGACCAGCTTGTGATCTAGCAACCACTTTTCAACTTTGGAGAAAGCAAGTTGTAGGCTCTGGAGTAAGGGTTTTGGGTCCTTATGAGAGGAAAGAATCACGGCATCGTCAGCATAAAGGATTATTTGTTCAGGGCAGGATCTGGGGAGAGAGTTTAGGAAAAGGTTGAAAAGGAGGGGGCCTAAGATTGACCCCTGCGGGACACCTGAGAGGACCGGATTTGAGTCTGACAGAACTCCTGAGATTTTTACTGATTGAGAGCGTTGGGCAAGGTAACTTTTAACCCAGGCACCTGGTCCTTGTGAGAGCCCGAGATTGTGTAGTTGTGTGATAAGTAAGCCATGGTGAACAGTATCAAAAGCCTTTGTTAGGTCAATGAAAACACCTCCAGTTTGATATGCTTTGTCCAAGGCAGTGTGAATTTCTCTGGAAAATTCCAGTAGGGCAGTCGACGTACTGTGTCCTTTCCTAAATCCATGTTGCTGCACGTAGAGTATGTTATACTTGTGCAGGTAGTCTGAGAGTTGGTCAGTCTCAATACATTCAAGGGCCTTGGAGAGGGGTGGAAGTATTGATATGGGTCGATAGTTCCCAGGTAGGGACTTGTCACCACTTTTGAACACTGATGTGACTATAGCAGACTTCCATTTGCTGGGAAATTGACTAAGGCAGAGGGAGAGATTGAACATTTTGGTGAGAGGGTGCACCACCTCTTCCAGGGTAAGGGACAGAATTTTAAGATGAATAGTATCACTGCTTGCTCTGGATTTAGAGATAGCCTTTTTTATATATTTGTAGTCTTCATGTGCCTTGACTATTTTGAAGTGGAAAAGCAGTTGGTCTGGTGAGGCAGTAGGAGATGTTGGTTTTGGTGAGTCCATATCAGAGAAGAAGTCCGGCGGGAGGACCCCACTGAGGTCTGTGAAAGTTTTGTTTAAGGCCTTTGCCATGACCATTTGGTCTAGGGTAGTGGTTCCATCTACAGTCATTATAGTGGGAGAGGACTTGGACAGCTTACCCATGATATTTCTGATGTTGTCCCAGAAGGATCTCCCGTTACCCTAGGAGTTGGCGAGGGCAGTTTTGAAATAGGAGCTCTTCATCAATCAGATTTGTTTTGTACATTGGTTTTGTGCTTGTTTATACTTTTGGGTATCCGTCAGGGAGCCTGTGGCTCTGGCTATGGCCCAGAGGTGGTCCTTAGCTTTGAGCTGGGCCAGTAGTTTGGCCGTGAGCCAGGGATTTGAGAGCGCTTTGATTTTACACTTTTTTACTGGGGCGTAGGTGTCGCAGGCAGTGTTGAATGTCATGATAAAATAATCTAGAGCTGCATCAACATCTAGAGTATTGCATATTAGGGACCAGTCTTGCTGTATAAGATGAGTCTTGAGCTTAGTAAGGTTGCCATGAGGTAGCATTCTGTTTGAGATGGTTTTTGGAGGTGGCTTTCGGTACTTATTTGTCCAGGTACAGATCACCGGGGAGTGGTCACTGAGAGAGTCCGGGAGAATAACTGTGTTATTTATGTGGGCTGGGTGGCTAACAAGGATCCAGTCTATGAGAGTGCAAGTTCCAGTTTTGTAGTTTTTTTCTAGTAGGGGAGCTCACCATCTGCGTTAGGTTAGCTGCTAGGATAGCATCCTTGAGGGATCCAACGTCTGGTGCGAGCCAATTAATATTAAAATCACCAAGGAGAAGGAGCTCGGTGTCAGGTGGTTGTGATCTTGCAAATTCAAGTACAGTCTGGAGGCCGGACCCTGGATCTTTAGGAGGGATATAGACAGCAGCCACAGTAAGCACTTTATTTTGGGCACCAAGTAGTAGCTTGACAGGGAGAAATTGCACAGAGGAGTTAGTGGTGGAAGAGCAGACAGGATGGCTAGAGAGGTTGTCCTTAATGTAAATAGCACAACCCCCCCCCCTTTTATTAGTCCTATCCAGTCTGAAAATACTGTAGCCTTGTAGCGAGATGGCATGGTCCTGAGTGCTTGGTGTCAGCCAGGTTTCAACAATGGCTAGGATGTCAGGGTTGTGTTGACTGGCAAAGACTTGAAGGGATGCCAGTTTTGGGAGGAGGCTACAGATATTTAAGGTTACAATGGTGAGACCCCCTCTGTTTTTGCAAGATTTGTTACCCTGGTGGAACCAGGGCCAGGGTTTGGATGGACACTTCCTGACATCAGGAGGAGGAGGAGCAGGAGTTTAAGGGTCATCTGCCGCAGCTCATAGTATGCCATGTAATGCCTCTTTTGCTTGTTAGGTTGAGTACAGTGTAGTCATTTAGGGTCCCAGTGCAGGGTAATGGCTAGGAGCAGATGTCGATCAGTCAACTTTCCAGCAGCGTGAGCTGTCATTTGCACCCAGTCCTTTGTAGGAGGGTGCCACAAGTGAGGGTAGGGAGGATTTGCCATGGTGCCAGGTTGCTGGTAACAAGCTTGAATGGTTAGTGTGAAAGGTGGAGAGGGGTAGGAGGAATTAGGAAGATGGCATAGAGGAGGAAAGAGGGAGAGGGCTAGGAGAGTCATGAGGAGGTTGCTAAGGAGAGGCATATCAGGGGGAAACAGAGATGTGATTAGATAGAGGTGGTGTGATGCAGAGCAGAAAAAGAAATAGGAGAAACTGGAGACACAGGGGCTAGTGAGGCATGCTTAGTGCTATAGGGAAGCTAGCAGGGCAATGTAGGAGGAGGGGAAGTGCTTTAGCGGAGGGACAGGATGGGAGTCATGATAAGGGATGGGTCCTTAGTGCAGAGGCGGAGCGAAGAGACTATTTAATAAAGGTCAGGGGGGTGGGCATAAAAATTCAGCACTGAGCAGTGCAAGTGAATGGGCGCCGAGCCCAGCAAAGCACAAATTCAGCAGCACCAATAGGAAGGCAGTGGCTGGAACCGGTGGCCAATGAGTGTGCGGCTCGGAGCGCAGTCAGCCAATAGCAGCTGATCACAGCTTCCCCAGCCCAGTGGATGTCCTTACCCAGCTTTCAGGGGTTTTAGGGGCGGATGGTGGAGGCGTCGGGGTGGCGTGGATACCCGGGCACCGAACTGTGCCTACAAGGCACACGGCTGTCCCGTTCTGACTTCAATCTGGAGTAAAAAGGAGAGAGAGACTGGATGAGTAGGCAGTTTAAGCAGGAGTGAATAAAAAAGAACAAAACAAAAAGCAGTGACGTGGAAATCGCTATTACATGGGGGCGGGGGAACAGCGCAGGAGAGGGCAGCGAGATGTGGAGGCGACAGGAGTTTGGAAAGAAATAAAAAAGGTGTAGCCTAGGAAATAGCGGGGCATGGGGGTAGCAGCCAGAAAATGATCAGGCTTTAAACAATGGCTCTGGCGCCAGCTGGGAGGGTCGGTTAGGGCAGAAGAAAATGTAACAGGAAGGGGGCAAGGAAAAACGGAAGGAGAGCTGTGTGAAAAGTGAGATAGAAGTAACGAGGATGGATTTGGGAGACAGGGGAACAGACAGACTAGGTAGGCAGGGCGAAAGTGGGAGAGAGAGCCAGAGTCAGCAACAGCCCATCAGAGGGAAGAAGCAGGACTCTGAAATTAAGGCAAGAAAGCGTAGCAGTGAGTGCAGCACAGAGTTTGAATACAAGGGAAGGGCAGTTTTCAGTAGAAGAGTTTGAATAGCTATTGTATATTGATAGTGGGTAGTTTTTGTGTTTGTTTAGAGAGCTGGTAAACAGCATGGTTTTTGTTTTCTTGTAGTTTATTATCAATTTATGATCTTTGAACCATGTCTCTACACTGGTGAAGTCGCTCTGTAGTTGCTGCTCAAGAGCACTGGGGTCTGAGCCATTTGAGAAGACAACTGCATCATCTGCATAAAGAAGGATGTGGTCCTGACTGGCTTGGGGGAGGCAATTCAAGAATAAGCTGAATAGGAGGGGACCCAGTATTGACCCCTGCAGAATGCCTGAGCAGACAGGTTTGCTGTCTGAGAGAACAATACTTATACTGACTTGCTGGGAGCGGCAGTGCAGGTAACTGCGGAACCATGCAACAGCCTCATGGGCGAGACCTGTAGCAATGAGTTGGTCAACTAGGAGGGCATGATTAACCGTATCGAAGGCCTTTGTTAGCTCAATAAAGATTGCCCCAGCAAGCTGTCCAAGATAATTAGATTTATGGATGAAGCCCATGAATTCCAGGAGAGCTGTGGTAGTGCTGTGCCCTGCTCTAAAACCATGCTGCTCGGGGCATAGGAGCTTATGTTTGTCAAGGTGTTCGACAAGTTGGTCCATGATGATTCGTTCCAAGGCCTTCGAGAGTGGTGGAAGTATAGAGATGGGTCTATAGTTCTCAGGCAGGGCATGATCCCCGCTCTTGTACGCAGGGGTAACTACTGCAGCTTTCCATTTTGAGGGAATACTGTGAACCGCAGCAATAGGTTGAGGATATGGATGAGGGGAGACAGGATTTCTTCCATAGAGAGCGAGATTAGTTTCAGATCGAGGGTATCTCCACTGTATCTTCCCTTACTGAGCACCTTACACAGGTATTTCCTGGCTTCAGCAATAGTAATAGTCTTGAAGCAAAAGGGGGGATGCACTGGGGTCTGCGAAGGTGCAGCAGGGATGGTGTGGGAGAAGAAGTCGGTAGGGAGGACATTACAGAGGTCAGTGAAAGCAAGATTGAAGGCGTTGGCTATAGATTTAGGGTCGAGAATGGGGATCCATCAATGCTGAGCATGGTGGGGCTGTTTTGGGCTCATGTCCAGTGACCTCTTTTAGATTTGCCCAGAATTTATGACCATCATTCCTGTTCTTGGCTAGGGCCTCCTTATAGTATACGTTTTTGGCTATTCGGATGGTCCTGGTTCAGTTATTCCTGGCTCGTTTGTAATTCAGGATGTCAGACTGCTTCCCTGTGGCCCTAGCTACATGCCAGAGATGGGCTTTATTTTTCATAAGTTCAAGGTTGTCTGGGCTCATCCAAGGGTTGACGTGGCCTTTGATTTTACACTTTTTGAAGGGTGCGTGGTTGTTGCAGATCATATTGAATAGGAAGATGAAATGGTCACGCGCGTTATAAGTGTCAGAAGCCCCAAACCCTGCTGACCAGTCAGCATTGAGTAGATTGGCTTTAAAGCAGTCCGTGTGACCAGGCTTAAGGAGCCTGCTAATGACTGTTCTCGGAGTGGGTTTGGTGAAATTATTAGATCAATTGAACATGACAGGAGTGGTCGCTGATGTCGTCCGGGAGGACAGAGGTGTTGGAAGTATGCTCAGGTCGGTTAGTGAGTATACAGTAGAGCAGAGTACTAGTGCCCATCCTGTAATTAGTCCTAGTGGGGGCTTCAATGAGCTGTGTACAGTGGACAGCCTGAATTGCATCTTTGAAGTGGTTAGCTTCAGGGGTAAGCCAATTAATACTGAAGTCACCAAGAAGTATAACCTCAGAGCTTAGGGTTAGGCTTCCAAGGCAGTCTATGACAGCTTGGAGACCTTGAGCTGAGTTCTTTGGGGGAATGTAGACTGATAATAGTGCAATTGTTTTGTTATGGGCCCCAAGAAGGACCTTAATGGCAAGGGCCTGGGAGAACAACCCTAGGTTGGGTAAATTTAGGACCATGCCCAGTAAGCTGTCCTTAAAGTAGACTGCACAACCACTACCTCTTTTAGATAATCGATCTTGCCTAAAAATCATTGTAACCTGGTAGACTGATGGCTCTAATAGGGATCCCGAGAGAGAGAGCCATGTCTTGACAACTGACAGCACATCAGGATTATGGAAGGCTACCCAGGCTTGTAGGTTGTCAGACTTTGCTTCCAGACTGCAGATGTTTAGCGATACAAAGGTTAAAGTGCCTGGTTTCTGGGCATTCATACCCTGATATTGAGGGGAGTCCAGATTAGGAAGGATGTTGCCTGAGAGTAGTAGCAACAGGAGGGCTAGTCTAACCAGGTAGCTTTTAAAACATTTGAGGTTAGCTTTGTGCTGCCTTCTTGAGTTTATTCTGATGGTGTGCTTGGCGGTGAACAAGACCAGTCTGAGAAGGAGTGTGGGAGGAAGAAGCCATAGCTAGGTGTGCCGAGTTCTGGACCAGGCGTGCCAGGCTGTGTTGTCAGGCCTGCAAGTGGCAAGTAGGTCGGAGTCAAGCACCGATGTTATGGTGCAGTACGTATTTCCAGAGGTATGCTCAATGATAAGGAGGGCAGGCAGTTTAGGGTCATTGTGTGGCTGCCCTGTGAGCATACAGAGAGTGGGCAGAGGTATATAAAATGTCATTAATCTGGTTACCAAAGTCATGATTGGTAGGGGGGGCAAGGCAAGATTGGGGTCTGGAGAGGGGATAGATTAGAAAGGGTTTCTATAGTGAAAGGAGTTAGGAAAGGGAAACGTTACACCAGTAGCTACTGTGGGAGGCCTGAAAGCTGGATATGACCTGGTCCACAACAGGGGAGGTTCAAACAGAGAGAGAGGAAAAAAATGGCAGAGAGGTGGGAGTGGCGCTAGGTTGTGTGGGGGAGGAGGTGTATTTAACAGCGGTTGGCGTTGGGGCGGGTCGGCAAGAAAAATTAAAAGCAGTCTGTGGCAGAGCAAAAGCAGTTGGTAGCATCGCGGCTGAGTGCGCTGGAGGGCAGAAAGCATTGGAAATTACCGGGCTGGAGGAGTGGACCAATTGCCTGCTTCCAACACTGGGCTGCAGTCCAATGGTAGTTGTTTAGCAGTGGCTAGGGCCAATCAGGAGGCGGTGCTCAGCCACAAAGGAAGAAAAAGGAGATGGCATACCTTAGCAAGTTCCCGGCGGGCCTGGGGTGATGGTCGGCCGGCAGCGCTTCAAGCTGCGCCCAATGCCTGACTCGGGCACAAGAGAGGTCCATGCAGACTAGGAGAGAGGAGAGAAGAGGGAATTAGGGCACAAGTTTAAAGCTTAATTCAGCACCTCACTGTACTGGAGGCGGCATCTTCCCCAGAGAGACAATAGCAAGGGGAGTGTGTGAGTAAAGTGGGGCATGGACAGAAAAGTATGAGCAGAGGTGGAAGGGGATGGCACCAGGAGGGCTTGTAAAAAATAACAATTCAGAAGGCAAGCAAGTAAGAATAGGCGTTTTGAGATGGGGGGTGTAGGAGAAAAAGATCAGGCAGCAAGGAGTCAGAGAGGCTGGGGGAGTGGGTACAGGGCAGGATGTTGGAGATGTAGAAAACTTAAAGACAAAATAGGAGGAGAAATACACAGCAGGACCCAACAAACAGCTTGCTAACTGCAGTGCAATTTACGTAGCCTCTAGTATTAGGAATGAGCAGCTAGGCTGACTCTGCTGCTTGTTAGAGAGAGAAATCCACAGTTAAACATAATCCCACACTTGGCTGATAAATTAATCCAGATCGCCAACTTCAGGACAATCCTCACATTTCGCTAGTTTTTAACCCAGATCCCCAGTTTCAGACTAATCCCCACATTTGGCTTATTTTTAACCCAGATCTCAAGGAGGAAAATGAGGACCACAATTGTCTGTGGCAGAGCAAAAGCAGTCGGTAGCACCATGGCTGAGAGCACTGGAGGGAAGGAAGCTTTGGAAATTACCGGGCTGGAGGAGCTGACCAATCGCGTGCTTCCAGCACCAGATTGCAGTAAAGTGGCGGTTGTTTAGCAGTAGCTAGGGCCAATCAGGTGTCGGCGCTCAGCCACGAAGGAAGAAAAAGGAGATGGCGTACCTTAGCAAGTTCCCGGTGGGCCTGGGGTGATGGGCGGCCAGTGGCACTTCAAGCCACGCCCGATGCCTGGCTCGGGCACAATAGAGGTCTGTGGAGGCTAGGAGAAACCATTAGTAGGTATTCTGTCACCACTCAATGTTCGCATGCATTAGATTGTTTCACACACACATTTTCTTTGACTGCAAAGCGATAGTGACACACACTGCTGAGACATTTTAATGACACATTATTGTCTCCTAAGTCCCTTTATTTTATTCTCATAACATGATAATCAGCCCGTTCCCATATTCTCTGCATGGCATTCGATCATTGTATATGCCCAACTGTTTGGTCCACTTGTCTTTCACACTAGCTCCTCCTAGCACCACGTAAGGTAATTGGCATGTTTTCTTGGGTCTTTCCTGCCACACAGATGCAAAATATTTTTTTTTATTTATTTTATTGTTGTCTCAGATAACACTACTTGAGTTCAGAGCTCTTTACATAGGTTCCACGTCATGATCACAATACAAACATAGCAGTACAGTTACAGTGAAGTTGATACAACAGATATACCAGAGTAGTACTAAGTACAAATATAAGTGTTTTAATGTCAACAGAGACAATGCGTTGCACCATGAAACTTGCAATTGCCATCTCATGCAGTCAGCTGAGCAGATTTACTTTTTAGATTGTTGTCAAATGCAATCTACCGCATTCACTGAGCTCTGTCTCAATTTAATTGCAAAGATGGATGCACTACACTGTGTCTGTCCAACACGCAAGAAACATGTAACAGCCGCTTGTTATCACACAGTACATTTTTGAAAGGCTATAGCCTGTAGTTCAAGGGATGGGGAATAGCTCCTCCCACACCACCTACTTAATCCTCAGTGCTTCCACTGCTCAGTTTCAAGCATTTCAGAAATGCTGAGGATTCCTGCGCTGCATGGCTGATGTGACTTGTTTCTTCTGTTTTCTTCTGCCTCCGTTCCTTCTCCCATGCTTTCCTTGTTTCTCCCCCCTTCGTTCCTCCCCACCCTTCTGTGCCTCTGTCTCCTGTTTGTCTCCACCTGCTCCCCTGCCTCCTTCTCCTGCTGTTTTGTCTTCCTTCCCAATTCCTCCCCCATCCCCCCTCTTGGCTTCTTCATCCTCCTAGCCCCTCCCCCACTCTGTGTTGCCCGGTACCACCTTGGTGTTTCCCTTCCTTTGCTTTGTTTAATTTCTAGTGCCTTCTGACTCACCAGCTGCTTCTCAGTTGCTTCTCACCTCCAGGCTCCATCTCGACTGTGTGCTTCCCTGGGCCAGTGCTCCTGCCCTCCTGGTGTGCCAGTCTCCTGCTCCACTTCCTTCCTGCCCTGGACTCTTTCCTGTCTGTGACTCCTTCCAGTGCTGCCTCCCCTGCTACTGCTGCTGGACACCTTGTTCTGGAGCTCCTGTCCTGGGTTTGGCAGCTGGACAGTTTTTCTTTTGGGAATTACCATCTTCAGCATTCCCTACCAGTAAACACAAAAATGACTGTCCTTTCACGATCTTCAAGAGTACCTCATTTTACACACTGCTTTTTGTCTAACACTGGGGTTAGGGACTTAAGACAACTGAACTAGAAGGGAATCACCAACACAACCACACATGAAGTTTATTAGAGTGGAAGAAAGCAAGGAACTGCCGTAGCACAAGCTAGAACCGACGTCAGATTACATAAGCTATTTTAACTTTACAGCCAGTACGGGAATAGTGAGCTCTATTTCAATTCCAGATGCTACCTGGGAGACTTGTTGTACCTCTCAACCTCATGTCTTACAAACCAAGGACTGGACTTAACCAAATGTAAGAGGTGGCCTTAATTAAGGTAAAAATTTAAATATGGTAGTAACGTTCATATTAGGGGCATATCCTCAAGCCTGGAGATTCAAACTCTGAACACTGTGGATACCTTGCATTTGTACTCTATTTATCTCATAGCATCTTGGCACATTCTTGACTTCTGCTCCAGAATCATACTTTACAATACTTTCATTGTGTGCATAGTGCTCTCCCCGAAGCACAGTTGTGGGACTGGGCACATTGCAAGGTACCTTGTAGGATGTCCCCCTACTAAGGGACACTTGAGAGAGCTGTCTGTGTCCATGGGGATGCACAACACATTTACCATTGAGGCTGCAAGGCCTGTCCCTCCTTTTACACAAAAATGCCCTCGAGGAGGTATCGCTCATCGCTCAAAGCATCTTTACATCCCCTATGGTAGACCCACGGGAAGGGGGGTCTCATTGTCCTTAACTTGGACCATGTATTTTGTGGGAATGGCAGACCCAAGTGGGGGTCCCACCATCCCAAACGAACATGCCCCAAGATGAGGCACTACTCATGGCTCAAACATATTTCTATAGCTCTACAGGCAGACTCACGTTGGGTCTCGCTGTCCCTATCCTGGACCATCTCATAATGTGGCAATGGCAGACCACACGGGGTCCCGCCATTCCAAACAGCCTTGCCCTTCTTATATCGGACCATATCATACTACAGTGATGGTGGACCCACGGAGGGGGTCCTGCTATCTAAAGCGAACATACCCCACTGGGCCTTACTTAGTGCTGAACATAATTCCATATCATTAAAGGCAGACTCATATCAGGGTCTTACCCTCCTTACCTCGGACTATTCAATAATACGGCAATGGTGTACCCAAGTGGGGTCCCGTCATCTCAAACAAACATGCCCCACAATGGGGCATTACTCATTGCTCAATCATATTTCCATATCATTTACAGGCAGACTCATGTGGGGGTCTCGCCCTTCTTACCTCAGATCATTCAATCTTACGGCCATGACAGACCCTCATGGGGGTTCTGCCATCCCACAATAAACATGCCCCACATGGGGGTATTTCTCATTACATAAATGTATTTCCATATCATCTGCAGGCAGACTCATGTAGGGGTCTCGCCCTTCTTACCTCAGACTATCCAATACTATGGCGATGGTGGACCCACGTGGGGGTCACGCCATCCCAAGCAAACATGTCCCACAATAGGGCATTACTCATTGTTCAAACCTATTTCTATATCATCTACAGACAGACTCAAGTGGCGGTCTCGCCTCTCTTACCTCAGATCATGCAGGCTTAAACATCTTCCTCTCTGGCCTGGGCTCCATATCCCCACACAGAGACTCAATTCTCTTGGGTGATCTCAATCTAAATTGGCTCAGTTCCCACCAGCCTGACTGTGCCTCCCTCCTAAAACAATACAACCTGGCCCAAACTATTAACCTTCCCACAAGGCAGAACCCTCACAAGGGCACACACACACTCCTGGATTGGATTGTAACTAACCTGCAGGACTGTGTCCTCTGGTACTATGACAGACTCCATTAACGATCAGTCCCCTACGTACCTTCTCTGGTCATCTAAACATAAACAGCCTCCACCCAGATACCTGTCTTTCTATAACTTCAGAAGCCCAAACACCCCTGTCCTTCACTCTGAGGCATGGGCACTGGACTGGTCTGCCATTTTCTCAGAATCAAATGCAACCCAGGCAGCATCCATGTTCACTCAAGCTCTCCTGACTCTGCAGGACAAGCATTTTCCAGTCACCACCAGAAAGATGAGGGGTGGTTACTCGCGATGGGTCATGAAAGACCTCCTTACCCTCATGAAAGACAGAGACCGTGCCTGGTCAAACTATAAAGCATCCCCATCCTCAAACCTACGGGATGATTACAGGCATTGGAGGAACCTTTGCAAACACCTGGACAAAGCTCTCAAACAAGCACAGCTTCACAATCTCCAGCAAACTAACCTCAGGGACCCTAAACAATTCTGGGCATCCATTGGCTCACTACTAAACCCCCCCCTCCAGTAAGCCTGTCCCACAGCTACACACTACTGCTGGCCTCATTACTGATCCCCAAGAAGTGGCCAAGGCCCTCAATGACAAATTCTCCGACCTCACTATGTACCTGTGCAAACTCCCAAACGGCATGCAAAAAAACCCTATACCCCTGCACGCTCCCACAATATCACCTGCTGGGCCTACCTCTCAACCTCCACCTCCCCCACTTTTCTTCAAAATACTCTCACACGCTGACATAGCTAAACTCCTAAAAAGCCTCCCAAACCAGGGCTACCCTGCAGCAGACGGATTATCTGTTGTCTTCCTTAGACTTATATCCCCTGCTATCATCGTCCCCCTAACGTTCATTTTCAACCTCACCCTGACAACTTCCTCCATGCCCAATACATGGAAAACCATGAAGGTCACCCCCATTCATAAAGCCGGGGACCCACAATCCACAGACAACTATTGCTCGATCTCCATCCTTCCTCACCTAAGCAAGTTACTTGAAAAAGCCGTTCACCACCAACTTGCTGACTACATAGGTAAGTATGACCTACTGTGTAGCCAACAACATGGCTTCTGCAAGAATCACTCCACCACCACTGTCCTTGCACTCCTAACTGACTACATTCTCTCAAACATGAGCAGTGGAAATGCAGCTGGCACAGTCTTCGTTGACCTCTCCAAAGCCTTCCGACCTGGTCAATCACTCACTCCTCCTCTCCAAATTGCATCACCTTGGCTGTTTTCCAGAGGTCACCACCTGGTTTGGAAGCTACCTTGCAGGGTGCACCCAGTTTGTGTGCATTGGCCCAGCCCGCTCACCCACCCTGCCTGTCTCTACTGGGGTCCCCCAAGGCTCTGTCCTGGGACCCCTCCTTTTCTCCTTACTCATTAACTCCCTTCCAGCGGATAATCTAAACTGTCACTCAATCCTTTACACTGATGACCTCATGCTCTTCTCCCAGTGGAAAATCTCATACCGTCATCTCTGCAGCCATCTCACAAAACAACACCGCAGTCCACAACTGGTTCTCTGACAACCTCCTTCTGGTCAATGCCAAAAAAACAAAAAACAATGTTGTTTGGATCTAAGCCATTCCTAACTAAATGCAAATCTAACCCACCCCTAATCATCACATCCACTGATGGCCATGCCCTAGAGGATGCCAAACACTTCATATATCTAGGAGTTGTGCTTTACCCTTCCCTTTCTTTTACATAACAGATAAACTCCCTGGTTCTAAGACTTCACCAAAAACTAGGGGCTGCCTACAGATACCAGCAATACCTTGTTCCTGAGGCCCACCATGCCATCATCCAGAGAAACCTTGTACCTATCACCTATCCCGGACTACTGCTCTCCCATCTACTACAGGTCCTCCGCATACACCATGGCAAAACTATCAGTAGCATACAACAGTGCCTGCCACTTCTCCCTGCTGGCCCCTTTCTCCATGCACCACTGTACACTCTATACTACATTGGGGTGGCTCTCACAACGAGCCTGCTTTGACCTTGCACTGTACAGTTTTATTGATTCTGCCATCCTTATTGTCCAGAAATCCCCTCTTCCTCCCCTTCTCACTACCCAAACCTCACACCGTTGCCTACACTCCTCCAGTATCCCCTCTCTGAAAATCCCCAGGGTAGCCATGAACATGGGTACTAGACCCTGTCTGTAGCAGCCCCCACACTATGGAACAAGCTGCCCACTGAACTGTGCACCATAAACACTCACCGTCAGTTCAAGACTCGCCTTAAAGACTGGCTCCTGTTGGCATCCACCTGCCACTGCTTTAAGGACTAGTCCCCTCCATGGGTTCCAGGAGTAGGACCAAATAGGTTCTCTTATGTACTGAAATGGTACCACCATGAGCCTTACTTTGCTTTGTCATTTGTTTTCCCTCAACTACTGCCACCATGTCTTGCCAAATGTAACAACTGTAACCTTTCACTATGTTTTACCTGCTCTTGTTATGTTCTTGTTATTCTGATGTTTCTAATCTGTGCTGCCTTACGTGGCCCGGGTCGTTGCTGAAAAAAGGTCCCAGGGATCAGTGCATCTACCCGGTTAACAAAGTTATAAATAAAAAATAAATAAATAAAAATGCAATCCTCGGCCACAGTGGACCTACGTGGAGGTCCCGCCATCCCACAACAAGCATGCCCCACAAGGAGGCATTTCTCATTACTCAAATATATTTCCATCTTCACCAAGGCAGACCCACATGGGGATCCCGACTTCCTTAGTCTGACCGCCTGAGACCTACACTACAGTTCGATCATCGAACTCTGCATACAAAAGACCTATGTGGGGTCCCACACTTCAGCCAGCCCACATACAGGCATAGCCTGTTACTTCATCAATCTACTCACTTCCTCTACTGCAGTTCAGATTCCTTCCCATTCCAGCTCAGGTTGTGTATGCAGAGCATCTCCATGGAGAACACCTACATTCCTTGAATGTCTTGGGACATTTTCTACCTTTCTATAGAGGTACTCGATCATACCCTAATGTTTCAAAGGACCCTTGACAACCACATTCAAGCCTCCAAAATCACTTATTCACCTACCATATGAACATGATATCTCTACCACTCTCTCGTAGACTACCTCATCACCATTTTTCATTCAACCCTTCCTAGCTACCCCTCACACGAGCTTCAGCATCCAGCCTGTCTACACTGATGGCCTCCTGGCAATTCCATTCAACTCATCCAGTCATCTCGCACATGATTCTCCTGATTCAGCTCAGCCTCCATGGAGATCTCAGAGAGCTCCCGCTTTCCCCACACTACTGTAGCATGGCACCTCTGATACCACGTGCCTCTTCCTTGCATTCAGTCACTTCTTTAGATGCTCCCACTACTGCACCTGCTATTTCAGCCTTCGACAGAATCATCTCCAGTATGTATCTTCGTGTTCATTTTAATAAGTTCTTCATTCCTTTACAGCTGTCTTGGACATGGATTAACCATCTTCTCTCCTCCTGACATTCATCCGAATTGGACCACTCTTCATCTGCTAGAACATTCATCCTCCAGCATTACATTTCCTGTTCACCTTCGGATTCAGAGATATGACTTGACCAGCAAGTTGGACTTAATTCTTGGACGTAACCAGAACCAAAATCCCACATTTATGATTATTCTACTATTAGAATGCCCAGAGGATGGGCAGGTCTTTAGCCATGGGTCCTTAGTGGTTTCTCCCACAGGGTTTTTTCCTCTCCTGCATGCTACTGGTCACACTCTATGGAGTTGGAGGAGGTAATCAAAATGTTAATAATCTTTTTGGGCCTTAATTCCTACACCTTCTCAGCATTCCACTGAGGGTGGGAAACAGAGAAAAGCCAAAGTCTAAGTCTATAAACATCAAGCACGTAACATTCAAGCTCATAAGGATACACAAGCACTAAGCTATGTATCACACATTGAAGTCATTCAACACTGCGTCTAACCAGACATCGCTTGCTCATCCAAATGTCCATTTTGTGGGTGGACAACACAGACACAGTGCCACCTATGATTATCATTGACAGACTGTCCACACTGACCACACCAGCACAATTAACAATCACACAAAATTTTGTGAGCAATCCGACCTGTTGGGGGAAATGTACTGACATACCTGCGAACACAGAGGTTTAGTGATGCACAAGGCTGCTGTCTGACTGCTTTCAGCTCCGGGTTGTGCATGTATAGCATTAATACAATACCAAGACATGTAAATGAGCTTATGGCTCAAAGGTTTTCCAAACTGCTGTCTAAATAAATAAATAAATGTCATAACATATTACACTGATAACATGGGAGTATACTTAAAGTTCCTGTATACTTATGACACAAATACACTTAGGAAAAAAATTAACATTCCTCTGTATTTCTTCATTACTATAATCCGGCCACCATCAAGGCATACATTTGATTTTCAAATTTCATTTAATTGCCACTGATGTACATTCAGTGCATGTACTGTGCTTGTGACTGAAGGACTCTGCCAGAACCACCACAACACTCACAAAGAGCAGTTATTAACCACGCGAAAAAAAAATTGCTTTTCTTGTGCATTCCTTTATATCAAAACAATTTTCTATACCAACTTTTCAATAATCTTTTCAAACACCATAGAAACATAGAAAGATAGAATTTGATGGCAGATAAGGACCGCTTGGCTCACCTAGTCTGCCTATTTTCCCTGCCTGTTTCATATACTGCAGATCCTAAATGATCTGCGTCCTTACTTTCTCTTTCCTATAGCTAGAGTCCTTCATGTCTGTCCCCTGCTGTTTTGAATTCCCCTACCATTTTTGCTCCTGCAACCTCTGCCAGGATGCTGTTCCATGGATCCACCACCTTTTCCGTGCAAAAATAGTTTCTCACAGTACCCCTAAGTCTACCCCCTATATTTTTATATCATGGCCCCTTGTTCTTGAACATCTTTTTCTTTTTAAAGATGCTACCCTCTTGCACCTTATTTGCACCGTTGAGGTATTTGAAAGTCTCTATTATATCACCCCTTTCTCTCCTCTCCTCCAGGGAATACATATTATACAATGGCAAAAAAAAATATTGGGCTCTGATTCGTCAGTTTGAGACGGGACCCGTGATGTTATCCCAGTACAACATCATGGATCTAGTCCCAGCACAGAAAAGACCACATCAGATGTTAAAAAAAAAAAAAACAATCACTCCAGGACGCGATTGCCTGCCTCACTACCCTCCTCACTCACACGACGATCAGTCCTACTACCTGGTCTGCCCGTACACTGACAGCACTCTCTTTACAGAACACCAAGTTACAATCTGCTCCTAAGTTACCCAACAAAAAGAAAACTACGTCACGAACCCTGTCATTTCATACGTGAGTGAGCATACATTTTAAACAGTGACCGCGCGGCTCTACTCATAACGCTCACTGAGTCCTCTCTTGCCATAATGCTCGCTAGTTCCTCAAATACATGTCTTCCTTTTACTTATTTTAAAACCCAAACTAACCTTCCTTCACTTCAGGCTTGACACGACACTGACCGAGTGAAGTGAATCACCACATCGATCGATGAAACGCCAACGTCTTTTCAAGACGCATACAGCGTCTCTACACTGTCTATCTCAGTAACATCAAGGGGAAACAGCAAGTGAATTAGCAAGGAAAAAAAAATAAAACACCATCTTTCCAAGATGCATACAGCATCTCTACAGTGTCTCTCAGTAACAGCAGGGGAAAACAGCAAAAGGACAAGGTGCACAGGGGGTCAAAAAGACAAAGCCACAAAGACAGACATTAAAAAGAATACAGAGAAACCATGTAGGAGGCAGCGCCACCTCCTGCACAAGACAGGAACTGTGCACTTTTTTTTCAATAAGTATACCTGCCCAAACAAAAAAATGAAAGAAATTTTTATTTTAAACAAGTTTTCCTATCTTTTTCTACTTAAAATAAAATGAGCCATTGTATAATAGCAATAATGCACTGCAGGGTGTGTGTTGTGCTGGGATAACGTCACTTCTGGGGTGATTAGTCACACTCGGCCTGCGGCCTCGTGCCTAATCACCCCAGGCGTGACGTTTTCCCAGCACAACACACACCCTGCAGTGCATTATTGCTTAATTGAGATTCTCCTGTCCCCCTTCATATGACTTTTGGTGTAGCCCCTGAGCCATTTTTATTGTCCCTCTCTGAACTGCTTCTACTTGATCTATGTCCTTCCAGAGATGTGGCCTCCAGAACTGGACACGGTACTCTAGATGAGGTCTCACTAATGTTTTATACAGTGGCATCACCTCATCCTTCCTTCTGCTCGATATATCTCTCCCTGTACACCCCAGCATTGCATTGGCTCTCCTCACAACCTTCTCACATTGTTTGGTAACCTTTATATCATCAGATATGATTACTCCCATGTCCCTTTCCTGTTTGGCGGCCGTCAGTACCTCTCCCCCCATTATGTGCTCCTCCCCCAACATTTTTGTGCCCCATGTGCATGATCTTGCACTTCTTTGAATTGAATCTTAGCTGCCACACCCTTGACCACTTATCAAGCTTGCTAAGGTCCCTTTTAATTTTCTCTACCCCTTCTGGAGTGTCAACCTTGTTGGAGATTTTCATGTCTTCTGCAAAGAGACACAACTTCCCTTCCAGCCCCTCTGCCATGTCACTTATGAAGACATTAAAGAGGATTGGTCCAAGCACTGATCCCTGCAGGTCCCCACTGGTCACCCCCCCTTTGGATTGAACCCCATTCACCACCACCCTCTGTGTCCTATTGCTCAGCCAATCTCTGACCCAGTTTACCACCCTGGGACCCACTCTCAGATTGACCAACTTGTTTACTAGACTCCTATGTGGAACGGTGTAAAAGGCCACGTGTACCGCATCTCCCTGATCTGCCTTTCTAGTCACCCAGTCAAAGAAATCTATCAGATTTGTTTAACAAGATCTTCCTGCTGTGAATCCATGCAGCCTTGGATCCTGTGTTCCGTTGGGTTCTAGATATATCACAAACCTTTCTTTTAGTAGTGATTCCATTAGCTTCCCCACCACCCAGGTCAGGCTGACTGGCCTGTAATTGACAGCTTCTTCTCTGCTCCCACTTTTGTGGAGAGGTACTATATTCACTCTTCTCCAGTCCTTTGTCATCAAACCCTGTTTCCAGTGAACTATTGAACAGGGCTGTCAGTGGTGCTGCCAGCAACTTCCTGAGTTCTCTTAATACTCGGAGATCTAGCCCGTCTGGCCCAATTGCCTTGTCCACTTTCAGATTATCGAGTTCCTTTAACACTCTCCTCCTTAAATGGACTGGTGTCTAGTTCCTCCCAGTGGTGATTCCATCACCTAACTTTGCTCCCTCCCCTTCCCCTTCTGCTGTGAATACTGAACAAAAATACTTGTTCAGGATTTCTGCTTTTTCTTGGTCCCCCTCTGCATTCTTCCCACCTTCCCTTTTTAGTCTCTCAATCCCACTCTTAGTCTTTTTTCATCCACTAATGTACCTGAAAAATTTCTTGCCCCCTTTTGTTATTGCCTGGATTATTTTTCCTTCTGTTTACACCTTCGTGCTACTGACTGCTTTCCCTGCCTCCATCTGTTTTTCCAGATACAGTTCCCTGTCTTCTTCCCTCTGTGTTTCCTTGTACCTCCTGTATGCCACCCTTTTCACCCTTTCTTTCTTGTCCACTTCCCTTGAGAACCATAGTGCTTTTTTCTTTATTTTTTGCCACTACTTGCACACCGCTCATCTGTCTGCTTGCTTGCTCAACTGTTGAGTAACAGCAAGGTGAATATCGAGCAAGAGCAAGATAGTACGCGCATTAAGACTGATGTGTCTATTTACAACACTTTATGGCAATTTTTTTGTATACCATTATAAGGTCCATTCCTACTTGTGATTATGACCTGCACTCAGGCACGCCCACTGGCCAACTGCTGCCTCCCTTGGTTCTTCAGATGGTGGCTCCACTACCACTCACAGAGTGCAGCAGCAAATGGCCATTGTGATTAAGTATTATTGTAGAGCAGCACTGCTCTGCCAATTTATCTGCTGTTGCTCAGAATCTGGCTGGATTGAGTGTGCTTCAGGGCCGCAGACTACAATGGCTTGCAGATACTGTTGTAGCTGCTATGAGTATCAACATATAGAACAATCTATAAAAGGAAAAAGGAAGATTGCTCCACTTGTTGACTGTGCGAATGTCACATTGTGCCACCCTTGTTGTTTAACTCTCCAGCTTATGAACTCATAGAATCATTGTTTTTTCTTCTGTTTAGTAGTTGTATATGCAGTGTTCATAAATGAATGCTCCAATAGCAGAACTTGTGTATCCGATGTAAGAAAACTACTGATAAAAGTGTCTCATCATGGGCCCCCTCTATTGATTGTCCTGGTGTGCTCTGTGGCAACTTTCCATGTGTGGTCCCTGTGCTACACTGCCACCATGCAGATGGTAGATTGCACCTGTGAAGACAAGCCACTGAGACTGCAATGTGGCTGTTGTTGGCAGACCTATTGTTGCATACTACATCTTGTAACATTCCATGGCTGTGTATTTATTTGTGAAGATGCCGGTGTACTATGATGGCTGTATGTGGCTGTTGTTGGCAGACCTATTGTTGCGTACTATATCTTGTAACATTCCATGGCAGTGTATTTATTTGTGAAGATGCCAGTGTACTATGATGGCTGTATGTGGCTGTTGTTGGCAGACCTATAGTTGCGTACTATATCTTGTAACATTCCATGGCTGTGTATTTATTTGTGAAGACTGTGTACTCACATGGCTGTATGTGGCTGTTGTTGGCAGACCTATAGTTGCATACTACATCTTGTAACATTCCATGGCTGTGTATTTATTTGTAAAGATGCCGGTGTACTATGATGGTTGTATGTGGCTGTTGTTGGCAGACCTATTGTTGCGTACTATATCTTGTAACATTCCATGGCTGTGTATTTATTTGTGAAGATGCCGGTGTGCACGGTGTACTACGATGGCTGTATGTGGCTGTTGTTGGCAGACCTATTGTTGCGTACTACATCTTGTAACATTCCATGGCTGTGTATTTATTTGTGAAGATGCCGGTGTACACGGTGTACTACGATGGCTGTATGTGGCTGTTGTTGGCAGACCTATAGTTGCATACTACATCTTGTAACATTCCATGGCTGTGTATTTATTTGTGAAGATGCCGGTGTACTACGATGGCTGTATGTGGCACTGCATGCACTCACTGTCAGGTAACTGGCTCCCGCTGCTCCAGCTTTGGTAATTAACTGCTCATTTTATACTGTATGTAATTTCATTTTCATTCATGGGAAACTGCCACTAATGATGTGTCACTACCTAACAAATGATCGCATACGGTTGCATTTCTACTTGTGCTGCAAGTTATTTGCATAACACTAACTGGTTTTTCAAGAGACCATCATGATTATGTGTGTTTATGAGATGCTACTGAGCATCCAATGTAGACTATGGGTTTCACTATTAACATCTTCTAATTTGTCGTTTTCTTATCTCTTGTAGGAAATGTATCATCTAGTTTTGGACCCGGCAGTGCTGACATTGGCTGCACGCTATCATCAGGACTTCTGTGCATTGCCTCCGGATGCAGACACTAACCAGTCAAGATACCATTCTGCACACAGACAGTACATATTATGGCGACTTGGATGTCTGGCTCATTGGATCCATGTTCCCGTTCTTGACTGTTGTGTGTGGAGAATTTGTGGTGTTTACCCTGAACCTTCTGGTCAGTATGCAGGTTTCTGACCTGATCACATGTTTGATAATACTACATCTTCAAACACATAGACCCTTTTACTTCATTTGGGACAGTTATTAGGTCCTATATCCATTAGTTTCTGTTTTGTTTCACCACAGCTGTATTAGACTTTGCTTTCTATCTGTGTACAGTAAGTTTCCTTTATTTATTAACACACAACAGGATCTATGCACTAATGGGGCACAGTGGCTATGTGTGCATAACTGGGGCATGCAACCACTCCATACCTTACATGTCTCCCATGTGGGATGCACTAAGAGGGGTGCACAGCACATATGCACCCGATCACCCAGCCATGTGAAGAGTAACATGCCATGGGTGGGTGAGCGGCGTGCCGACACTATGTACCATGCACTAAGACTCATAAGTGCTGGCCATGGGGGTGCAGATGGGTGCACAGGCTATGCCAGTGAGAACCCTATCATAAGCCTGATATGTGACCCCCTCACCCATCAGTGGAATGGCCACCCACACAATCAGCCACAGCAGCCTTGCCCATCCCCCATGTCTGCCAGGCACCACCTGGCCCAGCACACAGATGTACGGCCCCTATGAGGTGCCCCCCCTCACAGTGACCCAGGGACACAGGGGCATCAGCTCACATTTGGTGCCCCCCCAACTGCACCCCTGGCTCACCCTGACACCAGCACCTTGGGGCATATGGAGGAAAACAGTTCCCCCCTCCCACCTCCAAGTGCACCACTTCAGTGCCCCATCGTGGATGAGCCGGTGGCATACTCAACTCTTAGCCCTGCAGCCTCTGGTCATCAGGCATCCACGGGGCACACTGTCAAGGCACACCACACTGCATTAAGGATCCAGTGTTGGACCTGGTCCACGCATCCAACTGGATGCAGGGCCAGACCCACAACCCCACCCCAGCTGTACTGTGAAGCCTTGCATGCCATTAGGGGGGCTGTGGACAGGTGGCCAGCAGTCATGAATGCTGCTGGTGTGCACCTCTCCACAGGTGCAGTGCTCCATGGGTGGGTAACATGCCTCCAGTGCATATTACCCACCCATTGGTGCATAGCACCTAACATATGCATTGTCTGTGAAGTTTGTGACATCAGTGGTTGAATGTTTCTTTCTGTGATGGCAACCACTAGTGTAAGATCCCCCTATGCACACCATCCACCATGCTTGCCATAGACCCATACTCCAATGCCATCAGCAATCAGTCATAGACCTCTAACTTCTGTAACAATGTGCTTGGTTTATCTCTCATCTGGTGAAGACCACCACCCCTGAAAAGATACCTAGCTTCACCTGAGCTCTTTTCTTCTAGGTTTGCTTGTAAGAAAAGGGCAAGGAACAACATTATCAGAGCAAGGAGTAAAATTAAGGCTTGTTTTGGCTAGGCAGATTTACTGTGTGTTTCTATTTTCTTTTATGCTTACAGGTTTTGTTACTGTTTTTAGCTTACATATTGCTGCTTTAATGTTCTCTGATTCAAATTGCTAGTGCAGGGTATACTTTCTGCTACATTGCTACAGAGTGCGCCTACAGGTTTGTTACTGTTTTGTGCTTACAGATTACTGCTCTGTTTTTTCAGATTCAAATTGTTTCTTTGCAGGGTATATTTTCTGTGGAATTATTATTCAAGGTTGTGCCTACAGATTTTTGTTACTGTGTTGTGCCTACAGGCATTACAGTTTGCTGCTTTATTTTTTTCTCTTATTTAAATTGTTTTTTATGCATGGTTTATTTTCTGCTAAATAGTTACAGGGTGTGCTTGCAGGTTGATAATGTGTTGTGCTTACACATTACTGCTTTATTTTCTTCTGTTTCAAGTTTTTTTGCAAGGTATATTTTCTGTTAAATTGTTGTGCAGGTTGTGCTTACAGGTTGTTACTTTTTGTACTTACAGATTTTTTGCATGGCATATCTTTTGACAAATTGTTACAGGTGCTGCTTACAAGTTTTCGTTACTTTTTGTGCTTACAAGTTTTAAAGTTTCATCTATCAGTATGCTAAGCTTTCAGGGCTAATTACAGGAGCACATACAAGACACAGACAGAGGGAAAGCATCTGCATTTGTTGCTTGATTGTTTCTTCTCTTACCTCCTTGTTTCTTTTGTCCATGGTTCTTTTTCGGCATTTCCACCCACCTACCCCCATCCCCATCCCCAACCACCCCACGCTACACTCCTTTTATAGAGTAACACAGTTGTGACATTTTCTGTAGCAAAGCAGGAAGTTGAGGCTCAGAGGAGTATCCACACAGTGACTTCACTTAAAGGGGCACAGTTAATTTTACTTTTTATAAAAAGTTATACAAAAACAAACAAACAAACAATTTTTTTCTTAAACTAAACTTTTGCTCTCATTTTCTTTCTAATTGCTTGGACCAGGTTATAAACTTGGCACCTCAACTGGAATGGATATTATTAACTGCATGTACTGCTGAGCACTTTTCAAAAGGGCTGTTATACAGGATTTAGGATGCTGTCCTACATGCTGGACCATCAGAGATCTAAGGGCATAGCTCCAGGCAATATGGGTAGATATTGTGTGCCTCAAATCACAAATTCATGAGGAACTGTATTACAAGAGCTGCCCGCTATTTCCCCAGTTTTGTTACTGTGTTGTGCCTACAGGCATTACAGTTTACTGCTTTATTTTCTTTCTGATTGAAACTGGTTTATTTTCTGCTAAATAGTTACAGGGTGTGCTTGCAGGTTGATACTGTGTTGTGCCAACTGAAGCACCTCAACAGCAAAGGGTAGTTCATCTGGGAAGTTGGCAGGTGGTTAGGAGAGGCAAATCGGGTGCCCCATCACTCAATGCTCACCAGCCTATCACCACCACAAATCATATAAAAACCACAAACAGGTATCTGCCTCTATATCTGAAATCAAACAAAGGGGCAGAGGACATTGTAGAGCAGGACGCTGCAGCACAGAAGCTAGCACAACAAAACTCACCTGAAACAGGAACCAAAACAAAAAAAGCAAAAAGAAAATCCCAAACACTTCTGATCATTGGAGACTCCATGATTTGGGGAGTTGATACCTACCTCCAGCCGTGGGTAATGGTCAGATGTATCTCATGTACATTGGCATGGAAAGACACTGGCTGCATTGCTAAAATTGTGCAGGACCTGGAGAAAACATTGACATTCTGGTACACATAGGGACTAATGATCTCACCAGCTGGTTGGCTGTGGAGACCAAGGCACACCTGACCAGGCAGGAAGACAAACTGTCATCCATTTTGTCTGGCATCTCCTTCTCTGAATACCTGCTAGTCTGGGAGAGGGGGGCAGATGGGTGGAAGGTCAGAGATGGAAAAATAGGGGAAATATGTGGCTCAAGGGCTGGTACCAGGAAAAAGGACATAAATTTGTAGGCAACTGGCAACAGTTTTAGAAGCAAATGTTCTTTAAATTCGATGGACTGCATCCAACTAAGGAGAGTGTCAGTGCAGTGGGGCAGATGTTTGATGTCTTTGTTGAATATTTAAACTAGCAAATGGGGAGAGGGGTGCAGCACCTGATACATCAAATGGGAAGAGTAACCCTCCTCCCTCAGCTAGTGATCAAACAGGAGTTCAGCATGTTTGTAGTTCATTTGCATCACTAAGTGAGGAAAAATGTGTGGCTTCCTCACATGACATGCAGGGGAAAAGCCAGACCTCATGCCACAACTAGCACACAGAAATCTGGCCAATGGAAAATCATGTACACAAATACCTGCAGACTGGGAAACAAGATCCCAAACCTGGTGGCAACAATGACAGAGGCTAAACTGGACATCATAGCCATTAACAAGACAAGGTTCACCAGTAACCACACTTGGGAGACTACAGTACCTGGATATGTACTGTTCAGAAGAGACCGAGGTGAAAAAAGGGGAAGGGGAGTGGCCCTTTATGTCAATGAAAATATCAAAGCTACTGAAATTCAGAATATGCATAAGGAGCCAGAAGAACTGTTGGTCACCCTGGAAACAGGAAATGGGACAACCATATGAACTGGGGTTGTCTATAGGCTTCCAGACCAGGGGGATCACATAGACACATTACTGTTAAAAGATATACAAAACATGACAGCTAAAGGGGAGGCTCTGCTAATGGGAGATTTCAACATGCCAGGTACAGATTGGTCAATACCAGACTGAACATCTGCCAGAACTAGGCACATTGTGGATTCTCTGCAGAGGGAGGGCCTCAAACAATGAGTACTACAGCCCATAAGAGACTGGGCTATCCTGAATCTAGTACTGACTACCAGGAAAAGGATCCCAGATCTCCAGGTAGAAGGTCAACTGGGGGCCAGTGACCATCACGTGGTAGGTTCAATTTGGCCACTAGAAAAAATTCATCTCATTCCAAGCTAGCCCTGAAAAGAGGAAATACAGGTGAGGGGGTACAAGCAAAGTGGGCAAGCATTAAGGATACAATACTTGAAGCAACATCCCATTGTGTTAGGGAGAAAAGCAAGAGCAAAAGAAGGAGGAAACCACTCTGGTTCTCAAAAACAGTAGCAGAAAAGGTCAGAGCCAAAAGGTTGGCCTTCAGGAAATATAAGGGAATGCAGTGGGACAAAGATAGGGAGGCATACCAAACTTCACTAAGGGAAGCAGGGAAGGCAGTAAGGCAGGCAAAGGTCCAAAGCAAGGAAACACTAGCATGAACAGTAAAGAAAGAGGACAAGACTTTCCATATGAACATTCAAATCTGCCGGCAGAAACAGACCACCCTGTCCAAGGGTGTAGACAGGCATACTCACTGTACACACTTGTGTACAGTTTTGTTGAGTGCCTGTCACAAACTATTATCCACTCTGTTAATATTATAATTCTAATCTGTAGTATTTGGGTTAGTGTAGGCCACTGAGGAGTGTCTGATACATGTATAACCTCTTTAGAGAGTAGAGGAATCATCTGACAACAATCTGACTTGTTTGGAAGGGGGTGCCATTTGGAAAGGATGTGTACATTTTTTAATTGAGGGGGTGTAACTATTGAGACTGTGTACAAAATGGAAATTTCTGGCTACACTCCTGACCCTGTCTAGCAATGTCTGCCTGAGTGTGTAGCTAGCCCCCTAGATTGCAGCTGCCCCAACCCCCTCCACATCTGTCATTCCCATGAAGGCCTCAGCCTCCTCCACTGAGACCCTCCTTTGTGCTCTGTCCCACACCCTCCTAAAACTTCCTACTGTCTTACATGATACCACCCCCTCTCATAGAGTGTTCCATTTAGACACCACCATCTCCGTGAAGTAGTGCCTCCTCATCTCCCTCCTAAATCTTCCGGCCTCCAATCTTAGTCTATACCCCCTCGTGTTCCTACCCTTCCTCATTTAAACACCCCTTTTGTTCTAGCTTTGTTTATCCCCTTCAAATACTTAAACATTTCAATCATATCCCCCATCCCTCCTCTCCTCCAGTGTGTACATATTCAGCTCATTCAGCCTGTCCTCGTAGGCCGTGCCCGTCGTCCCCTGTAACATTTTTGTTGCTCTCCGTTGCACACCTTCCAGTAAATTAATATCCCTGCTCAGATACGGCTGCCAGTGCTGCACACATTACTCCAAGTGCGGCTTGACAAAAGATCTGTAGAGTGGCAGGATCATCTCCCTATGCCTGGACAAGAAACCCTTTGTGATACAGCACAGCATCCTGTTCACCTTAGCTGCTGCTTTCCTGCATTGGGCAGAGTTATTAATGCTCCCTGTTACCAACACCCCTAAGTCTTTCTCTTCCTCAGTGATCCCCAGCCTCACCCCTCCCAACTAATAGTCCCTCCTTGGGTTCTTTGCCCCAAAGTGCATAACCTTGCACTTTTTCACATTGAATCCCAGCTGCCACTTCTCTGACCATATTAGATTGGTCTGACAAGACCTCTCCAAGATGAACCCATGGTGCTGCCCATCCTGGAGACCATTGCCCTTGAGGAACAACACCAGCCTCTCCTTCAGTATCATCTCCAAACATTTACCCACTATGGAAGTAAGACTGACAGGCTGATAATTTTCTGGTTCATCCCTAGGGCCACTCTTGTGTACGGGCACCACATGGGCCACGCTCCAGTCCTGAGGCACCCATCCAATGTCCAGGGAGGTGCTGAACAGGTCTGCCAGTAACTCAGCCAACACCTCCACCATCTCCCTCAGCACCCTGGGGTGGATGCCATCAAGACCTGGCACTTTGTCCATCCTTAATGCCCTCAGACCCTCTAGTACTCTACTCCCCTTGATCATTCCATCCATCATGTCCTCCCCCCCACCCTCCTAGTCTATGGTGGTAGTGGACCTTCCTTCTCCTTTGTGAAAATGAAGCAAAAGAATTCCCAGTAGGGACTGTCAGAGTGAGCAGGGGTGTGTGAGGCTGAACTAAAGGGAAGTACATATATATATATATATATATATATATATATATATATATTTATATGTTTTTTGTGTGTGAGTTTTCCTACAGTTACTTTACTCTAAGCAGATTGTACTGGGAGTGGAATATGTATTTGGGTGTTTAGAATGTACTGTTTGTATAAGTGCTGTATTTTGGGTGTGTAAACAGGGCTGTATTTTGGAGGTCAGTTCTCTGCCACTTGAGAGACAGGAAGTGTTTCCTCCCACCTGAGGCTAGGGGCTGAGGTAAGCTGTTGTGTAGGAGGCTGATTGACTCACACAAGGGTGGCAATGAGCCCTACTCCCACCCACTCCCATCCCACCTCCCCCTCCCAGCTCCTGCACACTTATTCGGTCGGTGCTGCATTAGTATTGGTGGATAGCACTACCAGGTGCCTCCGCTAATGTGCCCTAATAGAGGAGTTTGTTCTTTGTAATGTTATAGAATATCCACCTGGGAAGCGAAGAGGGAGGTGTGTTCAGGAAAGTGGTTCAGTTAATCTTCTGTTTTAACTGTAATATTTGAATAGTTTGTACTTTAAATTAGTGCTGTGAGTTACAACTGTTAAAATGACTACTTTGAGATACAACTGTTACTTGTGCCGTGATATTGTAACTGTTGGTGCTTGTGTGCTGGTTGGGGAAACAGTTGTTGTCAGTGATATTTAGAGAGAAATTTAAATCTGTGCTGTTTGCCTAGTGTGGTAGAGCCCTCTCACCCACCCAGTGTTGAAGGCTTTCTTAAATTCTGAAAGCCACTGGGGGTTGGTCTTGAAGGGCTGTGTGTTTCTGTTTGTGATTGAAACTTGAAGCAGCAGGAACTGGTAGCCTGTGACATCATATAGTACCTGATGTCTGCATACACACACCGTTAGCTGGACTGGACACACACTGGACTGTATGTGTTTATGAGACTTGGGAACGCTATTAGTGGGGTTGTAATTGGGTTCATAAAAAACTGCAGTCAGTATAGAGAGACGTATTTCACTGTCCTGTATAGGTAGTGTAAATCATGGGTAGGATAGTGGTGTGCAATCATTGTGGGGCAGCAGTGTGGATCATGGGTAGGATAGTGGTGTGCAATCATTGTGGGGCAGCAGTGTGGACCATGGGTAGGTTTGTTGGGTGCAGTGGTTGTGTGGCAGCAGTGTGGACCATGGGTAGGATTGTGGGGTGCAGTGGTTGTGGGGCAGCAGTGTGGACCATGGGTAGGATTGTGGGGTGCAATGGTTGCGGGGCAGCAGTGTGGACCATGGGTAGGATTGTGGGGTATAATGGTTGTGGGACAGCAGTGTGGAACATGGGTAGGATTGTGGTGTGCAATGGTTGTGGGGCGGCAGTGTGGATGAAAATACTGTGGAGGCTGGGAGGGTGTCCAATATGCCACAGTCAGTATAGAGACTGTATTTCACTGTCCTGTATCGGTAGTGTGGACCATGGGTAGGATTGTGGGGTGCAGCAGTTGTGGGGCACTAGTGTGGACCATGGGTAGGATTGTGGGGTGCAATGGTTGTGGGGCGGCAGTGTGGATGAACATACTGTGGAGGCTGGGAGGGTGCCCAATATGCCACAGTCAGTATAGAAACTGTATTTCACTGTCCTGTATTGGTAGTGTGGACCATGGGAAGGATTTTGGGGTGCAATGGTTGTAGGGCAGCAGTGTGGACCATGGGTAGGATTGTGGGGTGCAGTTGTTGTGGGGCAGCAGTGTGGACCATGGGTAGGATTGTGGGGTGCAGTGGTTGTGGGGCAGCAGTGTGGACCATGGGTAGGATTGTGGGGTGCAATGGTTGTGGGACAGCAGTGTGGATGAACATACTGTGGAGGCTGGGAGGGTGCCCAATATGCCACAGTTAGTATAGAAACTGTATTTCACTGTCCTGTATTGGTAGTGTGGACCATGGGTAGGATTTTGGGGTGCAATGATTGTGGGGTGGCAGTGTGAACCATGGGAAGGATTGTAGGGTACAGTGGTTGTGGGGCAGCAGTGTGGACCATGGGTAGGATTGTGGGGTGCAGTGGTTGTGGGGCAGCAGTGTGGACCATTGGTAGGATTGTGGGGTGCAATGGTTGTGGGACAGCAGTGTGGATGAACATACTGTGGAGGCTGGGAGGGTGCCCAATATGCAACAGTCAGTATAGAGACTGTATTTCACTGTCCTGTATCGGTAGAGTGGACCATGGGTAGGATTTTGGGGTGCAGTGGTTGTGGGGCAGCAGTGTGAACCATGGGTAGGATTGTGGGATGCATTGGTTGTGGGGCAGCAGTGTGGATGAACATGCTGTGGAGGCTGGGAAGGTGCCCAATATGCCACAGTCAGTATAAAGACTGTATTTCACTGTCTGGTATAGGTAATGTGCACCACTGGTAGGATTGTGGGGTGCAATGGTTGTGGGGCGGCAGTGTGGACCATGGGTAGGATTGTGGGGTGCAATGGTTGTGGGGCAGCAGCGTGGATGAACATACTGTGGAGGCTGGGAGGGTGACCAATATGCCACAGTCCGTATAGAGACTGTATTTCACTGTCCTGTATAGGTAGTGTGGACCATGGGTAGGATTGTGGAGTGCAGTGGTTGTGGGGCAGCAGTGTAGACCATGGGTAGGATAGTGGCATGCAATCATTATGGGGCATCAGTGTGGACCATGGGTAGGATTGTCAGGTGCAATGGTTATGGGGTGGTAGTGTAGACCATGGGTAGGTTTGTGGGGTGAAGTGGTTGTGGGGAAGCAGTGTGGACCATGGGTAGGATTTTGGGGTACAATGGTTGTGGGGCAGCAGTGTGGACCATGGTTAGCATTGTGGGGTGCAATGGTTGTGGGGCAGCAGCATGGATGAACATACTCTGGAGGCTGGGAGGGTGCCCAATATGCCACTGTCAGTATAGAGACTGTATTTCACTGTCCTGTATAGGTAGTGTGGACCATGGGTAGGATTGTGGGGTGCAATGGTTGTGCGGCAGCAGTGTGGACCATGGGTAGGATAGTGGCATGCAATCATTGTTGGACAGCAGTGTGGACCATGGGTAGGATTTTGGGGTGCAATGATTGTGGGGCGGCAGTGTGGACCATGGGTAGGATTGTGGGGTGCAATGGTTGTGGGGCAGCAGTGTGGACCATGGATAGGATTGTGGGGTGCAATGGTTGTGGGGCAGCAGTGTGGACCATGGGTAGGGTTAATGAGTGCAATGGTTGTGGGACAGCAGTGGTGGACCATGGGTAGGATTGGGGGTGCAATGGTTGTGGGTCAGCAGTGTGACCATGGTTAGGATTATGGGGTGCAATGGTTGTGGGGCAGCAGTGTGGACCATGGGTAGGATTGTGGGGTGCAATGGTTGTGGGGCAGCAGTGTGGACCATGGGTAGGATTGTGGGGTGCAGTAGTTGTGGGGTTGCAGTGTGGACCATGGGTAGGATTGTGGGGTGCAATGGTTGTGGGGCAGCAGTGTGGACCATGGGTAGGATTGTGGGGTGCAATGGTTGTGGGGCAGCAGTGTGGACCATGGGTAGGATTGTGGGGTGCAGTGGTTGTGGGGCAGCAGTGTGGACCATGGGTAGGATTGTGGGGTGCAATGGTTCTGGGGCAGCAGTGTGGATGAATGTACTGTGGAGGCTGGGAGGGTGCCCAATATGCCACAGTCAGTATAGAGACTGTATTTCACTGTCCTGTATAGGTAGTGTGGACCATGGGTAGGATTGTGGGGTGCAATTGTTGTGGGGCGGCAGTGTGGACCATGGGTAGGATTGTAGGGTGCAATGGTTGTGGGGCAGCAGCATGGATGAACATACTGTGGAGGCTGGGAGGGTGCCCAATATGCCACAGTCAGTATACAGACTGTATTTCACTGTCCTGTATAGGTAGTGTGGACCATGAGTAGGATTGTGGGGTGCAATTGTTGTGGGGCGGCAGTGTGGACCATGGGTAGGATTGTAGGGTACAGTGGTTGTGGGGCAGAAGTGTGAACCATCGGTAGGATTGTGGAGTGCAGTGGTTATGGGGCAGCAGTGTGGACCATTGGTAGGATTGTGGCATGCAGTGGTTGTGGGGCAGCAGTGTGAACCATGGGTAGGATTGTGGGATGCAATGGTTGTGGGGCAACAGTGTGGATGAACATGCTGTGGAGGCTGGGAAGGTGCCCAATATGCCACAGTCAGTATAAAGACTGTATTTCACTGTCCTGAATAGGTAGTGTGCACCATTGGTAGGATTGTGGGGTGCAATGATTGTGGGGTGGCAGTGTGGACCATGGGTAGGATTGTGGAGTGCAATGGTTGTGGGGCAGCAGCGTGGATGAACATACTGTGGAGGCTGGGAGGGTGCCCTATATGCCACAGTCAGTATAGAGACTGTATTTCACTGTCCTGTATAGGTAGTGTGGACCATGAGTAGGATTGTGGGGTGCAATTGTTGTGGGGCGGCAGTGTGGACCATGGGTAGGATTGTAGGGTGCAATGGTTGTGGGGCAGCAGCATGGATGAACATACTGTGGAGGCTGGGAGGGTGCCCAATATGCCACAGTCAGTATAGAGACTGTATTTCACTGTCCTGTATAGGTAGTGTGGACCATGGGTAGGAAAGTGGCATGCAATCATTATGGGGCAACAGTGTGGATCATGGGTAGGATTGTGGGGTGCAGTGGTTTTGGGGCAACAGTGTGGACCATGAGTAGGATTGTTGAGTGCAGTGGTTGTGGGGCGGCAGTGTGGACCATGGGTAAGATTGTGGGGTGCAGTGATTGTGGGGCAGCAGTGTGGCCCATGGGTACGATTGTGGGGTGCAGTGGTTGTGGGGCAGCAGTTGAGACCATGAGTAGGATTGTGGGGTGCAGTGGTTTTGGGGCAGCAGTGTGGACCATGGGGAGGATTTAGGAGTGCGGTGGTTGTGGGGCAGCAGTGTGGACCATCGGTAGGATTGTGGTCTGCAATGGTTGTGGGGCAGCAGTGTGGACCATGGGTAGGATTGTGGGGTTCATTGGTTGGGGGGCAGCAGTGTGCACCATGGGTAGGATTGTGGTCTGCAATGGTTGTGGGGCAGCAGTGTGGACCATGGGTAGGATTGTGGGGTTCATTGGTTGGGGGGCAGCAGTGTGGACCATGGGTAGGATTGTGGGGTGCAGTGGTTGTGGGCTGGCAGTGTGGACCATGGGTAGGATTGTGAGGTGCAATGGTTGTGGGGCAGCAGTGTGGATGAACATTCTGTGGAGGCTGGGAGGGTGCCCAATATGCCACAGTCAGTATAGAGACTGTATTTCACTGTCCTGTATAGGTAGTGTGGACCATGGGTAGGATTGTGGGGTGCAGTGGTTTTGGGGCAGCAGCGTGGACCATGAGTAGGATTGCAGGGCGCATTGGTTGTGGGGCAGCAGTGTGGACCATGGGTAGAATTTTTTGGTGCAATGGTTGTGGGGCAGCAGTGTGGACCATGGGTAGGATTTTGGGGTGCAATGGTTGTGGAGCGGCAGTGTGGACCATGGGTAGGATTATGGGGTGCAGTTGTTGTGGGGCAGCAGTGTGTACCTTGGGTAGGACTGTGGGGTGCATTGGTTGTGGGGCAGCAGTGTGGACCATGGGCAGGATTGTGGGGTGCAGTGGATGTGGGGCAGCAGTGTGGACCATGGGTAGGATTGTGGGGTGCAATGGTTGTGGGGCAGCAGTGTGGATGAACATACTGTGGAGGCTGGGAGGTTGCCCAATATGCCACAGGCTAAGTAGGCTCAAGGAAGGGATTCAGTGGCTTGACTTGGAGCTGAGAAGTTTGAGGGGTGAGGGGAGAGTTGCATTGGTAGAAAAGCTGACATCTGAGAGTATTGGGGGGGTCACCATGGAGAAGGAACAGTGGGTCAAAGGAGGGGTCAGGGAAGGGGGCAAACTAGGCAGGAAGCTAGCTAAGGAAGTGTGGACACTGGTAGAGCCTAGCAAATGAGGAGCAGCAGTAGGCAGGAATGAGAGGAGAAAACACATTGTAAAGCAAAGAGTGTAGGGAACATGTTTGCTGTACTATCGACACAGGGGGAAGAGGACATAGGAGGAAGAGATTACACAAGGGATAGCACTCATGAAGAGGAGGGAGTGGGGGGCATTATTAGTGGAGAGATTGAGCCTGGCATGCAGGGGAGATAATACTGAGAGGTGAGGAGGGAGGAGTCGTCAGTCAAACGGGGGGAGAGGAGGGGTCTCAGTTGAGAGGGGCTGGGGGAAGACACAGAGGCAAATGGTAAAAGCACCATCTTGTGTGGCCCTGGAAATGAGAACCTGGGTGGGGTGGTGGCATTGGGCACAAGGAAATTGGACGGGGGTGTACTGATGTTTGGGGACTACATACTCAAGGGGATTAGATGGGGCAGCAAGGGGGAAAGGCACAGTCAGATATCATTGGAGTCCATACCGGGATTAAAGGCAGGACAGGCAATCCTAAGGTACACAAGGAGGGGTAGGAGGAAACTGCTCATTGTGGTACATGTGTGGACAAATGACATAGCAGGGGTAATGGTGGAAGTAACAAAGGAGAGGTTTGAGTAAGTAGGAAGGTTGTGTGAGGAGATGAGGGAGTCTGTGGCCTTCTTGGAGGTGATCCCAGTACCCTGCATAAGCACAGTGAGAAAGGAGAGGATTAGGAAGTTAAACACATGGTAGGTTGAATGGTGTCGAACTAAGGGGTACAGGGTTGTGGGCGGCTGGGGCAGTACCTGGGATAATAACAATCTGCTTGCAAGGGATAGGCTGCACCTGAGTGGTGAGGGGAAGGAGGTGTTAAAGCAAAGACTGGGGAGGTATATTGTGACAAAGATGGATTTAAACTAGATGGGGGTGGCAATTGGGCAGCAGATAGGCAGGGATCCAATAGAGTGGAGTCACAGCCTACCCCCCCGACTAGCAGGGAAGGTCTCGGAGCAGCTGAAAAGGGAGGGAGTAGAAGTGAGGAGATGGAGGGGTATGAAAGGAAGGGGGCAGGATGGAGAGTGGTCTCACTGAATGCGAGAAGCTTAGGCAACAAATCAGCTGAGCTACAGGCACTCTTGGCAGTGTGGAGGGTGGATATTGCAGCTGTCATGGAACCATGGGCAACTGAGCACCGGGACTGGGATCTGGCAATCCCAGGGTACAAATTATACAGGAAAGACTGTAAGGGGGGGGTGAGGAGGCAGTCTATGTGGGGGACGGGATCAAATGCACAAGGGATGAGGGAGAAGAAAGGAGAACAGAGGCAATCTGGCTGCAGATCCTAGACTCAGGGGGTAGGAAACTGAGGACTGGGGTGGTATACAGGCTGCTGACCCAGTCTGAGGAGCTTGACAGGGAATTAGTGAGATAAATAAGAAAGGTATGTAGAAAAGGGAAGGTGATCATCGTGGGGGATTTTAACTTGCCGGGGGTTGACTGGAGCATTCCGGTCACCTCCAGTGCTGGAGAGCAAGTGCTCCTGGATGCGATCCAGGAGGGTCTCCTGACATAGTTGGTCAGTGTACCTACTAGGCTAAAGAACACTTTAGATCTGGTATTGTCGAATGGAGAGGCAGTAAGGAAAATAAGGGTGGAGGACCCACTAGCTGACAGCTATCATCAAACAATGTGGTTTAATATCACCATTAGTGATGCAGCAAATTTAAATTTCATCCACAAAGTGCCGATGAAGTGGTCAAATTTACATTGCAGAGCACTTCATAAAATTTTCCTCTGGAAGGTGGAATTTCACCTAGGTGAAATCTTGCCTTCCACGGGCAAAATTTCACCTTCCGTAATACTAATAACAATTAAATCCCTGGAGGCTAGCAGTCCTCCTCCCACCTGTCCCACATGTAAATAATTATCCATGGTGGCTAATGATCCCTCCCCTCCACCCGGTAATAACCTGCCCACTGCCAAAATGTACATTAACCCCCCCACCCACATCCCTCCGTATCTCCTTCTCCTGTTAAAACCAGCTGCTCTCTCATTGACAGTTCAGTTGGTGGGCTGGCCATGGAGGAGGGAGGAGGGTTGTGCTGGTCCGCCGCTGCCAGGATTTAGGATGGTGGTGGGAGCAGGGTTGTGGAAGGGACACCCAGCTGCTGGGGAGGCTGGGTGGGGGGGCACTGGATCACAAGGGATTTATTGGAGCTGGAGATTGGGAGGGGGTTTAAATAGAAAAAAAAACACTACACCCGATTTTTTTTTAACAGGAGAAGGAGATACGGAGGGATGTAGGTAGGGGGTTGCTGTACATATTGGTTCTCTGGAGACCTTTGCTACTCTTACTCACTTGGTCACCCCCTTGGACCAACTCACATAAGCCTTCCTGTCCTCTTCCTTCCTAGTTCTCCTGAACTTCTGATACTCAGCTCTCTTTGTCATCACCTTTTCTAACACTTCTCTGTTCAGCCAGCATGGTTGGTTCTGCACTTCTTACTCTTAGTCCTGGTGTAGGCTTCTGTAACCTCTGTTAGCCCAGTTTTAATAATTTTCCACTTTTGCTGTGCATCCATCTCTGGTCTAATACCCTGAAGTCTCCTTTGCAGTATTTATCTCATCCTCCCGAAGTCCGCCCTCCTAAAATCCACCACCTTTGTTATTGTGTCTCCAGACTCTCTGCCCAACTTGAGAGTGAACCACTCTGTTCAGTGGTCACTACCAGCTAGTGGTCTTCCACCCTTATTTCCCTCACCACCTCCCCATTTGACATCACCAAGTCCAGTGTGTTACCTAGTCATGTTGGCCTACTGACAAGCTGTGTCAGAAGACCATCCTGGATCGTATCCAGGAGCACCTGCTCCCTGACACTGAAGGCGGCAGGGTGCTCAAATCTACCCCCGGCAGATTGAAATCCCCCACAATCACCACACTCCCCTTTCTACACACCCTCCTTAGTTGCTCCGCTAACTCCCTGTCCAGTTCCGCTTATTGGGCTGGAGGTCTCTACATCACCCCCAGCCTTAGCTTTCTATCCTTGGAGTCCAGAAGCTGCAACCATAGTGCTTCTGACCTCCCTTCCTCCCCCTCATCCCTCATACATCTAATCCTTTCCCTCACACAGTGTGTTACCCCAGCCCCTACGAACATATGAACATACAAAATTTGCTAGCAGATAAGTACTAGTAGTAGTAAAAAGTTTTTATTCAACAAAATTTGTGTGAATAAGGGATAGGCTCGATTGCTCAAAGCTCATTTTCAATGAGGTACCATACAGTAGGCAAAGACATACAATATAAAGTATTACAATCACATATAATTAACAATAAAATATAACTAAATAAATAAATGACAAGAAAAACAGTAAAAAAAAAACATATTTCAGTTCAAATTCTCACACAACAGCAAAACCATCATACACAATTTTGTTAATCCCAGTCTATTACAAATAAGTAAATCCCTATGATGCTAACCACTCTTGTTAATCGGTACCCTACACTATACATCCGCAGATGTCCTTTATATATCTATACAACATTGCCTTTTTTGACGTGAGCTAATCCGATGTCAGCATTGAATAAGGGGCAAAGTATTATTTACATTGTCCAAAAACAATGTTGCAGGAATTGCATTCCAGCCCAACACCCCTGTATAGTATATAGATTGTCGTCCGATATCCAGATTACAACTAGGCAACCTCAGGCTTGACATTCAACAACTTCTCAGGGAAGCCAATTTATTTCTATAGATCAATTTATCTACAACATACCCTGGGTATTGTCCCTTCAATCCTTTATGAACAAGTGCCAGCAAATGTTCATGGTTACGCTCATACAGCGTGTACCAACCTAAGGGATCATAAAGCAGGCACCTGTGAGTTAGTCTAGGAGCCCCCAGAATAAATCTAGTCAAGCTGTTATAACTTCCTTCTAACTTTTTTAGATCCTGTTTTCTCTCACAAGAATAGAATATATCCCTATAATCAAACATAGGAATGATCATTGTGCTTACTACTTTGTTCCTTACATCCGTACTCATTGCTACTCTAACCCTGTAAAGAGCCCCTATAGCCAAATTGCCAATATGTATATCCCAACACAATGAACTGTCAATCCAAAGACCCAAATATTTGTACATACGTGTCTGTTGGATCGGGGCTCCCCCAAGGGCAACCAATCCCAGGGCCATGCCATCCAGGGTGTCACTTTTTCGATGTAACAACATGGCTTGTGTTTTCTTCACATTCAGAACCAGCCTACTATCCCTTAAGATAATCTGTAATTCATCAAAGGCTAACTGAAGCCTTTTTTGTATCACTTCAATAGATTCATCTGATGTATAAATAATAGTATCATCTGCATAAAGATGGTACTTTACTTCAGAATCCCAAAAAGACAGGCCATTTATGTACATGCTGAACAGCAATGGCCCTAGGATGGAGCCCTGTGGGACCCCCGATCCAACAGGCAAAAAACATGACTTCCAACCACCCCATGAAACTTTCTGGCTCCTATTTGTCAAATATGACTCCAGCCACTCTCCACTCAAACCCACCACCCCAAGAGATAAAGGCCTAGAAGTCTATCTAGTCTGCTCAAATGTGCAGCTAGCACCCCTTATTCTGCAGCTGACCCTCCCTTCCTACCCCCATCTTTCCTGTAAATTTTATACCCCAGGATTGCCAGATCCCAATCATGGTACTGGGTGGCCCAACTCTCAGTCATTGCAGTGACGTCCACATTCCCCTCCGCAAGGAGTGCCTGAAGCTCTACTGTTTTATTACCCAGGCTCCTTGCATCTAGGGAGACCATCTTCACCCATTCCCATCTGGCCTCCCCACCTAGGCTCCTTAGTCTGCCCCCTCCTCTCAGTGGTCCCCCCCTCCCCTTACCCTCAATGTTATCAAGGGTTTTGCACTCCAACCTGGTGACCTTGCATGCTAGCTGTGCACTCACCTTCCCCTACCTAGTTTAAATACCCTCTTGAAACAATATAATCCTCTATTTTGCTCTTTAATGTCCCCTTATCTGCCCCATTCAGGTGTAAACCATCCCTTGCATACAGTTCTCTGTTAGTCCATGTATCTCCCCATCCTCCTACCAACCCATACCCTTGTGCTTTACACCAGTCTCTCAGCTAGGAGTTGAACTCTACTAGCCTTTCCTTCCTTGCCCTGCTCACCCTTGGGACTGGAGGCACCTCTGGGAATGCCACAGACCTCCCTATTTCCAAGCATAGCTTTCCCAGTTCCTCAAACCTTTCCTGCATCAACTCCACCGTGCCACCCCCCCAGGTCATTTTTGCCCACATGTACTACCATGTATAGATACCTTAGTGAAAAGAGAAAGTCCAGAGGGGGTATTGCTAAGATCAAAGTGGATAAGGGAGAGTGTGTGTAAAAGGACCAAGGAAAAGCATCTACCCTAAATAGATACTTCTGCTCAGTATTTGCTGAGGAGAAGGTAGGGCAGGGCCCACATCTCAGCACCATGGACACAGTGGGAAGGAGGTGTGCACAAGTTCCTTCACAAAAGAAAGGGTTCTACAAGAGCTCACTAAGCTCAGGGTGGACAAGGCAATGGGACCTGATGGCATACATCCCAGGATACTAAAGAAGCTAAGGGTGGAATTAGCAGAGCCATTATCAGAACTGTTTATTAAGTCTCTGAGCACAGGAGAGGTCCCAGAAGACTAGAGAAGGGCTCATGTGATCCCGCTCCACAAGAGTGGCAGCAGAGAAGAGGCAGGGAACTACAGACAAGTCAGTCTTACCTCAGTAGTGGGCAAAATTATGGAGGCACTCCTTAAGGAAAGGATAGTGCAACACCTGGAATCCATAGGAACACAGGATCCAACACAGCATGGGTTTACAACAAGAAGGTCTTGTCAAACTAATCTCATAGATTTTTTTGACTGGGTACCAGAGTGGTGGATCAAGGGGTGCAGTTGATGTCACCTACCTTGGCTTCAGCAAAGCTTTCGATACTGTTCCACATAGAAGATTGATTAATAAGCTGGGTAGGCTCAGGGTGGATCAGAAGTTGGTCAACTGGGTGGCAAACTGGTTGGCAGGCAGAAAACAAAGAGTGGTGATAAACAGTATACAGTCAGAAGAGATGCAAGACACAAGTGGGGTACCTCAGGGATCAATTCTGGGGCCATTCCTCCTCAATATCTTCATCAGTGGTATTGCAGATAGGCTGGAGGGTAAGGTTTACCTGTTTGCAGATGACACCAAGATCTGCAACAGAGTAAATGATCCAAATGGAGTGGGCGGAATGAGAAGAGATCTGAAAAAACTGGCAAAAATTATCTGAAGAGTGGCAACTGGAGTTTAATGCAAAGAAGTGCAAAATCATGCACATAGGGAAGAGAAACCCTGAAGCTAACTATAAGTTGGGGGAAGGGAATTGCTGGCAATGACAAGGGAAGAAAGAGACTTTGGCATCATCATCACAGATGACCTGAAATCATCCAAGCAGACCACTAAAGCAGTAGGTATGGCTAGAGGAACATTGAGGTGTATTAGTAGGGGTATCACAAGTTGTTAGAGGGAGGTAACAATCACTCTTTAAAGACACTGGTTAGGTCCCATGTGAAGCATTGTGTGCAGTTCTGGAGGCTGAACCTGTGCAAAGACATTAACAAAATGGAGGCAGTCCAGAGAAGGGCAACCAAAATGGTGCAGGGACTGCATCAGAAAACATATGAGGACAGATTAACAAAGCTCAATATGTATACCCTAGAGCAAAGGAGGGAGAGAGGTGATATGATTGAAACATTCAAATATCTTAAGGGCATTAACAAGGTGAAAGAGTCTAACATGTTTCAATATAAGAAAAACAGCAGGACAAGCGGATATAGCATGAGATTACAGGGAGGCTGATTATGGGGTAATGTGAGAAAGTTATTTTCACAGAAAGGGTGATGGATACATGAAACGGCCTACTACAGGAAGTGGTGGATATGAATACAGTGCAGGGCTTTCCAATATTCATTCATGGTGGCACGGTTTTTATGTTTCTATGTATCAAAGGTGGTCCACCATTAAGGAAGGAATACTGGTTGCCACAGATGAGTGTGTTAGGCTCAGGGTTAAAAACACAAGTGCCAAAGCGCCCAGCTGGATCAGTTCTGGGGTTGCCCAGGCAGTAAGGGAAAAGTGGTTGGCCTATAGAAAATTCAGGAAGATCAAAAGAGAGGAGGATAGGGAAAATTACATAAGGTTGGCTAGTGAGGCAAGTAAGGAAATCCGGTGAGCAGAGGCATAGAAGGAGCTGCAGATAGCTGAAGGAATTAAGAAGGGGAAGAAGGCTTTCTTTCATTATATAAGTGAGAAAAGGGACACAAAGGAAATGATTGTTAAGCTTAAGAAAAGGGTGGAGTGGGTGGAGGATAATGGGGGAAAAGCAGAGATACTAAATGAATACTTCTGTTCCGTCTTCACCAGGGAGAAGGACAGATCAGTGTCTTCAGGAGGGAAAAGAGGAGCGGGGGGAGGGGAACACAGATGTAGTGATAGAGGATAGAGTGAGGGAGGGGCTGTTGGCATTGAAGGTGGACAAATCACCAGGCCCAGAGTACATTCAAGGGTACTAAAGGAATGGGCTGAGGAGTTGGCAGGGCCACTGGCAGACCTATTTAATAGTTCACTAGAGTCAGGTGTGGTACCACAGGACTGGAGAACAGCACATGTAGTGCCCCTCCACAAAAGCAGTCCAAAGGATGACCCAGAGAATTACAGACCAGTCAGTCTGACCTCCATTGTGGGCAAGTTCATGGAGACCATACTAAAGGAAAGGTTGGTGGAATATATAGAGGAGCATGGTCTCCAGGATGCAAGGAAGCATGGGTTAATGGGGGGAGATTGTGTCAAATGACTCTGATTGACTTCTTTGACTCTGTCACTAAGACAGTAGATAGGGGCCAAATAGTAGATCTCCTCTATCTTGATTTGAGCAAGGCCTTTGACTCTGTGCCCCACAAAAGGTTGATCAGGAAGTTGGTGGATCTTGGAGTTGGGGAAAAGATGGCCAGATGGGTGGAAAACTGGCTGAGGGACAGAACCCAGAGGGTGGCTGTGTGGGGGGGGGGATTATCTTGTACCAGAGAGGTAACCAATGGGGTCCCACAGGGCTCAGTGCTGGGGCTGGTGTTGTTTATTGTCTTCATCAATGACATCGGGGATGGCATTAAGGGCAAAATGTGCCTATTCATGGAGGACACCAAGCTGTGCAGGACAGTGGACACAGCTGAAGGGATACAGGACCTACAGAAAGATCTGGAAAAGCTGGGGAGATGGTCCAAGATCTGGCAGCTTGGCTTCAATGCCAATGAAATGCAAAGTTATGCATATTGGAGCCAAGAATCCCAGGACAGAGTATTGCTTGGGTGAAATCTGAGTATCTGCATCAGAGGTTAAGAAGGACCTGGGAGTGATGATCACTAGTGACCTGAAGCACTCGATGCACTGTAAGAAAGCAGCAGCAAAGGCAAACAAGATTCTGGGATGCATATCTAGGGGGATCAGTAATAGGAGAGAGGAGGTTATACTGCCCTTATACAGGTCACTGGTAAGGCCGCATCTAGAGTATGGAGTTCAGTACTGGTGCCCACACCTCAAAAAAGACATTAGCCTGCTGGAGAACATCCAGAGGAGGGCTACAAAGCTTATAGTGGGTTAGCAGGGTAGGGCACATGAGGAGAGGTTGACGGCACCGAACATGTACTCCCTGGAAGACAGGAGAGAGAGAGAGAGACAGAGATTGGGACATTCAAGTACCTTACAGGGATAAATAAGGTTGATAAGGAGAGTCTCTTTAAGCTTAGTGGCAACCATAACACTAGGGGGCACAGTCTTAAGCTGGAGGGTGGGAGGTTTAAGGGGGAGGTCAGGAAGCACTTCTTCACAGAGATGGTGGTGGACACTTGGAATGCACTGCCAGAAGAGGCATCTCATTGAAGACAGTGGACAGCTTTAAGAGAGGCTGGGATAGGCATAGGGGGGAAAGTAAGGATCATGGGTTGGGAGGATGGGAGGAGTGGGGAGGGAGGACTGGGACATTAGCTCAAGCTGTGGACCCCACAATACTAGAAGACTTGATAGACCAAATGGCCTTCTTCTGCTGTCTTCTTCGTATGTTCATATATGTGAACTTACATAAGGTGCTGTTCTAAGCCATTGGTAAGACATTATAACTCTGCTAGTTAAGGCTGGTGGTGAATGACATTTTCCCATCTGTACGAAGTCCTCACTGTGCATGGCTGGCTATGGAGTCAGGACAGGATACGTCACTAAATCCGGATTTACAGGACTTTAATATTTTTTTTTTTCCATTCAATTTTATTAAGTTTTCGGTTACAGAGATACCTTACAGTAACTTCAGATAGGAGCAAAAACTCGTAAATACACAATCATCTTCATGCAAGAAAAATAAGTGGAACTCTGTAACAATACCCCCATGATCCCTCCCCATTCCTCCCCCAACCCTCCCTATTAAACCACCCAGCACAAGTCCAATCAAATAACATGTCCTCGAGTAGGAGCCAATCTGTACTTCTATGTAGATAAAATGGCTTGGAAGGGGCCCCAGATCCTATTATACCTAGGAAGCTTATTTTGTAGAATAGCTATCGTTCTTTCAATCCTCAGACTTGCTAATAGCTCTTCCAACCACTCCGAGTAAGTGAGCACGACAGGGTCCTTCCAATGCCTGAGAACAATTCTCTTAAGCAAGGCAGCAATTAAAACTATATGAAATCTCCTATTTTTGACAGGAATATGAGAAACATCACCTAGCAAACATATTTCTGGGGTAAAAGATCTCCAACCCTAGTAGGTCTAGTCTGTCCTTAATTTCTGTCCACAACGGTGTAACTTTGGGACAGGTCCAGAAAAATGGTATAAATCCCCACCCCAACTTGGCATCTGCGCATACTGAGTTAGAAGCAATTTTCAGACTGGCCAATTTTTGTGGGGAGTAATAGATATTGTGAAGAATTTTAAACTGCATCAGCCTTAGACGGTCCTGCAGAAGGAACTTGTGACAATTTGTCCATAGCCCTTTCCAATTAAGGACAGTGTCATGAAAAAATTGCAGACCAATATGAGTTTTGCACTGGATTTGGGGAGTACCACTCAAATAACACTCGATATAGTTTCTCGACACAACATGTGGCAGACCAACCACCGGCTCTAATCTCACATTAAAGTCCAATTTGGGACTCCTGATTGGCCTGGTACCCAGCTTTGCAACTAAAAGGTGCCTAACCTGATACACCCTAAAAACTGTTGTAGCAGTCATCTCAAAGTTATTCAAAATTTCACCAGAGGAGAGTAACTCCCCAACCGGCAAACAGAGGTCTTTCAGACAACATGTGTCAGGCAGGGCCAACCATGTTGGGCTAAGAACTTTATTACCTATTACAAAATGAGGATTGCCCCAAATTGGTTGGGCCCAGTCATTCAGGTGATCGTACTTCAAAAAGGAACAGAGTTGGGTATGAGCCCTTACAGAAATCCCAATTGGGGAGCCTCGCAACTGGGGTGGCAACATTTTGGGGTCACATGCAGGAGGCCTCAGGTTTCAGATCATACTTCGAATCAGGGACAGCTCAATCTGCAGCCAAAAGGTACATAGGAATGGTTCAGCGAAGCCCTGCCCCTTTCATCCACCTCAAATACTTGCTAGCATGAGCTGCCCAGAAGTATAGGGCAAAGTGGGGAGCCTTAGCCTCACAGCACCCTGGGCTGCCAATTTTGATAATTTACACGGGACTTCTTATAGCCCCAATACCAAGTCAAGCAATCTATTGTGTAGCTTCTTAAACCAAGTAAATGGTATCCAGACATTCAACATATTGATAGGGTAGAACAATCTTGGGAAAACATTCATTTTAACTAAGTTAATCCTCCCCCACAAAGAAATTAGCAACTTTGCCTATCTACCCAGATCTAACTCAATGATACGCTTCAAGGAGTCTAAATTTAATTGAAATATTTTAGTCCTCCTCTCGCTACATTTAAGCCCAGATACTTTATATAGTCTGACTTCCAAGATAGGCCTAAGTCTACAATATCCTGCTTAAAACATACTTATTAAGGGAAATAAGGTTGACTTATCTAGATTCAACTTATAATTAGCCAAACTACCAAATACTCAACAACTTCCATAAGGGCGGGATAGATACCCTCGGTTAGACACATAAATCTAAAGGTCATCTGCATATGCCATTACCTTCACAATGTGATCCATAACCTAATACCCTCAATTTCCTGTCTCTTACAATTTCCCTGATAAGAGGTTCTAAATATAAATTAAAAAGGAAAGGGGATAGAGGGCAACCTTGTCTGGTGCCAACATAAAGATTAAAAGGATCCGATATAACCCCATTACAACTAATCCTCGCCGTAGGATTCAGGTAAAGAGAACCTATCCATTTTAAAAAAAGATCAGGAAAGCCAAACTTCCCCATTGTGTTTAGAAGAAAACCCCAGTGGACCCTATCAAAAGCCTTCTCAGCGTCTAAAGACAGCAAGGCCAGCGCAGTGTTACTATCTTCAGACACCAAGAAGACGTGAGCCAGGGTTCTCACGTGGTCAGCTGGAGACCTGTCTCTCATAAAGCCAACTTGCTCTGGCCCAATAAGCCCCAGTAACACCCGACATATCCGCTCGGCCAGTAATTTGGCCAGAATCTTAATATCGTAATTAAGCAAGGAAATGGGCCTATAGCTGGAAAGTTGCTCCGGAGGTTTATCTTGCTTAGGAATAAGAACAATCAGCGCTTCAAATAGGGACTGGTCCGTGCTTGATGACTCAAAATATGCCTAAACAAATTTAGAAGCAAAGGGGATAATAGCTTAGAAAATTTTTTGTAAAAATTAGTCGAAAATCCGTCTGGCCCTGGGGTTTTGTCCAATGGCATTGTCTGGATAGTCATTTCAATTTCTCCTAACGTGATGTCTGCCACTAGCTGTGCCCGTTGGGGTTCAGTCAACAAAGGGAGATCTAACCCATCCAGAAATGTTGATATCTCCTTCTCACTAGGTGCCTTAGCCATCTTACCATACAGTGATTCAAAATAAGACCGGAATTCTAGGACTATCTCCCCAGGCGTTGTTTTAATTTGACCATCTACCCTAGATTGTATCCCAGGGATTATCCGGGATAACTCCAGTTGCTTAACCTTCCTGGCAAGAAGCCTACCCGCCTTTTCACCTTGATCTATATGACTGGCTTTAGTCTTAATTAATGCCAACTCCGCCTGCTCTCCAAGCATCTTTAAGTAGCGATTCCACAGCTTGACCAACTCCAACTTCTCTTCCTCAGAGGATTGGGGGGTCAAAGCCACTTCTCTGTCTCTTATACAGTTTAATAACTCGGACATAGATTGCATCCTCTCCCTTTTCCTTTTGGATGCCAAGCCTATTAATATACCTCTTATAAAGGCTTTGAAAGCACCCCAAATCATATCTGGGCTAAGATTGTCTCCTAGATTATTAGTTATGAATTCCTCTATATGAATGGAGATATTCTCAACTATTTTGGGGCTACGCAGGATTTGGTTGTTAATCTTCCATCTATTGCCCCTCTTGGGCAAAGCGGAGAAAGAAATTGACCCCATTACCACTGCATGGTCGGACGGCGGCCCAGATACAATTATAGAGTCCAGCACACCGGGAAGAAGTGTGCTAGAAAGTAACAAGTAATCAATTCGGGATGCTGAGCTGTGGACAGGGGAAGTAAACGTGTACTCCCTGGCTCTCGGGTGGATCACTCTCCATACATCCACAAGTCCTGCCTGGTCAAGCAGCTCACCAAGAGCCCTTTGGGCTGGAGAGAAGGCCCCAAAATTCCTCTTGGTTTTATCCATCATGGGATCTAACACCAAATTCAGATCACCCCCTAAAATCATAGGGATCTGCGAAAATGGAGTCAGAACTTCCAGGAGTTTCACAAAGAACCCCGGGGAGTCTGAATTGGGACCATAGATGGATCCTAAAAGAACTTCCATATTTTGTAATCTACCTCTCACAAATATATATCTGCCCTCTCCGTCCTGTATGGTCTGAAGCGGGGTAAAGGGAACGGACCTATGTAGAAGAACCATAACACCTATGCTTTACGTGCTACCTTGTGATGAGAAAACTGACCCAATCTGTAGACGCCTCATAGAGTTGCTCTCTGTTTGAAGCAGATGTGTTTCTTGTAAATAAGCAACATCAGCTTTTAAAACCTCCAGGTGTTTGAGTATTCTGTACTGCTTACCTCTCTGCCGTGCCCCCTTTACATTCCAGGTTATTACCTTAAGCACCCCCCCTACTGCCATTCTCTTGCCTTGCAGGAATAGGCCATGACATGCACCTACTTGATTGAGACTCCCTACAGCCTGAATTAAGGACTTGTGCACTCCCCCTCCCCGTACCCTCCCCCCAAAAACACCCACAGACACTATAAATTCTAAACAACAACAACCCTCCATAACGCCTCCCCCACATTAACACGGCCCTGATGACAGCTTGCATCACTGAATCCTCCCCCTCCCCGCCACCCCCTAGCCCATACTACAACTACAAGAAATATCCAACATTGATTTCCCCTGGATGGAGAGGGCCCTCATCTGTAATCTCTGCCCATCCAGAATCCCCAATCAACACTATAAGCATCTATCAGTAATGCCCACAAGTGAGGGGAGACGGCATAACGACTCTACCATCCCCCCACTAGAATCAATATACCATGGCTCAGGAGCACCCCTCCAACTCGTATTTAGATGACATTATATAATACTATGTACTGAGAGATAATATTACTAAATAGCAAATCACAATCCTTGGCAACCCGCCTAGCATTGAAAAATACCAAGATAGGACTCTAATGATGGTCAGCAAAAAAAAAAAGAAAACCCCACCCCTCCCAACCCATCCCCACCACCCTTTGTTTTCCCCACCAATAGAGGACGTGAGCCCCACTCGAGGACACATTCCCTACAGCAGTTTTCAGAAAGTCCTGGTGGCAGCCGGCCTTATTATCTGTCCTTCAGCATATCCTCTTGTAGATATTCTGTATCTTTCTCTCCAGTAGGTGGGCATTCATCCTCAGTTATGAATATTTAGGCAAAATCCCTACATCACTAAATGTAATAAACAATAAGGAAAAAAGAGAAGAAAAAAACAAAAAAAAAAACAAACCCCTGAGCCCTTTAACATCAGATGAAATAGTCTCTGGCATCATATATATTTTTGCAGGACATAACGCAACATCCGTGTCCATGCTGTCCAGGACAAAACTACTTTACGAAGGGGAAGGAGCGGGACTCCCATGAAATTAAGGTCACATCTTTAGGTTTCACTTTAATAAAGCAAACCATCGGGTCTCAAAATACGTCAGTGCTGCCGGTTAAGACCCACAAAACTCAAAGAGTTCTTCTTCCCTTCTCAAGAATGCCAACTTCCCAAAGGGTTTAGAGCACTATTTATTGCCGAAAAGGGAAGGTAATGCCAACTGAAGCGCTGCTAGTGCTTTTCCGGGTTCGTCAAACTTTCTCCACTCTTCTAGGATGTAGGCATGCAGCACAGCAGGGTACATCATTTTAAACTTAATACCCGCTGCCATGATTTTGGAGACCAGAGGGTGGAAGGCAGCCCTCCTTTGGCGCACTGATAGGGGCAAATCTTGAGTAATTCTGATATCCTTCCCTTCCCATTGCAACACTTTGGTATCCTTAACTTTTTGCAGGAAGCACTGCTTTTCTTGAAAATTCAAGAATCTGGCCATAAAAACATGCGGGGGTGCTCCTTGCTTGGGCATAGGGCGGAGAGCTCTGTGTGCCCTTTCTATGCAATAAGAATGACCAAAAGGTGAAGGGCCTGCAATCTTTTCCACAAACTTGTGAAAAAACTTAAATGGGTCATTGCCCTCTTCTTTTTCTGGTAGGCCAATCACCACCACGTTGTTCCTCCTGCTCCTGCCTTCCAGATCTTCCAATTTGGCTTCCATACTAGCCAAACGTTGTCTTAACTTGACCAGCTCAGGGTCCATCTTCTCCACCCGATTTTCCACTGATCGAACCCGCGCTTCATTATCAGACACCCTCCTGTTTAAGACTTCTAGCGTGCCCGCTAATGATTTGATTTCTGTGGCCATCTCTGCTATTTCAGCCTTAAAAGGCCTGAACTCCTCAAGAAATCTTGTCAGGGTCAACAAGTCTTCCCCTTCAGTGCTCGGGTATTTATACTGGGTTAGCTGTAGCTGCGAGGCCCGCGGCTTCTTCGGGGCCTTCTCAGGGCTCACCAGAGGAGTATGCTTTGGCGCTGCTTTTGGCATCTCCTCTTCCATCTGCCTGTGAGCCGCTCTCCTCAGTATGTACGATCGGTATATTTAAGATAAAGATGTTCAAAAAACGACCAGGAGACCCAGGAGAAAACTAATTAGGCTAGGTATATGCGGAGAGAATAGCGAGTGCAGCTAGCAAGACCTCTGCATCACGTGACTCCTACAGGACTTTAATATTTGGATTAAGAATTGGTGTCGAGACGTATGGAAACACTTTGTAGTGTGACTGGGGGATTTCAAGAATGGAAACCTCTTCAGGGTGGTGGTCTTTACCAGATGAGAGATGGACCAAGCACATTGTTACAGAAATTAGAGGTCTATAACTGAATACTGATGGCATGGGAGTATGGGTCTATGGTAAGCATGGTGGATGGTGCGCATAGGGCAATCTTATACACTACTTCCTCCATCCAGTGCAGTGTAGCAGCAACTATTATACAAATAAGGCATTATCATTTGCAGTACAAATGCAATGGCCATGAGAAAAACAAAGGCCAGAGGCAAAACAATGGTTGCGAAAAACATGGGAAAGAGAAGCAGAATAGTCAAGTAAGAGCAGGGCTGCAATGGAACGGGATACAATGTTGTGCTCGACAACTCTTAGATGTTGATAGTGGTGGGACTTGGGATGGCACTGTGGGACAATGATCATAAGTCTGTTTGGTTTGCATTGGCCCTCAGTGCTGCATGACAGAATCCATTAGTTAAGTCATTACTGTTCCAAGGCTTGCCTTCAATAGGCTGAGTGAACTGGTCAGGAATAATTTACTGGTGGGGCACGACATAGGTGTGTGGCAAAGATATGAGGTATATTACAATTGGCATCCTCTAGTTATCCAATAAAAGCGCAACAGTAGTGAAGAAAAACATGTTTACTAGACTGCTGTAGTTCTCAGCAAGGGTCATGATAGCAGAGCATGCAAAAAAACAATGACTTTCATAAATACCATGTAACAGCAATGAGATGTGGAATGAGATGATGATCTACGGAATGTTTTGGCTGCAAATAGGTCCTTCGAGAGTCACAAGGAGACACAAGGTGATTATGGTGGTGGTTCATGTGATTTTACAACAGCAAATTTTGGGATATCTTCATACAACAAAATAGAAAGGGGTGTGGAGCCATGATAATACTTAGGGTGTGGTGTGATACAGGCGGATGGGAACAAGAACGCAATCCTTAACTTCTTTAAATCAATTATCTCTGAGGAGGACAGTGGGGACATGTTGGACAGTCTGATCAGGGTGACAATTAATTGCCACCTGTGACAGCATACAGTACTACGATTCATACTAGGAAGAAGTAGGCATACAGGGGACCATAGCCCATTTGTGTATGTCTCCAACAAGGCTGGTTCATTATACCGTAATGTAAAGGAAATTATCAAGATTTTGTTTGAATTTTAAATAATTTGTATTTTCCAGCATTGATCTAGGAAGCATATTCCATGATGGAATAATTCTTTGATGGTTCTAGGAAATGTCAATGACAATTGATAGTTGTGACTCCTGAGGTTACGATCTCTGTGGTTATAGGTCATCCCCAACTGTGCTAGTAACTCCGTGTCAGTATGGATTTTGTACATTACTAGCAAGTCCCCTCTCTTTCTTCTCTGTTCAAGGGTAAACCGGCTGAGTTCTCTTAATCTTGTTTCATAATTCTTGTCACGCATATTAGTGACCAATTTGGTTACTCTCAGCTGGACTGCCTCCAGCCTATTAACATCCTTCCAGAGATATGGACTCCACAGGGGTAAGCAATAGTCTAGGTATGGTCTCACGAATGATCTATAGAGTGGCATGATGCACCCTCTATCTCTTGTGGAAAAACCCTCTTAATACATCCAATTAGTCTATTAGCTTTTCTAATAATGTAGTTACAATGGCTCTGTGAAGTTAAGTCGGAGGTGATTATAGTACCTAAATCATTATGCTCCACTGTTTGTGTTAATACTTGTCCATTTATTATGTTGCTTGCATGCATGTGCAAGAAACATAGTGCCATCATCGGAGATTTCGGAGGTGTGTCACCTCCTCCTCCAATTCAGTCAGTGAGCTGGCAGGCACGGCCCCTGTAAGCCAATGCATTTTGGAGCTGTCTATGACATGCTCCAAAATGCAGTGGCACACAGTTGAAAGGGGGAGCACGCTCAGTGAGCAGAGATAAGAAGCGTAGCTCCCCCACACGCAGGCATGTGAGCCCCGCACATGCACCTGTGTAGCCGACAGGAGTGCCCAATCCCCATCGGCTGAGCCTGCCCTCTTCCTCCCCAGTTAGTGCCACGCTGGGAGCCCACCCAGCGTGACAGTCAGTCCATAGGCCGACGGGGTGCCCAATCTCATCGGCCGAACGCCTCAACGTTTCTTGTGCCATGCTGGGAGCCCACCCAGCATGGCAAAACAGTCCCACGACGCCTTTTTTAATTTTAACCTGAAAAACGAAACGGTCCTGTGGAGCATCTCCCACCCTCCCACAACCCGCACTCCACCCACTGCGCACCCAGCCTCCCCACGCCCCTCACCCCATACTTACCTCGGACTCCAGTGTGATGATCTTGGTGGACTGGAACACGCCTGCACTCTTCAAAGCCGACCGCGAACTGAGAAATGCTGGTAAGCTGTATAATGGCTAGATAGAGGGTTTCAACTTTCATTGCATATCTCAGGCATTTTGGGAATTTTTGCCAAATTTTCAACATAGGTTTTTGGACCTTCTCATGAATGATGTCACTGTCTTGGTGTTGACTCGGTCCGAAGGGTGATTTCGCAGCAGTGACTGTGAAATCACCCTTCAGGCCTGAATACCACCATGACAGTGACATCATTCATGAGAAGGGTCCCAAAACCCCATGTTGAAAAATTTGTGCAACAATTCCAAAAAATGACTGTTTTACAGCGCGTGCTGCGCAGTTCCTACACAGGCTCGTAAGTTCACGAAATTTCAATATTTTCACTCCAGATTTTCAACATTGCCATTTTACCACACCTTCTTATGAGTAGTATAGCTGTCATTTTTCACATCTCACCCAAAATGTGTTTCCACCCATGTAGCGCAGAATGGCGCAGTTGGTGTGCGAAATCAATGTACGGGACAAATTAATAAAATCACAGTGACACTGTTCATGAGCAGAGGTCTTAAAATGGCTATGTTGAAAATTTGGTGAAAAAATTCCTAAAAATGACTGTTTTACGAGCGTGCGTTGTGCAGTTCCTACGCAGGCTCGTAAGTTCGTAAATTTTCAATATTTTCACTCCAGATTTTCAACATTGCCATTTTACCACACCTCCTTATGAGCAGTACAGCTGTCATTTTTCACATCCTGCCCAAAACATGTTTCTGCCCATGTAGCGCACAATGGCACACTCGGTGTGCAAACTCAATGTATGGGACACATTAACAAAATCACAGTGACACTGTTCATGAGCAGAGGTCTTAAAATGGCTATGTTGAAAATTTGGTGAAAAAATTCCTAAAAATGACTGTTTTACGAGCGTGCATTGCGCAGTTCCTACGCACGCTCATAAGTTCGCAAATTTTCAATATTTGCACTCCAATGACTTCCAAATACCTAAACAGCACATAGAAGCAAGCAACATTCGGCATTGACAAATGCTTGTTTTATACTGATTCTGTAAGTTTGTATTTCATCATCATCAAATCTTTATTTATTCAGGCGAACATCATTGAGCAAGGCTCATTTACAAGATGGACCTGATAAGGTCAAGGTTCAACAATTGGTACACAACAGATACATCATACACTTATATAAAACAGTTATACATACAGGGGAGAAAAAAACATTTATAAACATAGTGATGTACAGTAAAATTCACATGATAAAGTGGGTTATAGCAAAGTTGAGCTAATATTTACAGTATATACAGTGTATACATATCCCAGTGGAGGGGCCATGGCAAACACACAGCATAATGTAATACTAGGATGGTGGAAGGTATTACTGGTGCCATAAGATGGGGTGTCTGCCTGGGAGGGGAGAACTGAAGAACAAAGATTATGCCATATATGGTGAATTTTTGGGAGGGAGATTGTGAGATGACAAAGCTAGCTCTAGCGATAGCAACTGCATTTCTCTGTGAAGAAAACTGTACAACGCTGTTTAAAGGATGCAATTGGAATAATATTGGACAGTTTTAGAGATTTTTGTAGGGTGTTCCATGCTATAGCTAGAGAATAGCTGATTGCTGCCCTCCCTACCTGGGTGTTGAATTTGGGCAATTTGAACAGGATGATGTTGTTGCTTCTTAGGGCATAGGAGCTAGGAATGGTCTGAGTGAAGCAGTCCAGAATATAGTTTGGAAGTTTTTTGATAACGCTCTGTAAATCCATAGAGCTGCATTTCTGTTCCTTCTGAGGTGTAGGGAAACCCATCCAACTGCAGCATAAAGTGAGCAATGATGGGTATTAGATGGCAGATCTGTTATGAATCTTATTGCTCTATGGTATAAGGTATCCAACTTGTGTAGGTAGGAGATAGGGCAGTGACTATAAAGGAAGTCTGCATAGTCAACAACTGAGAGAAAAATGGCCTGGACTAACCTCATCTTTGAATCTCTGTTTAGGAAGGGTTTTAATCTATAGAAAAGGCCAAGCCTTTGGCAAAGCTTTCTTAGCAGTTCTTCTAAATGATGAGTGAAGTTGAGTCTGCTGTCAATCCACACACCTAGGTATTTGAATTTTTCTACATACTCCAGATTTTCTCCAAGTATAGTGCATAGCTGGGGGAGAATGATTGAAGAGGAGGTGCTGGTGGAGATGGAGGTGATTTGTGAACATCATTGCTTTAGTTTTCTTTGCATTTAACAGAAGCTTTTTCTCAAGTAGCTGATATTGTAACAAGGAGAATTCTGTTTGTAGGATTTCACAGGCAGCTGCAGAAGAAGGGTTGCTGACATACAAAACAGTGTCATCAGCAAAGAGGTGTACAGTGGATTTGGTGAGGGTTGAATCAATATTATTTATAGATGGCAAAAGGATAGGACCAGGATAGAACCTTGGGGGACTCCTCTTAACAGTGGTTTTAATGGGGATAAGTCACCATCATCTTTTACCTGCTGTGACCTACCGGTAAGATAACACCTGAACCACTTTAGGGAGGGTGGATCTAGGCCAATGGAGTGCAAGGATGATAGTAGAAGCTCGTGGTCCACGGTGTCGAATGCTTTGCTCAGGTCCAGAAATACTGCACAGACATTATTCTTTTTATCTAATTCGGTTTGCCAGTCATTTGTGACCTTGGCTAGTGCAGTGATAGTGCTATGCTTGGCCCTGAATCCAGACTGAGCTGGATTCAGGAGGTTAGCATCGTCAAGATATTCCCTTAACTGGGTACTCACTAATTTCTCCAGCATCTTGGATAGCACTGGTAGAATGGAAATAGGCCTGTAATTATTAAGGTCCACAGGGTCCGCTGATTTTAGAAGGGGAACCACTTGGGCTGTCTTCCACAGTGTGGGAATAGAACCAGAGTTTGGAGATAGGTTAAAGAGATGTGTTAGGGGGACTGCAAGTACATGGGATGCAATCTTTAGAAAGTAGGGGTCCAGGGAGTCTGCCCCTGTGCTTTTTTTGGTATCCAGCTGCCATAGTAGGTCCTCTACTTGCTTCAACAGTACAGATTTGAAGCTGAAGGAAGAGTCAGCTCTCTGAGCACAAGTGTACTGGGAGCTTAATTGTTCCCGCAGCAGGTTAGCTGGAGAGGTGTCAAAGGCAAGGCCAGCCATTGTGAAGTGGTTATTGAAAGCATCCAGAATTTCCATTTTGCCAGTGATAGGGCCATAACTGTGGTGTAATTGAGTTGGTAGGGAGGTGCTAGAATCCTGCCCAACCATACCTTTGATGGTGCCCCAAAACCTAGCAGGATTATGATAGGAGGAGTCGAGCTCAGCCAAGTAGAAGGCAGCCTTTGCAACCCTAACTTTCTTGGTGCATCTATTCCTAGCTTTCCTAAAGATCATCCAGTCATTTGCATTCTTGTTTTTTCTTGCCATTTTCCAGAGTTTGTCTCTCTCCAGCAGTGTAGCTTTGAGGTCAGCTGAAAACCAACGACAGGATTTGTTTTTTATTCGGATACTAGAGATTGGGGCATGGATGTTAAGGGCACTTATTATAATGCTATTTAGCACCTGCTGTGCTTTTTCCACAGAATGGGCAAGATAAAACTCTTGCCAGCTTAGAGAGTGAGCTAGATCATGCAGATGTCCTTCAATATTGATGTTTTCTTGGATCTCCTCATGAGAATTTTGCAGGGTTGTTGTTTTGCTGGAAGATCTTACCCTGCGATGGGACAGTGATCACTTATATTGCAGATAAGCACTCCAGCATGTGTGAATAGATGGGGTTTATTCACTAGCATAATGTCAAGTAGTGTGCTGTTATTACTATTCCTTGCATTAATTCTTGTTGGCTCATTAATTAGTTGTGTGAACCCATATGTATCACAGAATGATACCAGAGGTGCAGCTGCCTGGGTAAGCCAGTTGTAATTCAGGTCACCTAGAATAATGACTTCTTCAGTGCTGGGCTTGAGCAGATTCCCCAGGTGGGATAAGAGCTTGAGGTCAGCAGAGGGGGGTCTGTAGCATCCAACTAGCTGAAAAGCTGCTGTATCGGGGAGAGATACTTTTAGGGATAGGCATTCAAATTCCTTGGGCACAGAGGCTGCAGCAATACAGGATACAGGTATACCGGATTTTGCATATATAGCTAATCTACCGCCCCTTGTTTGGCGATCCGCTCTGAATAACTGATAGTTGGGTAGGTTAACATCCCTGTCTGCTGTGGTGGGTTTGAGCCATGTCTCAGATACCACGAGAAAGTCTGGCGAGGTATGGGCAACCAGGCTTCTATCAGTGTAAGTTTTTCAACAGACTGCATACATTAATATGCAAAAACTGAGGCCTTTAATTGAGGTTAGGTCTGCTGGAGAGGTAATACATTCAGGGGTCCAGGGTTGATTTCACGTTACCAATATAGAGCAATAGAAAGAGCAGGAGTTTCATGAGGCTGACAGAGATAGGGAGGGGCTGTCTTTGGTACTCCTTCTCTTATTCTGTTGCCACTCTTTTGGGGTGCTCCATGTGGGGTTATGGAATTGTGTCGAGACACCAAGTAGCAGTTTGGTGGTCAGGCATAGGGGGGATCTGTATATCCAGTAGTGGAGCCTTGATTGAAATACATGTATGGTGGTTTGCATCTCTTTTTGTGGGTCACCCCACTGTAATCGATGCAGCAATGGTATGGCATATGTGAGGGTTTGAGCGTCAAACAATGGGGATGATTCAGACAGAATGGGCGGATGGATCACCATAATTTGTGTGATAGGGACATCTTCTTTGGGGAACCCCATGGCTGACAGTGAAAGAAGTATCAGAAGTAAACTCTCCATTGTGAGAGAGATATTGTTAGTTGGCTACCAGGAGAGTAGTGAAGTTGCTGATTAGTTGGATCAATTTCCCATGAGAGGGTCCAAAGGAGGGCAACCAAAATGATCTGGGGCCTTGGGGAGAGGACCTATGAGGAGAGGCTCAGGGAGCTGGACGTGTACACCCTGGAGGAGAGGAGAGGAGAGGAGGGATGGGGGGACATGATAGAGGTCTTTAAGTAGATGAAAGGGATCAATAAAAGAGGCCCAGTCAGGGTGCTCCAAAGGAAAGAGGGTGGGGCAACAAGAGGTCATGGGTGTAAGCTGGAAGGTGACAGGCTCAGAGGGGAGAGGAGGAGATATTATTTCACTGAAAGGGTGGTGGAGTTGCCCAGGGAGCTGGTAGAGGTGGAGACTATGGATGGGCTTAAATGGGGATGGGACAGGTACAGTGGGAGAATAAATCTGACCAGGCCCAGTACAGGTGTCACATCTGGGACTGGGGACAGTATAACCCAAGGGGGAGGGGGGACACAAAAATCAACCCTCAGTGCAGGTGCTAAAAATCTAGCAGACTCGAGAGACCGTTAGGCCTATTCTGCTGACATTTTAGTATGTTAGTATTTTAGTAAGTGGGACTGCCATCTAAGACTTGCTCACCATGGCCAACTCTTTCAATAAAGCTTTTACAGACCTTAGCTCTGTACTCTCCCAGACTATCTTCATACCTCTGAACATCCTCAATCCATCCATTACAAGGAAAACAAGCACCCTAATGTCTACTTTAAATGCACCTCCATCGAGGAGGCTAGGAAATATGTAAAAAAGTTACTCAGCAAAACCAAACAAGGTAGCGATAAACTTGACATGAAAATGATTGCTGTCACCTTGGAAGAAGTGCTTGTCCCCATCACTAAAATATTCAATAAATCCCTCACACTTGCTAAATTCCCCTGAGTTTGGAAACTTGCTCTTGTGACCCCGGTACACAAATGCTGTGATCACACAAGCACCTGAAACTATAGACCTATATCCATTCTCTCCCCCTCTCAAAAGCACTAAAAAAAAATATTGACCAACCAAATCACAGATTATCTGCAAAAATACAATCTCCAGTGTATGAAATGGCATGGCTCCAGGAAGAGCCATAGCACATCATCTGCCTTGGTTGAATTCTATGACTTTGTACATAGGGCCACAGATGAAGGCATGCTTGTGGGGTAATTTTTTATTGATCTCACCAAAGCATTAGACACATTCAACCACTCTCTCATTACACAGCAGTTGCAATCTCTGGGTCTTTCAGCCTCCTCTGCAAACTGGTTCCACACAGGGCCGTATTAAGGTGGGGACAAATGGGGCAAATGTCCCAGGCCCCCCAACATGGACTGTCCCGACAGCTGGAAGTGAGAGAAAGATTTTTTAATCATGCACAAGATGCCACTTCTCTTCTTCCCGCCTGCCCGCTGCGTGAGTCAAACTTTTTCCCCCTACTGATAGGCCTTCCCATGCAAGCTTGCAGCAGTTTGCGCCTCCGTGTGATAAAAATGCTTGAACCAGTGTGACTGGTGGAGAGGCAAAGAGGCATTCTGTAACACCTTCCTGCCACAGATACGCCCCCGCCCAGCAGCTGCAGAGGTAGTGGACATAACATGGCCTGGGAGTGGGACCGCCAGGATGCCAACCATCAGACGTGGCACAAATAGCCTGCACACAAAAAAATAACCCTTTCGGACCCCTGTAGCACATATTCCAGGAATCAGTAGTTACTCACTGTCTGTCTCCATCTATTTCACCCAGGCAGTACTGAAGACCCCCCCCCCCAACATCCCAACAAACAGCAGCCTTGCCTAGAATTTAAAAAGAAGAAAGAAAGAAAGATTGAGATTTGAGGCAGGTGCCGCCAAATCATAGTATTTCTGTTCTCCATTTTAAATTGCATTGCAGCAAGGCTTAGGCTGCTGATTGTTAGGGTCCAGGCGGCTAAGAAAACACAGTGGCAAATTCAATTTAAACAAATGTAGCCTAAGGTCTGTAGGCAGCACCTATCTAGAACTTGGCAACAGTGTCCTGTCCACTGACCACCAGGGTTCGGTTTGTTTGCACTTCGTGTCTGACTTTAGAATTGCTTATAATTTATCACCCTTTCTTGGGGGCTTCTTCTTCCAAATCCTGGGCCACGACCCCGCGGTCAGCTGCCCACAGCACCAATTTTGGAAGGTTGCTCGGTAGGATGGATTTGGATTGGGCTGGGTCGAGTCAAGCAAGGTCGATTTGGGGACTGGGAGAGTTAAGTGTAGGTTAGCAAGCAAGAGGTTAGCAGCAGCCCAGTGCAGGAAAGTAGTTTCCCCTTGGAGTCAGAGTCACACCAATGGTCATGCAGACCACTGCTAACTAAGGCAGCTAAGCTGCCTGTTGTACATGCTGCTGCTGCACTTACTAATGAATTACAAACTGAGCGCCAAGCAGCAGCAGAGAGCTTCAGTGCAGAAAGTGGCTTAGAAAGACACCAATCAGAGCCCCAAAAGTGTAACTGGGCCAATCGCAGTAGGGGAGACAGACCAGGGTTGTGATTGGTTTAGTTAGGAGAACCAATCACAAGTCTGTATTAATGTAAATATACAATGGGAAAAATAAACAAAGGGAAAACTTGGCTACTTTGCCCTACTGTAGATTTAGTAGTTGCCGTATTGGTCCTTGCAAGAATAGATCCAGAAGCAAATGATTTGATACCTTTTAATGGACCAACATAGATGTAACAAGAACAAAGTGCTCTAGCTTTCGGACCAACCAGTCCTTCTTCAGAAGCTCATGGCAGTTGTTTGGCAAATACAATACTTATAACAGCTAGATAATGTGTGGTTACATCACAAAACAGACAATTCCAGGTGCATGGGAGTTATACATGCAAGTCACGATATGTTGTTTATTTCATTCAGTGCAAGAGATGTCCACAAACAGGTTATGTAGGAGAGACACGCCAACAGCTCTGCACTAAGATGAACTCACACAGACATACTATTACAGCAAGGAAGACTGACAAACCAGTGGGGCATCACTTCTCCCAGCCTGACCACTCAGTCTCAGATATGTCAGTAATGGTCTTAAAAGGAAATCTCAAAAACACACAACAGAGACGAGCTTTTGAGATTAAACTTATCTTACATCTCAATATGGTAGCAGATGAGATGAACTTGGATATTGACTTTATGGGACACTACAGAAACTAACATTCACAGACCTTTTCTTCTTCAAACTGACATATTATAGGACTTCAGCATATGTGAGATGTGGATGCATGTATGTATGCATGTGTGTGGGTATCGCTGTGAAGTATGTGATATAACAGATGTGAGGCTTGCTGTCACATTGAGGTAAATCTCTATTTAGCTATATGGAGTTATAATGTGTTACTATTTTTATTTCACACACATAAAGAATTTCTTCTTACTTTTTATCTTTGCCTGTGGGGGGGATTGATTCCATTGCACCATATTCAGATTACCCAGCCTGCTAGTGTACATACAGGAGTGTTATCTTATACTGTTATATATAATTTTGTAACTCTGTACATATTGGGATGTGTGATCTCATTTGCTTGGGGTCCTGCACATATCTTTTTACATTAGGCTTATATTATAGTACTTTACTCAGTTTCATGACAAGTTGCATTCCTTTGGGGAACAATTACAGCGACTGAAGTTAATATAGGTTCACTAGGAGAGGGATTGAGAGTGTGTGTGTGTGTGTGTGTGTGTATGTATGTGTGGGTCTGTCTGTGGGAGAGAGAGAGAGAGAGAGAGAAAGGAGGGTGGGGATAGAGAGAGACTACATCTCGTTTAAGCTATGTATCTCCCTCACCCACATTATTGTGATGTGGGGTGGGTTAGGTTGTATTGTTTGTATGAACAGGAGGAGATAAATTACATTTTGTCTCTTTTCAGATTCCCTAGACACTTGTGGTACATGAAGTTGCTACATTCTCAGTATATATTGACATCAGTACATATCAGGCTGCATGGTCTGAACTCCTTGAGGTTCCTCGACTAGAGTTTTTGCTTAACACTAATATTATCTATTTATATTTTAATTATCATGTATATAGTCCTGAGGTTTTTGTAATCTCTTGGGCCTTTTATTTAGCTTGAGAATACAGCTGGGTGGCAAGTCCAGCTAGGTTTACACATCACACAGTGAGCACTGATGTTTTAGACAACTTTACTGGTAATTCTTGTCTTTAATGCATACATTGTAATTTCATGAGCCTATAACTATCTCAGTCTGTCTTTAAGCTGGGTGGGGTTGCCTTTCAGTAATCACATCCTTATACTGACTGTGGCACTCATAGCTTGATTTGGGAGTTATCTGCTTCTGCAGTGTTATCTTATGTCAATTAAATTTATGTGCAGTAGGATTCCTTATATGTGTCTTGCACCAGGAACATCTGAACCCAAGGTTCATTCGGACTGAGGGCAGTATTGTACTGTTAAACTTGTCTGACATCATCTGTTTTTTTAATGAGTATTTTAAACCAATGGGGATTTTTTTCTGTTTTTCTCTGCATTATCTAGCTGTTATAAGTATTGTATTTTCCAAACAACTGCCATGAGCTTCTGAAGAAGGACTGGTTGGTCCGAAAGCTAGAGCACTTTGTTCTTGTTACATCTATGTTGGTCCATTAAAAGGTATCAAATCATTTGCTTCTGGATCTACTTTGCCCTATAAATTGGGGCTTTAAATCCCTACTTCGTCAGGTATCAGAGCTGTAATCACCTGACCTGATCACCTTCGAAATTTACTAAAGAAAGCAGAAGAAGACAGTCTAGAGGGCATCTTCCTGATCTCCATGTTGACCTGCCTTACTTCACCAGCCAACAGAGAGAACTAGGACATTGGACACTTTTGTGCCAGAAACCGCCAGTGGACAACTCTGTTCCTGAACTTGGAGATTCTCGAACCATCATTCTTCGGGCTTCAGCAGCACACTGTTTGTGTCAGTTTATTTGAGGTAAGCTCATGCTGGTGGTGTTAGTTTGTTTATTTATTTATTTATTGATTGGGGGAGTATAGAGTAAATTACAACTGTGGTCTATAAAAGCCTTCATGTAAACTGACACTGACTGTGTAGTACAGGGTGGGGGGGCACACATGTTAAACAGGATCATTAAGTTATTTCCATATGTGTTCATATATTTATTTTCCACGAAAGACGTAATGAGCAGGAACAGCTTGCTTCCAGTTGTGCCCATGCTTCCATTATTGCTGGATGATCTGGTTACTATGCCCACCCCACCACCACTTACACAGTGTTAGTCTCCATAAAGGTATTTTCTCCATTGTAACTTTAAATACTAATATGGCCACACAGGACATAACCTGTTCTGAGTTTATGTGGTCTCAGCGCTTGTGGGTCAGAGGGAGCATTAGCTAAACTAAATTTTCATGGCTGTCAATGTGCACATTTACGTCTGTGCTTATTATTCTGGAAGTGCTAGTACTGTCTGTTGAATATCGTACATTGGAACTGATAGAAACTGTGCAAAGCTATTTTACCCCAATCCCAGCATGCTTATAGTTCCAATGTACCATGATTCAGTTGAACTGGCTTCAGTTGTAATGTTTTTAAGAACATTTCACTGAAGTATGTCTGTCACTGCAGAAAAACATATGGTTTGCTTTCAGATTGTGTCAAATAAGTACATTATTGTATTTTATTTTAAACTGAAATGATTGGTCTTAGCAATCTGCTTGTTCTAAGAAGTCAGCATGCACTATACATGTTAATGGTAGACATAAAGAATCATGTATACAACCATCTGTGTTTATTTGAAGTTCTGGTATCGATACAGTGGAACTGCACACCTCTGTACAATAAGTACATACAGTACGTAGTTACTTAGTAACTGTCCTTTGGAGTAGATGCATATGCGTGCATCACAGTAAAGCACTGTTTAAATAAATGTGTGATTGTTTGAGCCAAATCTGAGAGGGGGGGTGCAAGAAGTGCCTAAACTGGTAATTTTCATGGTTACAATATAAGCTGTATGTATGCATGGTACAGAGCCAGAGGTGTGCAGTTTTAATATTCCATGATAAAGTAACCTATACAGTTCTGCTGCACACATTTGTTAAGCCCCCTCGCACTGTCAGCAGCAGTTCCCAGTTTTTTTTTATAGTTATATCAAAATTGCTATAACAACCAGTTAATATTGCCATGGAATATAATTACCAGTAGGCAGTAGCCACCACAAAACTAGGCAGCAAGCCTGCCAGCCAAGTAGATGTGTGCCTTGGGAAGCTAATAAATCAGACCTGCATGAACAAATGCAGCCAGCAGCACAAAATTTGTCCTCATTAACGGGACAAACACAGAAAAGCTGAACGAGGAAATACATGTCATCCTGGCTCGTTAATGAGGATAGATTTTGTGCTGCTGGCTGCATTTCTTCACGCCTGATTTATTGGTTTACTTGCCACACATCTACCTGGTTGGCAGGCTGACTGCAAAGTTTGTTGGGAGCTACTCATAGTTATATTCCCTGGCAACAATACAAGAACTGAGTATTATGTCATGAGCTTTTTTCTAAATAAGAGAAAACACTGGCTACTGCTGCACTGCTGAGGGCTTAGCAAATTTTACAGCAGAATTGAACTGTATTATAGGTTATTATTATAAGACACACACACCTCATATTTTTCTGTCTGTCTGAACAAATCCCTAATTCCTGTAGGAGGCTGGAGCCATCCAGCTTGTAGTCAAAGTTACAGCTTATATTTATTGTGTAAGACCAGAAACCTATGCCAGCACTGCAATTTTAAAGCAGAATATACTAAGAAACCAGCAGAAGAATGTCATTTGGTCTGTTGGAGCTTGAGCTACTGTCCATGCTCTCCACTTCTCCCATGACCCTTCCCCCTATGCCTATCCCAGCCTCTTTTGATGCTACCCACTGTAAAAAGATCACCTCTCTTCCAGCAGCACATTCCAAGTGTCAGCCACTCTCTCTGTGAAGAAGTGCTTCCTGACCTGCTTCATAATCCCCTACCCTGACTGCCCCTTGTGTTACAGTTTTCATTCAATTAAAGTGACCTTCCTTCTCCACCTTATTTATCCCTTTCAAAGTACTTGAAGATCCCAGTCATGCTTCTCTGTCTCATCCTCCAGGGACTATATGTTCAATGCCATCGACCTCTTCTTGTATACCTTACCCTGCTGGCCTGCTATCACCTTTGTAGCCCTCCTCTCGACCATGCCTTCTCTAGCACGTTAATTCCTTTTTTGAGGTGTGGGCACCAATACTGAACTCAGTACTCTAGTGGCATCACCAGTGACCTGTAAGGGCAGTATAATCTCCTCTCGTCCACTACTGATACCCCCCAGCTGTGCATCCCATCTTGTTTGCCCTTGTTGCTGCTTTGTTGCAATGCACAGAGTGCTCTTCAGGTCACTAGTGAGCATCTCTTCTAAGTCCTTCTCCTCCTCCTCCTCTGGTGCAGATAGCAGGATTCCACCCAGGTGGTACTTTGTCTTGGGATTCTTGGCTTGAGCATGCAGAACTTTGCATTGCCAGATCCTGGACCACCGCCTCAGCTTTCCAAGATCGTCATGTAGGTCCTGCATCCCTTCAGCCAACAACCTCATCACTGATATTATTCTGCCAGCATGGCTCAGTTGGTAGCACATCACCTCTAGACCAGAAGGTCATGGGTTCTCATCCAACACTGGGCTTGGACGTGCACCTAAAAAGCTGCCATCTGAGTGCAGTATTAGGGGGGTGCTGTACTGCTGGGGTGTGTGGTGCCATCCTTTGAATGAGATGTTAAACTGAGGTTTCTTCTACCCATCCTGGTGCTGCCATGGTGAGTGTCCAGGTGGAAGTAAAAGAACCCACAGCACTCTTTGCAAAGAGTAGGGGACATTCCCGGTATCCTGGCCAACCTTCCCCTTTCCATAAACTGGTTCATGCAATTGTCCAAGCTGTGTGTGGGTGCTGATGTGCAATATAGCCACCACTACACATTCAGAGACTTCACTACCAGTCTAGCATTGCTTGTAAAGTGCTTTGGCTTTGGGATACATTGTGTATGAAAAGCGCTATATAAATGGTGATTCTCCTTCTTTCTATGGAGGCACTCCAGCCCCTACACCATCCAGGTGCTGTACCAATTAAGATGTGTTTATGCCCAGAGGGTGTAGGTGTGGATGGAGGGCCCCCACAGAAAGAATAATATTGATGATTATTACAAAACATATAAGAACTCTCTAACATACAAACACTAATCACTGATTTGTTTTTGGTTCTTTTTATGGGGGGACTTGCCAATCACTAAATATTTTCCTTGTGCAGCTATGTGTTGTGTTTCTTGAAATGCTTTGGCGTTATAACGTTGCTGCTGTAAATGAGTACTAAAATAAGCACAGCAATGGGATGGAGATAATCTCTCTGAAACAAACATCTCCAAAAAGCCCATGTGTTTCTAGGTAATGCTGTCCTCCCTGTTTAGATCTCCCCGTTCCTAAATTGGAAACTATATCCCCTTCCTGACCAGCCTTAGCTGTGCAATGTATGATGGGGGGGGGACGGGTGGTACCAGGGTGGCACAAGTCAACAACATTGGCTTGGTTACCAGATTTTGACAGTTACTAGCAAACTTGGCTATCAGTCAACAAAATGATTTTTGAGCTTTTAACAAGACTGGCCACATCAAACATTGGTTTGGCTACCATATTTTGAAAGCTAGAGGCTAAATTAACCACCTGCTCATAAACTGATTTGTCCCACCCTGTACAGTACCCCCTTCCAAAGGATGTAGTTGTTGTGCTGCTGTCAGGTGTGAGGGACCAGACTGTCTGTTGTATGGATGGTGCTGGTGCTGATGCTGGAGAGAGGGGGGTACTGCTGCCTGGTGTGGTGGACCAGGCTGTCTGATGCAAACAGGGTGCTGGAACTGATGCAGGAGAAAGGGGGTACTGCTGTCAGGTGTGGTGGACCAGGCCGCATGATGCATGGAGGGTGCTGGCACTGATGCTGGAGAGAGGGGGGTACTGCTGCCTGGTATGGTGGACCAGGCTGTCTGATGCATGGAGGGTGCTGGCGCTGATGCTGGAGAGAGGGGGTTACTGCTGTCAGGTGTGGTGGACCAGGCTGTCTGATTCATGGAGGGTGCTGGCACTGATGCTGGAGAGAGGGGGTACTGCTGTCTGGTGTGGTGGATCCGGCTGTCTGATGCATGGAGGGTGCTGGCACTGATGCTGGAGAGGGGGGTACTGCTGTCTGGAGTGGTGGACCAGGCTGTCTGATGCATGGAGGGTGCTGGCACTGATGCTGGAGAGAGGGGGGTACTGCTGTCTGGTGTGGTGGATAAGGCTGTCTGATGCATGGAGGATGCTGGCATTGATGCTGGAGAGAGGGGGGGTCTGCTGTCTGGCGTGGTGGAACAGGCTGTCTGATGCATGGAGGGTGCTGGCACTGACGCTGGAGAGAGGGGGTTCTGCTGTCTGGTGTTTTGGACCAGGAAGTATCAAGAAAGTAGTGTGCTGACACTGATGCTGGAGAGAGGGGGGTACTGCTGTCTGGAGTGGTGGACCAGGCTGTCTGATGCATGGAGGGTGCTGGCACTGATGCTGGAGAGAGGGGGATACTGCTGTCTGGTGTGGTGGACCACTCTGTCTGATGCATGGATGGTGTTGGCACTGATGCTGAAGAGAGAGGGGTAATGCTGTCTGGTGAGGTGGACCAGGCTGTCTGATGCATGGAGGGTGCTAGTACTGATGCTGGAGAGAGGTGGTACTGCTGTCTGGTGTGGGGGACCAGGCTGTCTGATGCTTGGAGGGTGCTGGCACTGATGCTGGATGAGGGGGATACTGCTGTCTGGTGTGGTGGACCACTCTGTCTGATGCATGGACGGTACTGGTGCTGATGCTGGAGAGAGAGGGGTACTGCTGTCTGGTGTGGCGGACCAGGCTATCTGATGCATGGAGTGTGCTAGCACTGATGTTGGAGAGAGAGGGGGATACTGCTGTCTGGAGTGGTGGATCAGGCTGTCTGATTCAAAGTGGTTGCTGGCACTTATGCTGGAGAGAGGAGTGTAATGCTGTCTGGAATGGTGGACTAGGCGGTCTGATGCATGGAAGGTGCTGGCAATGATGCTGGAGAGAGGGAGTACTGCTGTTTGGTTTGGTGAACCAGGCTGTCTGATGCGTGGAGGTTCCTGGCACTGATGCTGGAGAGAGGGGGGGTCTGCTGTCTTGTGTGGTGGATTAGGCTGTCTTATGCATGGAGGGTGCTGGCGTTGATGCTGGAGGTTGCAGGGTTCTGCTGTCTGGTGTGGTGGGCTAGGATGTCTGATGCATGGAGGGTGCAGGAACTGATGCTGTTGAGAAGGGGGTACTGCCATCTGGTGTGGTGGATTAGGCTGTCTGATGCATGGAGGGTGCTGGCACTGATGCTTGAGAGAGGGGGTACTGCTCTCAGGAGTGGTGGATTAGGCTGCCTGATGTATGTAGGGTGCTGGCATTGATGCTGGAGAGAGGGGGGTACTGCTGTCTGGTGTGGTGGACCAGGCTGTCTGATGCACAGAGGGTCGTGGCACTGATGCTGGAGAGAGGGGAGTAATGCTGTCTGGAGAGGTGGACCAGGATGTCTGATGCATGGAGAGTGCTGGCACTGATGCTGGAGAGAGGGGGATACTGCTGTCTGGTGTGGTGGACCAGGCTGTCTGATGCATGGAGGGTGCTGGCACTGATGCTGGAGAGAGGGGTGTACTGCTGTCTCCTGTGGGGGACCATGCTGTCTGATGCTTGGAGGGTGCTGGCACTGATGCTGGAGAGAGGGTGGTACTGCTGTCTGGTGTGGTGGACCAGGATGTCTGATGCATGGAGAGTGCTGGCACTGATGCTGGAGAGAGGGGGATACTGCTGTCTGGTGTGGCGGACCAGGCTGTCTGATGCATGGAGGGTGGTGGCACTGATGCTGGAGAGAGGTGGATACTGCTGTCTGGTGTGGTGGACCACTCTGTCTGACGCATGGATGGTGCTGGCACTGATGCTGGAGAGAAGGGGGTACTGCTGTCTGGTGTGGTGGCTTAGGCTGTCTGATGCATGGAGGGTGCTGGCACTGATGCTGAAGGAAGGGGGATACTGCTGTCTGGAGTGGTGGATCAGGCTGTCTGATGCATGGAGGGTACTGGCACTGATGCTGGAGAGAGGGTTCTACTGGTGTCTGGTGTGGTGGATTAGGCTGTCTGATGCTTGGAGGGTGCTGGCACTGATGCTGGAGAGAGGGGGGGTACTGCTGTCTGGTGTGGTGGAACAGGCTGTCTGATGCATGGAGGGTGCTAGCACTGATGCTGGAGAGAGGGGTCTACTGGTGTCTTGTGTGGTGGATTAGGCTGTCTGATGCTTGGAGGGTGCTGGCACTGATGCTGGAGAGAGGGTGGTACTGCTGTCTGGTGTGGTGGAACAGGCTATCTGATGCATGGAGGATGCTGGCACTGATGCTGGAGAGAGGGGAGTACTGCTATCTGGTGTGGTGGAACAGGCTGTCTGAAGCATGGATGGTGCTGGCGCTGATGCTGGAGAGAGGGGGGGCTACTGCTGTCTGGAGTGGTGGACCATGATGTCTGATGCATGGAGGGTGATTTCACTGATGCTGGAGAGAGGAGGGGGGGTACTGCTGTCTGGTGTGGTGGACCAGGCTGTCTGATGCATGGAGGGTGCTGGCACTGATGCTGGAGAGAGGGGGATACTGCTGTCTGGTGTGGTGGATCCGGCTGTCTGATGCATGGAGCGTGCTGGCACTGATGCTGGAGAGAGGGGGGTCTGCTGTCTGGTGTGGTGGATCAGGCTGTCTGTTCTATGGATGGTGCTGGCACTGATGCTGGAGAGAGAGGGGGGTACTGCTGTGTGGTGTGGTGGACCAGGCTGTCTAAAGCATGGAGGGTGGTGGCACTGATGCTGGAGAGAGGGGGTTTGCTGTCTGGCATGGTGGACCAGGCTATCTGATGCATGGAGTGTGCTGGCGCTGATGCTGGATAGAGGTGGTACTGCTGTCTGGTGTGGGGGACCAGGCTGTCTGATGCATGGAGGGTGCTAGCACTGATGCTGGAGAGAGGGGGATACTGCTGTCTGGTGTGGTGACCCACTCTGTCTGATGCTGGACGGTGCTGGCACTGATGCTGAAGAGAGAGGGGTAATGCTGTCTGGTGTGGTGGACCAGGCTGTCTGATGCATGGATGGTGCTAGCACTGATGCTGGAGAGAGGGGGATACTGTTGTCTGGTGTGGTGGACCACGCTGTCTGATGCATGGATGGTGCTGGCACTGATGGTAGAGAGAGAGGGGTACTGCTGTCTGGTGTGATGGACCAGGCTATCTGATGCATGGAGTGTGCTAGCACTGATGTTGGAGAAAGAGGGGGATACTGCTGTCTGGAGTGGTGGATCAGGCTCTCTGATTCAAGGTGGGTGCTGGCACTGATGCTGGAGAGAGGGGGGTCTGCTGTCTCGTGTGGTGGATTAGGCTGTCTTATGCATGAGGGTGCTGGCACTGATGCTGTAGAGAGAGAGTACTGCTGTCTGGTGTGGGGGACCAGGCTGTCTGATGCATGGAGGGTGCTAGCACTGATGCTGGAGAGAGGGGGGTCTGCTGTCTCGTGTGGTGGATTAGGCTGTCTTATGCATGAGGGTGCTGGCGCTGATGCTGGAGGAAGGGGGTACTGCTATGTGGTGTGGTGGATTAGGCTGTCTGATGCATGGAGGGTGCTGGCACTGATGCTGGAGATGGGGGTACTGCTGTCTGGTGTGGTGGACCAGGCTGTCTGATGCATGGAGGGTGGTGGCACTGATGCTGGAAAGAGGGGTGTACTGCAGTCTGGAGTGGTGGACCAGGCTGTGTGATGCATGGAGGGTGCTGGCAATGATGCTGGAAAGAGGGGTGTACTGCTGTCTGGAGTGGTGGACCAGGCTGTCTGATGCATGGAGGGTGCTTGCACTGAAGCTTTAGAGAGGGTGATACTGCTGTCTGGTGTGGTGGAGAAGGCTATCTGATGCATGGAGGGTGTAGGCACTGATGCTGCTGAGAGGGGAGTACTGCCATCTGGTGTGGTGGATTAGGCTGTCTGATGCATGGAGGGTGCTGGCACTGATGCTGGAGAGGGGTGTACTGCTGTCTGGAGTGGTGGATTAGGCTGCCTGATGTATGTAGGGTGCTGGCATTGATGCTGGAGAGAGGGGTGGATACTGCTGTCTGGTGTGGTGGACCAGGCTGTCTGATGCACAGAGGATGCTGGCACTGATGCTGGAGAGAGGGGTGTACTGCTGTCTGGAGTGGTGGAGCAGGCTGTTTGATGCGTGGAGGGTGATTTCACTGATGCTAGAGAGAGGGAGATACTGCTGTTTGGAGTGGTGGACCAGGCTGTCTGATGCATGGAGGGTGCTGGCACTGATGCTGGAGAGAGGGTGATACTGCTGTCTGGTGTGGTGGACCAGGCTGTCTGATGCATGGAGGGTGCTGGTACTGATGCTGGAGAGAGGGGGGTACTGCTGTCTGGAGTGGGGGACCAGGCTATCTGATGCATAGAGGGTCCTGGCACTGATGCTGGAGAGAGGGTGGTACTGCTGTCTGGTGTGGGCGACCCGGCTGTCTGATGCTTGGAGGGTGCTGGCACTGATGCTGGAGAGAGGGGGATACTGCTGTCTGGTGTGGTGGACCAGGCTGCCTGATGCATGGAGGGTGGTGGCACTGATGCTGGAGAGAGGGTGTACTGCTGTCTGGTGTGGGGGACCATGCTGTCTGATGCTTGGAGGGTGCTGGCATTGATGCTTAAGAGAGGTGGGTACTGCTGTCTGGTGTGGGGGACCAGGCTGTCTGATGCATGGCGTGTGCTTGCACAGATGTTGGAGAAAGAGGGGGATACTGCTGTCTGGAGTGGAGGATCAGGCTGTCTGATTCATGGAGGGTGCTGGCACTGATGCAGAAGAGAGGGGTGTAATGCTGTCTGGAATGGTGGACCAGGCTGTCTGATGCATGAAGTGTGCTGGCACTGATGCAGGAGAGAGGGGGGTACTGCTGTCTGGTTTGGTGGACCAGGCTATCTGATGCATGGAGTGTGCTCGCACTGATGTTGGAGAAAGAGGGGGATACTGCTCTCTGGAGTGGTGGATCAGGCTGTCTGATTCATGAAGTGTGCTGGCACTGATGCAGGAGAGAGGGGGGGTACTGCTGTCTGGTTTGGTGAACCAGGCTGTGTGATGCTTGGAGGGTGCTGGCACTGATGCTAGAGAGAGGGGGGGTCTGCTGTCTTGTGTGGTGGATTAGGCTGTCTTATGCATGGAGGGTGGTGGCACTGATGCTGGAGACAGGGGGGTACTGCTCTGTGGTGTGATGGACCAGGCCGTCTGATGCCTGGAGTGTGCTGGCACTGACACTGGAGGAAGGGGGGTACTACTGTGTGGTGTGGGTGACCATGCTGTCTGATGCTTGGAGGGTGCTGGCTCTGATGCTGGAGAGAGGGGGGTACTGCTGTCTGGTGTGGGGACCAGGCTGTCTGATGCATGGAGGGTGGTGGCACTGATGCTGGAGAGGGGGGTACTGCTCTCTTGTGTGGTGGACCAGGCTGTCTGATGCATGGAGGGTGCTGGCACCGATGCTGGAGAGAGGGGCGTAATGCTGTCTGGAGTGGTGGACCAGGCTATCTGATGCATGGAGGGTGCAGGCACTGATGCTGGAGAGAGGGGGTAGTGCTCTCCGGTTTGGTGGACCAGGCTGTCTGAAGCATGGATGGTGCTGGTGCTGATACTGGAGGTTGAGGGATACTGCTGTGTAGTGTGGTGGACAAGGCTGTCTGATGCATGGGGGGTGCTGGCATTGATGCTGGATTTTGTGGGGTACTGCTGGGTGGTGTGGTGTGCCAGTATGTCTGATGCATGGATGGTGCAGGCACTGAAGCTGTTGAGAGGGGGGCTACTGCCATTTGGTGTCATGGATTAGGCTGTCTGATGCATGGAGGGTGCTGGCAGTGATGCTTGAGATGGGGGTACTGCTGTCTGGTGTGGTGGACCAGGCTGTCTGATGCATGGAGGGTGCTGGCACTGATGCTGGAAAGAGGGGTGTACTGCTGTCTGGAGTGGTGGACCAGGCTGTCTGATGCATGGAGGGTGCTGGCACTGATGCTGGAAAGAGGGGTGTACTGCTGTCTGGAGTTGTGGACCAGGCTGTCTGATGCATGGAGGGTGCTGGCACTGAAGCTGGGGAGAGGGTGATACTGCTGTCTGGTGTGGTGGAGAAGGCTGTCTGATGCATGGAGGATGCTGGCACTGATGCTGCTGAGAAGGGAGTACTGCCATCTGCTGTGGTGGATCAGGCTGTCTGATGCATGGAGGTGCTGGCACTGATGCTGGAGAGGGTGTACTGCTGTCTGGTGAGGTGGATAGGCTGCCTGATGTATGGAGGTGCTGGCATTGATGCTGGAGAGAGGTGGATACTGCTGTCTGGTGTGGTGGACCAGGCTGTCTGATGCACAGAGGGTGCTGGCACTGATGCTGGAGAGGGGTATACTGCTGTCTGGGTGGTGGACAGGCTGTCTGATGCATGGAGGGTGCTGGCACTGATGCTAGAGAGAGAGGGAGATACTGCTGTTTGGAGTGGTGGACTAGGCTGTCTGATGCATGGAGGGTGCTGGCACTGATGCTGGAGAGATGGTGATACTGCTGTCTGGTGTGGTGGACCAAGCTGTCTGATGCATGGAGGGTGCTGGCACTGATGCTGGAGAGAGGGCGGTACTGCTGTCTGGAGTGGGGAACCAGGCTATCTGATGCATGGAGGGTCCTGGCACTGATGCTGGAGAGAGGGGGGTACTGCTGTTTGGTGTGGGGGACCAGGCTGCCTGATGCATGGAGGGTGGTGGCACTGATGCTGGAGAGAGGTTGTACTGCTGTCTCGTGTGGGGACCATGCTGTCTGATGCTTGGAGGGTGCTGGCATTGATGCTTAAGAGAGGTGGGTACTGCTGTCTGTTGTGGGGGACCAGGCTGTCTGATGCATGGAGGGTGGTGTCACTGATGCTGGAGAGAGAGGGGTACTGCTGTCTGGTGTGGTGGACCAGGCTATCTGATGCATGGAGTGTGCTAGCACTGATGTTGGAAAAAGAGGGGGATACTGCTGTCTGGAGTGATGGATCAGGCTGTCTGATTCATGGTGGGTTCTGGCACTGATGCAGGAGAGAGGGGTGTAATGCTGTCTGGAATGGTGGACCAGGCTGTCTGATGCATGAAGTGTGCTGGCACTGATGCAGGAGAGAGGGGGGTACTGCTGTCTGGTTTGGTGAACCAGGCTGTGTGATGCATGGAGGGTGCTGGCACTGATGCTGGAGAGAGGGGGGTTCTGCTGTCTCGTGTGGTGGATTAGGCTGTTTTATGCTTGGAGGGTGGTGGCATTGATGCTGGAGACAGGAGGGTACTGCTCTGTGGTGTGATGGACCAGGCCGTCTGATGCATGGAGTGTGCTGGCACTGATGCTAGAGGAAGGGGGGTACTACTGTGTGGTGTGGGTGACCATGCTGTCTGATGCTTGGAGGGTGCTGGCTCTGATGCTGGAGAGAGGGGGGTACTGCTGTCTGGTGTGGGGGACCAGGCTGTCTGATGCATGGAGGGTGGTGGCACTGATGCTGGAGAGGGGGGGTACTGCTCTCTGGTGTGGTGGACCAGGCTGTCTGATGTATGGAGGGTGCTGGCACTGATGCTGGAGAGAGGGGCGTAATGCTGTCTGGAGTGGTGGACCAGGCTATCTGATGCATGGAGGGTGCAGGCACTGATGCTGGAGAGAGGGGGTAGTGCTCTCTGGTTTGGTGGACCAGGCTGTCTGAAGCATGGAGGGTGCTGGCGCTGATACTGGAGGTTGAGGGATACTGCTGTGTGGTGTGGTGGACAAGGCTGTTTGATGCATGGGGGTGCTGGCATTGATGCTGGATTTTGGGTGGTACTGCTGGGTGGTGTGGTGGGCCAGTATGTCTGATGCATGGATGGTGCAGGAATTGATGCTGTTGAGAGGTGGGCTACTGCCATCTGGTGTGGTGGATTAGGCTGTCTGATGTATGCAGGTTGCTTGCATTGATGTTGAAGAGAGGGGTTGTTCTGCTGTCTGGAGTGTTGGACCAGGCTGTCTGATGCATGGAGGGTTCTGGCAGTTATGCTGGAAAGAGGGGTGTTCTGCTGTCTGGAGTGGTGGACCAGGCTGTCTGATGCATGGAGGGTGCTGGCACTGATGCTGGAAAGAGGGGGGTACTACTGTCTGGAGTGGTGGACCAGGCTATCTGATACATGGAGGGTGCAGGCACTGATGCTGGAGAGGGGGTGGTACTGCTGTCTGGTGTGGAGGACCACTCTGTCTGATGCATGGATGGTGCTGGCGCTGATGCTGGATAGATGGGGGTACTGCTGTCTGGTGTGGTGGGCCAGGATGTCTGATGCATGGAGGGTGCTGGCACTGATGCTGTTGAGAGGGGAGTACTGCCATCTGGTGTGGTGGATTAGGCTGTCTGATGCATGGAGGGTGCTGGCACTGATGCTTGAGAGAGGGGGTACTGCTGTCTGGAGTGGTGGATTAGGCTGCCTGATGTATGTAGGGTGCAGGCATTGATGCTGGAGAGAGGGGTGGGTACTGCTGTCTGGTGTGGTGGACCAGGCTGTCTGATGCACAGAGGGTGCTGGCACTGATGCTGGAGAGAGGGGTGTACTGCTGTCTGGAGTGGTGGACCAGGCTGTCTGATGCAAGAAGGGTGCTGACACTGATGCTGGAGAGAGGGGTGTACTGCTGTCTGGTGTGGTGGACCAGGCTGTCTGATGCTTGGAGGGTGCTGGCACTGATGCTGGAGAGAGGGGGGTACTGCTGTCTGGTGTGGTGGACCAGGTTGTCTGATGCATGGAGGGTGGTGGCAGTGATGCTGGAGAGAGGGTGTACTGCTGTCTGGTGTGGTGGACCAGGCTATCTGATGCATGGAGGGTGCTGGCACTGATGCTGGAGAGAAGGGGGTACTGCTGTCTGGTGTGGTGGACCAGGCTATCTGATGCATGGAGTGTGCTAGCACTGATGTTGGAGAAAGAGGGGGATACTGCTGTCTGAAGTGTGTGGAACAGGCTGTCTGATTCATGGTTAGTTCTGGTACTGATGCAGGAGAGAGGGGTGTACTGCTGTGTGGTGTGGTGGACCAGGCTGTCTTATGCATGGAGGGTGCTGGCACTGATGTTGGACAGAGGGGGGGTCTGCTGTCTCGTGTGGTGGATTAGGCTGTCTTATGCAAGGAGGGTACTGGCACTGATGCTGGAGAGAGGGGGGTACTGCTGTGTGGTGTGATGGACCAGTCCGTCTGATGCATGCAGGGTGCTGGCACTGATGCTGGAGGGAGGGGGGTACTGCTGTGTGGTGTGGATGTCCATGCTGTCTGATGCTTGGAGGGTGCTGGCACTGATGCTGGAGAGAGGGTGGTACTGCTGTCTGGTGTGGGGGACCAGGCTGTGTTATGCATGGAGGGTGCTGGCACTGATGCTGGAGAGAGGGGTAATGCTGTCTCATGTGGGGGACCATGCTATCTGATGCTTGGAGGGTGCTGGCACTGATGCTGGAGAGAGGGGGGTACTGCTGTCTAGTGTGGTGGACCAGGCTGTCTGATGAATGGAGGGTGCAGGCACTGATGCTTTGAAGAGGTGGATACTGCTGTCTGGAGTGATGAATCAGGCTGTCTGATGCAAGGTGGGTGCTGTCACTGATGCTGGAGAGAGGGGCGTAATGCTGTCTGGAGTGGTGGACCAGGCTGTCTGATGCATGGAGGGTGCTGGCACTGATGCTGGAGAGAGGGGATAGTGCTCTCTGGTTTGGTGGACCAGGCTGTCTGATGCATGGAGGGTGCTGGCGCTGATACTGGAGGTTGAGGGGTAATGCTGTGCGGTGTGGTGGACCAGGCTGTCTGATGCAAGGGGGGTGCTGGCATTGATGCTGGATTTTGGGGGGTACTGCAGTCTGGTGTGGTGGGCTAGGATGTCTGATGCATGGATGGTGCAGGAACTGATGCTGTTGAGAGGGGGGCTACTGCCATCTGGTGTGGTGGATTAGGCTGTCTGATGTATGGAGGTTGCTTGCATTGATGCTGAAAAGAGGGGTGGTACTGCTGTCTGGAGTGTTGGACCAGGCTGTCTGATGCACGGAGGGTGCTGGCACTGATGCTGGAGAGAGGGGGGTACTGCTGTCTGGTGTGGAGGACCACTCTGTCTGTTGCATGGATAGTGCTGGAGCTGATGCTGGATATAGTGGGTGCTGCTGTCTGGTCTGGTGGGCTAGGTTGTCTGATGCATGGAGGTTGCAGGAACTGATGCTGTTGAGAGGGGAATACTGCCATCTGGTGTGGTGGATTAGGCTGTCTGATGCATGGAGGGTGCTGGCACTGATGCTGGAGAGAGGGGGTACTGCTATCTCGTGTGGGGGACCATGCTGTATGATGCTTGGAGGGTGCTGGCAATGATGCTGGAGAGAGGGGGGTACTGCTGTCTGGTGTGGTGGACCAGGCTATCTGATGCATTTTGTGTGCTAGCACTGATGTTGGAGAAAGAGGGGGATACTGCTGTCTGGAGTGGTGGATCAGGCTGTCTGATTTATGGTGGGTGCTGGCACTGATGCAGGGGAGAGGGGTGTACTGCTGTCTGATGTGGTGGAGCAGGCTGTCTGATGCATGGAGGGTGCTGGTACTGATGCTGGAGAGAGGAAGTTCTGCTGCCTGGTTTGGTGAACCAAGCTGTCTGATGCATGGAGGGTGCTGGCACTGATGTTGGAGAGAGGGGGGTTCTGCTGTCTTGTGTGGTGGATTTGGCTATCTTATGCATGGAGGGTGCTGGCGCTGATGCTGGAGAGAGGGGTACTGCTGTGTGGTGTGGGTGATCATGCTGTCTGATGCTTGGAGGGTGTTCGCACTGATGCTGGAGAGAGGGGGTACTGCTGTCTGGTGTGGTGGACCAGGCTGTCTGATGCATGGAGGGTGCTGGAACTGATGCTTTGAAGAGGTGGATACTGCTGTCTAGTGTGGTGGAACACTCTGTCTGATGCATGGACAGTGCTGGCACTGATGCTGGGGAGAAGGGGGTGCTGCAGTCTGGTGTGGTGGACTAGTCTGTCTGATGCATGGACAGTGCTGGCTCTGATGCTGGAGATGGGGGGTACTGCTGTCTGGAGTGATGAATCAGGCTGTCTGATGCAAGGTGGGTGCTGTCACTGATGCTGGAGAGAGGGGCGTAATGCTGTCTGGAGTGGTGGACCAGGCAGTCTGATGCATGGAGGGTGCTGGTGCTGATACTGGAGTTTGAGGGGTACTGCTGTATGGTGTGGTGGACCACGCTGTCTGATGCATTGGGGGTGCTGGCATTGATGCTGGATTTTGGGGGTTACTACTGTCTGGTGTGGTGGGCCAGGATGTCTGATGCATGGATGGTGCAGGAACTGATGCTGTTTAGGGGGGGGCTACTGCCCTCTGGTGTGGTGGATTAGGCTGTCTGATGTATGGAGGTTTCTTGCATTGATGCTGAATGAGAAGGTGGTACTGCTGTCTGGAGTGTTGGACCAGGCTGTCTGATGCCGGAGGTGCTGGCACTGATGCTGGAAAGTGGGGTGTACTGCTGTCTGGAGTGGTGGACCAGGCTGTTTGTTGCATGGAGGATGCTGGCACTGATGCTGGAGAGAGGGGAGTACTGCTGTCTGGAGTGGTGGACCAGGCTATCTGATACATGGATGGTGCTGGCACTGATGCTGTAGAGGGGGTGGTACTGCTGTCTGGTGTGGTGAACCAGGCTGTTTTATTCATGGAGGGTGCTGGCACTGATGCTGGAGAGAGGGGTTTATTGCTGTCTGGTGTAGGGGACCAGGCTGTCTGATGCATGGAAGGTGCTGTCACTGATGCTGGAGAGAGGGGGGTACTGCTGTCTGGAGTGGTGGACCAGGCTATCTGATGCACATAGGGTGCTGGCACTGATGCTGGAGAGAGGGGTGTACTGCTGTCTGGTGTGGATTACCACTCTGTCTGATGCATGGATGGTGCTGGATCTGATGCTGGATATAGTGGGAGCTGCTGTCTGGTCTGGTGGGCTAGGTTGTCTGATGCATGGAGGTTGCAGGAACTGATGCTGTTGAGAGGGGAGTACTGCCATCTGGTGTGGTGGATTAGGCTGTCTGATGCATGGAGGGTGCTGGCACTGATGCTGGAGAGAGGGGGTACTGCTGTCTCGTGTGGGGGACCATGCTGTCTGATGCTTGGAGGATGCCGGCACTGATGCTGGAGAGAGGGGGGTACTGCTGTCTGGTGTGGTTTACCAGGCTGTCTGATGCATGAAGGGTGGTGTCACTGATGCTGGAGAGAGGGGAATACTGCTGTCTGGTGTGGTGGACCACTCTGTCTGATGCATGGACGGTGCTGACGCTGATGCTGCAGAGAGAGTTCTATTGCTTTCTGGTGTGGTGGACCAGGCTATCTGATGCATTTAGTGTGCTAGCACTGATGTTGGAGAAAGAGGGGGATACTGCTGTCTGGAGTGGCGGATCAGGCTGTCTGATTTATGGTGGGTGCTGGCACTGATGCAGGAGAGAGGGGTGTACTGCTGTCTGGTGTTTTGGAGCAGGCTGTCTGATGCATGGAGGGTGCTGGTACTGATGCTGGAGAGAGGGAGTTCTGCTGCCTGGTTTGGTGAACCAGGCTGTCTGATGCATGGAGGGTGCTGGCACTGATGTTGGAGAGAGGGGGGGGTCTGCTGTCTTGTGTGGTGGATTAGGCTATCTTATGCATGGAGGGTGCTGGCGCTGATGCTGGAGAGAGGGGTACTGCTGTGTGGTGTGGGTGATCATGCTGTCTGATGCTTGGAGGGTGCTGGCACTGATGCTGGAGAGAGGGGGGTACTACTGTCTGGTGTGGTGGACCAGGCTGTCTGATGCATGGAGGGTGCTGGAACTGATGCTTTGAAGAGGTGGATACTGCTGTCTAGTGTGGTGGAACACTCTGTCTGATGCATGGACAGTGCTGGCACTGATGCTGGGGAGAAGGGGGTACTGCAGTCTGGTGTGGTGGACTAGTCTGTCTGATGCATGGACAGTGCTGGCTCTGATGCTGGAGATGGGGGGTACTGCTGTCTGGAGTGATGAATCAGGCTGTCTGATGCAAGGTGGTTGCTGTCACTGATGCTGGAGAGAGGGGCGTAATGCTGTCTGGAGTGGTGGACCAGGCTGTCTGATGCATGGAGGGTGCTGGCACTGTTACTGGAGTTTGAGGGGTACTGCTGTATGGTGTGGTGGACCACGCTGTCTGATGCATTGGGGGTGCTGGCTTTGATGCTGGATTTTGGGGGGTACTGCTGTCTGGTGTGGTGGGCCAGGATGTCTGATGCATGGATGGTGCAGGAACTGATGCTGTTTAGAGGGGGGCTACTGCCCTCTGGTGTGGTGGATTAGGCTGTCTGATGTATGGAGGTTTCTTGCATTGATGCTGAATAGAGGGGTGGTACTGCTGTCTGGAGTGTTGGACCAGGCTGTCTGATGCACGGAGGGTGCTGGCACTGATGCTGGAAAGTGGGGTGTACTGCTGTCTGGAGTGGTGGACCAGGCTGTCTGATGCATGGAGGATGCTGGCACTGATGCTGGAGAGAGGGGGGTACTGCTGTCTGGAGTGGTGGACCAGGCTATCTGATACATGGATGGTGCTGGCACTGATGCTGTAGAGGGGGTGGTACTGCTGTCTGGTGTGGTGAACCAGGCTGTTTTATTCATGGATGGTGCTGGCACTGATGCTGGAGAGAGGGGTTTATTGCTGTCTGGTGTGGGGAACCCAGCTGTCTGATGCAAGAAGGGTGCTGGCACTGATGCAGGAGAGAGGGGGGTACTGCTGTCTCATGTGGGGGACCATGCTGTCTGATGCATGGAGGATGCTGGCACTGATGCTGGAGAGAGGAGGGTACTGCTGTCTAGTGTGGAGGACAACTCTGTCTGATGCCTGGATGTTGCTGGCGCTGATGCTGGATAGAGGATGGTACTGCTGTCTGGTGTGGTGGACCAGGCTGTCTGATGCATGGATGGTGCAGGCATTGATGCTGGATGTTGGGGGTACTGCTGTCTGTTGTGGTGGTCCAGGATGTCTGATGCATGGAGGGTGCAGGAACTGATGCTGTTGAGAGGGGAGTACTGCCGTCTGGTGTGGTGGATAAGGCTGTCTGATGCATGAAGGGTGCTGGCACTGATGCTTGAGGGGGTGTACTGCTGTCTGGAGTGGTGGATTAGGCTGCCTGATGTATGTAGGGTGCAGGCATTGATGCTGGAGAGAGGGGTGGTACTGCTGTCTGGTATGGTGGACTAGGCTGTCTGATACACAGAGTGTGCTGGCACTGATGCTGGAGAGAGGGGTGTACTGCTGTCTGGAGTGGTGGACCAGGCTGTCTGATGCATGGAGGGTGCTGGCACTGATGCTGGAGAGAGGGTGGTACTGCTGTCTGGTGTGGGCGAACAGGCTGTCTGATGCTTGGAGTTTGCTGGCACTGATGCTGGAAAGAGGGGTGTACTGCTGTCTGGAGTGGTGGACCAGGCTGTCTGATGCATGGAGGGTGCTGGCACGATGCTGGAGAGAGGGTGATACTGCTGTCTGGTGTGGTGGACCAGGCTGTCTGATGCATGGAGGATGCTGGCACTGATGCTGGAGAGAGGGGGTACTGCTGTCTGGAGTGGTGGACAAGGCTATCTGATACATGGATGGTGCTGGCACTGATGCTGGAGAGGGGGTGGTACTGCTGTCTGGAGTGGTGAACCAGGCTGTCTTATTCATGGAGGGTGCTGGCACTGATGCTGGAGAGGTGGGTTTATTGCTGTCTGGTGTGGTGAACCAGGCTGTCTTATTCATGGAGGGTGCTGGCACTGATGCAGGAGAGCGGGGGGTACTGCTGTCTCGTGTGGGGAGACCATGCTGTCTGATGCATGGAGTATGCTGGCACTGATGCTGGAGAGAGGAGGGTACTGCTGCCTGGTCTCTAGGACCACTCTGTCTGATGCCTGGATGGTGCTGGCGCTGATGCTGGATAGAGGATGGTACTGCTGTCTGGTGTGGTGGACCAGGCTGTCTGATGCATGGATGATGCAGGCATTGATGCTGGAGAGAGGGGGGTACTGCTGTCTGTTGTGGTGGTCCAGGATGTCTGATGCATGGAGGGTGCAGGAACTGATGCTGTTGAGAGGGGAGTACTGCCGTCTGGTGTGGTGGATTAGGCTGTCTGATGCATGGAGGGTGCTGGCACTGATGCTTGAGGGGGTGTACTGCTGTCTGGAGTGGTGGACCAGGCTGTCTGATGCATGGAGGGTGCTGACACTGATGCTGGAGAGAGGGTGATACTGCTGTCTGGAGTTGTGGACCAGGCTATCTGATGCATGGAGGGTACTGGCACTGATGCTGGAGATAGGGTGGTACTGCTGTCTGGTGTGGGCGAACAGGCTGTCTGATGCTTGGAGGTTGCTTGCACTGATGCTGGAGAGGGGGGGTACTGCTGTCTGGTGTGGTGGACCAGGCTGTCTGATGCATGGAGGGTGTTGGCACTGATGCTGGAAAGAGGGGGTACTGGTGTCTGGTGTGGGGGACCAGGCTGTCTGATGCATGGAGGGTGGTGTCACTGATGCTGGAGAGAGAGGGGGATACTGCTGTCTGGAGTGGTGGACCAGGCTGTTTGATTCATGGTGGGTGCTGGCACTGATGCAGGAGAGAGGGGTGTAATGCAGTCTGGAATGGTGGACCAGGCTGTTTGATGCATGGAGGGTTCTGGCACTGATGCTGGAGAGAGGGGGGGTCTGCTCTCTCGTGTGGTGGATTAGGCTGTCTTATGCATTGAGGGTACTGGCGCTGATGCTAAAGGTTGGGGGGTACTGCTGTGTGGTGTGATGAACCAGGCTGTCTCATGCATTTAGGGTGCTGGCACTGATTCTGGAGGAAGGGGGGTACTGCTGTGTGGTGTGGGTGACCATGCTGTCTGATGCTTGGAGGGTGCTGGCACTGTTGCTGGAGAGAGGGGGGTACTGCTGTCTGGTGTGGGGGACCAGGCTATCTGATGCATGAAGGGTGGTGGCACTGATGCTGGAGAGTGGGTTACTGCTGTCTGGTGTGGTGGACCAGGCTGATGCATGTAGGGTGCTGGTACTGATGCTGGAGAGAGGGGTACTGCTGTCTCGTGTTGAGGACCATGCTGTCTGATGCTTGTAGGGTGCTGGCACTGATGCTGGAGAGAGGGAGGTACTGCTGTCTGGCGTTGGGGACAAGGCTGTCTGATGCATGAAGGGTGGTGGCACTAATGCTGGAGAGAGGGGGTACTGCTGTCTGGTGTGGTGGACCAGGCTGATGCATGTAGGGTGCTGGTACTGATGCTGGAGAGAGGGGTACTGCTGTCTCGTGTTGGGGACCATGCTGTCTGATGCTTGTAGGGTGCTGTCACTGATGCTGGAGAGAGGGGCGTAATGCTGTCTGGAGTGGTGGACCAGGCTGTCTGGTGCATGGAGGGTGCTGGCACTGATGCTGGAGAGAGGGGGTAGTGCTCTCTGGTTTGGTGGACCAGGCTGTCTGATGCATGGAGGGTGCTGGCACTGATGCTGGAGAGAGGGCGTTCTGCTATCTTGTGTGTTGTATTAGGCTGTCTGATGCATGGACGGTTCTGGCACTGATACTGGAGGTTGAGGGGTACTGCTGTGTGGTGTGGTGGACCAGGGTGTCTGATGCATGGGGGGTGCTGGAATTAATGCTGGATTTTGGGGGGTACTGCTGTCTGGTGTGGGGGACCAGGCTGTCTGATGCATGGAGGGTTCTGGCACTGATGCTGGAGAGAGGGGGATACTGCTGTCCCATTTGGGGGACCATGCTGTCTGATTCATGGAGGGTGCTGGCAGTGATGCTGGAGAGAGGGGTACTGCTGTCTCTTGTGGGGAACCATGCTGTCTGATGCTTGGAGGGTGCTAGCACTGATGCTGGAGAGAGGGGGGTACTGCTGTCTGGCATGGGGGACAAGGCTGTCTGATGCATGTAGGGTGGTGGCACTAATGCTGGAGAGAGGGGGTACTGCTGTCTGGTGTGGTGGGCCAGGATGTCTGATGCATGGATGGTGCAGGAACTGATGCTGTTGAGAGGGGGGCTACTGCAACCTGTTGTGGTGGATTAGGCTGTCTGATGTATGGAGGTTGCTTTCATTGATGCTGAAGAGAGGGGTGGTACTGCTGTCTGGAGTGTTGGACCAGGCTGTCTGATGCACGGAGGGTGCTGTCACTGATGCTGGAAAGAGGGGTGTACTGCTGTTTGGAGTGGTGGACCAGGCTGTCTGATGCATGGAGGGTGCTGGCACTGATGCTGGAGAGAGGGGGGTACTGCTGTCTGGAGTGGTGAACCAGGCTATCTGATACATGGAGGGTGCTGGCACTGATGCTGGAGAAAAGGGGATACTGCTGTCTGGTCTGGTGGACCAGGCTGTCTGATGCATGGAGGGTGCTGGCACTGATGCTGGAGAGAGTGGGGTACTGCTGTCTGGAGTGGTGGACCAGGCTGTCTGATGCATGGAGGGTGCTGGCACTGATGCTGGAGAGAGGGTGGAACTGCTGTCTCATGTGGGGTACCAGGCTGTCTGATGCATGGAGGGTGCTGGCACTGATGCTGGAGAGAGGGTGGTACTGCTGTCTGGTGTGGTGAATCAGGCTGTCTGATGCATGGAGGGTTCTGGCACTGATGCTGGAGAGAGGGGGATACTGCTGTCCCATTTGGGGGACCATGCTGTCTGATGCTTGGAGGGTGCTGGCACTGATGCTGGAGAGAGGTAGATACTGCTGTCTGGTGTGGTGGACCGGGCTGTCTGATGCATGGAGTGTGCTAACACTGATGCTGGAGAGAGGGGTACTGCTGTCTCGTGTGGGTGACCAGGCTGTCTGATGCATGGAGGGTGCTGGCACTGATGCTGGAGAGAAGGGGGTACTGCTGTCTGGTGTGGTGGACCAGGCTGTCTCATGCATGGAGGGTGCTGGAACTGATGCTTTGAAGAGGTGGATACTGCTGTCTGGTGTGGTGGACCATTCTGTCTGATGCATGGATGGTGCTGGCACTGATGCTGGAGAGAGGGGGGTACTGCTGTCTGGTGTGGTGGCATAGGCTGTCTGATGCATGGTGGGTTCTGGCGCTGATGCTGGAGAGAGGGGGGTACTTCTGTCTGGTGTGGTGGAATAGCTGTCTGATGCATTGAGGGTGCTGGCACTGATGCTGGATAGAGGGGGATATTGCTTTCTGGTGTGCTGGAATAGGCTGTCTGATGCATGGAGGGTGCTGGCACTGATGCTGGAGAGAGGGGGATACTGCTGTCTGGTGTGGTGGAACAGGCTGTCTGATGCATGGAGGGTGCTTTCACTGATGCTGGAAAGAGGGGTCTACTGCTGTCTGGTGTGAGGAACCAGGCTGTCTGATGCATGGAAGGTGCTGTCACTGATGCTGGAGAGAGGGGGGTACTGCTGTCTGGAGTGGTGGACCAGGCTATCTGATGCACATAGGGTGCTGGCACTGATGCTGGAGAGAGGGGTGTACTGCTGTCTGATGTGGTGTACCATGATGTCTGATGCATGGAGGGTGATTTCACTGATGCTGGAGAGAGGAGTGGGGGTACTTCTGTCTGGTTTGGTGGACCAGGCTGTCTGATGCATGGAGGGTGCTGGTGCTGATGCTGGAGAGAGGGTGGTACTGCTGTCTGGTGTGGTGGATCAGGCGGTCTGATGCATGGAGGGTGCTGGCACTGTTGCTGGAGAGATGAGTGGTCTGCTGTTTGGTGTGGTGGATTAGGCTGTCTGATGCATGGAGGGTGATTTCACTGATGCTGGCGAGAGGAGGGTGGTACTGCTCTCTGGTGTGGTGGACCAGGCTGTCTGATGCATGGAGGGTGCTGGCACTGATGCTGGAGAGAGGGGGGTACTGCAGTCTGGAGTGGTGGACCAGGCTATCTGATACACATAGGGCAAGGCCCCTGGGAATTCTGACATGAGATTTTCATAAGAACACAATCATGAACTATAACGGTGCATAAGGTCACTCTTCTTGGTGATTTTTATTAGTATTTCTGTTTATACATAGAATCTGGTTCCCTTCCCCTCTTTTTATATCCAAAACCCCCTATACGTTTAGAATGTGATGTTTTCATTGCTATAACATCATACATTAGCTAATGAAATTGCTGCCTTCTGCAATAGGAGTGAACAGTCACTTATCTACCACAGCTCCCACTGCAGAGACGGTGGCACAGCACATCATGCTTGGTGATATTTGCTCAACCTGCACTACAGCCTAATAAAATTTTCAGACTTACATTATTGCACTAGGGCCAACTTAAACAAAACCTTGTCAATAGCATAAACCTCTTTAGTCCATACCTCACTTTGTACAAACCTATTTGTGCCTTTAAGGTATAGAGACGCTATCTTAAATGAATAATTGGTAAAATGAATTTAACTGTCTAAATTTTTAAGAAAAATAAAGTAATTATGCCCAGAAAAGTGAAATATAATGATGTGTAGACCTGTTGAAAGAATAGACCTGTTAAATAAATAATTGCACTGTACGCATTTTTGCCAGGGTTATTGATTACGTATTGTTATTGGTTGATAGAATCACGTAAAAGTTATTGAGAAATGTTGTGTGCATAAACAGCTGTTGGGCCAGAGGGTAGCATGCTGTGTTTCCGTGCCAGCAACTCAGGTTCAGAGCATAGCTCTGGGAGCTGGCTGGGCAGCACGAGGATTTGTGGAACACATCATTGCTCGGAGACTGGGAAGGTATGGTACAGTGTTCTGTCACATGGTGGACACATTGTGATGGGCTTGAGAACTGTATCTCACAACTGGTTTACATGCATGTCATGGCCTGATGGTGTCACGCAGTGTGTCAGGGAAAGCAGGTAGACATGAAAAATGAGTTTTGCAATAACTTCTCTAGTCCATTTCCAATGGAATATGTATGAATGAGGATGCTAGTTCATGGAAATTAAAAAATATATATATATATATGTATACACACACACACACACACACACACACACACACACACACATGCACACACACAGTATCTCTGTGTCTCTTTCACCATACACACACACACACATATTTGTATGTATGTTACAGATTGCATATAAATATACAAGTGATACATAGTGGGAACCTCATGAGTGGTGTAGAAAGCACATGCAAATATATAAGTGATAGACAGTTGAAACCTCATTAGTGGGATAGATAGCATGCTTATAGAAATACCTTATTTATCACATAAGATCCCCTCTGCATATGTCATCTATGTAACAGGCTAGGACCTTAAGGGAGAGACATTTGTTTTGCTTTTTTGGGCCTAAAATAATTTTTATAAGTCTGTTATTTTTTGAACTAGTTTTTATGTGCTTTCCACCATCCTGATTGCTATAACCACTGCCATGAAAGTGAAGTCAGGATGACAAGCTGACACTGTGATGTGGTAGTTTGTTAGTGCCTCAGAACTTCCGCAGAAATTACAAACCACCGCCGCAGAAGTTCTGCGGCAAATGGTAGTCTTGCTGCAGAATTTGGTCCCACTGAGCCGCGGAAAAGTAGGGGCCCTGACATAGGGTGCTGGCACTGATGCTGGAGAGAGGGGTGTACTGCTGTCTGGAGTGGTGGACCAGGCTGTCTGATGCATGGAGGGTGCTGGCACTGATGCTGGAGAAAGGATGATACTGCTGTCGGGTGTGGTGGACCAGGCTGTCTGATGCATGGAGGGTGCTGGCACTGATGCTGGAGAGAGGGGGATACTGCTGTCTGGTGTGGTGGACCAGGCTGTCTGTTGCATGGAGGGTGCTGGCAATGATGGTGGAGAGAGGGGTCTACTGCTGTCTGGTGTGAGGAACCAGGCTGCCTGATGCATGGAAGGTGCTGTCACTGATGCTGGAGAGAGGGGGGTACTGCTGTCTGGTGTGGTGGACCATGATGTCTGATACATGGAGGGTGATTTCACTGATGCTGGAGAGAGGAGGGGGGTACTGCTGTCTGGTTTGGTTGACCAGGCTGTCTGATGCATGGAGGGTGCTGGCGCTGATGCTGGAGAGAGGGGGGTACTGCTGTCTGGGGTCGTGGATCCGGCGGTCTGATGCATGGAGGGTGCTGGCACTGATGCTGGAGAGAGGGGGTCTGCTGTCTGGTGTGGTGGATTAGGCTGTCTGATGCATGGAGGGTGCTAGCACTGATGCTGAAGAGGGGGGGTACTACAGTGTGATGTGGTGGACCAGGCTGTCTGATGCATGGAGTGTACTGGCACTGATGCTGGAGAGAGGTGGGTTTGCTGTCTGGTGTGGTGGACCAAGCTGTCTGATGCATGGAGTGTGCTGGCGCTGATGCTGGATAGAGGTGGTAATGCTGTCTGGTGTGGGGGACCATGCTGTCTGATGCATGGAGGGTGCTAGCACTGATGCTGGAGAGAGGGGGATACTGCTGTCTGGTGTGGTGGACCACTCTGTCTGATGCATGGATGGTGCTGGCGTTGATGGTGGAGAGAGAGGGGTACTGCTGTCTGGTGTGGTGGACCAGGCTATCTGATGCATGGAGTCTGCTAGCACTGATGTTGGAGAAAGAGGGGGATACTGCTGTCTGGAGTGGTGGATCAGGCTGTCTGATTCAAGGTGGGTGCTGGCACTGATGCTGGACAGAGCGGTGTAATGCTGTCAGGAATGGTGGACCAAGCTGTCTGATGCATGGAGGGTGCTGGCACTGATGCTGTAGAGAGGGAGTACTGCTGTCTGGTTTGGTGAACCAGGCTGTCTGATGCATGGAGGGTGCTAGCACTGATGCTGGAGAGAGGGGGGTTCTGCTGTCTCGTGTGGTGGATTAGGCTGTCTTATGCATGGAGGGTGCTGGCGCCGATGCTGGAGGTTGGGGGGGTACTGCTGTGTGGTGTGGTGGACCAGGCCATCTGATGCGTGGAGTGTGCTGGCACTTATGCTGGAGGGAGGGGGGTACTGCTGTGTGGTGTGGTGGATTAGGCTGTCTGATGTATGGAGGGTGCAGGCATTGATGCTGGAGGTTGGGGGTACTGCTGTCTGGTGTGGTGGGCTAGGATGTCTGATGCATGGAGGGGTCAGGAACTGATGCTGTTGAGAAGGTTGTACTGCCATCTGGTGTGGTGGATTAGGCTGTCTGATGTATGTAGGGTGCTGGCATTGATGTTGGAGAGAGGGGGGTGTACTGCTGTCTGGTGTGGTGGACCAGGCTGTCTGATGCATGGAGGGTGCTGGCACTGATGCTGGAGAGAGGGTGGTACTTCTGTCTGGTGTGGACGACCAGGCTGTCTGATGCATGGAGGGTGCTGGCACTGATGCTGGAGAGAGGAGGGTACTGCTGTCTGGTGTGGTGGACCAGGCTATCTGATGCATGGAGGGTGCTGGCACTGATGGTGGAGAGAGGGTGGTACTGCTGTCTGGTGTGGGCGACCAGGCTGTCTGATGCATGGAGGGTGCTGGCACTGATGCTGGAGAGAGGGGGGTACTGCTGTCTGGTGTGGTGGACCACTCTGTCTGATGCATGGACGGTGCTGGCGCTGGAGAGAGAGGGGTACTGCTGTCTGGTGTGGTGGACCAGGCTATCTGATGCATGGAGTGTGCTAGCACTGATGTTGGAGAAAGAGGGGGATACTGCTGTCTGGAGTGGTGGATCAGGCTGTCTTATTCAAGGTGGGTGCTGGCACTGATGCTGGAGAGAGGGGTGTAATGCTTTCTGGAATGGTGGACCAGGCTGTCTGATGCATGGAGGGTGCTGGCACTGATGCTGGAGAGAGGGTGTACTGCTGTCTGGTTTGGTGAACCAGGCTGTCTGATGCATGGAGGGTTCTGGCACTGATGCTGGAGTGAGGGAGGGGTCTGCTGTCTCATGTGGTGGATTAGGCTGACTTATGCATGGAGGGTGCTGGCACTGATGCTGGAGTGAGGGGGGTACTGCTGTCTGGTGTGAGGGTCCAGGCTGTCTGATGCATGGAGGGTGGTGGCACTGATGCTGGAGAGAGGGTGTACTGCTGTCTGGTTGGGTGAACCAGGCTGTCTGATGCATGGAGGGTTCTGGCACTGATGCTGGAGTGAGGGAGGGGTCTGCTGTCTCATGTGGTGGATTAGGCTGACTTATGCATGGAGGGTGCTGGCACTGATGCTGGAGGTTGGGGGGTACTGCTGTGTGGTGTGGTGGACAAGGCCGTCTGATGCATGGAGGGTGCTGGCACTGATGCTGGAGGAAGGGCGGTACTGTTGTGTGATGTGGGTGACCATGCTGTCTGATGCTTGGAGGGTGCTGGCACTGATGCTGGAGAGAGGGGGGGTACTGCTGTCTGGTGTGAGGGACCAGGCTGTCTGATGCATGGAGGGTGGTGGCACTGATGCTGGAGAGAGGAGGTACTGCTGTCTGGTGTGGTGGACCAGGCTGTCTGATGCATGGAGGGTACTGGCACTGATGCTGGAGAGAGGGGGGTCTGCTATCTCGTGTGTTGGATTAGGCTGTCTAATGCATGGACGGTGCTGGCGCTGATACTGGAGGTTGGGGGGTACTGCTATTTGGTGTGGTGGACCAGGCTGTCTGATGCATGGGGGGTGCTGGCATTGATGCTGGAGGTTGGGTGGTACTGCTGTCTGTTGTGGTGGACCAGGCTGTCTGATGCATGGAGGTTGCTTGCATTGATGCTGAAGGGGGGGGTACTGCTGTCTCTTGTGGGGGACCATGCTGTCTGATGCATGGAGGGTGCTGGCCCTGATGCTGGAGAGAGGGGGGTACTGCTGTCTGGTGTGGTGGACCACTCTGTCTGATGCATGGAGGGTGCTGGCACTGATGTTGTAGAGAGAGGGGGATACTGCTGTCTGGTGTGGTCGACCAGGCTGTCTTATGCATGGAGGGTGCTGGCAATGATGCTGGAGAGAGGGGGATACTGCTGTCTGGTGTGGTGGAGCAGGCTGTCTGATTCATGGAGGGTGCTGGCACTGATGCTGGAGAGATGGGGGGTGGTACTGCTGTCTGGTGTGGTGGACCAGGCTCTCTGTTGCATAGAGGGTGCTGGCACTGATGCTTTAGAGAAGGGGTACTGCTTTTTCCCCTAGCTGGGCAGAAAAGGAGGGCTCCCTCAGGCTCTGGCTCTCCTGGTGCTGATGCTGGATAGAGGGGGGGGTACAGTTTTTTCTGGAGCTGGGCAGAGAAGGAGGGCTCCCTCAGGTTCTGGCTCTCCTGGTGGAAGTCCTCTAGTCTGCATCTAACTCATCGATTCTTTGCCTCTGGCTCTGTATTAGGCTTTGCTGGTTCTGCATGATGGCTGTCTGCTCCTTAAGGTATAGCACTCATTTCATGGGGTTCTCCAGGAGGCTCTCAGTCACTGGCGGCAGCAGGCAAGCAGTGGAGGAATGCAATTAATTATTTCCATTTTCAGGTGTGACGGATCCAGTATTGTGCTCTGGCTGTTTAACTTCTGTCCTGCAAATAAAAAGAAAAAACATGAAACAGTTGTTTCCATAATTCTAGATAACAGCAAATAAAACATTACCCAAAATAATAACTCCAAATTTGATTACAATACTGGCATCTTAAGATGGAGTGTCAGAGTATCAATGCCCTATAAGTGAAGAGCAGAACCTTCTCCTTGGGTATGTATTAGACAAGTGCTACAAGCATTGTATAGTAAATGGCATAGTCGTTGGGGACACACACACACACACATCTAGTCTTCAGAATGTTTCCAGTGTCCGTTATTACTGTGACATGTTAAGTGGCTTTTGCACCTGCTTTTTCAAACTGTGGCATTAAGTCCCACTGCTCACTAGATAGATGTAAATTAAAAAAAAGGAACTCATTACCACCTGGGTGGCCATTTTGTGTCAGGTTAACAACGAGTAGTTCGGACTTCAAATGGAGCTATTGGAGGCGATGAGTTACCGTTGTGATTCTGTAAGATGGGTGTTCAGCCTTTTCAGGGTCTTCAGCCTTATGTAAATTTCTGAATCAGATGTGAGCTCCAATGTGTGGCCTGTACCATCCCCAGCATGTGGCCCTTCTCATACCCATATTTTGCCATATTTCAGAGTTAAAATAACAGTCATAAACAGTCAGTCATATTTTATTAAGTTACAGTATTTAAAATAGTTGCAATTTTAAAATAATTATTCAGAGCAGCTCTGGAGCATTTTTCAGGCTTTGTAAAATATGCGGTTAAGCACTCGGCACTTTCTGTACTTCTCCTTTAATGTAACGTTAAGTAACTTGTATTTACCTACACTGTTCATAGACTCTTGCTAAGGTACAGTTGGGTGAATGGTTTGGAAGGGGATGGGAGGGGCCAGGGGAACACAACACTTGCTGTGTCTTGCTCTCGGCGTCTCTCTCCCCGCAGTAGGTTGTCTCTGTTCATGTTGCACTATCTCTGTCTCGGTCTCTTGGGAAGCTTCAAGCAGCTGTGTAGCATACCGGATGATCCCTTCAAGAACTGTGCCATAACAGAGGTTGGTAAGTTAAGCATGGGAGTAAAGTCTGCCTGAGCCAGATTACAAACTCACTCTGTCTGAACAGAAGCACATGACTGTGACGATGCACTGCTTGCCGCCTTGCCTGAAATACCATTGACTCCAGGGGCACTACAAGTATCTTCCCTCTCAGCTCTGCTGAAGAAAGAGATGTTGCCAGCAGACACTGTGTCCTTGATCCAATGGTCCTTGTATAGCAACTGCCTTGTGTGCATAGCTGTGTTATCAAAGGTTGCTGATGGGAAGTCTAATTGTTGGCGTAATGGCAAGAGAAATGCAACTAAAACCACGAAAATGGTGGGAGCCATCCTACATGGACTAATGCCCTATGCGAGTCATAAAATCCAATCTCTCTTTTGTTTCCCCAGGTCTGAAATGAAGGGAGTAAACATTCTGGAAAATGTCACAAACCATATTACATTTGGGTGCTCAGAAACGCCATGCTACAAAGGAGAAGCAAGAAAAACTGGATGCTGTCCTGGCAGATTCCTTGACTGAACCAATTTTTTGTGATCAACTCATCTGCACCATCTGTCACCTCATCTGTTTCTCTCTTGACAAGTGCTCATGGCTGCATCTCTGAAACATCACATAAGTGACCTGACACTGGATCCAATATTGAAAAGGTTGATCAAGGTATTATGGTTGAGACAGCTGCTTCTACAGATGAAACTGGTGATGCATTGTCTTTGACTCCAGAGTCTACCAGCAATTCAACCCAGTCAAGAAATGATCCTGAATGTCACTTGACAGATCCTGCAGAGTGGTTCCCAGTAAGTTCTGCTACCGTAAATTTCTGGGTTGAGAAAGGACCAGGCACTTGCCAGAATAAGTGCCACTCTGACAGTTACTTAAAGTCAAAGAGGTACTACAATCCTCACAGAGCCAAACAAAGGGGCATTTCCGGTTCCTAAAAAATCACATGTTCTATGCCCACTGGCCAAACGGTGAGATGCATCTGTGGAAGTGGTTGCTGTATAGTCCTTCAAAGGGGTCCCTCTATTGTTTCTTCTGCACACTGATGGTGAGTCAAAAGGACCAGTTTTCACAAGTAAAGGGTTTAAGTGACTGGAAAAAGGCAGATGAGAGAATCCACATCCATGAAGAAAGTGCAGCGCACAGAGAGTGCATTCTCAAGGTATGCAGCCATTGCAAAGAATACTGCCATGTGGACTACAGCTTGGAGAAGTAGTATCAGGAGAGGAAACAATATTGATGTACTACATCGGGTAGTTGCTGCTGTGACACTGTTGGTGGAGAGAGGACTGGCCCTCCAAGGAGATGATGAATTACTTGGATCAAAACATAATGTAAACTTCCTTGGCTGCAAGGAATTAATAGCACAGTTTGACCCCTTTCTGGTGTGGCATATAGACAAATTTGGTAATGCTGATCAGGGGAAAGCCAGCTTACTTGTCCTCCACTATTTTTGAAGAATTCATGCAAATCATGGCGAAGCATGTCCGAGGCACAATTGTGAAAGAAATTGCAACAGCCAAGTACTTTTCAATATCTGTTGATTCAATGTCAGATTAAACCCATGTTGACCAGCTGACTGTGATTGCCCGGTATTTGCCAAATGGCACACCAATTGAGCAGTTCTTGACTTTCCCGCAAATCGGTAGTCATATGGCTGAAGAACTTGCAAATACTCTGCTACAGTACTTGCAAGCTGAATCGATTGATTTTATGGATTGCTGTGGCCAGTCTTACAACAATGCAAATAACATGGCTGGCCGGTACACTGGCATGCAAGCTCGTCTCGAAACAGTGAACCCTCTTGCTTTATTTGTACCTTCTGCTGCACATTCTCTGAACCTAGTTGGTTCTAATGCTGTTGATTGTTGCGTTGAGGCAGTCAGCTTCTTTGACTTTCTTCAGAAACTATACACGTTCTTCTCTGCATCTACTTACCATTGGTCAGTTTTGATAAAACACTTGAAAGAGAAAGGTGGAGGACTGACAGTGAAGTCACTGTCTGACACACGGTGGTCTGCAGGTGCTGATGCAATAAAGGTGCTCTTTGATGGCTACACAGACATCAAAGCTGCCCTGGAGGAAATGTCTGACGACCAATGGCAGAATGGCACTACAAGATACGAGGCAGATTCCTTGTCAAAAATATGGAGTTACTGGAAACTGCATTTCTGTGTGACCTGTGGAATGCAATTCTTACCAGATTTAATGCAACAAGCAAATCTTTGCAGAATAAAAAAGTTGATTTGAAATTAGCAGTTGAACTACTGACCTCTATAGGAAACTTTGTGAATGTATTACGTGATCACTTTGATACATTGGAAACATGAACGCAGGCGTTATCTGGCACATTGCATTACAGAACTGATCACTCGAGGAAGAGAAAGAGAAACACTCGGTATGATGACTTGCAGTCTGAGGGAGTTGTTTTAACTGGCAGAGAGAAATTCAGGAGTGAGGCTTATTTAGTTATAATTGATCCCCTCATCATGGCCTTAAACAAAAGGATTTCAATCTACCAAACTATGACCACTTTAAAGTCATAGTGGACTTCAACAAGTTAACAGATGAAGAAATTAATCCTGAGGCTCAGAAACCAGCTCAAGCACACCCACCAGACTTGTCTGCAGAGGTCTTGGTGAAATGGCAAAATTTATCAGCTTTGCAAAGGCAAGAGGCTGTGATCTGCCACTCTCTCAGGCAGCACTACTGCATAATGAAGAACTTCAGGAGACCTTTGCAAATGTTTCTGTAGCTCTTCACATCTACCTGTCGCTGATGGTTACTAACTGTTCAGATGAACGCTCCTTCAGCAAGATGGCCCTCATCAAAAACAAACTTCAATATACAATGCAAGATGATCGTTTGAGTGCACTCACACTCTTAAGTATTGAAAGTGATCTACTCCAACAAATTGACTTTAATGAGCTAATTGATAAGTTTGCCACTGCTAAGTCATGGAATGTCAAGTAAGCCTTGCATAAATTGTGCTGTTTCTCTTTTGGGGGGCTGTAGTTCTCTATAGAAAGGAGTAACGTATACCTGGGGAAAAGGCCAAGGGTTTGGTAAGCATCCTGGGGATTGTGGCCTCTGGAAGGTAATGTCCTGTATCTGGGATGTGTGTGATGCATTTGTTTTCTTTTGTTTTATCTGCCTGTGAGACCTCCTGCTTCATGTCCCTTGGATGCACCCCACACTTTGACGTGGATGGTGCAGTGCACCTAACTCTCCTCCAGGAGCCCCAGAACTTGCCCCAGAACATCTAAACCCCAGAGCTTCACAGTACAGTGATGCTCATGTGGTGACTAGTGGTACTGTGAGACCTTCTGCTTCATGTCCCTTGGGTGCACCCCACACTTCGACATGGATGGTGCAGTGCACCTACCTCTCCTCCAGGAGACCCAGAACTTGCCCCCAGAACATCTAAACCCCAGAGCTTCACAGCACAGTGATGCTCATGTAGTGACTAGTGGTATTGTTCACACCAGCTGCAGCTGCAGCTGGAGATTTAAGGTCAGCCAGTTTCCCACACCCCCTGACTCCAGGGGGAAACAATTTTCTGCCAGAAGTGGTCCAGTGTACAGGCTTTAGTGAGTCTTTTTAAAAGACCCCCAACTGGTTCAGTACTGAAGAGTGTATCAAATAGATCAGGATATCTCCTGATAATTATGAACATCCATAGACATTCTAGAGCATCCTCAGCTATGTGTCCCCAATCCTTATCCATGATAACTCCATCTGCGGTGCGTCTGTCCATGATCATGGTTGGAAATATCCAGGGTGGATGAAAATGCACAAATTCCTGGCAAAAATACAGTCAAGGGACAGAACAAGATAACAAAATCCATTTTTCAAGTTTGTAAATAAGAGATTCTAACTAAATGACGCAATAAATATTTATGTCAGTTAGATTAGTATACCGATAATGGTTTTCACTGCTTGCATATGTCACATCACATTGTTTTTCTGTTGTGTTTAATAAACAATGTTTTAATACCATTAGTATTTCCATCATTTAAATTGCCTATGGTATATATTCCATCATATTTCTGGTTGTTGTTTTGCCTAATTTTTGCAACAGGTCTGTTTAGGTAATTTTTCTTGGCTAAGATAATTATAGTCTGCCTAATCAGTAGAGGAGGTACCAACACAAGAGAGGTTATCAGTGTGACAACCCACCTCTCGCTCTGGGCTGAAACAGCTTTTAGAGAGGTGTGTGTCCTTGGGTATTCGCTGCCACCAGCCGGACTTTCCTTCCGGCACCTTTTTCAAGTGTACAAACTTGAATAATCACACGTGCAATTGCACAAGTTAAAGTCTGGTAGTGTGTCTCTTTCAGGTGGCAGATGCTACACAGAGTTTACCCTAGCCAGTGGAAAACCAAATCTTACCTTAGAAAAATGACATCAGAGACACAACTGTTGAGCAAATAAATAGCTTTTACTTAACAGAAAGTGCAATGAGCATTTACAGGAAATGTATTTACAACACAAGAGAATAACACTTATACAGGAAAAGTAAGCAAATGTTTTAAACAACAGATGGCAAAAGAAGAAGGCTATTACTGAAATATACTATCACTAAACTTACCCTTCCTTGTCCTTACAAGAGACACTGGACCCTGTTCTAACTGCCAGCTCCCACGGACATCCAGGTAGGCTCCAAGCTTATGTCCCCTCACAGCTTCCAGGGCAAGAGAGAGTTCTCTGTCTTACAGAAGCTTATATAGTCTATGGAGACTAGGTCATTCCTATTCTCCCTTAAATGCACCAACCACCTAACATGTATGTATTTAATTGTCCCAATCAGAGTGAACACCTATTGGTGACCAATTATATTCCCTTTTCACCTTAAGGTTATATTTGAATGATCCAATCCATTCAAACTGCCCTGTGTCCGTGTCTGCAAGGTCTGTGTGTGTCTGGAGATGTCCACTCGAGATTTATGACCCAGCTCTTATCTAGCAGCTAGGAATTCCACAAGCTGGTTGCTGCTGGAGGATTTCAGCCTCAGTGTATTTTTTCCACACTGCTAAAAAAATAAGGCATCTACAGAATCCAAACCATTAACTCTTTCCTTCCCATTTCTGTCACATCTCCCCCCCCCAGATAATGAAGGTGTGTCCCTTGGGCTACCCCAAGTGACACAGCCGTTCATACAATTACTGAGGTGCCCAAAAAAGTATCCAGCCAGGCCATTAGCCCTGCCTAGATAGCCCATCTGCATTTGCATTTTGTTTGCCACTGCGATGCTGTATGGTCATGTTGTATGCCTGCAGTACCAAACTCCAACGTAGTAGTTTACCATTTGTCCACTGGACCAATGAAGCCAAATCAGGGATTATGATCTGTGACCACAGTAAATTCTCTCCCATATAGGTAAGGCTGCAGCTTCTGAAGGGCCCACACTATTCCCAAGCATTCCTTCTCAATTGTGGCGTATGCCTCCTCTCTGGGCAAAAGCCTTCGGCTGAGGTACACAACTGGGTGCTCCTCCCCCTGCTGAGTAACTTGGCTCAGCACAGCCCCCAGCCCATGATCTGAGGCATCCACATGGACCATAAACTTTAAACTATAATTGGGGCTAGCCAATACAGCTGGGCTGCTTAAGGCCTTCTTTAGCTCCTGAAAAGCAACCTCACAGCCTTCTGACCACTTCACTGCATCTGGCTTTCCCTTCTTGGTTAGGTCTGTCAGGGCTTAGCCAGATCGCTATAGCGGGAACAAACCTTTGGTAGTACCCTGCAGTCCCTAGAAATGCCCTGACCTGTTTCTTTGTGTGAGTAGGCCAGGCCAGGATGGCATCAACCTTGGCAGGCTCCAGGCGGATGTGTCCACTACCCACCGGGTACGGTGAGGATACTTCTGCCATACCTATCTGGCACTTCTCTGCCTTGACTGTCAGACCTGCCTTCTTTAACCTGTGGAACACATCCCGCACATTCTTGATGTGCTCATCCCAGGTCTGGCTATATATGGCTATATCATCCATATAAGCCAATGCAAACTCACCTACCCCAGACAGAATGCGATCTACAAGCCACTGAAAGGTTGCAGGTGCATTCTTCATTCCGAATGGCATTACCTTAAATTCATATAAACCAAATGGAGTAACAAACGCTGATCTTTCCCTGGCCACAGGGGTCAGAGGTATCTGCCAATAGCCCTTTGTTAGGTCTATTGTGGTCAAATACTTGGCTCCCCCCAGTCGCTCCAGGGTCTCATCTGTTCTGGGCATGGGATAAGCATCAGACTCTGTGCAGCTGTTAAGCTTCCGGTAGTCCACGCAGAATCGTGTGGTGCCATCTCTTTTGGGGATCAGTACCACGGGTGATGCCCAGGGGCTACTAGATTCCTGGATTACCCCCAGTTCCAGCATCTCTTTGAGCTCCTCTTTCACAGTCTGCTTAACATGCTCAGGTACCCTGTAGGGGGACTGTTTCAGGGGATCCTGGGTCCCTGTATCCACATGGTGCTCTGCCATCGTGGTGTACCCTGGTTTCCCTGTGAACATGTCTTCAAATTCTCTCAGCACACCCCTAATTTCTTGCACCTGGGCTGGTGTCAGCTGTTCCGAGAGGGTAAGGCTGTCCACAGAGGATGCACCCCTGGCCTCCCCAAGTAAGTCCACCAGTGGATCTACCTCAGTTTCCTCCTCTGGAGCACTGCATACAGCGAGGACAATTTCCTCTCTGTCATGGTAGGGCTTCAGCATGTTAACATGATACACCTTTCGTTTGCATCTCCTGTCCGGGAGCTCTATCATGTAATTGACGTCACTAACCTTTTGGACAATGGAGAATGGCCCCTCCCATGCTGCCTGTAACTTATTCTGTCGGACAGGGATGAGTGCCATCACTCGCTGTCCCACCTCGTATTCTCTGGCTCGGGCCCCACGGTCATACCAGACTTTCTGCCGCTGTTGTGCAGTGGCCAGGTGCTCCTGAGCAAACCCCATGAGCTCCCTAAGGTGGGTCCTGAAGTTCAGGACATACTCCACAACAGACTCCCCTTGGGAGGCACGGTCACCCTCCCATTCATCCCGAATCAAATCTAGTGGCCCCCGCACCCTATGACCAAACAGGAGCTCGAAAGGTGAGAACCCTGTGGACTCCTGTGGGACTTCCCTGTATGCAAATAGGAGATGAGGCAAATATTTGTCCCAGTCTCTCTTATGCTGGTCAGCAAAAGTCCTTAGCATGGTCTTAAGGGTTGAGATTAAATCGCTCCACTAGACCATTAGCTTGGGGATGGTATGGGGAGGTTTTGAGCTGCTTTACCCACACTTCTCCCACAAACTACTCATTAATCCTGACATAAAATTGGCACCCGGTCTGACAGTATCTCCTGGGAAAGCCCACCCGGCTAAATATTTCCAACAGTGCATCTGCCACTGGTCCTGCCTCAGAGGATGTTAGGGCCACTGCCTCTGGGTATCTAGTGGCATAGTCTACAACTACCAGGATATACCGCTTGCCAGTGCGACTTAGGGTGCTCAATGGCCCACTATGTCCACTGCTACCCTCTTGAAGGGTTCATCAATAATGGGCAGGGGCACCAAAGCTGCCTTGGCCTTGTCCCCCATTTTCCTACCGCTGGCACTGTGGACAAGTCCGGCAATAATTTGCCACATCCTTGCCAATACCAGGCCAGAAGAAATTGTTGGTGAGGTGCTTTTTCGTGCGCCTCACTCCCAAGTGCCCTGAAAAAGGGATATCATGTGCAAGGGCCAAAAGCTGCTGACGGTGAACCTTAGGGACTACCAGCTGCTGGAGTACCTCACCAGCTAGCCCTTCCTCTGTTGTACATTCTCTGTACAACAGCCCATTGTCCCAGTAAATGGACTCTTTACCCCCCTGAGAATGCTCAGCCCTATGAGCTATTTCCCTCAGTTTTCCAGGGTGAGGTCAGTTAGCTGTGCAGCACTCAGCTGCCTCGTCTGACCCTTCCCAGTGCCCCTCCTGAAGGAAGTCCTGTGGGTTCCTCTATTTGTGACTGGGGTTCTGGACTGCAGCTTCTAGCCAGCCCCTCCCTGTGCTGGACACTTCCTCGGCTGCTGAGGTGTGGCTGGACCACCCAGAGTCAACCCCTCTTCCCCCTCAGAAGCTTGCCCTTGTGCCTGACTACGAGTTACAACACACACCAGTTTTTTACTGGGGTCCAAATCCTTCCCCACAATCATACTTACAGGTAGGTCCTCTACAACTCCCACCTCCTTTTCTACATGGCCCGCTTCCCAGCTCAGGAAGACTCTAGCCATTGGTAATGGGACTGGTGGCCCTGTGAATGCCTGAACCTTGGAGTATTTCCGAGGCATGATCTGCTCTGCCCGAATGAGATCTTGCCTTACCAGGGAGATGTTAGCACCTGTGTCCCATAGTCCCTGTGTTACTATTCCCTTAACTGTAATGGGACGCAGATTCTCATCAGAGGAGAGTAGTTCTTCAGACTGGACACACCCTACAAACACACCAGTGCCCTTTTGATTACCCCCGCCCCAATATCTCTGCCCCTTAACCAGTTTCTGAGGGCAGTTATATCTCAAGTGTCCCACTTGATTGCAAATATGACATTTCTTGGGACCTATTTCTTGAGTCCCCTTAGAACCAGAGGGCTCTACTTTGGGCTCAGGTGCAGGCTGGTTTCCTTTGGGCTGCCCCCCTTGGGATCCCTTATACCCATGTGCTGCCCCCATACCATACACTGAGGCTGACATCCTCCAGCAGCAACCAGCTTGTGGAATTCCTAGCTGCTAGATAAGAGCTGGGTCATAAATCTCGAGTGGACATCTCCAGACACAAACAGACCTTGCAGACATGGACACAGGGCAGTTTGAATGGATTGGATCATTCAAATATAACCTTAAGGTGAAAAGGGAATATAATTGGTCACCAATAGGTGTTCACTCTGATTGGGACAATTAAATACATACATGTTAGGTGGTTGGTGCATTTAAGGGGAGAATAGGAATGACCTAGTCTCCATAGACTATATAAGCTTCTGTAAGACAGAGAACTCTCTCTCTTGCCCTGGAAGCTGTGAGGGGAAACATAAGCTTGGAGCCTACCTGGTATGTCCGTGGGAGCTGGCAGTTAGAACAGGGTCCAGTGTCTCTTGTAAGGACAAGGAAGGGTAAGTTTAGTGATAGTATATTTCAGTAATAGCCTTCTTCTTTTGCCATCTGTTGTTTAAAAACATTTGCTTACTTTTCCTGTATAAGTGTTATTCTCTTGTGTTGTAAATACATTTCCTGTAAATGCTCATTGCACTTTCTGTTAAGTAAAAGCTATTTATTTGCTCAACAGTTGTGTCTCTGATGTCATTTTTCTAAGGTAAGATTTGGTTTCCACTGGCTAGGGTAAACTCTGTGTAGCATCCGCCACCTGAAAGAGACACACTACCAGACTTTAACTTGTGCAATTGCACGTGTGATTATTCAAGTTTGTACACTTGAAAAAGGTGCCGGAAGGAAAGTCTGGCTGGTGGCAGCGAATACCCAAGGACACACACCTCTCTAAAAGCTGTTTCAGCCCAGAGGGAGAGGTGGGTTGTCCCATATTGGTGGTAGAAGTGGGATTTCAGCCTCAGTGTATTTTTTCCACACTGCTAAAAAAATAAGGCATCTACAGAATCCAAACCATTAACTCTTTCCTTCCCATTTCTGTCACAATCAGATTGAAAGACACAGCTGTCTTTATTTTCAGTTTGTCTTTTTTTAGGTTATAAGGCAGGGTGAGCAGATCAGGAAATGTAAACAAACATATTTTGCTGTCGTAACACCAGTATGGTGGGCAGTCAATTTCTCACTCTTTAAAACAAAAAAGGATGTGACTAAAACTACCAGCTGCACCAACCGTCCCTACAGAATGTGAGTAATCAATTTATTTATTTATTTATTTTTACACTTGAAGGCCTAAGGGGTTTCAGTGTCCCTTTAAGCAGCTGGTGAGGCAATTGTTTGGAAGACCTAACAAGCATTTTATCCTCAATAAAAGCCCCCAAACTCACCACAGAGCATCTAGATCCCCAGACCCCGGCCTTCATATGTCACATGACAGGGTGAGTGCAATAGAGTGTTGTACCTGTTAATAACGGGGGTTGTCTCTGCATCTGGTGGTTGTTAAGGTTAATAAACTAAAACTAGAATGAACAATATGCTCAGAAAATGTTGCGCAAAATAATAAAAATTAGTAAGAAAAGTTGGGCGTTTTACATGGCCACCCGAGTTGTGAGTGTTCCAGGTCCCCCTAAGGCTTGATCTGGCCCAGGTTCTGCAACAACCTCTCCTGCAGATGGCAGAGTGTTAAAATAGGGGCTGATGTCTCTTCTGTCAAAAAGGTCTCCCTGGGAGTGCCCCAATTGTCCATACTTGGCCTGCTGCTGTTTAGTTTATTTCTAAATGAGCTCTCTGATGCCTGCACTAGCAAAATCATTCTATATGCTGATGATGCAGTCATTATGAACTGCCACTCCCAGCTTGCTCAACTCCAACAAAATCTCCAGGCCACCTTTCACAAACTTGAAGACTGGTTTCAACAAAAAAAGCTACTACTCAACTACAAAAAACTGAAAACCATGCTCATCTCAAGCTGCCAACACAAGGCAAGAAACCCTCTACTCACCATTACCAACAACAAGGCAGTCCCACTGGAACAAGTCGACTGCTTTAAATACCTGGGGGCCATAATAGATGACACCCTGTCATTCTCAAAGCACATTGAACAGGTAGTAAAAGCTGTCAGCATCAGGCTTGGGGTTTTATATAGGCACCATAAATACGTTACGCCCACAGCTCTATGCCTGTCTGTCACCAGTTCTATCCGATCTATAATTGACTATGGTCTGGTAGTGTAATGTGCTGCCTCTGAAACTGCCCTAAAATGGGTGGCTATGGTGCTCAATAAAGCATGTAGGTTAGTCTTTGGGGAAAAGAAACTTACCCACACATGTGTCCTGTATGAAAAAAACTTACTGGCTTACACTCAGTAACAGGGTAAAATGTCAAACTTGCCTACTAGGTGAAAAGTCCAACTAGGCCTTGCACCCCCCCCCCAGAATCCAACAATAATTCATTTGACTGGCTCATCAGCAGTATAACACAAGGGGCATGGTTAGAGGTACTCTATGTGTCCCCTTTATGAGGACATCTCTCAGCCGGTGCTCATTCACTTGCAGGGCTCCCCTCTGGCTAAATGATTTACCGGTAGAAGTAATCAATACAAAGAACTTCTCTAATATTATGCATGACCTAAAGTAACCCCTTATCAATTTTAGAATCTGTGAATGCAGACATGCATAAGGAACCTACACACGATGTGTCCACATAAGTACTCCACTGTGGGAAGTCAGACTCCCTTACTCCACCCGTTAGGATATTAACCACTGCAGACTAACTCCTACTCCTACCTATGTTCCCCCTGCCCCTCTCTCTGCATGCCAGAGTTCCATAATGCAGTTCCATCCCTGTGACACCTTTCCTGCTCCTATCCCCTCATTTCCCCCCCACACTCACTGTCTCACCACCCTAACCTGCCCTCACCTCATGCTCACTGCCACTTTATTTTGCCTATCACCTGTTGCTCCCCTAGCTCCAATCTCCGGGACTGAGTCAGTTGATCTCCTGCTCCCACACCTCCCTTCCTCCTCATTAAACCTGCAATGATTTTGAAGATTTAGGAACTGAAACTTGTGACAATGCCAGGTCCCAAGGCAGCTGTTTATAACTCTCAAACATGTAATTTGTGACTGCTTGTAATCAACTGCTTTGCTAATTGTTGTGTCCAGCCAGTATTCCAAAGTTAGATACCTGTATTTCTGTCGATGTGAATTGTACCTTTGTAACTGTTGTATTGTCTCTTGACGTGGAACCTTTGTAAAAGTGCTCATAGCTCAAAGGTTAATTCTGAAGTGTTAAATAAAAAACAAATTACAAAAATGTATTTATTTTACCAGATTTGAGGGTTGGTGTGCTTGCCACCTCCTCCATAACCACTTTACTGTGTTTTTTTGAATTTGGACCTAAAATATGTTTTTGTCAATGTTAACTTCAACATTTTATTGCTGGAAAAAAGCTGTGTCCCTACTTACGCATGGCACATTTTGGTGATGCATATATTTTTCTTGGAATTTTTTTTGAGTTCATGATTGGCATGGGATGGTGGAGCAGAAGATGAAAACTGGCTGAGGCTGAGGTAGGGCTGTTCTGGCCACCAGTAGTGGGATCCTTATTAATGTATTTAATATGGTGGCAATGGGGGGTACCATGGGTGCGAGTGGGTGGGTTAAGGGGTTATTTTAACATGGGTATGGGAGGAGGAGTGTGGCAGGAATTTTAGATTGTAGGAGAGGGTGAGGGTATTTTACTGTGGATTTTCTGGGGAGGAAGGAATGAAAAAACGTGCCATGTTTTCTTCAGCTGTTTTTATTATGTCCATGCATGCACTAAATTTGAAAACTTTAAACCTTTGTAATATAAAAATGACATAACATTTCATTTTTAAACTAGAGAAAGTAATTTTCTTGGAACATGATCTGATGAACCTGTACTTTTCATAATTTTTTTTTGTTTGTTTTTGCTATCAGTGAACAAAATATACTGAAAATCGGGATTTTTATGTGAATTCAGGATTTGTAACTTTTACATTACCAAACACATTTCTTTCAAAATTTCTAATTAGCCCCAGACTGAGACTTTGCAGGCCAATCTTCACAGTCCCAGGGCTGAGTGATGGTAGGCATAAGCTTTTAAATACCCTTGATCTCCAGGGATATCTCTTTCATCAGGTCACACACAGGGAGCGCAGTATCAGCTCTAGGATCACACAGAAACTTTTCTGTAGCAGTCTAGTTGGGGCTGCCTATGCCTACATTATATGCTGATGCCCCGATATATAAGCATTGGTGGCCCAACTCCCCCATGAGATCTTTCCCACTGTTGACCATATTCACACAAACTCCATGGAAGCTTCATCATTTAGTCAACTGCCATTTTTGAGCTTAACTTTTATTTCCTTTTAGAATGGAATCAATTTTTTTTAAAACTCGATAAACTTTATTCAATTGTTAAAACAGTACATGAATATTGTAAGGCAGTGAGCAGAACATCTCATAGACAAAACATAACATAAATGCCATAGGGTTTAGTTGAACCAGGAGTTTTTACTATATTACCTACAACTTCTACTCCCCTCCCCAACCCCCTTGTATCTCCCTCCGCTGAAAAACAGGACTACGAAGAACATAGAAACATAGAAGTTGACAGCAGATAAGGACCAAAGGCCAATCCAGTCTGCCCATTTCTTATTCTACCTTATAAATGTGCCATCGTGCTTTGCTCTGTCAGTGGCCTATCTATTCATAGTCATTTGTATTGCTCCTTATGCCTATCCATGCCTGTTTGAAGCCCTGCACTGTATTCATAGCCATCACTTCTTGTGGTAAGCCATTCCATGCATCCACCACCCTTTCTGTAAAAAGAATTTCCTCACATTCCCCGTAATCGGCCCCTCTAATCTCATGCTGTGACCTCTTGTCCTGCTATTTTTCTTATATTTAAACATGTTAGACTCTTTCACCTTGTTAATGCCCTTAAGGTGTTTGAATGCCTCGATCATATCACCTCTCTCCTCCTTTGCTCAAGGGTATACATATTGAGCTCTGTTAATCTGTCTTCATATGTCTTCTGATGCAGTCCCTGCACCATTTTGGTTGCCCTTCTCTGGACTGCCTCAATTTGGTTAATGTCCTTGTGAAGGTGTGGCCTCCAATACTGCATGCAGTGCTCCAGATAGGGCCAGTGTCTTGTAAAGAGGGATTATTACCTCCCTCTTATGACTTGTGATACCCCTACTAATACACCCTAACTCCCCCCTAGCCTTACCTACTGCTTTAGAGGTCTGCTTGGATGATTTCAGATCACCAGTGATGATGATGCCCAAGTCTCTTTCTTCCTTTGTGACTGCTAGCAACTCCCCTCCCAGCCTATAGGTGGCTTCAGGGTTTCTCTTCCCTATGTGCATGATTTTGCACTTCTTTGCATTAAATCCCAGTTGCCACTCTTCTGACCATTTTGCTAGTTTATCCAGATCTCTTCTCATTCTGCCCACCCCATCTGGATCATCTATTCTGTTGCAGATTTTGGTGTCATCTGCAAACAGACAAGCCTTACCCTCTAGTCCATCTGCAAGGTCACTAATGAAGATGTTGAAGAGGACTGGCCCCAGAACTGTATACTATAGACCATTGCTATAAGGTGTAGTAATAGTAAGACTGGTCACAATAATTTTCAGAAGGGTTGTAGTCAACATGTCCAGATAGCAGCATGGGGAAGTAGCAATAGGGAGTAAAATGTCTATGGTCCTTATGTTGTGAGCAAAGTCAGTGCATAAATTTTACCCCATTTTTTATCAAAACTGTTGGGAGAATGCCTCAGAGATGCTATTGTTTTCTCTATGCATAAATTATGTAGAAATTAATTTAACCATTCTGGGTAAGAAATCAGCACAGGCTCTTTCCAATGCTGTAAGATTAGTTTTTTGGCAGAATGAGAAATAAGGGACATGGCAAATCTCCTTTCCCAGATTGGAATAGTGGAATAGTCTCCCAACGCACAAATCTCAGGAGTAAAAAGCAGCTCCAACCCTAAAAAGAGGTCTAGCTTGGCCTGTATAGTTTCCTATAGAGGCCGTATTTAAGGACATTCCCAAAAAATGTGGAGCAGGGTGCCCTCCCCTTTACCACACTATTACACTTTCAGTTAGTAGCTTGCCATTTGCACCAACTTAGCCAGTGTAAAACATAGATTGTGCAGAATATAAAGTTGCATAACCCAAAGTTTGTCATTAGAGGTGTATAAGTAGACCCCCTGCCAAATGTTATCTCATTGTAGGTCACTATCTGGGAATTGATCTGACTAGTAAGATGAATGTCCCTGGTTATTAGGAAAAAAAGTCAGATACAACATAGTCACAATTTGGGATACAGCATGTGGATTCCAGGCTATGTTACAAAGCTAGTCCAGAAGGTCTGATTGGTCAATGTTCCAGGTATCAGGACCAAATTTACTAGGTAGTAAGTGCCTGATTTGGAAACCTTTAAAGATTTGATTAGCGGAGAGCTGCAGAAGGGGCAAAAGTGCAGGAGTGGATTTAATTTTACCCTGGTCTAGTAAGTCAGAGATCCTAATATCTCTATAGGGAGGGTGCTCAGAAGGTTGCAGGTATTGGCCAGCTAACATAAAATTAGGATTTAAGTAGACCGGCTGTGTAACATCCCAGTTATTATCATATTTGAGGGTCTTACAAAGTTGAGCATGTACTTTTAGAGACATATGGATCAGTTCATTGAGCAGGACAGTCAGGCAAGTTTTAGGGGAAATATAGAGTAGGCTAGAGGGAGATATACCACTCTGTTGGATCATGCGGTGCTCAATTTGTAGCCAAGTTGGGATATATTCAGTACCTGCCTGTGGAGATACTGGAGGTTTTTTTTTTCATACTGGAGCAATAGGAAGTCAGAAAGGCACAGCCAATACAGACTTCCCCACTATTCAGTGGCGATAATCAAAGTTACCAACAACAGTGAGGTGTCTATCTAATCCTTCTTTAAACTTAACAACACTATCCGCCTGTATCACATCCTGAGGCAGTCCATTCCACAGTTTAACTGTTCTTCCTAAAAAAAACATTTCTTCTTATCTCCGTCCTACATTTAATTTCTTTCAGCTGTCTGTCATGTCCCCTCAGCTAATATGGATTATATTTCAATTCCAAGTTCATCTCTTTAAACATATTGTTTTTGGTATTACTATATAATCTCATTAAGTTCCCTCTAACTCTCCTATTCTTCAAGGTCTACAATCCCAATTTCTCCAGTCTGTCCTCATAACTTAAGTCCTTGCGACATGATATCATTTTGCTGTAAGACCTCTGCAGTCTCTCTCTACCAATTTTACATCCTTTATTAAAAATGGATTCCATACAGCAGAGCAGTAATCCAACATTGGCCTAATTAGTGTTTCATACAGCGGCATCAACACCTCACTATCTCTTGAGTGAAAGCTCCTTCTCACACTGTTTAACCAAAACATGGCTCTGTTTGACACATTTCTACAGTGCAAACTATTTTTCAAATCACTCTGGATGTAAACTCCCAGATCTTTCTCAAAATCCAATATCTTTAGCTTTAAATTCTTGGATACCAATGAAGATATTTGGCCAGATGTCTGGCTAGATAATAATGGAAAAAGTTAGGCAGATGTAACTCTCCATGCAGTTTACTAGCACCTAGTCTATTGTAAGACCTCCTAGGGGGTTTAGAATTCCAAAGGAACTTTGTTATTATTCCAGGGTGCAGTTTACAAAACCATGTTTGGGGAAGATGGGAGTCGAGCATGTTCAGGAGATAGAACACCCTAGGGAGAATGTTCATTTTAATTACACTAATTCTACCTTGTAGTGACAAATATAAGGGGACCCATCTGTCTAAGTCCTGTTTGATGGTCTCTAATAGGGTATCCTCTATAGGTTTCTTAATTTGGGACATGTTAGTAGATAATCGGAGGCCAAGATATGTGAGTTGGGTCGACTAGTCCATTTGTAAGTTTGCCAATTGGGTCTTATCAATATGGGAGTTCAAGGGCATTATGGTTGACCTGTCTATATTTAGTTTGTAGTTGGATAAAGCCCCATAGGAGGCTATAATATTCAAGACAGCTGGTAGTAAGATCTCTGGATCAGTAATATGCAGCAGAATATCATCTGCATAGGCAGAGAGACATAGGGTCTGTTCTGCAACCTGGATTCCCTTAACTAGAAGAGGGTTCTGGAGTTGATAAAGAAGGGGTTCCAAATATAGATTAAAAAGACGTGGTAAGAGAGGGCACCCCACCATGTTCCTGAGTATAGGGGAAATTAATTGGAGAAGAGGCCATTACAATACATTTTAGCTGTGGGGCATGTGTAGAGGACTTTAATCCACTTTATAAATTGCTGGAGAGCCCAGATTTTCTTAGGACCTCGAACAGAAATGTCCAGCTCACTCTGCCAAATGCCTTCTCCGCATCCAGAGAAACCAGAACCATGGGATGCAGTGCATATCTGGATATGGAGAAGACGCGAAAGAGCTTCCTGAGATGGTCAGAAGAGGAGCTCCCAGCAACAAATCCCATTTGCTTCCTGCTTAACAAGGGTGCCACCAGTCTCATAGCCAAAATGTTTGCAAATAATTTAATGACATAGTTCATAGGAGAAATTGCACGACAGTAACCACATTTTTAGGCTCATTGGGTTTAGGGAGGACTATAATCATGGCTTCCGGTAAAGTAAGATTAGATAGGCCTGATTTATAAAAGTAAGTAAAAAGTTTGAGAAGGATTGGGGATAGTTGTTCTTCAAATACTTTATAAAAGCTGGGGTGGAAGCCATCTGGTCCTGTTGCCTTATCATTTGGAAGAGAGCGAATAACTTCTACCAGTTCCTGTTGGGTCATATTTCTTACTAGATAATCTGCATGCTCTTCTGAAAGCAAAGGAAGTGGGAGCATGTTTAAATAGGACTGGATTTCTGGTTCTTGAGGAGCATCCCATGGGGAAGAGTACAACATTGTGTAGTATGCCTTGAACTCTTGCACTATTGCCCTCAGGGTAGTAAGGAGAGAATTGTCCTTGAGGGAGTTGAGGGTAGCTACTATTCTGGACTCCTCCTGCTTCTGCAAGAATGGAATCAATTTCTATCAAAGTGATTCTTTTTCATTTGCATGTTGAGAACTGAAGAATCATCTCATCTTTTCAATCACTGCCACCGGGGGGAGAGAATTTCTGCCACCGATGAACAGGACATCTGCGTCTGCTGCCTCAGGCCTACCCATGATGTCCTCACTGCCCAGCTCTGCCTGAAATTCAACCTTGCTACTCAGCAGTGCCCCAAGAATGCCCTGAATGCATTTCCACTGAAGCAATGGGTCACCAGGATGGAGCATGGACCTTTGGGGACTACTCCCTCCCAGTCGCTGGCTCATTCTTCAGGCTCCCAGACTTCCAAGGCCTTGGACAATGCTTTGGTGAAACACTGTCACAAAGACAAGAAATAAAGTAAAAGCCATTCCCCCAAAAAGTGCTCTCAGTTTCCATCAGTTGCTGCATCATCTTCCAGGATAGCACCATCAACAGCTTTGACATCCACTCCTCCTGCTGCCCTGGCCTAGGCATCTTCCTGGCCATCCCTAACAGGGAGATACTCCAGCCTGTTTTTGATAGATGAGGGGCTGTTGACCTCGGGCTCACCCGGGCCATTGAAGACAGCTCCACTGCTGCAACTTCCAATTTTGCATTGTCCACTGGCATTGAACTCCATCACCTCTGCTTCTGCAAGAGGTACACTGATGATGCATGGGCCTGTGCCTGCTCTATCACTGATGAACTCCACGGTGTTGCCTCTCCCCACTATCAGAGTGAACACTGTGTTCTCATCTATCACCACCGCCACTTTTCAGAAGCTTGTTCCTCAACTTGGGCTATCATTGCTGCTGCCACAATGTGCTACTGCTGTGTCGACACCGCTTAGGCCCAAGACCTCAGTGCCTTCATAGGTTTCAAAGATTTATCAGAGTTTTGCAAGACTTTCACCCATAATACTCACCTCAAGGACTATCTAGTCAGCATACCATTTCTGAAATGCATATCCAATTTCAATTTAAAACTATTTATGGATGGACTAGCCACTCTCCATAGCTAAATTGTTTCAGATCGATATCATCCTCTGACTGAACCATTTTTGCCCTTTTAACATATTAGAAGTCTCAGCTTGTAATTGAAGGGTATGTGCTCTCATACATTGTCAGCATTCTTGCCATTGGCACTTGCTTTAGACCAGGCCAATGTCAATGTTGAAGAGAGGTACCACTCAAATCTTCTACACCCTGAGGATGACTATGAGGAAGAAGATTTAGGGGCTGATTTTTCAGATAGGTCCACTCTTCTTGGAGTGGGGACTCTACCAAGCACACCCCAAGATCCTTTCCTGAGGATACCTACTTTTTCTCCTTCATTGGCAAATCCAGGCCACCATGGAGTTCCAATCTTAGGAAGACGATATCACCAGGAGGAACCTGGTGGACTTCCTGGAGATTTCTGAGTCTCCACCTAAAGTAATCCCCACATTGCTGGCAGTCCTGCATTATGCTGCCACTGTGGCTTGGCACAGGCCTAACATGGTTCCAGCCATGTCTGGAAGGTTGACAAGCTTTGCCAGGCCCCCCCTTGGGGAAGCCCTTTTATGTGGCCCAAACAGATATTGACTCAGTGGTTATTGTGGTGGCTCATGATAGGTCCAAGGTGCCCAAGCACCGTAGTTCCCTCCCCTCTGACTGGGAGTCCTAGAGGATTGACCTTTGGGGCAGAAGGACTTTTGCCTCAGCCATATTGGGCCTTGTCAACAACCTCTCTCACATGATCAAGTACCAGAATACCCTCTGGAAGAGTGGCAAGGCTGTGGAACAAGTCCTTACAGAGGGTTCTCAGAAGCAAAAGCTTCTTAAATCCCTTCAGGCTGCATCTAATGTAGGCAAGCACTTCCTGAGGACAATTTATGACATGTGTGATGCCACAACCAGGACTGCTGGCAATGGCATTTGCCTTATGAGGCACTCATGGCTGTGAGTCTCTTGGTTTGCAGCTGATGTTCAGCAGAAGGTGATAAATACCCCCATCAATGGCTTACAGATTTTTGGCCCAGATGTGCAGGGTATTATTAATGACCTGCAGGTCTCTGGCAAGGCTATTAGGTCCGTTTATTCCCTTTTCAATACCCAGCCTAGAAGCAGACAGAAGTACTCCTTTCCTAGGGTCTCCCAAAAGGGTGGTTCAGAATTCAGGTCCCAGAGCAAGTGTTGGGCTGGACCCTCCCTTCCCACTCCATCCTCCACCACTGGCACCTCTGCCAAAAGCCCTAGAGGTGGGGGTGTGGTGCAAGCCACTTGTTCTACCTCAGCATGGCTCCTTGCCTAACACACATCCTCCTGTCTCAAGCCAGGAGGTGCTGGTAGGGGTCATTTCTCCCTCCATCTAGATCAATGGAGGGCCCTTTCTATGTATGCTTGCCTTCTCCAGCTAATAGAGCAGAGGTATGTTCTAGATCTTTTGGAACATCCCCTAGAGTTTCTGCCTGCTCCTTCCACTTACCAACCAGACCACACCCCTGTGCTCAGAGAGGAAGTGCTCACCTTGCTGTGTAAATGGGCTATAAAGTCAGTTCCTCGGTGGCAGAGGAACAAGGGGTTCTACTCCCACTTCTTCCTTGTCCCCAAGAGAACAGGGGACTTGAGGCCAATTCTAGACCCTATAGAACTCATCGGTGCACTCTGTTTAATGAGCTAAATTGGGTTAAACCATTTGTGAGAAGAAATTTACATCTACTTCATTTCATGTTTAAGATCTGGTGCCATAAGGTTCCAGACTACATTTACTGATTTATTTGAGTTTAGGGAGCTTAGAAAGAGCCTGGGGTCTTCACAGGGAGTTCAGTTTGCTCTTCATAAATGTAACTTAATCATCAGGGGATCCTCTATTCCTTTTAGGGGAGCCTCCTTATGGAACCATTCCCCTTCATATTTAAGATGTCCTTGGTTCAAAATTAATATTTTGGAATTTAACAACTGGTGCACAACTTGGTCCAACAAAGTTACTATTTGTAATCACTGAAATGAACTTTAAAGATTGCTGCAAGGTTTATAATGTTATTGTTTGTCAATTGTGTTTATTGTGATTGTTTATTCTGCTTATAATATATTGTAGATATGTGTATATTTGTAACTTGTGCACTTTACTTGGCCTGCAACTTCACTGAAAATCAGCTTTCACCAATTGAATGTATTCCATTATTCTTATGAATAAAAAATGATTTACTATTACTACTACTAAGGGGACTGGCTGTGGTCTCTGGACATGCAAGACACACAGATGCACAGAAATGTGATGGCAGAGAAAGGCTCCATGGCCCGTCTAGTCTGATCAACACCACACCTCCTCCCTTTTGTTATGCTTCCATCCTCTTTTCCCAACCCCTTAAATCTATCCCAAGCCCTTTTGAACCCCTCCACCATTTCTGCTGCCACTACCTCCTCCGACAGCTTGTTTCAGTCCTTCACCACCCTCTCTGTGAAAACCTGCCCCCTGAAATTACCTCTGTATTGCCCACCTTCCAGTTTGAGGCTATGTCCCCTCATGTTTGCTCCCTTCTTCAATTTTAACAAGCTATCATCCTCCACCTTATTTATTCCCTTCAGATACTTTAAGGTCTCAGTCATGTCCCGCCTCTCCCTACTAGTCTCCAGAGGGTACAAATTCAGCCTCTCAATCTTCTCTCATAGGGTACAGCCTGCATCCCTTGTACCATTTTGGTTGCCCTTCTCTGTACCCTCTGCATCAACTCAACATCTCTTCATAGGTGAGATCTACAGAACTGCACCCCTTACTCCAGATGTGGCCTGACCATGGTTCTGTATAATGGCATTAGCACCTCCCTCTTACTCCTATTAAAACCCCTCACAATGCAGGCCAACATTCCATTTGCCTTTCCCACCACCCTGCTACACTGGCTGCCCACCTTGAGGTCATGGAATACCATAATCCCCAGGCCCCTTTCTGTTTCCTTCTCCTTAATGACCACCCCACCAAGGGAGTAAGTTTCCCTCCTATTCTTCCTCCCCAGGTGCATCAGTGTGCACTTTTGTGCATTAAACTTCAATTTCCAGGTGTCAGACCACCTCTCCAGCCTCTCCAGGTCCTGGCTCATGGTTGCATCTCACTAGGTGAATCCACCCTACTGCAGAGCTTTGTATCATCTGCAAACAGGCATACCCATCTCTCTCCAGACCCTCTGCTAGGTCACTAACATAGATGTTAAAGAGTATTGATCCTAGCACTGACCCCTGTGGCACCCCATTGGTCACCGCCTGTTCTCTTGAATGTGTCCCATTTACCACCACCGTCTGACTCCTTTCCTTCAACCAGTTTTCCACCCACCTGGTGATCCTGAAGTCTACCCCTAGCCTGTCCAGCTTATGCACCATTCCACCATGTGGAATGGTGTAGACGGTCTTATTGAAATCCAGATAGGCCATGTCCACCTCTCCTTCCTGATCCACTATCTGTGTCACCCCATCAAAAAAACTGTATCAGGTTAGTCTGACAGGACCTTCCCTTGGTGAAGCCATGCTGCCTTTCATCCTGCATGCCATTCATCTCCAAGTATTCTATCAACCTGATCTTAAGTAGTGTTTCTATTACCTTCCTCACCACCGAGGTAAGACTAATGGGATGGTAGTTTTTGACCTCGTCCTTCTGCCCCCCCTTATGTAGTGTGACCACCTCTGCCTTCTTCCAGTCCATTGGCACCACCTCTGTGACCAAGGACAAGTTAAACACATACAAGTTAAACACATACTTGCACATCCAGGTTTTCCCCCCAACACAGGAGGTACTGTACCTCATGTTTCTGTTACCGATTGAACACTGCCAGTTCAGAGTATTGCCATTTGACTTATCCTGTGTGCCATGGGTCTTTACCAAGGGTTTATCCACTGTGACAGCTGCCATCAGGCACAAGGACCTCTATGTCTTCCCCTACCTGAACAACTGGTTGCTAAAGGCACAGTCCAGGGATCTTTTGGTGATCACTCTAGAATGCACCAGGCATCTGTTTCAGTCCTTGGGGGTTATTATCAACCTACCCAAGTCCATCTTGACCCCACGTCAGTGGCTGCAGTATATAGGGGTGGTCCTCGATTAAATCCAGGGCAAAGCCTTCCTTCCACAGTACAGGGTGGAGTGCCTCATAGCTCAGACCCAGTTAGTGGCAAAGAGCCGGTACATTACAGCCAGGATATTCCTGCGACTGTCAGGCCTGATAACGACAGCCATTACCACTGTTGCCTTGGTCAAGCTGCACATGAGGATCCCCCAGTGGACTCTCAGAGGCAAGTAGGACCAAGGTTCAGATAATGTAGAACAACAGGTTCTTGTTTCTGCTCACGTCCACAAAGTGCTTCAGTGGTGGATGGACCCCCACAATCTCTTGAGGAGGTCCCCTTCCTCATAACTTCTCCCCAGCAAATTCTCACCACAAATACTTAAGGTCTGGGTTTTAGAGTGCACCTGGGTCCCTTTCAGACCAAGGGGACTTGGTCCCTAATGGTGGCTTACCGCCAGATAAACATTTTAGAAATGAGGGCAGTTCTGTATGCCTTCCAGGCCTTCCAGAACCATCTCTCATTGGGTCCCCTGCTGGTGCAGTTGGACAATATCAGTGTGGTTAATTACATCAACAAGCAAGGGGGGACTAACTCCTATATCTTGGCAGGGAGGTGATGAGATTCTGGTATTGGGCTCTAGAACACAGTTTAAAACTGTCAGCCATCTATGTTCCAGGTGACCAAAATGCCTTGGTGGACAATGTGAACCAGTCACAGTCCCATGTCCATGAATGGGAGCTGCTAGCATAGAAGACCTGTTTGACAGATGGAGGCATCCATGGTTGGACCTTTTTGAATCCCCACTCAACACAAAACTGCTGCATCTCTGCTCACCAGATCACAGTGTTTTCTGGTGGGACACATTGTCTCTCTCTTGGAAAGGGAGGTTCTATGACTTTCCTTCCTTTCCTTTGATGCAGAGAGTCCTCATCAAGCTCAAAATGGAGGGGACCACCTTAATTCTGGTGGCTCTATTCTGGCCTTGTCAAATTTAGTTTCCATTATTGCAGCAATTGGCTGTGGAACCTCTGGTTGCCTTATCCCTTTTTATGGGACCTGTTGACACAGGTTCAGGGAACCTTGGTCTATATGGACCTCATGTCCCTCCATCTGCATTCGCATCTCCTGACGTAGCTATTGCTCAGTTTTGGGTGTCTCAGAAAGTGTCTGATATCCCGGTGGCTGCCAGGAAGCCCTCCACCAGAGCCACTTACTCAATGCAGTGGAAGCGCTTTGTTATTTGGGCCTCTTTACATCACGTGGACCCTTTTACTTGTCTGGTGAACAAAGTTGTAGAGTATTTCTTGTCCTTGTCTGATGCAGGACTTCAATACTTCTCTATTAAGGTGCACCTGTCAGCTATACCTGTCTTTCATGTGCCTATTGATGGCTGTAGTGTGGCACAGTTGGATGTGGCCTGTACTTTTCTGAGAGGCATTCTTCACTGGAAGCCTCTGTAGTGATAGTATAATATGTTGATTATTGTCACTCCATTTTGTATGCTATTTCATGTAATGTATGTCATTTTATACTCCATTTTGTATTGTGTGACTCCATTTTACATGCTGCTTCATTTAATTGGTGTTTTGCTCTTTAGATAGCCTCATTATTATGTTTTGCTTCAGACAGTGTATTTTGCTGACTTGAAGGTCGCATATTATCAGGCAACCTGTTTTTGTAGTTTTGTTTAAACTTCTGCTTAGCTCATAGTGTTCTAGGCACCCGGCCAGTGTTTGGAGCACAGTGACCTAGCAGGTGTGGGGAATTCTGAGCAGTCCTTATCGTGTGAATTTGCAACATCCTGGAAGTCCGGCCAGCTTCTAGAATGTGGGAAAATAACACAATGAAGGCTGCACGGTTATTTTTAGCATAGAATAAGATATAAATGTAGCTTTCTCAATGCCTGGTTGGAAGCCTCTCCTGCAGGGTGGACGCATCGCTGTGGGGCCAGTTCCCGGTTCGAGAGACTCCTAGCCAGGCTGACAAGGGGGCTTACCAGCCATTGGAAGAGGGCTTGGATGATGCTTTATTGAATCGGTGATGTATAACCTTTTGTATTATATTTTGCTACAATAAAGCTTTGGCTTGCTGTACTTATTGTTTTGTTATTGTGTGTATGTGAGTGTGAGTGAATGGCAAATAGCTGCTTGGTTTGAGTTGGCAGAACATTTTTGGCGTAGTCAGCAGGATTCGAAAATAAAATGTCTATTTTTAGGAAAAAGGATGAGTTCTTTTTTTTTTAAAGGTGTATTAAGGCTCAAACAAGCAAGGGCAACTGCCCTTTGTACTTGTAATTTATGCTTGCTGCAAGTATATACTGTTAGAGCCAATGATGGCTTTCATAGTTCAGGCTGCTTTTAGGAGAAAAGCAGTGGCTGATTAAGTGAAGTTAGATAAGCAACATCTAGAGAAAGAAAAATAAACTACTGTGGATGTACGCACAGTAGATTACAGATGGGATGATTTGAAAATCCTCCCCATGTTGCCTATCTGTGTAGTTTCAAGTTTTTCTGTATACATTTGATCCTAAACCCAAGTACTGGGGACCTCTACCAGATGGATCTCAACCTAGTACTGTTAGAGATTTTGTTTGTTTTGTTTTAAACTGCAAACCAGAGCTCTGGAAAAGACTTGGTTTGGCAGGTTACTAAAATGGCCAAAAAAACCTTTGAAAGGGTTAAGACCTTTGAAAGAGTTAATAGCTGCAGCGTTTGGAAATTATCAAAGGTCCTGCAGTCAGTTTTTACTTAGACTAGTATGTCGGAAAAGAAGAAGAAAAATACCTTGGCACGGGTAAGTCTGAATTTTTTTATTCAAAGTTGTTTTATGTCTGTCTGTTTATTTAAACAAGGTAATGTTCCGTCTTTCTCAGGCATATTTTCTAGCTTATATCTGTGTTCTGTAATTATGTTCTGTTGTCAAGGTTGTGAGATAGGATTGACTGCCTTCAGTGCACAAATATGTTACAGAAAAAGAAAGAAAGAAGTTTCTTTGCCTCATAGCTGACTGTTTTAATTGGCTTTATTTGTAATGGAACATTTGTGCTGCCTAGATAGGGTCAGTGAAGAACTTTTGTTTGGTGGAGCAGGTAGTGTTGATGGTGACGCCATATAGATTGCAATGTGCAGAAAGAGTTGTAGTTTGCAAGCAACGTGCCAAGCCACTGCTAGGTGAAATGTAATGTGTTAACAGCTATAAATGGTTTTATCATACTTCTAGTTAAAACCAGAAACTTTTGCAAAATGGCAGAGTGCCATATTTTAGTTATGTGCCAAAAGGTGTAATCATGTTATACGAGATGTGTTCACTTACAGATGATGTGTTTAAACAGTGTTTTGTTCTGGAAAGATTTGGCATGGCAATATGTATAAATGTGTTGGTTTAAAATTGTCAGTGTTACAAGACAGGCAGGAGGCAGCACGTATATCTAAACCACGTACAGTTTTCTAATGGAACTATGGGCATTACCTCAGCAAATTGGTGTGAAACAATGTCAGTCTTATTTTGTGTTAAGTATTTCTTTTTCTGTATGTGTATGTGTGTGTACTGTCTTGGCCAGCAGTTTTATTGTGTAAAGATATTTTAATATTGGTGGTGTTCAAGGACACTACAGGAATGGCTGGGTTTGAATGACCCTTGCATGCACACTGTGACCTTTTGCACGTTATTTGACCTTCTTGTGTTTCAACATTTTATGTTACTACCAGTTCAAACTTGATGTATTCCATGCCTAAAGCACAACTTTTCCACAAAATGTATGTTTTCATGAAGGCACACCAAGAGTGAACCATGTAATTGACTTTTTATTGCAAAACTAGTATTCTAAGTGAAGAGGAACAAACTTTTACAATTTTGAAAAAGGACTATTACAGCTGTTTTGAGAGTTTACTATCTACAGAGATATGTACGTGCGGTATTACCATCAATCTGGACATTTTGTCATGCTTAGGATAAGGGAACCCAGGGACGCTTGGCTTCTTTTATCCTATGGAAATAATCTTGTTTTATTTTTAAACTGATGTGTGTTTGTTTTTGTTGTTTGTCTGTGTTTCACAGCTAACCTTTTTATTGCTACAGTATTCGAGCTGTCTCTTGCACCTCGAGCTGTGTCTTCCACCAGTAGGATCTTGGAGGGAGGGGTTAAGCTACCCTTCCTCCCTTCCAGTGTAATACCCACAAAGGTTGCAAGGTACATGTCATATTTATACTGATTCATGGTCTGTAGCCAATGGTTTAACAACCCGGCTGCCCACTTGGGCTAAGGATGAGTGGAAAATTTATTCAAAAGAAATATGGGGAAAAGAACTGTGGCAGGAAATATGGACTATGGTGCAAAATACTCAGACCACTGTATTTCATGTTGATGCTCATTGTGCTTCAGATACACTAGAACGATGGTATAATTCTATTGCAGATGAAAAAGCTAAGATTCTTTAAGTGGATATTAAAAAAACTCAAAGTCAGCAGTTATCAGGGCTGGCAAAATGGGCACATCAAAAATGTGGACATTTGGGAGAAAAGCCACTTACAGGTGAGCATATAGTAGGGGTGTACCCTAACATTGGATTAGTTAAAACTGTTATTGCTCAGTGTCCTATATGCCAACATGGGCAGCAAGGCCAATCCCTCATATTGTGAAAGGACAATTGGGGGACAGCCTCACGAAAATGGAAAGAGAATTTGCATGAAGCATTACAGATTTTAAATAATAGACCAATTGGAGAATCTGAGACCCCCTTAATGCGAATGATAACTCCTAATTGCAAGTGCAGGCTTACTCAACTACAGAAACAGTGTTATATTGGGAAATTACACCAGGAGCTCTTGTCTCCTTGCAGGGCAACCCCAGAAGCTGCTGGACTTGATTTACATGCCCTTCAAGAATACAGAATAAACAGCAGAAACATTCAAGTGATAGAAACTGGTATTGGAATACAAATTCCACGAGACATTTTGGTTGGATAGCACCTAAATCAGAACTAGCCCTCAAGGAATACAAATTTTGGGAGGGGTGATTGATTGTGATTACCAAGGAGAAGTGAAAGCAATTTTGTTGAATAGTAGAGAACAAAATCTGTTAATTCAACAGTATGACAGAGTGGCTCAATTGTTAATTATTCCAGTTAACAAAGTGACCCCTATAAGGGACAAGCCCCCACACTCTTAACAGCAAGGGGGGATAAAGGTTTTAGATCTACAGGAGATTTTAACAATGGTGCCAAAATATGGGTTACAAACCCAAATGGCCCTCCTGAACCAGCTGAGGTGATAGCCACCGGACGAGACAACCAGTGTTAATTATCAGATCAGGGAAAGAAAAATGGGAATACGTGCCTGCACATAAATGTTATCTTCGAGAATAATGAAATTTGTGTCTTTCTAGGTCCAGCAATGGATTTTAAAAGGAATGCTGGTGTGTCTTATGGTCCATTTGGCAGAGCTAGTTACCCTGGAGGAAGGATTCAAAGGGTTAACTGTAATGACACTGGTTGTAAAGGAACCTGGAGTTGGAAAATGATACCAAGATAGAACCAGGAACTTTAGCTGCCCATCCGGACAGAGTGTGTGGTACTGAACATGACATTTTCACCAGGGGTCAATCTCTGGATGACAACTGGTGGCTCACATGACGATCCTCTGAAATAGATGAAATCTCTTTGCAGAATAAGACTGCTATTAGAATGCTGTAACTTACGAATAGTTGCATGGTGACTGTACAACATAGACTTGATTGCTGCATGAATCGAACAGACATTTTCAATGCAAGTATTACTTTGATTGACCTAGACACGTTATTCTGCATAGAATGCTACTGCAATAACTAATAGAACTACTTGGGCAATCACATTACAATGTTGAAAATCATCCTGTAATTAACAATGATAGTATAGTTAAGGTTCCATCCACATGTACATCAGTAGCTCAGTGGTATCAGAAAATGTAATCCATTTTAACATAACGTTTATGTTTAGTAGAAAATGCAAATATAAAAAGACTTGGTATGAGGCTATTAGGTGGAGCAAGGGCGGGCATGGGAATTTTAAATAGGGTGGATGTAGAAACACTGACTAACAGGCTTCAGGCAGTAGGAATTGATGTATTTAGCTTAATTAACTTACAAGCTCAATGGATGCCAACTGTTTTCTTACCCCAAAGATTAACTTTGAATTATGATTTTGAGTTCTTGCAGTTATTTAATGCTTCAGGTATGGGGAATGGGAGTAGCAGAAAATATTTCGATTTATTGATTGGACAGAATGCACAATGCGACATATGTATTCTATAATGCAAAGAAATAAGGCCCAGAGTGATTTAATGAGTAATAATGAATATGTGTGGAGGACCATAGTTCAAATCATGGATTCCTAGTAATCATTGGATTATGTGTCATCCACCACAGTAAAATACTACAGGTCCCTGATAATGAGCAGAAGCTTATTTTGTATTGTCATTGTCCCTATTTTTAGATCAATCAAGATTGAATATCTCGTTAAATAAAATTAAACAGATAATTCAGGAAACAGATGTAATGCAGGCTCATTTGGCAATAAGAAATAAATCATTAGTGCAAAGTCAGGTGCAAACTACGATAGTTAAAAATACAATGATTGATTTAAGTTCCAAGATTCAACAAAGTCTACTCATTATTGGTGGGATATTTTACAGGATGGTCTCATTAGCTACAAAAGTGTTAAATATTCTGATACATCCTATCATAATCATTGCTGTAGTGACAATTATCTTGCTTATTTGGACTTGTTATATTAAGTAGTAATTTGCTATGGTACCAATATCATACAAATCGAATTCACAATAATCAAAGGACGAATGTAGTGATAGTATAATATGTTGATTATTGTCACTCCATTTGTATATGCTATTTCATGTAATGTATGTCATTTTATACTCCATTTTGTATTGTGTGACTCATTTTACATGCTGCTTCATTTAATTAGTGTTTTGCTCTTTAGATAGCCTCATTATTATGTTTTGCTTCAGACAGTGTATTTGCTGACTTGAAGGTGCATATTATCAGGCAACCTGTTTTTTTGTAGTTTTGTTTAAACTTCTGCTTAGCTCATAGTGTTCTAGGCACCGGGCCAGTGTTTGGAGCACAGTGACCTAGCAGGTGTGGGGAATTCTGAGCAGTGTCCTCATCGTGTGAGTTGCAACATCCTGGAAGTCCCTCAGCTTCTAGAATGTGGGAAAATAACACAATGAAGGCTGCATGGTTATTATAGCATAGAATAAGATATAAATGTAGCTTTCTCAATGCCTGGTTGGAAGCCTCTCCTGCAGGGTGGGCCCTTCGCTGTGGGGCCAGTTCCAGTTGAAGACTCCTAGCCAGGCTGACAAGAGCCTTCCAGCCATTGGAAGAGGGCTTGGATGATGCTTTATTGAATCGGTGATGTATAACCTTTTGTATTATATTTTGCTACAATAAAGCTTTGGCTTGCTGTACTTATTGTTTTGTTATTGTGTGTATGTGAGTGTGAGTGAATGGCAAATAGCTGCTTGGTTTGAGTTGGCAGAACATTTTTGGCGTAGTCGGCAGGATTCGAAAATAAAATGTCTATTTTTAGGAAAAAGGATGAGTTATTTTTTTTTAAAGGTGTATTAAGGCTCAAACAAGCAAGGGAAACTACCCTTTGTACTTGTAATTTATGCTTGCTGCAAGTATATACTGTTAGAGCCAATGATGGCTTTCACAGTTCAGGCTGCTTTTAAGAGAAAAGCAGTGGCTGATTAACTGAAGTTAGATAAGCAACATCTAGAAAAGAAAAATAAACTACTGTGGATGTACGCACAGTAGGTGACCTACAGATGGATGATTTTGAAAATCCTCCCCCCATGTTGCCTATCTGTGTAGTTTCAAGTTTTTCTGTATACATTTGATCCTAAACCCAAGTACTGGGGACCTCTACAGATGGATCTCAACCTAGTACTGTTAGAGTTTTTGTTTGTTTGTTTTAAACTGCAAACCAGAACTCTGGAAAAGACTTGGTTTGGCAGGTTACTAAAATGGCCAAAAAAAAACCTTTGAAAGGGTTAAGACCTTTGAAAGAGTTAATAGCTGCAGTGTTTGGAAATTATCACAAAGGTCCTGCAGTCAGTTTTTTTACTTAGACTAGTATATCGGAAAGAAGAAGAAAAATACCTTGGCACGGGTAAGTCTGAATTTTTTATTCAAAGTTGTTTTATGTCTGTCTGTTTTATTTAAACAAGGTAATGTTCCGTCTTTCTCAGGCATATTTTCTAGCTTATATCTGTGTTCTGTAATTATGTTCTGTTGTCAAGGATTGCGAGAGATGGATTATTGCCTTCAGTGCACAACATGTTACAGAAAAAAAAAAAAGAAGAAGTTTCTTTGCCTCATAGCTGACTGTTTTAATTGGCTTTATTTGTAATGGAACATTTATTGCTGCCTAGATAGGGTCAGTGAAGAACTTTTGTTTGGTGGAGCAGGTAGTGTTGATGGTGACGTCATATAGTTGCAATGTGCAGAAAGAGTTGTGGTTGCAAACAGCGTGCCAAAAGCCACTGCTAGGTGAAATGTAATGTGTTAACAGCTATAAATGGTTTATCATACTTCTAGTTAAAACCAGAAACTTTTTGCAAAATGGCGAGTGCCATATTTTAGTTATGTGCCAAAGGTGTAATCATGCTCTGAGATGTGTTCACTTACAGATGATGTGTTTAAACAGTGTTTTGTTCTGGAAAGATTTGCATGGCAATATGTATAAATGTGTTGGTTTAAAAATTGTCAGTGTTACAAGACAGGCAGGAGGCAACAGTATATCTAAACCACGTACAGTTTTCTAATGGAACTATGGGCATTACCTCAGCAAATTGGTGGAAAACAATGTCAGTCTTATTTTTGTGTTAAGTATTTCTTTTTCTGTATGTGTATGTGTGTACTGTCTTGTCCAGCAGTTTTATTGTGTAAAGATATTTTAATATTGGTGGTGTTCAAGGACACTACAGGAATGGCTGGGTTTGAATGACCCTTGCATGCCTGTGACCTTTTGCACGTTATTTGACCTTCTTGTGTTTCAACATTTTATGTTACTACCAGTTCAAACTTGATGTGTATTCCATGCCTAAAGACAACTTTTCACACAAATGTATGTGTTTTCTGAAGGCACACCAAGAGTGAACCATGTAATTTGACTTTTTATTGCAAAACTAGTATTCTAAGTGAAGAGGAACAAACTTTTACAATTTTGAAAAAAGGACTATTACAGCTGTTTTTGAGAGTTTACTATCTACAGAGATATGTACGTACGGTATTACCATCAATCTGGACATTTTGTCATGCTTAGGATAAGGGAACCCAGGGACGCTTGGCTTCTTTTATCCTATGGAAATAATCTTGTTTTATTTTTAAACTGATGTGTGTTTGTTTTTGTTGTTTGTCTGTGTTTTACAACTAACCTTTTATTGCTACAGTATTCGAGCTGTCTCTTGCACCTCGAGCTGTGTCTTCCACCAGTAGGATCTTGGAGGGAGGGGTGCTACTCTTCCTCCCTTCCAGTGTAATACCACAAAGGTTGCAAGGTACATGTCATATTTATACTGATTCATGGTCTGTAGCCAATGGTTTAACAACCCGGCTACCTATTGGGCTAAGGATGATAGAAAATTTATTCGAAAGAAATATGGGGAAAAGAACTGTGGCAGGAAATATGGACTGTATGTGCAAATACTCAGACCACTGTATTTCATGTTGATGCTCATTGTGCTCAGATACACTAGAACGATGGTATAATTCTATTGCAGATGAAAAAGCTAAGATTCTTTAAGTGGATATTAAAAACTCAAAGTCAGCAGTTATCGGGGCTGGCAAAATGGGCACATCAAAAATGTGGACATTTGGGAGAGAAAGCCACTTAGAGGGAGCATATAGTAGGGTGTACCCTAACATTGGATTTGGTTAAAACTGTTATTGCTCAGTGTCCTATATGCCAACATGGGCAACAAGGCCAATCCCTCATATTGTGAAAGGACAATTGGGGAGACAGTCTACGAAAATAGAAGAGAATTTGCATGAAGCATTACAGATTTTAAATAATAGACCAATTGGAGAATCTGACCCCCTTAATGCGAATGATAACTCCTAATTTGCAAGTGCAGGCTTACTCAACTACAGAAACAGTGTTATATTGGGAAATTACACCAGGAGCTCTGTCTCCTTGCAGGGCAACCCAGAAGCTGCTGGACTTGATTTACATGCCCTTCAAGAATACAGAATAAACAGCAGAAACATTCAAGTGATAGAAACTGGTCTTGGAATACAAATTCAACGAGACATTTTGGTTGGATAGCACCTAAATCAGAACTAGCCCTCAAGGAATACAAATTTTGGGAGGGTGATTGATTGTGATTACCAAGGAGAAGTGAAAGCAATTTTGTTGAATAGTAGAGAACAAAATCTGTTAATTCAACAGTATGACAGAGTGGCTCAATTGTTAATTATTCCAGTTAACAAAGTGACCCTATAAGGGACAAGCCCCACACTCTTAACAGCAAGGGGATAAAGGTTTAGATCTGGGAGATTTTAACAATGGTGCCAAAATATGGGTTACAAACCCAAATGGCCCTCCTGAACCAACTGAGGTGATAGCCACGGACGAGACAACACAGTGTTAATTATCAGATCAGGGAAAGAAAAATAGAATACGTGCCTGCACATAAATGTTATCTTCGAGAATAATGAAATTTGTGTCTTTCTAGGTCCAGCAATGGATTTTAAAAGGAATGCTGGTGTGTCTTATGGTCCATTTGGCAGAGCTAGTTACCCTGGAGGAAGGATTCAAAGGGTTAACTGTAATGACACTGGTTGTAAAGGAACCTGAGTTGGAAAAATGATACCAAAGATAGAACCCAGGGAACTTTAGCTGCCCATCCAGACAGAATTGTGTGGTACTGAACATGACATTTTCACCAGGGTCAATCTCTGGATGACAACTGGTGGCTACATGACAATATGCCTACGAAACAGATGAAATCTCTTTGCAGAATAAGACTGCTATTAGATGCTGCAACTTACCGAATAGTTGCATGGTGACTGTACAACATAGACTTGATTGCTGCATGAATCAAACAGACATTTTCAATGCAAGTATTACTTTATTGACATAGAACCGTTATTCTGCATGAATGCTACTGCAATAACTAATAGAACTACTTGGGCAGATCACATTACAGTGTTGAAAAATCATCCTGTAATTAACAATGATAGTATAGTTAAGGTTCCATCCACATGTACATCAGTAGCGCAGTGGTATCAGAAAATGTAATCCATTTTAACATAATGTTTATGTTTAGTAGAAAATGCAAATATAAAAGAGCTTGGTATGATACGCTGTTGGGTGGAGCAGGGGCAGGCATGGGAATTTTAAATAGGGTGGATATAGAAACACTGACTAACAGGCTGAGGCAGTAGGAATTGATGTATTTAGCTTAATTAACTACAAGCTCAATGGATGCCAACTGTTTCTTACCCCAAAGATTAACTTTGAATTATGATTTTGAGTTCTTGCAGTTATTTAATGCTTCACAGGTATGGGGAATGGAGTAGCAGAAAATATTTCGCGATTTATTGATTGGACAGAATGCACAATGCGACATATGTATTCTATAATGCAAAGAAATAAGGCCCAGAGTGATTTAATGAGTAATAATGAATATGTGTGAGGACCATGTTCAAATCATGGATTCCTAGTAATCAATGGATTGTAATGTCATCCACCACAGTAAAATCACAGGTCCCTGATAATGAGCAGAAGCTTATTTTGTATTAGCAGCCCATATATTTAGATCAATCAAGATTGAATATCTCGTTAAATAAAATTAAACAGATAATTCAGAAACAGATGTAATGCAGGCTCATTTGGCAATAAGAAATAAATCATTAGTGCAAAGTCAGGTGCAAACTACGATAGTTAAAAATACAATGATTGATTTAAGTTCCAAGATTCAACAAGAGTCTACTCATTATTGGTGGGATATTTTACAGGATGGTCTCCATTAGCTACAAAGTGTTAAATATTCTGATACATCCTATCATAATCATTGCTGTAGTGACAATTATCTTGCTTATTTGGACTTGTTATATTCGTAGTAATTTTGCTATGGTATCAATATCATACAAATCATATTCACAATAATCAAAGGACCGAATGTAGTAATAGTATAATATGTTGATTATTGTCACTCCATTTGTATGCTATTTCATGTAATGTATGTCATTTATACTCCATTTTGTATTGTGTGACTCCATTTTACATGCTGCTTCATTTAATTGGTGTTTTGCTCTTTAGATAGCCTCATTATTATGTTTTGCTTCAGACAGTGTATTTTGCTGACTTGAAGGTCGCATATTATCAGGCAACCTGTTTTTGTAGTTTTGTTTAAACTTCTGCTTAGCTCATAGTGTTCTAGGCACCCTGCCAGTGTTTGGAGCACAGTGACCTAGCAGGTGTGGGGAATTCTGAGCAGTCCTTATCGTGTGAATTTGCAACATCCTGGAAGCCCGGCCAGCTTCTAGAATGTGGGAAAATAACACAATGAAGGCTGCATGGTTATTTTTAGCATAGAATAAGATATAAATGTAGCTTTCTCAATGCCTGGTTGGAAGCCTCTCCTGCAGGGTGGACGCATCGCTGTGGAGCCAGTTCCCGGTTCGAGAGACTCCTAGCCAGGCTGACAAGGGGGCTTCCCAGCCATTGGAAGAGGGCTTGGATGATGCTTTATTGAATCGGTGATGTATAACCTTTTGTATTATATTTTGCTATAATAAAGCTTTGGCTTGCTGTACTTATTGTTTTGTTATTGTGTGTATGTGAGTGTGAGTGAATGGCAAATAGCTGCTTGGTTTGAGTTGGCAGAACAGCCTCCCATTCATAATCCAGTCCTGGTTAGGGATCTGAATTTCATTCTTGAAAAGCTGACCCTGCATTCTTTTGGGCCAGCTGCATCTTGCGAGCTATGCTTTCTGTTTTGGAAAGCATTGTTTTTTAGTTGCTATTACTTCTGCTCAAAGGATTTCAGAGCTACAGACTCCCATGTCTGGGTACTAAGACCCTCCACATCACTGCGGCCTATATCCCCCCGAGCAACCAAAAACTCGCATTTGACTCTATCCTCCACAGTATCGCACACATACCCAACACTAGTGAAGTTATCATTATGGGAGATTTTAATGTCAATTGGCTATCCCCTGCCTCATCCAGCTTCAAAGACGCTGCCCTGTGTTATGATCTTACCCAACTCATCACCTCTCCCACCAGAAGGGACAATAGAACAGGGACATCCACCCTTTTAGACCTCATCTTCACCAACAGGCCACAGAACATCTCCAAAGCCACTGTGCTCCCAGATGCTATCAGTGACCACTCCCCAGTGACCTGCTGGTGGTCAGGAAAATAACCCCATGCCCCCCCATAATCACCTGGTAGAGGCGACTGATAGGAGGAGGCTTAGAGAAGCTCAAAACCCACCTAGCTAGCAGCAATTGGCTCCCCATCTACACCACGCAGTCTGTAGATCTGGCTGTCTCCCATCTTATAACCACTTTCAACATGGCCTGCGACATTTTTGCTCCCCTCTCCAAGCAAGTAGTGAAAACCAGAACCACACCCTGGATCACCACCTCACTACTTAACCAGCTCCAACATAGGGATGACCTATGGCTTAAGGCACTTGACTCCCTAAGCACCCAGGATAGACAACTCTACCGTAAGGCCCACAACAAATGTACCTGGGCCCTAAGACAGGCGAAAGCCACTTACTACCAACATACCCTCACCACCACTTGGGGAGATGGTAAAAAATTTTGGAACAATATAAAGGAACTCAATGGTAAATCCCGCTCACCCGCACCCACCCAGCTTACAATAAATGGGGAGATCACCCAGGATCCTTCCTCTATCGCCGAAGCCCTCAACTCTGCCTTCTCGGACCTCTCCCATATTACCCCCTATTTCCACATTATCCCCACCCCTCCCACTGATACCTCAAGTAACAACAATATTATACCCTTTCAGCTGAGAGTTATTTCCTGCCTTGAGGCAAAACACTACATTTCTAAAGCTATTGCCAATACTCGGCACAGCAATGATTCCCTAGATCTAAAACTCATTAGGCTGACCCTGGATGTCACACTACCCCATCTCACTAAAATTCTCAACCTCTCTTTATGCTTAGGTCAGTTCCCCACAACCCAGAAAAGAGCCATAATCACTCCCATTCTGAAGAGCGGCGACCCCACCAACACAACCAACTATAGACCAATTTCATTACTTCCTCCTCTCTCCAAGGCCCTGGAGAAAATAGTGTCGGACCAACTATCAGAACACCTGACTAAATACAACCTTCTCTGCCGGAACAGCAGTTCGGTCTGGCCTGATACCGTCCACAGCTCTTACAGAGCTCACCTCATTCATCCATGGGGCCCTTGACCAAGGCTCTATAGCAGGGAAAAATCTATGTGGATCTGACCAAGGCATTTGACATGGTCAGTCATGAGCTGTTGCTTATGTCCTTCCACAACTAATGTGGTCCCAGAGGCTACTGCCTGGTTCAAGGACTACCTAACTGACCGGTCACAGCAAGTCAGGATAAATACCTTCTCCTCCTGTAAAAAACAGTTTCCCCAGGTGTCCCACAGGAGTCTATTCTTGGCCCTCTACTATTCACCTCTTTTTAAACTCTCTCCCCAAGTCATGTAGTGGTAACCTGCTACTCTACGCTGATGATGCGGTAGTGTTTTGGAAACACCCACAGCCGAGCACCCTCCAAAGAGCTCTTCAGGGTTTCTTCAGGTAGCTAGAAACCTGGTTCACTGAACACCGCCTGATCATCATCTATCAAAGAACAAAATCCATGATCTTTGCACACCGACAAAGTCCACACAGCCAGTCGATTCTCCTAATCAAAAACAAACAAGGCACCCCACTTGAACATGTTACATGTTTTAAATACCTGGGAATTACATTAGACACCTCCCTCTCCTACAGTCATCACATACAACTTCTCTCCTCCACTGTTAACACTAGAGTGCGTATAGTCTACAGACTTAAACACTGCTTACCCACCCAGACCATGCAACTTGCAGTCACCTCTTCTATCCTCTCCCTAATAGACTACGGGATAGTGATATATGGCTCTGCGGACCCTACAGCCCTTTGTAGCATCAACACTGCTTTGAATAAAGCTTGCCGCCTAGTCACCGGGTGTGACAGATTAACACATACCTGTGAGCTCTACGCTCTGGCTGGTTGGCTAAACTTCCAAGGAAGACGTAAGTACCACTCCTGCACTCTAGCAAAAAAGATCCATCTCCAGCTGGCGCCCATCGGCCTTCTCCCAATAGTCAGCGTAGCCCCTCCCCAGGCGTAACACTAGACTCACAGCATCCTCCTCATTCCTGGTCCCCCATTGTAGAACATCCCTTGGGCAAAGATCATTCCACTACCATGCCCCTGTTTGGCTAAACACTCTACCCCCCATCTCTCAGACCCTTAGCCTCTCCCAATTCAAATCAGCCCTCAGAGTACAACTCCTGGAGTCAGAAAAATGCAACTGTGGCTAACTTTCTGCCCTCCTCTAGTATTTTCATACCCCAATAAAATGACACAGGGTCTCGATAGATCCCAAGAGTCAGCATCATTTCTCTCTCTGACAAGGGTTATCCTGTATCGATGCCTACTACTACCACCAGTTAACTAAGATTATGCCTGGACTGCACTTGCAGTACTGTTTTACGAATTTATACCTGTTTACTGTGCGTTCTCTGTATTTGTCTACCCTCCACCCTCTGTAACCGACGTGGAGCCTTTGCAAAAGAGTCTGTGACTCAAAGGATTGTAATTCCAATTGTATCAAATAAAATAAAAAATGTGTGAGCAACCTTATTTTATTTTCCACAGAGACAGGGTGACCATGCGTATCAACCCTAAATTTCTTCCTAAGGTGCTGTGTGAGTTTAGTTTAAATCAATCCATCCACCTACCTGTTTATTTTACAGAGCATGCAATCCAGGAGAAGCACTGCTCCACACTTTAGATGTGCATAGCATTTTGTGTTACTATACACACTGCACCAAGGGCTGCAGGATGTCCTCACAACTGTTTCTTTCTTTCCTTCTCCCCCTTGGAGGATGACAAACCAGTATCTAAACAGTGTTTGCCCAAATGTTTTGTCAACTATATTACTTTTTGCTCCAGGACATACAGTAAGGACCTCCCTGGTATTGTTCATGGCCAGTCAACCAGAGGCGTGGCTACTTCTGTCGCCTGTTTCAGGAATGTGTCAGCTGCTGACATCTGTGCTGCTGCCACTTGGGGTACTGTCTACACTTTCACCAAGCATTACACTCTGGACATTGGCTCTAGAAGGAGGGCAGGCTTTGGCCTAGCTGTGCTTCAAGGCCTTCTTTCTAAGGCCTCTAGCATCCAACCAGCCAGACTATCCCGTTTTCTGTAACTGCTTAGGACTTGTTCCATAGGTGTGACCTGATGAAACAGAAATCTCTGAAGAAGATAGAAGAGTTAAGCAAGCACTTCCCATAAGAGTAGATGTTTGAGGAACATCTTTCATCAGGTCATGCTCAACAACCCTCCTTCCCCTTGTTCTCTGTCTTGAGACTGGCTCTCCTGCTGCTTCAGTCTTTTCATATACTGTAGCTGGGCACCACATCTCTCTCTACTTGGTTCCCAAGAGGGAGGCCTAGCGAGTATGGTCTCTGGTGGGGAATTAAGGAAGGAGCAGGGCCTCCCCCACTTATGCACAGGGATGTCGGCATATGACGTTGGCATGGGTGGCCCCTACTAGACTGCTACAGAAAAGTTTCCATATGGTGCTAGAACTGACATGGGTATAGACAGTTCCATAGGTGTGACCCAATGAAACAGATTCCCTCAAAGGTCTACTGTTTCAGTAAGTTCTTAAGTGACTGTTCTTATACACATACAAACATACAACAAAGCCAGCAGAAGGCCATTTTGTCTGTCAAGTCTGCTCGTACTGCAGGGTCAACAGCTCGAGTTAATGTCCCTGGCCTCCCTCCCCAATCCTCCAATCCTCCCTACCACTGATCCTTCCCTTCCCCCTATGCTTATACCATTCTCTCTTAAAGCTGCCCACTGTCTTCAATGAGATGATGTCTTCTGGTAGTGCATTCAAAGTTTACACCACCCGCTCTGTGAAGAAGTGCTTCCTGACCTCCTTCCTAAACCTCCCACCCTCCAGCATAAGACTGTGCCCCCTCATGTTATGGTTGTCACGCAGTTTAAAGAAACTCTCCTTATCAATCTTGTTTATCCCTTTCAAGTACTCAAACATCCCAATCATGTCCCCTCTCTCTCTCCTGTCTTCCAGGGAGTACATGTTCAGAGCCCTCAACCTCTTCTCATATGCCTTACTCTACTGACCGGCTATCATCTTTGTAGCTCTCCTCTGGACCGTCTCCAGCAGGTTAATGTCCTTTTTGAGGTGTGGGCACCAGTACTGAACTCCATACTCTAGTTGTGACCTTACCAGTGACCTGTACAAAGGCAGTATAACCTCCTCTCTCCTACTACTGATTGCCCTAAATATGCATCCCAGCATCTTGTTTGCCTTTGCTGCTGCTTTTTTGCACTGTGTAGAGTGCTTCAGGTCACTAGTGATCATTACCCCCAAGTCCTTCTCCTCCTCTGATGCAGATACTCAGACTCCACCCAGGTAGTACTCTGGCCTGGGATTCCTGGCTCCAGTATGCTGACTTTGCATTTCTTGGCATTGAAGCCAAGCTGCCAGATCCTGGACCACCTACCCAGCTTTTCCAGATCTTCTTGTAGGTCCTGTATCCATTCAGCTGTGTGGGGCAAGGACATTAGCTCGAGCTGTTGACCCTACAATATGAGCAGACTTGACAGACAAAATGGCTTTCTTCTCCCACAAAGCTTTGTGTCATCCACAAATAGGCACATTTTGCCCTTAATGTCATCTCCAATGTCAAAGATGAAGACATTCAACAACACCAGCCCATTACCGAGCCCTGCAGGACCCCACTGCATACCTCTCTGGTGCCAGATAACTCTCCCCCCTCAACTACCCTTTAGGTTCTATCCCTCAGCCAGTTTTCCACCCATCTGGACATCTTTTCCCCAACCCCGAGATCCACCAACTTCCTGATAAACCTTTTGTGGTGCACAGAGTCAAAGGCCTTGCTGAAATCAAGATAGAGGATGCCTACCGCTTGGCCCCTGTCTACTGTCTTTATTTCAGCAAGGCCTTTGACTCTGTGCACCACAAAAGGAAGTCAATCAGATTTGTTTGGCATGATCTCCCCCCATGAACCCATGCTGCCTATCATCCTGAAAACCATGTTCCTCTAGATATTCCGCCAACCTTTCCTTTAGTATGATCTCCATGAGCTTGCCCACAATGGAAGTCAGTTTGACTTGTCGGAAATTCCCTGGGTCATCCTTGGGACCACTTTTGTGGAGGGGCACTACATGTGCTGTTCTCCAGTCCTACAGTACCACACCTGACTCGAGTGAACTATTTAATAGGTCTGCCAGTGGCACTGCCAGCTCCTCAGCCTGTTCCTTTAGAAACACAGAAACATAAAATTTGATGGCAGATAAGGACTGCTTGGCCCACCTAGTCTGCCCATTTCCCTACCTGATGGATAAGCTGCATATTCTAGTTAATCAACAGCTTACTTCCTCTTACCGCCCCAGAATTGCTTTATGCCTGTCCCATGCATCCTTGAATTCTGCCACTGTTCCTGACTCCACAACCTCCTCAGAAAAGCTGCTCCATGCATCCACAACCCTCTCTGTGAAAAAATACTTTCTAACATTACCTCTGAGCCGTCCACCCTCTATCTTCAAATTGTGCCCCTTGTTCTTGTACATCTCTTCTTCTGAAAGATACTACCCTCTTGTACTTTGTTAATTCCCTTGAGATACTTGAAAGTTTCTATCATGTCCCCCCACCTTTCCTCAAAGGTATACATATTAAGCTGTTTTAGCCTCTCCTCGTATGTCTTCTGGTGCAGACCCTGCACCATTTTGGTTGCCCTCCTCTGAACAGCCTCCAATCTGTCTATGTCTTTGCGGAGATGGAGTCTCCAGAATTGCACGTAGTACTCCAGATGGGGTCTCACTAACTGTCTGTACAGAGGGATAACAACTTCCTGTTTTCTACTGTTGATGCCTCTCTCTATGCATCCCAGAATCCCCCCAGCCTTCCTCACTGCCTTCTCACATTGCTTGCCCACCTTTAGGTCATCTGATATAATTACTCCTAGGTCTCTTTCAATTTTTGTTGTTGTTATTAACTCACCCCCCCCATTGTGTACTCTTCCCCTGGGTTTTTGTTTCCCAGATGCATTACCTTGCACTTCTTTGCATTGAATCTGAGCTGCCACATATCTGACCATTCCTACAACCTTGCTAAGTCCCTTTTCATTCTTTCCACCCCACATTGTTTATCAACCCTGTTGCAGATCTTTGTGTAATCTGCCAAGAGACATACCTTTTTTTCCAGGTGCTCTCCAATGTCACTTATAAAGACATTAAAGAGGACCGGTCCCAGTACTGAACCCTGCAGTACCCCACTAGTTACCCTCCTTTCTTCACTATGGACTCCATTTACTATTACCCTTTGCGTCCCATTGTCCAGACAGTTTTTTATCCAGGCTACCACCTTGGGACCCACTCCAATGCAGGCTAACTTGTATATTAATCTTTTGTGTGAGACTGTGTCAAATGCCTTGCTAAAATCTAGGTAGGCCATATCCACAGCCCCTCCCTGGTCTACTACTTTGGTCACCCAGTAAAATAAATCTATTAGGGTCATCTGACATGACCTTCCTGCTGTGAAACCATACTGCCTTGGGTCCTGTGCCCCACTGGCCTCTAGGTACTCAACAGTTATTTCCTTCAGAAGTGATTCCATCATTTTCCCTACCAGTAAAGTCAAACTAGCTGGTCTGTAGTTTCCTGCCTCTGCCCTGCTTCTAGTTTTGTGAAGTGGAATCACATTTGCCCTCCTCCAGTCCTCAGGTACCACCCCATCCTCCCATGATTTGTTAAAAAGAGTAGTCAATGGTGTTGCTAGTTCTACCCTTAGTTCTTTTAAAATTCTTGGGTGAATCCCATCAGGCCCCATTGCTTCATCCACCCTCAGTTTCAAGAGTTCTTTTAAAACCCTTTCTTCTGTGAATGGACTGGTATCGATCCCCCTATTCAGAGTTTCTCTCTCTTGTTTAGTTTAGGTACCTCCCCCTCCTCTTCTGTTGTGAATACTGTGCAAAAATATTTGTTCAGTGTCCCTGCTTTTTCACTGTCATCCTCTGCCCACATTCCCTCCTCTTTATTAAGTATCTCCCTCCCTTGGTCTTTTTTCACTCCTTAATGTACCTATAAAATGTTTTATCCTCCTTCTTAACAGAGTTGGCTATCTTTTCCTCAGTTTGTGCCTTTGCTATTCTGACTGCCTTCCCTGCCTCATTCTGCTTTAACCGATACAGTTCACTGTCCTCCTCCTTCTGTGTTTTCTTATATTTCCTGAATGCTATCCTTTTCTCCTTAACCATCCCTGCCACCTGCTTTGAGAACCATAGTGTTTTTTCCTTCATTTTGTTTTGATTTGCTTCACACAAAGGCTTGTTGCCTCTGTGCCCTTACAACTTACTATATATTTGGATATGATCTGTCAGGGCCTGGTGATTTGTCCATCTTCAATGCCAGCAGCCCATTCCTCACTCTATCCTCCTCTATCACTACATCTGTGTTCCCCTCCCCCCTGCTCCTCTTTTCCCTCCTGAAGGCACTGGTCCATCTTTCTCCCTGGTGAAGATGGCAGAGAAGTATTCAATTAGTATATCTACTTTTTACCCATTATCCTCCACCCACTCCACCCCTTTCTTAAGCCTAACAATGCCTTCCTTCTTGTCCCTTTTCTCACTTACATAGCGAAATAAAGCCTTCTCCTTCTTACTCCCTTCAGCCATCTGTATCTCCTTCTGGTCCTTTGTCACCATACTTCCTTACTTGCCTCACTAGTCATCCATAGGTAATTTTCCCTATCCACATCTGTCTTGGTCTTGCTGAATTTTCTATTGGCCAACCCCGTTTCCCTTACTGCCTGGGCAACCCCAGAACTGAACCAGCTGGGCACTTTGGCCATTGTGTTCTTCCCTCTTAGCATAATGCACTCATCTGTGGCAACCAGTATTCATTCCTTAATGATGGACCACCTTTGGTCCACCCCCATATCTGCTCTGATGACCGCCAGATAGCTCCTTAGTATTTCATCCATTTTCCTGAAGTCCACCCTCCTGAAATACATGATTTTGGTTTAGTTTGAATGCTTTACCTGCCCATATCCAACTGGAACTACACTGTGCAATGGTCATTTCTGCCAGTTGCTCCCTGACCATCATTTCATGTGTATGCTCCCCATTTGTGAGACCCAGATCAAGAATTGCCTCTGCTCTTGTTGGTTCAGTGGCACCCTGAGTCAGGAACCCACTCTGTAGCCTTCCAGGATCACCTGACTCCAAGCACATGTTGTGGATGGTATGCTCCACTCTACTTTGGGCAGGTTGAAGTCCTCCACAATTACCACCTCTCCTTTCCCTGCAGCTTCCAATATTTGTGAGCTCAGTTCCCTGTCCCTCTCCTCATTCTGACTGGGTGGTCTGTAAACCACCCCAAACCTCACCTTTCTCCCTCCATTGAACCTTAGCTGAACCTCTAATGCCTCCACCTCCCCCCTCCTCTGACTCCTCCCTCGTGCAAGTTATTCCCTCCCTGATATAAACTGCCACCCCTCCCCCCTTTCCAACTACCCTGTCTCTCCTGTATAGTTTATATCCAAGGATCATAAGGTCCCAGTCATTGTGTGATGTTGCCCAAGTCTAGATTACTGCAGCTATGTCCACCCTCCTGTCTGCTAATAGTGTCTGCAGGTCACCCATTTTGTTTACAAGACTCTGCTCATTCAGAGGCACCACCTCCACCTAGAATCTGACCTTCCTTCTCTTCCCACTGTTGTTCTATTCACATTTATCCTCTCTGTGTGCACTGCTCCACATATCATTGTTATGTGTTCCTCACCCCTTCACCATTTGCTAACTGTGATCTTGCCCCTTCCACCTCCTCCTTACTGACCTTTTCCAACACTGTGGGGGGATGTTCATTGACCTCTTCCTCTCGGAGTCTGTGGGTCTGCATGCCCACTGCCCCTCCTCAGTAGTTTAAATTAAGTGTAGTGGCTATGTATTCCCCCAGTTTGTCCCTGAGTACCCTCAAACCCTCCCTACTGAGGTGTAGCCTGTCTGGTGAAAAGAGTGCTTTGACCAGGTCTCCTCCCAGTCCCCTATACTGATGAACATCTCCTCCCTGCACCATTTCCTCAGCCAGTCATTAAAATCCTCTATTCTTCTTTTCCTGGCTGTGCTGGCCCATGGTACTGGTATCAGCTCTGAAAAGGCCAGTGAATTTCCTTCCTCTCTGCAGATCTTCCCTAACTCTCTGAACCTGCTTTGCACTGCCTCTTCATCTTCCTCAGCAAGGTCATTGGTTCACAAATGTATAACTAAATTAGATTTTCCTCCATGCTCCCTTACCTTTTTCCTTATTCTTGCACCCACATTCCCCGCTGTCATACATGGCATACAAACCACCATCCTGCTTGCATTTGGATCCCCTTTCCTTCCCCAGTGAATACCACTGATTATGGAGTCCCCTATGATTGCCACCATTCAATTCCCTGCATCCGTGCCCCCGTCCTTCCTTTCTCACCTTTGGTACTAGCTGCTTCCCCACCTAACTGCTCCCTCTGTACCCTGGTGAACTTATTTCCACATTCACAATTTATTCCCTTAACTGTTTTTCCATCTCCCAAACTGCCCCATCCCTTCTGACTATCTGTATCTGCTTTAAGTTTTCCTTCCCTTCTTCCTTTCCTTTTCTCTCAGTCCCTCATCCTCCACTCCATTTTGCCTGTCTCCTCTTCCATGCCTACCCTGATTAGTTCCCTCCCAACTCCCCTGTACTCCTGTACCCTGGCTCAATCTCACCTCCTACCTCACCTCCTGCTGCCCCTCCTTCTTTCCAGACAGTGACGCACATCTGTTGATTAAAGGCACCCTTTTAGAATTTACCACCTCTGATGCTACAGTACTGTCACATTCCCACCCTTTCCCCTTACCACTTGCCATTCCTCCACCCTGGGTTCCCTATTCCTCTGAAGAAGAAACACTCCTGTATACTGGGTTCTCCTCCCCACTCCCATCCCCTGCCTGATGGTGTCACTCCCCTGGGCATCACCCCTCTGCCTTTCCCTCCACTGCTCTGCTCCTCTGACTTCCCACACCATCCTCTCCAGCTTCCATCTAAGCAGCCTAATTTCAACCCTTTGCTGCTTCAGGCTGTTAGACACAGGACATCCCCCTTTACTCCACATCACCCCCGGAAAGACTGCTGCCCCACAGCTATTGCAGTTTGCCACACTCCTGCTTCCCATACATGTACCTTTCCCCACATCCTCCCAGCCCAGCTTCTCCTAGCCTCCAGTTATACATAACTATAAAATTCATAAACATATAAATTTCTATCTCATTTTATAAATGAAATATAACAACAATCACAATAATCTAGAACTCAGTAGGTTGCTACTTCGGGTGCGCTATCAAAACTAAAACACTATGCCAAGGAAGCTGTTTCTTAGCAACCACCTGACTCTAGCTAAAAACAATATTTTTAATAAATGTCTTTTAAATCATAAGCCCAGAAATCCCATGTGTAACCCCCCCACCAGCCACTTATTTAACTAGTAGGCGCACCTCCCATACTTTTTCTGTCTAAGGGAAAAGAGAGGGGTGGGGTTACAAAGCAAATACTAGAAAAACACAAAATGTGTACTAAACACAAACAGACCTTTGCCAACACCCAGGTCCTGAGGACAGAACTTTTGCTACTGGTTATGCTAGGTTTGCCACTTCTGACAGGGGTACCCAGTAAATACATACAAGAAGCAGTAACTAGATTGTCCATACCAGATTGGGATTCTGTAGTGTGGCTTTATTCCAAAGCACATTTGGTACACAATAGCAAAGATGGACTCCCAAGGGTTTACACTTCGTGGCACAAGGCAATGCAGAACACATCTGTAGAAAATAAAAACTTGAACTTCCCATATAGCATAGGACTAGACATCTGGAAATGTGGTACTACTGTAGCGATGATGAAGACACAAAAAATTCTCTTGGAAGTGGCACTAGGCCATGACATAGAACAGCTCCCATATAGCATAGGATTAGACATCTGGAAATGTGGTACTAGCCATGACGAAGACACACAAAATTCTCTTGGAAGTGACACTAGGCCATGACTTAGAACAGCTCCCATATAGCATGGGATTAGACATCTGGAAATGTGGTACTAGCCATGACGAAGACACACAAAATTCTCTTGGAAGTGGCACTAGGCCATGACAGTTCCCACATGGCATAGGATTTACGGAAGGAAGAGTGACACAAAGGCCACAACTGAGCACACTAGGGCTCAAGACTAGCAAAACCCACATACAAGGGGTAAACTTCATCTTCAGGCATTGGCCACATGCACTAAACAACAGGCACCCTTACACAACCCAAAGTGCTGAACTGGTCACTCATGATAGGGGGTTGCCCACCTTTTGCTTCCTCATCCATACCCAGCCATTCTTTCAGAGTTACCTCTCAACACATAATGAACAGTAGAAACTATGCTTTCTTCAAATGTTTAACACATTTTAGCATTATAAAACACCACAAGGGGGTGTAAAATTAAAGCTCTGAACAAAGTGTCTAGTCACACCTGGGACATCCACTGTTGTCAGCAAACTTTAAAACAATCGTCTTGTGAAAAGTCTCATAGAAATGGGTGAATAGATCCCTTTATACCCATACTACTTCCATATTAATCCTTGATCCAAGATGGCCGCCAGGCTGGGCGAGCCGATTGTATGAGCATTATGCCGTGAGCTATGAGTTTTACTTTAGAGCATTTTACTTTGAGTGTTTTATTGTTTTTTATTTATTTATGTTCCCAGTTTACTATTTCTGTTCTCGGTTTACTATTTGAAAGAAGTTCAGACAGTTTGAACAGCTTGTTACTGTTACAGACTGGATGGGCCTTGCGGTCCTTATCTGCCCGTCAACTTCTATGTTTCTATGTTTCTATGTTATGTTTCTATGTTTAGACACTGTTAATTGAGCGTTCCTTTTTTGGGTTCCACAATCTGAGTGCCGTTTTTCAAGTTCTATGGTTTTGGGTGCCGTTTTTCCTCAGGGAAGTCACCGGGATTGTTTTCCTTGTTCGCCTGACATTTGGACTTGGTCTGTGGGATGGATTTTAGAGGAGGAGCCCTTTATCGAAGGGAAGCTTGGGCTTGGTGGTCTTCATAGAGGGAGTTTTTCCAAAGAAACCATGTTCTGTCATCTCCTGGCTACCGTGAACTGCTTCTGCTGTTGTCTGCCTGTTGTCTGTTTTGGTGAAGAACCGAGGGTCCCAGCTTATCCTCCTTGGGCTGTGGAGACTATAGTATTGATTCGATCTTGTTTGTGTGGGGCTATCTGCTGACCATCTGCTGACGTGGAAGTAGGGGTCTATTCTGTTCCTGGGTGTTCCATTGCCGGATTTCTCGCTGTGCAGGAGTTGGGGTTGTGCCAGTGGGGAGCTGACTGACTTGCCTGGGGCTTCGAGGTCTTCGAGGAATTGGCCGGTTGGCCATTTCTCATTGAAGATCGGAGTTACAGCGGGAGAATATTCCTGGTGATGGTTTTCCTGGGTCAGATTACTTGGGCCCCTGCTAGCATTTCTGGTGGCTGGTGAACTTGGTCTTTGTTTATTTTGAGAGCTTGATACCCCACTTGAAGACCCATCAGAAGACTTGTCTGGATAAAGTCCTGGATTTTGGTTACAGTCAGATTTTGATGAGTTATATCTGGAAACAGTGAAAATGCACTTTATTTTTGTTACCAAAATATTTATGGCTCTGTCTTCTATATGAGAGGTAGTTTGGTCAGAGCCTTTTGCTTCAAATCTATCAGGTAGTGAGAGTGCCTGGTTAATTTGTCTTTTATTATTTTTAGTTTAAACCTGCCTTCGTGAGAGGTTGTGCAGGGGGGATATTTTGCTGCTAGGGTGTAGACAGGCATACTCACTGTACACATTTGTGTACAGTTTTGTTGAGTGCCTGCCACAAACCATAAGCCACTCTGTTAATATTATCATTCTAATCTGTAGTATTTGGGTTAGTGTAGGCCACTGAAGAGGGTCTGATACATATATAACCTCATTAGAGAGTAGAGGAATCATCTGACAACAATCTGACTTGTTTGGAAGGGGGTGCCATTTGGGAAGGATGGGAAAATGTTTTAATTGGGGTGGTGTAACGGTTGGAGATTGTGTACAAAATAGAAATTTCTGGCTACACTAAAGTGCTGTACTGTTTCTCATGAGTAACTTGAGTACCTGGACTATTATCCTTCTCACCTAGCCATGAGTTCTTTTCTGCCTTTGTGAGAGACTGCGCAGATCAGATACCGTCTGACATCTTTTGGCTAAGTGTGAACTTTTTATTAGCTTTAATTTTATTGTTTTCCTCTACTCCCTGGTCGTGAGAGAATTGGGGGGGATGTGTTTTGTATTTCTAAGTTTGAATTATCTGATCTGATTTTGAATATATTTATATTTATATTATTTTTAAGAAGTCTTTTCGCTGGGTTTGACTTAACTTTTCTTTGAGGTGGGGATAGTAATCTTATTCTGGTTTAGTTTAGGATTATATGTTTAGTTAGACTTATTTGGGGGGTTTATTTAATTTTAAGTTTAAATATTTTGTATTACTGTTTTGGTTTAGTTGTACTGTAGCGGCATGTGTGGGCCTACAATCCCCATGGTGGTGTGCTACTCATCCTCCTCTCTTCATGCCGTCCACTCTTTTTATCCTCCCCCTCTCCATTATGATACATACCAGTGTCGTAGAGCATTGGGAATTGCTCGAAGGAGAGGAAGGAAGGTGGGGGCTGTGAACCGGGGAGGATGGACGAGGGGGGCCTTCGTATCCAGGTAGTTAGATCTAGAAGGCACCCTGGGGCGAAAAGGAACCCAGACCGGGGTTCACCCATTCTGGTGCCCAAACCCAAGGGCACTACAGAATTTGGTAGGCAGATGAACTTGACAGCCTCCGAGGTTCGTTCAACTTGGGTGGTGTTATGCAATGCTAGATCCATCAGAAACAAGACTGGCATTATTGCTGATCTTGTTGGTTTGGTGTACTTAGCTTGCATCACCGAGACCTGGCTGGATGAAAATCCAGGCCCCACGTTGGAAGCTATGACTCCAGTCGGGTACTCGGTGATACACCACCCAAGATTGGACCGCAGGGGTGGGGAGGGTTGAGGTCTGTTTTAAGATGGAATTGGACCTCACGAGTGTGGTAGTGGGGGAGACTGAGTCCTTTGAGTGTACAGCGGTAGTGGGTTTTGGCGTTCGAATCGTACTCATCTACCGTCCACCAGGAGATGGGAAACGGTTCTTACAGGAAGTGGCAGACTTCATCGTTGACATGTCATTGGAGTCACCCAGATTGATGGTTCTGGGTGACTTTAACGCCTGGGTTGATGATGAACTCTCACAATTTGGTAATCACTTCCTCCAATTAATGACTTCTTTGGGCTTTACACAGGTGGTTTCCACTGCTACCCCCAAATCTGGACACTCCTTGGACTTAGTCTTTCTCTTAGGGATTGATATTACTGATCTGGGGGTGGAACCAGTTGTGTGGTCAGACCACTACACCGTGAGGTTCAATTTTAGCACCTCCCTGAGAAGGCCTACCCCTGTGGAGATGGCGAGATACCGCCCTTTATGGGATATTACTCCCCAAGGCCCTGCAGTGGTTCTTGACCTCTCATCCCCCGCGTTGGTGAGCAGTAGTCCAGAGACCTTGGTGATGGCCTATAATAGGGCCAGAAGTGTGGGGTGGTGCAGAGATGCACAACACCATATCACCCACAAGCCAATGGGCTTGTGGAATGATTCAATGGTATGCTAAAGTCAATGTTCTAGGCATTTGCTGAACAGCATGGGAGGGACTGGGAGAAATACCTTCCCCACCTGTTGTTTGCATACAGGGAGGTGCCCCAAGAGTCAACAGGATTTTCCCCCTCTGAACTCCTGCATGGATGCCGGGTGCTTGGGCTCCTAGACTTGATCTGGGAGGACTGGGAAGGCAAGCACGCCACCCAGGGAACTCCCATTGTGTATTACATCCTTAGGTTTAGGGAAAGGCTGAAGGAGCTTATGGGGACAGCCCAGAGCAACCTGGCAGCTGTCCAACAGAAACAAAAAGTGTGGTATGACCACAGAGCCAGAGCTTGCTCATACATGCTGGGTCAGGAAGTCATGGTCCTTATTCCTGTCTGGAAAGACAAGCTGCAGGCTGAATGGGCAGGACTGTACAAAGTGGTCAGGATGGTAAATGACGTGAACTACATTGTGGAGCTACCTGACCGAAGACAGACAGAAAGGATGTACCATGTTAACATGATGAAGCCACATGCAAATAGGGCTGACATGGTGTTTGCAGTGTGTAGTCATGGGGAGGGGATGGACGAAGAAGACCCCCTTCTGGACTTGCTGGAAGAGAGTAAATGTGAGTCCTCTGTGGAGGCAGTAAAATTGTCTCCTCAGCTGACCTTGGGCCAGATCCAGGAAGTGAGGTAGGTTTTAGCAGACTTTACCCCCTTGTTTAGCACCAAGCCTGGACTAACCCCCTTAGTGACACACAATATGGAGACAGAGACACAGACGCCCATACGGCAGATAGCATATTGGGTGTCAGAGGCTGTCCAAAAGGACATTAGGAGGGAAGTGGATGAGATGCTGGATTTAGAGGTAATCCAGAGATTCCACAGTCCCTGGCCTCACCCATAGTCATTGTACCCAAGCCAGATGGCTCAACTTATTTCTGTGTGGACTATCGTGGACTGAATGCAGTCACAGAATCAGATGCCCACCCAATGACCCGGATGGATGAACTCCTGGACAAGTTGGGAGGGGTGACCTATCTTACGACCATTGACCTGACAAAGGGGTATTGGCAGGTAGAGTTGATGGACAAGGCTAGGGAGAGGTCAGCCTTCATCACTCCGATAGGCTTATTTGAGTTTAAAGTAATGCCTTTCAGAATGAAGAATGCCCCAACCACTTTCCAAAGGTTGGTGAACCAGGTGTTAAATGTTGCTGAGGAGTACGCCATGGCATACCTGGATGGCATTGCCATCTTTAGTACCAGCTGGGAGGAACACCTATCCCACCTTAGGGAAGTGCTGGGCAGGATACAGAGGGACGGGTTCACTGTCAAAGCTGAGAAGTGCCAGGTGGCCATGGGAGAGATGGCATACCAAGGGCATGTGGTAGGCCAGGGACAGTTCCGTCCTAACCAAATAAAAATAGAGGTAATCCAGGCATGGCCCAAACCAGAAACTCAGAAGCAGGTCAGGAGTTTTCTTGGGACAGCAGGGTACTATAGAAAATTTGTGTCCAATTACAGTGCCCTGGCTGTTCCCCTATTTGACCTGACCAAGAAAAGGATGCCCAAGAAAATTACCTGGGGCCCAGCCTGTGAGGAAGGATTTTCCAAACTAAAGGAGGCACTGTGCAGTGCTCCTGTTTTGACAAGTTCTGACTATAGCAAACCTTTTATAGTTCAGACTGACACCTCAGATGTGGGTATTGGGGCAGTACTGAGTCAGACATCCAGCCAAGGGAGGGATCAGCCAATAGTCTACCTGAGTAAAAGGTTACTTCCCAGGGAGCAAGCATACTCCACAGTGGAAAAGGAGTGTCTTGCCATAGTGTGGGCCCTAAAGAAATTGGAGCCATGCTTGTATGAACAGCATTTTGTGGTGCAGACTGACCACAACCCCCTGGTTTGGCTGATGGGGAAGAACAATGGTAGATTGCAAAGATGGAGTCTTGCTTTGCAAGGATATGACATGACCATTCTACATATGGCTGGAGCGAACAATCAGAACTCAGATGAGCTGTCTTGTGTCTACAAGGAGTGAACTGATCTGGGAAACTCATCCCTTGCAGGGAATAGTGATCCCAAATTCAGTCTAGGTGGGGAGGATTGTGGCATGTGGACAGCTGGTTCTGATTACAATATGATATTTTTTCTACAATATAAAATATGTAGGGGAGTGTCGGTCAGGAGAAACTATCTTGCTGAAACTGACACATCAAAACCCCCCAGGTATAAGTTCAAAGGACAGGATGTAGGTTAAACTACAGATATCTGAGATGCAATTACAATACTTTATCAATTTGCTTTGAAGTCAGGAACTAAAATATCCATTTCATAATGCCCTCAGGGAAATCATTTAATTTGCACTAGGTGTCATGAGGAAAGGGGCATATGCCTGTGTTTTGAGTGTCTTCCAAGGAAGCCAGCTAATTATATCAAACAGACTTTGATGTCTGTGTGAAGCAGGTCCCAGACTAAATTGGGAAGTCCAATATGCATTTTCTTGGGGTATCCAGTGAATTACATCAAAGAGACTTTGATGTCTGTGTGAAGCAGATCACAGATTGGGTTGGGGAAGTCACATGAAGAGGGGAGATTCACTGTTGTCACCTATTTTTGTTAAATATCTTATTAGGACATCCTGTGTTATGAAATATAAATTTTAATACACCAAGGCGGAGTTGGGTGACCTCAGAGAGAAGATTGCTTTTAAGTATACTGAGCAGGCCTCACAGAGACACATTCATTTACTGACTGAGAAAAGAGGAACATCGAAGCACTGAAAGATTAAGAAAGTAAGAATACATTAGATAAGACCAGTCTGAGTGTATGGGTTGTAGAAATTTGCACTTTTAAACCTATTTTGTTTTTAAGACTGTATGTGTTGGGCTATATTGTTCTGTATTTACTGTTTTCCTATTTTAAAACAAAGATATATATTTTAAAAACAGAAACTGCCTGGTGTGCCTTGAAACTTCTTTTTTTATAAGTGAAGCTTAGATGGTTATAGTTGACACTGTGCATGTGCTTAGTATGGTACCAAACTGGGAAACAGATAAGAGTTCTTTAGGTCTTGCATAGAGTTCTAAGGGTTCATTTTGAAATACCTGGTTAGGTGCCCGTAGGCAAAGATATCTGGCCCCTGAAGATAGAATTACCTAAGCCTGACAATTGGGTATGCTAACAAGAGGTTATCAGTTTGAATCCCTCCAGAACTTGGGACAAAGGTGACTCGAACCCACAAAACAGACAAAAACGTTACCTTGTTCTGTTAACTGTTCACAATTCTATGCTCAGAGGTTGGCACTTTGGGAGTGGAGGGCTGATCTGCGAAGTGGTGTTATGACAGTACCCTGTCCTGGGATATCTGGCTCCAATATGCATAACTTTGTGTTTCTTGACATTGAAGCCAAGCTGCCAGATCCTGGACCACCTCTCCAGCTTTTCCAGATCTTTCTGTAGGTCCTGTATCTCTTCAGCTGTGTCCACTCTCCCACAGATTGATATCATCCATGAATAGTCACATTTTGCCCTTAATGCCATCTCCAATGTCATTGATGAAGACATTGAACATCACCGGCCCCAGCACTGAGCCTGCAAGACCCCACTGGTTACCTTTCTAGTGCAAGATAACTCTTCCCCCCACAACCACCATCTGGCTTCTGTCCCTCAGCCAGTTTTCCACCCATCTGGACATCTTTTCTCCAACTCTGAGATCCACCAACTTCCTGATCAACCTTTTGTGGGGCACAGAGTCAAAGGCCATGCTGAAATCAAGAAAAAGGATGTCTACCACTTGGCCCCTGTCTAGTGACACAGTCATTTGTTTGACACAACCCCCCTCATGAACCCATGCTGCCTTCCATCCTGGAGACCATGCCCCGCTAGATATTCCACCAACCTTTCCTTTAGTATGGTCTCCATGACCTTGCCCACAATGGAAGTCAGGCTGACCGATCTGTAATTCCCTGGGTCATCCTTGGGACCACTTTTGTGGAGGGGCACTACATGTGCTGTTCTTCAGTCCTGCAGTACCACGCCAACTCTATTGAACTATTAAATATATCTGCCAGTGTCTCTGCCAGCTCCTCAGCCAGTTTCTTTAGTACCCTTGGATGTACTGTCTGGACCTGGTGTTTGTCCACCTTCAATGCCAGCGCCCCTGCCTCACACTATCCTCCTTTATTACTACATATGTGTTCCCTTCCCCCCACTCCTCTTTTCTCTCCTGAAGGCACTGGCCCGTCCTTCTCCCTGGTGGAGATGGAACAGAAGCATTCATTTAGTTTCTCTGCTTTTCCCCCATTATCCTCCACCCACTCCACCCCTTTCTTAAGCCTAACAATCCCTTCCTTCTTGTCCCTTTTCTCACTTACATAGTGAAACAAAGCCTTCTTCCCCTTCTTAATTCCTTCAGTTATCTGCAGCTCCTTCTGTGCCTTTGCTCACCGGGCTTCCTTACTTGCCTCACTAGCCAACCTTAGGTAATTTTCCCTATCCACCTCTCTCTTGGTCTTGCTGAATTTTCTATTGTTCAACCTCATTTCCGTTACTGCCTGTGCAACCCCAGAACTGAACCAGCTGGACGCTTTGGCCTTTGTGTTCTTCCCCCCTAGCCTAATGGACTCAATCTGTGGCAACCAGTATTCCTTCCTTAATGTTGGACCACCTTTAGTCCACCCCCATATCTGCTCTGATGCCCACCAAATGGCTCTTTAGTATTTCATCCATTTTCCTGAAGTCCATCCTCCTGAAATCCAAGATTTTGGTCTTTGTCAGAATGCTTCCCCTGCCCATATTCAGACAGAACCATGCTGTGCAATGGCCACATCCACCCACTGGCTCCCTGACCATTATTTCCTTTACAGGCTCCCCATTTGTGAGCACCAGATCAAAAACTGCTTCAGCTCTTGTGAGTTCAGTGATGCCCTGAGACAGGAACCCACTCTGCAGTCCTTCCAGGATCACCTGACTCCTAGCACATGTTGTGGATGGTATGCTCCAGTCCACCTTGGGCAAGTTGAAGTCCCCACAATTACCACCTCTCCTTTCCCCACAGCTTCCAATATTTGTGTGCTCAGCTCCTTGTCCATCTCTTCATCCTTACTTGGTGGTCTGTAAACCACCCCCAACCTCACCTTTCTCCCTCTATTGGAACTTATCTGAACCTATAATGCCTCCACCTCCCCTTCCTCCTGCAAGTTATTCCCTCCCTGATATAAACTGCCACCTCTCCCCCCTTCCCGACTACCCTCTCCCTCCTGTATAGTTTATATCTCACTTCCAAAATCATGCCCAGAACAAATAATCCTATATGCTGATGATACCGTAATTCTATCTTCTCATAAAGACCCGAAACCCTTACTCCACAGCCTTCAACTTGCTTTTACCAAAGTTGAGAAGTGGTTCCTTGATCACAAACTGGTCCTAAACCACAAAAAACCACAAAATCCATGCTCTTCTCCAGCCCGCAAAACAAGAAAAGGCAACTACCACTCACTATCAATACGTACCTGGGAAGTACTCTAGAACAAGTGACTACCTTTAAATATGTTGGAATCACCTTTGATCAAGGCCTAACCTTTGCAACCCACATCGATAAGACAGTGAAAGTGGCAAATCAGCGTATTGATATCCTGTTCTGGAACCGGCAGTTCCTCACCCAATCTGCATTAAGGATTGCTATTCAAAGCTCTGTCATCTCAATCATTGACTATGGCTTAATTACATATGGGTCTGCCTCAACCACCTCTCTTAAAGCGCATTACAACCTCCCTTAACAAGGCCTGTTGACTGCTCACTGGTGCTCATAGACGCACTCACACATGTGAGCTCTACACTGAAACTGGTTGGTTGCAACTATCAAACCGCTTAAAGTACCTTACCTGCTTGATGGCGAAAAAATCATCCACCATGGGCCTTACCCCTCTGTGTATCCAAGACCTGCTATGCCCGAATCCCTGCACCCGTCTCACCAGAGGATTGAATCATCAATCTCTCCAGGTTCCCAGATGCCGGACTACTCAGGGTCAACGATCATTTGTGTATCGTGCCCCCAGCTGGCTTAATGCCATCAGTACTCTCATCACCCCTCCACCCCCCTAGGAGTCTTCAAATCTCAGCCTCACTCTCACCTCACTGCCTCCAGTTCCTGTGACTGCCTTGATTAAATATTTTTTTTTCTTCCTTACTACACTTCTTGACAAAGGCATATGAGAAGCTATTTTCTCACTATTGTCTGCTCCTCTTACCACCTCTTACTCTTCCACTAGTACATTTTCTCTAGAGTCTTTTCCCCATAATCTATTTTGTTTTTGTTATATGAAAAGTATTTTGTTTCCCTTGTCTTATACTAAGTATGTCAATTTAAGGTTATGTGTCATTTCTGGCAATTTGTCATAACTTAACTTATTTTGTCTTTCTATGTAACTACACTTGTTTGTACTCAATTGACATGGAACCTTTGTAAAAGAGCCTTGGCTCAAAGGTATTAATTCCTAGAACAATAAACTAACTAAACAAAATATCCAGAGACTGCACAGTCCAAGTCATGGTGTGATGTTGCCCAAGTCTCAGTTACAGCAGCTATGTCCACCCTCCTATCTGCTAATAGTGCCTGCAGGTCATCCATCTTGTTTCCAAGACCCTGCTTGTTCAGAGACACCACCCTCCACCTGGAATCTGACCTTCCTTCTCTTCCCTCTACTATTCTTTATTTTTCCCACTTGTTTAACCAGGTGAGACACACTAAGATGAAAGCTTGTTTACAGGTGCAGCCTGGGAGCACAGGGAAGTTAATTGATTTGCTTAGGGTCACACAGTATGCAAGTGGGGGCTGTGGGATTCAAACCCAGGTCTCCAGATTTGCAGCTCAGAGCCTTAAACCACTGCGCTATACTGCCTCCCTGTTCTATTCACATTTATCCCATCTGTGTGCACTGCTCCATGTACTCTTGTTATGTGCTCCTCACCCCCTCCACCCTTTGCTAACTGTGATCTTGCCCCTTCCACCTCCTCCCTCCAGACAACTTCCATCACTATGGGAGTGGTTCATTGACCTCCTTCTCTCGGGGTCTGTGGCCTGCACACCCACTACCCCCCTTCAGTAATTTAAATTAAGTGTAGTGTTTATGTATGCCCCCAGTTTGCCCCTGAGTACCCTCAAACCCTCCCTACTGAAGTGTAGCCTGTCTGTTGAAATTAGTGCTTTGTTTGATCAGGTCTCCTCCATGTCCCCAATACCAATAAACATCTCCTCCCTGCACCATTTCCTCAGCCAGTCATTAAAATCCTCTATTCTTCTTTTCCTGGCTGTGCTGGCCCGTGGTACTGGTAACATCTCTGAAAAGTCCAGAGAATTTCCTTCCTCTCTGCAGATCTTCCCTAACTCTCTGAACCTACTTTGCACTACCTCAATCTCCTCCCCAACAGGGTCATTGGTTATCAGTTTTCCCTCCCCTCATCCTTTTCTTTTCTCTCCCTCCCCCCATTTTCCACTCCAATTTGCCTGCATCCTCTTCCTTGCCCACCCTGATTAGTTCCATCCCCACTCCCCTGTACTCCTACCTCAACCCTGGCTCAACCTGGACCTCCTAACTCACCTCTCACTGACCCCTCCCTCTTTCCAGACAGTGGTGAACATCTGTTCATTAAAGGCACCCCTTTAGAATTTACCACTCCTGACGTGATTCCCACATTCCCACCCCTTCCCCATACCACTTGCCATTCCTCCACCCTGGGTTCCCTATTCCTCTGAGGAAGAGATACTCATGTATACTGGATACTCCTCAACACTCCCATCCCCTGCCTGATACTGTCACTCCCCTGGGCATCACTCCTCTGCCTTTCCCTCCACTGCTCTGCTCCCCTGACTTCCCACACAATCTTTCCCAGCTCCCATCTGAGCAGCCTAATTTCAGCTGTTTGCTGCTTCAGGCTGTTACACACAGGACATCACACTTTACTCCACATCAACCCCTGAAAGACTGCTACCCCACAGCTATTGCAGTTTACCACTCTTCTGCTTCCCATACATGTACCTATTCACCCATAACCTCCCAGCCCAGCTTCTCCTAGCCTACAGTTATACATAACTATAAAACAACTATAAATTTCAAAAATATATACATTTATGTCTCACTAAATCTCAATAAGGGTAGTAAGTGAGGTAAACACCAATATAGAGACGTCGATATGGAGAAGAGCAGGGGTAAATGGAGAAAATGACAAAGGCAATAAGGACAGGGATGGGGCAAAAAGGGGTAAGGCCATCAAGAAATGGAGGGTAATGAGTACCAATGCCCATAGTCTGGGCAACAAGCTCCCTGAACTGGTGGCATTGATGGAAGAAAGATGCCTGGATATCATAGCAGTCACAGAAATATGGTACACAGAAAACCATGACTGGGATGTTACCAGAGTATACAACCTACAGGAGAGACAGGGAGCAGAGAAGAGGGGCAGGAGTAGTTCTCTATGTAAGGGAAGGGATAAAAGCAACAGAACAAAATAGTAAATAGGAAGGAGAGGAGGCACTGTGGGTCACCTTAAAGACTGGAAATGGCACTACAATCCACAGAAGGTTTGTATACAGACCCCCATCACAGGGGGAGGGAATGGACAAGGATATGATAGAAGGCATCCTTAGGATGCCAGAGAAAGGGGAGATACTGTTGATGGGAGTTCTGGATATGCCAGATGTTAACTGGAGCACCTTTGCTGCAGCCACATCCAAGGGCAGGGCCATTCTCAATGTCCTACAGGGGGCATGCCTCAGACAACTAGTTTTGGAACCCACTTGTGAGGGAGCAATCTTAGACCTCATACTCTCAAATGAGAACAGTGAGAGGATCTCAGATCTAGAATTGGGTAGCCATCTGGGAACAAGTGACCACCAAACAGTGTGGTTCATGATAAACTCAGCTACTGAGTCAAGCCATACAAAAGTGATGGTACTGGACTTCAGGAGGACTGACTTTAGCAAGATGGGAGAATGCCTCAGAAAAGCACTAGCATACAGGCTAGAAGGAGGGGTGGAGCAACAATGGGGAAGCATCTAAACTGCCATTAAAGAGGCAACAAGCCTTTGTGTGAATCAAATAAACAAATCAAAACAAAAGAAAAAGCCACTGTGATTCTCAAAAGAGGTGGTGGGTAAGGTTAGGGAGAAAAAGATAGAATTTAGGAAGTATAAGGAAACACAGAAGGAGCAGGACAGAGAACTGAACCTGTTAAGGCAGAAGGAAGCAGGGAGGGTAGTCAGAATAGCAAAGGCCCAAACTGAGGAAAAGATAGCCAACTCGGTTAAGAAGGGGGATAAAACCCTTTATAGGTACATCAGGCAGCATACAAAGACAAAGAGAGTGATATTGAGGCTGAATAGAATGGATGGTGGGTGGGCAAAGAGAGACAGTGAAAAAGCAGGGATGCTGAATGACTATTTCTGCTTGGTATTCACAAAAGAGGAGATCGGGGAGGTACCTAATCCAATTAACAGAAGCACTCTGGATAGGGGGGCCGATCCCAGTCCTTTCACTGAAGAAAGGGTTCTGAAAGAACTCCTAAAACTGAAAGTGGACAAAGCAATGGGGCCTAATGGGATTCACCCCAGAATTCAAAAAGCATTAAGGGGAGAACTAGTGACACCACTGACCTGACTTCCCTTTTTAACAAATCATGGGAAGATGGTGTGGTACCTGAGGACTGGAGGAAGGCAGATGTGATTCTCCTTCACAAAAGTGGGAGCAAGACAGAGGCAGGAAGCTACAGACCTATCAGTTTGACCTCTGTGGTAGGGAAAGTGATGGAATCACTTTTGAAGGAAAGAATTGTTGAGTACCTAGAGGCCAGTGGGGCACAGGACCCAAGGCAGTATGGGTTCACAGCAGGAAGGTCATGTCAGATGAATCTAATTGATTTCTTTGACTGGGTGACCAACGTAGTAGGCCAGGAAGGGGTTGCAGACATGGTCTGCATAGACTTTAGAAAGGCATTTGACACAGTCCCACACAAAATATTAATAAACAAATTAACCAGCCTGGGAGTGGATCCCAGGGTGGTTGCCTGGGTAAAATATTGGCTGGACAACAGGACATAGAAGGTTATTTTAAATGGAGTCCACTCTGAAGAAAGGGGGGTTACTTGTGGGGTACCGCAGATTTCAGTACTGGGTCCAGTCCTTTTTAATGTCTTTATAAGTGACACTGCAGAGGGACTGGAAGGAAAAGTATGTCTCTTTGCAGATGACACAAAGATCTGCAAAAGGGTTGATACACAAGGAGGTGTGGAAAGGATGAGAAGAGACTTAGCAAGGTTGGAGGAATGGTCAGAAGTACAGCAACTTGGATTCAATGCAAAGAAGTGCAAAATAATGCATCTGGAAAACAAAACCCCAGGGGAAGAGTACACAATGGGGAGGAGGTAGTAATGCCAACAGAAATGGAAAGAGATCGGGGGGTAATCATATCTGATGACCTTAAGGTTAGCAAGCAATGTGAGAAGGCAGTAGGGAGGGCTGTGGGGATACTGGGATGTACAGGGAGAGGCATCACCAGCAGAAAACAAAAAGTTGGCATCCCTCTGTAGACAGTTGGTGAGACCCCATCTGGAGTACTGCATCCAGTTCTGAAGACCCCATGTCCGCAAGGACACAGACAGGATGGAAGCAGTCCAGAGGGGGGCAACTAAAATGGTGCAGGGTCTACAAGAGAAGCCATATGAGGAGAAACTAAGGAGCTTACTACGTATACCCTTGAGGAAAGGAGGGAGAGGGGGGACATGATAGAAACTTTTAAATACCTCAATGGAATCAGCAAAGTCCAAGAGGGCAACATCTTTCAGAAAAAGAAATGTGCAAGAACATGGGGCACAATTTGAATAAAGGTGGGGGGGATGCTGAGGGGCAATGTGAGGAAGTATTTTTTTCATAGAGAGGGTGGTGGACACAAGGAACAGTCTTCCTAAGGAGGTTGTAGGGTTTAAAACTGAGGGAGAATTCAAGACAGCATGGGACAGATATAAGACAATTCTTGTAATGGGTAGGAAGCAATAGGCTGTTGGTTAACTAGGATCTGCAGCATATCCTGTAGGTAGGGAAATGGGCAGACTAGGTGGGCCAAGCAGTCCTTATGTGCCATCAAAGTCTATGTTTCTATGTAATATTCTAGAACTCAGTAGACTGCTACTTCCAGCATTCTATCTAAACTAGAATACTGATTCTAGCTAAAGACAATGGGCCCAATTCTCAAAGCCCTGCATCTGAAGCAACGTGCTTGCATCAAACAGATATGATGCAAGATGCACCTTGCATCCAGGGCTGCTTCCACGCAATTCACAAAGGTCACCTGCTTTGACCGCAGGCTGCCTGCCCCAAACAGGGCTTGTGCCAGCCCTGCTCCCTGCACTGCCCTGTGACATGGTGCCAGGTAGACTGCACCGACGCAAGCTGCAGCTTGCTATTCACAGACAGCACCCAGTGGAAGAAATTCCAAGTCCCCTTAGACCAGCCAGAGCTGGCCTAAGGGGACTTAGACTTCGCTTCCCCGGGTGAGCCATCCTATGGGTAGTGCAGCATGTCCCACCTCCCCAATCGCAGCATGCCCCGCAAGTGCCACATAGTGGACCCTCCATCCATGTTGTGCCCCACAGGGCATCCAGAGCAGGAGCACCCACCTGATCCTCGATGTGCCCCTCGGCATGTTGGTAGTGCCCCCTCCAGATCCCGTTGTTCAAGTTGGTACCAGGACAAATGTCACCAGCCCTCACACCGGTACCCCATGCCCCCCACCCATGCAGGTAGTGTTCCCCCATCCCCCAGACAGAGCAGAGGACTGGCACAGCCCTCTGCACACCTCTGCAGCCAGTTCCTATTTGGACACACTATGCAGCCGACGGTCCAAGGGGATTGTGGTGAACCCTCCCATGCACCATGTGTTTGCCACATGACTGAGGTTGCCACAAGCATTGGGACTTAAGCACCAGGACCCCCTCCTGTACCCAGATCTGGTACAGGATCCGTAAGATACATGGGGCTTTAGCACAAGCTGCTATTTGCCTCAGCTTGCACCGAATGCAGCCCCCTTTGAGAATAAGGCCCAATTCTAGAAGGGTTATGCCTGGCATAACAGCAGTTGTGCCAAGCAGAATGGCGCATGTAGCAACTTATGCCAGCAGTTGCAACATACTAAAATACTAAAATGCCAGCAGAATAGGCCTAACGGTGGGAGCTGGGATCCCTGGGAGCTGACCTTACTGCCCCCCAACCCTCTCTGGCTTCTCCCTTCCCAGTCCCAGATATTCCTGCTGCACAGGACTTTGCTTCCAGAACCCTTCCCCTGTACCTCTCCCACCCCATCTTGAACCCCTCCACTATCTCTGCCTCCACCAGTCCCCTGGGCAGCACATTCCATGGCTCCACCACCCTCTCAGTGAAGTAGCACCTCCTCCTTTCTCCCCTGACTCTCCCCCCTCCAGCTTCCACCCATGCCCTCTAGTTGCCCCCTTCCTTCGGAGCACCCTGACTGGTCCTCCACTATTTAACCCCTTCATGTACCTGAACACCTCTATCATGTCCCTCTGCCCCGTCTCTTTTCCAATGTGCAAATATTTAGCTCTTCGAGCCTCTCCCCATTGGACCTGCCCCCCAGGCCCCAGATCATTTTGGTTGCCCTCCTCTTTACCCTCTCCAGGAGTTCAATGTCCCTCTTTAAGTGTGGCCTCCAAAACTGCATGCAGTACTCGAGGTGCAGCCTCACCAAGCAGTTATACAGAGGGAGTATCACTTTCCTCTTTCTGGAGGTGATCCCCTAGTGATGCATCCCAGCATCCTGTTGGCCTTGGCCGCTGCCCTCCTACAAGTCTCAGAGTTGTTCATCTTGACATCCACCACCACTCTCAGGTCCCTCACAGCCACTGAGACTTGTGGCATTCCCCTCCCAGTGTACACTTGGTCTGGGTTTCTGGCTCCCAGATGCAGTACCTTGCATTTCCCTGCATTGAACTTCAGCTTCCACTTTCTAGACCACCTTTCCAGAGCCTCCAGGTTCCCCTGTAGGGCCACCCTCCCCTCCTCCCCATCCACCACCTCCCCCAGTTTTGAGTCATCTGCAAAGAGACTCATTTCACTCCTGATACCCTTCCTTATGTCAAAGACATAGGCGTTGAACTGGAGGGGCCCAAGGACCAATCCCTGAGGGACCCCACTAATGACCATCCTTGGGGCTGAGACTATCCCTGCAACCACAACCCTCTGGGTCCGGTCCTGGAGCCAATTGCCTATCCATCTGATCATCTGGTTCCCCACTCCCATTTCTCCCAACTTATTCAACAGGCCCCTGTGAGGAACAGAGTCAAATGCCTTGCTGAAGTCAAGATAGAGGATGTCCACCGGTCTACCCAGGTCCAAGTCACTCATCGCCCAGTCATAGAACTCCATAAGGTTTGTCTGACATGATTTCCCTGGGACAAATCCATGCTGTCTATCATCCAGGCACCCAGAATTTTCCAGGTCCCCCCAGCCTCTCCTTGACAATGTCCTCCATCACCTTGCCCACCACCAATGTCAGGCTGATGGGCCTGTAGTTCCCTGGCACCTCCCTTGATACCCCCTTGTGGATAGGCACTATATGCACCACCTTCCAGTCCTGGGGCACCCACCCTGTCCTCAGAGAGATGCTGAAAAGCTCTGCCAGGGGTTTCACCAGGACATCCGCCAGTTCCTTCCGCACTCTGAGATGTTATTTATCTGACCCCAGTGCTTTCTCCATCTTAAGGGACCTGATGGCTTCCCTCACTTTCTCTGCTGTGATTTCCACCTCTGCTACATTGTCCCCTGCTTTGCCTTCCCCCCTCCTACCAGTGATGGCCCCCCTCTCCCCAGACCCACTGATTGACAAGGGTCCCCCCTCCTCAGTTTCACCATCTCCTCCCATGTATAATGCAGCCCCCACATTTTTCTTGGAGAAAACTGAGACGAAGTACTCATTTAGTATCTCAGCCTGCTCCCCCAGGTCTTGTGCCCATCCTTCCCCTGTTTTAGTCCTACTAATCAGCCCCTTTACCCTTCATTTTTCCCCAGTGTATCTAAAGAATCCCTTGTTCCCTCTCCTAATTTCCCTGGCCAGGTTTTGCTCCTTCCTTGCCTTAGCCGCCCTCACCACCCTAGTGGCCCTTCTGGTCATCAGTTCATACTCCCCTTGATCTCTTTCACTCCTTGAGCACTTGAAATGCCTATAAGCCACCTTCTTTCCCCCACCACCTCCTGAACCTCCCTGGTCCACCAGCAGGGTTTATGAGCCCTACCGCATTTTTGTCTTACTCTTGCACAAGTGCAGGTAGCATCCTGCCACCCCCTCCAGATGGTTTCCTACCTACTGTCAGCATCCATGTCTGGCCCAATCCCATCCAAATGCTTTTTAAGAATCCTTCCCATTTCCTTGAAATCTGCCCCCTTGAAGTCAGTTACCACCATCTTTGTGCAGCCTTCTACCCCTTATAGGTCCAGGCAGAACCAGACCATGGCATGGTCTCTCCCTGCCAATGGGTCCCTTACTTCCAGGCCCCCAATCTGGTCACTGTCTGCCAGGATCACATCCAGTATCCTCGCCTCCCTGGTCGGTTCCCCACCTGCTGAATTAGGAACGCATTCTGAAAGACATCCAACAACCTCTGTTCCCTGGCCACTGAGGGTGTCATAGTCTCCCAGTCTGTTCCTGGCATGTTTAAGTCCCCCAACACCACCACCCTTCCCCTGCCCAATCTGCAGTGTCTCCCAACATCTGCCATCAGACTCTCCTCCAGCTCCTCCACCAGCGCAGGGGGTCTATACACCACTCCTATTTTTACTCTCTTGCCCCCCTTGTTATCAAGGTGACCCAAATCACCTCCACAGTTCCTTCCCCCTCCTCCTCTCCTCCTATGCCAATGTAGTTTTTGACTATTATTGCTACCCACCTCCCTCCCTCCCTCCCCTGTCCTTCCTGAATATGGTGTAACCCTCCAGGTTCAAGTCCCAGTCATGCCCTGTGGTGGCCCAGGTCTCAATGACTGCTGCCACATCCACCTGTCCCTCAGTTAGCATTGCCTGGAGCTCAGGCATTTTATTGCCCAAGCTCCTGGCATTTATCAGAACTACAGTACCTTCCACCCTTTCCATATACTTCCACTTCCCCTGCTCGCATTCCCATGGGGATTCCATCTTCCCCCGGTCAGCACCTTACCAGTCGGCATTTTCCCACATTTCGTCAGCTCCCCATGGGGGTGGAGACTTGAGTCCTTCCTTTATCGGACCCCCATGACAGCCTTTTCTCCCATCCTTCCCCCTTCACAAGTTTAAACCCCACCTTTCACCAATGAACCCCTCTATTTTCAACTTAAGGATTTAGCTCCCCTCCAAATTGAGATGGAGTCTATCTCTAGCATACAGCCCCTTATCCTCCTAGGTCTTGCCCCAGTCCCCCATCAAACCATACCCTCTGGCCTCACACCACTCCCTGAGCCACTGGTTTATCTCCTTAATCTTCCTCTTGCGTTCCCCACTAGCCCTTGGCACTGGCAGGATTTCTGAGAAGGAAATCATGCATCCTATGTCATGACAGACCCTGGCAAGCTCCCTGAACCTTGTCTGTATCTCTAGCTCACTATTTCCCTCAATGTAATTGGTACCCAGGTGGGCCAGTATGTCTGGGGAACCTCCACAATCCTTTGTCAGCTGATATACCTAATGCTTGGCCCTGTGCACCATTAGTCCAGGGAAGCATTTTATTCTAACTGGGCAGGCTCCCCTTCCCTATCCCATTTGATACCCCTGATCATGGAATCACCCAACAGGAGCACTCTGACCACCCTTTTTCCTCCATTTCCCCCATCCATGTCCCTCATCCTTTCCACTGGCTCCTCCTCCCAGCCAGCTCTTTGCTCCTCCCCTATCTGGGTGCCCCCTGCTGCCCCCTCCTTATTTACCCTAGCCACCTCCTCCCCTCCCCTCTGATCCTATGCCTCTCTTCTTCCCAAGTATCCTTTTGTACCCCACTATCCCCCAATCATTGCTCGCAACTGGTCCATCCCCCCCATCTGCTAAATTTGCCTGGCTCATCCTCCCTTCCTTTCCATCTCCATTCAGCCCCTCCTTGCCTGTCGTGCTTCCCTGGAATAAACCTTCAGCTGCCTTTACTGTATCCTCCTTGTACTTCTGTTCCCTCTCCTTGCCATTTCCTCCCAACTGGTCCTTTTCCATGCACTTCTCCCCTCTACCTCCTCTTCCTCCTGCTCTGATCCACCGCTCCCCCCATTTTCCCACGGTCCAAGTTCCCCCTGTTTTTCCTGCTATTTGTAAGCATGTGGGTTCAATAACAGACATCAGTCACAAAACTGAAGTGCATAAAAAATGCTGGCATAACGTTTATCATTTTATTTCCAGACAAATAAAAAAAAATAATTTACAGAAATGAAATAGGTTAATTTTCACCAAAACAAAAGTAAACAAAAACCCAGGCAAGTCTTGCAGTCAGACTCCTTGCTCTTCTCAGTATCCAATGCTCCCAAGCTAGTGTGTAGGCATTCACACTTCCATTCCTTCACCTGATCAGAAGATACTGACCAGTCTCCTTCCTCTCCCTATCTGACAAGGTCTTCTGGTGGAGTCCTTATATAGTACTCAAAAGGAGCGGAGTTTGAAATTTGCTCCACCTACTCTCTGACATCACCTCCATTTTGGTTGCTATAAAGGCAGCCATTTCATGGGCTGCCAACCCAATAAGAAGGGCTTCCCGGATGACTCTACCCAGGTAAGTAAACCATAATAGAGAAAAGAGAAGTAACCTAAATATTAAACAGAAAAAAATCTAGAATATTTAACCAAGGGCAACAGATGAGGGGCGCGCTCCCTATCTTGTTTCCTTGTAGGTTTAGATTCTTTAATAAATAGCCAGTTTGATGTTCTAGTGCAAAACCCAAAGGAAAAAAAAAACAGTTTTTATTTATAAAACACATTGATCTCCTATTTACATACTGAAATTCTAGCTAACAGAGTTTTTTCTACCATAACTACTATCAAGATGTACAAACTAGAATTGGATAACAGGGATAGTAAAGCTTTAAGAATTGCCAGGCTGGCCACCCCGACAAGAAAATTAGTATAGATAGGAAGTTAGAGGATTAGACAGGAGAGACTGAAAATGAAAACAAAAAGTGTGTGTGGGGGGGGATCTTGAATTTCTATTATTTTTGAAACTTTTTTATTTTCTGCATAACATGACCCTGTTATATACCTCCCTGCACAAGAAGGCAACATAATAAGCTTTTATTCTGTTGACTGAGACACTTCACCCTTGGAAGGGTTGGAACTTCCGCCAACCCACTCTCAGAAGTTCCACCTCAGGGACCCTTAACAAATCGGAACCATTTACCAAACATTAATATGTACATTACAAATATGGTTCCAGTTACCACAATTCCCTGAGGTGTGCATCTAATAGTTTGCAACTATTATTTAAACATTTTAGATGTAACATCATCCATTTTCTTTCCTGAGCCATCTTTATCTGCTCCAAATCTAGATAGGAAATCTGTATTTTGTGTTGGGATCCTGCTCGATGTTTAACTGAAAACTTGTAAGATTGCAAAGACAAGTACCACCTCATAATTCTCATATTCTTGCCTTTCATCAGATTAAGCCAACATAAGGGATTGTGATCAGTTACAATTGTAAATTCATTCCCCCATAGATAATATTTTAAGGCCTCAATGGTCCATTTCATGGCCAGACACTCTTTCTCTACGGTGGAATATCTTCGTTCCCTTTCGTGGAGCTTTCTACTTAAAAACAAAATAGGATGTTCCTCATGATTGTCATATTGGGTAAGAACTGCTCCGATGCCTGTATCTGAGGCATCTGTTTGAACCTCAAATGGTTTGGAGAACTCTGGACTATGTAATACTGGCGCAGAACATAATATCGCCTTTATTTTTCTAAAAGTGGCATCACACTCTGCTGTCCACTTCACCTTAGTGGGGCAACAATTCCTTGTTAGATTTATTAAAGGTGTGGCAATGGTTGATAGTAACCAGCCAGGCCCAGAAATGAGCAGACATGCTTTTTTGTACTGGGCACTGGACTATTTGCCACAGCTTCAATTTTACTGACTTCTGGTTTGATAGCCCCGTTTCCAATAAGAAAACCCAAGTAACGGGTTTCAGTTTTAGCAAGGGCACATTTGCAAGATTAATCATTAATTCAGCATCTTTCAGACTCTGAATAACCGCACTTAAGTGAACTAGGTGGGTGTCCAAGTCTGGGCTATAGATGACAACGTCATCTAGATAAGCAGCACTATACGATTCATGGGGTCTTAACACATGGTCCATATATCTTTGAAAGGTGGCAGGGGCCTCATGTAGTCCAAATGGCATGATTGTAAACTGGTATAGCCCAATTGGAGTACAGAATGATGTTAGTTCCTGTGTTTGGGTTGCCAATGGGATCTGCCAGTACCCTTTTGTGAGGTCAAGTGTACTGATATACTGGGCAGATCCAATCTGGTCCAACAGATCATCAATCCTGGGCATGGGGTACCAATCAAACTCTGAGACAGCACTTATGCATCTAAAATCCAAGCATAACCTCACTCCACCTCCTTTCTTACTAACTACTACCAGGGGTGAAGACCATGGACTGCATGATGGTACAATAACCTTGGCTTGCTCCATCCTTTTCACTTCCTCCACTACCTCCTGTCTGACTTTTCAGGAAGCCTGTATGGTTTCTGATGTATGGGCCTGATCTGTGGCAGTTTGATTTCATGCTCCACACCCTTTGGTCTTCCAGGAGTTTTTGTGAAAGTACTTTTAAAATAATCTAAGAGATTGTCAATCTCTTGACATTATGCTGGTGCCAAATCTGGATTAATGTGAATAGGTGTCTCCTCATGACAAGGGTCTAACCATTCATATGCAACATCCAATTCTGTGTTACCCTGTTCTGATTGGATGTAGCATACTACTTCAGTTTTTGGTTTTTCTTCCCATTTTCTTAACAAGTTGGCATGATAAATTAATTTTAAGGGTCTATGCCCTGGCATCTCTATTTCATAATTTATCACCCTGTTTGTCTGACAACTTCATAGGGGCCTTGCCAATGCATTAACAACTTATTCTCAGTCGTAGGTAGCAACAATAATATTTTTTCTCCAGGCTTGAATTGTTTTTCTTTCAACCTTACATCATGTCTTTCTTTCTGAGCCTGTTGTTTATTTTCCACATTCTCATGTACCAGTGCTATATATTTCACCAATCTTTCCCTTAGTGATATCATATACTCAACAATATTTGTGCCTCCAACATTTTTTCCAACCTCCCAGTGTTCTTTCACTATATCTAGGGGCCCTCTGGGGTTGTGCCTCTTACAACAGGGTAAATGGGGAGAACCCAGTAGTGGCTTGGGGTACCTCCCTATAAGCAAAAAGAAGGTAGGGAAGAAATTTGTCCCAGTCTCTTCCCTCTTCATGCACAAATTTCTGGAGCATTTTTTGTCATGGTTTTATTAAACTGCTCCACTAGTCCATCTGTCTGGGGATGATATGGGGAAGTTCTAAGGGCTGTAACCCCTAGTAGTCTATACAATTGTTGCAACAGGGCTGATGTGAAATTACTGCCATGGTCTGTTAATATTTCCCGGGGTATTCCCATTCTACTGAAAACTTTGGCCAGTTCTTCGGCCACTCGAGGAGCTGTTACCATCCTCATAGGGATAGCCTCATGGTACCGGGTGGCATAGTCACAGATTACAAGAATATACTGATTCCCTTTAGAACTTTTAAGTAGGGGTCCCACCACATCCATAGCTATCAGATCAAAAGGGGTGGTAACATAAGGGATAGGCTCTAGGGGTACCTGATCTTTTCTCCCTCCTTGTGCTACTAGATGGCATTTAGCACAGGCTGTACAGTAAGCAGCCATGTCCTGATGAATCCCTGGCCAACAAAATCTGGACAGAATTCTCTGAACGGTTTTATCCTTCCCTCCGTGGCCAGCCATTGGGATGTCATGAGCAAGAAACATCACCTGATCTCTGTACTTCTGGGGCACCATCAACTGCTCAGTTTCTAAATCATTTTTTTGGTCAACAGATATTCTATGTAGTATTTTATTTCTCTGTATGAAGTAAGATTGTCCCAGTTGTTTCTCTTTGTACACCTGTAAAAATAAAGGTTTCAAAGAATCATCTGCCATTTGATCATAAATATGGTTACAAGACAACCCTGGTACCATATACTCTCTCCCTTTTTGGTGTTGTTCTTTCCAAGCCTTCTTCTCCTCCTCCCCCCTTCTTCTTTCTTTTTGGGACTTCCTATCTTTGCCCCCACTTTCAAAATAATCTTCTTCGAAGGGAAAAACAGAGTCTAATTGGGCTTTAGTTTGAGATCTGGTAACCACATTAACAGTCTCCATAAAAGTCCGGTGATTACTTATCAGTGTTGAAAAACTGGGGAAATCTTGTCCAATAATGACAGGTACTGGTAACCGGGGTACTAGACCAACTAGTACTTTACAACAGTCATTATTTATTTTAACATCAAGATGGGCAGCTTTATACTGGTGAATGTCCCCATGCACACATGTGACAGTAGTGTCCTGCTGGTTTATGGCACAATCAGGGGCAAGATCAGGTCTCACTAATGTTTGCCTGCTCCCAGAATCCAATAATCCCAGGGTTTGGAGGTCTCTAATCCCCATTGTCCCTACATAGCCAGTATTGGCCAGAGCCAAATGAGCAGTCTCTTGTCATTTATTAGGACAGTTCCTCACAATGTGACCCTTCCCAAGGGAACCATGGCATATCAGTTCACAATATGGAATTCTAGCACCTCTATCCCTCCTGTTATACTGTGATTGTCTCTGATTATGCAAATTTTGGGACTAAAAGGGTCTTACCTGAGTTGCAGGTGGTCCTTGGTTACCTGGTTGTCCTCTGGGTCTGGTTGCTGTAGCTGCTAGGTAATCCTCAGCTAGCTTAATGGTTTCTTCTGCAGTTTCAGGTTTGTGCTCCTTCACCCATACTTGCACATCAGGAGCCAAAACCTGGATGAATTGTTCGATGGTAATAAATTCCATAATCTGGTTAATAGACTTTGTGGTGGGTTGTAGCCATTTTATACAGTAATCCTTAAGTCTGGCATAGGTCTCCCTTAGCGTGTCATAATGGAACATTTTCTGTGACCTAAAACGCTGACGGTAAGTCTCTGTGCTATTATATCTTCTTCAAATCTCTTCCTTTACTTTAGCATAAGTGGCAGCATCAGTCACACTTAGTTGACTATATACAAGCTGAGCCCTCCTAGACAAGTAGGATACTAATCTTATCACCCACTGATCTTGGGGCCAGTTGCAAGTCTTGGCTATTCACTCGAAAGTCATCAGATAAGCTTCTATATCATCACTTTTGGTTAATTTAGTCAACTTAATATCTCTTGGCACAGTTTGTTCTATTTGCCTTTGTGACATCTCCTGTATCGCCTTCAGGGTGTCAGTCTATATTTGGTCCTGTCTTCTCCTTTCTTCAGCTTGAAGTCTTCAGTCCTCATCCCTCAGTTGCCAATCTTCATCCCTCTGGTTCTTCATCTCGATCTGCCGCATGCATAGCCACTTTAACAATTCACTAGGATCTTCAGCAGCTGGCGGTACCTGTCGTACTTTGGCTTTGCTGCTGCAGCTAGTACCTCTTCTTCTTTTTCCTCTGCCTTCTTCATTTTGGGTCTGGTTCCAGGGTTTAGCCAAGGCAACAAAGGCTCCCCAGTCCTTTCTCTCACTGACCTGGTGAGATGAAATGCACTTTTGTCTGACTGTTCCCCTTCGTGCATCTGTTAGGGTGTTTATGCTGCAACAACCCCTGGTATGCCTCCCAGGCAGCCTCGATGCACCAGGTTGAATCCCACTTCTGACACCAATGTAAGTGTGTGGGTTCAATAACAGACATCAGTCACAAAATTGAAGTGCATAAAAAACACTGGAATAGGGAGATCACGTGATGCAGAGTGCTGAATAGGTGCTCCTCCACTAAGCTCCTGCCTCCCGAATGTAAAATCGTCATTTAATATCGTTAAATTTCATCTAACTCCTCTGCCTAAGAGCTTTCCTTGTCTCTGAACAGCATGTGCTCCTGTATTGGGTTCCTGCATGGTAAATGGAGGCTTACATAAAGAAAGCCCAGCAGAAACATACTCCCCGCCACCTCTGAGAAGGCCTCGAAGAAATCCCGAGTCTCGAGTGGCCCAGACAAACCAGAACCTGAGTGTCAAGCTGGGGACCAAGAACCCCTAACACTTAATAGATTCTGAGAGGAATTTAAACCATTCCGGGAAGAGATGAAAGATATGGCATTTGACCTGAAATCCCTCTCCAGAGAGATAGAGGAAGTCTCCACGACAGTATTGGACAACACTGCCCGAATTTTTTTGATCGAGAGAAAATTGAAAAGTCTGGATCCTGAGCTCTTGTTAATGAAACAAAGGCTGTCTCGACTGGAAGCAAAACTCAAAGATCTGGAAGGCCGTAGTTGGAGAAATAACGTGGTAATTCTCAGCCTCCCTGAAGGGGAAGAAGGCCAGAATACTGTAGTCTTTATCCAGAAGTTGGTAGAAAAAGTTGCTGGTCCCTCTCCCTTTGGCACAAATTATGTAATAGAACAGGCCCACCGATCTTTGCAACCAAAATCCCCACCCGATGCACCTCCTCACCCCATCATTTGCCGTTTTCTGAACTATCTGGAAAGGCAGCATTTCCTACAGAAAGTCAAGGTCCTGCAAGAAGTCAGATGGCAGAAGGTGAAGCTGAGAATTGCTCAGGATATCCCTGGTTCGGTTTGACTGAAATGGAAAGCCTTCCACCCAATTGTATCCAAGATTATAGTGGTGGGATTAAAGTTCAGGATGGGGTACCCAGCAAAATTACAAGTCTCTGTAAATGGCTCATGGCTCAATTTTGAGGATCCTGAAGCTGCGTTATTTAGCCTTAAGTCGGCGTTGCCAGATTTGTTTTGGATGACCTGAGAGGGCCTCCTAATCTTCGGGACTCACAGGGAACTTCAGAATGAACTGTTGTTTGGATCTTTGTGTGGACAGTGCTCTTTCTAAAGACAGATTTCACTCGAGTTTATGCTCTCTAATAGAACTGGGCCACTAGTAGAGGCTCAACTTTATTTTTAACAGGCCCTGGCCTGTTGGTGGGAATAGTGTTGTTGGGAGAGTCATGGAGGGGGCTCCTGTAGGGTTTGTTTTGGACTGCATCTGATATGATATCACTTGCTTAGTTTCCAGGGGGAGTACACAGGGCTAGGTCTTGGATTATGCCTCCTGTTTAGACTTTATAGGATGGGAATTCAGATTTTTGAGCGATTCCAGGCTTTCAGGGTGCCTTTGACTGGTGGGCTGGATCAGGTTATGACCACAAGAGGTCGCGGCTCACCCATTTAATGCAGGTCTGGTCATCCAGCCTTGAGAGGGACTGTTTTCATTTATTATGTCATCCTGGTTTTGTAGGGGGGGCTTCTTGGAGCTAGGGGTCTGCAACCCCTAGGTAGTTACTCCCACGGTTTTCCCATCTCTAGATTTTGTTTCACTTCTCATCCGGATCTGTTTTTTCATGTTCTCATCTCAATGAGGGGCTCACCCCTCCATGTTAATTTTCGCTCTGGTTCTGGTTCATGAGATAGTGCCCTATGGGGAACAAACATTTTTCAACTCCCTCTCAAGACTCGCGTGATGTTTTTTCACATTCACATTTATGGCATCTTGTTCTATTTTTCTCTGTCATTCATTAGTGGATTCACTAACAGATGTTTGCAGGCCCTGGAAGCCCGCTCATTAGACATTAAACCCTCATTAATGCAGCTTATTGATTGCCTTGTATTTTGAGCTATGAGGGTGATCATTAGCAGGGGATATGTTCAGGGGCGGGAGGGGGAGGATAAGATCCAGTGCTGTGCTAAGCATTGCTTGCAACAGTGTGGGATGCTGGGGAGGATTACATGTTTTGTTGGGGTGGGGTGTATTGGAGGGTTTAAACTAGGGCTTCTTGTGGGGGGGCTGGGGTGGTGGGAGGGCCTTACAGCAGCAATGGTGGGGGTTAGATTATTTGTGTTACACACCCAGAGTACAAGACTGACTCTAGTACCCTTAGAAGCCTTTAGTAGATGGCCAAGGAGGTGACTTTTGCAACGTGGAACATCAAGGGGATCAGGAAAAAATCTAAACAGTACCAGGTTCTCAAACACTGAAGTCTTTTACGTACCCAGGTTACTTTTCTACAGGAATCGCACCTACTAGAAACAGAAGCCTCACAACTGAAGAGGCAACAAGTGGGGATGGTATATGAGGCGCAAGGCTCCTCAAACAGCTGTGGGGTTATGATCATTATTAACAGGAGCATTCCCTTCACCCCAACTCACACTATCAGGGATCCCGAGGGTAGGTTCGTTTTAGTTATAGGTACTCTCTGGTCAATACCTCTGCTATTGGGCAGCATATATGGTCCCAATGCTGATGACCCCGCTTAGTTCATGAGACTCATAAATTTAATCCTGCCTTTCCTTCCCATAAGGATTATCCTGGGGGCGACTTCAACCAAGTTGCGTATTCAAACCTTGACAGGTCAGGAGGTGCATTGGGGGGATCTCCCCAGGTCAGAGGGCTTTTAGAGAATTATTGGATCAGTGCGGGCTCTGTGGTTTCTGGCATATCCTAAATCCTGATTCCAAGGAGTTCACATTCAGGTCTTTGGCACATGGTTCACAGTTCCGTATTGACTACATATTTATTTCTCAGACTCTCTTGCCCGGGCTTAGGTCCTCGTCAATGCAGCCTGGCCTTATCTCCGATCACTCTCTGGTGCTGTGTGATCTCTCAATTCAGGATGTGTCAAAGAGAGAAACACGATGGAAGCTCAGTGATCAACTGCTTAAAGATTCTAATTATTGCAATACCATAAGGGAGCACATTGAGGCCTTTTTTCTGTCCAATCCTTTAAATAGTGCAAAACCAGATATTATATGGGGGGTCTTCAAGGCTTACATGAGGGGAGTTCTTATTGACCTCTCAGTGGCTAAGAAAAGAGTTAGGGAGAGAGAATTACTGTCCTTGTTATCCCAAATTCGGGTTCTTGAAGCCAATGCCTCAGTTAACTCCTTAGAGGAGGAAAAGGTGAGGCTCCTAGGGTTGAGAGACAAATATTTAGAACTAGTCTGGGGAAAAGGCAGAGTTAGCTATCATATACACCAAAGCTAGTTATACTGACCAAGGTGAGAAGGCAGGGAGCCTTTTGGCACTTTGCATCAAACAAGAATCAGTGAGATTTATCCCTTCAATCAAGGCTTCTGTAGATGGGTCTCTGAAAACATCTCCCACTGAGATAGTTCAAGAGTTCACAGCATACTACAAATCACTTTACAGGGACATGGAGCACCTTCCCAGCCCAGTAAGCATGGAGAAGTATCTGATGGGCTCACATCTTCCTCCCTCCCTCCCTCCCAGTACATTACATAGACTCTCGGTCTCTCCCATAACTCAGGGGGAAATCTCCGAGGTTATTAGTGGTTTACCCTCAGATAAAACTCCTGGACCTGATGGATTTTCCTCCCTTTTCTATAAAACATTTCAGGAACTTCTATTGCCAATACTTAATAGTTTATTTCAGCACATTTTATCTGGGACAGAGGTTGATTGCCATCTCTTTGAAGCCTTGATAGTGCTCCTCCCCAAGCCAGATAAAGACCCTGATCTTGTCCAGAGCTACAGGCCCATATCCATCCTAAATCAGGATATCAAGATCCTCTCAAAGATTTTAGCTAACAGGTTATCCATGGTGCTCCCCGAGTTAATAGGTATGAATCAGGTAGGTTTCATGAAGGGATGCTCTTCAGCGGATCATTTGCGTACGTTATCCCATGTCTTCTTGGCTTCCAGAGATGCTGACTTCCATGCAGGCTTGGTCTCTTTGGGTGCCGAGAAGGTGTTTGACCGGGTGAATTGGAGTTTTCTCTTCAAGGTATTGAGTGCCTTTAAATTTCCTCGGGTATTTATTTTCTGGGTTGCTGCATTATATAAATCCCCTACAGCAAGAATCTCAGCTAATGGGGCCTTCTCAAACTACTTCTCACTTCATTCAGGCACTAGGCAGGGTTGCCCCATCACCTCTCTTGTTTAACCTATATCTGGAACCCCTCATCCAAAACATTGTCCAAAATATTTCTATACAAGGTATCAGAGTTGGGTGTCATGAGAGCAAACTCACTGCGTACGCAGATGATTTGCTGATATATCTCTCCAATCCAGTTTCTTCAATACCACCCTTACTGAATGAAATAGCCAGGTTCAGCGTGCTATCCAACTACAAGTTGAATGCTAGTAAATCCTTATTTTTCCCATTAAACCACAAGGTATCTAGGGATGATGTTTGCCCCTACATTTAGGTTGGACTCCTAGAGTAATCAAATATCTGGGCATAAAGCTATCCCGTAACCCCATAATGTGGGTCAAGGACAATCTGGGCTCTCTCTCACAGGTTATTATTCATGACCTTGACAGATGGTCTAGACCTCCAATATCATTATGGGGCAGGATTAACATTATTAAGATGAATGTATTTCCTAGAATTTATTACCCTTTATCCCTTCTCAACTCTTTCATTCCCATACGCTGGTTTAAGAAACTGCACAGTATATTTACCAGATTTATCTGGGCAGATAAACATCCCCGGTTGGCCTATCATAAACTAGCTGCCCCAAAATCTGAGGGGGGGCTGAGGATTCCCCATATGGCACTATACTACTGGGCTAGTCATCTAGCAAAATGTCTGAGATGGATCTACCCAGGCCCTGAAACGGCACAACCAGTATGGCTTAAGATTGAGTTAGACGCAATTAAAACTGAACACCTGGATCCCTCAAACTTATTTTACCTCAAGTTGTCTCATGTAAAGATGGCCGACTGCACCACAATAAGTACCTCTTTAAGAGTTTATACACAGTTATGTTTATTTCTTCATTACTCCACTCAGACTGACTTAGCTCAGTCTATTTGGAATTCCCCATCTTTCACTCTCAGTGGAAAGTGGATTCCTTCTAACTGGTTGCCTCAACTAGGTGATGGAAAACTGCTTTCCCTGGTAGATGGGGAAGGGCACTGGTTGTCCTCACGTGGAATTCTTGACAAGTTCCTTATTCCGGTCTCATCTCATTTTAAAGTTACGCAGTTAAGACACCTTCTCACTGTAGCCCTGGGGAGTTCTCCCCCCTCCCAGAAGGTATCAGCTCTGATTCCTGAAATCTCAATATTGTCCAGATCTTCAGGCATAGTATCTAAGCTATACAGGGTGTTGTACTATAAAAAATATGGGGAACACCTTTGGATCTACTAGTTGCTGGAACTCACTCCTCCTTCAGTACCAGTTGGACTGGTAATCCCTATGGAGATCCTGTCATAAGTATGTTTCCCAAGATAGGCTGCTTCTCATGCAATACCACATTCTACATAATATGTATTGTACCCCTACTAAATTAAAAAAACGGGGCTTCTCGAACTCCAGTACATGTACCAAGTGCCTGCAAGAAGAGGGTACTCTCTTGCACATGTTCTGGTCCTGTCCCAAAGTTTCTTCCTTATGGAATTCAATTAAACCGTCTCTTGATCCCCTACTGGGCCTACAGGAGTATTTCACTCCGGAGGTGTGTCTTCTAGGGGATATGTCCCTGGTCAGTGCTAGAATTAGGAAGTACCATATTTCTATGGTTGTGTTCTCAGTTAAGAAACTTATATTATGTCATTGGAAGGAACAATTGGCTCCTTCCTTCCAGGAATGGTTACATGAAATCATTGCTAACCTTCGAACAGAGAAGGCAATTGCAAGTCTTCATAACAGACTAGAGACATATAGCAGGATAGGGGATCCCCTTCATTCCTTACTTTTTGTTACCTCACTGAAGTTATATCACACTCTGGTTTTACCCATACATACCATTGATCCACGCACTGCAAGTTAAGGCTATTAGATTTTGTTGCTGCTGTAAGGGGGGATGGGGTGGGAGTGGTGGGCAGGCAGTTCTCACTGTTCAAGTGCTATGTCACATCCCGACTTGCTGTAACTGCCCTTTATAATGGACATGTATTAATAAAGCTTAAATTGTAAAAAAAAAAAAAAACAAAAAAAAAACACTGGAATAGCGTTTATCATTTTATTTCCAGAAAAATAAAAAAAAATAATTACTTACAGAAAAGAAATAGGTTAACTTTCACCAAAACAAAAGTAAACAAAAACCCAGATAAATCTTGCAGTCAGACTCCCTGCTCTTCTCAGTATCCAATACTTCCAAGCTAGTGTGTAGGCATTCACACTTCCATTCCTTCACCTGATCAGAAGATACTGACCAGTCTCCTTCCTCTCCCTATCTGACAAGGTCTTCTGGTAGAGGCCTTATATAGTACTCAAAAGGGGCGGAGTTTGAAATTGGCTCCACCTACTCTCTGACATCACTTCCATTTGGTTGCTATAAAGGCAGCCATTTCGTGGGCTGCCAACCCTATAAGAAGGGCTTCCCAGATGACTCTACCCAGGTAAGTAAACCATAATAGAGAAAAGAGAAGTAAACTGAATATTAAATAGAAAGAATCTAGAATCTTTAACCAAGGGCAACAGATGAGGGGCACACTCCCTATCTTGTTTCCTTGTAGGGTTCTAGATTCTTTAATAAATTGCCAGTTTGATGTTCTAGTGCAAAACCCAAAGAAAAAAAAAGTTTTTATTTATAAAACACATTGATCTCCTATTTACATACTGTAACTCTAGCTAACAGAGTTTTTACTGTGTTTAGTTAACAAATATTGGGATTCCCCAATGGCTACAATTCTCAGCCAAGAGCTGTTCATTTTTCAGCCTTTTAACAGAAAGGCAGCACCTTCTTATGTTCGTTTGCGAGCATGCGCAAGGAACGTCTTGGGAGAATAAGACAGTTTGGAGGTGTGACTGTCCTGTGCAATCCACTGCTCCATTGAGCAGGCGTGGCGGTCCTGCACCAATGGATGCAGGTGCTGTGTATGACAGCGGTAGTCTTCACTTCAAAGAAAACCACCGCTGTGTGCTGGCAGTGCCTCATGCCACCCCAAAGCTTTGGTGCCACGCTGGGAGCCCACCCCAGTGTGGCAAATCTTGTTTTGGCTGATGGGGGTGCCCAATCTCCCGTCAGCTCCATGCCCCCCAGCCATCCTTCTGCCATGCTGGGAGCCCACCTCAGCATGGCAAACGTCCTGCGTCATCTTTTTTTTTTTAAAAACCTGTAAATTAAAAATGGTCCCACGGTGCTTCTCCTGGCCCCTCCCACAACCCACCCATCCACTGTGCACTCTGCTCCCACACCCCTCACCCCATACTTACCTCCGGAGTCCGCACACGATCTTCAGTGGACCGGGAACACGTCTGCACTCTTCAAAGCCGACCGCAAACTGAGGAAATGCCGGTAAGCTGTATAATGGGCTAGATGGGGTTTTCAACTTTGTTGCATATCTCAGGCATTTTTTGGAATGTTTGCACCAAATTTTCAACATGGGGTTTTTGGGACCCCTTCTCATGAATGATGTCACTGTCATGGCGTTATTCGGGCCCAAAGGGTGATTTCGCACTCACTGCATGAAATCACCTTTTGGGCCCAATTAATGAAATGACACTGCCAGCATTCATAAGGTGGGCTCTCAAAAAGCCTATTTTGAAAATTTGGTGGAAAAATTCTTAAAAATAATCATTTTACGAGCATGCGTTGCGCAGTTCCTGAGCAGGCTCGTAAGTTCGTGAATTTTCAATATTTTCACTCCAGATTTTCAACATTGCCATTTTACCACACCTTCTTATGAGTAGTATAGCTGTCATTTTTCACATCTCACCCAAAATGTGTTTCCTGGCCATGTAGCGCACAATGGCGCAGTCGGTGTGCGAAATCAATGTATGGGACACATTAAGAAAATCACAGTGACACTGTTCATTAGCAGAGGTCTTAAAATGACTATGTTGAAAATTTGTGAAAAATTCCTAAAATGACTGTTTCTGAGTGTGTGTTTGCGAGTTCCTCATGCCTTTCGTAAGTTCGAATTTTCAATCTTTTCACTCCAGATTTTCAACATTGCCATTTTACCACACCTCCTCATGAGCAGTACAGCTGTCATTTTTCACATCCTGCCTAAAACGTGTTTCCGCCCATGTAGCGCACAATGTCACAGTCGGTGTGTGAACTCAATGTATGGGACAAATTAAGAAAATCACAGTGACACTGTTCATGAGCAGAGGTCTTAAAATGGCTGTGTTGAAAATTTGGTGAAGAAATTCCTAAAAATGACTGTTTTATGAATGTGCGTTGCGCAGTTCCTACGCACGCTTGTAAGTTTGCAAATCTTCAATCTTTTCACTCCAGATTTTCAACATTGCCATTTTACCACACCTCCTCATGAACAGTACAGCTGTCATTTTTCACATCCTGCCCAAAACGTGTTTCCACCCATGTAGCGCACAATGGCGCAGTTGGTATGCGAACGCAATGTATGGGACACATTAAGAAAACCACAGTGACACTGTTCATGAGCAGAGGTCTTAAAATGGCTGTGTTGAAAATTTGGTGAAAAAATTCCTAAAAATAACTGTTTTACAAGCATGCATTGCGCAGTTCCTATGCACGCTCGTAAGTTTGCGAATTTTCAATATTTCCACTCCAGATTTTCAACATTGCCATTTTACCACACCTCCTTATGAGCAGTACAGCTGTCATTTTCACATCCTGCCCAAAGCGTGTTTCCGCCCATATAGGCGCACAATGGCGCAGTCGATGTGCGAACTCAATGTATGAGACACATTAAGAAAATCACAGTGACACTGTTCATGAGCAAAGGTCTCCAAAAGCCTATGTTGCAAATCTGGTGAAAAAATGTCAAAAAATGACTGTTACGAGCGTGCGTTGCACAGTATCCAAGCACACTCATAACTTTGAGAATTTGAAATATTTTCACTCCAGATTTTCAACACTGGTATTTTTTCACACCTCCTTATGAACAGTACAGCTGACATTTTTCACATCCTGGCTGAAATCTGTTTTTGCACATCCAGCGCACAATGGTGTGGTTGGAGTGAGAAATCAATGCTCAGGACAGATTATGAAAATCACAGTGACACAGCAGAGGTCCCAAAATGCCTATGTTGAAAATTTGGTGGCAAAAGTCCACAAAATGACTGTGTCATAAGCGTTCATTGCGAAGTTTCCATGTACGCTTGTAAGTTCGAGAAATTGTTGTATTTTCACTCCAGATGTTCAACATTACTATCCCTTCACACCTCCCTATGAATGCTACAGCTGTCATTTTTCACATCCTGCCTGAACTGTGTTTTTGCACATGTGGAGCAGAATGGTGTGGTCGCTGTGGGAAATCAACGTTCAGGACAGATTTACAAAATAGCAGTGGTACTGTTCATAAGAAGATGTCTCAAATGCTTTTATGAGGTGGGGGTAACAAAAAGGTCATGCTGAAAATTTGTAGTGCAAATACCAGCAATCGCACGGGGCATTAGGGTAAAACACCATACGTGCCAAACACCACTGCAAATACCTGCAAGCGAACTTCCGGCATTGACAAATGCTTGTTTAAACAATTACAGACCCTTTTTAATGAATATAGACACTGCAGGGCTTACTTCTTTATGCCCTCAGTGTCCTTGCATAAATTCAGCTCCTTTTTATTTCCTTGGAGCGAGCACCAGAACAGGACTTCAGAGTTACTTGCTAGGGAGCATAGCACTGCTCCTTAGCAACCTTTTCTTTACTGGTGTAAACCCTCTGCATAGAAAGCAAGGGGGGGCTCCTTTAGCAACATACTTTTGCTTTGTCTGAGTTTTCTAACAAAATGCTTTCAAGGGCAATTATACTTTACATTAAAGCCCATTACCATAACTGCTATCAAGATGTACAAACTAGAATTGGATAACAGGGGTAGTAAAGCTTTAAGAATTGCCAGCTTGGCCACCCTGACAATAAAATTAGTATAGATAGGAAGTTAGAGGAGTAGAAAGGAGAGAGAGAGAGTGAAAATGAAAACAAAAGGGGGGACATCTTGAAATTCTCTTCTTTTTTAAACTTTTTTATTTTCTGCATAACAGGACCCTGTTACACTATCCAGCCCCTGCCTCCTGCTCCCTACTCCCTGGAAACATCTCTAACTGCCTCTGTCATCACTACATCACCCCCCCATCCTCAAGCAGAAGAAGAGAATTGAAGCAGTTACTGAGCTTAAGGTCCAATTCACCTCTCCCCCTTGCTTCCTTCTGTCCAGCCCCAGCCATCTGCCTACTTCCCTGAGAATGTCCTCCCTTTGGCCCCCCCACTGTGAGGGTCCCCAGATACCTGCCTGCTTCCTTGGTAGTGACCTCCTTTTGGGCCCCCTCTGTCAGGGTCCCTATGCGACCCCAGAGTACTGTTTTGCACTCCTTTCCCTATGCCCCTGCCCCTAGTACTTGGTGAACCCTGTGGGAGAGCTCCAGCCCTATTCCCCAACCATACCTCCCCCCTCTCTCCAGCTGTCTCCTAATCCCCTCAACCTCCTCCCTAAGCTGTGCCAGCTGGTAGCATGCTGGGCAACCATCAAACTTCCAAGCCCAGTCCAGTATCATGGCCACCTTACACCCTGGGCACCCCACCATCCTCCTAAAGATGCTGGCCCTAATGACATGTGGTTCCATCCCTCTCCAAGTAGGATTCCTTGGGTGAACCACCAGGTTCCCCACTAGCCCAAGATACACCCCTACCCACTAATCAGGTCACCCACTAATCCTAGATACAGTCCCACAGTAAACAAGTACCCCCATTACTAGGTGCAGTACAACACAGTAAACTTATAGGGGAAGTGTACAACTCCCTAAGCTACTCTGTCCTAGCCCTTAAACCCAACCCCCAGTGGCTGGAACTACATGAGCTGCACCTGAAGCCTTTTCCTCCAATTGCAGGGAAGGTGTTTCCCTATAAAGGAGCTGAGCTCTGGGAAGGGGGGATCAAGGCCACACCTGACTCTCACAAAAGTGTATCAGCCCTGTGTCTGCCCCTCACTACACCTCCAAGCACTACCAACTAAGAAAATATTTCAAGTCTGCATACTCTGCCAGCCTCCAGCTTTTAAACACATATACACAAACACCAAATTGTCTGCTGGAAGCACACAGAAAACCAGCTAGGAAAATCTTTCAAGTCTCCTTGCTCTCCCAGCATCCAGCTAGAAGCTTTTTCCCCCTTCCCCTCTAACTGAAGACTGGCTGAGTTGGGAGTCCCACCTTACTTTCAAACAGCACTAATCCCCTGTAATATGATGCTTGCACCTACAGGCCAGCTAGCAACTTTTAAACAAACACACAAATATCAGACAGTCTGCTAGAAACACCCAGAAAACTAGCTAAGAAAATCTTTCAAGTCTGCTTACTCTCCCATCCCCCAGCTTTTAAACACACACACAAACACCAAATTGTCTGCTGGAAGAACACAGAAAACCAGCTAAGAAAATCTTTCAAGTCTCCTTACTCTCCCAGCATCCAGCTAGAAGCTTCTTCCCCCTTCCCCTCTAACTGAAGACATGCGTGATTCTACAAAGTGGCCTGCGGCATGGCACAGGCCCACTACACTGAACAGCTCTTACACCACATAAACCCCCTGTGGCATGGTGCAAGGGGGTTTACAGCAGCAGTTGCGCCCCATTCTAGAAGGCAGCCACAAAATGCCCACATCAGGATTCTACAAAAACCCTGGGAGGAGATCTAGCAACATAAGTTATACCTGCATTTAGCTGGTATAACTTACGGATGCCCCTGGGGTCCTGTAGACCCGTCGGCTGTCCAGTGAACAGTACACAGTTATCCTCCCCCATGCCTAGCACACCCCAGTGTGGCCCCACAGGGCTACCCATACCCCCAGCCCCCTGAAACAGCTGTTGGCAGAAGCTCCCCAGGGTGGCACTGCCATCCCCCCACCCGTGCCCCGAACTGCGAGTCGCCCACGGCATATGTGGCAATATGCCAGTCATGGTAGTCTAGTGCCCCCCCAACCATACATTAGTATAATAAAGAATTATTCCTGTTTACCTGGTAGTCTAGTGGCCCCCAAACTGTACAGTGAGAAGATGTGACAACTCCCTGTTTCCCTGGTAGTCTAGTGGTCCCTGTCCTGAACTGTACAGTAATAAAACAATGCATATCCTCAATTCCCTGCTAGTCTAGTGCCCCCAATCTGTACAATGATACAATGTGAAACATCCCAGTTTCCCAGGTAGTCTAGTGGCCCCAACCCCCCACCCAGCCATGCCAGCCCACCCAGAACCCCCACCCTTCCCCAGCCAGCGACTGGCACAGCCCACCTCTCACCTACATGGCTAGCCTCTGACTGAGTGCATTATTAGTGCAACTGCACAGATGCACTCAGAAATTAATTTCTGAGAGCTTCTGTGCAGTAGCTCTGCACAGAAGCTAGAAGCTAGTAGTCTAGTGGGGGGCCACTAGACTACCAGGGAAACTGGGATGTTTCACATTGTATCATTGTACAGTTCAGGGGGGTCACTAGACTACCAGGGAATCTGGTATATGTATTATTTTATTACTGTACAGTTCAGGAGGGGGGGCCACTAGACTACCAGGGAATTAGGGATATGTTTTATTTTATTACTGTACAGTTGGGGAGTCACTAGACTACCAGAGAAATGGGAATCTAGTGTTATTTTATGGTTGGGGCCACTGGACTACCGGGGCAGGTAACATGCCTCATATGCAGCGGGACCCAGGGGTTGGGGCATGGGTGGGGGGGTGTATTTGTGACCTGCGGCAGTAGGTTGTGACATGCTGGCCAGGTACGCCCTCTGTGTGGTGTACCTAGCTGCATATTGCAAGTCACAGGACTTTATTGCGAAGACCCTGCCCCTTCTAGAGTAGGGTACAGGGTCAATGTCGCACTTGAGGGTGGCACAAGTTGCATTCAGCGGCAACTTGCGCCACCCTTCTAGAACTGGGCCCAATATTTTTAATAAATGCCTTTTAAATAATCAGCTCAGAAATCCCACAAAGCATTGAAAAAGAGTCACAGTACCACCTAACCAACATGCCACAACCCAGCAACAAACCAGCTAATCCTGGTGATAAGGACAACCCCACAAAAATCTCAAACTGCTTAACTACTGTAAAATATGAAACCTACACAAGATATGATTCACCAGAGAACAACATGATACTATACTGTTCCCAACTATCATGAAATGCACACATCCCACACCTTCCTGTAGGCAACAATACCCTCCTTCTCAGTCCACAAACTGTACAGCAAAAATGTTTAAAAACTAGAAAAAATATACAAAATATTCACTTATCTGTGGGAGCATCACATAGACACAGCCACTCTGAGGCCAGCATTCACTATATATGCAATATATATATATAATGGTAGTGCTACCATAGTTAGGGTTGAGGAGCCATTTACATGTTAAACCCCAAATTTTGCACCTTAATAACTTTGCAACTGTTTGACAAATTTGCCTGAAATTTTGAATACACGATCAAGGCCCATGCACCTTGGGATTTGCCAAGTGTCGTACTGGTTGGATAAACGGTTGCGGAGTTATTAAGTGTGTACTGTGTGTGCGTTTACGTTTTATGGGAATTCTACGGTCACGCCTACAGGTCGTACGGTTTTCGCGACCGGTCCAAAATCTTCATGTAAGGTCTGGCCAGGGTCTGTTATGTGCCTTTTGAAGATTTCATGAAAAAATATGAAACGGTTCAAAAGTTATTCAAAAAACAAGGTCCCATTATAAGTCAATGTGAAAAGTTAACAAAAAGTTTGACAGTGTCGCAAATGCAGTTTTTACTTTCTCAAATGGCCCTTTTACTGTCTCAAATCCACCATTTTGTTTTCAGTTAGTGATCAGAAAAATGCTTGCTATTTAAATTTGGGACCTTCTAGCAACCTAATTATTTTTGTATTCTCCTAGTCAGCCCCTGAGGATGCTAGCCATGTCTTTATTTTGGGGTAAAACCCCCCAGAAATATGTTTTTCAAGTTTCTGGAAAAAGTACTTTTGCAAAGTAGTGTCGAACGTGCGACACTGTCGAATGAATTTGAGAAAGCTTTCGCAAAGTTCGACAATACTTTTCCAGGGTGTGTGAAAATGACAACAATTATTTGGCACTGTGCTGCAAAAGAACGGTTTGGTGTTGTGGGCTGAAATTTGGAAGAAAAGCAGCTGACATGTTCCAGATGTGCCTTTCAGTTTTTCATTGAAAAACTATTACATGGTGGCAAAGTTATGCCATTCCAAAGTTGACACTTTTCCCATAGGATAACATTATGGCGACTGACGCATTACAGTAAAACTTTGGCACCCTACTGCACAATAAAGGGTTGCTCTTCTTTCCTGAAATTTGGAGGGAAGGCAGCCAACATCCCCACAGATGTGCCTTTTAGTGGTTTGGTGAAAAAATATTACAGGGAGGCAAAGTTATGGCACTCCGAACTCCTCTTGTTTCCCCATAGGATAACATTACGGTGTTCATTGCATCTTTCAGGGCCTGTATCTCATAAACGGTGCGAGATACGGACTTTTTGTCAAAAAATACTTAGCCCCCTAACAGGGGCTAAGCACAAAACTAGCCAGGAAAGTGATAATTAATATGACTTTTAAATTTTTTTTCTATGTCGTACGGTTCCTGAGATATAAGCAATTTACTACTCCAAGTCCTCATTTTCTGTTCCAAGAGTGATTATTTTGCATTCATTCTTTGTACTCATTGTTTTTCTCTATGTAGCTTTCAGGGGAAAACCAGCCTGTGCGCTTAGATTACTGTTACAATTACTGTTTATGTTTGCGGTTCTGTGCCTGTTTCACTTACTGTTCACCTGTACTCCACCATGTGCATTACCCTTTGCGTTTTCATTAGTGGTTGTATATGCATAGTTTTTAACATTTCTGTCTACAGTACTGTTTCTCTTTCTGTTTCGCTTTGCGTCACCTTGCGCATGATGATTTGTGTTTGCTGGCACAATGTTACTATGTTAGAAGTTCCCGCCACCATATTGTGCTGCCACATAAAGTGGCAGGAACACGGGGCCTGAGGTCTCTGCCCTCCCACTGCCACATTATGTGGTGGCAGTGTGGTTCCCGAAGGGCCCTGCACTGCCACCAGCCCATTACAGTCACTATTTGTGTACGGTACTGTTTCTCTTTTGTTTCATTTTGTGTCACCATTCGCATTACGATTTGTGTTTGCGGGCACCATGATACTATGTGAGAAGACATCATGTGACAGGGCCGCGGGGCCCAAAGGGCCCTGTGCTCCTGCCACTGCCATATGTGCTGGGAGCGCGGGGCGTGCTTCTGCTGCTGCATTATGTGGCAGGCGTGTGGGGCCTGAAGGTCCCTGCACTCCTGCCGCCAGATAGGGCAGCAGCACGGGCCCGGTGACCCGCGCTGCTGCCGCATATCACATTCCCTATTTCTACAATCATTCTCAAAAAAGAGGGGAACTTAGAGGCAATCAACTCCATTTACTGCATCAGTTAGGGCAGTATGTGGCGGGAGCATAGGGCATGCTTCTGCTGCTGCATTACGTGGCAGGAGTGCAGGGCCTGGAGGGCCCCATGCTTCCACAGCCACATTATGTGGCGCTGCTGCCAGCATATTACATTCACTATTTCTCAGAATCATTCTCAAAAAGAGGGGAACTTAGAGGCAATCAAGTCCATTTACTGCATCAGTTATGGCAGTATGTGGTGGGAGTGCAGGACATGGTTCTGCTGCTGCATTATGTGGTGGGAGCGCAGGTCTTGGGGGGCCCCACGCTTCCACCACCATATTTTGCTGCCACATTACGTGGCGGGAGCATGGGACCTGAAGGACCCTGCGCTCCCGCTGTCCCATTATGTGGTGGCATCATGGTTCCCGAAGGGCCTCACGCTGATGTCAGCACATTACATTCACTATTTGTGTATGGTACTGTTTCTCTTTTGTTTCATTTTGTGTTACCATTTGCATAATCATTTGTGTTTATGAGCAAAATGTTACTATGTGAGAAGACATCATGTGATGGGGCCATAGGACCCAAAGGGCCCTGTGCTCCTGCAGCTGTCGTATGTGGCGGGACCATGGGGCGTGCTTCTGCTGCCGCATTATGTGGTGGCAGCACGGGGCCCAAAGGCCCTCACGCTGCTGCCAGTGCAGTACATTCACTATTTCTCATAATCATTCTCAAAAAAGAGAGGAACTTAGAGGCTATCAACTCCATTTACTGCATCAGTTAGGGCAGTATGTGGCGGGAGCGTGGGGTGTGCTTCTGCTGCCGCATTACATGGTGGGAGTGCAGGGCCTGAAGGACCCCGTGCTCCCACAGCTGCATTCTGTGGCACCAGAGCGGGTTTCAAAGGGACCCACGCTGCCACCAGCGCATTACATTCACTATTTCTCATAATCGTTCTCAAAAAGAGGGGAACTTAGAGGCAATCAAGGCCATTTACTGCATCAGTTAGGGCAATATGTGGTGGGAGTTTGGGGCATGGTTCTGCAGCTGCATTATGTGGTTGGAGTGTGGGGCCTGAGCGGCCCCGCGCTCCCGCCGCCATATTTTGCTGCCACATTACATGGTGGGAGCATGGCACCTGAAGGGCCCCGTGCTCCTACTGCCACATTATGCAGCAGCAGCGTGGGTCCCAAAGGGCCCCACACTGACACCAGTGCATTACATTCATTATTTGTCTATGATACTGTTTCTCTTTCAATTTCATTTTGTGTCATCATTCGCATTACGATTTGCATTTGTGGGCACAATGTTACTATGTGAGAAGACATCATGTGATGGGGCTGCGGGTCCTAAGGGCCCTGTGCTCCTGCCTGTGGCAGTTATGAGATGCTTCTGCTGCCACGATATACAATGGAGAGTGGGTCCTGAAGGGCCCCACACTCCTGCTGCCACATTATCTTGCAGCAGCACTGGTCCTGAAGGGCTCCGTGCTGCAGCCGGCACATTACATTCATTATTTCTCATAATCATTTTTAAAGAGAGGGGAACTTAGAGGCAATAAAGTCTGTTTATTGCATCAGTTAGGGCAGTATGTGGCGGGAGCATGGGGCATGCTTCTGCTGCTGCATTATGTGGTGGGAGCATGGGACCTGAAGGGCCCCGTGCTCCCACCACCGTATAATGTGGCAGCAGCGCAGGGCCCTAGTTCTCATAAACATTCTTCAAAAGAAGGTAAATTAGAGGCAATAAACTCTGTTTACTACATCAGTTAGGGTTGTTCCACAGTGGCACAAGTGAGGGAATTCGATGTTAGGATTGAACCCCCCTTTACACCACTCCCACCCACCCCCACAACGGGAATCAGGGTGCACGTTGGGCTCATCAGTACTGACTGTCACTCCATTCTTGTATTCCGCAGCTTCTTTTCACATGCGATGGGGTGAGAGTTAGGCCTGTTATGTGATATTTAGTGTTTTTCAGAACTGTTTCTGTTTCATTTTTGTGTGGTGGAATTGTGGGGGCTGAAGTGTCCCGCAGTCCCGCTGTTGTATGATTTTTGGTGTTTTTACTGCTGTTAATGCTTGTGTTTTGTGTGGTGGGAGTGCGGGGTCGGAAGGGCCCTGCACTCCCTCTGCTGTACCATATGTAGTATGTATTTCAGAACTGTTTATGTTTATGTTTTGTGTGGCGAGAGCATGGGCACGCTCCTGTCACTGTATTACATGCAGTGTTTTTCAGAATTGTTTATCTTTGTGCTTTGATTTGTGCTACCAAGTGTATTGACATTTCTATTTGGTGCCACTGTGCTACTGTGTGTGAAGACATCATGTGACACCTATTCATCCTGAGCAACAGGGGCACACAGAGAGACAGGCACACATGGAAGTGGGGGGGGAGACCCATGGTAACAGGAATACTATAAGACTTGCTGCATGTTAAGTGAAGAACCACAGGCAAAGAATGGTGATGCAGATCAGTTGTACAACTTTCTGATTACAGGTAAAGTGTAGTTAGCATTTTGTCACTTGAATGTTTTCAGTCAGTCAATGTCTCTTTAAACTGCGACACCAGGTACTGGATGCTTAGTAGAAACCCACAGCACAGCTGAGGGTGTGAACATCAATGGTAGACATCAGTGATTTTCAGGGACACTCAAGTTAGCACAGTTAGTGTTTGTGTTGGCTGAGATAGGTAATACCCCTTCCCCCAAAGTTTGTACTGCATCATGAATACCGATGCACAGCAAGAATCAGGCAAGTAATATCAATGGTACAGCTCTGTAATTGTTGATACACATAACTTAGCACAGTTAGGGTTTCTATGGGTTCACACAGGCAATTTCCATACGCGTACCAGTTACTGATTCTGACTGTCCATTCACAACTACATGTCCTTATGTAGGATGTTACACAGCTCTGTAGAACAGGTACTGCACTCTGACTGTAGAGTGACTGTAGATGTAAGTGTGGGACATGTTAGTTCGCTTAGTTAGGAGTTACAGGAGATCTGTAACTCAATGTATGAACACCCAGCCCACATATTACACACTTTGTTGACAGTACAGAACAGAAAAAAACATGGAGGTTAACAGTGCGATAGGGAGAACTGCACTTTCACATCACTTGCTGCATCCTAAGTAAACAGCTGCAGGCAAAGATATGCAATGTCAATCAGTTGTGTAGCTCTCTGATTACAGGAATAGTCCAGTTAGCACAGTTGGAACTTGAATGGATTCAGGCAGAAAATGTGTCTACAAATGTGACAGTAGGTACTACATTGTAAGTGTAGATACAGAACACAAGTCAGGAAATGCACATGTTAGTGGATATACAGAACTCAGGTGAGGGTTTGTACGTGAATGGCACACATCACTGCTTGCAATACAACTGAAGTTACCTTGGTTAGGATTAGCATGGATTTGTGCAGCTCGAGCTGCTGCACTTCTGACAATTTGTGGTGCATTATGACTTGTACAGTGAAGTTGCCACAGTTAGGAGTTGCAGAAGCTTAGCCAGGGAATCACAATAGACATAGCAGTGACTGCATCCTAAGTGTATCGTCACAGCTGCATAGTGTTAGGTAGTGATGTGCGGCACCTTGCTGCAGTAATTACTACATACTGAATGTAGAGGCACAGGAAAAGTAAGTGCACTGCAGACTTTTTTACACTCTTACGAATTATGGGAAGTGTGACATGCAATGTGCCACATCATTGCCTATGTAGTGGATACTGAATGGACAGCATAGCAACCAAACAAATTCATGGACACATAGTTGTGGCACTATTTGTTGCAGTTGATTTGCATGCTTAATAGAAACAACAGTTATGTTCTAATGTCCTTATGCTATTGTCAGTAAAGACTAAACACAGGTGGTTATGTTTTAAAAAATATTTATTGCCAATTGGTGAAACAGAAAAAGGCCCAATTAAGACTGTATTAATTTTACAAAATCAGTCTCAAAATACAATCCTTGTATGTGTGTAATCATTGCTTGGAATATATGTAAATGTGTCACATTTCTAGTGACTAGATTATGTGAATTGGACCAAGTATGTGATATTGTAAAACAGTATAGAAAGAAGGTAGTATAAGAAGGGAATTGGTACTATTTATTGTGATTGTGTAACAGGGCACACATGTTGAGGTTCAGTGTTTGCTGTCCCTGTAGTGTTCTCCTATCTTTTGTTGGTGGGGATGTTATCTACCTTCTGTGCATATACCTGGTTCTTTCATAGCTGGTCACGGTCTTTAATCAGGTTTTCTGTGTTTGCAGTGATGTTTAAGAGTTCACTACTGTTTGTGAGAAGAAGTGCTTTCTGACATTCCTCCTGTAGTTGTGACAGTCAAGCTTTATCTGTGGCTCTTCATTGTATATTTGCTACTGACCTTGAAGAGACTTTGTCTAAGAATGCTGTCAGTTTTTTTAAGTAGTTGAATATTCTAGTTATGTGTCATCCACTACTTGTGTCCAGTGTTAATAAAGGTATATCAGGATCTTCTGAGCAGTGATTACACACATGAAACAGAAATGTGTAGTTGTTATTGAGTGACTGATAATATGGATGTTCCTGGGGTGGGTGAAAAACCATATACTAGGGCCCAGATATTCAAAAGAGTTGAGCCATGTGCAATAGGGTTGCGCCTATGCAAGTCCGAAATTGCGCCATTCTGCGATATTCAGCAGGAGGCAGTTGCGCCCCCGAAATCATGCTGAGCAACAGCGCAATGATAATGAAGGCATGCTCAACTGAAGGGGAGGAACCATGCATAAATGGCGCAGTGTGATATTCAACGACTTGTGCCATGTGCAGTAGGGCAGCAAGCAGAAGTTGCACCATAGCGGAAATGAGCCAAAATAAAAAGGAGCAAGGGAGAGGTGCAAGAACGCTACAGGGAAGACACATGAGGCAGAACTCTAGCCAGACATACAAGGCAGGAGGCACAAAAAGGGCAGGCCGGGGAAAGGGCAGTCTGAACAGCCAGGCACAGGGAAGGTGTGGGGAGCCACACAGCACAGAGGCCAGCACAGGCAGGTGTACCTGGTGCAGGGGAGGTAGCAGCCAGGACAGCAGTGGGAATACAGCAACAGCTGCTGGGGGTGTGAACACAAGCCAGGAACATGGCCAGTGCCACCTTCCACATGGAGGCCATAATGAGGGGGGTGAGAAGGTGGGTGGTGGGGGGGCATGGCCGTGGGCGGGCCCATCGGTGGTATGCCCTTAACAGGCAGTACCGAGCCTGCACCAGCTTTCAGCTGTACACTGATACTGAGATTGTGGGCCAGTACCACCTGAATAGGGCAATTCTGAGGTGGCTCTGTGAGCTGTGTAGTGATGTGATGCAGGCACCCACACCACGGAGCCATGCCCTGTCAGTGGAGACTAAGGTAACAGCCTACATGTGCTTGCTCACCACAGGTACCTTCCAGAGACCAACTGGGGACACCACAGGCATAACCCAGTTGGCCACATCATGCCACCTCACCCAATTCCTCAGTGCACTGCTGACACATGCTGCAGAGTACATCCATTTCCCCAGCACAGCGGTGGGGCACACAGCAAACATAGGGGAGTTCCACAGGGTAGCACGTATGCCTGCCATGCTAGGGGCAATAGACTGCACCCATGTGGCCATACACACACCACCTGGCCCAGAGGGGGGGCCGCATACATAAATCACAAGGTCTATGCTAGCATCAACTGCCAGGTGGTGTGCGATGCCAAGGGGCACATAATCAATGTCTGTGCCATGCACCCTGGGGGAGCACATGATTCTTTCATCTGGCACCAGTCAGCACTGTGCCACAGATTTGAGAGTGGGGACATCCCCACTGGACAGCTACTGGGTGAGTAGGCAAACCACATGAACAATCATAGGGCCTGGGAGGGCATGGCCAGAGGTGGCATGGGTAGTGGCCTACATGGCCTGGGACAGGGCGATGCTGATCACAAAACTAACCTCCACCCTCTACACACAGGTGACAGTGGATACCCACTCCATCCCTGGCTGCTCAAACCCTACCGGCGGCCTGCGACCCCATCGCAGCAATGCTACAATGAGGCACACGTCACCACATGTAATGTCATTGAGTGGGTGTTTGGGATGCTAAAGGCATGTTTCCATTGCCTGGAAACCTCTGGCAGTGCCCTACAGTATAGCCCCTTAAAGGCCTATGGGCTATTCCTGGCCTGTTGCATCCTGCACAATATGGCCGAGTGTGGGATAACTGTATAGGTCAAAGAGGGGGACAGCGATAGGGACGATGGGGACACTGGTGATGATGGTTATGGGCAGCCCCCCCTTGGCCGACGGGACCCCCGACTGCTCCGTCTGGCTCAGCTGCACTGGGACACCATCACGGAGGAGCACTTCAGCCAACCCAGGTAAGTCATGGGGCCATGCGCAACCACCAGTGGCTAATGCACAACCCACAAACATGCATGGACACACACCAGGGGTGCATGTCATCAAGGGAAGTGGCAGGGCACAGAAGCACACACACAACCAGGGGAGGGGTGAGGATTAACATGCCACGCCCGAAGGACACACATACTGCGCTCACACAATGCAACAAGCGTGCACAGAGGGCAGGAGGCACACGCCAGAGCACACCCTAGCAACACACATGTCCACAGGCCATCACGCCCACTGCCTGTCCATGTGCGGTGTCAGATGCTGAGCACCATTGCACATTGCGTACAGTGCAATGCAGGCATCATCATGCACACGCAACTGCAGACAGCAGCTGGGAGAGTGTGCAGGTGGACTGTGTGTCTGTGTGCAGGGCCGAGTACCCACCCATGCACTGCCCACTGAAACACACAATGCACACAGGGCAGCACCAGACAGTAGCTGCACTGGGAGACAGGTCAGTCACGTGACACAGTGCCATGGCCACCACAGATGCGTGGAAGCCCCGCCGAGACCCACCAGCACTGACAGGCTAACCACTGGCATCATGGGGTGGCACTGATGGTCCTCCAGGGATTCCACTGCGTGAACGTGACCGTGCTCGGTCAGGGATCTGCAGCATACTGAACATGCCTGCACCAGGAGTGCTCAGGATGCCCACAGCTGAACCCAGAATTGACAGGGTGGGAGTCGCACAATGCCAGGAATGGGGGTGGATAGTGCACTGCGTGGTGTCCACGATGCATGGGCACCTGACTGTGTGCCCATTGTGGCCATGACAGCAGTGAATACCTGTGCATGCCTGTCAATGGCAGCAGTCACATCCTCACACAAATGGTCCATCTCTGCCAGGATCAGTGCGGTGTCCCTGCTGCGATGCTCCTCTGCCCACTCCAGAGCCACATGCAGTGCACCCACAGATGTTGCAAGCCGCATCTGCTGCTGGACCGATGCTTGCAGTAGGTGGGTGTGCTCACCCAAGAGGTCATCAGCCTCCTCGACATCCTGTCCCTCAGGGTGTGCATGGCCCTGATGTTCAGCACCCCTTGAGGGTGGGTGCTGTGCACCAAGACCAGGTCTGGGCATGTCCACAGGTGGTGCACAGATGCTGCAGCTGAACCCTGTACCCCAAGCCCATTGGGTGACTGCTGATGCTGCCCCTCCGGCTGCCACACACCAGGGCTCAGTGGTGCCACTGCAGTGGCCACAACAGTCCCACTGTCCTGAACAGACACCAGTGCTGCCCCACTGTTGCTGACAGGTACAGCCTGGGACTGTGCTGACATGCAGGCCTCCACGGTGGCACCACCCACAGCCATGGACATGAATTGCCCTGCTGTGTGGCCATCCCATGGCACACACATTTCACTGCCCATGACGGTTGTGTCATCATCACTGGTGATGGACTCTGCACTCGCCACAGTCACAGCATGCTGGCATCCGTGGATGCCAGCATGCTGGGAAACAGGCTGGGCTTCCTCCACACCTGTTACAATGACATCAGTGTGAACAGCCAGGCGGCCCCACTGTCGCAATGATCCACATATACCTGTGGAGGTGGATGATCCCTCCTCCATCTCCAGCCGACTGTCTGCAGTGGACAGGCCCACCACCACTGACCCATGCAGACATTCAGGATCTGTAAGGGAAAGCAAAGTCACGTTAGTATGTGTGACCTACCCTGCCCCCCATAGACACACCATGACTTACCATGCAGTGATGGGCCACCACCCGTCTGGAAGCCACCACCTGGAACACCCTCAATGGCACTGTGCTGCATGCTTCCAGCAAGCATCTCCTCCTGTAGGGTCAGCCGTACCATCTCCGGCTGTCCCCCACCTGTTGCAGCACATGCTGCCCTGATGGCAGCCACCTTCTCCTTTACCTTCCTCGTGTCCATGCCCATCTTTTTCTTACACTCCTCATGGAGCGCTGGTGGCTGCCATGCAGGTTCACAGCACGTGCCACCTCTTCCCATACAGCAGCTAGGGCTTGTGGTGTTCCCCGCTGTCCACTGAGAAGTGGCTCCTGATCCAGGTAGGCCTCGAACAGGGCCTCGGTTTCGGCCTTTGTAAAGTTTGGCCTCCTCTTCCTTCCACCACTGTTTTCCTCCTCTCCAACAACCTGCTCGGTCATTATGTAGCCTGTAAGAATGGCAGTTGTTACCTGTGACTGTGCAGTCCCATCCGTGTCCCTGAATCCACAGTCCACACTCCCAAACAGCATGCAACTCACCAATAAACTGCAGTAACTGACTATGGCCACTGCAGCACATTGTCGCACTTTTATAGCTCAATCCATGCAAATGAGGTGAGAAGCAACTTTATGTAGATGCAAATTGCAGTGCTGTGCCATTGAATGGCTGATTAGATGATTTGCATATGACGGCTGAATATCGCACGGTTGCGTTTTGCGCAATTATGTTGAACGTGCTGAGCCAATGGCGCAGTTCTGTGACATGTATAGTACACCTCACTGCGCATGCCCAGGTTGCTGATGCAGGCGTCTGCCACACTGATGACATGCTGTGCATGGTAGGCAGTGCGGCATGGCCACCATTGTGCCAGTGGAGCTATAGTGATGTCTTACATTGTGCTGTGGCATGGCCATCACAGGCACAATGGCCTACTGGTAGTCTACTATGGTGCTGACACAGGCAGCCATCACGCTACATGCATTGTCTTCAATGGTATTGTGTGGGCCGTGCACGAGCCCTGACCCTGTGCCCACCTGTTCCCAGCACCATGCGTCAGGCATGGTGCACGCTGTTCAGTAACAGCTATTGTGAATGCAGTGTTGTACCACGAGCATCTGTGTGTGGGGGCTATATCAGAGCCCATGTTGGTTTGCTATAGCTGTTGTGGGATGGTATGCAGATGAGCAGGCAGTGACAGCCATTGAGTTAGCGAATCTGGCATTGTTGCGCCACCATGGGCCTCTTTGGGAGGCACCCCTGGACAAGGCCAGGATCCAGTGGTGGGGAGGTGGCCACGTTCTGAGGAGGCTGGGAGAAGTGTGGGAGCAGCAGGCACCATTATGGGGACCTGCAGAGGAGGGAGACGGAGCTACTGGCGTGACTGCGGCATGCGTTGGTGGGGCATGGTGCCACTGTAGGAGGTTCCGGCCACACACTTTATCATCCATATGGTATATGTTGTATGTCCATATATAGGGGAGGGGAAGACCATCTGTCTTGTGTGCGGTTTTCAGGGTGTGGTGGGTGGGGTGGCTGGGAGGGAGGCACACACTTTGGGGCAGGGTACTTTTTCGGATTGTACTGATGTTCTTCCTCCTTGTTTTCCCACAGGCCTGGACAGAATGCCAAGGTTGAGAGGAGGGTGGGGAGGAGGATGGTGCAGCCAGGCATGCGGGGCCATCACCACCCATCTGATTGGCCCAATGAGGATGAGTGCCATATGATTGGTTGCATGCTGTGTGACAGGGTCGGCAGCAGGCGCGGCTACTATTCATCGACACGCCATGCATGCAACTTGTTGTAGCCGCTACGTCCAGTTGCAATGTCTGGAGGCACCAAACCCATGTGTGCACCAGGTATGGTTTGCGATTGCCTTGTACCACATGTCATGTCGCTGGCGTGTGGTGCTGTGTGGCTTTAGCCGGTGGGTGTGCAGCATTCTGTATGGCTGTTTGGGCCTGTGTGCGTCCTGTGATGATCACTGTGGTGGTCACACACCATCACAGTGGTATGCCATGGTTGTATGCCACCAGTGGTCGGGTTGTAGGGGTTGTGCATACACCTATTGACTGTGCCTGTCCTTGTTTTCCACCATCTAGGGACACTGTGAGGCAGTGAGGGAACTTCACAGCTGGCCCAGGAACCCTGGAACCGTGATTGACAGTTCTGGGTACTGAGGAGGCACAGAGGTGGATGGCACAGCACAGAACAGCCTCCTGTTAGGGATCTCAGTCCTGAATTCCCTACCCCTGGACCCACCCTCACACCTCCTATCATCCCATTTGTCCACCCCGCCCCACCCACCTACCTGTTTGTGGCCTCAACCTTGTATATAGTTTTGTATTCTTGTAAATAGTTGAATATTTTGCAATACATTTGATTTGATATGAATACTGTGGTGGTCTCTGATTGTAGCAGGCTATAGGTGCTCAGCTGCAGTGGCGCATGGTTTCAGGGTTGCAGTCAGCTATGGTGTCCATGGGAGGTGACTATGGTGTGGGGGTAGCTATGTCTGTGTGTGGTGTGTTGTGCCCTGGCACTGATGACTGTGTGCAGTGTCCATGGTGCGTGTTTGTGTCAATGGCAACCATCGTCTGCATGGCCTGTGCAGCTGACACACATGTATGTTGTGACCTGCAACCACTGGCATGTCAGTGGCAGTCCCTGGTGGACACTGTACCTATCACTTTGCGGGTTGCCCCTGTCACTGGTGTGGTATTCTGGCTGGGTGACTGTGGGCACAGCTGTCCCACCCATGCTGCCTTGTCTGTGTTGTAGGATGCCCTGTGTCTGTGACTTTGCCCGGTGACTGCTGGTAGTGTGTGTCCACAGTGCCTGCGTGGGTGGCTGTTCCCAGTGCCATGGAGACTGCGGGTTGTGTACATAGTTTACATGGGGCCACATTGGGGTTTGGTGCCCCACCACTGCGTCCCTGTGTTGGTGCCCTTGGATGGTGGTGTCTGTCCACTGTGTGTATCCGTATGGTGCCTGCTTCCACACACCATGTGGTGTCTGTGCTGGCTGCTGTCCAGTGGTCAGGTGTGTCACTGACCACTGTGCAGGGTGCCACCTGGTGGTGTCAAGGGCACTCCCTGTGTGGTACCTTTTGCTGTCACATGGTTAGTCTCTCAGCAGTACCCTAGGGGACTGTGCTTGGTGGTAATGTGTCTGCTGTTGCATGCTGTGCCACCAACTGATGGGTGCTCGGTGGGCTGGCTTGTATTTTTCTGCACAGGGTTGCAGTGCCAGTGGGGTGGTGGCATGCATGGGGTTTCCGCTGTGTGTCACTGCTCGCGGGGGTGTCTGGTGCTGTGCAGGTGTGCTCTGCACTGGGGATGTTGGCACGGGTGGTCTGCCTCTTGTGTCACCGCTGCTGGTAGGTGTGGCACTGATAAGCTGCAGGAAAATCCCAGCCTCCCCAAAACAGGGTACCAATGAGAAAAGACCAAGGTAGAAAGGTCAGTGGGGGATGCTGCAAAAGAAGGTAAAGCCATAAAAATGGAGCAATGGTCACCAATGCCTGTAGTCTGAATAACAAGCTTGAATTAGTGGCCTGATGGAGGAGTGCATCTGACATTAGCAGTACAGAAACAGGTACAAATAAAACCCTGACTGGGACATAAACATACCAGGATACACTATCTACAGGAGGGACAGGAGGGAAGAGAGTACAGGTGTCGCTCTCATCAGGGCTAAGGAAAAGCAAGAGGTATAGTGGTAAATTGAACTGGCAATGCACCACAATCTGCACAGGGGTTGTATACAGGCCCTCTCAGGGAGGAAATGGACAAGGAAATGATAGAAAGTATGCCAGAATGGCAGAAAAAGGGTAGATATTGCTGATGGGTGATCTGAATATGCCAGATGTTAACTGAGTGCAGTTGCAGCAGCCACTTTGAAGAGTGGAGTTATTCTAGATGCCCTACAGGGGCATGCCTTGACAACTAGTATTGGAGCCCACTCGAGAGGGAGCAATCTTAGACCTGGTTCTCCAATGGAGATGAAGAGAGGATCACAGATGAGAAGTGGGTAGCTATCTGGGAACTAGCGACCATCGAACAGTATGGTTCACAATAAACACAGCAAAAGCATCAAGCCATACAAAGGTAAAAGTATTGGACTTTAGGAGGGCTGACTTTGCCAAAATGGGTGAGTGCCTAAGGAATGCACTAGCAAATGAGCAGGAAGGAGGGGTGGAAGAACAATGGGGAATAATAAAATCTGCCATCACAGAGGTAACAAGCCTTTGTGTGAAGCACATAAACGAAATGAAATGATGTAATAAACCACTATGGTTCTCAAAGGAAGTGGCAGTGAAGGTTCAAGAGAAAAAGAAAGCATTCAGGAAGTACAAGGAATCATAGAAGGAGCAGGACAGAGAACTGTATCAGTTAAAGCAAAATGAAGCTGGGAAGGCAGTCAGAACAGCAAAGGCCCAAACCAAGGAAAAGATAGCCAACTCAGTTAAGAAGGGGGATAAAACCTTTTATAGGTACATCAGGGAGTGAAGGAAGATCAAGGGAGGGATAGTGAGGCTTAATAAAGGGAGGGAGGGTGGGCAGAGTGTGACTGTGAAAAGGCAGAGATACTAAACAAATATTTTTGCTCACTATTTACAAAGGAAGAGGGGGAGGTACCTAAAACAAACAGTAGAAACACTCCGGATACAGAAATTGATACCAGCCCATTTACAGAAGAAAAGGTTCTGAAAGAACTCTTAAAACTGAAGGTGGACAAAGCAATGGGGCCTGATGGGGTTCATCCCAGAATTCTAAAAGAACTAAAAGTAGAACTAGTGAGACCACTGACTACCCTCTTTAACAAATCATGGGAGGATGGGGTGGTACTTGAGGACTGGAGGAGGGCAGATGTGATTCCCCTTCACAAAAGTGGGAGCAAGGCAGAAGCAGGAGACTAAAGACCTGTTAGTTTAACCTCAGTGGTAGGGAAAATGATGGAATCACTTCTGAAGGAAAGAATTGTCAAGTATCTAGAGGCCAGAGGGGCACAGGACCCAAGGCAGCATGTATTCACAGTGGGAAGGTCATGCCAGATGAATCTGATAGATTTCTTTGACTGGGTGACCAAAGTAGTAAATCAGGGAGGGGCTCTGGACATGGCCTACCTAGACATTAGAAAGGCATTTGACACAGTCCCACACAAAAGATTAATATACAAGTTAGCCAGCCTGGGAGTGGATCCCAAGATGACAGCCTGGGTAAAGAATTGGCTGGAGAACAGGACACAGAGAGTAATAGTAAATGGAGTCCACTCTGAAGAAAGGGGGTTACTAGTGGGGTACCGCAGGGTTCAGTATTAGGACCGGTCCTCTTCAATATCTTTATAAGCGACATTGCAGAGGGACTGGAAGGAAAAGTATGTCTCTTTGCAGATGACACAAAGATCTGCAACAGAGTTGATGCACAAGGTGCGGTGGAAAGGATAAGAAGGGACTTGGCAAGGTTAGAGGAATGGTCAAATGTATCACAGCTTAGATTCAATGCTAAGAAGTGCAAGGTAATGCACCTGGGAAACAAAACCCCCGGGGAAGAGTACACAATGGGGGGGTGAGATACTAACAACAACAAAAATGGAAAGGGACCTGGGGGTAGTCATATCAGATGACCTAAAGGTGGGCAAGTAATGTGAGAGGGCAGCAAGGAGGGCTGGGGAGATACTGGGATGCATAGGGAGAGGCATCACCAGTAGAAAACAGGAAGTTATTATCCCTCTGTACAGACAGCTGGTGAGACCTCATCTGAGTACGCGGCAGTTCTGGGAGACCCAATCTCCGCAAAGAGATAGACAGGATTGAAGCTGTCCAGAGGAGGGCAACTAAAATGGTGCAGGGTCTGCACTGGAAGACATATGAAGAGAGACTTAAGGAGCTTAATATGTATAGCCTCAAGGAAAGGAGGGAGAGGGGGGACATGATAGAAACTTTCAAGTACCTCAAGGGAATCAACAAAGTCCAAGAGGGTAGCATTTTTCAAAAAAAGAGGTGTGCAAGAACAAGGGGGCACAATTTGAAGATAGAGGGGGCAGCTCAGAAGTAATTTAAGGAAGTATTTTTTCACAGAGAGGGTTGTGGATGCATGGAATGGCCTTCCGGAGGAGGTTGTGGAGTCAAAAACAGTGGTGGAATTCAAGCATGCATGGGACAGTCATAAGGCAATTCTAATGGGTGGGGGTTGGAAGAAATAGGCTGCTGGTTAACTAGGATCTGCAGCTTATCCACTAGGTAGGGAAATGGGCAGACTGGGTGGGCCAAGCAGTCCTTATCTGCCGTCAAATTCTACGTTTCTATGTTTCTATGGGGCACCATGGCCCGGCTGTGGGTTGTTTGCTTGTCCCCATGGGCCAGTGGTTATTCCAGCCCTCCCCCAGTTGTGCTGTACTTGGGGTGTGGGGGGACAATGTCTGTTCTGCTGTGTGTTCCTGTACCCATCTGTGGCATCGGTGGTGGGCCCCTACCTCCCTGGTTGTGCAGTTACATTGCTCTGCTGCTGGGGGCTCCCTGGTTGCACTATGGCACCTCTGGACTGCTCAGCTGAACATCCCTTGTTGTGCTATGGTGCATCAGATCTGCTCAGCTTCCCCTCCCTAGTTGCACTATGGTGCAGGTGGTGCGATATTCAGTCGTCGGCTCTAGGCGTAATTTGGCCTGCTTCGTTTTTGAATATCACATCTCTTGTGCATGGGCGCAATAGACTTGCACTTGCTCCTGCTATTGCACACTTTTTGGACGCAGTTTGAATATCTGGGCCTAAGTGTTTAAGTAACAGAATATTAAAAAATTCTGATTTCAGTGACATTAGATTATTGGCATGTTCAGTTAAATATTTAATGATATGTCACTTGCTAGGCGCATATGGAAAATTCCACCCGACCCCTCAATAGAGGCGATCATAAATATTGTCAGGAACAGGTATGAACTGCGTTGTGATCAGTAACAGTGTCTGATTTACAATTGTCAACATTGTTTACATAGGCTAGAATAACTTGTATGACAAGTACAAAAAACAATCATATTATTACAGGAACAAAAAAACATTTTTTTCAATTGTTACATTGGTTTATAGGTTACCTCTGAACTAGTAAGTAAAACAATGTGCGTGGTATGCTGTCTTTATCAAAGATATGGTGCATTGCACTTAAACAGTATAGTACTGTATTATATGTTAAACATTCATTTGTACTTTACCCCATACTAATACTTTTAGTAGAACAATAAAAGTAGTTAGCAACAATGGCAAGGTGGAATAAGAATGCAAATATTATTTACAAATAATTACAAAGCCATGGCAAAGTCAGTTAATGGTAAGATGCAATCATTCGGTATTTACACTTGCTTCATTCAACTTGTTGTATAATGATTGTTATTTTTACATATGTATGGTATCAATATAACAAATAAAGCAGGCATAGTTCAACACTGTTGCATGGTGACCGAATGATGTTGTTGTCTACATGGCAACAGCTAATAGACAACAACAACTGGTGATAGACAACTTGTGACAGAGAGCACTGTTTGGGTGAATGAGACATGTGTTGCTCAGTTGTTTATGATGGTAAGTGAGAACTTTTCTTTATCTGCAGAGAGTAACAGTTAAAAACTGGCAACAACCTCTTGTTATGTATGGGTATGATACAGTTACAATAAAAGATATGTACAGAAGAGGAGAGGCAGGAAGGCCTCTGTTTTGAGATGTACAATCTTTGATAGACATGAAAGCATGGTTTCTCTAGTAACTGTGAATACTGTTGGCGCCAATTGAAGCCACTACAACGATTTCCATGTTGTCACTGATCGACACAAGATGTCATAGTGCATGAAATGTGTCTGCCAGTATAGAATTTTGTTGAAATGCTATGGTTTATTGAGAGTCATAGACAGGAAACAATTGTAGTGAACTACAACTGTTTCTGTCACAAAGTAGTCATTTAAAAAAAAATGCAACATGTTCTGTCCTATTCTTCTGAAATATGAAGGTCATCATAATTCTTCAATATTAGAAGATATGCATTTTTTTAAGTGCCATGGCAGTCTCTGTTTAAAACTGCTTGTAGAGTCATCACACTCTACCCATCCACTTCTGTACCTTAGTAAACAGGTGTAATGGCCAGAATGCATGGCTTGGCCATTGTGATAGATTATACTGTGAGTGTCAAACACTGATTGGTTAAAGACTATTCTACCAGCTGTGTAATCTGTGATAGGAGTGTCAACTCTGAGCCTGTTGGAGTCAAACTCGTGCAAATATAAGGCAACAGATATTGAGATGAACTCCTGAGACATATGGACTGAGTGCATCTGCCTCCACACCTTTTACAGGAGTGAGCACATTGAGCATTGGTGAATAGCTGTTGGAATTTGACACTTTTGGCTTGAGGGACAAACTGAGTAATCCACAGCATGTCTTCTGTGGTTTCATGCTGTGAAAGGCCACATGAAACACATACATATTTGGTTACATATGACACTGTGAAGTAGTGGCACATTGGGGTGCCATCTTCATTCAAGTTGTTTATGACAGCCATCATAAACTCACTAGTGATTGCTGTATGTCAGCAGCAAATGTACTACATCTGTCATATGTGCCTAACACCTGTCGTAGTGGTGTTAGTGACTGTACATTGTTAGACTGGTGAGAAGTCATGTTGACAATCTGCTTCAAAGTGTTAGATAGGGAATTGTCTTGTGAAGCAGATATTGCCTGCACAAAGTGTGGCATATGTAGAAAAACATGCATAGCTGAGTTAGCATAGCAGTTTACTCTAGTGCTGTTGTCAAACACTGGCACAGCGGCTACACCAACTGATTTCTGATGAATTGCTGGCTGTGAATGTTTACTTGAAGTTGTGACCTTTATTGAACTCTTTTGAATTGAATCACTTCTGGAAGCTGTGGCTGTTTGGTGACACCTGTAGATCTGACTGTATGATGTGAGACAGCCAGATATGTAGGCAGTGGTATTAAAGACATTTGTGGGTGATGTAGAATACGTAACCTGTTGTACTCAAGAATACATCGTTTGTCAGCTCGTATTTTCTGAGGTGCTAGAGTTATAATGTGCAACCCAGAAAGACTGTGGACACGTAAAAGTGTCACGTAGCTCATGCCATCCTTGAAAATGTCTGTACCTATGTCCACCATTGCTGAATCCAAACTAAAGCCCTGAGATTTGTGAATGGACACAGCATATGCAACACATAATGGGAATTGTTTCCTGTTAACATAGATATCCTTAAATACCTGGAATTTTATGCAGGTCCATTCTATGTGTACAGGCTGTTCCATGTTGTTAAAGTGGACTACAAGTGTCTTGATATATGTGCTCTGGACATTGTAGATAAAGTCAGTAATGTTTCCCATGGCACTGTTTACCATGCCTCGTTCAACATCTAGATTATGTCGCAGCATGATACGTGCATTCTTACAAAGTGTGAGAACAGCTTCTAGGCCAGCTGTGCATGAAACATCTGACTTGAGTTCACTGAGTCGTTCAGTCATCTTTGCTACTAGGCTGTAACTAAGAATGACACCATCAACTGTATCAACAGCATGCAAAGTTAGAATTTCTTGGTTTTCTCTCTGCAGCATTAGATTGTTGAACTCAGTGCATTTCTTTAGTCATGGCATAAGACACACTATGTGTGTCCCTGTAGAGTATATATCGCTGAAAACATTACATGCTGTTTCTATGGATGCAGTATCTACTGTGATTCTCCGATCGCTTAACATGCAAACATGTTCTGGTGATAGAGAACTCAAAGAAGGTCATCTAAAAAAGTGATTTGTAAGTCAGATTGCCACTTTTATGTATGTTCTCAGACAACTCAATGTAGGTAAATAATTCCCAATGTTATAGCCTGCAATGCAGCTGAGAATATTCTTAGCTCGCTTGGCAGTTAGAGTTGTAAATACATGCTCTGCATTGACTGGTGCAAGCTGTAAAAGGTCTCCCAAAACAACAATACTTTTACCACCAAATGGTACTCCATCTTCAGTACCTAAAATCTCCTGTAGACGTAGATGAATACAGGCAAGCATGACATTGGAGACCATGCTGATTTCATCAATGATGAGAAACTTCATCTTTGTGACCATGGAACGGAGCTGAGATGCAACCTCAAATGACAGTTTACGATACTCTCCAGTTTTACTATGTTCCACTGGCAATATAAAGAGACGGTGTAATGTAACTCCACCAATGTTGTATACAGCTAGTCCTGTAGGAGCAGTAACAGCAACAGACATTGATGACCCTGTCAGGCTCCGTATTTCAGCAGCGATGGCTTCAATAAGGAAACTCTTTCCTGTGCCAGCTGAACCACTAACAAAGATTAGTAGTGGTTTATAGTCACAACAGTCAATTTTTTTTGTTTCATGTAGCAATGTAGCAGGCCATGACAAACAGTGTCAACTACTTGAGAGTGAACTGCATGCTGCTGCTAATTTAGTCTTTCTCTCAAGTCAGCTGGGTTGACAGTGGAATGTGTTCCATGTTCCATGGCTGTCTCAATTTCTGACATTAACACTTCAGGGGCATTTAAGGGCAGAGGTTCACCTAGAACAGCTTGTCCTTCTGGATCAAGGTTGTCTTGTGAACTAACAGGAGTGTCTTCCTGAAGCTGGTTCTCTGCCTTCTCAAGTTGTTCTTTCTCAGCCTCTAGTCTCTGTATGTATGTCTCTGAGTATTCAGTTTTGAAAGTCTCGTAACTGCAATTGAATTCTTCCTTGAATGTGTCACAGTCACCTTTTAATTCAGACTCACTCCTTCAGGGTCTAAATAGGAATAGGAGAGCAAAGTAGTAGTGTTCTCTGCTCTCCAATGTGCTCAGATGCACTTTACAGTGGTTTATGAGTATGGCTTGTGTCTCTTATCATTTAGACAGCCATCCAATTCGCTAACCTTGTAAATCTGGCGGTTGAGTCAGGCGATATATCTGCCTTGTAGTCATACCACTTTGCCACCTGAAAGAGACACATATCATCCATGTCAGTCAGATTCACGGGGTAGTATGTGTCTCATCAGGTTATTCTTCAAGATATGTTTTGAAGAAGGTCTACTGGCAGCTTAGCTTCAATTTCAGCATGGGGAATCAGTACGTGTTTGCACTTCTCTTTGTAGTTAACATAAGAAAATGACAGTGTCAAACTTCCTGTACAGATATGTACTCATTAAATGGTCACTGGCTCATAAGCACCACATTCTCTCTGAAAGTGAAAGAGTCTTCAAGCCCAATGACCAGAGCTGAGATGTCAGGGCTTCTGTTTGAATTGGCAATATCTTCCTAAAGATCTTGTAAGCTAGTCTGTCCATGTTTGGTTATGTACAAAGTGATGTACCGCACCAGGGCCAATGAGATATCAGCCACAAACTGAACATCTATGTTTTCTGCCACATTAGGAGAAGAGTTGGGTTGTAGTCATTTATGTACACCTGTTTCTCATTTCTGCAATCTAGTATACCCTCTTGGTTGATTTTGCCTTTCAAGTAGTGTCTCATTGCTGAGAAAAGGTCATTCATGGCACCAACCTGACAAACTCTTCTAGAAAATCCAAAGTTTACATCGTAGTGTACCAATTAGATTTGTTCTTTATTACTCGCCAGCAGTATTTTTGCACAAATACGTCATGCTGGAACTTTTAACCAACTTCCATAGTGTAGGACTATCATACTTGTCTGGAATGTGACAAGTGATATATTTCTTGATGAATGCTAACACTTGTGCAGCTTCATGTTCACCTATGCTGATGCATCCTTGATCCACAACAACATATGGATGTGAGGGGCACACTGCATGCTTGATACTCCATCCTCCAAAAGTAATGCTTCACAATACTAAGGGTGGATTGTCCTTTGACAATATGAAAGTCAGAATGTGATGGAACCGCTTGTGAAAATGTCTAGACAGACACAGGATCAAGTGAACACTTTTCTCCAACAGTCATTGATGAGATGCCGTCAGCATCAGAATTTGCCCACTTCAACAGTTCCATAAGCTCGTCCCAGGCATGTTCAGCACAACGAAGTGTAACAAACCATGTGGCTGCACCATACTCTTGCAGCAATGTCATCATTTCAGAGTGTCTGCGATACCAATATTCTTTGGTACCTTGAAGACTTGAAAGAATGGAAGACAGATTCACTTGCACATTTTCATCTTTCTGCTTTAATTTCTCTAGAAATTGAGCAGCTGTTATTCCATCTAGTGGACTTGTGAGATGAATAGTATGTGCAATGGATGCAGACAGAATACTAAGTTCACTCTCCCAGAGGACATGAAACAGGTACTGTATGTTATGTCTGAATTTGCCGTCTTTACTGAGTACATGGCTAGTACGGTACTCAGCACCCTGAACACACACTTCTCTTTCATCTAGACATCCATGTGACCCTTTTGGGAATAAGTCTGGGAAATAGCGTGCTTCTAGTGTTGCCTCCCAAATGCTGACAGGCTCACCTTCCACCTGTTTCATTTGATAGAGATCAATGTTGTCTCCTACTGGGTCTCTACCATGTAGAGGGTGAATTGTGTACTGTTCATACACGTTGTCACTTGTCTGTCCACTGCCCTTCTCAATCATTGGTTTACTTGTTTCTAAGAGATCATGTTGGACAGAGAGACTGGCCATCTGATGTATGTCAAGGTCTGCATAAAATGGATTATTACTCTTTAGATAACTAAGAGCAAGCTTCACCTTTAGTACATTGACAACATCTTGCCAGATGACCTTGGACTTTGTTGGAACACCATTTACAAGAATCACCAGACTATTTTCAGTAGAGATTGCTTCCACATTTTCCTGTAGAGAAAGTGGGAGATACATCATGGAACCCTTTAGGGATCTCACAAGTTATTTCTGTGGAATGTTCCGTGTCTTTGTGTTCAGATGTAGAATGGTTTGGAATGGTTTCATTGTCTGACTTAGAATGCGTTCAAACATATTCAATGTTGAAATCTCACTTGGTGTAATATGTGCCTCAATATTATTCAGCAGTGACCTTGGTGGCAAAATGTTACACTTTAGTTTGGAGAAACAGTGTTTGCATAGCAGAATGGTGTTTTCTAAGCGAAAGTCAGTCAGGGAAGCCAAAGCTCAGACAGAAGAACACATTGCAAAATCAGTGGGTAGAGGGGACAAAACCTTTTACAGGTACATAAGTGAAAAAAGAAAGACAAAGGGAGGGATAGTGAGACTGAAGGGGGAGGATGGGAGCCACGTGGAGGATGACAACAGTAAAGTTGACATATTGAACAGGTATTTCTGCTCAGTCTTTACTGAGGAAGAGGGGTAATGGGTCTGAAGGAGAGCAAGAGGTGAGAATGGTGCAGAATGGACACAAGTCCCTTTACATGAGAAAGGGTCCTGAAGGAACTGGAAGTAATAAGAGTTGATAAAGCAATGGCCAGACGGGGTGCACCCCAGGGTCCTTAAAGAACTAAGAGAGGGGTGGCTGAACCTCTGGCTATCCTGTTTAGCCGATCACTGGAAACAGGGAGGTACCCAAAGACTGGAGGACAGCAAATGTAGTCCCCTTATACAAAAGTGGGAACAAAGAGGAAGCAGGGAACTACAGACCAGTCAGCCTCACTCAGTAGCTCACCCCGTAGTGGGGAAGATCATGGAAGCACTACTGAAGAGAGAATTGGTGGAACATCTGATTTGTCAATGGACTACAGGACCCATGGCATGGTTTCACCAGGGGAGGTCATGTCAGACCAACCTCATTGAATTTTTGACTGGGTGACTAGGGAGGTGGATCAGGGGAGGGCAGTGGACATGGCCTATCTGGACTTCAGCAAGGCCTTTGACACTGTGCCACATAGAAGACTATTACACAAACTGGGGAATATGGGTGGGCAGGACAGTAGTGTGGTGGGTAGGTAACTGGCTGGGTGGCAGGACACAGATGGTGGTGGTAAGTGGCTGTAACTCCACAGAGGGAAGAGTGACCAGTGGGTACCACAGGGATCAGTGCTGGGACCAGTCCTATTCAACATCTTCATCAGTGACATTGCGCAGGATCTAGAAGGCAGAATTTCACTGTTTGCTGATGACACAAAGCTCTGTAAGAGAGTAGACACACCAGAGGGTGTAGACAGAATGAGAAGCGACCTGCAGAAACTTGAAGAATGGTCAAGGGTTTGGCAGTTGAAATTCAATGCAAAGAAGTGCAAGATAATGCATATGGCGCACAAAACCCTGGCACAATATATCAGTTGGGGGTGAGGATATAGCATGCACCAAGCAGGAAAGGATCTTGGGGTTGTCATCCCTGATGACCTCAAGGTAGGGAAACAGTGTGACAAGGCAGCAGGTAAAGCAAATAGGATGCTGGGATGCATAGGCAGGGGCATCACCAGCAGGAAAAGGAGGTCATAATTCCGCTTATACAAGACACTAGTGAGGCCCCACCTGGAGTACAGTGTACAGCTCTGGAGACCATACCTACATAAGGACATAGACAGGGTAGAGAAGGTTCAGAGGAGGGCAACAACGATGGTGCATGGATTGCATCACAAGTCCTATGAAGACAGTTTGAAGGAACTGAATATGTACTCCTGGAGGAGAGGAGGAGAGAGGGATATGATAGAGACATACAGTATCTTAGGGAGGAACAGGGTGCAGGAAAACACTATTTTAAGTGAAAAGATGTTCCAGGACTAGAGGGCATGGGATGAAGTTGGAGGGAGGACGATTCAGAGGAAACATGAGAAAGAATTTCTTCACAGAACGGGTGTGGACAAGTGGAACACCCTGCCAGAGGAAGTGGTGGGGGCTGAAACAATCACGGGATTTAAGAATGCATGGGATAGACATAAAGGAATTCTAGAGGTCAGGGGTAAGGGGCAACAGACTTCTAGGAAAACAAACTGAACTTACAAGCTCAAATGGGCAGACTGGGTGGGTCATAGGCCCTTATCTGCTGACACTGTCTATGTATCTATGTGTCTATGTATCTAAGTCAGATTTCATCAGCAAAAATGCTGAGATACGGAACCACATGTCATTGTATGGTGACAAGGTTTCCAGGTTCACTGTGACTGTTTGTTTACTGTAGCACAAACGGTCACATGAGACACATACAGAGTCAAACTTCTGAGACTTTGCCAGCTCAAATTTTGCTATTTCTTTGCCGTACTGTCTCAGTATGTCGATTTCTAAGCCTGAAACTGATGTTTCAGCAGAAGTGTTAAACTGAGAAATTTGTGTGTCTGGTACAGAAGTGACATGTTGCAGTTGTTTTAGAAATGTGATGGCACCCTGCATGTCACCTGACTGCAATAAGTCATTTAAACAAGTGTACTGATTTACAACTCGTCGTACTTCTTATGCTCTGTATACAAAGTTTTGCATGCCTGTTTGATGCACTCCAAGCATCTGCATGTTGTGAAAGATACTGTCACAAACATCACTATCGAGGCGTGCTAGTGAGTGACCCATAAGTCCAGTATGTGGACAAATTTCACAATGGTCAATTTTGTTAAACAGTTTATATCTTTCTTTGTGATCTGTAATCACAAATAGTTTGACAAACTGTTCAATTTTTTCAAATGACAATTGCCTACGGTTGCAGGTGCCATCACATGCCATGCCAGACAGTGCCATTTATTGGACACAGTGGTTGCATCACAGTCATCATCTGTGTCCATTGTGCTGTCATCACAGATACTGAGGACATTGACCAGTTTACTGGACTCATCAATGGTGAATTTGAGTTCCTTTTTCTGGGAATAAAATAAGATTCTTTCCAGAAATATGCCTCTGAGTGCTGTGTGTGCATCCAGTGACCTGTGAAAGCATCAAGAAATTGTGGACGGTCAAAGAAGGATACTGTTGTAGCCTTTTTGATGTCATAAACAACTTTTCTGAATTGTTCAAGCATATGAGACATCTTACACCACAACCGGTGCAAAACAAACACTGCTCTGTTAACAAAGGTGCATACTTTGAGATGCAATTTCATCAAAGACAGATGGCTCTTTGTTTTTATGTCTCATCACAGCAGCAAGAAGTCTGTCGATCTTAGCTTACTATGTGATCAAGTACTTCTGTTTTCTCGATGATAATCACCAGGTGTGAGTTTATGCCATTGTTTTGAGGTCTGTTTATGGTTGCAGTTACAATAGTTGTGTTTCGTCTGAGAGATCTACACAACTGTTGCAGAGGTAAGCATTTTTTACTTGCTCTTGAGGCGGTATGTGCTTTTGATGCGCAATGAGTTATAGTGGGGATCACTGTTGCAGTGAAGGTCTGTTTCTCTTCATATTCTGGTGTCACATTTGTGTTTTCTTTACCAGCCTTTAGCAACAGTGAAGTACTATGATACCTGTCTAGTTTACTTACACATCTACGTCTGTATTTAGTTGGCATTTTTTCATATGACAGCCCACAGTGGCAGAAGCAATCTTACAGAAGTATCAGGCACCTGTATGAAAGACAGAGGAAAAAACAACGCTACTATATGCCTCTGTTCATGACTTCTAACATTGTGCATTGAGACATCTGATTTAAGTATTGCATCAATTAAAAAGCTACTATTGTAAGCTCGTGTGGGAAGTGATAAGTCAGACACACTGTTTCTTTAAGGAACACATAACTTGTGTGAAATTTAATTATAAATTTCAAAGTAAATCACTTCAGAAAGAAATAAAATAAATCAAATAAAGCACCATCTAGCTTTTTCTCAACCTGAGAAACTTCAGTACTTCTTAACAGTGAAGCACTGCCACAGAGTAGATGTACTTCCCTCCAGCACCTCTACTATCCTCTGTGCTCAAAGGCTATCTGATCTCTTCAACTAAACAGTCACCTTATAAAGTGTGTACTGTTATGATCAGTGATCAGTGTCTGATTTACAATTGTCAACATTGTTTACATAGGCTAGAATAACTTGTATGACAAGTACAAAAACAATCATATTATTACAGGAACAAAAACATTTTTTTAATTGTTACATTGGTTTATAGGTTACCTCTGAACTAGTAAGTAAACAATGTGCGTGGTATGCTGTCTTATCAAAGATATGGTGCATTGTACCTCTTAAACAGTATAGTACTGTATTATATGTTAAACATTCATTTGTATTTTACTCCCATACTTCAATACTTTTAGTAGAAACAATAAAAGTAGTTAGCAACAATGGCAAGGTGGAATAAGAATGCAAATATTATTTACAACTAATTACAAAGCCATGGCAAAAGTCAGTTAATGGTAAGATGCAATCATTCGGTATTTACACTTGCTCATTCAACTTTGTTGTATAATGATTGTTATTTTTACATATGTATGGTATCAATATAACAAATAAAGCAGGGCATAGTTCAACACTGTTGCATGGTGACCGAATGATGTTGTTGTCTACATGGCAACAGCTAATAGACAACAACAACTGGTGATAGACAACTTGTGACAGAGAGCACTGTTTGGTGAATGAGACATGTGTTGCTCAGTTGTTTATGATGGTAAGTGAGAACTTTTCTTTATCTGCAGAGAGTAACAGTTAAAAACTGGCAACAACCTCTTGTTATGTATGGGTATGATACAGTTACAATAAAAGATATGTATAGAAGAGGAGAGGCAGGAAGGCTCTGTTTTGAGATGTACAATCTTTTGATAGACATGAAAGCATGGTTTCTCTAGTAACTGTGAATACTGTTGGCGCCACTGATGCCACTACAACGATTTCCATATGTTGTCACTGATCGATACAAGATGTCATAGTGCATGAAATGTGTCTGCCAGTATAGAATCTTGTTGAAATGCTATGGTTTATTGAGAGTTTATAGATAGGAAACAATTGTAGTGAACTACAACTGTTTCTGTCACAGTAGTCATTTAAAAAAAATGCAACATGTTCTGTCCTATTCTTCTGAAATATGAAGGTCATCAGATTCTTCAATATTAGAAGATATGCATTTTTTTAAGTGCCATGGCAGTCTCTGTTTAAAACTGCTTGCAGAGTCATCACACCTCTACCCATCCACTTCTGTACCTTAGTAAACAGGTGTAATGGCTAGAATGCATGGTTTGGCCATTGTGATAGATTATACTGTGAGTGCCAAACACTGATTGTGTTAAAGACTATTCTACCAGCTGTGTATCTGTGATAGGAGTGTCAACTCTGAGCCTGTTGGAGTCAAACCTGCAATATAAGGCAACAGATATTGAGATGAACCCTGAGACATATGGACTGAGTGCATCTGCTCTCCACACCTTTACAGGAGTGAGCACATTGAGCATTGGTGAATAGCTGTTGAATTTGACACTTTTGGCTTGAGGGACAACTGAGTAATCCACAGCATGTCTTCTGTGGTTTCATGCTGTGAAAGGCCACATGAAACACATACATATTTGGTTACATATGACACTGTGAAGTAGTGGCACATTGGGGTGCCATCTTCATTCAAGTTGTTTATGACAGCCATCATAAATCTACTAGTGATTGCTAAAGTGTCAGCAGCAAATGTGACTACATCTGTCATATGTGCCCAACACCTGTCGTAGTGGTGTTAGTGACTGTACTTGTTAGACTGGTGAGAAGTCATGTTGACAATCTGCTTCAAAGTAAGTTAGTAGGGAATTGTCTTGTGAAGCAGATATTGCCTGCACAAAGTGTGGTATATGTAGAAAACATGGATAGCGAGTTAGCATAGCAGTTTACTCTAGTGCTGTTGTCAAACACTGGCACAGCGGCTACTACCAACTGATTTCTTATGAATTCGCTGGCTGTGAATGTTTACTTGAAGTTGTGACCTTTATTGAACTCTTTTGAATTGAATCACTTCGGAAGCTGTGGCTGTTTGTGACACCTGTAGATCTGACTGTATGATGTGAGACAGCCAGATATGTAGGCAGTGGTTGAAAGACATTTGTGGGTGATGTAGAATACGTAAATCTGGTTGTACTCTAAGAATACATCGCTTGTCAGCTCTGATTTTCTGAGGTGCTAGAGTTATAATGTGCAACCCAGAAAGACTGTGGACACGTAAAAGTGTCACGTAGCTCATGCCATCCTTGAAATGTCTGTAATTATGTCCACCATTGCTGAATCCAAACTAAAGCCCTGAGATTTGTGAATGGACACAGCATATGCAACATATAATGGAAATTGTTTCGTTAACATAGATATCCTTAAATACCTGGAATTTTATGCAGGTCCATTCTATGTGTACAGGCTGTTCCATGTTGTTAAAGTGACTACAAGTGTCTTGATATATGTGCTCTGGACATTGTAGATAAAGTCAGTAATGTTTCCCATGGCACTGTTTACCATGCCTCGTTCAACATCTAGATTATGTCGCAGCATGATACGTGCATTCTTACAAAGTGTGAGAACAGCTTCTAGGCCAGCTGTGCATGAAACATCTGACTTGAGTTCACTGAGTCGTTCAGTCATCTTTGCTACTAGGCTGTAACTAAGAATGACACCATCAACTGTATCAACAGCATGCAAAGTTAGAATTTCTTGGTTTTCTCTCTGCAGCATTAGATTGTTGAACTCAGTGCATTTCTTTTAGTTTATGGTACAAGACACACTATGTGTGTCCCTGTAGAGTATATATCGCTGAAAACATTACATGCTGTTTCTATGGATGCAGTATCTACTGTGATTCTCCGATCGCTTAACCATGCAAACATGTTCTGGTGATAGAGAACCTAAAGAAAGCGCCATCTAAAAGTGATTTGTGTTTCAGATTGCCACTTTTATGCATGTTCTCAGACAACTCAATGTAGGTAAATAATTCCAAATGTTATAGCCTGCAATGCAGCTGAGAATATTCTTAGCTCTCGGGCTTGGCAGTTAGAGTTGTAAATACATGCTCTGCATTGACTGGCAAGCTGTAAAAGGTCTCCCCCAAACAACAATACTTTTTTACTACCAAATGGTACTCCATCTTCAGTACCTAAAATCTCCTGTAGACGAGATGAATACAGGCAAGCATGACATTGAGACCATGCTGATTTCATCAATGATGAGAAACTTCATCTTTGTGACCATGGAACGGAGCTGAGATGCAACTCAAATGACAGTTTACTTATACTTCCAGTTTTACTTATGTTCCACTGGCAATATAAAGAGACGGTGTAATGTAACTCCACCAATGTTGTATACAGCTAGTCCTGTAGGAGCAGTAACAGCAACAGACATTGATGACCCTGTCAGGCTCCTGCATTTCAGCAGCGATAGCCTAAGGAAACTCTTCCCAGCTAGCTGAACCACTAATAAAGATTAGTAGGTTTATATCACAACAGTCAATTTTTTTGTTTCATGTAGCAATGTAGCAGGCCATGACAAACAGTGTCAACTACTTGAGAGTGAATCAGTATGCTGCTGCTAATTTAGTCTTTCTCTAAGTCAGCTGGGTTGACAGTGGAATGTGTTCCATGTTCCATGGCTGTCTCAATTTCTGACATTAACACTTCAGGGTATTTATGGGCGAGGTTCACCTAGAACAGCTTGTCCTTCTGGATCAAGGTTGTCTGTGAACTAACAGGAGTGTCTCCCTGAAGCTGGTTCTCTGCCTTCTCAAGTTGTTCTTTCTCAGCCTCTAGTCTCTGTATGTATGTCTCTGAGTATTCAGTTTTGAAAGTCTCGTAACTGCAATTGAATTCTTCCTTGAATGTGTCAGTCACCTTTAATTCAGACTCACCCTTCAGGGTTCAATAGGAATAGGAGAGCAAAGTAGTAGTGTTCTCTGCTCTCCATCGTGCCTAGATGCAATTTCAGTGGTCTATGAGTATGGCTTGTGTCTCTTTTACTTAGACAGCCATCCACTCCGTTAACCTTGTAAATCTGGCGTGTTGAGTCAGGCGATATATCTGCCTTGTAGTCATACCACTTTGCCACCTGAAAGAGACACATATCATCCATGTCGTCGTATCTACGGGGGTAGTATGTGTCTATCAGGTTATTCTTCAAGATATGTTTTGAAGAAGGTCTACTGGCAGCGAGCTTCTCAATTTCAGCATGGGGAATCAGTACGTGTTTGCACTTCTCTTTGTAGTTAACACTAAGAAAATGACAGTGTCAAACTTCCTGTACAGATATGTACCCATTAAATGGTCACTGGCTTCATAAGCACCACATTCTCTGTGCGAAAGAGTCTTCAAGCCCAATGACCAGAGCTGAGATGTCAGGCTTCTGCTTGAATTGGCAATATCTTCCTAAAGATCTTGCAAGCTAGTCTGTCCATGTTTGGTTATGTACAAAGTGATGTACCGCACCAGGGCCAATGAGATATCAGCCACAAACTGAACATCTATGTTTTCTTGCCACATTAGGAGAAGAGTTGGGTTGTAGTCATTTATGTACACCTGTTTCTCATTTCTGGGTAACTAGTATACCCTCTTGGTTGATTTTGCCTTCAAGTAGTGTCTCATTGCTGAGAAAAGGTCATTCATGGCACCAACCTGACAAACTCTTCTAGAAAATCCAAAGCGACATCGTGTGTACCAATTAGATTTGTTCTTTACTACTCGCCAGCAGTATTTTGCACAAATACGTCGCTGGAACTTTTAACCAACTTCCATAGTGTAGGACTATCATACTTGTCTGGAATGTGACAAGTGATATATTTCTTGATGAATGCTAACACTTGTGCAGCTTCATGTTCACCTATGCGTGATGCATCCTTGATCCACAACAACATATGGATGTGAGGGGCACACCGTGCTTGATACTCCATCCTCCAAAAGTAATGCTTCACAATACTAAGAGGTGGATTGTCCTTTGACAATATGAAAGTCAGAATGTGATGGAACCGCTTGTGAAAATGTCTTGTGACAGACACAGGATCAAGTGAACACTTTTCTCCAACAGTCATTGATGAGATGCCGTCAGCATCAGAATTTGCCTACCTAACAGTTCCATAAGCTCGCCCCAGGTATGTTCAGTACAATGGTAAGTGTAATAAACCATGTGGCTGCACCATACTCTGCAGCAATGTCATCATTTCAGAGTGTCTCATGATACCAATATTCTTTGTACCTTGAAGACTTGAAAGAATGGAAGACAGATTCACTTGCATATTTTCATCTTTCTGCTTTAATTTCTAGAAATTGAGCAGCTGTTATTCCATCTAGTGGACTTGTGAGATGAATAGTATGTGCAATGGATGCAGACAGAATACTAAGTTCACTCTCCCAGAGGACATGAAACAGGTACTGTATGTTATGTCTGAATTTGCCGCCTTTACTGAGTACATGGCTAGTACGGTACTCAGCACCCTGAAACACACATTCTCTTTCATCTAGACATCCATGTGACCCTTTTGGGAATAAGTCTGGGAAATAGCGTGTTCTAGTGTTGCCTCCCAAATGCTGACAGGCTCACCTTCCACCTGTTTCATTTGATAGAGATCAATGTTGTTCTCCTACTGGTCTCTACCATGTAGAGGGTGAATTGTGTACTGTCTATACATCGTATGTCACTTGTCTGTCCACTGCCCTTTCAATCATTGGTTTACTTTGTTTCTAAGAGATCATGTTGGATAGAGAGATCTGGCCATCTGATGTATGTCAAGGTCTGCATAAAATGGATTATTACTCTTAGATAACTAAGAGCAAGCTTCACCTTTTAGTACATTGACAACATCTTGCCAGATGACCTTGGACTTTGTTGGAACACCATTTACAAGAATCACAGACTATTTTCAGTAGAGATTGCTTCCACATTTTCCTGTAGAGAAAGTGGGAGATACATCATGGAACCCTTTAGGGATCTCACAAGTTATTTCTGTGGAATGTTCCGTGTCTTTGTGTTCAGATGTAGAATGGTTTGGAATGGTTTCATTGTCTGACTTAGAATGCGTTCAAACATATTCAATGTTGAAATCTCACTTGGTGTAATATGTGCCTCAATATTATTCAGCAGTGACCTTGGTGGCAAAATGTTACACTTTAGTTTGGAGAAACAGTGTTTGCATAGCAGAATGGTGTTTTCTAGCGAAAGTCAGTCAGGGAAGCCAAAGCTCAGGACAGAAGAACACATTGCAAAATCAGTGGGTAGAGGGACAAAACCTTTTACAGGTACATAAGTGAAAAAGAAAGACAAAGGGAGGGATAGTGAGACTGAAGGGGAGGATGGGAGCCACGTGGAGGATGACAACAGTAAAGTTGACATATTGAACAGGTATTTCTGCTCAGTCTTACTGAGGAAGAGGGGTAATGGGTCTGAAGGAGACAAGAGGTGAGAATGGTGCAGAATGGACACAAGTCCCTTTACATGAGAAAGGGTCCTGAAGGAACTGGAAGTAATAAGAGTTGATAAAGCAATGGGCCAGACGGGTGCACCCCAGGGTCCTTAAAGAACTAAGAGAGGTGGTGGCTGAACCTCTGGCTATCCTGTTTAGCCGATCACTGGAAACAGGGGAGGTACCCAAAGACTGGAGGACAGCAAATGTAGTCCCCTTATACAAAAGTGGGAACAAAGAGGAAGCAGGGAACTACAGACCAGTCAGCCTCACCTCAGTAGCTCACCTCAGTAGTGGGGAAGATCATGGAAGCACTACTGAAGGAGAGATTGGTGGAACATCTGATTTGTCAATGGACTACAGGACCCATGGCATGTGGTTCACCAGGGGAGGTCATGTCAGACCAACCTCATTGAATTTTTTGACTGGGTGACTAGGGAGGTGGATCAGGGGAGGGCAGTGGACATGGCCTATCTGGACTTCAGCAAGGCCTTTGACACTGTGCCACATAGAAGACTATTACACAAACTGGGGAATATGGGTGTGGGCAGGACAGTAGTGTGGTGGGTAGGTAACTGGCTGGGTGGCAGGACACAGATGGTGGTGGTAAGTGGCTGTAACTCCACAGAGGGAAGAGTGACCAGTGGGGTACCACAGGGATCAGTGCTGGGACCAGTCCTATTCAACATCTTCATCAGTGACATTGCGCAGGATCTAGAAGGCAGAATTTCACTGTTTGCTGATGACACAAAGCTCTGTAAGAGAGTAGACACACCAGAGGGTGTAGACAGAATGAGAAGCGACCTGCAGAAACTTGAAGAATGGTCAAGGGTTTGGCAGTTGAAATTCAATGCAAAGAAGTGCAAGATAATGCATATGGCGCACAAAACCCTGGCACAATATATCAGTTGGGGGTGAGGATATAGCATGCACCAAGCAGGAAAGGATCTTGGGGTTGTCATCTCCTGATGACCTCAAGGTAGGGAAACAGTGTGACAAGGCAGCAGGTAAAGCAAATAGGATGCTGGGATGCATAGGCAGGGGCATCACCAGCAGGAAAAGGAGGTCATAATTCCGCTTATACAAGACACTAGTGAGGCCCCACCTGGAGTACAGTGTACAGCTCTGGAGACCATACCTACATAAGGACATAGACAGGGTAGAGAAGGTTCAGAGGAGGGCAACAACGATGGTGCATGGATTGCATCACAAGTCCTATGAAGACAGTTTGAAGGAACTGAATATGTACTCCCTGGAGGAGAGGAGGGAGAGAGGGGATATGATAGAGACATACAAGTATCTTACAGGGAGGAACAGGGTGCAGGAAAACACTATTTTTAAGTGAAAAAGATGTTCCAGGACTAGAGGGCATGGGATGAAGTTGGAGGGAGGACGATTCAGAGGAAACATGAGAAAGAATTTCTTCACAGAACGGGTGGTGGATAAGTGGAACACCCTGCCAGAGGAAGTGGTGGGGGCTGAAACAATCACGGATTTAAGAATGCATGGGATAGACATAAAGGAATTTCTAGAGGTCGGAGGGCAAAAGACTTCTAGGAAAACAAACTGAACTTACAAGCTCAAATGGGCAGACTGGGTGGGTCATAGGCCCTTATCTGCTGACACTGTCTATGTATCTATGTGTCTATGTATCTAAGTCAGATTTCATCAGCAAAATGCTGAGATACGGAACCACATGTCATTGTATGGTGACAAGGTTTCCAGGTTCACTGTGACTGTTTGTTTACTGTAGCACAAACGGTCATCATGAGACATACAGAGTCAAACTTCTGAGACTTTGCCAGCTCAAATTTTGCTATTTCTTTGCCGTACTGTCTCAGTATGTCGATTTCTAAGCCTGAAACTGATGTTTCAGCAGAAGTGTTAAACTGAGAAATTTGTGTGTCTGGTACAGAAGTGACATGTTGCAGTTGTTTTAGAAATGTGATGGCACCCTGCATGTCACCTGACTGCAATAAGTCATTTAAACAAGTGTACTGATTTACAACTCGTCGTACTTCTTATGCTCTGTATACAAAGTTTTGCATGCCTGTTTGATGCACTCCAGCATCTGCATGTTGTAGAAAGATACTGTCACAAACATCACTATCGAGGCGCATAGTGAGTGACCCATAAGTCCAGTATGTGGACAAATTTCACAATGGTCAATTTTGTTAAACAGTTTATATCTTTCTTTGTGATCTGTAATCACAAATAGTTTGACAAACTGTTCAATTTTTTCAAATGACAATTGCCTACGGTTGCAGGTGCCATCACATGCCATGCCAGACAGTGCCATTTATTGGACACAGTGGTTGCATCACAGTCATCATCTGTGTCCATTGTGCTGTCATCACAGATACTGAGGACATTGACCAGTTTACTGGACTCATCAATGGTGAATTTGAGTTCCTTTTTCTGGGAATAAAATAAGATTCTTTCCAGAAATATGCCTCTGAGTGCTGTGTGTGCATCCAGTGACCTGTGAAAGCATCACAGAAATTGTGGACGGTCAAAGAAGGATACTGTTGTAGCCTTTTTTTGATGTCATAAACAACTTTTCTGAATTGTTCAAGCACATGAGACATCTTACACCACAACCGTTGCAAAACAAACACTGCTCTGTTAACAAAGGTGCATACTTTGAGATGCAATTTCATCAAAGACAGATGGCTCTTTGTTTTTATGTCTCATCACAGCAGCAAGAAGTCTGTCGATCTTAGCTTTACTTGCTAGTGATCGAAAGTACTTCTGTTTTCTCAGATGATAATCACCAGGTGTGAGTTTATGCCATTGTTTTGGAGGTCTGTTTATGGTTGCAGTTACAATAGTTGTGTTTCGTCTGAGAGATCTACACAACTGTTGCAGAGGTAAGCATTTTTTACTTGCTCTTGAGGCGGTATGTGCTTTGATGCAAATGAGTTATAGTGGGATCACTGTTGCAGTGAAGGTCTGTTTCTTCTCATATTCTGGTGTCACATTTGTGTTTTCTTTACCAGCCTTTAGCAACAGTGAAGTACTATGATACCTGTCTAGTTTACTTACACATCTACGTCTGTATTTAGTTGGCATTTTTTCATATGACAGCCCACAGTGGCAGAAGCAATCTTACAGAAGTATCAGGCACCTGTATGAAAGACAGAGGAAAAAACAACGCTACTATATGCCTCTGTTCATGACTTCTAACATTGTGCATTGAGACATCTGATTTAAGTATTGCATCAATTAAAAAAAGCTACTATTGTAAGCTCGTGTGGGAAGTGATAAGTCAGACACACTGTTTCTTTAAGGAACACACAGAACTTGTGTGAAATTTAATTATAAATTTCAAAGTAAATCACTTCAGAAAGAAATAAAATAAATCAAATAAAGCACCATCTAGCTTTTTCTCAACCTGAGAAACTTCAGTACTTCTTAACAGTGAAGCACTGCCACAGAGTAGATGTACTTCCCTCCAGCACCTCTACTATCCTCTGTGCTCAAAGGCTATCTGATCTCTTCAACTAAACAGTCACCTTATAAAGGTGTGTGCTCTGACATCATAGGTCAGCTGATCCACCTTCTATTCTAATACATCAAATTTCTATGCTAGTACATCATGTAGGGGGATCTTCGTGACCACAAATTATTTTATTCAGTAATAACATTTATCTACTGTTATGTCCATCTCCTAAACCTATTCTGAAAGTAAGAAAGGGCTTAATTGACAATGAGTGATCTTAGCCGCCTCCCACAAGGTGTTGTCCTCATTCCTCTGCTCATTATAAATAAGCTTCAGATGTGGGTTACATTGTAACAGTTGTATTTTATTTCTGTTATATTGTCTTGCATATCATTATCACTATAGCATCTAGATTTTGTTTCATATGATTTTCAATGTTAGGTTTTTGACAATTAGTATTATTCAGATACGTTTATATAGCTGATGCTGTCAAACTGCTGGTTACACAATAACTTCATTAACAATCTTTCTGTCAATTAGTGCCACATTAATAAGTCAACTTTGCACATTTAGTCAAAGTTAGTGCATTATGAATGTTTACATGTGAGATTGTTAAGGTTGGCATTGTAACACAACTGTTTATGGAATTACACAGCTGTCATTTCTGAGATCCTTGTGCAATGTTTTTTATGTAGTTACAGTGACCACCGTTGCAGGTGTTTTGTGAAACCACTGTTCAGAGCATATTGTTATAATGAGAGTCACACTGTTCATGTGTAGAGGTGTGGAAATAAGTATGTTTAAAATTTGGTAGTGATATGATAGTCTGTTATATGACTGTTTATGTGAGTGTGCGTATGGACTTCACTACACACATTTGTAAGTTAGTGTATTTGCAGTATCTCCATGTCAGCTTGGGAACATTACATTTACATCCTAAGATGACATTGTTGGAAATTAGTTGTCAATGGCGCATAAAAATGATTGCTTGGTGAGGGTGCTTAGCAGCTGGGAAACAATGCATTACTACAAGTCAGTTGCACTGTAACATTGTCACTGAAGATAACCACCTGTTTTGTGGGTGTATTTATAAAGTTACAATACTATGCGTGTCCACTTGTGACAGTCCCAATCTATGTTCCCCCTAAGGTGTGCACATGTGCACCCACACAGCAGTTAGAAATAACCCACACACTGCTTCAGTAGTAGCGCACAAAGCAGCTGACAGGGATCCTCATGTTCATGAAGTAGTGACAACAATCATCACTCAGATTTAAGACTCAGACAGCAGGACATGAAAGTGAATGGAAAAGAAACATTGTATGCCCACTATGAGGCTACAACCCATTAACTTTAACAAGCCAGCAGTTAACAAGCCAGACATCTCGCTCTTGCTCCAGTTATTGAACAAAGGAACTGATCGGCAAAATTCCAAACCAATCGGCTTTCCAGTAACAGCAATGTTTTAAGCTTGACACTTCTTTTCAGTAAGACAGTACTTGATAATGAACAGTATTCCCCTGCTGTTCACAGAAATGGCAGGTTTTATTTGTTTGGTAGATGCCCCCCAACAAAGCAATGCGAGAGATTCTCTGACATAGGGTGTATATTATATTATTTCAGTTTTAAAGCTGCACAACTTCAATGTAATCTGCCTCCTCCCCAAGCAATGTCTCACATATAAAATGTGTTTATAATGGATTTAAAGCCTCACAGTTGAAAGTGGGTTCATTCTTTTGTACAAAAAATGTGAAAACTATAGTTTTTGTTTACAATAAAAGCATCAAAGCAACCTACTGTCTGTTTGTGTCATCTGTTATGTATTTGTTGGGGGCCAGGATGGGTATAACCTTCTCAATTAGCAGGCTGAGACATTGATTGTACATATATCTAGAGAGATGAGATTGCGTTCCTCTTTAAAACGGGGTCTCACATTATATACACATTTGAGATTCAATGAATCAGTGCTTGTAAAAGGTTGCCCATGCTGGCTACATGGGGATAGTAATTCTAAAGTGGAAAGCAAGAAATGGCAGTGCAAAAAATTTCCTTTTCATTTAATTTCATAAATTCAGATTGTGCTTAGTATGGATCAGGATTGGAAGAGAAATAGTCTCCTAAATGTATCTCCTCTCTCATATCACATTGACTCACTCACTACATTACAAAAATACATTTTAAACCCCCCACTGAGCTTGACAATACCCAGCATAGTTATTGTAAACTGTACCTAGGGTAAATGGCATAACATACAATTATGCAGGCATCCATCAAAGATCCCACTGCTAAGTACCACTTTAAGAAGCTATCTAACCCTGAATATCACATTGCCATAACGGTATTAAATGATGTACTTTTGGAATGGCAGAGTTGTCTAAGATGTTTCAGAAAAGTGGTCTAACAACAGTTGAAATTGTGCAGATTGCTAGGGAAAAAATAAAAAAAGACCAGAAACCAGTACCTGGGTGAAACTATCTACTGGAGCCAACCAGTAAAACTGCTGTTGGCTAATTGCACAGTTGAAGTAAGCACAACAGCAATTTTGCAATTCATTAGCCTGTTATGTGACCATCTGGACATCCAATTTCCTGAAGGTGAACTTTCTGACTGATCTGCCTTTGATTTTGCAGCAATGCCACATTGCAGCTTTGAGTGTGACTTATCAAATATTGAGAGACTGCACAGCAAATATCAGGACTATTTATTTTCATCAGTGGACCAGGCAGAAATTGTTAGCCAGTACAATGACTTCAGATTTATAGTTGCTGAAAAAATAAAGGGAGGATCATTAAAATCCTTTACTGACATGATCCACTTTGCTTCGACTAACGTGCAGTACAGCATGGTGGCTAAACTTATTGATGTATGTACTACATTCCAAGAAAAACATGAAGCGATCATGTACAGAGGTTCCTACACAGTCTTATCCTTCCCCAGAAGAGATTCTCCATAGGGAGGTGCAGAGTGAGAAGGCTACGATAGCACAAAGAAAAATCTTGGGAGTGATAGAGGATCATGTACTGAAGCAGAGAGAAGTATGGCTGAGTAGGACCATAACTATCTTTGGGTCAAAGGTTTCACTCAAGGATTCTCATAGGAAAGTTAGGGAAGATTTGTTGCTGCTCTTGGAAAGAGCATTAGGATTTTATATCTCCAGAAACATGGTGGAGTCCATAAAGTTATATGGTGATCCTGAGACCAAAACACAGATTGATATTACATTTAAAAATCCTCATACAGCTAGCAGCTTGCTTTCTCTGGCCAGCAAGCTGGATTGTTTGGGAATACATTTAGTTAACACTTTAGACTCGGGCAAAGTCTTTTCTGGGTGGACACAGACTAAGGATAGTCGAGAAGCAATCTTAGAGGCAGATAACCTCCTGATTGACTTTGGAAACCTAATTGACACTAATACCTATTTGCCGCTGACAGTTATTGATTCAGCCTGACAAATGCAACTTGTAGATAATATCAAATGAATGAACTCCAAATGCCAGCTAGATTTGGATAAAGGAGCTGGGGATCGAGATGTGAATGCCCTTTCTATACTTTCATGGAATATTGAGGGCATCCATCTTAAAATAGTTGACCCTGAAGTACTGAGATTTCTGAATAATTTTGATATTACTAGACTGCAAGAAACATGGTGTACAGAAAATGTAACTCCCAAATTGGCTGGATATTCTGTCTTTACTCTGCCAGCAACTAAAGATAAAAACTTTGGAAGGTTTAAAGGGGGTATTTCCTTTTTTATCAAAACTTTGCTAAATTTTCAGATTACTAACATTTCTACTAAGTCAGAGGGTATTTTGACTGTAATGATTAGCAAGGGACAATAGAAGATCATTATCTGCAATATATACTTTCCCTCTCGCAAAAGAGCTACTTATCCCGCTGACATTTTCATACAGGATCTGAAAATGACACTTGACGAACTTTCAGATAAGTGTATATCTTTTCCTATAATTATTTTGGGAAACTTTAATGCCAGAATTCCTTCTCAATTCTTGGAGGATGTATGTTCAGATATGATCAATACAATATCTATAATTAATCCAAATATCTCATACTAGGACTGCTCAGGATCTAAAATCTAACCTCAGAGGTAGGGAATTACTAATGAGCCTGGACGGTAGAAATTTCTGTATTTTAAATGGGAGAACTCAAGGAGATCTAGTTGGATCCTTAACACATAGAGGGCCTACTGGCTCCTCAACCCCTGATCAGGTTTGGACCAATTTGGAAGCAGTAAAGCTGATCTAAAAGTTGGAGGTCATGGATAGACTGTAATCAGCACACTGTGCTATTGTAATTAACATCAAATGCCCTTTTGGGACTTTAAGGAGTGAAGCACAACAGGAAAAGAGTCTGGAAGTCATAAACGAGAGAAGGATTAGACGGGGCCGATTCATCAAGCTAGTTTCAAAGAAATTCTTAGTACAGGAATCTTTGGTGATATTCACGAGTTGGTGCTCGACAAAAGTAAGGCTTTTAATATTTTGGAGAATTGGGAAACTATTCATTCTTTACTTGGACCTAGATGTAAAACAACGTACCGTCCTAGGTCCCTTTATAAAAAGTCTTGGTTTAATTCGGTATGCCTACAGGCAAAGAAAGAGTTTGGAGGAAAACTAAGACAGCATAAGAAGAAAATAAATAAGTCTGCAGCAGATTTTAAATTGCTAAAGACTGAAAGAGAAAAATATAGGAAAATTCTAGAATGGAGAGACATAAACATACTCAGGGACTTTGGGAAAAACTGAGGCAGGCTGTTTTGGATAGGGATGGAAGGAGATTTTGGAATATCATTGCCCAGGGATATAATAGATATGCCAATAGGATTGAAGCCTATATTACATCTGAAGTTTGGGCATCTCAGTTCTCCAAGCGGTATTATTCTCATGAAGAGCAGGAGACACCTGATGCTTTCAAAATACAGGAGGATGAAATTTTTTCAAGACCTACCTTGATCACAGAGGATGAAATCTGGATGGCACTGATTGGGCTTAAGGCAAATAAAGAGCCTGGGCCAGATGGGGTCCTAGGTGATCTCTATAAGGTTTTTACCAACTGGTGGATTCCTTTTCTTCTTTTGCTGTTTAATGGCCCGGTTCAGGGATACTCTTACCCTGCCAGTTGGGCAGGTAGTGTTATCTTCCCAATTTTTAAAAAAGAGGATCCAAATGACCCAAGGATGTATAGGCCTATTTGTTTGATAGATGTTTCACAGAAGAATTTCTCTAGTATAATTTTGGGCAGATTGCTGTCATGGGTCAAGGAGAACTCGGTATGAATGAGGCACAGAACAGTTTCCAGAAGGACCGTTCTACAGTTCAACACTGTTATGTGCTTTAGCACCTGATCTGGAAGTATGCTAAAGTGAGAAAAATCAGATTATATTGCTGTTATGTGGACTTCTCCTTGGCCTTCGACAGCATTAGTAGAAAAATCCTTTGGGCTACATTAAGGGATCTGAAGTTGGAAGCCTCACTTCTTAATGTTATTATTATACTCTATGAAAATATGTGGGCAAGGGTCCAGTATAATCAGTATGGCCATCTAACTGATAGATCTGAGACAAATGTGGAGGTCAGACAGGGGTGTATTTTGGCCCCCACTCTCTTTAACATTTACATTAATACAGTCTTGGATCAGCTTGGTAACCCAGATTTTCATGCTCCAAAAATGAATGATGAAAGGATTGAACATTTAGCATATGCAGATGATTTAGTCTTGCTCTCTACTTCAGTCCTAGATCTTAAAAGAAAATTGGCTTACTTTGAATCTCTCTGTTCTCAAAGGAAACTAAAAATTAATCTCGGTAAGACCAACACTGTAGTTTTTGGCTCTCAAACCAAGAATATGGTAGGTTTTAGGCTAAACAATAACCATATAGACATTGTTAAGTGCTATGACTATTTAGGTGTCTGTTTTGCCTTTAGAAAATGGGCTTTATATTTCCTGGTCTCTGATTGGCTGGTACTCCTGCCGGGGGTACATTAACTTTCAATAGATGACCAGGAAATAAAAAGTGCCAGTCTAAAGTGCCCTTTCACCCAACTGAAGTATCTTGGTGCCCACCCTGTGCCTTAATTGGCTAAAAGAACCTCATTTCAATTTCAAATTGCCACCATTTTTCTCTTACTTAACGAGAGATACTATTACCACAATACCTGTTGCCTAACCTTATGGCACCCAACCTCAGCTGTGCTCATTTACTGCATTTCTTTTTTTGTTTGTCCTACCACACAACATATATACTCACTCCCACACATACCCTGCCCAGGGTGCCAGCCTATGATACATGCCTCCCCCATCAATGATCTCCACTTGGGTCGCTTCTCCTGACACACTCAAGTTTACGAACAATACCCTGTCTCCCAGCTGATCACAGAAACACATACATCTTCCTGTTTTTTTCCTCCCAGCTCTGGTGACCCACATCCTTCCAAAATCTACAGACCTTCTGCCCATACTCAACTGCTCCATGACACGGCTGCCCACAACCATCGCTCCTCACCAATGTCCAAAATGATTCACTTGTCGACTTATAGCACCCCAGAACAATAAACACAGACAAAGCAAAGAATTTCAAATCGCCGCCAAGAGTATCTAGCAGGCTTACTTTTTCTTTGTTTCCTGACAGCTCGCCCGCCCATCAAAAGTGCTGTTTTGTAATTCTACAGCTCGATCAATCACTCGATCTTCAGCTCCCAGCTCATTGCTGCTCTATTTTAAAAAAATGGCAAAAATAGAAACCACGGGCAGTGGCACCATGTAGCTGCATAGAGGGATGGGAGGTCTGGAGTTAAAAAGTAGTGGGGCGGTCAGACGAGCTGCAGATTGAAAAAAAAACAGCTCTGGAAAAACAGTTAGATCATTTAATTATTTGGTAGTTTCTGCATGCAATTTTTAACATGAGGAACTCAGCAGGCTAAAATGTTTTTTTTGCAGCATGGAAACAGCCCAATGAGGGAACAGTGCTAGCCACAATGGTCAGTCTATTTAGAGCTATGCAGCTGCTCCAAGGGACAAGTCCCTAACTCAGACAAGAGACAAAAAAAAAAGCATTCCAATATAGGTGGAGGAACTATTTTATTACAAGACCCTATTTTAAATTATTTTTTTAATTCACATCTTAACTAACCTTTTCTTTATGACTGTGCCCATTTTCTAAGTGCAATAATATCCTCCAGGATGGGTGGTATTGGGCTATACCAGACCTTCCAAGGTCTATAAGGCCCTCTGCCTATGGCATCAGGCCTCATTACACCCCTGGGTGGTCCCAGTACAGGTCCCAGGGTATAGCCCAGTACATCCCACCCTGTCTGGTATTATTGCTCACATAGCCTATCTTGGACCAAACATTTGGAGGCTATTTGATTTAAAATGGGATCTTCGGTAAATGCCCTAAAATATTTAACAGCAAGATGGGGAAGTCATCGATCAGAGGAGTATTAAGAGTTGTTAATGGCAAAATAAGAATGAGCATGTTATATGCCTCTGAAATCTGGGGTTATACTAAGGTTAGAGAATTAGAAATAATTCTGAATAAACTCTATAGATACATCTTAATGTTGCCAAATGGAAATTCAGGCTATATTCTTGCCTTGGAGTTAGGACAATGTTCCCTGACTTCTCTCATCTGTGAACGACAGATTCTCTTTCTGTTGAAACTCATTCTTTTGCCCCAACAAAGACATCCCAGAATGTGTGTAGGGGAAGCCATCAAACTGGCCAGCATGGGATATGTACATCCCTTTATTTCAACTTATTAAGGAAACAATAATGCTGGCTGGATTGGGCCACCTCTTAAATAAAATTGACATGAGACCATTTGAGGAGATTAGGCAGGATGTCAAATTGAGGCTTATTGACTTAGACATAAATTCTTGTTATCTTCAACTCTGCAAGCTTAAGTTATATGGGTTTTATAAAAAAAAAAGTAAAGATTTCATGGGGATATGAGCCCTATCTCTCTTTTTTAATCTGTCCTAAACAAAGGAGAATCTATACAAGATTCAGAACTGAAAACGATAATGCTCAAAGCATTCATTTCAGACAAAAAAGAAAGGGGGTACTTTCTCCATATTGTAAATGTGGAGTGGGGAGTATAGATGATCTTAAACATGTGGTACTCTTATATCCTAGGTATGAGTCAACTAGGAAACAACTGCTGGGTGGATTGTTAGGGGATCTCAGCCTCCCCCTGTAGGATCTTTTGGAATATTTGTTTACTATGAAAGAGAGGAACATGGTAGAGATCGTTGCAAGATTTTTAATTTCAACTCATTTGTTAAGTTTATTAGGGGAACTTGAAGTCCTGTGGAGGTTTTTTATGTGAAAAGATACTCGAGGAATACTGTTAAATTGAATTGCACTGTAAAGATATTTAAGTTCCTTGTTGATTTATTTATTGTCTATTTGTATTTACTATGTATTTTGTCCTGATTTTAGTGTATTGTAACTGCTCTATGCTGAACAAAAAATTGTACTACTACTGCTACTACATTCCAAGCTTCTAGTGCTGACTGTGAAGAAGAAGAAGAAGAAGAAGAATCAGCATTTATATATAGCACTTTTCATACATCCAAAGCACTTTACAAGCAATGCTAGACTGGTAGTGAAGTGACTGAATGTGTGGTGGTGGCCATATCGCACATCATTACCCACACACCACCTGGATAATGGCATGAGCCGGTTTATGGGAAGGGGAATGTTGGCCAGGACACCAGGAATGTTCCCTACTTTTTGTGAAGAGTGTCCTGGGTTCTTTTACTTCCACCTGGACACCCACCAGGACAACACCAGGATGGGCAGAAGGGACCTCAGTTTAACATCTCATCTGAAGGACAGCACACCCCAGCAGTACAGCACCCACCAATACTGCACTCGGATGCCAGCAACTTTAGGTGCAAGTCAAATCCTGGTGTGGGACAAGAACCCTTGACCTTCTGGTCCAGAGGCGGATGTGCTACCAACTGAGCCACGCTGACTTAGCTACACCCCTGGCTTCAGCCTCATGAACTGTATTAAGAGCAAACAAAGAAACCAGGGGCGTAGTTTGTTATTTTTACAAGGGGGACAAAGTAACAAAAAAGTCCTGATTTTCGCGTATCACGACAGTGAAGAGGGCGAGTGGCTTGCATAATACAAACAAATCAACCAGCATCAAATAATGCCCCCAAAACATTTAAGACTACAGCTGAATAACTCCTGGGAAGGACCAGCCCAGGTCAAGTCAGAGCAGTTCCCCACCCCACCAGTTTTACTGCAGCCTGCTCTCGGCCCAACTCCTCCCGAGACCAGAGTCGAAAAACTGAAAGAGATCTGTTTTGTATTCAGTTCTTCATTCTTCTGCCTTGGGAATGAGGACTTACTTGTAAAGTTGAAAATATGTAAGGAACTTAAATTCCTTCTCAGGAGGACAGGACCTCCCCTCAGCTTAAATTCAAATCAGTCGACCTAATTTTGCCCCCACCTGACCCTCCAGGTGGATGGCTCACTAGTCTCTCACCCCCTTTGCTGCTTACATAATCCTTACAAGTCCAGCCGCCCTTATAATGGATCCTGAACTTCTTGAAATGTCTGCTTGAGCTAGCCCTCCCACCCTTTAAGAGTGCAAAAAGCATGTTTCAAGGAAGTGCAGCAAATGGCTGTGCCACCTCAGTATACCTATAAACATGGATGGTATGGGAAACATCCCAGCATGTGCATCCTCACAGCATGAGCCCTTATTTACATAGATTACATAAAAAAATGTGATTATACAATGACAAGAATGAATGCTGGCTTCTGATTGGTCAGTCTTGGGCTAGACCCATGATGTTATCCCAGTACATCTGATTCATCACAGGTCTAGTCTCAGCCTCTCCGTGAACTTCTTGATGATTGTTAGCATTAGTGTGTTTTTTGTATCTTCTCTTAAAAATATTTTTCCACACCAAATAAAACATCTTTAAAATTATTTTTTTTAATTCTGTATAACAAAACACCATTGTATAATAGCAATAATGCCCTCCAGGGTGTGTGTCATGGTAGGATAACGTCATGCCTTATGTGTTGGATGCACTCGGGCCCAACCACCTGAGGTGTGACATTATCCCAGCATGACACAAGCCCTGTTGGGCATTATTGCTTACTTGCACCCAGTGTTAACACTTTTCCTTGTTATAACCAAGTTAATTCATTAGTCTCCCATCCCATCCCATATTATTCAGTGTCACATGCCTGAATTTGGTTAGGTAAGGTGAGCAAAGAGGATAATGCTCTCCTCAAGCAAGCAAGCATTGCATACATAAGCATGGGACTTGCTGATATCCCTCAGGCGGTGCCCTTAACAAGCATGCTGATGTACCTGGGACAGTGCAACAGAACAATGTAAATCCCCTAATTGTTCAAGATGATCATGGGCATGATGTGGTCACACCACAACCCCTACCGCTCTCCTCCCCATGGGCTCCTGAGGAATATGGATCTCTGTCCATGCCCAGGGTTACACAACCCCATCCAAGCAAACACGGACTGCCCTGGCACAAAAGTGGTCGCATCACATAACCTAAGAGAACAGACACCACAGGAAGTTTGTTGGAACAACGACTCCAGATACCGGTGCACAGCTTCGCAGGACCCACACTGAAAGTTAAGCACTTGGTTGGTGGTTTTTATTAGCATCACCTATGACAGTGTGTGGTGGGCCGGTTGTGGTAGCCCAGGTTGCAGTGGATGCTCCCCCCAACATACTACTTCAAAATCGTCTCATCTGACAGTTTTGAAGGGCACAAATGAAACATATTTGCTTCAGTTTGATGTGGTTTAATACAGTTTTTTTTTGTCCGAGTGTGTGTCTCTATTCTTCTACACACAGACACAGAAGACACACACACACACCACCAAAAAATGAACTTTTTTTATACCATGTTTACATTCAGGATAGAGACAGGGTAAAGCAGGTCCAGGCAGTACAACACAGTAAATGAAACAATGCATTTTACAATGCCCACAAACCACCAAAAGACCACAAAACAACGGACCTTCCCCCTGCCCGGGGGGGGAATGGCTAAGTCATAGGTCAGGGTGTTAAATGAGGAGCAGAGACCACAGAACATCTTGTCAAACCACACAGTAAGGTTAAACTACATAAACATGCACAATTTTTATACTGTAGGATTTCATACTTTCTAACAGTTCCTAATTTTGACACAGAAACTTATCTTCAGTGCTCAGAAGCCCCTTGTATGAGGGGGGTAAGCATGGCATGGACCCAGCAGACTGGCATACATGTTGAAAAAATATTTCTGTGCCAGTATGCCCGTCCACCCCTCCCTCCTCCATCACCAGTGGCCAGAACCATTTTTTTCAGCATGTGTACCAGTCCACCCTGGTCAGCACAGCAGCACAAAGCTGGCAGGGCAGCCAAAGGCACAGCAAGCAACAGTGAATTAAATGTCCATGCAAAAAGCTACAGCCCACTCTCCCCACCCCAGACCTGCAAGGCCACTATCTCCACCCAGACTGGCCAGCTCAGCTACTTTCTGCACCCTGATGAACTTGCACAGCCATTCTCCACACTGTGTCCACCCCACCAGCACAGCCACTCTCCCCATCACACCAAACCAACACCATTTCCAGCTCCATTTATCTGATATCCTCACCAGGCATCCAGGTCTGTGCCTCCCCATCACAGGCACATAAAAATAAATAAAACCACATTTTATACTGCATTTTGTTTATGTTTCTTTGTTTGTCTGGAAAGAGAGATGTTGAGCTACCGGTCAGCACAGTTTGCCTGGTATACAATTACAACCCCACCCCACCGACACAATGCCAATGCCTCCACCCACCCACACAACATCTGTATCCCCAACCCCACCCACACAAATGATCAGTGTCCACAACACCACACACACACACACACACACACACACACACACACACACACACATGACCAGTAGTGTCCCCAACCCCCAACACACACATGAGCCAGCAGTGTCCCCAACCCCACACACACACACACACAACCAGCAGTGTCCCCAACCCCACACACACACAACCAGCAGTGTCCGCAACCCCACCCGAACACACGACCAGTGTTTCAACCCCCCAAAAAAATCATGGCCAGTCAGTAGTCACTATAACAATAGCCAGGTAGTAGTATAATCATTTCTTTAGGGTGCATGTTTTAGTGCAAGATTTTTTTTGCTAGTCTTGTAACACTGTATGGAGGAGAACACAAAAAGCTACCCCTTTGGTTGTGTTTGCTAGGGAGTGAAGACGGAGACAGCAAGGCCAAGGAATCTGTCTGTTTCACCCCTCCACAGTGGACGATCGGAGAATTCAAAAAAAGTGAAAGATTACTTTTACAGCCAGGTAAAGGATGAGGGGGAAATAATGTTTCAACATTTACTAATGTTCGTATGCTAACTGCAGGCACAGGTCAGTGAGATACATCCCTTGACAGGTAAAGGATGAGGTGGAAATTATGTTTTAACATTTACTTATGTTTATATGCTAACACCCAATCAGCAAGCACAGAATGTCCCCCCTTCTAACCAACATGGACAGTCCACCAGAAACCCAGTCAGCAAACATGGACAGTCCCCCTTCACCCCACCTACAATGACAGTCCCCAGACACCCGAACAGTCCCCTCCCACCAGACACCAGGCCAGCGAGCATAGAATTCCCCTCCCAACCGACAAGGACAGTCCCACCAGACACCCAGGCAGCCAGCAAACATGGATGGTCCCCCCATATCCCACCAAAGACAGTCCCCACCCCGACACACAGCTAGCAAACAAAGAATTTCCCCACCCCACCAACATGAACAATCCCCAAACACCTAGCTAGCAAACACGGAGAGTTCCCTCCCCAACAACATTGATAGTCCATCCTAGACACCTGATCAGCAATCACTGACATTCACCCCCCCATAAGTCAACATGGAAAGATCTCCCCAGACATCCGACCAGCAAATAGTCCCCCTCTCCACAAGACACCTGGCAGGCAAACATGGACAGTTCCCATTTTCCACCATCATGGACAGCCCCCCCAGACAAATGGCCAGCCAAGTCCACCAAACAATGGCTAGTGTCACCACCCCACCATCACAGCCAGTGTCCCCACATCACCATGGCCTGTGTCTCCACCCCACCAGACCCCAGAATAGAAAACAGACTGTCCCCCCAGCCCCACCAAACACTGACTGCCCTCCCAGTCTGAAACACTAACCACCTCAGCCCCAAACACTGACAGTCCCCCCCGGCCCCACCAAATGCAGGCCCTCCCCCAGCACCAAACACTGACCATCCTCTCAGTGAGTCAACCCCAAAACACACAGACTGTCTCCCCCAACCCCAACCCCACAAAATGGACCAATCCCCCCAGCCCCACCAAACACAGACCATCCAGTGAGTTTCCCCAACAAACCCCACCACACCAGTAGCACAGTAACTGAGTGTCCCCACCCCACCAACATAACCAGTGTCCACACCATACCAAACAAATAGGCCCCCCACCCACCCCACCAACATGGACAGCCTCAACAGCCAGCAAATCCCCTCCCACCCAAAGAAACACAAGCTGACAGCAAACCTTCCACCCACTCCCCAGACACATGGCCATGGCCAAGATAACCTCCCCAAAAAGACACATTTCTGGGATGTGAATGGTATTAATTTCTGACAACCAGCTTACAGCACAGTTACTCACCAAATCAGTAAGGGCACAGACAGGGCAGCATGCAGCAGGGCACAGCAAGGCCAAGAAGGAGGGTCAGTTAGTCGAGTCTCTCCCAACAGTCCTGTTCCTCTCCTGATTAATCCTCTGATGAGACAGTAACTCATTTTTTCTGACACCAGATGAACGTGTTGCATTATGGGTCTGCTATAGCCTGCATGACCACCGGCTTCTTCACTGTTCTGGGCCTGGCTGTTCACTGACCTGAATAATCACTCTCAGTGGACCGTGGAACTGGTGGGCAATGAGCATGGTGTGGGACTCACCGACAACACAGTAAGTCTTTTTCTGGCCTGCTGGACACAGGAGCTGGGTGTGCAGGCAAGCCTGGCCGTGCTGCAGACTCACTGTAATTGTACTACTCGCTCCTCCATCTGGTCTGTCCAGTGGTAGAGGTCTTGTGGCCTCAGGTCTCCTAGGCTCTCAGGGATGGGAGGCTCAGGTGGCAGCAGGAGAGCCCAGAGCACAGCTGGCTGCACTGAGAAACAGAGAGTAGGTAGTGAGAGGACTCAGGTGAGGTATATTTAAACTGGGCTGTTCAGGACAGGAGGAGGGTGGGAACACTAGACTGACTGAGACACTGGTGACACCTGACAGACAACCAACGACTGATGCTCAACATCCTTGAATAGCTATCTCTCCTCAGCCCTATGCTATATGGATGCTGCTGCTGCTCCTTCATGGAAGGCACACAGACAACTAAATGGTGCCACTAACGGAGTACTGCTCATGCGATGGCGCCAGCTTCCAGCACTCTCTGATTGGCTGTAACATGCAGGCTACTATGGTTGCAGGATTGCAGCCAATAGGAAAAGGGGATAGTTTTTGTTTAAGAGACACGGTGCTGCACCGCCACCCCCCTCCCCCGGAGTGGTGCAGGCAGTCCGGGCATAGCCCTGAGCCCATTCAATATTAAAAAAAAAAATGATAACCAGAGAATGGTGGCTGGGCTCCTAAAAAAGTCCTGGTCTAATTTCTCAGGGGGGGCAGCTTGCCTCTCTGCGCCCCCGCAATCTACGCCTATGAAAGAAACCCCTTGGAAGAAAGCCAGTTAGATATGCTGATGTGAACAAAATTGTTTTTAGCTTCTGGTGGAAAAATGGATCGTAATAAAATATATGTCCACTGGCAGAATGGCAAAGACAGGAGAGAAAAACAGTACATGTTTATTTCTTAGCAATGCATCATCAGCAGCACCCCTTTTAGATGCATGCAAGACTCTTTAAAATGTATATAGTTCACACATGTTTCCAGTTCATACTGTTATGGTGCACAATGCACATCTAATCTTTGGACTGTGTCAGAATGTATATTTATATTTTGTATTGAGTATTTGAGTGTTTGGTTATGTTTTCTACTGTTTATTGGCAATAAAATATATCACTTGTTTGGGCCATCCAATTTGCGCACATGAATCAATTTTTTTTCACAAAGTGCCGTACACACATATCAGTCACCCACCCAAAGAGACTGAAAATTAGAGGGAACATTGGAATGTAGTGTAGCAGTGTTCAGCATCAAAAAATTGGTTATTTTTGCCATTAAGCATCAAATTGTGGTAAAAACAGACAATTTTGAAAAAATACTGTTGAATGCACGAATGCGTCACAAATAGATGTGTCATGCATTCGACAGTGTCGCAAATGTTACTTTCCTGCATTTGACAGTATGGCAAAAAATAATGCAGAAGTTCGAAAGTTTTACAAAAGTTACTTTCGTGCATTCGAAAGTGTCGCAAAAAGTACTTTCATGCATTTGACACTGTTGCAAATTACTTTAGTGCATTTGAAAGTGTCGCAAATTTTAAACTTGGGAGTGGAAAATGCATTCATTATCGAATCAGATCTGATTGTATTTGAGTGATAGCTTGTTCTACCAATGTAATGCAAGATTTGTCAGGCCATGTGAGACAACCAGAGATGGACAACACTGAAGAAGAAGGCAACAGCAGCCATCTTAGTACAAACAGAGAGCCAGCATTTTTCAAAACTGTAAGTACTGTATATTTTAGAAAACATTTTCCTAGTATTAAAGAAGTGGTAGCAACATATTAATACTATTAATCAAAATGTTTTTTAGTGCTGTATTTGATAATGTTACTTGTAATAATCTAAGTTGCTGTATTATTTAGATAAAACTGTTTAAAGTCAGATAGTAGTTGAGTACTAACTTGTACAGATACAACTGCAAATAGAGGGAGATAGGAAGCTGCACGTGGACCCATAACAGAAGAGGGAACCAATAAGACATGCTTCTGTGGTTGTAATTGTTTAAAACTGTCTATGAAAAGGATGCATTTTCCCACCTCTCAATGTTTGCAAATGTTAGCAGTAGCAGAGGTCTAGTAATAGTCAGTGCATGGCCTACATTGGTTAATGAAGCCAGAGCACTAGCCAATGATTTTTTTTATTGGTGTGTTATTAATCAGCTCAGTGAAGCTGGCTTGAAGTTAAGAGGAAAAATATCAGTTTTACTGTCACTACAGCCTAGCCACTGCAGGGTGAATGCTGACTTTTTGGTATCTCTCTGTGAACTTCTGAGTTTAAAAACTGAGAATGGCAGAAAATAGCAAAAGGTCTTTGTGTATAGTTGGAGACAGTCTTGTGAGACGAGCATCTGAGTATGCTCAAAATAGTAATTATGGGACAAACCTGCAGCTCCCAAATTGCTTTGTGTAATGGTTTGGTAGGGGTGGCATGAGGTGGGATCACCTCATTCCAGCCATGCACAGACTTCTGAGTACTCAGACTCAGTCTGACATATTGCTGTTACATCTCGGAGGCAATGATTTGGGCACCAAACGCTGGGTGGATTTAGTAACAGAAGTAAAATTGGACCTTGCTTCTATTATGAGTATGTTGCCTGCCTGTATAATCATATTTTTGGATATTACAGAGCGTAGGGTCTGGCAAGCAGAACACCATATGTACCTGATTGACAGAGCTTGAAGAAAAGTCAACATACATATATTTGCATTTCAATGCATGTATGGAATGTACACCATACGTCGCCCAGAAATTAAGTATTGTTATGATTGGCTATACCTACCAGATGGTGTACATTTCTCACATGCTGGCAATTGCCATTTCCTGTGAGACCTTCAAGATGCAATTCTCAAAGTCCTCTAAGAATGTCAGACTGTTTGATCAAATATCAAAGTGTTAACAAAGATTCTTTTCAGAACCAAAAAAATGTGGTCAAAAAATAGATCAGTTGCATACATCAGTCACACACATGTAACACATGGGATTGGGAATATTCAGATTGTGCCATGCTGTGTAACAACACTGGGGAAAGTGGGATAGCAATGCAGCATGTTGTTGTTAGTACACAATTTCATGATGTTGTTGTGTGTTTAGCATTGTAAAATGTTTCAGCCTGTAAGGCACATTGTACATGTTGCTGTGGCACTGCACAAGTGTAAGTGGGCAGAGAGGAGTAGGGGTGTTACAACAGTGAAGTGCAGTGGTGGTAGGCTTACATATTGCACTATTTAGTACTATGTGTGCAAATGGAACTATAATACATACAAGGCATAAACACAGCTATTTTTCATATTTTCAAGGCATTATTAGTATGCAGGTGTCCTCTTTATTAATGATTTGTTGCTTATATTGACTGACTCAGAATCTGCTGTGTACTAATGCCCCCCCCCCCAGTAACTTGCTGGTAATGTATTACAAAAGATATTTTTTTTTTGTTAGTGAGCTTGCGCAGCCAGCATCTTCTGACAGTGTGGGGAGTTGAAGGCACAGTGGCTGTTCGATGAATGCAGGGCATGCAGCAGTAGGTGCATCCCGCATTGCCCAATCAGCCTGCATGCCAACGCCACATCATGCATACATAATGGGGTGAGCACATCTAAGAAAAGGTCCGTTGCAATGCGAGCAAAGGTCATCAGATGCAGTGGTCCTTTTCCTGCCGTGCTCACCGCCATTATGTGCATGGTTGGTGAGCGGGTGGCTGCCTAATGTCTGCTGACTTCAGTGTCAGTTAACCCCCGCTGTCTTTGTGTGCTGACAGGAGCCCACTCGCGCCGGCATAACCCCCATTGTTGAATGCCGAGGGGTATCAATCCTCGGATCACACCCCCATCTTTGTGTGCCGACGGGGGAGCCCACTCCCAGTCAGCATAAACCCCCCCAAACTGTTGAATGCCAAGAGGGGCCCAATTCCCCTCTGCTTGTGCCCCCCGCTTTCTTTCTGTGCCGATGGGGGTGCCCAATCCCCCATCGGCTACTGACACCCCCCTCAAACTAGTTAGGTGGCATGCTGGGAGCCCATCCCAGTGTGCCAAATGCTCTGCAAAAGGAAAACTGTCCCATAATGGTTTTTCCCATTTTTGTTCCCCTGTAAAATGAAAACCGTCCCTCATATTCTCAATGCACCTCCCCCACCCACACCCACCCACTGTGCTCCCTGCCTCCCTCACCCCATACTTACCTCTGGAGTCCGGCGCAATGATCTTCTATTGACCAGGAACATGTCTGCACTCTTCAAAGCCAACCACGAACTGAGGAAATGGCAGTAAGCTGTATAATGGAATGAATAGGGTTTTTTCAACTTTAATGCATATCTTGGGAATTTTTTAGAATTTTGGCCCCAAATTTTCAACTTGGGGTTATTGGCACCCCTTCTCATGAATCCTTGCACTGTCATGGTGTTATTCGGTCCCAAAAGATGCTTTCACAGTCACTGCATGGAATCACCTTTTGGACCAAGTAATGGAATGACAGTACAACTGTTCATGAGAGGGGCCCTCAAACAGCCTATGTTGCAAGTTTGGTGTGGAAAATCCATAAAATGACTGTTTTACGAGCGTGTGTAGCAACTGCGCAACACATGCTTGTAAGTTAGCATATTTGCACTGTTTTCATGCCAGATTCTCAACATTGGCATTTTACCACACCTTCTTGTGAACCGTGCAGCTGTCATTTTTCACATCCTGCCCAAAATGTTTTTTCGCACTTCTGGTGCAGAATAGTGCAGTCGCTGTGCGAAATCAGTGTTCAGGGCACATTATGAAAATGAAAGTGACACTGTTTATGAGCAGAGGTCCTAAAATGCCTGTGTTGAAAATTTGGTTACAATACTCCATAAAATGACTGTTTTACAAGGTGTATGGAAACTGCGCAATGCACACTCGTAACGTGGCGCATTCGCAATATTTTCATGCCAGATTCTCAAATTTGGCATTTTACTACACCTTCTTGTGAACTGTGCAGCTGTCCTTTTTCACATCCTTGCCGAAATGTGTTCTCGCACTTTCGGTGCACAATAGCGTGTTCGCTGAGCGAAATCAGTGTTCGGGACACATTACGAAAAAATGACAGTGACATTGTTCATAAGCAGAGGTCCTAAAATGGCTGTGTTGAAAATTTGGTGACAATGCTCCATAAAATGACTGTGTTACGAGCATGTGTTGTGCAGTTTACACGCATGCTCATAGGTTCGCAAACTTCTAATATTCTCCTTCCAGATTTTCTACAGTGCCATTGTTCTGCACCTCCTAATGAACAGTACAGCTGTCATTTTTCCCATCCTGACCAAAATCTGTTTTCGCAGTTCCGGCGCAAAATAGCGTGGTCGCTGTGGAAAGTCCGTGTTCAACACACATGATGAACATGACAGTGATACTGTTCATTTGCAGATGCCCTAAAATGCCAATGTTGCATATTCGGGAACGAAAGTCAATAAAATGAGTGTTTTATGAGCATGCATTGCACAGTTTGCATGCATGTTCATGACTTTCTGAATTTGTAATACTTTCACTCCAGCTGTTCATCACTGGCATTTTTCCATACCTCCTTTGGAACACTCCAGCTGCCTGAAACGTGTTTTCGCACGTCCGGCACAGAATTGCACGGCCGCTGTGTGAAATCAGTTTTTGAAACAGTTTTAGAAAATTATGGTGACACTATTCATGAGCAGAGGTCCTAAAATGCCTATGTTGAACATTTGGTGCCAATCCTCCATACAATGACTGTGTTGCAAGCGTGCATTGCGCAGTTTCCATGCGCCCTTGTAACTTTGTCAATCTGCAATATTTTCATGCCACATTTTCACCACTGGTATTTGTGCACGTCTCCTTATCAACAGTCCAGCTGCCATTTTTCACAGCCTGCCCAACACGTGTTTCTGCAGCTGTGGTGCACAATGGAGTGCTAGCTGTGCAAAATCACCTTTTGAGACACATTCACAAAATCACAGCACTATGTGTCTCTAGCTATGCCACTCCCTCTGCTAATGCCAGCACGACAACATTTGGCATTGACGAATGCTTGTTTTAAAAACTAATGGTGGTAGTACAGTGTAGTGTTGCCTATCATGTTAAAATGGGTATCGTTTCCTTAAAGTAATGCTTTGTCACATTGTTAGCTCTAGCTTGGTTGTTTAATACCCGTGGAGTGGTAGCTGCAGTACAGCAAAAGGGTTATTTTTTGACAGAAAGAACACAGTTGGGTGAGGGGGTGGGGTGCAGTGTGTCACCATGGATATATTTTCATAGCAACATCATACTCAGCGAGTCTCGGGTGATGACAACAGATGGTACAATTAACTTTTGTGTCTCAAGACAAAACTGTTGATTGCATATTGTGTGTGTGATACTTTAGGTACAATGTTGTTCTAATTTGTCAACACATTTTTTGGGGGGAGCTTCGATACTGTGAACCAGAATCACAGCTAATGATTGGAGATACTCATGGTGTCACACAGTCAGTAGCAGTATGTATTGAGTCTGCATAATAGTTATAATGTTCCACAAAACAAGGCATGTACAAAGTTATTTCTGCCTGAAGGTGCTTGGTAGTGTAATGAAATGTGCTCTTGTCATGTTCTAAGCACACAGTTTCAAACAAAATATTAAAATACATTTACTATGAGACATAACAGTAATGGACATTTCTCTTGATGTTTCCACTGCAGATCAAAAACCAACAATAATTAGGCAGTGGACCTTGTGAGAGGTGTGTTTGCTGCTTGAGGCAGTCCAAGCTAGGGGGAGTGCCCGAATTTTAATGCGGAGCACGTACCAGAAACTGGTTTCAATGTGGAGGCGCATTAACAGCTATCTTCATGTCGTTCTCAAACTAAAAAACCAAAACATAATTCAACTGAAGAGGAAGTGGAAGCTGTTACGCCAGCATTTCTACATGCTGAAACAGCGGGAGGAGATACCAGATAATGATACTTGGTGGTACTACCTCTCGTGTGAACTGTGGGAGGCTGCTGGGAAACCAGCTGCGGGGGAGTGGCTAACCCATCGTAAGTTACTCAACAGAACTTGTTACAATGCTTGTGTCTTTCTACAGATTTAGATAGATAGCATGACATATGCTATGGCAGTTAATAGTATATTGTGGTGTAGTTTAACTGTGAGGTTTAGCTGAGTGGCTGGATAACAGCACAATATGCTGATGATAACAGTGTAGTGACTATTCTGCATCCATTGTATGTAGACAAGATTTTATTTCATGTACATTTTATATAGCTATCATGTTTTGTGACTCTAGTCAGTTTATGCTGTTTTCTTTAACTTAATTTTGCTCTGTATGCCTCGTGTGTATTAGGTGCCATAATATGCAGTTATGCTACTTAGTGATAGAAAGTTTAGTATTTCACAAGTTGTGAAATCACGTTGTGAACTTTGAGATACTGGTATAACAAAAGACAATGTACGTGAGTTGCAGCATTTTGACACATGCAATGCAAATAGTGTTTTTTTTAGCATGTAGCATTAAACATGATGTTTAGGTATCTAATATGAAATGTGGTTAAATCACCATTAGTAGTTACTAGGGTATTGTGAATGTCTTGAGTTGTTGTTTCAATGTTGTCCGTGTTACCATAACAACTAGTTACACTGATTGTACAGCTGTTCTGTCCTGCTTTTGAAACATTATTTTGGATATTAACAGCACTTGCAATTGAATATGTACCCGCAATGTTTGTGGTGTACCAGATGAGAGGCAATGTTAGCTACTTGAAGCATGTTTAATGTTTGCATCAACTGTTGTTAAAATGTGATGCAATTAACATTCAAGACTTAGTAGGTCTATTTTTGTCTTTTATCACAGGCCAACGTAGGACTCCCCCACCTACCCATGAGGTAGTACCAGCGCAGCATGAAGCTATGGAGGGTGGTCACTCGGACACCGATAGTGTGATTGTTGTTGAATCCGATGGTAAGATGCTGATATAAATAATTGTACTACAGTATGTAATTGGGGTGGTATGAGGGTATCATGTAAGGAGTGACCTGTGCTGCTTAACTCGATTCTTTTAAGGAAATACTATTTAGTGAGTAAGTATTACTTGTTGCATTTATGTAGTGTTTGTAATTGAAAAATGTGTTGGGGGAATTGTTTCACCTGATTTAGTAAGGCAACCAAACAGCCCGTCTGCCATCAGGCAATAGAGACCATTGAAGAATGAGTCCTTGTCTACACTGCCTAATTAGGTTCCAAATCCTTGTTTAAACAGAATGTTCATTTTGCTAAAACAACCATGTTCTTCTTACCATGTAAGTGAGACACACACACACACACACACACACACATATATACACATATTGGGCATAGCAGTTTCACACTCAGTCCTGCTGCCAAGTCTTCATTGCGCATGCCTCATATGTTCCTTTGGCTGCATGCTGACTTAGCTGTGACACACAAATTTTTACCTCGGGTAGCAAAACAGAAAATACCATGTCAGAAGTGGTGATTCCTCATTAGGGTAGAACACCTCATGCACCACCACTGTTACTCATCAGTGTTAACCCAGCAAAGAGCACTGCAAAAATGGACAACTATTCTTCAGATGTTCAAACTGTGCCAGGCTGTGGCGTAAGCTTAGGCGCAGCTTGACTTTGCTACGTAGGGATGTGGACTGGGTGATATTCAATGGAACTACGATATGGGTCAGTAGCGTTGAATATTGCACCCTGGCCACCCCCCAGTATGCATGGTGCAGTGAAACTGCACTGGCGTGAGTGGCCAGAGTACAGCATGGGGAAGTACTGATGCAAGTCAAATTTTGCCATGGACAGCAACCAAAATATTCAAAAATTACCATGTCAATGGGCCATAATGCATGTAAGGTGCATGTGGGTCCATTAGCATGTCATTATGGACCCATTTTCATGCAGGTGCACTGATCCCTCACCACTTGCACCTGGCACCCTCCCAGGTAACAGCTGTCGCCACGTGCAGCACAATCACGGGCATTTGCAGTAAAAAACAAACACTATTCTGTTCAATGTTCCTGGTGCTGCAGTGGAACACTATTCCCCCAATTGCGGGCATCTGTAGAAATAAATGTAGAATTCACCAATATCCCTGGTGGTACAGTGGATCGCTATCTACCTAATTGTGTTCATCTGTATAACGAAAAGACTTTGTACGATATACCTGGTGGTCCAGTGGAATGCTATCTTCCTGATCATGGGTATTTGTGAAAATAAATAGTTCCAATATCCCTGAAAGTGTGGTGGTGCCTCCACCACCTGCCCACTGAGCCACAGCGCAACGCTCACCCCTGTTCAGCCATTGGTCAGCAGAATCCCACCCTCCTGATGGCACACCGGCTGCTGACTGATAGCTTGGTAGGGCTGTATGCCCATTGATGAACAGCATGAACAGATGGGTGTGTAGACGATACCATACTACACATTCCACCCACTTGCCAGTTGTAAAAAACATTGATAGTGTGGTAGGCGCTTCTCTGTCCCTTTCATGTGAACATTTTTTGTAAGCTAAATTTCTCTATATCCTTGGTGTCCCACTGGACGACTGCCCGGTTGATCATAGGCTATGTTAATATAACATTTACCACTAACCATGGTGCTGTACTGTAGGTGTCTGACTGGTTGCAGCCAGAAGTAACATAAAAGTCACCTGTTTCCCCTGTTACTGCAGTTGACATGTGTGCTCAATTGTGCATTAAAGTACAAATAACAGTAAACTGTTATCTGTGTTCTTTCAGTGGAAACCCTTCCTTGGCTGGCAAACAATACGCAGTGTCATGATTCACCCCCCTCCTAATGAACAGCAGGCAGTATACCACCCAGCTGCTGCTCTGCTGTCTGCTGACCAACACTGTCAGTATGGCTGTATGTCCATAATTACTTGGTGTGAGCCAATGATCGTGCAACACATATTTCTCAACAGAATGCACATATGTGAATTGATCAATTCACATATCTCTAATGTGTACTATCGTATGGCCTGTGCACCCATTGGATCACACTGTATGACAATGTATCCACAGTCTTAGCAACAATTTAACTTGGCATATGGCGGGGTGGGTGGGTGACTGCTGTCCACCGCTAATGGGGGGTGTTTGGACGTTAGGGATTAATGGGTGGGTGGGGAGGGTGTCCATTGCATACTAGGTATAATGGGTTTCTTTATTGTTTTTTTCTTAACCTGTGATTGGGAAGACATGTCCACAGAATCACCTCAGATGTTGGTTCATTTTATATAAATTTTGTGCAGGATTGGACGGACAGGCACACTGTAACACCAGGGATATAGGTTAATGTTATTGTAGTTCAGCGTGCATTTGGTCTGTCGGCACATTTATGTTCTACACGTGGTTTGTTGTCCAAGAACTACTGAGTGTCAGTGTGTCAGGGCCAAGTTTTGGGGTATTGGAGTAATATGGATGTAAATGGTTTAATAATGACATGCTACTTGCCCATTTGCACTGTGCATGCATTGGAGCCCAATTTGTATGTAGATTTTCAAATATTGTGGTTACTGCACCTAGCACAATGGAACTAGTGCTATCCCCATGGTGCACTCTGGACACTGATTCTGGTGCAGTGCCACTGTGCAACATTCAACAATGCTGGGACATGGTGCAGCTCTGTTGAACATCGCCCAGTGGATGTTACTGCACAGGCATGACCAGCTGTACCTGGGCTTGCATCACAGACTGGCACAGCTTTAATGTTTGTTTTTCTGTTTAATTAAATATTCTAATAAAGGGAGTGGGTATATAGTAGGATGTGCCACATGTTTCATGCTTAAGTGTCCAACCTGTCATTTGTGACTGAACTACAGCAGTCATGAGACATCCACAGTGAGCAAAGACTGTGTTGGAGTATGTTACTTGAGAATTGTAACAGAAAAAAACAATTTTATCTCATTATATTTATAACAATTTATTAGAAACAGATATCATACACAGACGTTCGTCAGTTATACACTTCTCAGCTTGGTTTACCTGAAAATAAACAATAATTGTCCATGGCAATTGTGGGCTTAAATAACATATACAATATTGTGGTTGTATTATTTTTTGGAATTGCTACATAAGTAAATGTTGTTGTCATTCCAGTGAGAGAATATATTAGTACACATTTGAATTCTATTTGTCTGTTATGTCATCGTAAGAATGACTAATACAGCCACTAACTACAATATATGTGTAACCTAGATATTGTATAGTCTATGAACACAGTTATTACATATTGCTATACTAGTCACTCATGTGATACATTCTGATGTCACCAGATACAACATGCACAAAAAAATTAATGTTATGCAGATACTGATTTGAGATGAAAAAAATAGTTTTATTTATTTATGAAGTCCAGTAATATTATCCATGTATATGTTACAGATCATGATTCTGAACCTGTTGTGTTGTTACATATTATCAGAATCTGTGAATTAGTGAATGGACAGTATTCTATGTGTATGGTAACACTGCCGTACTAGCAGGAAATGGGCTGGGCATCACTGAATTGGTCTATGGACATCTACAGCAATCTACACACATAGTGTTAAAATTACAGTGGGGCGTACAATGATGATGTGGTCACAAGTTGTAGGAATTATCTGTGACATGATACTGTTCATGTAAGTCACTTTCTCACTGTACAGATGAGAAGAGTTGCTGTGTGTATGTCACTGTTGATTAATAACAGAACACCATATAAACACAGAAGTGTCATTGAAAACAGTGATGTGTTTACATGTTTCAGTAGCACAATGACACAATATTAAAAAATAATTTTATTACTAAAAGTATACGTGTACCTAAATATTTAGTGGTATATGTAATCATTTTTTACTTGTTTGTTTTATAGAGTCCGGGGAAGCTGAGATTGAGAGACCAGTGGAGGTGAAGCAGGAGCCAGACACCAGCTCTCCACATAAGTACCATCGCAACTGATAATCATACAAAATATAGTGTCCCAGTATCCTGCACCAACAGTGTATGTTATGATGATTGTGTGTTTGCTAGGTGGTTGTGAAATAACTGGTATCATATAGTGGACCTGTTCAGCATCTTTTTTAGAACTTTAAGACTGCATGTGAAGGCATTATAGTACTACATTGTTCAGAGGTGCAAATTAATACATTACACAACTCTATTCACCAGAATGGTGCAAGTTTCATGTTCATTTGCTTCTTCTGTGGACAATGTGTGTGCAGTACTATTTCACAGAGTCAGCAATTGTGCATCACATGTACAAGTTCTCATACACGGATGTAATGCCACTGAGAGGAGTGAAGGTGTGGGGGAGTGTGCATGTTGCTGCTTAGTGGTTGGGAGAGGAGCGGTGCAGAACAGCTTAACAAAGGATGTTTTACTTTTACATTATATTGCAGGGATTCCAGCAGTAGGCCTGTGAGTGATGCACTGGTACACCAGGGACATAGGAAGCATAATTACAATAGTCAATCAATCAATCAAATCTTTATTTATCCAGGCGAACATCATTGAGCACAGCTCATTTGCAAGATGGACCTGGTAAGGTCAAGGTTCAATTTACATAGAGACATAAGAAATATTCAATATACACACACTCTAGGATACTACATAGAATATTCAGTGTACACACAGTCTAAGGATACATTATAATCAGACTATACATTAAATTCGGGTGTCGTGGTAATAAGGGGTGCGGGGAAGGGGAGCGGGAAGTGGTGTGCCTGGCTGGTGGGGGAGGAGGAAGATGGTGGGGGCCTATACTGTGGAATGGATAAACTGTGGGCCTTATGAAGAGGGCAGGAGGGCGGCACTGTGGGGTTTGTATAACAGGGGTATAGGGCTGTGATATATGACAAGGGATTAAGGGGAGGTGGATGGAAAGGAGGGGTGTATGGAGTGTGAGGAGTGGTGACTCTTAGTAAAGGTGGATACCTTCCATGAGTTGGCTATCTCGGGAGGGAGATACACATAGCCAACATAGGGAGAGGATGAAGGTACAGCTGTAGCTTGGCAGGTCACTTACAGCTGTCAGCTGTCATGTTGCACAATGTGATGTGGCATCCAAGCTGTGAGTGCCAACTGTTGAACATTCAAATGAGTAAATCTACTCACTGAATTACAAGCAATACTTCTGAGTGTATACTAACATAGTAAGAGTGGCATCAAAATAGGCATTACAGTCTATCGTGTCTCCTCATTTGGACAGCCGCTGCCCTGGTAGCTGAGCCTACTGCCTTCCCCTGAGATTCTCTGGGTGCTCCCTTCCCAGTTCCAAATATTATGAATGCATTGAATTTTTAGGCTGGAGCTGTTACCGTTATAACTGTCTCACATCCTGTCGAACTCCTGCACCATCTCTGCCTACACCAGCCCCCTGGACACTGCATTACGTGGATCTACCACCCTCCTAGTGAAGTTCACTTCCTCCTTACCCCCTGAATTTTCCCTTCTCTGCCTTGCAGCCATGGACTGTTGTTACTCCCTGCTCCTTCCTTCTAAGCATCCTAACTGCTGCTGTCCTATTTACAACCTTCATGTACGTGAAGACCTCTATCATGTCTCCCCGGTACCTTGTCTTTGCCAATGTGTAGACATTTAGCTGTTCACGCCTCTCCACATAGGTCCTATTCCCAAGTCCTACATTATTTTGGTTGCCCTCCTCTGCACCCTGTCCAGGATTTTAATGTCTCTCTTTGAGTGTGGCACCCACAACTGCAGACAGTGCTTGAGATGCTGTCTCGCCAACCACTTATACAGACGTAGTATCACTTCACTCTTTCTGGACACAATCCAACTAGCGATGCATCCCAGCATCCTGTTGTCCTTAGCTACTGCCCTCCAACAAGTCTCCAAGCTGTTCATCGTGACATCCAACAACAGCCCCAAATCCCTGTCAGCAACCAAAACTTGTACCATTTCAACCCCTCCACGTGGACACTTGGTATGGGCTTCTGTGTCCCAGGTGCAGTACCTTGCACTTCACTGCATTGAACCTCATCATTCACTTTCTAGAACATCTTTCCAGAGCCTCCAGTGCAGCCTTCAGGGCAACCGCCCCTTCTCGTCATCCACCAAAGTCTCCAGTTTTGAGTCATCCGCAAAGACACTCATCTTACTCCTGATACCTGTCCTTATGTCAGACAGTGTAGGTGGTGAACAATAGGGGCTTAATTGCTGATCCCTGTGGAAACCTACTAATGACCCTCCTTGGGAATTAGACTATCCTGCCAATTATGAAGCTCTGGGTTCACTTCTGGAGCCAATTTGCTATCAATCTGATGTGTACCTACATTGTATGCTGCACATTGGGTTCATATGTCACATGGCATGAGAATGAACCTGCTAATTGTGTTTCATTATCTACTGTTCTGTTTAGATAGAATGGTAATCAATGATGCCCTATGGCACTGTTAAATATTGCATTGGCATGCATCACTGTGTTGCTCATGGTGTCACAGTTATGTTTCTTGTACACCACTTTTGAACATATCTCCTACTCTTTATTTACATGCTTTGTCTACAAAATGTTAGATTAAGTACTTGGTAAAGTCAATCAACTTCTGCTTACTAAATCTGTAAGATGATTTTGAGTATTAGAAAACCATTGTGGCACATGAAGTAAAAAAATAGCTGTAAACATTCTAACTGGTCATGGAAATCTATCACAAACACTATTGTCAAATTGATCATGTAGTGAAGAAGGCTTAAGAGTGTTATGGAGGTGTTTAATTAAAATAGAGATAAGGAACTTTCACTGATTGTGTTGATGGTCAGTTAATCATGATTTAGGACATTTTGCCATTTGGTTACACTTTCCACCGCACTACAGGCATGTAGATCATCAGAATAACGTACAAATGACATTTTCTTCATGGCTTACTGCTTAATCAATGCTATGTCAATAAAATAATATTTTTATATATGGAAATATGTGCAGAGGGTGAATAACAACTTGACATGTGTGTGTCTTTTGTGGCACTCGTCACACTGATGATGATGATGTACACATTTAATTATGTTATCATACTGTTGGTGTAAAGGTACTCGAATATTCTCTTGCAGGCATGGAAAAATAATATAGGCACAGATGCTAAAGTATAGTTGTCCACACACAATGAAGATGTAGTATCAGTGTATGTGACTGTACTGTTTATAACGCCAAACCATTTAGATACTGAGTATTGCTGTATGGTAAGTTAAATAAAAGAATAGTATAGGAAGTGCAGTGTTCTTATTACTTTTTTATGTTTCAACACACGACATAATATACTACGAAAGTATTATCACTGAACAGACAAGACAAGAATCTATATTTGTATCACAGTTCTAAATAGTGTTAGTTGTGGCAACAAAATGTATAACTATTTAAGCAATAAGGCATGACCAAAGGTTATGTTAATGGTCTGTTAATCACCTTCTAGGGGTTTAATGTGGTACAAGGTGTAGCCGAGTGCTACATGCCCCAGAGGGTGATTAATTGACCATTTAACATAATACCTGGGAGTGCTTTATTGCTATTATAATAACAATGTTTTTAAATAGTGTAACACCTTGTTCAGCATATGATTAGGCTGTACATGTGTGTTAATCAAAGATTTACATAGGGTTGATCAGAAAGCTCCATTTCTCACACGCTTTTCATAATACTTAATTAGACACATACTGTAAGGTGAAACACAGAAAGGACATCACTGTTTTGAGGTTGATATAATGATTAATATTTTTTGATTCTTTGTAGGGCCATGCCATGTGAAACGCTGTACTGGCTACTGCTGCCATCACCGGGGGCGTGAGCACAAGGTTGACGGTCTTGAGAAAGATAATGTTGCGCTCCTTGAAGGACATCAGAGATTGCTGTCCTTCATGGAAGCACACCAGCAGACCGTCAACCTTGTGCTTGAGCCTGTGGTGACAGTGGCTGGTGACACAGTGGCCAGTACCAGCACTTCACCTCCATCTCCAGCTGTAACATCCAGCTTCCCTGGGGTGAAGTGACCACTCTCCACCAGAGTCCGGTATCTCCTGTGGAGGGCGCAACAGCTTCCACTTCTGTTGCACCTTCACATCGAGTCCAGTTTTCAGCTTGGACTGCCTCAAGCAGCACACACCTCTCGCAAACAATGACTGCAACAACTTATTAATAATAATTGTTTTATAAGTATATTTATTTTTTTTGTATATAGAAGAAAGTTTAATACCAAGAAATATCTATTTTTTGTGTATAATATTTTTAAGTTATGTCAAAAAAATGCTATTTTTCTTTGTCTTTTTTTAACATTTAAAAAGTTGTTTCTTTTTTCTAATTTCTTGTGTAAAGAATCACTTTTCTGACTTGCACTTTTACAGAAGTATTTTTTTACTTTTATAAAAAAAATTTGTAAACAACACTTTTTGCTTATGTTATTATTCAGTTGTGGGGAATGTTTATCATCAATATTTGTTACAAGGGTTAGACAACTGTGCTTTTATCATAACCTAAAACATTCTAGCAGATTCATGTGGGATTATAATCTACACAGATATGTAGGCTACTATATTTTTAAAAAGGTGCCACACTATTTTAAATAAGTTTCATAACTGTGGCCATAAGGGTCTTGCAGGGATTATGTCAATGGACAGTTAACCAGCCTGTGAGTGTATCTGTTAGGCTGTACACAGAGTCATTCTACAACAGTAGCAGCTGATTAACAGACCATTAATACAACTGCTGGGCATGTTTTATTGGCTATATATTATATAAGAAAACATTCAGCTTACCTAGTTTGGCAAAGAAAATTTATATAGAAAGAATTCAAGCTTTAAACAGATAGCACATTTGAATTCTTGTAATGTTATGTACGTTGAAGTGTTATGAGAACATTCTTGTACGTACATTAGTAACTATGAGTTCTGTCAGTTTTTTTTTGCCTAGTACAGAGACACAGGAGGAAGATGTAAGATATGAACATTTAAAAGGTTGCTTACAAATAGAGTACTACCTTCTTTATGTGTCAGAAGAGTAGGTACATTGACTGCAGAAAGATAATGAGTAAAACACTGCAACATAATAAATTAGTATAGACAAAACAGTGGTAAGTGAAAGTAAATAAATACATACATATAAAAAGCAATATGGTTGCGATAGATGTTATCTTAGTCTTCATAACTGAAAATACTATTAGATGAGTTACTGTGTTCTTCATTTTGGTGCATTTCACTATGTGTGTGCAGTCCTGGTACAACAAAAAATCATATACTATTGGTACTAATCATTCTCAAAAAGACAGGATATTCATGGCAAAAAAGCTACATTTAATGCATCAGTTAGGGTTGCATCAGTTGCATCATTGATGTCCGATCATGGTGCAGTACCAGGTGTGGTGGGGTGTGGGGCATCGCTAGGCAAGGAAGGCCATGCAACTACTAAGTGTGGTATGTTGTGTGCACCTGCAATCAGGGATGTGTACATTTGGTGTACATGGCCTCAGTTTTGCTGTTGATCTCCACTGAGCATGCAGTACCTGGTCAGGTGTGTGGGGATGTCTTGTAGTACATTTAGAGAATTGTTTTTTATTTCTGTCACCTGCTGCTGGTTGTCTGTCATTGGTCATGTTGGCTTGGTCCTCCCCCTACTTGCATGTGTGTGTGTGTGTGTGTGTGGTGTGGTGTTGAGGGGGTGAATTTGGAGTTAGGGTTTTCAACCCTAACACTAAATTTCCTTGCTTTTGTCACTGTGGAACAACCATAACTTATGCATTAAATAGATTTTTTTGCCATGACTATATATATATATATATATATATATATATATATATATAATCAGCGTTAGGGTTGAAAGCCCCCCCATTGGACCCCCCTGCCCACACCCCCAACTGGCATCGGGGTGCACATTGGGGTCACCGGCCCCTAACTCTCACCCCATCCGTGTATGAAGAAGCAGAGGTATGGGAGAATGGGGTGAGAGTTAGGACCGACAACCCCAATGCGCACCCCGGTGCTGGTTGGGGGTGTGGGTGGGGGGGTCCAAGGGGGTCTTTCAACCCTAATACCGAATTTCCTCACTTTTGGCACTGTGGAACAGCCCTAATGCATTAAACTGAGTTTTTTGCCTCTAATTTCCCTTCTTTTTGAGAATGATGAATGCTTCCACCACGTGATGTCTTGTGACATAGTAACAGGAACAGCAATGCAAACAGAAGTGCTAACAGTGGTGCACATGGTAATGCAAGTGCAAATGAGAACACAAAGGGTAATGCACACGGTGGCGTAGACAGTAACGGTAACTCCAAGGGGGGATATAGACGCAAGTGAAAACATTAACTGTAACAGTAATGGGAGTGCATAATCTGTGTTTTCCAAACAGGTGCATACAGAAACACAGTGTGTACAAAGAATTTATGCATTGTAATGGGGATCGAAGCTTAAAACGAGCATTGGGAGTGCTTAATTGGTAATATCTCAGCAACCGCACTATATAGAAAAAATATTAAAATTTCACAGAAATCATTATTTTCCTGGCTACCATTTTGTATTATATGTAACTGATGACAAAAAATCTGTATCTCGCATCATTTTCGAGATACGAGCCCTGAAAGGCGTGGCGTACGCCACCATGTTAGTCTATGGGAAAAAATGCCAACTGCGGAGTGCCGTAGCTTGGCAGCATTGCAATATTTTTTCACCAAACCAACAAAAGACACATCTGTGAGATGTTGACTGTCTTACCTCCAGATTTAAGCTCAAAAGACCAAACCGTTCTTTTGCGGTAGGGTGGCAAAGAATTCCTGTTATTTTGGCCAAGTCTGAAAAATTAGGGTCTCAATTTGCGGCAATTTTTGCAAAATTTTGCTAAAGTGTCATGCCTGCAACACTACTTTTCGACACTACTGGTTCCAGAAATTTAAAAAACATATTTCGGGGGTGTTTTACCCCAAAACAAAGACATGGCTAGCATCCTCAGGATCCGACTAGGTGAACACAAAAATAGTTGTGTCCCTAGAGGGTCCCAAATTTAAATGGCAAGCATTTTTGTGATCACCAACTGAAAACAAAATGGCAGATTTGCGACAATACTAGGGGAATTTGCGACACTAAAAAGTGCATTTGCAACACTGTCAAACTTTTTGTTAACTTCTCCCATTGACTTATAATGGGAACTTGTTTTTTGAATAACTTTTGAACCGTTTAATATTTTTTCATGAAATCTTCAAAAGGCACATCAGGGACCCTGGCTGCATGTTCCCTGAAGTTTTTGGACCACTCACACAAACCATGAGCCCTATAGGCATGAGCAAAGAATTCATCATATAGTGTAAGTGTGCGCACAGATCATGCTTAATAACTCTGCAGCCGTATATCTGACTGGTACAAAACTTGGCAGATCCCAAGGTGTATGGTTCTTGATCATGCTTTCCAAATTTCAGGCAAATCTGTTGAACAGTCACAGAGTTATTAAGGTGTAAAATTTGACCCTTTAACCTTAAAAGGACTCCTCAACCTAACTATGGTAGCACTACCGTGCTACCATAATATATATATATATATATATATATATATATATATATATATATATTAGAGGCAAAAATCCATTTAATGCATTAGTTAGGGCTGTTTCACAGTGACAAAAGCAAGGAAATTCGGTGTTAGGTTTAAGCCCCCTTGGACCCCCGCCCACACCCCAACCCCGGCATCGGGGTGTGCATTGGGGTTATAGCTAACTCACCCAGTCGGATGTGTGAAGAAGCAGAGGTATAGGAGAATGGGGTGAGAGTTGGGACTGACAACTCCAACGCTCACCCTGAAGCCGATTGGTGGGTGGGCGGGGGTCAAGGCAGCCCCAACACCTAATTTCCTCACTTATGTAGCTGTGGACAACCCTAACTAATGCATTAAACAGAGTTTTTTTGCCTCTAATTTCCCTTTTTTTTTGAGAATGATAATGAGAAATAGTGAATGTAATGCGGTGGCAGCAGCAAGGGTCCCACGCTCCCGCCACGTGATGTCTTGTCACATAGTAACACGGTGCCCACAAACACAAATGGTAATGCGCATGGTGATGCAAAATGAAACACAAAGATAAACAGTACTGTAGATACAAGTGGTTAAAATAACACAAATGCAAGCGCAAATGAAAATGCAAAGGGTAACGCACATGGTGCCGTAGATGGGAACAGTAAGTGAAATGGGTACGGAACCGCAAGCAGAAGTGCTAAGAGTAACAGTAATGTAAGCGCACAGGCTGGTTTTCCCCAAAAGCTGCATAGAGAAAGACAGTGAGTACAAAGAATGTATGCATAATAGTGGGTCTCGGAGCAGAAAATGAGGAGTTGGAATACTAAATTGCTTATATCTCAGGAACCATATGACGTAGAAAAAATGTAAAAGTCATATGATTTATGACTTTCCTGGCTAGTTGTATGCTTAGCCCCCATTGGGGGCTAAGCATTTTTCTGTCAAAAGGTCTGTATCTTGCATCGTTTCCAAGATACGGGCCCTGAAAGGCACGACGAACGCCGTAATGTTATCCTATGGGAAAAAAAGAGAAGTTCGGAGTGTCATAACTTTGGCTCCCTGCAACATGTTTTCACTAAACCACTAAAAGACACATCTGTGGGATGTTGGCTTTCTTCCCTCCAAATTTCAGCCCAAAAGACTAAACCGTTATTTTGCAGCAGTGCAACAAAGGATTCCTGTTATGCGACGGACATCGTAATGTTATCCTATAGGAAAAAGCATCAAATTTGGAGTGCCGTAACTTTGCCATCCTGTAATATTTTTTCACCAAAATACTTAAAGGCTCATCTGTGAGATGTTGGCTGTGTTCCCTTCAAATTTCAGCCCAAAAGGCCAAACTGTTCTTTTGCAGCAGGGTGGCAAATAAATTGCTGTTGTTTTCCCACAGCCTGGAAAAGTACTGTCGAACTTTGCGAGAGCTTTCGCAAATTAATTCAACACTGTCACCAAAGTGGAAGTACTTTGTGAAAGTACTTTTTCCAGAAGTTTGTAAAACATATTTCTGGGGTGTTTTACCCCAAAATAAAGACATGCCTGGCATCCTCAGGGTCCGACTTGGTGAACACTAAAAAAATTAGGTTGCTAGAGGGTCCCAAATTTAAATGCCAAGCATTTTTCTAATGACCAACTGAAACAAAATGGCAGATTTGTGACAATAAAAGGTCCATTTGCAAAAGTAAAAACTGCATTTGCGACACTGTCAAACTTTTTGTTAACTTTTCCCACTGACTTATAATGGGAAATTGTTTTTTGAATAACTTTTGAACTGTTTAATATTTTTTCACAAAATCTTCAAAAGGCACATCGGGGACCCTGGCTGCACGTTCCCTGAAGATTTTGCACCAGTCACACAAACCGTGCGACCTGTAGAGATGAGCAAAGAATTCCAAAAAAGCATAAATGTGTGTGCAGATCATGCTTAATAACTCTGCAACCATATATCCGAACAACACGAAAGCTAACAGATTCCAAGATGTATGGTTCTTGATCATGTATTCCAAATTTCAGGCAAATCCATTGAACGGTTACAAAGTTATTAAGGTGCAAAATTTTAGGTTTAACATGTAAATGGCTCCTCAACCTTAACAATGGTAGCACTGCCATGTAACCATAATATATATACACATATACAATGTCACTTTCTTTAAAACAGTCTTTATGATTTAACATCCAACATTTCAAGAATACAATAAATTTCTTTGGAATGAAAGCAGTATTGCTAAATCAAACTAACTTCTTTCTATACACTTTTATTATAGAAATAGAGAATGGCATAAGAGAAGGGAAACTGTACCTGAGGTTTGATCAAACACAAGAAATGTATTCAGCTGCTAATAAATCCTTTTCATAACTATGTGTCTTCTTTGTTTTATTTGTATTGTGAAATTAAAGATGTCAGATTCACTGCATACCAACTTCTCGTATCTTTTTGAGTCATGACAACTTGTGCATTGAACGCCAGATAAGCCTTACACAGCAACAATATGGAATGTTTTTTTTGCTGTAATTCGACATCATCGAATCATTGCCATTTTATTGCTTCACCAGTAAAGTGGCTTTTGATTTATAGGCTCACAACATATCCAATCACAAAAAATAAATCTCAGTGCAAAGCAAATACCATGTATACCTTAATACTATAAAAAAAAAATGACGATCTTCACTTTGCAATTTACTACTGTAATGGGTCAAAACGTTAGTGTGCTGACTGCAGTTCAGATTTTTTATAAGGAAGCCTCTCTTTTGTGTGATCTGTATTCTTGCCAGCTTTAGATGTGAGCATGTAAACCAGGAGCACCTGTATTGGTGAAGCACTAACATGGCAATATATTTCAGATGTGATCCTGATCTTTTTGTTTGCTGCAAACTGAGTGACCCAGCCCCAGAGAGACCTGCAGAGGCTTAGGTGGAGGCAATCACACCCACTGGAAGCAAGCCCAGGAGTTTAATATTATTATTTTTAGAATTGTTAAATTCACTATGTACACAGCAGGGAGCGTGCCAGCAAAGATGGGATGTGTTTTCTATTTCTCTCTTTTTTTTTACTTTTTCCACCTGTTGGGGGGGGGTCAAACCAAGCAAGGAGGTAGTGTTTATCTATAATGTTCTGCCTGTAGTAGGCTGAAGCACCTTAGAGCTATTGTGGCTTCTGTAAAAATGTAAATCCTTTTTGTTACCTCCAATAGTGTAACCAAGCCCCAGAGATTGAGGGAGGGGATTACATAAAGTTAACAATTGTCTCATGTAGCAAGTCTCTGCCCAGTGGGGCATTGTAATTTTTTAAAATAATTCAGCCCATGAGGGCATTATTATTAAATAATAATAATGATTATTATTAAATAATTAAATTTACATGCCCAAATTGGCACACAACTAAAACTGGAACAGAACAAAATGGGAAGTCTGACAGGAGCCCTGGAGTCTTTACTTAAAATGTAAGTACTTTTATCCCAGCAGTAGTAGAACCTAGCCCCGGAGATCCACAGAAGGCTTAACAGGAGTTAATTAATTCCAAGTTGAAGCAAAACCATATACTGATTGTAATATGTGGTTCATAAGAAGGCATCCGAGGTTAGTGCTTTAAGACGATTTCTGAATGGCGATCGACAGGCTGTTAGTTTGCACTGCCGCAGTGTATCCTGTGTGGTCTGAAGATCATGGCAATTGTTTCTTTTACCACAGCTAGGGCAGGAAAGGGCAAGCACCATTGCTTTGCTCAGGAAGTAGTTGCAAAATAAAATTTGACATAAATCGGGGAAAAAAAATGGACAAACTATTCAATAAAGCAGTGTGAGGGAGTGGGAGGTGTTACAGAAGAAGGGCTGTAATGAGCTATGCTTAAGGGTTACTAAATCCCGACACACAAGTAACCAACATTAATGATCCCAGCACCAATATCCCAACTGCAGAAAATACAGACAGCCAAAATCCCGACTAAAGTTTCCTGGCATTGACGGCAACAATACATAAAATAAATCACACTACAGCAATACGTAAAATAAATCACACTACAGCAATACGTAAAATAAATCACACTACAGCAATACGTAAAATAAATCACACTACAGCAATACGTCAAATAAATCACAATAAAGCATTCCACAGTGACTTACAGGCCACACACAGCTTGCTGCCACCCATCATGGGTACATTACATTAAATTAAATAAATAAGCCTTTTCAATTAAGACCCGACAACAGACAAGATGTCAAAGTGATGTAGCAGAGCTGTCATATGGTAAGTCACAAGTAACTGTACACCTTTTTATGGACAATGCTAGTTGTGAGTCTTATTTTGGGGGGAAGGCAGAAATCGAAATTCAGCACCAGATAGCTTGCAGTAGTTGGGATAAGCATGACAGGCTTTGTCGGTAATTTTTAAAGCGCCAGATTGTTTCAATGCAGTAGTCAGATTTAATATGAAATTAAAGTAGTCATGAGGAAACTGCTTGCACTGTGTGATTTTGTATTTTCTTGAAACTTGGCTTCCCAGCCAAATGCCCTTTGGGGTAACCCTTGCCTCAGTGTTTGCGCACAGAGGTTCTTTGTTTTTTAATATGAAATGTTGCTTGTCAGTAAATTGTGTGGATTGAATATGAAATTAAGCAATTTATGTTGCGTACCTTGTGTTGTAATTTCAACCATGTGTCAGGATACTGCTTGTCAGAGAGTTAGGCTGTCTCTCTACTGATGAGTCTCTCTACTGAGTCCTGGAAACTGGCCTTGACACTAAAATGTTGTAATTGCCCTGGAAGCAGAAATTACCGTCCTATTTACCAGAGTTATAGTGGCAGTACGGCATCTCCAGAGCCTGAGGACGAGAGATTTGGACTGTCCCTTTCTAACTGATACACACCTCTTCGACCCCCCCCAACTCACTCACTCTGGCTGCTGCCCTGATTCCTGTTTTTTTTCCACAGTTGGGCCTTGCTTAAATTAAGTGACAACTTTGTTAATTTAGTGAACCAGCCCTCCACTTCAGTGCCTGGGGAATGTACAAGTGTGGAGACCCTCATGTCATCTCTTTTGGAAGCTGCAGGGACTTCACTGACCCAAGCTCACTCTACTGTGCAAGCAGTTTCCCCCATGACTACTCCAGTATTACAAGCTGCAGCACCCTTCATAACATGAGCACTGACTATTTGGGGCATTCTGTTTCACTTGGTAAATTCTATGAATGGGTCTCAGCACAGGTTCTGCATACTGCTATTCTGCAGTCGGGCGCAATTGCCATGGTTGGCTGCAATTTCCGCGGTCAGCTACGATTTCCACTGTCAGCCATAAATTCCGTGGATATTTCTGCAGTTGGCTGTGGCCGCAGAATTGTGGAAAAACCGGGCCCTTGGGTATACCTCCCTGATCCCAGCTACGCTCAAGTTAGGACACAGAGGAGTTGAACGGCTTCAGCCAGGCAATGCCCCCAGACCCCCAACACCAAATACTGGATCCTGAGTGTAGAGCCACAGCCCAACTAAAGCCATGGGCATCAACAGTATACCTCCCTGATACCAGCTGCAAAAATGTTAGGACACTGAGGAGTTGCACGACCTCAAAATGGCAATGCCCCCAAACACCCAGACGAGGTACTGGATCCTGAGTGCAGAGCCACAGACCAACTAAAGCCATGGACATCAACAGTATACCTCCCTGATACCAGCTGCACACATGTTAGGACACTGAGGAGTTGCACAGCCTCAGCCAGGCAATGCCCCCACCTCCTCAAACCAGGTACTGGATCCAGAGTGCAGACCCACAGCCTAACTAAAGCAATGGACATCAATGGTATACTTGCCCAATACTAGATGCACACAAGTCCAGACACTGAGGAGTTGCATGACCTCAGAATGGCAATGCCCCCAAACCCCCAGATGAGGTACTGGATCCTGAGTGTAAAGAGCCACAGACCAACTAAAGCCACGGATATCAACAGTATACCTCACTGATACCAGTCGCACACATGTTAGGACACTGAGGAGTTGCACGACCTAAGCAAGGCAATGCCCCCACCAAAACTAGACCGGGGCACGATCCTGAGTGCAGAGCCACACCCCGACTAAAACCATAGATATCAATGGAATATTTCCCTGATACCAATTTCACACCAGTTAGCACACCGAGGAGTTGTACGGCCTCAGCCAGGCAATCTACCCACCCCCTCCACACCAGGTACTGTGCCCTGAATGCAGAGCCACAGCCCAACTAAAGCCATGGACATCAACAGTATACCTCCCTGATACCAGCTGCACACAAGTTAGGACACTGAGTAGTTGCACGTTCTCAGCCAATCAGTGCCCCACATCCCCAGACCAGGTAGTGGATCCTGAGTGCAGAGCCACAGCCTAACTATAGCCATGGACATCAATGGAAAACCTTCCTGATACCAGCTGCACACAAGTTAGGACACTGAGGAGTTGCACAGCCTCAGCCAGGCAATGCACCCACAGCCCCAGCCCAGGTAGTGGATCCTGAGTGCAAAGCCATCACCCAAATAAAGCCATGGAGATCAACAGAAAACCTCCCTGATATTAGCTGCACACAAGTTAGGACAGGGAGGAGTTGTCCGGTGTTAGTAAGGCAATGCCCCCACCCCCAGACAAGGTACTGAATCCTGAGTTCTGAACCACAGCCCAACTAAAGCCATAGACATCAACAGTATACCTCCCTGATACCAGCTGCATGCAAGTTAGGACACTGAGGAGTTGCACGGCCTCAGCCAGGCAATGCACCCACATCCCCAGCACAGGTAGTGGATCCTGAGTGCAGAGCCATTGCCCAAATAAAGCCATGCAGATCAACAGAAAACCTCCCTGATATTAGCTGCACACAAGTTAGGACAGGGAGGGTTTGCATGGCCTCATCCAGGCAATGCCCCCACCCACTGACACCAGGTACTGGATCCTGAGTGCAGAGCCACAACCCAACTAAAGCCATGGACATTGACAGTATACTTCCCTGATACCAGCTGCACACATGTTAGGACACTGAGGAGTTGCATGGCCTCAGCAGGGCAATGTCCCCACCCACCCAGACCAGGTAGTGGATCCTGACTGCAAAGCAACATGGCTAACGTAAGCCATGGAGATCAACGGTATACCTCCCTGATACTAGCTGCACACAAGCTAGGACAGTAAGAAGCTGCATGGCCTGAGGCAACCAATGCCCCTACCCCCACTAAACTAGGTTTAGGATCCTGAGTACAGAGCCACATAACAATGAAAGTGATAATCACCAGCAGTACACCTCCCTGATACTAGCTGCACACAAGTTAGAACACTGAGGAGTTGCACAGCCTCAGCAAGGCAATACCGCCACCTCCTCAGACAACGAACTGGATCCAGCGTGCACAGCCACAGCCTAACTAAAGCCATCAACATCAATGATATACATCCCTGATACTAGCTGCACACAAGTTAGGACACTGAGGAGCTGCATGGCCTCATGCAGGCAATGCACCTACCCCCCCAAAACCACATTTTGGATCCTGAGTGCAGAGCCACATCCCAACTAAAGTGATAAGCATCAGTGGGATACCTGCCTGATACCAGCTGCACACAAGTTAGGACACTGAGGAGTTGCACGACGTTAGTCAGACAATGCCCCCACCCCCCACACCAGGTACTGGTTCCTGAGTGCAGAGCCACAGCCCAACTAAAGCCATGGAGATCAATGGTATACCTCCCTGATACCAGCTGCACATAGTTTAGGACACTGAGGAGTTGCACAGCCTCAGCCATGCAATGTCCCCACCTTCCCCACATCAGGTACTGGATCCTGAGTGTAGAACCACAGCACAACTAAAGCCATGGATATCAATGGTATAACTCCCTGATACCAGCTGCACACATGTTAGCATACTGAAGATTTAGTCAGCGTCAGCCAGGAAATGGCCCCACCTCCTCAGACCATGTACTGGATCATGAGTGCACAGCCACAGGCTAACTAAAGCCATTTACATCAATCTAATACCTCCCTGATACCAGAAGCACACAAGTTAGGACACTTAGGAGTTGCACAGCCTCAGTCAGGCAATGCCCGCATCGCCCCAGACCAGGTACTGGATCTTGAATGCAGAGCCACAGCTCAACTAAAGCTGTGGACATCAACAGTATACTGCCCTGATATAAGTGGTACACATGTTAGGACACTGAGTAGTTGCACGGATTCAGCTAGGCAATGCCCCCACCCACCCACCCACACCAGGTACTGTATCCTGAGTGCAGAGCAACAGCCCAACTAAAGCTGAGGACATCAACGGTATACCTCCCTGATATCAGTGGCATACATGTTAGGATGCTGAGGAGTTGTATGGCCTCAGACAGTCAGTGCCCCCACCCAACCAGACCAGGTACTGGATCCTGAGTGCAGAGCTTCAGCTGAACTAAAGCCATGGAAATTAATGATATTTCTCCCTATTCTAGCTGCACACAAGTTAGGACACTGAGGAGCTGCATGGCCTTAGCCAGGAAATGCCCCCACGCCCCCTACAGCAGGTACTGGATCCTGAGTGGAGAGCCACAGCCCAACTACAGCCATGGACATCAATGGTATACCTCCCTGATTCCAGCTGCATACTGGTTAGGACAATGAGGAGTTGCACAGTCTCAGCCAGGCAATGTCTCCACCCCCCATACCAGGTAGTTGATCCTGAGTGCAGAGCCACAGCCCTACTAATGCCATGAACATCAGCGGTGTACCTCCCTGATACCAGCTGCACACAAGTTAGAACACTGAGGAGCTGCATGGCCTCAGCCAGGTAATGCCCCCACCTCACTAGACCAGGTGCTGGATCCTGAGTGCACAGCTACAGCCTAACAAAAGCCATGGACATCAATGGTGTACCTTCCTGATACTGGATGCAGACATATTAGGACACTGAGTAGTTGCACGGCCTCAGTCAGGAAATGCTCCCACCCCCCAGACAAGGTACTGGATCCTGAGTGCAGAGCCATAGCCCAATTGAAGATGTGGACATCAACAGTATACCTCCCCAATACCAGTTACACACATGTTAGGACACTGGGGGGTTGCATGGCCTCAGCCAGGGAATGCCCCTACCCCACAAGCCCAGGTACTGGTTCCTCAGTGCAGAGAAATAGCCAAATTGAAGCCATAGACATCAATGTTATACCTCCCTGATACTAGCTGCACATAAGTTAGGACATTGAGTAGTTGCAGGTCATCAGCCAGGCATTGCCCCACCCCCCCACACCAGCTACTCGATCCTGAGTGTAGAGCCACAGCACAACTAAAGCCATGGATATCAACAGTATACCTCCCTGATACCACCTGCACACAAGTTAGGACACTGAGGAGTTGCACAGCCTCAGCCAGGCAATTACTCCCACCTCCTCAGACCAGGTACTGGATCCTGAGTATATAGCCACAGGCAAACTAAAGCCATTTACATCAATGGAATACCTCCCTCATACCAGATGAACACAAGTCTGGACACTGAAAAGTTGCACCACCTCAGCCAGGCAATGCCCTCACATCCCGACACCAGGTACTGTGTCCTGAGTGCAGAGCCACAGCCCAACTAAAGCTGAGGACATCAACAGTATAACTTCCTGATACCAGCTGTGTACAAGTTAGGACACAGTGGAGTTGCACGGCCACAGCCAGTCAGTTCCCCCACTCCTCCAGACCAGGTAGTGGATCCTGAGTGTAGAGTCACAGCACAACTAAAGCCATGGATATCAACAGTATACCTCCCTGATACCAGCTGTGTACAAGTTAGGAAACTGCGGAGATGTAGGGCCTCAGCCCGGCAATGCCCCCAACCCACCAAGACCAGGTACTGGACCCTGATTACAGAGCCACAGCCCAACTAAAGCTGTAGACTTCAAAAGTATACCTTCTGGATATGAGCTGCACACCTGATAGGATACTGAGGAGTTGCACAGCCTCAGCCAGACAATACCTCCAACCCCCCCAGACCAGGTACTGGATCCTGAGTACAGAGCCAAAGCCCAGATAAAGCCATGGACATCAACAGTATACCTACCTGATACCAGCTGCACACATGTTAGGACACTGAGTAGTTGAATAGCCTCAGCAAGGCAATGCCCCACCTGCCCAGACCAGGTACTGTATCGTGAGTGCAGAACCGCAGCCTAACCAAAGCGATGAACAATACCTCCCTAATACCAGCTACACACTAGTTAGGACAGTGAAGAGTTGCACGGCCTTAGCCAGGCAATGCCCCCAACCTCTGACCAGGTCCTGCATTCTGAGTACAGAGCCTCAGCCCAACTAAAGCCATGGAGATCAATGGTATACCTCCCTGATACCAGCTGCACACAAGTTAGGACACTGAAGAGTTGCACGGCCTCAGCCAGGCAATGTCCCCTCCTCCCTAGACCAGGCACTGGATCCTGAGTGCACAGCCACAGCCTAACTAAAGCCGTAAACATTAATGTTGTACCTCCCTGATACTAGCTGCACACAAGTTAGGACAATAAGGAGTTGCACCACCTCAGAATGGCAATGCCCCCAAACCCCCAGATGAGGTACTGGATCCTGAGTGCACAGCCACAGCCTAACTAAAGCCATGAACATTAACATTATACCTCCCTGATGCCTGCTGCACACTAGTTAGGACACTGAGGAGTTGCACAACCTCAGCTTACAGTGGCCCCCACCTCCAAGGCCTGGTATAGGATCCTGAGTGCACAGCCACATCCGAAGTAAAGCTGTAAACATTAACGTTATTTCTCTCTGATACCAGGTGAGGCAAGTTAGGACACTGAGTAGCTGCACGGCCTCTGCCAGGCAATGCTGCCAGGAGCCAAGCACAGGTATTGGACCATGAGTGCAAAGACAGATCCCCACTATATCATTGTGACTCACTAGCAGAGTCGAGTACTAGCAGCTGCTCGACTGAAGCTCCTCTGCCCTCACCTTCCAGGAGTGGTATGAGCTGCACGTGGCAGGAGGAAGCAGGGACAGTGGCTTCGGTGGCTGAGGGAGAAAGAAAGACATACGAAATGCTTTTTATGTGTATGTATACTGCGCGATGTTACTTTAGTAGTACTAAGTGGTGTGTTTGCATTATTACAGAAATATTCTGTTGCACTAGATTAGCACTGAATATTAGACTATATTGAATACAGTGCAGAGCTTCAAACAGGTATGGGATAGGCATAAGGGAGCAATACAGATGAGTATGAATAGATAGGCCATTGACAGAGCAAAGGCCGATGGCACAGACATAAGACAGAAAAAGAAATGGGCAGACTGGATGGGCCTTGCGGTCCTTATCTGACGTCAGCTTCTATGTTTCTGTTTCTAGCATGTGTTACATGTTGATGTAACACAGTAAGAACTAACACACACCTTTACATATGGCACTGTATATCATTGAATGCTTTTAGACTGTTAGCTTATTGTCTAGGAACAGTATGTTTTATGTCACCTGTTTTCTTATCTGACTGGGACAGTTAGAAGTTGCATATATAGGAAAAGGCAGGCACACCGGGTAAAGATTAGATATTTCATAACTGAGACAAGGCACTTCAGATGGTGAGTCATGGTGGGACTGTTTGTGAGGTACTGTGGTTTCTGGTAGAACATATGTAATATATTTTGTTATTTCACCATGACACATCTACTATCGTGTCTTATTGGTTTTATAGTATTATACACTAATGACACAATAGGTAACACAAAAGCTGGCTCCTGATTGGTTACTGAACAGGATTTACAATGTGTAAATCCTGCTAGTACCCAACGGGAAAAATTGCCAGCTGCACCCCCTTGCCCTATGCCCTATCAGAATCCCTCTGACACGCAACATCAAAGCCCTCTGCCGCCATCTTGCATACTATCGCTACTGACCACGGTAAATTTAAAAAACAAAAAAAATGGAATATTCCTTCAAAGGAATAGATCAGACTGAGCTTGATGAGATTTTTTTCTAATATTCCGAAAACCTTTCTAGCAAAAACAATGTTTCACAACTCTCCTTAGCACTCACCTCACACCAAAGTTCGAGCATTCGACCAGCCAGCCTCTGCTAGTGCTTCAGAACCGGCACCAATAGCAACTACAGTTCTATGATGAACTATTGTTTTTCCTTCACAGCAATAAATCACTATATCAATCAGTTTCTGCTAACAATCAATAAAACCTCTAATACCAACATTTAATTTAAAAAAGTCCTAATTATACAATGTGGTAAATCCAATGTCCCATATCCTGAATCCTGATTGGTTGGCTGGCACAATAACCACCATGATAAATCCTCCAGTGTACCCACTGGAAGAAGTGCCAGCCAACCTTACATCATGCTAATCCAGTAGCTTTCACTTCAAACGAAACTGCCACGATTTGTCCTGTCGCCACTTCACTAAAACACTGTGGTAAATTGTTTACAAAATTACCTCCTCTTTCGAAGTGTATGGACCTCAGTCAGTTAGAACATAGTTAAAAAAACATTAAAGAAACAACATTCGGCATTGTATAATAAAAATTTATCCCTCCAGGGTGTGGGTACACTGGAGGACTTACCATCGACTGGTGGGATTCGCCACTCGGCTGCGCCTCATGACCAAATCACACCAGCCGTGGTAAATCCTCCAGTGTACCCACACCCTGGAGGGTTAAATTGCTTAATTGTATAATAGCAGTAGCCCACTTGAGGGTGTGGGTGATGCCATGATTTACCCAAATCTGGTTTTATCCACGGCACACAGCAGCCATGGGTCAATCCTGGCATCACCCACCCCATCTCAAGGTATATTGCTTAAATCGCAGTTTGGGTGGTTCATGTTAGTGACTAAAAATTCAAGAGGATAAACAAAATGTATCACAACCTTTCAAAATGTGAGAAAAATGCACATACAGTATGTACTGTAGGAGATAGAGATTGACAGAGTAAATAAGAGTGGGCAAAGGCTGAAACGTTCTAATATTACTATCTTGTTAGGTACAATCACACTTCTCTTTTGTATGAAATACTGTATTAGAGTACAATTAGAGTCTATTAATGCTGTTGTGGCATACATGACATTAGTTAAGATTCTGACGCCACCTTACTGAGATACTGAGGTTGTCATTGGATGAATTTAACTGTTGTGACAGATTTGGTGAAGATATTACATTTGAAACATTGAGCACCATTAAAAAGATGTACTTACAACCATGATGACATTCACCAAACTCTGGTTTCCCTGCCTCCTCTCACAAAGAGAACGTGATGTCGTACCACTCCCGGGTACTCCTGTGTCTCTCACCCGCAACTGTCTTCACTCTGTAGAACATCTGGCAGGTGAGCTTCTGTTTCCTCCCACATTTGTTACCAATTTTTTCAATCTCTTGCCTCCCCAAGGCATGGCTAACCTGTATAAAATGACACAAAAAAATGCATGATTTACTACTACTTTAGAATGTTGTGAATTTACACATTACTGTGTTACAGGTGCAACTGTATGTGTACTGCTTTGGTGTATTACATATATTTTAAGGTTAGCAAGTGGTGCTGGAGCTCTGTGACACCCCTCCTCTCATCTATTGCACCCTCCTTGCAAAATAATTTAATTTCTTTAATTGAAAAATGCAAAAATATTCAGTTTTACCTATTAGTGATAAGACATCAGATTCTGTTGTAAGTGTTAGTCTGAGAGAGAAAACGTATTTGTTTACTAAACTTGTACTACTGCATTGTATGTGAATCTATGCAGTGAGAAGACCTGGCTGGTGGATTGTGTAATTCCCAAAAACAGCCACTTATTAGGAAGCATTGATTACAGAAACATTTGTGTTTAACAATGGTGCTGATGACTTGAGAACCGTATCTAAGAAAATATCCTTGTGCGGCATACTACTGTAAGTTTCACTGGTAATGTCTGGCTGCTGTAATTTTTTATTATTGTACTGAGATGGAAGGGAATAATTATGACTATGAACACCTAAAGCTTCAAGCACAGAGACTTGGCAAGTATAATTGCTAACAGACTTAATTTTAGTAAAGTTATGATTTATTATATTTTCCATTTTTTCATGTGATGACACCCTCCAGGGTGGGCAATATGTACAATCCTGGAGCTTGCAGTGCCTATAATGCCCTGTGCTTGTAGTTCTGGAAATGATTACCCCTCTGACCAGTCTGCTATTTGCCAATACTGAGCAGCTAGCACGGTATTGCTGTGCAGACATTATCCTACTATCATTAATAGCTAAGAAACATATGTTTTCATATCATAAATTTAAAACGTGACTTACCTTACCCCAGGTGTGTGCTAGTGTGAGGTTTGTGCTAGGGCTCTGCATGGGCTGAATAGTATTTTCCGAATACCACGAATAGTAGACTTCCCAAATATTCGGATGTGTTTTCCAAATAGTTCACTATTCGGACACTATTCGGGAGTTACTATTCAGTGAGATTTCCAAGTCTCGCTGAGCTTTGTTGGCCAATCAAAAACTGTTTCTTGAGCTCAAAGGCAAGCACACTATGTGACTTCCTTACTCTGAGCTGGTAGAAGACAGGAGACAGTGGTTTCTGAGAGCTGCTCTGCAGTATTTCTAAGACCTTAAACTTGCTATAAATGAAATAGATTTTTGCTTCACAGGATCTTCTGGGTCAGTATAGTTTTTTTGATCAGCGTCAGAAAAGCTATGTTTGGCTTTCTGACAGGTATTTTGTCCTTATTGCTGTACTCAGTCACAGGGACTGGGATGGAGATCTGCTAACACCCTGCTGCTGACTGACATAGCTCCAGTGTGATTTTTTTGGGTGAAGCACATTTAACTTTTGTGTTTTGTTTTTTTGCTGCTATCTGGTTCCAGGCTTGGTTCCCTGCATTACTGATTAGGGTGTCTGCTACTCTATCACCATTCTCTTTGCTTCATTACTAACTCTGCGTACAGGATCCACCACTGTGATCTTTATGCAGCAGTTGGTTGGACCTCTCTTGCCACCAGACGCCTCCTGCATGCTCGCATTTGGACCCTCATATTACTACTCCACAAACTGCCTGTCTATTTAACATCTCTCATACACATCTTGGATAGCGCCTACTCCCGAAGGAAATCTGACCTTATCCTACTAGATGTTCCCAGGACACGTACCACAGCTGGCCAAAGAGCTGTCTCATATGCCCTCCCAAACATTTGGAACCAACTACAAGCCATGCTGAAGCTAACCAGCATCGTGTCAATTAACTCCTACAAAACACTAGCTATCTCTAAATTAAAAGACATATGTAGGTGTTACTATGCCCCCAATGCCAAGTCAACTTCCTAGGTACCAACTGACCCTCTACTTATTAAGCTGAAATGTGTTGCATAATTTAGGGCAAGGTTAAAGCTGGAATATACTGCATATATAGCATAAGGACGTCTATTGTGTATACCTCTTGTAATATATATTTTTTCTTTGTTGTTCTACATTTTATATCTCCTGTCTATGTAATTGCGAACTGTATGTGTATATGCCTCAGGACCCCTTTGTGAATGAGCTTGCTCAACGGAGTCTTTCCTGCAATAAACTTGAACTTGAAACCCCCCCCTTGCAGGTCACTGTTCATGATTTGCTGTATATGTGCATAATATTTGATTTTGTGAGGCTTCACCCTGCATGTACATGCTTAATATATTTTTTCATGAGGCAGGGCCACACAATCAATCAATCATTCATTCAATCAAACTTTATTTAACCAGGCAGTTACATCATTGAGTAAGCTCATTTGCAAGATGGTCCTGGGCACACAGAACAATTTCCATTTACAGTTTACACACAGCTGTGTGCAAACAGATTTTGAAATAAACTTCTTCAGTTCTAAGCCAGTCAGGCTTGACTCACTGAATTATTATTGTTAGTCCTCTGGTTCTGGGGATAGATCCCTGTATGCATGAGGAGTGTGTTTCATAGGTTTCATAGCTAAATCAGAACCAAGAAGACCGGAGTCCATAATGCTCGCCAATATAATTAATCATAACCCTTTATTGATTTATCTCTTAAAAATTATCCAATCGTGATTTAAATATATTCATACTTGGACTGGTTACCACAGAAAGTGGCAGTACATTCCAAATTTTAGACACTCTAACAGAAAACCAAAAAACTTCTCTGTTTAGTTCTACATCGTTCTACCAGTAATTGTAATGGATGAGCCCTAGTTTCATAGACTAATTCTCTAAAAACCAGTCCCAGAGAATCCCATAAAGTACTATCATATAGGGCTCTATACACTAAACACAAATCTCCTCTTAGTCTACGATACTCAAGACTATAAAGTCCAAGTTTTAAAAGTCTATTTTCATAATCCAATCCCTGTACTTCGCTGATATTTTTTGTTGCCCTTCTCTGAATACGCTCTAAGGCATTTATAGAACCCCTGTCACCAGGTGACCAAAACTGGGCACAATACTCAACATGAGGCCTAACTAACGAGGAATACAATGAGAGAAGAACCCTGCTGCTTGTATTTGTAATATGTTTTTTAATACAGTGGAGAATACCCCCTGCTTTTTTAATAATTTGTTGACAATGTAAGCCAAATTTTAGATCATTTTTGACCCTTATTCCCAGATCTCGCTCGTCTTCAACAACTTTAAGAATTTTATTACCCATAAAGTAATTAGCTAATGGATTATCCTTCCCAAAGTGCATAACAATGCACCTGTCAACATTGAACATGAGTTTTTTTGATAGTGCCCAATCTTCAAATTCCTTTAATGCGCTTTGCAAGGTACATATATCCTCTAGATTATTAATTTTATGGCCTATGCAAGTATCATCAGCAAATTTTGTTAACCAGATATTAAATGATGATGTTAATAAAGAAATATAAAGATTAAAAAGACAGGGTCCCAACACAGAACCCTGTGGGACCCCACTAGTCACTGGTTCATATTCTGAAAAATAACCCTTTATGCAAACTCGCTGAGTCCTCTCAAACAGCCAAGACTCTATCCACTTAGTTATGTTCCTATCGAGTCCCATTTCTATTATGGACTCAATGAGTTCACCATGTGGCACCTTATCAAAGGCCTTAGAAAAGTCCAATAGTATTACATCCACAGCTTCTTCACCATCTAAAGCCAAACCAACCCTACCATAAAACTCAAGCAGGTTTGTCATGCAAGAACGGGATTTGACAAATCCATGCTGTGTTTGGTCTGGTTGAATATAAGTTTCTATGTGATTCTTTATTATACCCTCGATGATTTTACTCAGAACAGAGGTTAAACTAATGGGTCTATAATTAGTAACATCTTGTTTAGACCCTTTGTTTTTATAAATGGGAATGACGGTAGCATGTCTCCATTCTTCCAAGACCTCTCCTTCATTAAGAGATTTTGTAAACATAGCAGCCAATGGGACAGAAAGAGGGGATGCCAATTCTTTCAAAATACGAGGATGAATTCCAGCAGGTCCAGCCGATTTATTAGGATTTAGTCCCAAAAGTATTTTCTCCATTACCTTATCCTCAATCTTATATTGTGTAATAATAGAATGAATATTATGATTCATAGTAGGAGTTGTTTTATTATTAAAGACTGAAGAAAAGTAGTTGTTACAAATTACAGCCATGTCAGTTATACCAGTTTGCATTTCACCGTTTTGATTTTCTAATGGGCCAATAACAGGTGCTCCACCCCTTTTACTATTTATATAAGTATAAAAGGCTTTATAGTTATCTTTAACGTTTACAGCTAGCCTATATTCATAATCACTCTTAGCTTTCCTAATGCTTTTTTGAGATATTTTTAAGCATTGTTTATAGTCAAGCCAATTCTTTTGAGAGTTACTTAATTTAGCTTTAATAAATGCCCTATTTTTCCTTTTAATTTGTTTCCTAACTGATTTATTCATCCACGGTGTTTTAGGTTTATTTTTGTCTATTTTTATAATTTTGGGAATATATTTTTCGGTAGTAATAGTTAGTTTAGCATTTAAAGTCTGCCATATTTCTAAAAGTGATTTATGATGAAAGTCAGATTTCCAGTCCCACTGGGACAGTTCATTATGAAAATCCCCAAAATTAGCTTTTTTAAAATTATATACTGAAATAATACTAGGATCAATTTCATGGTTCACCTTATAATTAAAGTATACCATTGAGTGATCACTAGACCCAAGTGGTGGAATAACTTTAATGTTTGTTAAGCCAGCACCCAAGTTAGTTAAGACTAAGTCTAATATATTTGTACCCCAAGTGCTATCCTTAACTAGTTGTTCCATATTATATTCCAAGAATGTTTCCAAAAAATTATTTTCAGTAATAGTAATAGTATTAAATGTATTCCAGTTAATACCTGGTAAATTAAAATCCCCCAACAAAAGAGCATTTGTTGATGATGAAAACTCGTTTATAAATTCCAGTAATTGGACATTATCCCTAGGGGAAATGGTTGGAGACCTATAAACAACACCAAGATGAATAAGCTCACCAGATTTGGGGAAAACTTTAATCCATAAGGCTTCTATATCAGGCCGACTCATATCAACATTACCAATAGTGATATTATTTGAAATGTATAGGGCTACCCCCCACCCTTAACTCCACTTCTGTCCCTATGTAATAAAGTGTAACCAGTAATATCTTTGTCCCAGGTGTCTGTATCTTGCCACCATGTCTCAGTGATTGCACATATATGAATATTTAATTGCCCCAGAATAAGTATAAGTTCATCAAACTTATTATTTAAGCTCCTTGCATTGATAAGTAGGCAATTCCAATCGGGTGTACTGGGACCTACCATACTACTGTTAGAATTTAGATGAAAAGATGGTCCCCCCTCAAAAGATGTCCCCCCCCAATTTTTAGTTTAAACTAATATCTATATAATTCCTCAACCTATCAGCAAAAATCAATTTTCCATACTTGTTCAGGTGCAAACCATCCCTTGCATATAACCCCTGATTTAAGAAACCATCCCAATTTTCAAGAAACATAAAACCTTCCCTGTGACACCAACGTTTGAACCATCCATTTAAAAATATTATATTTTGTTTTTTTGAAGGGTTAGCACCAGGGACAGGTAATAAACCTGAAATAATTAAATCTCCACCCTGATTTTTTATTGAGTTTCCTACCCATTCAAAATCTCGCTGAATTTCAATGATAGGACGTTTGCCCAAATCATTTATTCCCACATGTAGAAGGGTAAGTGGATTTTTAGTGTGTTCATACAATCCTGATAATAAGTTTCTGATATCTCCTATTCCAGCCCCTGGCAGGGAACTAACAGTAGTATGCATGTTTCGATTTTTGCAAATAGTTCTGTCAGTATAACGCAACATTGAATCCCTATAACCAGGACATCTCTTGTAATATCAACAGGATTTGAATCATTTATATTCAGGGAAAACGTTTTATTAATACTAGGAGTATTATCTATTGGGGGAGTATCACTACTTGGTACATTTTCCAAAATGCTAAATTTATTGGTGAGTTGGATATTAGTAATATTTGAAAACCCCCTGATGTTACGTCTACCCTTTTTGCCAGTTTTTTTAGGAACCTGACACCATTCATCTTCCATGTCTAAACTACCAATTGTAGGAATAGTAGTACTGGGTACATCAGCAACCAAAGTATCTGCCATAGAATCAATAAAATCTACTAATGTACTGATCTCTAGATGAGTATGTAATCGTTGTTCCAATCTAACTATATGAGACCTCAACTCATCAATTGTTATGCAGTTTTTACAAATGTAATCTGCAAATACATCATCATCAATGTACATACCACATTTAAGGCATTTGGTAAACGCCATTGTTGCCCCAGCCATTTTAGGGTGTAAACAATGTTTCAAAGCCCTGTGCCCAGTTGTTTCCAGTGTTCCCAGTGGACACAGCTGACACGCTGTGATGCGCGTGTCTCTGCGTGCATCTCCATGCACTGCGACACGCGCCCTGCACGCGCTCGCCCTGCTCGCGGCAGGGACGACTTTTATCTGTTTGGGTACCGGAAGTTAGAAAATGAGCAGACCTAGCGCTCGTAATATATCTTTTCTAATTAAGCTCTAAAACATTGCCCAAAGTCTCCTGTTAGTTTTAGAACCCACTAAACAGCTTAACAATAAACTTGATTATGAATCTGGTTGAATTTAGTGCCTTTGTAGTTCCTCATTGAACTGACGAAAACTACAGCACTCTCTTCCTGCTTCCTGTCCAACAAGAGGCAGTGTTGGCTGACCTTCCCCCCTCTCCTACAGCCCACTGCACACAATTAGCCTGTGCTTGTGAAATATATCCCCCCATGAGTCTGTGACTTGTGTGTGCACAGCTGTGCACATGCATTTTTTTTGTTTGTTTGTTGTTGTTTTCTTAAACTATTACACTTAGTGGGGCAGGCTTGTCTCACTGAGTTGACTGTATGTTATCTGTCTGTTCGTTGCTCGGTTCCACGTTTGACTAAATAGGTTGCCCTTTTCTTGCTCCTTCATAGCAGTGTTTTTCTTTACTGCCACTTTTCTGTGGGGCAGTATAACTGGAAAGGTTGGTGTATTACTGTAGTTCCACAAGCACTAAGTAACGCATCACACACAGGTACCACGTAGTAATAGTTTGTGTTTTACACAGTAACCACTAGTGGCCTGATCCATCATGTCTTTAGCAATCTTGCAAACATGCTTGGTCCAGCCCCAGCAAAGCATCTGTACCGCTGGCCCCAAGCGGTGAGGGACAGGATGATAGACCACAAACATACAGCACATCTAGACAGTTACTGCTAGTGTTGTCCCTGGGCTGCCAAACCACCAAACAATCTATGTAGAACAAAGGAAGCATTCGGGAGTGGGGGAGTAACAAAATATAGTTAAGAGCAGTGGAGCATAACATTGTCAATACATTTGTTCATGCTAAGGCTGGAGGATGCCAATGCAGCCCTGGTGCTTTGACTAGTACCTGGTCTTTGTCAGGGTGCATGTCTGGAATGTACAAACACACTATGAATATACAACCCTTAAAGAAACACACACCATAAATATGTGAAGTTAAAATTATTGAGAATGAGATGCCCTTGTAGCAAAACAATCCACAACTAACATACCCAAGGATGAAACACTGCATCAAGATTATAAAACATGCAGTAGTTCATACAGTTGTGCCAGACAGTACGCAATGCAGTATTTTGCAAAATTGCTGTAAAATGCTGCAGTATGCTGCAAGGAGCAATGCAATTTAATGGCAAATAAGCCCTCTAGTCATCCATTATTTTGTGGCATGTCATTAACTGCAAATTACTGAATTGCATCTTGTCTTGCTCCCCTGTATACTATTGAAACATTATAGAATTCCAGAGAAGGTGGTGAAATAGACTACATAGACAATAACATACAGGTGTCTCTCTTTATTCAGTGGGCTCAAATATTGTTCTCACCAAGCAAGCCTTTTAATTCTTGTAGCACTGGTAACAGTACTACTACTACTAGTGTCACCATCTGTTCCATCTGTACGTTCACTGTCACATCCTTTTGTGCAGTAGTAGGAGGGCATTAGAGCATACATGCTTCATGCAGGAAGCAGCAGAGACCACCACCAGTGTTCCCACTGCTAACACTATGGCTGCTACATCCATAGCCAGTGTGCTTCCCACCACCACTGGCACCATTCTTGCAGCAGCCACCCTTTCAGTTGTCACTACTACTGCAGCCACTGCTACCACTATTTCTATGCCATGACCAAAGCTCCTTTTACCCCATATCTGTGACCATGAATACCCTCTAGTGCTGACCCAATGCAATGCTTAATATCATTTTCAGAGTGCTATGCACGTGGTGTGGTGGATCAAGTGTGCCACATGAAGCTTGTGTTGCATTAGTGAGAGCTCTGCATTAGTGGTTGAAGTGTCATTGAGGTGTATATGGTATACCAGGTTCAATGGGTGATTAATGGTGTTGCTCAAGTGCTTTTTGAAAGTTTCCTTAAAAAAAAAACCTTTTCTGGCCGAATACCAAATACTGAATATTCGACCGAATATTCAGGAAAAGGTAATCACACAGCCCTAGTTTGTGGCCCTCCTCACAAACCTGGGGTTGGCATCGGACAGCCTGAACTAGGGTTAGCATGTCCCTGTCACTCCAGAAAGTAGGCATGTTTGAAGTCTGTGTATAGAAACATTTTTTTTAGAACCACGGAAGATAAGATTTATTGTACTTTAACTGTTGGGCCAGGATTCATAAAGAAGATGTCCCCCGTGCATTCAAGATGCATCAGCACATCCCTGGCATGCACTGGAAGGTGATTTAGGAAGGGCTCTGATGCTCCAGCACAACCTTGATGTGCCAGTGCATTGAAGATGCACCACTCAGTGCCAGTAATGATATGCAGTGCAGCTGGAGGGGCAGTGAAGGGGGTGTGCCCATGCATATCTGGTGCAGCCCCATTCACAGCCCAGGTCAGAGGTGCATTGCTAGGGCTAGTCTGGGGATGCTCCTCCAAATGATAAGTCTAGTTCCACTAGACTTATCTAGGTAGCCATCCACAGGCAGGCGGTTGTACTGCAGACAGTGGCATGACAGCCTGCACACCCTGCCAGTCTGTGTACCCCCCTAGGCAGCCCACAGCACTATACCACTTGACACCCAGTCTTACTCCAGGTGGGTTTAGTGGTTGTCTCCCACCCATATCTGCCTCACCCTGAACAGAGTATGAAACTAAGCCCTGGTGTGATAGTGGTCCCCCCTCCTGCCTGTCGCAGCTCCAGACCCAAAAATATTAAACACATCCCTGTTTGAGTAAAGTTGTTCCCTCCCCCTCTACCTGTGGCAGTACCGCTCCCGAAAATCTAGGATGCCGAATAGACAGTTTTAATGTTCCTCACATTATTATTATATTTTGCATCATTGCATTGTGAGCTGTAGAAAATTAAAACATAAATTAATATTTGATGACTTACTTTTTTGTTGTTTAAAAATAAAATCTTCCTTTCTTTTTTTGCTGATCTGTTGAAAAAAATATACATTGACTATGAGAACAAGACGCGTTGTTGTACTATTGTGTTAAAAACACTATTTTTCTGATTTTGTGTGTTATGAACATATATACCACTTTTACAATGACAAGTACCACTAATATGGAACTACAAAGTACATGGTAACCATGGCTGTTGTGCTGGTGTACTGCTAGGCAGGTAAGGATAGGCTGAATATGTGGCAGGATACAGCTTTAAGAGCACAGCAGGGAAACTACTAAGTTTATAACAAGCTGTGATTGCAGCTACAGAGTTAACATTTCAGGCTTGATTGTCAAGTTTTTGTTAACAGCTTTACATGATAAGCAGAAAATCTAAGTGGTAGTTCATAGTGTATGTAGAATGAAGTAAAGAGGTTAAACAAAACTAAGTTCTGTTGTGGTATACTTACAGATCACTATCAACTTAATGGAACAGTGGGTAGCAGACAGATCATACAGGAGATCTGGTGTTTGTGCAATAAGACAAAAATGTTGCCAGATCTGTTTTATGCATGGAAAATATTTGCACAAAAAACAGTTAGCGGGGTGTTATCTGTTTAGTGTATTGATTATTTCCTAATACATATTTCTCCTGAGCAGTGTGGCTATGTATGAAACAGAAACTGCCACACTGATTCTCTATCACAGTTTCAATAAATCTTGTTGTTCTAGGAGATAGCCACATACTGTCAATATACTGCATAGATTAGTCAAAAGTTTATGAAATCCAGTTTTGATATATCGTAATTGTTTTCAGCATGTTTTTTTAGTTAATTAGGTAATTTTTACATAGTAGATTGATTTTTACTTACTTTTCTGTGCTGGAGTGACTGCTGCTAGTTTTTCACTCTCAAAATGGCCACACAAGTTTTATTGTACAATTCTATTGATTGAGAGAAGTCCCATGGTGAAGTTTGCCGTTTCTTCTTTCGTGAGGATGCAGAATCTTTGATCGCGACTCGCACTGATCACAAGGATTGTTCGCGAGCTTGCAAATTCTTTGATCATGAGAATAACATGAGATTTTGATTGTGTAACATGCGTAGGTTTGAAAAATACATTTTTCTTTACAGTTTTAAGCAGAGTATGTAGTTATATGTGTTTTTATTGCTTATGAGAAATGGATTTTACAGTGATTATGATTTTTGAAAGTTTTCTTACATTTTATCATGTTTTTCAGCCTTTGATCATGGGCATGTAAATTTATTGATCATGACTTGCTTTGATCGCGAACATTGTTCGTGAGATTACAAAATCTTTGACCATGAGAATAACGTGAGATTTTGCATGTAGAAGTTGTCTACTTTCGAAAAAAGTTTTTTCTGCATTTTTCATGCAGTTTGTGGTTGAATGTGGTTTTATTGGCTATTACATGTGGATTGGGCAAAAATATTGTGGTTTGCAAATCTTATTTAGTTTTTTCTTGTTTTTCTGATCTTTGATTGTGAGCCTGCAATTTTTTTGATCACGACTTGCATTGATAGCAAGGATCTTTTGCGAGGTTTCAAAATCTTTGATTGTGAGAAAAATGCAAGATTTTGAATGCAGAACTTGTTTACTTTCAGATGAAAAGATATTTGGGAGAGTTTTTCATGCACTTTGTGTTAAGATTTACTTTTATTTACCATGACAAGTGGATTGTGCACAAATATTTGTCTTTTTACATGTGGTTTTGGATTTCCTTGTTTTTTTTATCTTTGATTATGATCATGCAATTTTTTTTAATCATGAGTCACATTCATTGTGAGGATTGTTCGAGACATAAAAAATTATTTTGATAGGGAGAATACGGTGACACTTTCACTCTAGAAGTTGTTTAGTTTCAGAAAAAGAAATTTTGGGGGGACAGTCTTGTGTATGTGATATAGTTAACATCTGATTGGCAATCAGGATCCAGTACCTGGTCTGGGGGTGTAGGGGCATTGCCTGGCTGAGGTTGTGCAACTTCTCCACGTCCCAACTAGTGTGCAGCTGGTATCAGGGAGGTATACCATTGATGTCCATGGCTTTAGTTGGGCTGTAGCTCTGCACTCAGGATCCAGTACCTGTTCTGGGGGGTTGGGAGGCATTGCCCGGCTGAGGCCGTGCAACTCCTCAGTGTCCTAACTAGTGTGCAGTATTCCTTGTGATGTTCCCCACCCAAAGTGGGTTGTTATCACACCATTATGCACCACCTGTCATGCCTTATTGTTTAAATGAAGTAGATGTTGGATACATTGAAGTTATTTTGTGAAGCATTTAGTAAACCTTGATGTCACTGTAATACAACAGAAACATAGCTTTACATTGTTGTGCTGTTTTGTGGCACAACAACTTTGCTGAAGTTGTTACCACTGGTTTTATCCATTTTCTGTTGTCTCATAGAAAAAATGAATAACTACCTTTGCATTATGAACTATTGCACAGTATGTTTCATTCATATGGAACAGCTATCATCTAACATTTAAACAGTCTACAAAAAAGTTCTGTCGTTTATCTGAATGTACTATTACATATGTCTTCTCAAAAACATTGAGTTTTAAAGTGTATGTACATAAACATATTTTTCTTCATTGAAAGCAATGTATTATTTTGTACATTGTTAGAAATCTGTCTTTTATAAAGGTTTCATAATCTTGTTCACGTGTACTGTGGTAAGAGAACCTATTCATTGTTATTTCTTTCTCAAAAACTAAGTGTTGTAGGTGCCGTATTGGTCCTTTTAAAAAACAGATCCAGAAACAAATGATTTGATACCTTTTATTGGACCAACATGGATGTTACAGAAAAGAACAAAGTGCTTTAGCTTTCGAACCAACCAGGTCCTTCTTCAGAAGCTTTGTGGCAATTTTAAAAATTGCCACAAAGCTTCTGAAAAGGACCTAATGGTTAAGCTAAACACTTGTTCTCTTAACATCCATGTTGGACCAATAAAAGGTATCAAATCATTTGTTTCTGGATCTGTTTTTCAAAAACTAACAAAATTCTTTGCAAAAAACTATGTTAATGCAACAGGGTTTTCCACAGAGACAAAAGTGAGGAAATTTGGCATTAGGGTTTTCAACCCTAACTACGACTCCCCCCCGAACACTACCACACATACATACTGACAGACAAAGAGACACAGACACACAGATAAAGACACAGAGATGCACACACACACACACACACACACACAACACACACACACACACAACACACACATACAAATGGGGTGGTCATACAAGGAAAGACAACTAATCACAAAACACACCATAACGCATGTCTGTCTGTATCTATGTGTGGTAGTGTGAGGGGAATTGGAGTTAGGGTTGAAAACCCTAACACCAAATTTCCTCACTTTTGTCATTTTGGAAAACCCTAACTGTTGCATTAATGCAGTTTTTTTTGCAAAGAATATATATATAGGGGATACATGATGGGCAGGAGTGAAATATGGAAAATATTCTAACTGCTATAGAGTGAGAATGCACAGCTCACTCTGCAGGAGTGACAATATTTTCCATATTCCAAAAACTGCACATCATGTGTGCTATTTATACAACGGGTTAAGAGCTACAGAAGTATTATTTTGTTGCATCCTTATCCTGTTTCTGTGTATTCTGTCTTTTTCATTTTAGTGTTTGGCAACTGGGTAAGTTTTTAAAGATGACTTGGGAGCATTATACACTTAAGTGACTTATTCTGAGTTATACATTGTGGAAGTGGAGGTTGTGAGAATCAAACCCATGTTTGGTGTGCTGAATGTAGCAAGCTTGCGCAAAGCTCACTACTTTAACCTCTAGGCTATACTGAGAGCACTGCTTGTGTGTGTTCTTAGTGTGTGTAAGTGTTTCTGAATAATCTGGGAGTGTTACAAACACTATGAGAAACAGGTGAATGTGTTTGGCAGTGCTAACTGAGTTGGTGTCAATAAGCAGTGAGAAATAAACTGTGAGGCTCTGTGATTTAAAATACAGGTTTTCTTGAAAATGACTGTAGCATAGTCATGGGCTGGGGGTTTTACACACACTATGGGAAAGAGCTGAATGTCCTTTGCAATGTTAATTGAGTTACTTGCAAGTGCTGTAGCAGTGATAAACAGAAACTGTTAGGTACTGTTATTTAGAATGCAAGCTTTCTTGAAAATGACAGTAGCATAGTAATGGGTTGGGAGTTTTACACACACTATTGGAAACAGCTGAATGTCTTTTGCAGTGTTAACTGAGTTACTTACAAGTAGCAGTGAGAAACAGATTTGTGGAGAAGTTCAATTTAGTATGCAGGATGGAGTGAGTGAGTGAGTAAGTGAGTGAGTTATGACATCAGCAGAGTAGGTATATTTGTAAGTTATTTTAACTCCGGTGATGTCATCATAAGTTATTTCACTGCAGTGGAAATAACTGAAGTTATCTCACGCATATTGCTCTCACACCCATTATATACAGTATATATACATATATATATATATATATATATATATATACACACATACACACACTCATACAATACATGATGGGCAGAAGTGTGATATGGAAAATATTCTCACTTCTGCAGAGTGAGCTCTGGATACTCATGAGTGCTGAAGGATAGAGTGTAAGTATCCAGAGTTCACTCTTCAGGAGTGAGAATATTTTTCATAGCACATGATCTGCACATCATGTGTGCTATTTATACAATAGGGGTGGGAGCTTTTGAAATATTTTTTCTGAGTTCTTTCTGCTCTTTCTGTGTGTGGTGTGAGTGTGCCAGAGTTTTTCTGAATGGGCTGTGAGTCTTAGAAACACCATGGCACACTGGTGAGTTTCCTTTGCAATTGTAATTGAGTAAGTTGCAGGCTTAAGTGAGACAAAGAAACTGAATCAGTCTCATTTAGAATGTAGGCTGCAGTGAAGATAATAGTGCATTAATGGGCTTGGAGTCTCAGAAGCACTACAGCACACAGGTGGGTATACTTTGCAATGCTAACTGAATAACATGCAGGCCTCAGTGAGAAAGAGGAAGAGGAACTGACGCAATTTCATTTAAAATGCAGGTTGGAGTGAGTGAGTGATGACATCAGCACAGTATGGATAAATGGAATTTATCATCACAATTCTGGTGTCATTGTCATTTATCACACTAAAATGAAGATATTTCCATTTATATATATATATATATATATATATATATATATATACTGTATATCTATACACATATGGCAACAATCTCCATTTAATGCATCAGTTAGGGTTGTTCCACAGCAACAAAAGTGAGGAAATTGATGTTGGGGTTCCCCTTGCACCCCAACACCCGTCCCCACCAACAGGCACTGGGGTGTGCATTGGGGTCATCGGTCCTCTCACCTCATTCTCTCTACTGCACCACCTCAGCTTGATTGCACATGGGATGGGGTGAGAGTTAGGACCTACAACCCCAACACACACCATTTTGCCTGTCAGTGAGGCGAGGGGTGGAAATGAGGTGAGGCTGACATTGAATTTCCTTGCTTTACGTTGCATGAGCAACATTAACTGATGCATTAAATGGAGTTTTTGCCATGAATTTCCCTTTTTTTTGAGACTATGCACTATAAATAGTGAAGTAACGGCAACGCAAATGGAAGCACAAACGCCAACGCACATGGTGATGCAAACGATAATACAAATGGTAATACAAACACAAGCACAAATGTTAATGAAAACAGAAATGCAATTGCAAGCACATACAGAAATGTAAACAGTAATGTACACGAGCACGGTAACGTTATTGGAAACGCAGACAGTTACGGTAACAGCAACGATGAGACCAAAGGAAACACAAACAGAAATGCAAATGCAAATGGAAGCGTTATGCAAATGCAAATGGAAATGCACATGGTGACACAAAAGGAAATGCAAACAAAAACAGTAATGGAAACACAAATGTTAACGGTTATGCAAACGCAAGTGCAAATGAAAATGCAAAGAGTAACGCACATGGTGGAATAGATGGGCAGGTTACGCAAACAGAAATGCAAATACAAGCGCATATGGAACTTCAAATGGTAACATGCATGGTCACGGTACTGCAATAGGAAATGTAAATGCTAGCGGTAACAGCAACAAAGATGCCAAAGGAAATGCAAACAGGAGCGCATACACAAATGCAAATGGTAATGCACACAGTGATGCAAAAGGAAACGCAAACAAAAACAGTAATGGAAAAGCAAATGTTAACAGTTACGCAAACACAAGCACAAATGAAAATGCAAAGGGTAATGCACATGGTGGTGTACACGGGAATAGTAATGCAAACAGAAATGCAAATGCATGCGTATACAGAAACACAAATGGTAACTTGCACAGTCACGATACTGCAATAGGAAATGCAAATGCTAATGGTAACAGCAACGATGACGCCAAAGAAAATGTAAATGGAAGTGCATATGCAAACGCAAATGGTAATTCACATGGTGATGCAAAATGAAATGCAAATGGTAACAGTAACACAAACGCAAGTGCAAACAAAAAGGCAAAGGGTAACGCACATGGTGGCGTAGATGGGAAAGTTAATGCAAATAGTTATGGAAATGCTAGTGAGAACACTAACTGTGACAGTAACGAAAGAGCACACCCTTTTTTTTGCCAACAGCTGCATAGAGAAACACAGTGAATACAAAGAATGTATGCATAATAATGGGCCTTGGAGCAGAAAATGAGCACTTGGAATACTAAATTGCTTATATCTCAGGAACCGTACGACGTAGAGAAAAAATTAAATTTCATATAAATTATGTCTTTCCTGGCTAGTTTTTCACTTAGCCCCCTAATGGGGAGTTAAGCATTTTTCTGATGAAAAGACCGTATCTCGAAGCGCTTCCAAAATACGGGCCCCGAAAGGCATGGCAGATGCCGTAATGTTAGTCTATGGGAAAAAAGCATCAACTTTGCAGCACTGTAACTTTCCATCCATGCAATATTTTGACACCAAACCACCAAAATGCACATCTGTGGGATGTTGGCTTTCTTCCCTCCAAATTTCAGCCCTAAAGACCAAACCGTTGCTTTGCAGCAGGGTGGCAAAGAATTCCTGTTATTTTGGGCATAGTGTCGCAAAACAGTGTCGCAAATCACAACACTTTTGCAAATGAAATCACGAAAGTGCCATGAGTGCAACACTGCTTTGCGACACTACTTTTTACAAAAATTTTAAAAAATATTTCTGGGGTGTTTAACCCCCCAAAAAAGACATGGCTAGGATCCTCAAGGTCAGACTAGGTGAACACAAAAATAATTGTGTCCCTACAGGGTCCCAAATTTAAATGGCAAGCATTTGTGACCACTAACTGAAAAAAAATGGCTGACTCAAGAAACTACATGGGTCATTTGCCACACTAGAAACTGCATTTGTAACACTGTTAAACTTTTTGTTAACTTTTCCCTTTGACAATAATGGGAAAAGTTTTTCTTGAATAACTTTTGAACCGTTTAATATTTTTTCATGCAATCTTTGAAAGGCACATCGGGGACCCCGGCCGCATGTTTCCTGAAGTTTTCAGACCAGTCACGGAAACTGTGTGACCTGTAGACACGAGCAAAGAATGTGCAAAAAAGTGTAACTGCGCTACAGAATGTCACTTTTTAACTCCGCAAGTGTATATCTGACCATTACAAAACTTAGCAGATCCACAGATCTATGGTACCACTCTGTGCCTGACACACTTCAGGCAAATTCCATCATATGGTGACAAAGTTATTAAGATGCAAAATTTCACACTTTAACCTTAAATGGGGTACTCAACCCTAACTAGAGTGGCACTACTGTGCCACTATATATATATATATATATATATATCTACTGTGTGTGTTATATATATATATATATATATATATATATATATACATATATATATATTAGAGGGTAACAACTCCATTGCATCTGATCAGAGTACCCACAGTGACAAAGAATTCGGTGTTAGGCTGAAATCCCCTGGTTCTCACTTTCAACCGGCATTGGGGTTCACATTGGGGCCATCAGCCCCAATCCTCACCCCATCACATGTGTAGAAAGCAGAGGCGTATAGAATGCAGTTAGAGTTAGACCGAACACCCAGCGCGCATCCCAATGCCGGTTGGGGTGGGCTGGGTCTTTCAACCCTCATCACAGAATTTCCTTACTTTGTCGCTGTGAACAACCCCTAACTGATGCATTAAAAGGAGTTACTCTAATTTCTTTTGAGAATGCGAACGAGAAATAGCGGAATGGGACAGTAGCTGAAGGGAGTGGGGGGGAAATAGAGGGCTCTACACTCCCACCATGTGATGTGTTTGACATAGTAACAGGAACAGCAATGCAAACAGAAGTGCTAATAGTGGCACACATGGTAACGCTAGCGCAAATGAGAACAGAAAGGGTAACGCACACGGTGGCGCAGACAGGAATGGTTCACCACGTGATGTCTTGTCACATAGTAACATGGTGCCCACAAACAGAAATGGCAATGGGCATGGTGATGCAAAGCAAAACAGAAAGAGAAACAGTACTGTAGACACAAATGGGAAAAAATAACAGAAACATTGTCGCAAATGGAACATGATAGGATAATTCGATATGGTGGCGACATGAACGGTAAGTGAAACAGGTACTGGAACTGCAAGCGGAAAGGCAACGGTAACAGTAATAGTAAGCACAGAGGCTGGTTTTCCCAAAAGTTGCAAAAGAGAAAGACAGTGAGTACAAATAATGTGTGCATAATAATGGGTCTCAGAGCAGAAAATGAGGAGTTGGAATACTAAATTGCTTATATCTCAGGAACCGTACGCTTCGTGAGGAAAAAAATTCTGTGTCATATGGATTTAAGACTCTTCCTGGTTAGTTTTGTACTTAGCCTTTATCAGGGCTAAGTCATTTTTCTGAAGAAAGTCTGTATCTTGCACTGTTTCCGAGATACGGGCACTGAAAGGCGTGGTGAACGCCGTAATGTTATCCTATGGGAAAAAAAGAGAAGTTTGGAGTGCCTTAACTTTGGCTCCCTGTAATATTTTTTCACCAAACCAGTAAAAGGCACATCTGTGGGATGTGGGCTGTCTTCCCTTCAAATTTCAGCCTAAAAGAGTGAGCCATTATTTTGCAGCAGGGTGCCAAATGATTGCTACAATGCGTTGAATGCCGTAATGTTATCTTATGGGAAAAAGCATTAACTTTGGAGTGCCATAACTTTGCTGCTTTGTAATATTTTTTCAACACAACACTGAAAGGCACATCTGTGAGATGTCAGCTGTGTTCCCTCTAAATTTCAGGTCAGCACCAAACTGTCTTTGTATCAGGGTGCCAAAGAATTGCTGTCATTTTCCCACAGCCTAGGAAAGTATTGTTTAATTTCATGTAAAAGCTTTTCGCAGAATGCGTTCAACAGTGTCACAAGTGTGACAGTATTTCTGCAAAAGTATTTTTTCCAGAAATTTGAAAAACATATTTCTGGGGTATTGTACCCCCAAATAAAGACATGGCTAGCATCCTCAGGGCCCGACTAGGTGAATACAAAAAGAATTAGGTTGCTAGAGGGTCCCATATTTAAATGCCAGGAATTTTTCTGATCACTAGCTGAAAACAAAATGATGGATTTGTGACAGTAAAAGGGCCATTTGCGACAGTAAAAAGTGCATTTGGGACTCTATCGAACTTTTTAACTTTTCCCATTGACTTATAATGGGAAATTGTTTTTTGAATAAGTTTTGAACCGTTTAATATTTTTTCATGAAATCTTCAAAAGGCACATTGGGGACCCTGGCTGCATGTTCCCTGAAGATTTAGGACCGGTCACGCAAACTGTGCAACCTGTAGGCATGACTGTAGAATTCCAGAAAAAGTGTAAATGCATGCACAGATCATGCTTAATAACTCCACAGCTGTGTACCTGACTGGTACAAAACTTGGCAGATCCCAAGGTGTATGGATCATGATTGTGTCGTCCAAATTTTAGGCAAATCCATCAAACGGTTGCAAAGTTATTAAGGTGCAAAATTTTGGGTTTAACATGTAAATGGCTCCTCAACCCCAACTACAGTGGCACGGTATAATATATATCTATATATCTATATATCTATATATATATATATATATATATATATTCTATGCAAAAAACTTTGTTAATACATCATTTAGGGTTAAAACACAAAAAGTCAGGAAATTAGACATTTAGGGTTGCCCCATCCCCCCTCATAGACCTGCCCATCATCCTGAGATTGACAGTTTACGGGGTGTGTCATTGGGGTTGTGAGGCCTAAATGTCACCCTATTCCATCTGTAATCATGTTCACAAGCCACAGTAAAGAAGAATGGGGTGACATTAGGCCTCACAACCCCAATGACACACCCCATCAGCTGTCAATCTCAGGATGATGGGTGAGGGAGGGATGGGGCAACCCTAAAGGTCTCATTTCCTGACTTTTTGTGTTTTAACCCTAAATTATGCATTAACAAAGTTTTTTTGTGTAGAATTTCCTTACCTTTTGGGAAAGAATAGAAAAGGAGAAAGTTGCACAAGTTGGTAGGAGCACAGGGCCCTTTGAGCACCATGCTCAAACCAACTTGCAAATTCCTGCCTAAGATAAGAGTACAAGTACTGAATATCATATGTATTGCTGGCAGCGCATATAGGGGGGGAGTGTGGGGCCCACCACCTTGAATGAAAGCAAAGTGCCAGTCATCAGTGGCATAATTCAACACCTGTTTACATGTCAGACATGGCAGTAATGCTAGGCACCCTATAAATATGAAGCCAGTACCACAATGTAAAATGCCATACACAAAACATAAAGTGTGTCGCACAATATGGATGCAGCAATTTCATTTTCCAACACCTAAACACCATAATTCACATGGACAGCACATCCCCTCAACATGCTCCAAATTTCAGTGTAAAAGACCAAACTGTTTCCAAGATATAAAATGTGAAAGTTTCAGATTTTCATTCATCTCACTGGCAGAATTCCACACCTATTAACATTTTACACACCTAACGACTGAAAAGTACATCCATGGCAGTAAGGCTACTATCCTAGTAATTTCAAGCCACTACCACCATGAAAAAAGCTGTCAGCAAAACGTAAACTGTGCCACACAAATATGTCCACAAAAAATGTATTGTCCAGCACCTAAACACCATAATTCACATCTACAGGACATGCCATCAACACCCTCCAAATTTCAAGTTAAAAGACCAAACTGTTTCCGAGATATAATTTGAAGAATTGTTAAAATTGTGCTATCTGGTCCCTCCAAATCTGGACATCTAGTCCCTCCCTTGTGATCAAAGATCACGATCAAAGAATTTCACGATGAAAGAATTTGCAGGCTCGCAATGAAAGAATTTGCAGGCTCACGATCAAAGAATGAAAAATGTTAAAACTCAGCTTTTAGAGAAAAATACATGAAACTACAGCCATGACTCGACAGAACCAAAGCATCTGAGCAGATCCCACCCTAGTTTGCCTTTAGAAGTGACCCCTGTGCTGAGAAAATAGAATTTTTCATGTGGCCATCTAGGTGTGCCCTCACGATCAAAGAATCTCACGATCAAAGAGTTTGCAGGCTCGCAATCAAAGAATTTGCAGGGTCATGATCATAGAATAAAAAATTTTAAAAGTAAATTTTTAGGCAGAAATGCATGAAACCACAGCCATGCCTCTATAGAATGAAGCCCCCTGAGCAAAACTCACCCTCATTTGGCTTAATAAGCCACCCCTGAGCTGAGAAAATTGATTTTTTCAAGTGTCCATCTAGTCATGCCCTCACAATCAAAGATCGCAGTCAAAGAATCTTGCAGTCAAAGAATTTGCAGGTTCAGGATCAAAGATCGTTAGTGAGCCAGGATCAAAGAATAAAAACATTAAAAACTCTATTTTTTTACAATTTTGAAAGAAACCACAGGCATGGCTCGATAGAAGGAAGACCCCTGAGCAAAACTCACCATAGTTTCACCTCAGAAGTCCCCCCTGGGCTGAGATATTTCAATTTTTCTGACCTCAAACTGAAAACAAGATGGCGGCTGTCACGATCAAAGAATTCCTAGCGATCAAAAATTCTTTGATCACGAGCCTGCAAATTCTTTGATCATGAGGCTGGACTAGATGGCCAAAACCCCATTCTTCTTTTGCAAAATAGCCATATAAATTTTCCCATTGAATCATAATGGGAATGTAAAAGTTTTGTAACTTTTGAATAGATTAATATTTTTTCACCAAATGAAAAGTGCCTTGTTCTTTGACCCACACTCTTTCAGATGAGCCAAGTCACACAGCAGCATGCCACATGAAGGCCGTGCAGCAACATGGACAAAATCTGAAAAACTGCCCACTTAACTGGAGTAAAGTGCATTTTTCAGCATTTTGATATGCCAAAACCATAAGTCTGACTGAAATGAAGTTTGGAAAATCAAGAGATCTGCCATGCCCCACTGCGCATACCAAATTTCATGTAAAGCCATTGAAAGGGCCCAAAGTTATTAACGCACAAAATTTTGAGTTTAACATAGAAGTGGCTTCATAACCCTAAATATAGGGGTGTGACCATGCCTCTATAATATATTCCATGTCTGACCATGTGGACATGATACAGTAAAGGAGAATGGGGTGAGATTTAGGCCTCATGACCCCAATGACACACCCCAGCATCTGTCAGACTGTGGAGGATCGGGGTGGCATGTGTGGGGGGAGTTAGGGGTTCAACCCTAATGTCTCATTTCCTGACTTTTTTTGCTTTAACCCTAAATGAAGCATTAATGCAGTTTTTTTGCATAGAATTCCTTACTTTTTGAAAAAGGGTAATATAAGTAGTAAAAAACACATATTGGTGGGAGTGGGGAGCTCACCTCCAACCAAGTTGCCAATTTTTGCATAAAATATGCATCTGGCCCCAAGCTCCCACTTATGCAAAGCTACGGAGCCATGCAGCAGCACTATAGGGCACCAAACCCTTCTAACAGTAATTTACATAGATACATAGACAGTGTCGGCAGATAAGGGCCTATGTCCCACCCAGTCTGCCCATTTGAGCTTGTAAGTTCAGTTTGTTTTCCTAGAAGTCTGTTGCCCCTTACTCCTGACCTCTAGAATTCCTTTATGTCTATCCCATGCATTCTTAAATCCCGTGATTGTTTCAGCCCCCACCACTTCCTCTGGCAGGGTGTTCCACTTGTCCACCACCCATTCTGTGAAGAAATTCTTTCTCATGTTTCCTCTGAATCGTCCTCCCTCCAACTTCATCCCATGCCCTCTAGTCCTGGAACATCTTTTTCGCTTAAAAATAGTGTTTTCCTGCACCCTGTTCCTCCCTGTAAGATACTTGTATGTCTCTATCATATCCCCTCTCTCCCTCCTCTCCTCCAGGGAGTACATGTTCAGTTCCTTCAACCTGTCTTCATAGGACGTGTGATGCAATTACACATATCTTGGGAACCGTAAGAGCTAGAAAACAAATTCTAGCATTATTGTAACTGTGACAGTGAGTACTTCACTTAAAATTAAAAGATTGTATCCATATCTCACATCGTTTCCAAGATATGGGCACCAAAAAGCACTGGACAGGCACTCTTTCAACCCTTGTGACAGTAATTTCCCAATATCTCATGAACCTTGCAACGTACGAACAAAATTCCACAGCAGGCTTACTCTATGATTTCAAATCTTTTTCTGGTGGCTAGATCACCTGGAGGTGATCTAAGCTATCTGTAATGAAAAGTCTGTATCTCGCTTTGTTTCCAAGATAATGGCACCGAAAGTCATGACACAGACTGCAATGTAATCCTATAGTAAAAATGTCAATTACGTCATTGAATATCTCAGCAAAAAATTATTTCCCCAACACCTAAACAGCATAGTTCACATCTCTATGACATCCCCTCAACACCCTGCAAATTTCAAGTAAAAAGACCAAACTGTGATTGAGATATGGTCATCCCAATTTGGGCTATCTGGTCTTTCCTAGGCCCTGATCAGATTTGTTGCATTAATAGAGGTGCAAATGAGCTGCAGACACATTGCATATCAGTAATAAATCTAGTTTATTACTACAAAAGGAAATTACAGTTGTCCTAAGCAGTTCTTACCATAAGATGCTGGGGAGTCATGCCTAGCATTCCCCAATACCCCAAGGAGTGTAGAAGGTCTCCAGAGGGGATACGCAATACGCAATACGCAATACGCAATACATTACATTATATACTAAGATTATTACCATGGTTACCATTCATAAGAAGCAGAACTAGATACATAAAATAAGCCCTATTGGCCAAAAGTTAGGTGGCTCCACAATGTTATCTAGTCCTATACAATATGTGCTAAGTCAGCTACATCATAGAACAATGAAGGCATACATGGTACATGGAAAACACAGGATGTGGTGCAATTATGCATAAATCCGAAAGATGGCAGTGTCAACTACATAATGGTACACTAGATTTTTGAGACACAAGTGTCTTGGCTTACTATGTGCAGTTTCCATGCATAGAGAAAGCATGGTAGTACAAATCATAATGCACCCTGGCACTTACACTTGTATGGCAAGTGCCTATGCCCTATAAGTTAGTATAATATATGCATAGTATAGTTTGTCTAAAGTGTACAGGTGCAATGCCAATTAGGGTGTAAGGACTTCACATAACACACCTGACTGCAACTGTTGTATTTTTGCTCTGTTGTAAGTGAGACTCTATTTCACAAATCATAGAGTACTCTATGACTAGTACGTGATTAGCAGTTATGTCCTGTGTCTTCCTGTAGCTTGTTTTCTGCTCACATGAGTCCTGTGGTAGGTCTGGGTTCCCTGTGATCTCTGCCTTGACAAATATAATGGGTGACAGTGGCTTAAACCTGTTTGACATTTTTATCGGATTGTTTGTCTTATGATATGATTGTGTAGCTTGATTCTTTTTGACTGTCTGCCAGCCCTCAGGTTTAGTTGCCCTCTGTGGTAGAGGTATCCATGTCTGGGATGTATGCTATGGGGCTGGTGGAGTATACCACTGTGTAGTGTCCAGAGTCTTTGCTCTAAGAAAGGTGATTTCAGCCCAAGTGGCATGGAGCTGGTTTCTTATATGTCTCAGAGCATAACATGTGAGTCAATGTCCTATATTATGGGCAACTGTTTGGTGGAATGCCACAGTACTTGCAGTGGACATAGACCACTATGAGTTGGTTGAGACATGGGTGGAAGAAGAGGTGATGGTCACTACTTGTGAAAGAGTAGCAGATGAAAGAAGAGTTGCAGGTTTTTTATTTATGAGGAGGGACAGATGGCAGTGGATGAAAGAAAGTGAAGGCTAGAGAGATAAGGAGGCAGACATATTTGTTTTTGGCCCTGATGTGCCTACGTATGGGCAGGAAGTATGTGACTGTGGATGAAATATATAGGCAGGTCTTAGGTAGTGGAGATATAAAAGTAAATGTGAGGCTCAGGATGAAATAGAAATACAGGTATTGTAAGCATGCCCAGCCTTTGTAATTAGCAGAGGCAGAAAGGGGGCATGGCCATGTAGACCCTATAAAGGAGGATGACTCAAGGGTGAGTGGGATTAGGGGGTAGGGTGGCTGGGCAGAAACTTTGTTTCTGTTGTGACATGTGGACAGCAAGTTCTGAGTACACTATGATTTTTTGTATTGTAAAAATATGCTATGGACTGTCTCTCATGAGAGATGCTGAGACAGCATGTGAGTTGACACACACACACAGGTTTTAGATACAAGGTGTTACCTGGAAGGCCAGAAGCTAATTACAGACTAGAACAGGCCTTAAGCTTAGTTCTCTGAACCCCACAGAAACCATTGTGGAAACCACTGAGAGGCTGGTTCCCCAACCTGTGTCTCCAGATGGGGAGACTAATGAAAAGGGAGTAGACATTTCCCTAGTAGCAAGTAATCACACAGCTACAGAGGGTTACTCTGAAGAGGAGGGTGACCCATTGTCAGAGGGTTGGGATTGACAGTGATCCTGAGTGTCCTGATGCTAGTGCTAGGGACCTAGTTTAGTGACTGAAGGGGACCTGCCCCATGCCTTGGGAATGTGTGAGGGGTTCGCAGCTGCTCAGAGAAGTGACCCTAGTTTAGAGAAGCTGAGGGCTTCGGCAGACTCTGACGGTGCACAGGGAGGTGACGACAGACATAAGGTTTATTTGGAAAATGGACTTATGTATACTCAGGCTGTGCAGACAGAGGGAGGGATGCTAGGCAGGCTGCTTGACATTCCCCAGGGGTATCATGAGCAGTTGCTCAAGATTGCACATGATATTCCCTTGTCTGGTCACCTGGGAATCATGCACACGATGCAGCAGTTGGCCCAAAATTTCTACTGGCCTAACTTCACCCAGCAAGTGAAGGAGTATTGCAGATCATGTCACCGGTGCCAAGAAATAGGGAAGGCGGGCAAGAAAACCCAATCCACTATGATTCCATTGCCCATAGTAGAGGAGCCATTCCAGAGGGTGGGAATGGATATTGTGAGGCCTTTAAATACCCCCAACTCCTCAGGGAAGAGATTTATCCTGACTGTGGTGGATTATGCCACTCGGTACCCAGAGGCAGTCGCCCTATGCTCACTGAGGACAGACAAAGTGGCAGATGCCTTACTTGGGATTTTCTCCCGTGTTGGGTTTCCGCAGGAGGTTATCACCATTTGAGGGGGTTCCTTCATGTTGGACCTGATGAAATGTTTGTGGGAGAAGTGTGGGGTGGTGCAGAGATGCGTGACACCGTATCACCCACAAACCAATGGGCTTGTCCAAAGATTCAATGGTACCCTGAAGTCAATGCTCTGGGTGTTTGCTGAACAGCATGGGAGGGACTGGGAGAAATACCTTCCCTGCCTGTTGTTTGCATACAGAGAGGTGCCCCAAGAGTCCAAAGGATTTTTCCCCTTCAAACTCTTATATGGACGCTGGGCACGTGAGCCCCTAGACTTGATCCAGGAGGACTGGGAAGGCAAGCATGCCACCCAGGGAACTCCTGTTGTGGATTACATCCTCAAGTTTAGGGAAACACTGAAGGAGCTTATGGGGACAGCCCAGAGCAACCTAGCAGCTGCCCAACAGAATCAAAAAGTGTGGTATGACTGCAGAGCCAGAGCTCACTCGGACATGGTGGGTCAGGAAGTCATGGTCCTTATTCTGGTTCAGAAAGACAAGTTGCAGGCTGAGTGAGCAGGACCATACAAAGTCATTAGTATGTGAACTACATTGTGTAGTTACCTGACCAAAGACAGACAGAAAGGATGTAACAAGTCAACATGATGAAGCCATATGCAAATAGGGCTGACATGGTGTTTGCAGTGTGTAGTCCTGGGGAGGAGATGGATGAAGGAGACCCCCTTCTGGATTTGCTGGAAGAAAGTAAGCGGGAGTCCTCTGTGGAGGCAGTAAAACTGTTTCCCCAGCTGGCCCCAGACCAGATCCAGAAAGTAAAGGAGGTTTTAGCAGACTTTGCCCCATTGATTAGCGCCAAGCCTGGACTAACCCCCTTAGCAACGCATGATGTGGAGACAGGGACACAGACACCCATACGGCGGACAGCATATCAGGTGTCAGAGGCTGTCCAAAAGGACATTAGGAGGGAAGTGAAGGAGATGTTGGATTTAGGGGTAATCCAGAGACCCCACAGCCCTTTGGCCTCACCTGTAGTCCTTGTGCTTAAGCCAGATGGCTCTACTTGTTTCTGTGTGGACTGTCATGGACTGAATGCAGTCACAAAGTCAGACACCCACCCGATGCCCTGGATGGACAAATTCCTGGACAAGTTGGGAGGGGTGACCTACCTTACGACCATTGACCTGACCGAGGGGTAGTGGCAGGTAGAGTTGACAGACAGAGCTAGAGAGATGTCAGCCTTCATCACTCTGATAGGCTTATTTGAGTTTAAAGTAATGCCTTTCAGAATGAAGAATGCCCCGGCCACTTTCCAATGGTTGGAGAACCAGGTGTTAAATGGTGCTGAGGAGTACGCTGTGGTGTACCTGGATGACACTGTCATCTTTAGTACCAGCTGGGAGGAACACCTATCCCACCTTAGGGAAGTGCTGGACAGGATACAAACAGCTGGGCTCACTGTCAAAGCCGAGAAGTGCCAGGTGGCCATGGGAGAGGTGGCATACCTCAGGCATGTGGTAGGCTGGGGACAGCTCTGTCCTAACCAAATAAAGATAGAGGTAATCCAGGCATGCCCCAGACCAGAAATGCAGAAGCAGGTCAGGAGTTTTCTAGGTACAGCAGGGTACTACAGAAAATTTGTACCCAATTACAGTGCCCTGGCTGCTCCCCTATCTAACCTGACAAAGAAAAGGATGCCCAATAAAATTACTGGGAGCCCAGTCTGTGAAGAAGCCTTTTCCAAACTAAAGGAGGCACTGTGCAGTGCTCCTGTTTTGACAAGTCCTGACTACAGCAAACCCTTTATAGTTAAGACAGACACCTCAGACGTGGGTATTGGGCAGCACTGTGTCAGACCTCCAGCCAAGGGACAGATCACCCAGTAGCGTACCTGAGTAGGAAGTTACTTCCTAGGGAGCAGGCATACTCCACTGTGGAAAAAGAGTGTCTTGCCGTAGTGTGGGCTCTAAAGAAATTAGAGCCATACTTATATGGGCAGCGTTTTGTGGTGCAGACTAACCACAACCCCCAGTTTCTCTGATGCAGATGGGAAAGAACAATGGTAGATTGCTAAGATGGAGTCTTGCTTTGCAAGGTTATGATATGACAATCGTATATAGAGCTGGAGCCAGAAACCAGAACTCAGATGGTCTGTCTCGTGTGTATAAGGAGTGAACTGATTTGGGAAGCTCATCCTATGCTGGGGATAGACACCCCAAATTCAGTCTAGGTGGGGAGGATTGTGACATGTGGGCAGCCAGTTCTGAGTACGCTATGATTTTTTGTAATATAAAAATGTGTTATGGACTGTCTGCCATGAGATCTGCTGAGACAGCATGTGAGTTGACATTTACACACACGCGTTTTAGATACAAGGTGTTACCCAGAAGGCCAAAAGCTAATTACACTAGAAAAGGTCTTAATCAAGAATCTCCTGTTTTTCTAAGTTAAATATAGCTTTAACTGCTAAGAGGTAAATCAGTATTCATATTATGACATTTCAAGGAGGAAACCAGGTTTGGCACACTGGTGCGAAATCATAAATGCTTTGATGTCTGTGTGACAGGGGATACTGCTCATAGATGAAAGGAAATTTACAGACTTGGTTGGGAAAGTCACAAGGGGAAAAGGAGTTTCTGCTGATGTAACCTTAATTAACTTTCCTTCTAAAATGATAAAATGGTAAAACACCCTGGGTGTATGATGTCTAATAAACAGAGGAGGAGCTAGGCGACCTCACACAAAGGGGTTGGCAAAGACAGTTTTTTAAACAGATTCTGTTTTCCCTTCAGAGACACTTTTATCTACACTCTGACAAAGAAATATCTTTGAGCACTTTAAGCAAGTATACAGGTAGAGAGAGACAAAATCTAAGTACTGTAGTAGGAATTGCACTGTTAAAACCTTGTTCTTTTAAAATATTGTATGGTTCTTGTTATATATAGTTCTGTATTTTGTTTTACATACTTTTATCTATTTTAGTAAAACTCTATTTTTAGAGCCTACTTGGTCTGTCTTTGAATTTCTTTTCTTTAACAAGTGAAGTATATATGGTTAAAGCAGACACTGTGCATAAGCTTGATGGTGATACCAAACTGGAAAGGTAAGAATAATCTGAGGTCTTTATTAGAGTTTTTAAGGGTTCATTTTGTACACATGGTTAGGCGCCTGTAGGCAAAGATATCTGGCCCCCCAAAGACAGAATTATCTGAACCTGTGCATTGGGTACACTAGCAAGAGGTTCACAGTTTGAATCCCTCCAGAACTGAGACCAAAGGTTGATTCAAACCCACAAAACAGACAGGAGGGTTACCCTGTTTCTGTTAACTGTTCACAAGACTGCTTTCAGAGGTTGGCACTTTGGGAGTAGAGGGCCTGACCTGCTGAGTGGGTTTGTGACATCTGCTACCTATAAAAACAATCAGTGATGTTCTGCTTTTTACATGTACCAAGCCTTTGTTACATCAACTACACGTAAAAGCAAAGTACAACTAGAATTGATAGTGTGGAAAGGAAACTTGTTGTTTTTACATTAAAGGGGTGTGGAGTAAGTGTTCCAACAGCTCCTTATGCTGAGAGAGAAGCCACTGGCATACATTTAATACATTGCGTACATTACATACATTAACACCCTGTACTGATAAGGACCACTTTTTTGTTAAAATGCAGTATGCAGTATTTTACACTTTTTAATGCTTTTTATTTGGATAATTTAATTGTGTATTTTTTTTTACCCAGGGGCCTATTTTATAAGCAAAATAAGACACTCTGAGGTGTGGTTTATGGTCTGATAAGAGCACTTCCCAGGTGCTAAAGGCACTCTGTGCAAGTGCCTTGTACCTCATTATGCAACTGTGGTGTGCTCTTATCAGCCCATAAACCACTCCTCATTGTGTCTTATTTCTTACATATATGTGTGTGTGTGTGTGTGTGTGTGTGTGTGTGTGTGTAGATTACAAGAATGTTTCAATATTCAGAAATATAAAATAATAGACTTTATGTACTGGGGAAAAAATCCAATGCAACAAATAATTGCAGACACCAATACTATTTTTATTAACAATGAATACAGCATGCGTTTCACCTTTTTTTACAAAATCAGTACATTTATTTTACAATATCCAAAAAAGTGTACTAAAGTACAAGTAACCAACCAGTCCATTGTAAATGTGTTACCTTGTTACATTTTTGGAGCAGGCTACCATAACACTTACTCCACACCATCCCACATACCATATTGCTTAATAAAGCAGGAAAACTTTTTTTTTATATTTACTCTACTTTTTTCCCCTCAGTCCAGGTAGTCATTGTTCCGCCCTGGTCACAGTGCCCCCGGGGGTTCCAATCCTGTATGTGCCCCTTGCTCTCCCGGTCACCCCTGGCATACTCCCCCGGGTGGCAGGGTCTCAGTGCCAGGATACTGTAACTGGTTGGTAGAGCCCTCAGCCAGGAGGCTAATTGAAGTCCAGGGGCAGGGCTTCATAGAGACGATGCCTGAGGTGGGAATTTTTATCCTGATAGACTGGAGTGGGAATGTGCAATGACACCAGCATCTGTCCTGCCCCAGAAACCCTTAACCTTGTGTCAGTGCAACGGCGGCTAACACAGTCTCCACTAGGCATTGCTCCAGCACCAAGCGCAGAACACCCCTCCCCCCAGAGAAGGACAGCAGTCCTTTGGACGCTTAATCCTTCTCCCTCGGCCGGCCCTCCGATGGCCTGAGTTTGCTCCCAAACCCGAGAAACCAGCGTTGCAAGTGAAAATCAAATTGCTGCACCAACAGGACGGCTTGGCAAATGTTTTTAATAAAGGGGAACAGTCAGCACAGCCTCACTCGTAAGTGTGAGGCTGGTCCCAATTTTCACTTTGTGTGTAACAATATTTTTGTTAGTAATTGTTTACTGCAGTACAATATAATGTATCTGGCTTATTTTGCTGACTTTTTAGCTGACATTTTACGTAACTACGAATCCCCAAATTTCCTGAAGCTGGCATCAGAGGAGGGCTGCTGCAGTGGGAGATTCAATAATCTGCAGTACATTTTAGAGATTGTTTCATGTTAAGATCAGATTTGTGCTGGTCCCTGTTCTAGGGTAGCAAGAGTCTTCTATGTCTGTATGTAACTCTGGGAAGGCAGCAGGACCAGTACCAAAAAAAAAAAAAACAGATCAGAGTTTAAAATATAAAAACTATAACATGTACTGCATGCTGTTGAATCTCCTACTGCTGCAGCTTTTCTTTTATGTCATCTGCAGGGAGTTCTGGAACTTGTAGTTACAGAAAATATCAGCTTAGAACTCGGACGCCTGACACGATCTACTATGCTGCAGTAAACAAGGTGTGGGATATTCAAAGGGTTTGTGCATGGTGCAACAGTGTTGCTCCATGCTCAACCCACTGATGCACCCCTGCACGATATTCAAAGGGGGATGTTGCACTGTGTAAATCCCGATGCGCTGGGGCACACCAGTAATGTATGCAGTGCAAGTGGGGGGGGCGTGCCCATGCATATGTGGCACATCCCGATAATTGGGAACACCACAGGCAGGGCTGCTGTGTTGCCATGCAACACAGCAGCCGCTGTGGTGGCCACCCGAACTCCCCAGACACAGGCTGGGCATCATGCCCCCCTCTCCCAATCATGGGCAGATGCATATATTATTCCTGGTAGTCCAGTGGACCCTACCCATCACCCGATCACAGGCGTATGATAAATGAAACCCTGGTGGTCCAGTGGACCTGCTCCCCCTCCCAATCATGGGCTGTAGTAAATGTAACATTCCCTGGTGGTCCAGTGGACCTGATACACTGTCCAATCATGGGCTTTAGATGTACATAAATTCCCTGGTGGGTCAGCGGTACCCCCTCCCTCCCACCCACTCAGACCTGCCACCCCACCCCTGGTCAGTGGTGGGCAGCAGCTCCCCACCCACAAGTTGCCCGGCCACCTGCCAACTGACAACATACAGTACAGCTGTATGCCCATTGGTCCCCTATGTGGGCCAATGGGCATGCAGACCTTAATGTACTACACAGTCTCAGAATGTAACCGCGGGGAGCGGGGTGGTGGGTCTGAGTGGGCAGGTGGGGAGGGGGGTCACGCTGGCCCACCAGGGAATTTATGTACGCCTAAAGCCTACGATTGAGCTGAGGATCGGGTCCACTGGACCACCAGGGAAATATTTTAGTCAGATACCCGCGATTGAGCTGGGGATCAGGTCCACTGGACCACAAGGGAAATGTTTTAGTCAGATACCCGCGATCGAGCTGGGGATCGGGTCCACTGGACCACCAGGGAAATATTTTAGTCAGATACCCGTGATCGAGCTGGGGATCGGGTCCACTGGACCACAAGGGAAATATTTTAGTCAGATACCCGCGATCGAGCTGGGGATCGGGTCCACTGGACCACAAGGGAAATGTTTTAGTCAGATACCCGCGATCGAGCTGGGGATCGGGTCCACTGGACCACAAGGGAAATGTTTTAGTCAGATACCCGCGATCGAGCTGGGGATCGGGTCCACTGGACCACAAGGGAAATGTTTTATTCATTTGCCTGTGATCAGGCAGGGGAGCAGGTCCACTGGAGCACCAGGGTTTCATTTATTATATGCCCATGATCAGGCAATGGGGTAGGGTCCACTGGACCACCAGGGACATTAACATTAACTAAAGCCCACAATCGGGCATTGGGGCTCATTGCCCGCCAAGGAGCAGGGGGCTTCAGTCCCCGACGGCTGCAGCCTGGCAGGGTGCCAGGCGCAAGTCACCCGGGATTGGTGCACCTGCATGCAAATAGGGCCATAATGACATGCAAATGGCTCCATTTGCACCTTGCATGCATACTGGACTCATTTGCATGCCCAGTGCTGAATATCGCAGTTGCTGCACCTAGCGCACCCACACTTGTGCTGGCGCATCCCCCTGCTCCTCACTTGCCACTTGCACTGGTGCAGTGCCACTGTGCCATGTGCAGTGTGGGTGGCCCCAGTGCCATATTCGATGGTATCGACATGGACTGATGCTGTTTATTTTATTGTTGATTTTAATGTTTTTATGATGTTATTTTATTGTAATGCGCCTTGATTTTAGAAAGGTGCAATATAAATAAAGATTATTATTGTTATTATTATATTATTATAATGGTACTGAGCCATGGCACAGCACTGTTGAATATCACCGGGACCATGCCCTAGTGCATCCCAGTTGTGCTGTGCCCAGGCTTGTGCCCTTGCCTGGCACATTCTGAATATCTCACCCAGTAAGTAAAAATGTTTTTGCATACAAAGTGCCCACTGGGACCAGCTCCACACTTGGGTGTGGGTCTCTTAACTGCTGACTGTTCCCCTTTAGGACTCCATCTTGCATCACACATACTGTACATGTCAATCATACTGAAAGCTGCAACATGAGCCATAAACTGTATCTCCAGGTTCATTCCTAATCAAAATGAAATGACTGTATTTTATACAGAGGGATCATGACTAATTTGATGGCTGCATTTTTAGAGTGAATGAGAATTACTGTACATAAATATGTGACAGATATCTCTTTCTTCATGTTAACTTTTCATTTTTCAGGGCAATGTTCCCCTATTTTATTTTCAGACATTTTCAGTAGTCCCTATAACCACCAAGGAAGTGAAAGGGGTCACACCTTTCATTAAGTGAGGATGGCAAGCAGACATAAGCCTTAGTAAATGACATTAAGGCCATGTGGCTGCAGTCTGGCAGGGGCATTGCAGATTCAATCATAATGTGCCCTACCGCCAGAAGCCATGCTTCTGAAAAGCAGCACATATTCAACCCCTGCAACAGCCAACCCAAGACACCAACCACAGTCCTTTTGAAATTATGCAACTATGCCAATGGGATAACAATCTTACTCTTTTATTAAAGTTAGGATTGTGATAAAAAAAATAATAAATGATGACGATGGACATTATTTACTATGAAGGTTGAGTAGTTTGACATATGAGGAGAGACTAAATGAACTCACATTTTTTTCTCTGGAAGAGAGGAGAATGCAGGGAGATCTGCAAATATATAACATTTTTGATACTGAACTTTGCAATGAAATGAACTTAGAATTTTATCACAAGGGATTTAGTCTTAGATCACATAGCCAACAGGTCAGACTTGATACAAATACCTGAAGCAGTAGGAGGTACACATTTACACAGAGGGTGAGTAGACTGTGAAACACACTGCCAAAGGAAATAGTGGAATCTGATACATTACAAGACTTCAAGAATAAATTGGACCAACAAATTATAAATCAAAAGGATGGGTGTTGTATCCAATAATCAGTAGGAGACAGGCTAGATCGGCAGAATGCCTTCTTCTGTCTTATCACTCAGTGTAAGAAACATAGAAAGCTAGAAACTGGTAGCAGATAAGGATCACAAGGCCCATTCAGTACCAGTATGCCCGTAAGCCATATACTTGTTTGTGGCATCTGTAAGACTTGTGTTGAGGGAGGAACTTGAGTCCATCTTACCCATCCCTCAATTTGAACAGCAATGATTATACACAGTATGACTAGAGATGTCAAGCTAAATAGCCAAAGTGTTACCCTACTCATGTTGTGCAATCCCCAGTGCCCTTCTCCTTTAGGAATGCATTTAGTACTGCTTTGAAAAACAAGACAATGCTTTGTCTTTTACGTGCATAGTTTGCCACTTTGATCATAGTTCTACAACCTACTAATAAGCAGTGCAATCCATACTTTGATTAGAAGTAGGGCAGTGTACAGCAGTGTAATCTGTACTATAGTTAGAATAGGGCAGTGTACAGCAGTGTAATCTGTACTGTGGTTAGAAATAGGGCAGTGTACAGTAGTGCAGTCCGTACTGTGGTTAGAAGTAGGGCAGTGTACAGCAGTGCAATCTGTACTGTGGTTAGAAATAGAGCAGTGTACAGCAGTGCAGTCCGTACTGTGGTTAGAAATAGGGCAGTGTACAGCAGTGCAATCTGTACTGTGGTTAGAAATAGGGCAGTGTACAGCAGTGTAATCCGTACTGTGGTTAGAAATAGGGCAGTGTACAGCAGTGCCATCTGTACTGTGGTTAGAAATAGGGCAGTGTACAGCAGTGCAATCCGTACTGTGGTTAGAAATAGGGCAGTGTACAGCAGTGTAATCTGTACTGTGGTTAGAAATAGGGCAGTGTACAACAGTGTAATATGTACTGTGGTTAGAAATAGGGCAGTGTACAGTAGTACAATCAGTACTGTGGTTAGAAATAGGGCAGTGTACAGCAGTGTATTCCATACTGTGGTTAGAAATAGGGCAGTGTACAGCAGTTCAATCCATACTGTGGTTAGAAATAGGGCAGTGTACAGCAGTGTAATCCATACTGTGTTTAGAAATAGGGCAGTGTACAGCAGTGTGATCTGTACTGTGGTTAGAAATAGGGCAGTGTACAGCAGTGTAATCTGTACTGTGGTTAGAAATAGGGCAGTGTACAGCAGTGCAATCCGTACTGTGGTTAGACATAGGGCAGTGTACAGCAGTGCAATCTGTACTATAGTTAGAAATAAGGAAATAGTTTTATCTCATCCTTAAAGGTTTAGAGATATCAATTTGTCAGATGGGGTAACTGTACCATACAATAACAAAGAGGCAGCTTTGTGTTCTATAAATAACCATGTTTAAATACTATACTTACAGTATTTTGCTTGTAAGCTACCTCTACATTTAAAGTATATGTTAACCTTCTTTCTAGCCTGTTCTCTGACCCAATTACTTCAAGATGGCTGAACTACTAAAGAAGTCATGTCTAGCACCAAATCACTGATTCCCCTTCTGCCTCAAGCCTACTGTATTGCTGTGTGACTGTCAAGGTGGGGTTCTCTAACCCTTGCCCAAAGTAAGTAATGTGGATGGGCTGGGAGCGGAGAGGGCGAGGAGTTAAATGTCAGTATGATTAAACTTAGTGACCAGTAAATCACCTGGATTACTCCTCTAGGAGGGGGGGCCATCCTTTTTTGATTTTTCTCCTTTGTCTTCACTGTCAAGAATGCAGAGAAGGAGAGGAAGAAGAATCAGCATTTATATAACACTTTTCATACACAGTATCCCAAAGCACTTTACAAGCAATGCTAGACTGGTAGTGAAGTGACTGAATGTGTGGTGGTGGCCTAATCACACATCATCACTCACACACAGCCTGGATAATTGCATGAACTGGTTTATGGGAAGGGGAATGTTGGCCAGAACACCGGGAATGTTCCCTGCTCTTTGCGAAGAGTGCCCTGGGTTCTTTTACTTCCACCTGGACACCCACAAGGACAACACCAGGATGGGCAGAAGGGACCTCAGGTTAACGTCTCATTCGAAGGACGGCACACCCCAGCAGTACAGCCCCCCCAATACTGCACTTGGATGCCAGCGATTTTTAGGTGCAAATCCAATCCTGGTGTGGGATGAGAACCCACAACCTTCTGTTCCAGAGGCGGATGTGCTACCAACTGAGCCACGCTGACACCCAGACAGAGGACTGCTCATGAATCAAAGCACCACACCCAGCCCTTTCCTAGATCCACTGTCAGCTGCATTGCAAGCTTGGTCATTCAGATGGCAGCATTATAATATTCTGCACTGTCCTCCTAGCCAAAGGAGAGCATCTTCTGAGATGCTCAGTCCTCCTGCAGCTGACCCTCCACATCATTGGCTCAAGATGCAAACTCAAGTCACCCACATAGTGAGTGGGATAACATTACTACCACACTGAAAAGTACAGTTTGCCTCAATGTGTTTCTTAACAGAAAAGTACAAACCTCTGCTCTGCTCTAGTTCCTTGCACTCTTCTAGATTATGCAGTTCTACATTTTCTGAAACTGAATTAAAGAAACATCAACAATTTACAGTTTTGACTATCCTTCTGTATTAACCAAGTCAAAAATTAAGTATTTTCTTTTGTGCATACACCAATTATTTGTACTAATGCAGCAGAAATAAGGCAGCGTTCTCTGTTTACCATACCTGGCACCATGGCACCATGGCATTACAGAGACCTGGTTGGATAACGATGCTGGCCCAGTTCTAGTGGCTGCCATCTGTGGTACACTGCCCAAGGAAGGATCACAGGGGCAGGGGCGTGGCCATCATTCCCTGAGTCAACCTGGGCATCACAGTGCATTCAGTTGGTAACACCAGGTCTTTTGAGTGTGTCACCATTCGTGGGAGTCTGGGTGCAGGCTGCAAGATTCTCCTCATTTACCGCCTACCTGGGCTAGGGGGAGAATTCCTGCAGGAGGTAGCAGACTCCGTCATTGACCAGGTGTTGGAGTCCCCCAGTGTTTAATCCTGGGGGACTTCAACTGGGTTGACAACCAATCCTCACATTTCAGTTATGACCTCCTCCAGTTATTGTTTTCACTGGGCCTGACACAAGCGGTTGCTTCTACGACCCACAAGCATGGTCATACACTCAATCTGGTGTTCCAGCTGGGTCTTGGGGTTGATAATCTCAAGATTGATCTAGTATTTTGGTATGATCACTACACTGTAGAGCTCATGTTTGGGGCCCCCTTCTAGTCCTGTCCCTGTGGAGATGGTTAGCTATTACCCTTTAAGGGGGCTAGACCCAGAGGGTCTTCTGGTGGTAGCTGACCTATCTAGGGTAGAGTCAGCTTGTGTGATTGGCACTGGGGAGGCAGTGGCCACCTATAATAAGGTGGTGTCTGAAGCTTTGGATGCCATAGCACCAGTTTGTAAATGATCCAGATCTTCTCACTTGAGATCCCTGTGGTTTGACGGGGATCTCAAGGTGATGAAGATCAAGGGTCAGAAGTTGGAGCATTGCTGGTGGAAGTCCCAGCTAGATGTAGACAAACTGGTCCTTTTGACCCACTATTGTGAGTACCAGGAAGCAATCTCCCATAAGAAGGCAGAATTCCAGTCCAGGGAGATTGTGGCAGGGAAGAACAGACCTGCTCTGCTTTTTCAGACTGTGGACATGGTTCTTCATCCAGCCTACCTTCAGCTGAGAAAATCTTTTTCATCAACTTTGTGTGAGGAGTTTGCTCTGTTCTTCTCTGACATGGTGTCTGCTATCCAGTTAGGGATTCTGTCAGGCAGGCTTATGCCTCACAGTTGCCAGTCTGTTGGGAGCAGAGGAACTCTGCCTGCCTGGGAAGAGTTTAGGTCAGTGGAGGTGTCTGCGGTGACTCGGGTGATCTTAGAGCTGAAGCATACATCTTGTGAACTGGACCTAGCCCCATGTGTTTCTTGATGGATGCTACTGTTGCTGTTGGTCATCAGCGTTCCCTGGATAGTCAGGTGTTTTATGGCAGAGGGGGTGTTCCCAGCTCCTCTGAAAGAAGCGTTGATGAGACCCCTTCTAAAAACTCCTTCCCTCGACCCAGAAATCTTAGCGAATTACCGTCCTATCTCCAACCTACCTTTTTTGAGCAAGGTTGTTGAGAAATTGGTAGCACAGCTGCTCGAGGATCAGCTAGTGTCCTTCAACATCTATGAGCCATTTCAGTTGGGTTTTCAGGCTAGACATTTCACAGAAACTGCACTAGTCAGGGTGCATAATGACTTAGAGCTAGAGATAGAGGAGACAGGTCAGTTCTTGTTCTCCTCGATCTCTCTTCAGCTTTTGACACAATGGACAACACTGTGCTTCTCGATCGGCTCTGTGAATTTTGTGGACTCGCCAGGGTTGTCATCAGATGGTTTGAGTCCTATCTCTCACACAGGATGCAGCGGGTAGTGATGGGTAATTTCTCCTCCTCCCCAATGCCTCTTTCTTGTGGAGTTCCACAGGGCTTAAACTTGTCACCGATGCTGTTTGCGGTGTATATGCTGCCCCTGGGTGAGATAATTCTATAACACAGTGTGGAGTTTCACTGCTATGCAGAAGACATCCAATTGTATTTGTCATTTGCCCCAGGACATCTGGTGCAGTTTGTATGCTTAACATCTGTCTGGCCAAAATCGGATCCATGATGGGTCATCAACAAAATATTTGTTGAACGACCTGATAGCGAAACCAGCAGGTCGACTGCATTTTGCAGTTGGTTGCCAGTTTCCAACAGACAGAAGTATTTTCTTCAGGGGGCTTTGTCCCCGAACTCCCCCACTTAGGATTCTCAACTCCAAGTCGGAGATTGATTTGGGGGGGTGCAGGACCCCCGAAAGACAGTGCTGGGTTCCCTACAGCTACGTGGCACTGTTGTCACTGTAGGAGACTCTGCTGTTGAACTGTCGATGTCGGGGGTGTATACCACCAAAATCAATGACTGGGTGGCTTCCAGCTGGCTGCTACTCAACCCGGACAAGACAGAGGTGCTGGTGGTAGAGCCAGGTCACAGGCGTGATGAGTTGCTACCTGGAGTTGACTCTGGTCTTTTTCTAGGGTCTGGTCCATTGGTTGCTTCCCAGAAGGAGTGAAATCTAGGTGTGATCCTGAACAGCAGACTGACCTTCGAAAATCAGGTGTCATTTGTTGTGAAGAGTGGCTTTTACCACTTACAGAACATCGCCAGGATCAAACCCCTTGTTCTGCCCAAAGATCTGCCAACCCTAGTACATGCCTTTGTGACCTCCAGACTCAACTACTGTAACACTCTTTACTTTGGGGTCATGGGGGGACCATCTGCAGGCTGCAGCTGGTACAGAATGCAGTGGCCCAGTTACTGGTGAGATTATCTCAGTCATGCCATGTGACCCTGGTTTTGCATGTTCTGCATTGGCTGCCAGTCAGGTGGTGGGTCCTTTTCAAGGTGGGCTTGCTCACCTATAATGCCCTATACAGGCTGGGTCCTGACTACCTGTCTGAGCTCCTGTCACCTGAGACCTCTTCCCTCTCCCTCCACTCCGTTTCAAGGAGCCTCCTGGATGTTCCCAGGGTTTGTCTCAAGGCCTCTGGTGATAGAGCATTTAGTGTCTCTGGGCCAGCCCTGTGGAATACACTTCCAGCTGCAGTCTGGGAGGCCACTTTGATTGGTGTTTTTAAGCTGAGACTCAAGGCCCATCTTTTCTGCCAGGCTTTTGGGATTAATACTCCCCCCCCCCAGTCATTTACATTTTATATTTGATATTTAGACTTTAAAAAAATGCTGGTTTGGATATTTTTTTTACTGCACAAATGTTATTTCTGTATTATATATCTTTGTTTTCATTATGTACAGTGCCCAGAGCCTCCGGGATTGGGCACCTTAGAAATAAAATTGCCTTGCTAGCTCTACATTACCTAAAGCAATAAACTACACACTAAAAATATTGATTCCCTCAGGATGACAAATTTTGAAGCAATTCTATATGTCCCACTGACTGAATAAAAAAACTAATTATAGTATAGAAGCCAAGGAAATGGTGAAAAGTATTCCCTGGAGGAGAGGCGAGAGGAGAGGAGAGATGGGGGGGTGGGCAATATAGAAATGTTCAAGTACCTCAGGAGTATAAACAAGGTAAAGAGGGTACATCTTTCAGAAATGAAGATGTACATGAACAAGATGGCATGAGATGAAGTTTGAAGGGGAAGGTTTCAGGGGCAACACAAGGAAGTACTTTTACACTGAAAGAGTGGTGGATGCTTGGAACGGCCTCCCAAAGGAGGTGGTGGGGGCCAAAACATGGAATTCAAGAACACATGGGATAGACATTAGGGTACCCTAGAGACAGGAAAAAAGGGTGAGCTGAAGATCAGCTAGGATCTGTGATTCTGAAATAGGTAGGCAAAATGGGCAAACTGGGTGGGCCACACAGTCCTTATCTGCTGTCAACTTCTATGTTTCTATGTTTCTATAATGCAGAGGAACACCTTACCAGGAGCGTGTACAATTATAAGAAACATGTATGCTTAGTGCTTATACTCAGTATTAAAATGATGCATAGGCTTTAGTACCTCAGTAGTGGGCAAGATTATGGAGGCACTCCTTAAGGAAAGGATAGTGCAACACCTGGAATCCATAGGGGCACAGGATCCAAGACAGCATGGGTTTACAAAAGGAAGGTCCTGTCAAACTAATCTCATAGATTTCTTTGACTGGGTAACCAGAGTGGTGGACCAAGGGGGAGCAGTTGATGTCGCCTACCTTGACTTCAGCAAAGCTTTTGACACTGTTCCACATAGAAGATTGACAAATAAGCTGGGTAGGCTCAGGGTGGGTCAGAAGTTGGTCAACTGGGTGGCAAACTGGTTGACGGGCAGAAAACAGAGAGTGGTGGTAAATGGTATACAGTCAGAAGAGATGCAAGTCACAAGTGGGGTACCTCAGGGATCAGTCCTGGGGCCAGTCCTCTTCAACATCTTCATTAGTGACCTCGCAGATGGACTAGAGGGTAAGGCTTGTCTGTTTGCAGAGGACACCAAGATCTGCAACAGAGTAGATGATCCAGATGGGGTGGACAGAATGAGAAGAGATCTGGATAAACTAGCAAAATGGTCAGAAGAGTGGCAACTGGGATTTAATGCAAAGAAGTGCAAAATCATGCACATAGGGAAGAGAAACCCTGAGGCCACCTATAGGCTGGGAGGGGAGTTGCTAGCAGTCACAAAGGAAGAAAGAGACTTGGGCATCATTATCACTGATGACCTGAAATCATCCAAGCAGACCTCTAAAGCAGTAGGTAAGGCTGGGGTTAGGGTGTATTAGTAGGGGTATCACAAGTCGTAAGAGGGAGGTAACAATCACTCTTTACAATACACTGGTTAGGCCCCATCTGGAGTACTGTGTGCAGTATTGGAGGCCACACCTTCACAAGGACATTAACCAAATTGAGGCAGTCCAGAGAAGGGCAACCAAAATGGTGCAGGGACTGCATCAGAAGACATATGAGGACAGATTAACAGAGCTCAATATGTATACCCTTGAGCAAAGGAGGGAGAGAGGTGATATGATCAAAGCATTCAAACACCTTAAGGGCATTAACAAGGTGAAAGAGTCTAACATGTTTAAATATAAGAAAAATAGCAGGACAAGAGGACACAGCATGAGATTAGAGAGGGCCGATTAAGGGGGAATGTGAGGAAATTCTTTTTCACAGAAAGAGTGGTGGATGCATGGAATGGCTTACCACAAGAAGTGGTGGCTATGAATACAGTGCAGGGCTTCAAACAGGCATGGAATAGGCATAAGGGAGCAATACAAATGACTATGAATAGATAGGCCATTGGCAGAGCAAAGGCCTATGGCACATTTATAAGGTAGAAAAACAAATGGGCAGACTGGATGGGCCTTGCGGTCCTTATCTGCCATCAACTTCTATGTTTCTATGTTTCTATTATTCAACACATGAACCCTCTCCTTAAATCAGAAACCAGAGTTATTAAAAGTTTACTCTACAGCAAATTCACAGCATTCATTTTGTCATGCTACCTCACGTTCTGATCCGGCTGTACTCACAGCAGCAGATGTAAACAAGTGCAGTGCAGGAAGGGGAAAGAGTGGAAGTAGTATGAAGTTAAAAAAACACCTAGCAACAAAAAGTACACATCATTTTTCTTTTGTTTTGTTTTTTTACACACATGAAGCTTAATAGTGACACTGTGTTAGTTGGCTCACTATCCTCTTTAATAATGTAATTGTTCTAGTGAGAATAAAGTATTCAGCCTTTGGTCGTATACTTTGTTTACTCTGCAATCACATTGTAAGCCAGCATGCACAGTATCACAAAAACAATGCTTGGTGAAACCCTTGAAGACCAGTGTGATAAGCACAATTGCAAGGTGAGGTAGCCTCAGAGACAATCTATGATTCCTAGCCATTGTTAATGTTCCTATTTGGCTACAGTAGAAGGAAACAGTGTTTACTTGTATGAGAATCCTGGGAGGATGAACTGTTAAAATTGTTATTTTATTTATTGATTTTATAGTTGGTAACCAGGTGAGTGTACTTGGTCACATGACCCCTTTTCAGGCATGGCACAGACTTCAAGACACAAAATATTTTTCGATCTAAAGTCATTTTCTAGTTTATAGGGGAAAATACAGTCAGCATAAGCATAATTCAGTTTGACAGCTTTCCCCTGTTATTTAAATTTCAGGAGCCAGATTTTCAAAGGGTGTGACATGGCGCAGAGACAAAGTCCCGGGGCTGGATTTTCAGACACCCCTGAAATTGGTGCAGGTGCTGGGAACGTTGGTGCATGTGGGTGTACACTTGTGGAGCTGCAGTTTTTCCTACATGTGCTGGATTTTCTAAAACAGAGTGGTTTTTATAGCTGACTCCACAATTTATAGCAGCTTGCTATATATGTTTTGACATAGCTGCACCACAATGTTACACCTCATTGGACTAGGCATAACATCCTTTGCAGCTGTGCCTACCACCCATATGGAGCACAAGTTGAAAATTGGACTTTCTGCTGGTGCAGTTTCCTCACTCCCCTTCACTCCAGGGATCATTACACTTTCTCCTTTCCCCATCCTGACTCCTGTGCTGGAAATCTCCATTTTTTTTCACCTTCCCATAATCTGGAACCTGTTCCCCTCCTCTGCACCTCCTCATGCTCCCTCAGGCACCAGCTGAAACTTCTCCCCTCTCCCTGATGCTTCTGCTGCTTGCAGCCCACTACTATCCATGTGTTGGGCCCCCTTCTGGGTTCTCCTTTAGCCTGTATCCAGGCTCTAGTACTCTCTACCTTTGTACTGTCATTGTTCCCCTGCACAGCTCTCTCTGGTGATACATTAATAGTGCTCAATGCACCTGCTGCTTTATATTACACTTGTAATTGTGTTCATTCACGTACTTTGAATGCACTTTATTCAGTATCAGGTAATGTGACTGTGTGTTGTCTTATTGTACCTCCTGTTCCCTTACCCCCAAGTCACACCTGGAATTGAGCCTTGGATCAGTGTGCCTTTCTTTGTTACCGATTTTCAAATAAATTAAAGTCAATTCCAATCTCAAAAATACTGTTAAGTGGGAAGCTGAACTAAGGATGTGCAGACAGTATTGAATTGGCATGGGTACTACTGGATAGTGCCTTTCCTTGGATCATGTAGGGATAATCCAGATACTTGGAATGTCATCTACTATTACCTGTTTAAGCAACGGAGCAGAGAATGCTTCCAGATAATTGTTTTCTGACCTGATACGTGACAATCTGATTAATTCTTGTTTCATTAAATATGTGATATGGAGCTTATGGCCGGCTGGCTGGCTACTAACCTGCTATACATGTTTCTGTAATGGAGTGAATATGGAGATCTCATGGATCACATCTCTAAATTGCAGAGATAAAGCAGAACAAATAATACACTAAATACCCATCTCTAGGTTAAACCCGAAGAGCTAATGTTCCCACCCAAACTACTGAGACTCCCACACAGAAAGAATCCGAACTCAAGTTATAGATAACTATTTATGTAAACAATATCAAGCAAAATGATTGTATTGAAAGAAAACTCATTTTTTAATCAAATTTATTCCTTGAGTTCTCATGTTTATAATGAAAAGCCCCACAAATTATCAGACCCTTTAACATCTTGGTTACATATTCTAAGGTTGCAAACTTGAGCTGAAATGCATGAACTGCTTACTGAAGGATCAATTTCAATTATTAACATTATGGTCTGAGCTTTTCCCATTATTTGTAGTGCAATGGTTCTTGACAGATCTCTGCAAGTCTTGAAAATTTTGGTCCTATGTCATTAAGAAAATCCAGTCTAGTATCACTTTCCGGAATGGAGAGATTATCAGTCGATAAATTCCTTTCAAGCTCTCCTTCATAAGCATAAACATGAGGCCTGTAGAAAACTGCATTCTCTTCTTTGTCTTCAAGATGGCATAGCCTCTAAAAAGCAAAAATTCATAGTCAGTAAACAAAAAGAATCATTCTGTGCATAAAGCAAAAAGCATCAAGGTACATTACACAGCTTTTATGCTCTTGGTATGTTAAAGGAGAACTGTGCTGAACCTGTAAGTAACTTTTCCCAATATAAGCTATTTTTTAAGTACTGGTTAAAATTCTGTTATTATTCCATCTATCTGGGCCTTGAAGTAACCTTAGTGGGTGCTTCTACATTACAGTCTGGTGGTAAATATCATTTTAGAATTGTATGATGTAGTTTATGTCCCAAACAACCTCAGAGTTCTGTACTAGAACATAAATATATTGTACCAACAGGAACATAAACTACATCATACAGTTCTAAAATGGTTCTTATCAGCAGCATGTAAGTCAAAAACACAGACTAAGATAACTAAAAAGCATGGATGATTACAGCAATAACACAATTTGAACCAGTATTTAAATACAGCTTCTGCTGAGAAAACTGACCTATAGATTCAGCACCGTTCTCCTTTAAGTGGTGTACTAGACTTTAAAAGGTGTAGGGAAGGTGACATTGTGGAGTACACCACAAAACCAAGGGTAGAGAGCCTCATTAAATTTGAAGAACGTATACTGAAGAAACATCATCATTAATATTCCTCAAAATTATGATTAACAACAGTGGGTCCTACTCAGGATGGAGCTGAGTATGTGCCAGAAAGGGCATGTACCAAACCAGTCAATTGCACATTGCATATCTGCCCATCAGACATGCGGGTCTAGGATGCACAACCCCTGGCAAGCAGATACACAGATATGGAATTCTAGGAAAGGAGAGGAGCCAGAGGGGGAACAGGCCTCAACACCATGAGTTTCCAGTTGAAAAACTTGACTGGTCTCACAGTGGGTCTCTGCTCTACAGGAGCAGGGGAAGGAAATATATGGCAGTCCATAGAAGGACTCCCAGTTCCTATGCGACTGGATGTAAATTTAGTTCAATAAACATACTTGTGTCCTGCCACCATGTTCCTCACCCCAGTCCTCTGTGTCATGAAGGATGGGGCTGGGGTCCATAACATCAGGTACTGATGTGTTCCCCAGACAGCTGTCAGGTGGTGGGCACCTGTTACAGTAGCTCTCAGGCTTGTGTAATGAACACCCCTTCTGACACTGGCCTGGCAGAGTGTAAATGGCATCATGCAAGCTGTGCTACACTGACCAGTTGCTGGCATGCTCATGCCCCACCCACGGCCCTGACTAGCTGAACAGTTGTGCGGATACAGGAGCAGTGAAGGCCAGGGAGGGATGCATGGTAGGAGCTAGCTGTTCATGCATCCTTGGGTATCCCAAGATGTGTGTATTTCAGCCTTATGTACTGCAAATTGCAGTGAGTAGGGCAGCATAATAACGCTGAACAGAACCCAGAAAGCGTATGCCTGTAAATATCAGAAACTGTAACTACTCTTATCAGCATTCTGAATTAAGCAAGTAATACAGTAAATATTACTTTGTATACCAGTGTGCTGTCATGCTTGATAACATGTGCCCTCCTGGCTGTTTTACTTGCTGAACATGGATAAAGTAACTGGAAAATACCACTAGGAAGGAAGCAACAGAATATAGTGGCCAATAAAGCATTATGCTGTTGTTTTGGAGAATACCGTATTTATCAGACAGCTTGTTTCTGGATTCTAATCATTTAGCGAGGGATGGGCAAATCAGTGGCCTTGAAATCAGAACCTCACCAGGATCTCACAGGGTCCAACAGACCTAGGCAGATTAGTTCCTTTCCATTAGTGTATCAGGTCCACCTTTCTCTTTAATTTTTTTAACACAGAAATCCTCACTGCCAGCTGCAAGAAACACCTACTGCCCTGCAAAACAAATGACTAAAAACATTACAAATGTTACCTGCTGCACCAATACTGCTCCGGTGCACTCCCTTGCAGTGCTACAAGTGTGCATGCTTATGGCACTGCTCCTGACAGCATAGGAACAGCTATCCAAAAGTCAATGGTGGTCGAATTGGTGCACACAGACCAGGCAAGGAGGGAGTAGACTAGCTGAAGGAGCTTTATGTTAATTTTTTAAGTTAAGGCATTCGGTGTGGGACAATGACAGTGATGGAAGCAATGGCAGGGTAATAGACTATGGGGCCATGAGGATTAGGATCATAAGATATGAGGACTGTGAAGGTGAAGGTGGTGGGGAATTGGGTGTGTGTGTCTTTGGGGCTCTGGCAGCATTGGCATCAGCAGATGAGTGGGAGCAGGGTGTTCCTAAAGTGGTAGGATGAGAACCAGTAGATTTGAGGGGACAGGGTTGTAGATACTGGGGCAACATTGTTCATACTGATGCAGAGTGGGTGCCAGCAGACTGAAGGGATGGGGTGGTCATATGGGAGTTGGGTTGGCATCAGCAGGTGAGGAGCAGGTTGTGCAATCCATACTGGGGCTCTATGAGTCACAATAAATTGGATGGGGATCAAAGATGTACACACTGGAGTGGGGAGGGTGTCATCAGAAGGAATAGCTGGAAGTATGCATATTGGGATAGTGAGAGAGGCTGGCAATGTAACTCATGTATACCACTCTCTAACACAGAGGGCAACGGAATGGAACATACATGGTATCTTTATAGCCAAGAAGAAAGGGAGACAGTACAAGAAATGATGGGCCAAGAGTATTTTTCGGTCTATAAAATGTGATGTGTAGAATGGAGTTAGAAACTCAGACTAATACACTAGGGTTAGAAAATTACTTTATTTTGTATTTTTAGTGCATTTGTTTTCTGATATTAACATTCATTTCTGAAAGGTTCTGATTGGCATCAAAAGAGACTCTGTCACAACTAATTAGGCCTTTAACCAGGATGTTGGTCCTGACAAGAATTGTTAGGATCTTTTAGGGGGTATCCATTGATACAATCACTCTAATTAAATGATCCACAGTAGTAACTTAAAATACTGAGGGTTAGAAAACCCTAAATTAAGCAATGCAAATAGATTATTTTCAACTTCTCCCCAGTTGTAGATACTGCAATATGAAGGCCATGCTAGATTTACAAAATTGAAAAGCACAAAACCTGCATGGTCATAGCCAGCAGAAGCTGCTGTACTAAGGGTCATGCACATTCAGACAACCAGATAAAAAATAGAACAGATCTCACCATCTACGAAAGTCAATGGAATGTTAAAAAAAAGAACATCAAAAAACACCCGATGCCTGGTACTGTTTGATGCTCTGCCACTTCATCAGGGTGGTCCCTTTAAGCCTTTGTCTATGGTGAGTGCTCTTCTTTGTGTGCCTGCATAAGGCTTAACAAAATTACACAACACTTTGGGAGAACCAGGAAGAGCACCATGATGGATGAGGATGGAGGGAGTATGATGTAATAACAGGGACAGATGTTGAATTTCTAACCAGAGTTAAAAGTGTCTTCCAAACCTTTGTAGTGGCAGCACACACTGGTCCCTTACTGTGCATAAGTAAAAAGAAGAAAGTGTATGCCACCCCTGTGAAAACCCTCACCAACATTGTTTGGCAACCAAATTGGAGAGGGTAGGGTAATATAAAAGGGGTACTCTTTGTGTTACCTCATGACTTTTTCATGCCAGCCTTACTAGTCTGTTTGTTATTTCTGCAGTAAGGGATTATACTGGGTGTGATGTGATGGGATAATTGCACATCTCTTGCTGAAGCACAAGGTCAAAGCTAACTGTGTCCACTACCCAGATAGTGTGAGTATATATTTATTCCATTTTTGTTTACCAAGTAGGTGAACGAGATAGCAAAATGCATATTTTGAGGCATGACCTGGGAAATGACAACAGACAAACAATACAACAAATAACTGTAACAACAAATTCATACAGAATGGTATTGCAAATACAGACAGTTTATCAGTACTGAAAGAGAAATTACAATTTCTGAATAAGAAACACATGCATATACAAACATACTACTTTACACTGATGACGATGGACCTAAGCTATATTAGGGTGCCAAATGAATAGGCAAACAAGGATAGATGTGTGCACTGTGGTGCCAGACTGACAGGACCAACTAGAGGCAGGAGCAGGTAAATGCACTAAACAGGTACCCTCAGTATTTTCTATGAAAGGCAAGGATTGTCAGACACTGATGAAGCTCACATGGAACAGCATTCCATAGCCTTGGAACAAAATTGAAAATTGCTGTCACCTATTTTTATACACATTTTCAGAATATGCAATGCAGCATGCTCAGTAGATCTCAGATGGAAGGCACTATGAGCAGGCTGAAGGAGTGAAGCAAGAAACAAGAGGAATTGACTCTTCATAATATTATGCCTCCACATTCTCCTTCTTGCTTCTTGTCACCAACCCCATCCAATCTGCAATGGACAAAAGCCAAGTCATCGTTCCATCTTCATAGACCTAGTGAAGGCCTTTGACTCTGTCTCTCACTACCTCTCAATCCAAAAATGTCACTCCTCCAGCCTTGCCTCTCCTGCCACAAATTGATTCAGATCCTGCCTTCATAACAGACAACAATCTGTGCAAGTTGGAAATGTTGTCTTCCCCCACTACCCACCCAAACCGGCATCTCCCAAGGATCCATACTTGACCCTATTCTTTTCTCCTTATTCATAAATGATCTTCCTTCCATTTGCTCCCCCTACAATATCCACATTTTATTTTTATTTTATTTAGTTTTTGTTGACCGGGTAAGTGCACTAGACAAATCCTGTCTATTTTCAGGCACGACCCGGGGGAGCGGGATACAGATGAATGCCAACTGACCTTGAACCAGATTAAGATGTTGGTGGTATTTTTTTTAGTGAATGAGGGAAATTTGGCCAGGACATTGGGGACATTCCCCTACTCTTTTTGATAAGTGCCATGAGATCTTTAACATCCACCTGAACTACCGCCAATCCAGGCAGAAGGGACCTCGGTTTAACGTCTCATCCAAAAGACAGTACCTCAGAAGTGCAGCACGCCTGTCATGCTGCACTACAGTGTCAGTACTGAGATATTAATTCAAGTGCCAGATGTGGGAACTGAACCCACAGCCCTCTGATCTCCTGGTCTCAGAGGCGAGTGTGCTACCTACTGAACCACTGACACTGCAACATGTACAGTATGTGGATAACACTGTGTTATACTTTTTCAGCCACACTGCTATTGATGTAACCTCCCCTTTGCAGCATGACTTTGACAAAGTGCAAACATGGTTCTGGTAAAACCAGTTAACATTAAACTCCACAAGCTGTATAGTGGTTGTTACAGATAAGTTTCGCAGTGCCGAAATATACCTCGGTGGACGCGATGTGCCACTTGGTATATGGAGCTGCACCGAGAAATACCTCGGTACTGCTCCATATGCGGTAAGTGGTGACCGAGTGCTTAATTAGTTAAATCAGTAAAATTCCCCATCAGCTACAGCTTAAGTGCACCAGATGGCACTATTTAGAGTTTAATTTATGTTAACTGCATCAAGTTTCCAGTAGGTGTCCCCACAGTCTAACAAAGCTGTGTGCCGTGATACCAGTGGTGATTTCTGCTCTTCCATGTTTCCCCAGTATTGCTTTAGAAAGTGATTTGAATTAGATGCTTACAAATTATACGGTGCTTTATGTGGTTTCATTCACATCATTCATATCCCCTCATGTGGTAGTGCACTTCCACCCTATGTGATGATGTAAACTAGATTGTGCCATAATTGCATTTCAGCCCCCCCAACTAAACCCCAAAGGACATTAAAAATAAGATTATTAAAAGTGCATTTCTTAATCATTCCCTTGTTGACCATACTTTCATCCATAGAAGTCATGGAGACCTCCTATCTTTTGGACTGCTTTCTGCAATCATTGGTCCATATGATTCTACTCATAATGCAGAAATGGTAATTCGTGGAATGTTGGACATGAACTGAGCTGCCAGCCACCTTCTGATACACTACTTCCATAGTTTGTTATGGTGTGTGTAAAAATGAGTTCAGTGATTTGCGGAGTTAATTATAAAGAGGTGGGTACCTGATGAAGTAATAATGATTCATGGGTACTACTGTAGTTACTTTTACTTTTTTTTTTATAATTTCCCGATGTTTCAAGAATTGATTAATTAAGGTCATTGCTACTGTATATTCAAAATAAAACAGCCTGCAGCCTAAGCACACCCCTAGCTGAAGTAAGTCAAGTACAGTATTTATTAAACCAACAAGTAGTTATACTTTTAGCATTTATTACTTTGCAGTTGGTTGTAAAACAGGCATGTCCTCACTCAAGCTTTTTTATTTTTAAACATTGCAAAACATATTAAGAGAATGCCGAGTAGGTGAGCTCTAATACTATTCAAAAATGTAATACATATTTTAATTCAGGAACCCATGAAAATATCACATACAGTAACATGTGCAGTCTTTTGGAACAGAATGCTAATGATCTTTCTTGGTGGCTACTCAATGAATGAAATGGCGGAGATTCATTTGGTGGCAAATTTCAAAAGTTAGAAAATTACAGTATTTGTACTATTTGGTGTGATTAAGGTGGCACACAGGTCCTTATTCTTTGTCTACTCACCAGCACTCTATACCTGCCCCACCCTCCAACAACTATGTTTTTCTTCCCTGAGACTAAAAAATTGTAATCCAAGCCATGTTAGGCAGCTCCCCCTTCCCCAATTTCCATGATGCATTCTCTGAAGTCTGGGAGCAAGTAATTCATGATGTCATTCCTCCCCCAGACTATTTTGCCTGCCTCGGGTTGGGGGAAAAAAAAAAAACACATTCCTGGATCAGTGTCTACTTTCCTCACCCAAGCCATTCTGTCTCCTAATAGGGTCATGGAGCAAATAACAGCTGCTATCAACTGTTCCTACCCCCCCCCAAAAAAAGCTGCTATGGGCACCTGGGTCCAGCAGTCTGGATCATCTACTCATAGAAACATAGACTTTGACAGCAGATAAGGACCGAATGGCCCACCTAGTCTGCCCATTTCCCTACCTACAGGATAGGCCGCAGATCCTAGTTAACCAACAGCCTATTTCTTCCTACCCCCCACAAGAATTGCCTTAAGTCTGTCCAATGCATTCTTGAATTCACCCACAGTTTTAGACCCCACAACCTCCTCAGGAAGGCTGTTCCATGCATCCACTACCCTCTCTGTGAAAAACTACTTCCTCACATTGCCCCTGAGCCATCCCCCCATCTTCAAATTGTGTCTCCTTGTTCTTGCACATCTCTTTTTCTGAAAGATGCTACCCTCTTGGACTTCGTTGATTCTACTGAGGTACTTAAACATTTCTATCATGTCCCCCCTCTCCCTCCTTTCCTCAAGGGTATATATATTAAGCTCATTTAGTCTCTCCTGATATGGCCTCTCTTGCAGACCCTGCACCATTTTAGTTGCCTTCCTCTGGACTGCCTCCATCCTGTCTATGTCCTTGTGGAGATGGGGTCTCCAGAAATGGATGCAGTACTCCAGATGGAGTCTCACCAACTGTCTGTACGGAGGGATAACAACTTCCTGTTTTCTACTGGTGATGCCTGTCTCTGTACATCCCTGTATACCCCCGGCCCTCCCTATTGCCTTCATTGCTTGCTAACCTTAAGGTCATCTGATATGATTACCCCCAGGTCCCTTTCCATTTTTGTTGTTGTTACTACCCCCCCATTGTGTAATCTTCCCCTGGGTTTTTGATTCCCAGGTGCATTATATTGCACTTCTTTGCATTGAACTCAAGCTGCCATACTTCTGACCATTCCTCCAACCTTGCTAAGTCCCTTCTCATCCTTTCCACACCTCTTTGTGTATCAACCCTGTTGCAGATCTTTGTGTCATCTGCAAAGAGGCATATGTTTCCTTCCAATCCCTCTGCAATGTCACGTATACAGACATTAAAAAGGACTGGACCCAGTACTGAACATGCAGTACCCCACTAGTAACCCTTCTTTCTTCAGAGTGGACTCCATTTACAATTACCTTCTGTGTCCTGTTGTCCAGCCAATGTTTTACCCAGGCTACCACCCTGGGATCCACTCCCAGGCTGGTTAATTTGATTATTAATCTTTTGTGTGGAGCTCTATCAAATGCCCTGCTAAAGTCTAGCTAGACCATGTCCACAGCCCCTTCCTGGTCTACTACTTTGGTCATTCAGTCAAAGAAATCAATTAGATTCATCTGACATGATCTTCCCACTGTGAACCCATGCTGCCTTGGGTCCTATGCCCCACTGGCCTCTAGGTACTTAATAATTCTTTCCTTCAGAAGTGATTCCATCACTTTCCCTACCACAGAGGTCAAACTAACAGGTCTGTAGTTTCCTGCCTCTGTCTTGCTCCCACTTTTGTGAAGGGAATCTCATCCACCTTCCTCCAGTCCTCAGATACTACACCATCCTCTCATGATTTGTTAAAAAGGGTAGTCAGTGGTGTCACTAGTTCTCCCATTAATTCTTTTAGAATTCTGGGGTGAATTCCATCAGGCCACATTGCTTTATCCACCTTCAGTTTTAGGAGTTCTTTCAGAACCCTTTCTTCTGTGAAATAACTGGGATCGACCTCCCTATCCAGAGTGCTTCTGTTAATTGGATTAGGCTCCTCCTCATTTGTGAATACTGAGTAGAAGTATTCATTCAGTATCCCTGCTTTTTCACTGTCCCTCTCTGCCCACCCACCGTCCATTTTATTCAGCCTTATTATACCTCCCTTTGTCTTTCTATGCTCACTGATGTACCTATAAAAGGTGTTATCCCCCTTCTTAACTGAGTTGACTATCTTTTCCTCAGTTTGGGACTTTGATATTCTGACTTCCCTCCCTGCTCCATCCCACAAAAGTGGGACCAAGACAGAGGCAGGACACTACAGACGTGTCAGTTTGACCTCTGTAGTAGGGAACATGATGGAATCACTTCTGAAGGAAAGAATTGTTAAGTACCTAGAGGCCAGTGGGGCACAGGACCTAAGGCAGCATGGGTTCACAGAGGGAAGGTCATGTCAGACAAATCTAATTGAGTTCTTTGACTGGGTAACCAAAGTAGTAGACCAGGGAGGGGCTGTGGACATGACCTACCTAGACTTTAGCAGGGCATTTGACACAGTCCCACACAAAAGATTAGTAGTAAAATTAACCAGCCTGGGAGTGGATCCCAGGGTGGTAGCCAGGGTAAAACATTGGCTGAACAACAGGACACAGAAGGTAATTGTAAATGGAGTCCACTCTGAAGAAAGAGGGAGTACTAGTGGGGTACTGCAGGGTTCAGTACTGGGTCCAGTCCTTTTTAATGTCTTTATAAGTGGCAATGCAGAGGAACTGGAAGGAAAAGTATGCCTTTTTGCAGATGACACAAACATCTGCAACAGGGTTGATACACAAGAAGGCGTGGAAAGGATGAGAAAGGACTTGGCAAGGTTGGAGGAATGGTCAGAAGTATGGCAGCTTGGATTCAATGCAAAGAAGTGCAAAGTAATGCACCTGGGAAACAAAAACCCAGGGGAAGATTACACAGTGGGGGGGGTAGTAACAACAACAAAAATGGAAAGGGACCTGGGGGTAATCATATCAGATGACCTTAAAGTTGGCAAGCAATGTAAGAAGGTGGTAAGGAGGGCTGGGGGACACTAGGATGTATAGGGAGAGGTATCACAAGCAGAAAACAGGAAGTTGTTATCCACCTGTAAAGACAGTTTGTGAAACCCCATCTGGAGTACTGCGTCCAGTTCTGGAGACCCCATCTCTGCAAGGACATAGACAGGATGGAGACAGTTCAGAGGAGGGCAACTAAAATGGTGCAGGGTCTGCAAGAGAGGCCATATGAGGGCAGATTAAAGGAGCTTAATAAGTATACCCTTGAGGAAAGGAGGGGGGCATGATAGAAACATTTAAGTACCTCAGTGGAATCAACGAAGTCCAAGAGGGTAGCATCTTTCAGAAAAAGAGATGTGCAAGAACAAGGAGACACAATTTGAAGATAGAGGGGGGGCAGCTCAGGGGCAATGTGAGGAAGTATTGTTTTCACAGAGAGGGTGGTGGATGCATGGAACAGCCTTCCTGAGGAGGTTGTGGGGTCTAAAACTGTGGGAGAATTCAAAAATGCATTGGACAGACATAAGGCAATTTTTGTGGGGGATAGGAAGAAATAGGCTGTTGGTTAACTAGGATCTGCAGCTTATCCTCTAGGTAGGGATATGGGCAGACTAGGTTGGCCAAGTGGTCTTTATCTGCCATCAAAGTCCATGTTTCTATGTTTCTATGCTTCCTTCTGCCTTAACTGGTACAGTTCTTTGTCCTGCTCCTTCTGTGTTTCCTTATACTTCCTAAATTATATATTTTTCTCCCTAACCTTCTTCTCCACCTCTCTTGAGAACCATAGTGGCTTTTTCTTTTATTTTGATTTGTTTATTTGCTTCACACAAAGGTTTGTTGCCTCTGTGATGGCAGTTTTGATGTTTCCCAATTGTTGTTCCACCCCTCCTTCTAGCCTGTTTGCTAGTGCTTTTCTAATGCACTCTTCCATCTTGCCAAAGTCAGCCCTCCTGAAGTCCAGTACCTTCACTTTTGTGTGGCTTGACTCTGTAGCTGAGTTTATCATGAACCACACTGTTTCATGGTCACTTGTTCCTGGATGGATACCTACTTCTAGATCTGAGATTCTCTCGCTGTCCCCATTTGAGAGTATGAGGTCTAAGATTGCTCCCTCACAAGTGGGTTCCAAAACTAGCTATCTGAGGCATGCCACCTGTAGGGCATCAAGAATGGGCCTGCTCTTAGATGTGGCTGCAACGAAGTTGCTCCAGTTAACATCTGGCATATTCAGGTCCCCCATCAGCAATATATCTCCTTTCTCTGCCATCCTAAGGATGCCATCTATCATATCCTTGTCCATTCCCTCCCCCTGTTATTGGCATCTGTATACAACCCCTGTGCAGATCGGGAGGCAGTATTGCACAGTGGTTTAAGGCTCTGAGCTGCAAATCTGGAGACCTGGGTTTGAATCCCACAGCCCCCACTTGCATACTGTGTGACCCTGAGCAAGTCACTTAACTTCCCTGTGCTCCCAGGTTGCACCTGTAAACACGCTTTCAGTGTAGTGTGTCTCACCTTGTTAAACAATTGGGAAAAAAAAAGATTGTGGTGCCATTTCCAGTCTCTAAGGTGACCCACAGTGCCTCCTCTCCTACCTGTTTACTCTTTTGTTCCATTGCTTTTATCCCTTCCCTTACATAGATAGCTACTCCTCCCCCTCTTCTACCCTCCCTGTCTCTCCTGTAGCTTGTGTACCCTGGTATGTTAACATCCCAGTCATAGTTCTTTGTGTACCATGTTTCTGTGACTGCTATGATAGCCAGGCATCCCTCTTCCATCAAGACCACCAGTTCAGGGAGCTTGTTGTCCAGACTACGGGCAATGGTACTCATTACCCTCCATTTCTTGATAACCTTACCCCTTTTAGCCCCATCCTATCCGTATTGCCTTTTTCATTTTCTCCATTTACCCCAGCCCTTCTCCCTATCGACATCTCTATCTTGGTGTTTACCTTACTTACTACACTGACTTTTTGGGATGCTAGGATTTCCCTGCTCCTTTCCAGTGTCTCCCCTCTTGGCTAGTTTAAATGCTTGCCAATGAAGCATTTAAACCTATCACCTAGGATCCTAGTTCCCCTCCTGGACAGATGCAGACCATCACACTAGTATAGGCCTGCATCACTCCAGGTGGACCCCAGTCCCCAATGAAGCCAAATCCCTGAGCTCTGCACCAGTTTTTCAACCACTGATTGAATCCTATGGTGTGGAGCACCCTAGCCTCACCCATGCCATAGACAGGCAGCACCTCCAAGAAGGTTACCATGCATGCTACTTGTTTAAGGCCCCTCCCCAACTCCACAAATGCTTTCTGCACTGCTCTGATCCCTTTCTCTGCCAGGTCATTTGTCTCTAGGTGGACAATGACATCCAGCTCCCTCCCCTGTGCAGCTGCTCCAGCAATCATGAGGATTTACTCCCTGTCCCTCAAAGCCATGATGCCAGGCAGGCACCTTACCTCCATCTCCCCTTCCTCCCCCAGCTCTACCCCACTAACAATGGAGTCCCCCACCAGGAGTTGTTTTCTTCCCTTGTGGGGTCCCATGCCATGCTCCTGTGTGTCTCCTTTGTGGAGGTTCCCAGCATCCTCCTTGGTCTCCACTGCAGGTGCCTCCATAGAGGAACCACACTTTGCCAGAATGGCATATGAATTGGGAGACGTACAACTGGAGGGATGTGCCTCTGTTCCACCACCCTCACCCTCCCTGAGTGCACTGTGGTTCAACCTCTCCTCTTTCTTGGCAACCTCTGAGGCAACAGCAGTGGCCCTGGTGGTCCCTGGGTGGGAGAGGAGGTTCCCCAAATCCTGGCCAACTCAGCCTGGAGATGAGAAAACTCCTCCCTCAGCCCAGAGAGGTGCCTGCAGATGGGACAACACTACAACATCCAGAACATCTCCTGGAAGACTGGTGTTGCACTGCACCACTTCCATCATGCCTTATTTCTGGCCCCTTAACTGTTGTTTTGAATACTTACTCTTTCCTCTGTTTATTTATTTCTTTTTTCTTTTTTTCTCTCTACTTACTTACTGCCTCTGTGCCCTTTAAGTGCCTGATCTTCCTTTTCTAAAGCAAGAAGTTCCTATATTGTCACACTGTGAGGTTCAATTTTTGCACCCCCCTTCGTAGACCTACCCCAGTGGAGATGGTCAAGTACTGCCCTTTACGGGATGTTACTCCCACCGGTCTAACTGCGGTTCTTGACCTATCAGAATTTCCTGGGTTGAGCTTAAATCCAGAAGTAATGGTGCAAGCCTATAATAAGGCTGTCACCTCCGCTTGGATTTAATTGCTCCCACCAGTGTCTCTCCCTTCACCCCGATTCCCTGGTTTGATCAGGATCTGAGGGAGTTGCGGAGACTTGGTCGCAGGTTGGAGAGATGTTGGCGGAAGTCCAGCTTAGATGCCAACCATCTTAGACTCCTAGAGCATTATAAACTCTATCAGTCAGCAATTACTCATAAGAAGGCAGTGTTCCTGTCTGGAGAAATTGCTGCTGCTCAGAATTGACCAGCCCAGCTCTTCCGAACAGTAGACGGGCTGTGCAACCCAGCCTGTCTGCAGGTTCGTCGAGCCTTTTCACAGTTATAGTGTGTGGAGCTTGCTCGATTCTTTGCCGATAAGGTGGCCGACATCAGGGCTGAGATTTGCGCCGACCCCTCCATGGGAGTTGTGGTGGTCCAGCCTATGGTTGCAAGCACACTGTTCACCTGGAATTCCTTCATAAGGCCAGAAATCGAGGATATTATGAGGATTGTCCAGGGTATGTGCACCACAAGCTGTAGTTTAGACCTGGGTCCCACAGGCCTGATTATGGGCTGTGGGGAGGTCATCTTCCTGGTTCTTGCCAGGATAGTCGGGTGTTCCTTGGACACTGGTGAATATCCCCACTCCCTGAAGGAAGTGGTGGTGACACCAGTGTTGAAAAAGGCATCTTTGGACCCCGACTCCCTGGCAAACTACAGACCCATCTTGAACCTCCCCTTTGTTGGGAAGGTAATCGAGAAAGTGGTGGCAGACCAGTTGGACAACCATCTTACCATCCATAATATCTACGATCCTCTTCAATCAGGTTTTCACAAGAGACACAGCACTGAGACTGCGCTGGTTCGGGTCCTCAATGATCTCCTGATGGTGAGAGACCAGAAAAAATGGTCCATTTTGGTCCTTCTGGATTTGTCAGCAGCATTTGACACCGTAGACAATGGGGTACTGCTTGAGCCCCTGAGATGCATCTGTGGGCTATCGGGCTTGGTGCACAGATGGTTTACTTCCTTCTTCACAGGTAGAACTCAGAGGGTGGTATCGGGGAATTTTTCCTCCGATCCTACTGCTTTGACCTGTGGGGTGCCTCAGGGCTCTGTGCTATCCTCCATGTTGTTTGCGGTGTACATGCTTCCCCTCAGAGACATTGTAAGATGATATAGGCTGGAGTTTCATTGTTATGCCGATGATACCCAGCTCTGTCTGTCTTTTGTACCTGACCAGAATAGAGCACTCTCAGTGTTTAATAACTGTCTCAGGGAGATCCAGGATTGGATGAGGTCCAGCTGGTTGAAGTTGAACTCTGGGAAGATGGAGGTGTTGGTTGTGGATCCTGGCCACCAGATTGAGGGGTCTGGGGCACTTCAAAGCTCTGGTTTATTCCTGGGAGATGCGGAGCTCCCGATTTCTGAATGGGTGCGAGACCTGGGGGTGATCCTTGACAATCAGCTGACATTGCATGTGCAAGTGTCGGCAGTCGTTAAGACATCCTTTTACCATCTTAGGAACATCACCAGAATCAAGCACCTTGTTCTATCCGGCGACCTACCCACGCTGATCCACGCCTTTGTGACCTCGTGTCTGGACTACTGCAACTCCCTTTACTTTGAGCTGCCTGGGGTTGATATCTTCCGCTTGCAGCTAGTGCAGAACTCGGCAGCCCGGTTGTTAACGGGGACTCCTCGTTCCTCTCATATTACACCAGCACTCTGAGACCTGCACTGGCTGCTGATTCAGTGGCGGATCACCTTTAAAGTCGGTCTTCTGACTTATAAAGCCCTACATGGGTTGGGCCCAGATTACCTGAAAGAGCTGCTGGTGCCTTACCGACCGACGCGACCACTCCACTCAACCAACAAGGGGTTGCTAGAGATCCCGAGGGTCATTTTAAAATCTTCTGGTGCCCGAGCTTTTATGTTCGTGGTGCCGACCCTCTGGAATTCTCTACCACGCTGGATTCGAGAGTGCATGACGGTGGAAGGTTTTAAAAAGGGCCTAAAGTCTTTTTTATGGAATAAGGCATTTTTAGATAATTTTGATGCCTATTAATTGCCCTGCTGTTAATTCAGTTATATGATGTTTTAGTATGTTTTTATTCTGTACTTTATTGTAATGCACCTTGGTTTTAAGAAAGGCGTAGATAAATAAAGTTTATTATTATTATTATTTCTCAGTAGTCTCCTCACTTGCTCAGATTCAGACCTCCAGCAGCTAGGGGAAGGGGACGGAGAGCTACTCTTTTCCTTCTAGGATGGTGAGTCTTTTGTGGCTCTGTGATCATGCACGTCCTGCTCCCAAACAGGAAGTTCCTGTTGTCAGTCAGATCCTGTGCCTATAAAAGTAGAACTTGGTTCAGGTGGGGGTGGAGGGGAAGGAAGGAGGGCAATATAGTCCCAGTAGAGAAGTATAGTTATAACAGCAGCTCCTTCTTCTTGGTGTTCTCTGCCTGTTCTCTAGCAGAAGCTATCTAGGGCAGTTTTTAAATCTGATTTATCCTGGCTTCCTTCTAGCTAAGCCACCCCCCCCCACTTTATAGCTCTTTCTACACTTAGTTAATTGCAAAGATAACAATTCCCTTCAGCCACCTGAGACAAACACCTAGATAAATACACAGATAACAATTCCCTTTAGCCAACTCAGACAAATACACTAACTTTTTTTTTTGTTTTGTTTTTACCCCAAATTAAAGGACCCAGTAGTGGAGTTCTAGTTCTTTAGTCCCAGTAGAGAAGTATAGTTATAACAGCAGCTCCTTCTTCTTGGTGTTCTCTGTTGTTCTCTGGCAGAAGCTCCTTTCAATTATAAATGATCTCTCACAAATACAAAGGTTCATTTAAAACCTATATGATTTGTTCATGTGTGGGGGTAAGGAATTTCTGCAATACTGTCTTTACTGACTATTTCATAAATCAGGCATTTTTTCAGTGTGTTCTACATTTGCAGAGCCCGTTTCTAACTCCTACATTGAAATTACAGTGATACTTTCCATACAATTAATTTGAGTTTAACAAACCCCGAAATTTTAATAAATGCCTGTCAGTGACCAACAAGGGCTTGGGGTGCTGCCAGCCTAGATTGAGCAATTATTAACAATAGCCCCCAAAATACAAAAGTTCATTTAAAGCCATTCATGATTTCTTTGTGGGGTTCAGAAATAATTACAATTCTGTCCTTGGTGACTAATTTATATATCAGACATGTTTCCACTGAGTTCTGCATTAGTTCTTCTTTTGAACACACTCACATTCTCCAGGTGTACTACTCAGCACCCTTTGGTAACAGTTGACTCCATTAACACGCTTAACTCCTTGATTGATTAGATTCAGGTTAAAAAAACAGAAACAACTGAGCTAGCCCAACACCAGTTAATGCCATTAACCCTACCATTAACAAGGTGATTGGCATGTTTCTGAGCAGCACAATGATTTTATCATAGTACACAAAAGGTAGTAGCAGCAGCTCAGGTTTGTTATACTGTGTTTTAACACGGGTTGCTATGATACAAAAAGGAAAAAAAAATGTGACAGAGGGCAGGCAATGAGCAACATCCAACCCCCATCCCGGTACTAGTGGAGCATTATAGCCACACTGCCCCCTTCTCTTGGACCTGTCAGCAAAAGAGACAATAAATCATCATTGCAGTGCCCTTTTAATTGTATCTGTTTTTGCTTCACCTATTAAAAAAGCATGCATTTGCCTCATTCTGTACAGTAATCTGTCAGTGAAATGTGGGAGAGAATTAAGACCACTAAATAGTCAAAGAACACATGTTCAAGGCTGTGTAAAATAATATTAGCATAGCAACACCTACCCAGAAAGTATAATGACAGCATATCAGACTCTCAAGTGATCCTAAAAACAAATATGAAAACAAGTTTTCAGATTCTAAAAGAAATAATACTGCACCAACAGAAACTGCTTGAAGGCTAAAGAGATGATTTGAGCAAGCACTGCTTCCCACATCATTTTCTGTGGTACATCATTAATTCCTTTTATATAGAGTTAAGACCTGTTTTCATATTTGCTTTTATTTTTATGATCACTTGAGAGTCTGGTATGCATCACTATATGTTAATTGTTTCTTTGACATGTTGCAGTCTTAGTGCCCTTCCAAATTTCACTGACAGACTAAAGAACAAGGTGAATATGTATTTTAATAGGCAAAGCACATTAAGAGGGAACAGGGCACCATGATTCTCACACCACAAAACAACAACATGATATGACTGACTAACAAACTTTACATCAGTCTGCCTCAGACTCTTGTAAACTGCTGACAGGAGTCATGGACTGAAACACATGTGGAGTAGATATTGTATCTGACTGGGGTATTTCTTTTAAAATAAAAAGAACAGAGAGGCGTACAAATAAGAAATTAAGTAAAATGTATTGAAAACCATTACAAAATTTCTAATTTAACTCATTAAGGCAAAGAGGACAAGACATCACTCTATGAAGAACACTGCTGGTCTCTGCTCTGTTTCAAACTCATTGTGCTTACCTCCCAGGTCATCATTTCCAGTTCAGGCAGTGACATCTGCCTGCTGCCCACACTTTGCCACTGAATAGCATTGAATATAATGCAGGGGGATTTAGGTTTACAACTACTATTGAATCAACATTGATTTTGACTAATATAGTTAAAAAAACAAGTGGTCTCTTTACTCCAATTCTTCTGAGTATCTAGCCAAAGCTCAGTCAACCAGTTCTTTAATACAGGGATAGAAACTGATACTGCAAAAGCTGAATTATTTAAAAAAAATGCCCAGCTAAAATCCTGGTTGTCAGGACAGCATTATTTTATCCAAGCAATTTAATAGTACAAAAAAGGCATGCAAGGTTTCAAATGGACAGCTTAGATAACTCTGGTCATGCTGAATCAATGTGGGGGGCACAAACAGGCACTGCAAATGCAGAACTCAGTGGAAAAATGCTCGATATACTGTATAAATTGGTCCTGCAAGGACAGCATTGTAATTACCAGTATTTCTGAACCCCACAAAGGAATAAATCCTGAATGGCTTTAAATTAACGTTTGTAGTTTTGGGCTAGTGTTAATTGCTTACTCCAAGCTACCAGCAGCACCCCAAGCTCTTGTTGGTTATTGACATGCATTTGTTTAAATTTTGGTTTGTTAAAATTAAATCAGTTGTATGGAAAATATCACTGTAATTTTGCCAAATATTCTAAATCTGCTGAATCAATGTGGGAGTTAGAAACGGATGCTGCAAATGCAGAACATACTTGACAATTACCCTACATGGAAATATCCCCGACTTATGAAATAGTCAACAAAGACAGTATTGTAGTACTTCCTGACCCCCACATATGAACAAATCATATAGGTTTCAATTGAACCTTTGTATTTGTAGGCAACTGTTTATCATTTTTCAATTCAGACTAATGCTTGTTCTGATTTTTTTTATCTACAGTACCTCTCTTTGTCCTCCCCCCCTCCCGGACCTTACTGTCTTGCAATTTCTAAACGCATTGGATGGGTGAAAAACACTTGAAGATATACATATAACTTTCTTATGAAAATGATTTTAGTGAAGAAGCATTGTGGGCAACCTTTCTCAATTTGTGTAAATGGCACAAACATTGTTGATAATATATAGTGTGAAATGGGTGAATGGATCTTTTAATAGCAACATGCAGTTTATATGTGTGAATTGGGTAGAATGCAAGAATGCTCCCCTCATAGCAATTACACTCGTGGAAAGAATGTTTAGCCCACATTACCACCAGGTGGTAATAATAAAAGAAACTGGGAGTGATTACAGTGGACACTTAATTCAAGATTCTACTGCTTACAAATGTGTCCCCTAGGCACCAGCGGCAAATCATAAGAAACCTTGACTTGGGGCCATTGTATCCATAGCACGTTAATATAATGTTGGACTATTATAAGAAAACATTAGGAAGTACAGCAGGGCAATGTAATAATAGAATGGGTGGGAGTTTTATTAATAAATTATATATATATATATATATATATATATATGGAAAAATATTACATATAAGAAAAAATATGTCAGGGTAGGTGATGAAGAACAACATTCACCCCCCCATCCTGGTACTGCCTGAGCTTTATAGCTTTTTCTCAGCCAAAGCCCAAGACGATGAAGGAAACTACAATTCTCCTCAAGTCTGACACTGTTGAAAGTGATTTTAATGGTACCTCCACAAAGTAAAAAAAGAATATTGATATTTACTGACCTTTACTGTACATTCTGGACTCTATTTATGTACTCTGCTGACTACTGCAAACAATCTCATACAGCGCATGTCCTACGGAGAAACTGTGAAGTGGTTCTCAGTATAGTGTTATTCCTTTCTGATTGTCATGGGCCATTTTGAATACTTTGCTAAATACTGTACAAGTGTCAGTGGTTAGTCTCATTTGGAGTGAACTGTGTGTTAGATTCAGATACTACTTGACAAAGAAGATTGAATGGCTCATTTATCCTAGTGTCTCTAAGTCATTGCATCAAGTTGCATTGCTAAATTCCTTGACGTTTTACTGCCTATTCAATCCATCTTTTAAATCAATTACAGCATACAAATATCCGCAACATTTTCTTAGCTGCTCCCACAGTGTGACTATGCTCTTATGATTTAATATCAGGTAATGAGGCTGTGGGAGGGAGATTACTTCGACAGAGTATGAGCTCTGGTCATGACAGGAGGGCTAGAGTTTTTATGTCCATTTATTTTATTTCCACAGGTTCCTCAGATATTGATTCTTTACAGCTGTTAAATGTTTTCAAAGTGTGATGGCCAAAGAACAGGGGCTCTACTTAAGCAATTTACCATGACCAGAGTGTAGGTTATGCTAGGATTTACAATGCCTGGTGTGTTGTTTGGTCACGGGGCCGATAGGCCAAGTGACCAAAACACACCAGGCATTCTAAATCCTAGTGTGTCCCACACCCTGGTCGTGGTAAATTGCTATTCACCAATGGTTAGTAATTACAGATTTTTTTTTCACATTAATGTATTTTCCCCCTCAAAATATTTTTTTTTATACTTTTCTGTAGGATATCCTTCCTCTGCATATAAAATAGTTCCCCGTTAGTAGGTGGAAATACTGACACACACACACACACACACACACACATGTGCGCGTGAGACTTACCCTGTATGGAAGAGGAACGAGCAAGCTGCAGTGTTCATGTAGCTCCACTGGGGCCTGAGGTTTTTATTTCTTTTTGTGTTTCCTTTTAGTTTTGGTAATGGCATATTAATGATTACAGAGAGCATGCCAGTCATGTACTGAGACTGAAAAGCTGAAGCAGTGCACTGGAGGCAGGCGCGAGTAACATAGGAGTGAGCGTAGTTTACTGACAGATCATGTTGTAAGCACTGACAAGCCACACGAAAAAATGGTCTGTTTCCAGGGGGCTGCTTGTTGAAGTGGTTGCTTCTTTTCATGATTTTTGAATGGAAATAGAGTTTTTTTGTTAGTTTTTCTGTAATGAGGGTAGTTTATAGTGAATGGCCATGGTATGTGGAGGTCACAGTTTTGATTCTTTGGCAAATGTAGTAATCAAGTGGAGCCAACTATAGAAAACACTTGGGAGGTGAGCAGAGAGAAAGCAGGTATGAGAAAATGGCTCAACAGGCATTTTTTGGCTCAATATGGGTTTTTACCAGTGTGAAGTTCTTTTACATTATTATTGTTGCTTCAGTGCTTGTCACTTCACAATGGATCCAGCAAGGCATGTTTCTGGAGTTCATTTTGGGGGTCAGATTAAAAAAAGCTGTGAGTACATTTGATGTGGGAGGGGTCACAGTGATACATACTGGGCACTATATGAGGCTGGCTGGCACTTCTTCCCATTAGTACTAGTAAGGATTTACAACAGGTTTGAAGTGCCAACCAGCCAATTGGAGAATGGCATTTTCAGGACCCATTGTATAATATACAGTATTCTAGAGCCCCTTTTCTGTGGTCATTACAGTATGAAAACACTTTAGAAGCTATAGGGGTTAATGAAAACAGCTAATGAAAAAGTAGCCATAAAATTACAAGGAAGGGTGCTGTTACTTTTATGTATTTTAAGCTACTTCTGGAATCATATCAGATGACCTTAAGGTTAGCAAGCAATGTGAGAAAGCAGTAGGGAGGGCTAGGGGTATACTGGGATGCATAGAGAGAGGCATCAGCAGCAGAAAACAGGAAGTTGTTATCCCTCTGTACAGACAGTTGGTGAGACCCCATCTGGAGTACTGCGTCCAGTTCTGGAGACCCCATCTCCGCAAGGACATAGACAGAATAGAGGCAGCCCAGAGGAGGGCAACTAAAATTGTGCAGGGTCTGCAAGAGAAGCCATATGAGGAGAGACTAAAGGAGCTTAATATGTGTATACCCTTGAGGAAAGAAGGGAGAGGGGGGACATGATAGAAACTTATAAGTACCTCAGTGGAATCAACAAAGTCCAAGAGGGTAGCATCTTTCAGAAAAAGAGATGTGCAAGAACAAGGGGACACAATTTAAAGACGGGGGGGCGGTTGAGGGGCAATGTGAGGAAGTATTATTTCACAGAGAGGGTAGTGGATGCATGGAACAGCCTTCCTGAGGAGGTTGTGGGGTCTAAAACTGTGGGAGAATTCAAGAATGCATGGGACAGACATAAGGCAATTCTTGTGAGGGATAGGAAGAAATAGGCTGTTGGTTAACTAGGATCTGCGGCCTATCCTGTAGGTAGGGAAATGGGCAGACTAGAAGGGCCAAGTGGTCCTTATCTACCATCAAAGTCTATGTTTCTATGTTTCCAACGATTTCTGTCCATGTGTTTGTAATGTCAGTATTATTTAAGACCTAGTGCTGTGAGGGGTGCTTGTATTGAGTGCCCAGCCAGACACCAGTTACTGAGGCAGTGCCCTTCAGTGACTCAGAAGTGATTACAGAGTCTATAAATCCAGCCCTCCCACTTGAGCTCTCCCCCGAATTAAAAAGTGGTTGTGACATTGTAATCCAAATTAAAAAAATAGGTTGTGAAATAGAAAAATCTGCTCCCTAAGGGTGCTTCTACACACACACACACACACACACACACACACACACACACACATATGCCAACAAAATGACAGTAGGCAGAAATCAGACTTTATACATTCTGTTATACAGCTGTAGGATATCAAAGCCAAGTATCCTTGACATTTATCACAGTTCACTGGGTATTTTGTTTACAGTATGATACAGTCAGATTTGTTATGCCCTCCTATATTGTCCAGAGCCTGACTGAAATCCACTGAAGGGGGTTCACAGGATACTGTGTCAACATGGATGTGCATGAAAATAGACAGGCTCTCAGAGACATTCACATGGCCTGCATCATGATGCAGTCTTTCTGTACTAACTGTAAATAATTTGTGGCATGATCCATCAGCAGAACTACGACCTGCAATATGCAGGGTTCATGTTTGAAACTAGATGGGACTGGACTAGAGACTGTAAACAGTGTGTGTGTGGTCTGAGAGACTGAAACTTCATGCTCACGATTGCATACGGGTCATAAAGAAGAGTCAGGGAGAAGGAATAAAAAAAAATTAAAATAAATATTGGCACGGGTAGGGGATAAGGGGGAGTAGAGAAGAAAATGATAGAGATACTATTGGGAACAGGGGGTTACCTAGCATAAAGGAAGTCTGGGGATAAATTGAAAGCTGCACTGGTATATGGGCCTACTACCACCAACGGCCCTGCAGCCCACCATACAAAACCCCTATTGAGAGGATAGATCATGAGCTGAGGAAAGGGGATTATCAACTGAAAGGAAACAGAGGTGAATTAAGGGAATGCAGTCTGTCGATCTGCAGCGATTGCACTGGAACTAAAACAGTCTATGCTATAGATATCCCATGTTTTCCTGCGGATACATATCCGCTATAGGAACACTGTCAGGAATAAGTAAAGGCAGATTACAGACAAGAGAGCTGCATGGATGCCTAAATGGTGGTGTGGAGGGAGGGAGCATAGAGTTGGGATAAAAACAATAGCGCAATATCAGAAAATAACTAGAATGAAATTAACATCTCGAGGGGGGGGAAGAGAATTTTGTAAATAAAGTGAGATGAAGGAGAAGGGAAGCAGTGGAATGACTATTCCATACACATTTTCAGCTGTTTCAATGTTTGTTACACATGTTGGTATACACAACTGTTCAAAGTTATTGTTACCATTTTTACATCTGTTTTTTTCACTTTGCAAATGTTTATACTGACTGCAAATTCATGTGCAAGAGAAGCAGTTACAAGTGACGGGGATAATAAAGGGAATGAGGATCATGGCTAGCCCCGGCACTGCCTCCTGGTCTCCTGGAATGTGAAGGGATTCTCCTTGCCAGCTAAGAGGACTAAGATACTAGTAGCACTTAAAAGAAAATGGACAGATGTAGCATTGCTACAGGAGACCCATCTCTCTCCTAAAGAGCATACGAAATTGGTGGGAGGCTGGGTTGGGGCTTGCCATGCATCCTCTTACAATTCCCATAAGTGGGGTGTGACCATTCTCTTTAACAAAAGCTTCCCCTTTGTACACCATCATACAGTCAAGGATCCCACAGAAGGGAGATACATTTTTGTGGTGGGAGACATTCAGGGGAAACTGATCACCTTTGGTAACATTTATGCCCCCTCGGTATTAGACCCAGCATTCTACCAGAGGATCGCAGACTTCTTAGTGAGAGAGCAATTTCCAACCTGATCATGGGGGGGGAATTTAACTGTGTCGTGGACCCTGGGCTGGACTACTCAGGAACATGGCTTAGAGCAGTCCCAGCAGTGCAACAATGGCAAGTGAGCCTAACAGAACTAGCTCTGGTGGATGCGTGGAGAGTGTCCAATGCAGGAGCAAGTGAATACACTTTCTATTCCCACTCACATGCTACCTGGTCCAGGTTGGACTACATATATGTTGAAAGAGATGTATAACCTGCAGTCACTAGAGTGGAACATAGCCCCATCTACTTGTCTGACCATGCTATGGTCCAACTTGAGTTAAATGTGGGTGAAGAACAGGGATGAGGGGGAGGATGGAAATTTCCCAACTATCTATTGTCTAGGAAGGAGTTTAGAAAATTCTTAAAGGACCAATGGAATGTGTATGAGTCTGCCAACAAAGGTACGGTAGAGGCAGAGGGGACATATTGGGAGGCGAGCAAGGCTTACGTGAGGGAGATAATAACTGGTTACACAGCGAAACTAAAAAAAGGAAAAACAGGAGGACCTAGAAGAAGCAATATGCCGAATATAGAAGAAAGTAATTGAAACTGGAGATAAACAGTCTGTGAAGGAACTTCAGGCAGTTACAGAAGCCCTAAATACCTGTCTAACTGAGGAAGCTCAAGCTAAACAGATGTTCGCTCAACAAAAAATATATGAGTGGGGCAATAAACCAGGGCCATTACTTGTGAATTTAATTAGGGGAAGGAAGACTTCAAAAAAAATCATAACCGTAAAGGATAAAAAGGGTAAATTAGTACAAGGGGATACACAAATTATGCCGCGCTTTTAAGAATTCTATGCAACATTGTATACTGCAGAATGTACAGGCACAGAGCAGCTGGGTGAGGACTTCCTGAGGGATATACCTATCCCAACACTAACAGAGGCACAGTGTACTTCTCTGGGCAGTACGGTCTCTACCAAAGAAGTGCTGCAGGCTATAACCACACTTAAAAGGGGTAAAGCTGCAGGACCAGATGGGTTTACAGCTGAGTATTCTAAAGAGTTTAAAGAGAAGGTGGCAGAGCCCATCAGAAATGTTCTTAAGGAGGCGAGGGGTCTACCTAAGTCATGCTGCAAAGCACATATATGTATACTGCCCAAGCCGAATTAGGATCCTATGGATTGCGCCTCATACAGACCCGTATCGCTTTTAAACAATGACTGTAAAATAAAGACAAAGGTTCTAGCATTAAGACTGGACAAATTATTACCCTTAATAATTAACCCTGATCAAACTGGATTCATACAAGGAAAAATGTCATATCACAACATGAGAAGGCTACTCAATGTTATATGGTGGGGAAACGAACATCCAGGGAAGGCATGTGTTTTAGCAATGGATGCTGAAAGAGCCTTCAATAGAATAGAATGGGCATACTTAATTAGAATTATGGGGGGATTTGGTCTGGAGGAAAAATATATACAACTGGTCAAAGCTTTTTATATGCCCCCCACAGCAAGAATATTAGTTAATGGCTCAACATCAGAGGAGTTTCAGCTTGGGAGGGGCACATGAGGAGGTGCCCCCTCTCCCCCATCCTGTTTCCCTTGGCTATAGAACCACTAGCAATCAAAATCAGGGAAGATCCTCACATCCACGGTATACCAGATAAGCAGGGAGGACAGCACACCATAACCTTGTATGCGGACGACATACTACTTTTCCTAACTCAACTTGATAGGTCTGTACCTGCTGTTTTAAACTAGTGGGGGCCTTTGCCAAGTTCTCAGGTTATAAACTTAATCTTAATAAATCAGAAATAATGCATTTACAACATAGGAGAGACAAGGAAGACCTGAACACCTGGGGACTCAAGTCAGAACAATGGGCCTTTACTTACCTAGGTATCAACGTGAGCAGTGACCTAGGAAAGATGTATGACCTTAACTATAAGCCTATGGTTGACATGACCTTCGAGGATCTACAAAGGTGGAGGACACTTCCAATATCCTGAATTGGCTGACTGAACGTTCTTAAAATGAACATGCTCCCTAGGATATTATATATTCTACTAATGGTGCTGATGGGTCTCAAAAATAGGGATGTCCAAATATTGGAAAGGGAATACAGAACTTTCATATGGCAGGGCAAAAAATCACATATCAGCCTGGCAAGACTAAAAGCTGCACCAGAGAAAGGAGGCCTTAATCTACCAGACATGAAGGGGTATTATTTAGCTACCCAATATAGATATGTTCACAACTGGGTAAATAAGGAGGAGGCGGCCACCTGGCTAATGCTAGAAGAGAGTGGATGCTCCAGCAGACTCACTGCCTACTTAGGTGTAGAGGGAATGAAATCATTTAAAAAACAGAAACACCCAAATCCACTGGTAACAGCACCTTTGGAGGCATGGGGATGCATTGAACAAAGAAGGGGAGCTAAACAAGATAATACAGTGTTTGTACCAGTGGTCGACAGCCCAGACTTTTTGCCAGGGCTGGGAGATGACGGTTTTAAATATTGGCAGGACAGGGGCATTAGATGTGTAGGGGACCTGACCTCCTGGACAGGAATGCATTCATTTCAGGACCTTCAGTTAAGCCTGGGGATACCTTCCTCGCACCTCTTTAGATTTTTTCCAGATTTGGAAATATTGGCAGAGCCTTAATAGGAAAGCCAATATGGAATCGGCCTTGATAGAGGCTGAAAGGGAAATCTTAGGGGCCAAGACACAGCAAAAGGGACTAAGTGGCCGAGCAGCTAAATTAGATAGGGTGTATTTCAAGGGTGACCACCAGAGGGCAAAACAGAGCTGGGAGAAGGACCTTAATAGTGTAATCAAAGATAATAAATGGTAGTTGCTATTAACCTCCAATATGGGATTGTTATTGTGTAATAAATATAAAGAACTACAATATAAATTCCTGCTTAGACTGTACTACCCCCCAGCAAGCGTGCACTGGTTTTACCCGGAAGTATCACCCATATGTGGGAAATGTAGTGGAGCCAGCGGCACCTGGATACACTACTAATGGGAATGCCTGGGAATCCAGAAATATTGGAGAGTGGAGGTCACCAAATTAGGTAAGTTAGCAGGATACCCATTGGCAATAACCTCAAGGTCACTACTGCTAGGGGTGGTTGGGCAGGAGAATGGGGAATGGGAATTGCACACCAGACAGAATAGGTTTCTCCTAGTGGTAGCCAGACAGGGAATACAAAACCTGTGGATCACTGGAAATGTCCCCACAGTTGACCAGTGGAAAACCCTCACCTTAAGGGCACTTTCAGTGGACAGGTTAACATAGGTGCTAAAAGGCCATGAAGAAAGGTTCCTGACTACATGAGCAACATGTATGACTACTCTAACCCTAGGAGAAGCTGCACTTCTTTGAGAGGGTTGGACGTTCTAGTGGGACCAACTTGTACTTATCAGAGAGGGTGAAAGAAGCTTAAGCAACATTTAAAATGGCTAATTCAATTAATAATCTTCTGCATTACATGATATGTATTAAACCTTTAGAAGAAATAAAACACAGTGAGATGTATTTAGGGTCAAGGCAAAGCACATTTATTTTTTAACTGTTTTCTCTAACCTAGATCACAGTGTCTCTTACAGTGAAATGAAGTTGTCCTCTTTATCTCTTCTATTAAGACGATACAGCTGAATTTTCTTGTGATTCTATTTTTTTCTTCGCTTTTATTGATGTGCCATATGAGTATTAACGAAGTAATAATATCTATGCAAGTGATCGAATTGTACCTTAATCTGCCAACCCTTTAGGTGGAGGAGGATGTTGTGATCGTATTATACTGTATCACTGTATATGAATGTACTCACATGGTATGTGAAAAAAACATAATAAACATATGATACAAAAAAAGAAAAAGCATTATTGTTAGAAATAATAGACTGCTTTTCCAACTACAGTATTTATTTTTTCATGTTTCTTGCGACATCAGAGATCGGGGAGACCCATAGGGAAAGTCATTTTTTTGCTATTAATGTCATGGCTCTAGTGACATCGGGGACCTGGGAGGACCAGACAGAAAGTGATGGGTACCTTAGCTAATTTAGCAGCTTACAGTATTTTCTTTGAAAAAGCATTATTGTTAGAAAAAACGAAACAGTGATGAGTTTACTTTTCAGCTTACAGTATGTACTCCTGCTCCCATGCTCAGTTACAGTATAACGCATCCTGGTCTAAGACAATAAATTAAGTTGTATGCAGGCATCTCATTAAAGTAATAGCCTACTTTTCTAACTACATTATTTATGTTTTCATGGTTCTGGTGATATTGGGGATTGGCGAGGACCAGAGGGAAAGTTATTTTTTTATTATTAATGTCATGGCTCTAGTGACATCGAGGAATGGGGAGGACCAGAGTGAACCTGCTTTTTTTTTTTTTTTATGGAGAAACTGATGGCCACAAGTTTCTAATAGAACCCTTCTGGGATATTTGCTGTTTAAACTGAAATCTTGCCTTAAATCGAGTTATGCAACTATACTAATCAAACACTTCTTTTGGCAGAAACCTCATCAGCATCTCAATTATTTTGATGGGAAATTATTAGCAGCCCCTCTCACAAATACACAGTATGTACGCTGCCAAATACATTTAAAATACTCTGAACTTACAGCAGATGGTTCTTTTTGTTTATACATACATGTTATTAAAAATTATACACTATACTTGGTGCGGGATCGGGGACAACTTGACAACCAGAGAATTGTTTTTACTACAGTGCCATCTGCTGGTCGATAACTCATTTAATTTGAACAATGGGAAAATGACACCACAGGACAGCAGTCACCCTGAGTGAGTGGTGACTGCCATCTTGTGAGGAAATGCATTAAGCACATTTCTGGAATGCCGCATAAAACACCGCATTGCTACGCCACTGCTTAGTACCGAGTGGCAATACCGAGGTACCCCCTCAGCACTGAGCGACATACCTGGGCACCACGCAACCTTTCTATAGTGACCACTGTATCTATGTTCTTTTGGTCAAGGCAAAGACGATCCAAATCCCAGAACCTTCTCTCATTTGTTGACCTGGATGGCACACCCCTATACACAGTAAAATCTTTTAAATATCTCAGACTCTGGTTGGATAGTAACCTTGACTTCTCTGTCCACATTGACTTCATCTGTTCCAAACTGCACCCAAAACTCGGAGCCCTCTACTGCCCAAGGACTGCCTCCCTATGTCTACCCACCGAGACTTAGTCACCAAAACTATTCTTCCTGTATTCAATTATGCAGATATAGTCTATTGCGCCAGACATGCCACCTCCCTTGCCAAACTTGATACACTGCTAAACTTGTTTTGCCACTTTGCCACCTCACCCCCTTCACTCATCACTGTCTTCTCTATTCCTCCCACTCCATAATGCCTCTACCTACAAGGCATCATCTCCATGGCCAAACTTTCATTGCTAAATTCTGGTTTGGTATGCTCTCCTCCTACCAAAATGCCTGACTACTGTATCTGTTGCCAGTAACACCACATATTCCCCCTGCTCTAGGGACACTTGAACTTTCTCCCTCCCCCATCCTTGTACAAGCATAGATCAGGCAACTTTCTCCTACCACCTTCTTCAGCTCTGGAATCAGCTGCCCTGGGACACTTGCCACTCCCCCACTCTCTCAGCCCTAAAATTCTTGCTCCAAGCTGTTCCTAACACTATTTCCTCCTGTTTTTTAACATCCCCCCTCACCCCACCAGCCAGTCTGCATTTTGTCCCTGATGATACATATTCCTTGCTGCAAATGTAGACTTTTAAAACCAAGATATGTTTTAGTTTGCAACACAAATGTTTAATTCTAACTGCAGCCCTTCTGACTGTCATTGCTTAGTTTTGTGTGTTTTTACTACCATCTTGTACAGTGTTGCACATGTTTTGATTTAATTTGCTGCTGCTGTATTTATACTGTGTTATTTCATTCATTTTCACTATACTTGTACAGAGTTTACTCCGTTATTTGTGATTTTGTACCCATATTGTTTTTACCCTGTGTCTGTATTCTGTGTATAATCTGTTTTATTTGAAAGACCCTGGGCTGCAACTGGAAATGAGCCTCAGTTCACTGTACCTTTCCCAGTTACCAATTTTAAACAAATAAATATTATAAATAGCACCACCAAGAGTGTAGTCACATAGGGATGGGGCGGGGAGGCAGCCAAGCTTGGTGTAAAGGGTGTAATGGTGTACATGATAGTGGAGGCCAAGGTAAAATTATAGATATTATTATACCACAATATTCCCTCTGGAGTGCCTTACTGCAGTTATGAAATGGATGCATTTATTATCAAAAAATTATTTAAAAAAAAGGCATTTAAAATTTTAAGTAGCATTTGAATTGGTAAAAAGGGAAACAAAAAGTAAAAGAAAAATAAAATAGTGCTATTCTGTTGATGAAGGTTTGATACTCGGCCAGTAGGTGATTACAACATTGCATTTATAGTGCTTGTTTCTTCCTTACAGCTAACAGCAATCTCCAGATCATCTAAAACTCTAAAAGGGACCAGGTCACAGAAAGGACGCTATCTGCTGACCAGAAACTGTATATGCTGACCACTGCTGAGGGCAAGGAACGTTGTTCAGGTGCAGACTCTGGAAGTGGAAAGGAAAAAACCAGGTGAGAGCTCAGTTTGTGGTAGCATCCAGTGGTCAATGCCCTTTAAAGGGAAGCTGTCATTTGCAGGGGCTCCTGCCCCTGCAAACTTTACCCTCCGGTTAAGCTTTTGGGAAAAAGCACCTTTTTTCATAAGGCGCAAAGTAATTTATTTTAATTTCTAAAAGTTCACTACCCAGAAGTATAGCAGACACTGGAGTGGCTCCATTAAGTGTAAAGGTGTGGCGACGCACCGTGCACTTCTATACAAATGCATTGAAGTGCACAGTGCGGCACCGCACCTTCACACTTAATGGAGCTGCTCCAGCTGCTGCTATACTTCCAGGTAGCAGAAGCTTATAAATTAAAATAAATTACTTTGCACCTTATGAAAAAAGGCACTTTTTCCCCAAAAACTTAATCGGAGGGTAACGTTTGCAGGGATAGAAGCCCCTGCAAACTACAGCTTCCCTTTAAATGTTGGCAGGATCTGGGCATGATGCTACAATCCCTGTTGAGAGCATTTTTATAGGAAAGCCCCAACTGATACCTTCTCTAGGAGGTTGCTGTACATTTGGAGCAAGGCCACAGTTGGAGGAGTGATCGAGGCAATATGCATCATCTATGGTTGGTGGCATTTCACATGAAAGGTTGAATCAAGGTCTTATTTCTGGTCAAAGACTATTAGGATAGCAAGACCGGAGAGCAGAGCTGCATTGCTAATTCGAATGGAGAGCAGACTGGAGTAGGTTAGCAGTAGATGGGATTTGCCAGTGATAGCAGAGAATAAACTTTAGTATGGGCATATTATGGGCTCTGGTTTTATATGGATGAATCAAATGGTGCTTGCCTAGCATTTTTTGCTGGAGATACTTTCAGATGGGCTATTTTGCTAGGATAACAGCCTGGATGAAATTACCTATAAGTCAAACAGAATCCATAGGCGTAGCTGGGGGGGTTCCTGTGTGCCCTCAAATCCCCTCCCATATGGCTTACAATATTGTTTTCATAAAAAAATCATTTATATATGGAGACTAAATAATGGGATTTCTTGGATAGAGATCCTCCATTCTGAAATCCTGGCTACACCCTGGATCCAGCATTTTATGGCCATTTCACGCCACCTGGCTGTATCTCCAAAGTTCATTGATTTAAATTCCTGCTGTAACTCTGTATATAAGTGCTGTACCTTTGCATTGCTGATGTGTTACATGTTGATGTTTAATATTCTGTGTTGTCTCCCTTGCTGTCATACCTGACTGCATCTCCCAGAATTCATTGATGTTGTAGTAGACTGATTGTGTCTAATCTCCTGCTGTATTTCTTTACATAATGTGCTGTACTTATACATTACTGATGTATTCTAATCAGTGTAGACTCCCTTGTTCCCCTCCCCCCGGTCACGTGTGGAATCGAGCGGTAGTCCACTCAGTATACCTTCCTGGTAAAACTTTTAAATACATAAATAAAAATGAATAAATGTAGCTTTTCATAATTCCTGATTTTCATAAGAGAATTACAGGTATAATATAAGCTACTTGTTTCTATGATTCAACGGGGAAGTCACCTCAGAACAGTGGCAATCAGAAGGGGGTATTGGGAGCAGGAGATCAAATTCAGGGGAATACATGGAGGAAGTCATCTCAGGGTAGTAGTGGCCAGCAAGAGGCTGTGGGAGTCAGGGATAACTCAGGGGAGCAGATTCAGGAGGGCAGGGAGAGTGCTACCCATGTGTCAGGCTTGCTGAGAACCAAGCAGGGCAGTGGGGGTCAGAATGGTATCAAAGGCAAGGAGCTTACATTCAGCATTAAGAAAGAGGTGAGGCCAGAGCAGGAGATGAAGGTAGCTGGAACCCCATGAACAAATCTCAGTGGTGCTAAATGGGCCTCAGAAGGAAAGGAGGTGGGGAAGGAGGGGGATGGGAAGCCCAAGACAGGAGAGGGCCAGACAAAGGCAGGATAGGGAATTCACAGCAAGGTGGCACAGGAGGGGAGGCAGGCAAGGGAGCCGGTCACAGGAAGTGGACTTATAGAAGGGAGGGGAGTACGGGGCCCATGGGCAGTGGGGATATAGGGATGAGTCCACAGGTTAGCCCCTGGAGAGGGCAGACTATGGGAGGGAGGAAGAGGGAAATCAAGCCAGTGGCAGGAGGCTCAGGTGGGGTAGACAGGAGGCAGGGAGGATAAGGAGGTGAGAGTGGCAGAACAGCCAGCAAGGAGCAGATCTAGTTCAAGAAGGGTAGAGGACAAGGTCCTAATTGTTGGGGACTCCATTGTTAGAGGCATTAGCTCGGGAGGAGGGAGTAAGGTCTGGGTAAGTTGCTTGCCAAGCATGACAACAGCTGAAGGGATTCATAGCATCCTCTGCTGGGGGAAAAATGCAAGATGAAAGAGCCCACCGAGTGTTCCACTTGGGAACAAATGACCTTGCAGGGCACAGCTTGATGGAGGTGCAGGCAAGGTTAGAAGCACTAACAAGGTTCTGCAGCAGTTTGAGTTTTAGATCATTGGCATTCTCAGAGGTGCTGCCTGTTCCGTGAGCTAGCTCAGAGAGGAGACATAGGATAACAGAGTTTAATAGCTGGATTCTGGATTGGAAAGGCTTTGGGATATTGGGCGATTGGGGGACCACTTGGCAAGATGAAAGCCTATTCACCCCAGATAGGTTACATTTAAAAAAGGGAGGGTAAGGAAGTGCTGAAAGGGAAAATGGAGGAGTTCACTGAAAAATGCTACAGTTTAAACTGATTTGGGGGAGTATTACAAGCATATCCCAAAATTAGCACAGCTGACAAGGGGGGCACTTAGCCCCCTTCCCAGAAAATAAGATACCCAGTAGGGGCTGTGGGGAGGGAAGGTCAGGTCAGTGGGAAGTGTTAGGATGGTGGAGGGAATCAGGGTGGCTGGAGTTTGAAAGGCCATGTGCACAAATGCCAGCAGCCTGGGCAACAAGGTCCTGGACCTGGCAGCAGTTACGGCCGAAGCAGACTTGGACTTGATGGGAATTACTGAGTCTTGGTGCCATGGAGGATAGGACTGGGACATGTATATACCAGGGTATGGGCTGTTTAGGAGAGACAGGTTCAGAAGAGTGGGTTGTGCTTTATGTGAGGGAGGGGATTCAGGCAACAGAAATACAGGGCAGGTGAGGGACACAGAGGCATTATGGGTCTCGTTAATCATGGGGAAGGGCAAGGTGGTGCATACTGAAGTGGTCTACAGGCCACTAGAGCAGCAAGAGGGGGTGGACAACCAGATGATGGAAGAGATACTAAGAATGGCAACTAGGGGAAAGGTGCTGCTGACGGGAGACCTCAACCTACCGGATGTGGAATGGGACATGCTGTCAGCAGCATCACCCAGAAGCAGGGTGATTCTGGACACCCTTCAACTTGCCTCACTTAGACAGATGGTCAGGAGCCAACTAGGGAAGGGGTTTTGTTGGATGTGGTGCTAATAAATGGGGATAGCGTAGGGGACGTATTTGTGGAGGACAACCTTGGTACGAGTGACCATGGTACCATGTGGTTCATGATATGCTCGTCGGCCACCATAAATTGGACCAAGGTAAAGGTGCTCAACTTCAGATGAGTGGATTTTAGTAGGATAAAGGAATATGCTCGAAAGGCACTAGAAGGAGTGGGTGAACTCAAAGGGGTGGAGGAGATGTGGAACTTAATAAAGGGTGCCATAGTGGGAGCCACAGACCTCTGCAAGGAGGGTGCACAAAAATAGGAGGATGAGGAAGCCACTGTGGTTCAGAAGAGAAGTGGAGAACAGGATCAGAGCTAAGAGAAGAGCCTTTAGGAGGTTTAAAATGACACAGGGGTGGAGGCTTGTGAAGAATATCAGGCTAGGTAGAGGGAGGCAGAAAAGAGTTCAGGTGAGCAAAGGCAAGGATGAAGGAGAACATTGCCAAGGCGGTCAAGAAGGGGGACAAGACCTTCTATAGATATATAGGTGAAAGGAGGAAAACAGAGAAGGGGATACCTAGTCTCAAAAATGGGTCAGGGGAGAGGGTGGTGGGACCAAGAGAAGGGCGAACTGCTGAACAGTTATTTCTGTTCAGCATTCATGAAGGAAGAGGAATGGAAAGGGGGTAGTTATAGAAAAGCACAGGTGGCAGGGAAGGGGTGGACATGGTCCATTCAAGAGGAGGAGATCCTGAGGCAGCTTAAGAATTTGGAGGTAGACAAAGCCATGAGGCCAAATGGGGTGCATCCAAGCGTTTTGAGGGAACTGAAAGATGTACTGTCTGCTTCCTTCACCACCCTATTCAACAGCTCCTTAAGATGTGGGGTATCTAATGATTGGAAATGGGTGGATGTAGTACCCCTTCACAAGGGGGGTGAAGGATGAGGTAGACAACTACAGGCCAGTAAGCTTGACATCCATGGTTGGCAAGCTCATGGAAAAACTGCTCAAGGACAGAATTAACAGTTACCTGGAGGCAAGTAGACTTTGGGATCTGCGGCAACATGGGTTCACCAAGGGCAGATCCTGTAAAACAAATTTGACAGAGTTCTTTGACTGGGTCATCAAGGCAGTGGATCAGGGGGCTCAGTGGACATGGCCTACCTTGATTTCAGAAAAGCATGTGACTCGGTGCCGCACTTGAGGCTATTGCACAAAATGGGTCACCTGGGGTTGGGGGAGGGAGTAATAAGGTGAGTCACAAACTGGTTAGAAGGCAGAACACAGAGGGTATTAGTCAATGGGGCACCCTCGGAGGAGTCCGCAGTCACCAGTGGGGTTCCCCAAGGGTTGGGTGTTAGGACCATTTCTGTTTAATGTCTTTATAGGGGATATAGAGGAGGGTCTGGAAGGGAGGATGAGTCTGTTTGCAGATGACACAAAGGTCTGCAACAGAGTGGATATGTAGGAGGGGGTAGAGATGATGTGTAGACATCTGGAGAAGTTAGAGGAATGGTCTAAAGAATGGCAATTGTCGTTCAATATGGCAAAGTGTAAGATCATGCACTTCGGCAGAAAAAACAGGGAAGTTGAATACCAGATAGGGGTAGATCCCTGCAAGTTACAGAAGAAGAAAGGGACATAGGCATTATCAATTCACAGGACCTGAAGGTGGGAAAGCAAAGTGGAAAGGCAGAGGCATGAGCCAACTGGATATTAGGTTGCATAGGAGCGGCTAGGTTTGCTGGCCAAGACACCTAGCTTCACCTGATCTCTTTTCTTCGAGGTTGTTTGAAAGGACAGAGCAAAGAACCTTACCAGAGCAAGGATAAGGATTAAGGCTTATTTTGGCTAGGCAGATTTACTGTGTGTTGTTATATTTGTTTTGTACTCACAGGGATTGTTACTGTTTATTGCTAACATTTTATTGCTTTATTTTTCTCTGATTCAAATTGTTGTTGCTGGGTGTACCTACTGCTGCATTATTACAGGGAGTGCCTACAGGTGTGTGCTTACAGATTACTGCTGTAATCTTCTGATTCAAATTGTCTTTTGCAAGGTATATCTTCTGTTACTGCTTTATTTTCCTCTGTAGCAAAGTATTTCTTACAGGGTATATCTTCTGTGAAATTATTACAGGTGGTGCTTTACACGTTTTACAGTTTTATCTATCATTAGGATAAGCTTTCAGGACTCCTGCATTTGTTGCTGGCTAATTGTTTCTGCTCTTGCCTCCTTGTTTCTTTCATCTGTGGTTCTTCTTTTTCAGCAGAGAAAGGGCAAGCCACCCACATCCCCAACCACCCCACACTACACTCCTTTTATAGGGTAGCACAGTTGTGACATTTCCTGTAGCAAAGCAGGAAGGAGCAGATCAAAGGGGTATCCACACAGTGACCTCATTTACAGGGGTACTAGTAATTTAACTTGTTATAACTCAGTGCCACATGGAAGGCTGGGAAGGAAGTTAGTAGGCACAGGGGCGGGTGCAAAGCTGGTGAGATGGGTAGGAAACTGGCTGCAGGGAAGGCAACAGAGGGTGGTGGTGGGTGGGGAGCTCTCACACCCAAGGTCAGTGACGAGCGGTGTTCCATGGGGCTCAGTGTTGGGACCAGTGTTGTTTGGGATATTCATTGCAGACATATCATGGGACATCAAGAGCAAGATCAGTCTGTTTGCTGATGATACCAAGGTAGGCGCAGTGGTGGATGACCTAGGGGGATGGCAGGGGTTGCAGAATCATCTGGCAAAGCTTGAAACCTGGTCAGACACCTGGCAACTGGGCTTTAATGCCAAAAGCGCAAGGTGCTGCATTTTGGGATGAAGAACCCAAGGAGGAGTTACCAGCTAGGGGAGTGCAGCTAGCCCAGACAGAGGAGGAGAAGGATCTGGGTGTGCTCATTATACGGTCAATGAACAACTCGGCACAATGTAGCAAGGCAGCTGCAAAGGCCAACAAAATGCTGGGTTGTATTGCAAGGGGTATATCCTCGAGGAGGGAGGAGGTGATTCTGCCACTGTATAGGTCATTAGTTAGACCACACCTGGAGTACTGTGTGCAGTACTGGCATCTGTATCTGAAGAGGGACATTAAGTTACTGGAGGGCGTGCAGTGCAGAGTGACAAAGATGATCAAGGGGCTGGGGGACTTATCATACGAGAGGAGGTTGAAGGAGTTGAACATGTACTCACTGGAGGAGAGGAGAGACAGGGGTGACATGACTGAAACCTTCAAATACATGAAAGGAATAAACAAGATGAGTACAGAGGGGCTGTTCAAAGTAAGGGAGGGGAGGGCCACCAGGGGCCATGATATGAGACTGGAGCGAGGAAGGTTCAGGAGGGAGATGAGGAGACACTTTTTTACAGAGAGGGTGGTGGCTGGGTGGAATGCATTACCTGCTGAAGTGGTATGCAGTAGAACGGTGGACTGCTTCAAATGAGGATGGGACAGGACAAGGGGGAGGGTTAATGAAGGGGAAGGGTGGAAGGGAGGGGCAGCTGCAGAATAAGGGGTGCTAGCTGCACATTCGAGTAGACTTGATAGACCTCTAGGCCTTTATCTGCTAGCAAATTTCCTATGTTCGTATGTAAGTTATACAAAAACAAACAAGCAAAACACAAAATCAAACTTTTGCTTTCATTTTCTTCCTTCTAATTACTCTGACCAGGTTATAAACTCAGCAATTTATCTGGAATGGATATCATTAACTGCAGGTACTGCAGAATACTTTTCAGAAGGGCAGTTTTACAGGATTTAGGACACTGTTCTACATGCAGGGCCATTGAAGATCTAAGGGCTCAGCTCCAGGCAGCATGGGCAGAGATTGAGCACCTCAGATTGCATATTCAAGAGGAACTATATTATGACAACCGCCCACCATGCACCCAACATCCAACAGAAGCACCTCGACCGCAGAGGGTAGTTGGTCTGAGAGATTGGCAGGTGGTCAGGAGGGTCAAATCGGATGCCCCATTACTCAGTGTTCTCCAACATATCACCTCCACAAACCATATAAAAACTACAAACAGGTATCTGCCTCTATCTCTGAAATCAAACAAAGGGACAGAGGACACTGCAGAGCAGGACACTGCAGCACAGGAACTAGCACAACAAAACTCACCCAAAACAGGAACCAAAACAAAAAAAGCAAAAAGGATATCCAGAAAACTTCCAATCATAGGAGACTCCATGATTCAGGGAGTTGATACGTATCTCTAGTTAGGGATAATGGTCAGATGTCTCCCAGGTACATCTGCGTGGAGAGACACTGACCGCATTGCTAAAATTGTTCAGGAAGCAGGAGAAAACATTGACATCCTGGTACACATAGGGACTAATGATCTCTCCAACCAGTCAGATGTGGAGACCAAGGAACACCTGACCAGGCTGGATGACAAACTATCATCCATTTTGTCCGGCACCTCCTTCTCTGAGATCCTGCCAGTCTGAGAGAGGGGGACAGATAGATGGAAGGTCAGAGAAGGGGAGACAGGGGAGCTAAACATGCTGCTCAGGGGCTGGTGCCAAGAAAAAGGACACAAATTTGTAGGGAACTGGCCACAGTTTTGGGAGCGAAAGTTCTTTAAATTTGATGGACTGCATCTGACTAAGGAGGGAGTCAGTGCACAGGGGCGACGTTTGACGTCTTTGCAGAATATTTAAACTAGCAAATGGGGAGAGGGGTGCAGCACCCATACGTCGAATGGGAAGAACACCCCTCCCCCCCTCAGCTAGTGGTCAAACAGGAGTTCAGCACGTTTGTAGTTCATTTGCATTACCAGGTAAAGAAAAAGGTCCCGCCCCCCATAGGATGCACAGGGGAAGCACCGGACTTCACCCAACAACTAACACACCAAAATCTGGCCAATGGAAAATCATTTACACAAAAGCACGCAGTCTGGGAAACAAGGTCCCAGACCTGCAGACAATAATGACAGAGGCTAAACTGAACACAGTAGCAATTAGTGAGACATGGTTTACCAGTAACCACACTTGGAAGACTTCAGTACCTGGCTATGTACTGTTCAGAAGAGACTGAGGTGCAAAAAGGGGGGTGGAGTGGTCCTTTATGTCAATGAAAATATCAAAGCTACAGAAATTCAGAATACATATAAGGAGCCAGAAGAACTGTGGGTCACCTTGGAAACAGGAAATGGGACAGCCATAAGAACTAGGGTTGTGTACAGGCCTCCAGACCAGGGGGAGGACATATACACATTACTGTTAGAAGATATACAAAACATGATAGCTAAAGGGGAGGTTCTGATAATGGGAGACTTCAACATGCCAGATACAGATTGGTCAATACCAGCAGGGACATCTGCCAGAACTAGACACATGGTGGATTCCCTGCAGGGGGAGGGCCTCAAACAACTGGTAGAACAACCCACAAGAGACAAGGCTATCCTAGATCTAGTACTGACTAACAGGTAAAGGATTACAGATCTCCAGGTAGAAGGTCACCTGGGTGCCAGTGACCATCACAAGGTATGGTTCAATTTGGCCACTAGAACAAAATCATATCATTACAAAGCAAAAATATGGGACTTCAGAGGAGCTGACTTTGATAAGATGGCCAACAGAGTTAAGCTAGGCCTGGCAAAAAGAAATACAGGTGAGGGGTACAGGCAAAGTGGGCAAGCATTAAAGATGCAATACTTGAAGCAACATCCCATCATGTTAGTGAGAAAAGGAAGTGCAAAAGAAGAAGGAAACCACTTTGATTCTCAAACACGGTAGCAGAAAAGGTCAGAGCCAAAAGGCTGGCCTTCAGGAAATATAAGGGAATGCAGCAGGATGAAGATAGAGAGGTATACCAAACTTCCATAAGGGAAGCAGAAAAGGCAGTAAGGCAGGCAAACGAACAAACCAAGGAAACACTAGCATGAACAGTAAAAAGAGGTGACAAGACTTTCTGTAGATACATTAGTGAAAGGAGAAAGTCCAGAGGGGGTTTTGCTATGATCAAAGGGGATAAGGGGGCATGTGAGGAGGAGGACCGTGTAAAAGCATCTATCCTAAATAGATACTTCTGCTCAGTATTTACTGAAGAGAAGGTAGGGCAGGGCCCACAGCTCAGCACCATGGACACAGGGGGGAGGGAGGTGTGCACTAGTCCCTTCACAAAAGAAAGGGTCCTACAAGAGCTTGCTAAGGACAAGGCAATGGGACCTGATGGCATACATCCCAGGGTACTAAAGGAGCTAAGGGTGGAACTAGCAGAGCCATTATCAGAACTGTTTAGTGAGTCTCTGAGCACAGGATAGGACCCAGAAGACTGGAGAAGGGCTCATGTGATCCTGCTCCACAAGAGTGGTAGTAGAGAGGAGGCAGGGAACTACAGACCAGTCAGTCTTACCTCAGTAGTGGGTAAGATTATGGAGACACTCCTTAAGGAAAGGATAGTGCAACACCTGGAATCCATAGGAACACAGGATCCAAGACAGCATGGGTTTACAAAAGGAAGGTCCTGTCAAACTAATCTCATAGATTTCTTTGACTGGGTAATCAGAGTGGTGGACCAAGGGGGAGCAGTTGATGTCACCTACCTTGACTTCAGCAAGGCTTTTGATACTGTTCCACATAGAAGATTGATTAATAAGCTGGGCAGGCTCGGGTGGGTCAGACATTGGTCAACTGGGTGGCAAACTGGTTGATGGGCAGAAAACAGAGAGTGGTGGTAAATGGTATACAGTCAGAAGAGATGCAAGTCACAAGTGGGGTACCTCAGGGATCAGTCCTGGGGCCAGTTCTGTTCAATATCTTCATCAGTGAGGGACTGGAAGGTAAGGTTTGTCTGTTTTCAGATGTCACCAAGATCTGCAACAGAGTAGATGATCCAGATGAGGTGGGCAGAATGAGAAGAGAGCTGGATAAACTAGCAGAATGGTGGGAAGAGTGGCAACTGGGGTTTAACACAAAGAAGTGTAAGATCATGCACATAGGGACGAGAAACCCTGAAGCCACCTATAGGCTGGGAGGGAAGTTGATAGCAGTCACAAGAAAAGAAAGAGACTTGGGCGTCATCATCACCGATGACCTGAAATCATCCAAGCAGACCACTAAAGCAGTAGGTAAGGCTAGAGGGATGTTGGGGTGTATTAGTAGGGGTATCATAAGTCAGAAGAGGGAGGTAATAATCCCTCTTTACAAGACACTGGTTAGGCCCCATCTGGAGTTCTGCATGCAGTACTGGAGGCCACACCTTAACAAGGACATTAACCAAATTGAGGCAGTCCAGAGAAGGGCAACCAAAATGGTGCAGGGACTACATCAGAAAACATATGAGGACAGATTAACTGAGCTCAGTATATATACCCTAGAGCAAAGGAGGGACAGAGGTGATATGATTGAAACATTCCAACACCTTAAAGGCATTAACAAGGTGAAAGAGTCTAACATGTTTCAATATAAGAAAAATAGCAGGACAAGAGGACACAGCAGGAGGTTACAGGGTGGCCGATTAAGGGGTAATGTGAGGAAGTTCTTTTTTACAGAAAGGGTGGTGGATGCTTGGAACGGCCTACTTCAGGGAGTGGTGGATATGAATACAGTGCAGGGCTTCAAACAGGCATGGGATAGGCATAAGGGAGCAATACAGATGAGTATGAATAGATAGGCCATCGACAGAGCAAAGGCCAATGGCACATTCATAAGGTACAAAAAGAAATGGGCAAACTGGATGGGTCTTGTGGTCCTTATCTGCCGTCAGCTTCTATGTTTCTATGTTTCTGTTGGGAACAGTCCTCAGGTGGTTCCATTCTTTCCTCACAGGCAGGAATCAGAGGGTGGTGTCTTTTTTCTTTCCTCTGCCCCCTTTTCCCTGCCTTGTGGGGTGCCCACAGGGTTCCGTGCTGTCCCCCATGTTGTTCAGTGTACATGCTGCCATTATGAGACATTATAAGGTGGTACAGGCTGAGCTTTCACTGCAATGCAGATGATACTGAGCTATACATGTCCTTTGTACCCAAACAGAACAGTGCAATCTCTGTCTTTAACAACTGTCTCTATGAGATTCAGGACTGGATGAGTGCTAACTGGTTGAGACTGAATCCTGATAAGACTAAGGTGTTGGTGGTGGACCCAGGTCAACGGGTAGAGAAGTTGACTCCTGGGCAACCATCTGACCTTGTGCTAGGGGTCAACCAGTTGAGTCCTTCTGAATGGATATAGAATCTGGGTGGTGTGCTGACGCTAAAAGCTCAGGTGTCAGCAATTATCAAATCCTCATTTAATCATCTGAGGAACATCGTCCAGATAAAGCACCTTGTTCCACCCAAAGACCTTCCTACGTTGGTCCACGCTTTTGTGTCCGCTCATCTTGACTACTGTAATGTTCTTTACCTGGGGTTACCAGGGGTGGATCTCTGTCGCCTGCAGCTGGTGCAGAATGTTGCAGCCAGGTTGTTGACAGGGTTGTCAAGAACTAGCCATTTCACTTCTGTGCTGTGCGGACTGCATTGGCTGCTGGTATGATGGAGGATCACCTTCAAGGTCACATTGCTGACCTATAAGACCCTACACAGACAGGGACCAGGCTACTTACAAGACCTCCTCTGGCCCTACTGCCCCTTCTGCTCACTCTGCTCCACCGATGAGGGATTGCTAGAGGTTCCCAGTGTCCATCTCAGACATCGGGTGCCAGGGCATTGTCTTTTGTGGCCCCGACCTTGTGGAACTCTCTACCTCATTGGATTAGAGCGTGCCTGTCCATGAGACTTTTAAGTCCTCATTAAAAGCACATTTATTTGAGTTAGCCTTTGGGGACAATGTCTAGCTTTATCACTGCTGCCTTTTTATTCTTTTATGTCTTGTGTATTTTCTTTTTTGATTGAATGCTTGTTATATTGTATATGTGCTTTGATTAGTTTGAAAACAGCTTTATAAATAAAATTTGATTTGAATATCTAGCAGAAGAAGAGAAGTCATACTTCCCCTGTACACCCAGCTGGTTCGGCTGCACCTGGAGTATGGGGTCCAGTTCTGGAGGCCATACCTCAAGAAAGGCATGGAGAGGGTAGAACGAGTTCGGAGGAGGGCAATAAAGATGGTGAGAGGGCTCGATCACTTACCATACAAGGGGAGACTGAATGACTTAGCCATGTACTTACTGGAGCAAAGGAGTGAGAGGGGTGACATGATTGAGATATTTAAATATGTCAAGGGTATCAATAAGGTGCTTATGGAGCGCCTTTTCCAGCTAAAGGAGTGGCCAAGGGTGAGGGAACATGAATTCCAAATCAAGGGGAAGAAATTTAGAGGTAAACCTAGGAAGTACTTCTTCACTGAGAGAGTGGTGGAAAACTGGAATGGGTTGCCGAGGGATGTGGTGAGTGAGAAGACAGTAGGAGGGTTCAAGAGGCCATAGATAAACCAAGGGAGATGTTGAGATGGGGGGCTATAGTAAAGGCCTAGTTGGATACCTAGGCAAACTGGTGGGCCTGGCTGTCCTTTTCTGATGTCAAAGTCCTATGTTCCTATGTTTCAATTTTTCATTCATGAATGACCTCAGATCAGTAAAAAACTGATCTAATAATGTAAAACAATCTAGCAAATTATATATCATTAATCATTTGCCAATTTGTCCAGGCAGTATAGCCTAGAGGTTACAGTAATTTTCTGTGAATGAGATTGGTACCTGCAGACCTGGACCAGATTCTAGTAGGGTTACACCTGGCATAACAGCAGTTGCACCAAGTAGAATGGCGCATGTAGCAACTAACACCAGCAGTTGCGACATGCGCCATTCTACAAAGTGGCCTACATACCGCAGGCCACTGTCGTAACAGCAGTTACGCTGGCAGTTGGCGCCCATAAACCCTGTGACACGCCTCAGGGGTTTACAGCAGCTGTTGCACCCCATTCTAGAAGGGCAGCCACAAAGTCCCCACTGTCGGGATTCTACAAGAACCCCCGGAGGAGAACCGGCAACGTAAGTTACACCTGCATTTAGCTGGTGTAACTTATAGCCTCCTCCGAGGGTTCTGCACACCCGGGCCATGTGCCCTCTGTCCCATGCCCAGACTTCCTCTGTTGTTGCCCCAATGGGCATCGCACACCTCACCCCATCCCTGTTGGGAACATACCCCCCACACCCCCACACAACAACTGCCTCAGGGCTGCCCACCCCTGCCCCTGACTGAGTTGTCCATGCCCCCAGGGCATCCCACACCATCCCCCTGAATCCCTGGTGTAACATGCCCCACAGGGTGGCACTGTCATCCTCCCACCCGTCGTGCCCTGACCCCGAGTCACTGGCCGCAAATGTGGCAAATATCCCATGAAGCCCTTGTAGTCTAGTGGCCCCCACCCAGCTGTGCCAACCATCCAGCACCACCCCACCTGTCCCCATCTGGTGACTGGCACAGCCCATCCCTTACCTTCATGGCCAGCCACTGACTGAGTGCTGTAGAATGCTCCTGTACAGACGTGGTCAGAAATTAATGTGAGCGCATCTTTGCAGGAGCGCTCTACAGCACTCAGTCAGTGGCTGGCCATGAAGGTGAGAGATGGGCTGTGCCAGTCACCGGATGGGGACAGGTGGGGTGGTGCTGGATGGGTTGGCACAGCTGGGTGGGGGGCCACTAGACTATCAGGGCTTCACAGGATTTTTGCCGCATTTGTGGCCAGCGACTTGGGGTCAGGGCACGCATGGGTGGGGGCATGACAGTACCACCCTGTGGGGCATGTTACACTGGGGATTTGGGGGGCCCTGGGGGGCATGGACAACTCAGGGAGTTGGGGGCAGGGGGATGGGCAGCCTTGCAGGGCATGAACCATAGGCATGGGGGTTCAGGTGGCGTGGCCAGCCCTGTGGAGCAATTGTTGGAGGCTCGGGGCAGGGGGTGTGGGAAGCCCTGTGGGGTGACTGTGGTGGCTTGCTGGGTGGGGGGTGCATATGTGACCTATGGCTGCGGGTTGCAACATGCTGGCCAGGTAAACCCTCTGTGTGGCGTACCTCGCTGCATGTCACAAGTCACCGGACTTTGCTGTGGAGACCCTGCCCCTTCTAGAATAGGGTGCAGGATCAATGTCGCAATTGCGGGTGACACAAGTTGCATTCGGCGGCAACTTGCACCACCCTTCTAGAATCGGCTCCTGGGTTTTATTCCTACAGCTTCCCCTTGCATACTGCGTTACTCTGAGCTAGTCACTTAACCAGCTCAAAGTTCCTGGGTCACCCCTGAAAACAGGCACTTGTGCCTCGTGGGCCTTACCCAGTTAACAAAAAATAAATAAATAATCTCTTTAAAAGTAAAACAATGTTAAAAACCAGCAACTATGGTAAAGAAATAAATCTTTCCATATGGCATGCCATAATTCTACAGCATATGCTTTCTGCTCTTACATTATCAATGATTCCAAAACTGTTTTGTCTTGTTATACGAAAGAGATTATACTCCAAAGGTTTGGTAGGGCTAATTTGGCACTTGACATTTTTTTACAGAGTTTTCAAAGTGTAACTAATTTTGACCCAGTTAATATATGTAAAACTTAAAACAGTTCGGCCCTGATATTCAGAGAAGAGTGAAAGTACAGTGCAGCTGTTTCCACTGGACTTGGCCTAATCAGCTCTGAGTGATATTCAGACAAATACTGCTTGCTGACAGAGCGGTGCTGTCCAACTGAATATTGGTCTATTTTGGAGCCGAGCTAAGTGGATATGGCTGCCTTGACTTGGACCAGTGCTTCATATGACCCACAGTAATAGCACTGACTAAAATGGGATAGCAGCAGCACAGAAACTGTGCTTGTTTGGGTATTAAATGATGTCCTCAGGGTGAGAGATCAAGGGGATAAGATAATTATTGTTCTCCTGGATCTCTCCTCAGCATTTGACACTGTGGACCATTGTGTGTTACTTGACCACCTTAGGGAGCTCTACGGACTCACCGGTACTGTTATCAACTGGTTTGAGTCCTTTCTTACCAACAGGAGGCAGCGGGCTGTGATGGGGAATTCCTTCTCCTTCCCTAGCCTTCTATCTTGTGGAGTTCCTCAGGGATCGGTACCAGCCCCAGTGTTGTTCGCAGTGTACATGCTACCTTTGGGAGGGCTCATTAGGAAGTATGGCATGGGTTTTCATTGCTATGCCGATAATACCCAGCTATATTTTTCCTTTGCCCCAGAAACATTCAACGTGGTGGATGTGCTGAACAGCTGCCTTGCAGAGATTAATGACTGGATGACCTCCAGCTGGTTGCGACTGAACCCCAATAAGACGGAGCTATTGGTGGTACAGTCGAACAGAGTGCATCATAGGATGGCCTCTGAATCAGTGACTGGACTTGTTCTGGAATCTGTTTCATTGAAGGCCTCCTCTTGGGTGTGAAATCTTGGTGTCATCTTGGATAGGAATTTGACTATGGAGGTGCAAATTTCCTCCATGGTCTGCTCCTGTTTCTTCCATCTCAGAAACATTGCCAGGATAAAGCCCCTTGTTCTGCCTCTAGACCTCCCCACCTTGATACATGCCTTAGTTACATCAAGTCTTGACTACTGTAATACGCTCTACCTCAGGGTCATAGGAGGATCTCTCCGCAGACTTCAGCTAGTGCAAAACGCAGCTTCCCAGTTACTCACTGGGCAGCAAAAGTCTTGTCATATTACACCAGTGTTGTGTGAATTGCACTAGCTGCCAGTTAGGTGGAGGATCCTTTTTAAGGTGGGTCTTCTCACCTATAAGGCCCTACATGGGCAGGGTCTTGGTTATCTGTTAGACCTTCTTGTACCTGCTCCCTCTGTCCACCCCCTCCGTTCCTCCTGTAGGGGCCCTCTGGAGATCCCTAGGATGAGGTTGCGATCTGCTGGCAACAGAGCTTTTAGTGTTGCTGCCCCCGTCCTTTGGAATTCGTTGCCTTCTGGGGTTAAAGAGGCCCCTACTTTGGAGGTTTTCAAGGCTCACCTTAAGGCCCTCCTATTCTCCCAAGCATTTCAGGAGTGAATGTTACATTTTGGTTAAGTATGCTATTTCTAGGATGTGTGTTAAATGTATTTAATATGCTCTGTATTTTCTTTGTTATATTGAAAATGTATTTATCTGTTTTGTACAGCACCCAGAGCATCTGGGATTGGGTGTTTTTAATAAATTTTGCCTTGCCTTTGGATCACATTCAGCCCAGGCATGCAGATGAGCCCATTGGGCATGCAAGGCACTAAGGGGCCACCTGCTTGCACATTATGGGCTCATTTGCATTGAGTACAGCAATCTCTTAGTGCCATGTCAATGTCAAAATCCCTCCCTGTTGGTCTAGTGGTCCCTCCTACCGATCAGTCATTTTACGATAATTTGTATTTACCATGGTGGCAAGTGGCTCCTCCCATCACCCAGTTTACTGTAATGTGTATTTACACTTGTAACCCCCTTGTTACCCGGGGTTACTAGAATCCCAGTAAGACCTAGTGGTAGGCAGGGAAGGCAGCTTGTGAAACTCCAGTTAAATGGATTTCACACTGTCTCACTCTGTTCTCAGTCTTAGCTGAGACTGAGGGATGACATCACCAATAGAACTTTCGCAGCTGCATAAGCCACATTGGAATCTGCAGCAAAGGGAGTTAGATAAAACGTTGGGAATTTTCAAAGGAGAGTCTGCAGTTTGTCCTAAGAGAGTGAAGTTGTACTCAAGTGGTGGAGACTGCTGTTCGGGTCTCAGTGCCCCCTCCCTCCCTCCGGGTGGGGGGGAGATGTAAAGATTCCCAGCAGATTCCTCGGGCAATCCCCTTAATTCTGCTAAGTGGAGGAAAAGCTGCCTGTTTAGTCCAGGATTTATTTTAGAAGATGGAAGATTTGTGAGTCACCTGTGGGGCACCTGCAACTTAAGGGTGAGTGTCTGCTGTGGCTAAAAGGGCATATGTTTTCTTCACCCTGGGACTTGTGTGAAAATCTAGGGATTGAACTACATATTGGGAAGCCTAGAGAAATGGGCCAAGCAAGTAAAAGTAGTGTCAAATCCAAGAGTTTTGTGAGATGCAAATAATATGTAGAGGAGATGTGACAGACGTCTACCCTTAATCTACATTTAGAAGTTCAGCAAAGGAATTGCTCAGTTTTTCCAGAGAAATGGCCGGGTATGGGCTGTGGGAGCTGGAGGTGGGTGGACCCCCATCTTTAGTGACCAGGTCCACCTCTACGGATTTCTTTTGTGGTTTCTACTTTGCCTCAGGCACTTGGCCAGTGATGGGGGAAGTACCCAGACATGGGATTGTAAGTAAAATTCTCTCTAGAAGTCACAGACTCTAGTGTGGTGTGGGGAGCCATGACAGGATAATTGGTTCATTCCTCAAATGGACCGTGAATGGGATAATTGGTTCATTCCTCAAATGGATGGTGGATCAAGTGGCCGGCAGGGGAGTCGAGCCAGTGGGGAAAACCCAAGTGTGTACAAGTTGGGCTGTGTACCCAAGCTGTGTGCAAGTCCAGGCTGTGTGCCTGGTGGGTTCAGAGCCTGAGGGCTGGAAATGGTGATAAAGTGTTCTGTAGTCTCTAATCTGCATTACCAGGAAATGTAGCCTGTGGGGATCCGTCTATGCTTTGTTTGTTCAGCTAGTATGTGAATAAAAGCCACACTGAAGAATCCCATTCCTGGTCCTGGACATTACAGTTATTGCTTCCTGTGTTTGGATTTACTTGGGTGCCCCTGTGCAGAGTAGTCAAACCTAGGTCTCCCTGTGCCGAGTAACCTCATCCTCTCTGAACCCAGTCCCCAACAGGTACTGCTGTCAGCTTCAACAGCATACCACCTGTCATTTTGGCAAAAAGGCAGGGGTGAGGGGTTACAAAAATGGAGGCAACGCTTTGGATTTAATTCTGGGAGGAAGGTGCTCGAGCAAGGGGCTAGCGTTTTAGCTATCTGGCAGTGGGTAGTCCAAAAAGCTGAAGCAAGTTATCTAGTGTGTCGCTGTGTGCTGTGGATCTTATGCTGCTGTTTAAATTTCCAACTGTTTACCAAGGAGTAGTAAAGCCAAAGAGTGTGCCCTTGCCCTGAATCAATTGTTTACAGCATTTTTGCCTGCTTTTAAAATGAACTGTGGTAAAGAAAAATGTGGAAGACTAGGGGTTGCAACAGAAAAATTGTGCCCTGGACATTGGAAATGCTTTTAAAATAAACTTGGTAAAGAAAAGTGTGGAAGACTGGGGGTAGCAACAGGAAAATTGTGCCCTGGATGTTGGAAATGCTTTTTGAATGAACTGAGAGACTGCAGTGTAATGGCTATGTTAAATGGCTGAAATGGGCTCCCGTCGTGGAGTCAGCTGAGAAAAAAAATGCATTCTGCAGTTTAAATTTGCCTGCTCAACGATTGCTGTGAGGAGAAGAGCACTCGTGAGGAAGAAGAGGCTCATTTGCATGGCATCATGTGATTGGTGAGGCTGCAATCAGTCCCAACCCTCAGCCAGCTCTAGAGTGACTGCTCCAGCATTCGAGAGGGAGTGTGAGTGGAGTGCGTGTACTGGCTTGTGGAGGAGCGTCGTGGAGTGTTAAAAACACTGTAAACCTTCTAAAAATAGACTTGCTTGTTTAAAATCGGGCTCAACCTGCTAATCGATCATCTAAATTGCGAGTGTGGTGGTAGAGGAGACGATCGGCAGGACTGCCCGCCGGTTTTGTTCTGAGGCCTCCAAGACTGGCTGCAGGCCATTTTTCCCCATCACAGCAAACTGCTACTGATAACAGTAAGTAACAACCTAAAAACTGCTCAAACAGTGATTTTCTGCCCTATGCCATATAAATATGTGTGCAGCAGTGTAGTCGCTCTGCAAGTAACAACTGTGTCAAGTCCTGCCAGCAAGTGCAAGTCTTTTAAGCCATTGGCTGTGTGCATAGTAATGAGTTTAGCCCCAATTTAAAGTTTAAAGCCAGAGAGAGATTGTGAGTTGTAGCCAAATGTGCAGCACTAGTTTTACAGGCAATCCTGTGCTTAAAAACCTGAAGCTTTAAGGGACTGTGAGTCAAAGAATGCTTCCAGCATGTAAAAAGTCAGTGGAAAATCATGTAAATGTGTTTAAAACAAGAACAGTGCAAGTTTGTGCAGTTTGAGCAAAAGTTATCAGTAGTGTGTGTAAATCGGGTGCGCAGTGGCTCGACCCAATTTCTGAATGTTAATGCACAGGAGTGCTGCCGCCGTCATTACAGGGTGGGGTAGTAAAGTAAACACAGCAGCAGAGGAGCCATTTTAAAAGTAAAGAAAGTGTTCAGTAAAGTGGGACTTTCAGTTACAGTGAACTTTTGTTTGTTTTTCTGCAGTTATGGCCTCAGGACCAGCTCGTTACCTGACTCATGCCCGGGTTGCAGTAACAGCAGCAGTAAATAGACTGAGGGACATTGAAAAGTGGTGTTATGGAGGACAACTGCCTCCTCATGTGGCGATTCCTGGTTTTCCAGTGCATGTGTGTCAAATATGCTTGAGAGCTGGAAGGACGTCTTCATGATTCCTCACTGTGCTGGATGCCTAGAAAATATGAAGCTTGTATAAAGCCTCCAAATTGTTTGGATCCCACATGGATAAAGGTTCAGGAATCTGCAGTTGGCAGTACACAGGACCAGGTGGAGCCTGTGGAGGAAGGCCCCTCAGGGGAGTGTGGCACAAAGCTAGAGGGTACAGAGTTAAGGACAGAACCAGAAGTTGAAGTTTCAGATGCTGGATCCCAGAAGGAAAGTTCAGATAAAGCATCAATTGACCCCGGGGGGGCCCTAGCCCAAGTCTCTTAGGTGAAGATGAGATGCGGGAGGCCTTTGAGTGGGAGGTGTCGACCTCCACACCTAGTGATGAGTGGATAGTCTCAGGAGTGAGAACGACTGCTCACTCCTGGGCTCAGATCCTCAGCGAAGAGGAAGATGAGGGGGGACCTATGTGGCCTTGTGAAAAAAGGAACGGGTACACAGCCTCAAGATCTTGCCTCGGAGGAATGTATGGAAGAAAGTGGTGATGCCACTGCCCTGGCTTTACAGGAGCAAAAAGTCAGGGATCCGTTTCTAATTTACTTAAGGATGCGAAGCTGGCAGAACCAGGACTGGCCACTCCCAAGCCAGGCCAGCGGTCTCAGATTGACCAAAGCAAGTAAAGAGGAGAGACTGGTTCGTAGAAAGGCAAATGAGATATATGGTATGACCTTTCCTACCTTTCCTCGAAAAGTCTGGGAGGAGATTGAGAACTGCAGGAAATCCTGGATCTGGGATGAAGCAATGAAAAGTGTGCATCCTGAGGCCAACAAGCATGTGAAAAACAGACTGTTCCATGAAAAGTATACCCAGTGGAAGAGAGGCAGGACACTGTTTACAGACAGAGTGAGAATAGTGGATGGAGAGGGACATGAAATCTCCCACTGTGTGAATTATGTGCACCCAGACGGGGTAATAATTCAAGCTCCTGACCCCCAGTACTATTGGCCTCAATGCAAGGACCTCCCAGCAAATGTGCCCGTGCCTACAAAATGGAGAGCCAAGCAGTGGTAGTCAATACTGCCACACCAGACTGTGAAGTGCTTTATTGATCCACCACTATGGACATCCAGGACTCAGGTGCCCCACATTCATCAGTCTACAATGTACTGTCCTTTCCAGAAACCATCAACTGGCCCACCAGATGACTTCAGATCCAGAGAGGACACCAGCCCAGCTGTATCCTGTTCATCGCCTGGTAATCGGACGATGTCAGACCAGCTGTTTTCTTTTTGTTCCTGTTCTAAGGTTCCATCTCCAGAGATGACATCAGCCCAGCTGTTCCCAGATGTGCCCTCCTGTGGTTCCCGGAAGATGTCCACCCAGCTGTATCGGAAGAAATGCTGCCAGGGAGAGTCTTCATCAGAGGGTGCAGGTCAGTTAAGAATTCGTACTACAAGTGGCTGGTAAGTCCAAACTTTTCTATCTTTATGACATTGCAGTACACACCCTACACTAACCGACTTCAAAATGTGTGCACTGTCCTCAAAGACTCTCCCCTTTGGGACTTTGGCCTGTTAGAACTGTGCTTCACCAGGCTCCGGCCCAGGAGAGACTCTTTGTTGGACTAGCCTTCAGGTATTGCGGTCACTAGTTGGGACTTTTAGGGCACTCCATCCCCCCCAAATGTGTATTGTAAATAATTTCATTGTATTCTAATGTAAATACTGTTTTTCTACCTTTTTTCTAAAAAAAATCTTTTTGGGATTCTGCAGTGTTTTGATGGTAGGGGTTTAGGTAGACTGTGTATGCAGATTAGGAGTGTGTTTTGTCTTTCTTTTTCTTACAGGTGTTCCTCGGAAGACAGAAGAGAAGACAAGAAGAGGAGGAGGGGCTCATCGGAGTTCCTCATCAGTGCTCTAGTGTGTAGAAATTTAAAGTACTGTGTTGTTATGGTTGTTATTGCTGTATTAACCCTTTCCTTCCACAGGTGTGGTTGTTGGGGTAGGGAGGAGGCAGTAATGTGATATTTTAATGGTATGTGGTTGCAGGTTGCCCAAGGTCGGGGAGGTCCCCGGGTTGTTTTTGTTTTGGGGTATTAGGTTAAAGGCAGATAGGTTTTCCCTAGAGGGTTAGGGGGATAGACAGGCTGTGGTCTTGAGTGGCCATTGGGACCGCAGAGCTGATCTATCAGGGCTATGCTCTGGATAGTTCTACCAGAGCCACTGGGTGTCCATAGTAAGTGGATAGTGTAGAGGCTGATATGTCAGCTACAGGCCTCTAGGCCCTTAGTGTTGCCTGCCTGTGCTTGCACATGGTAGGAGGGGGCCTGATCACCCCCCTCTGCAGATAGCACATAGGGTGGGATGGCCTAAGGCCAGGTAAATAATGACTGCGGACAGTCATTTTCCTGGCCAAGGGAGAGTGTAACCCCCTTGTTACCCAGAGTTACTAGAATCCCAGTAAGACCTAGTGGTAGGCAGGGAAGGCAGCTTGTGAAACTCCAGTTAAATGGGTTTCACACTGTCTCACTCTGTTCTCAGTCCCAGCTGAGACTGAGGGATGACATCACCAATAGAACTTTCGCAGCTGCATAAGCCACATTGGAATCTGCAGCAAAGGGAGTTAGATAGAACGTTGGGAATTTTCAAAGGAGAGTCTGCAGTTTGTCTTAAGAGAGTGAAGTTGTACTCAAGTGGTGGAGACTGTTGTTCGGGTCTCAGTGCCCTCTCCCTCCCTCCGGGGGGGGATGTAAAGATTCCCAGCAGATTCCTCGGGCAATCCCCTTAATTCTGCTAAGTGGAGGAAAAGCTGCCTGTTTAGTCCAGGATTTATTTTGGAAGATGGAAGATTTGTGAGTCGCCTGTGGGGCACCTGCAACTTAAGGGTGAGTGCCTGCTGTGGCTAAAAGGGCATATGTTTTCTTCACCCTGGGACTTGTGTGAAAATCTAGGGATTGAACTACATATTGGGAAGCCTAGAGAAATGGGCCAAGCAAGTAAAAGTAGTGTCAAATCCCAGAGTTTTGTGAGATGCAAATAATATGTAGAGGAGATGTGAGAGACGTCTACCCTTAATCTACATTTAGAAGTTCAGCAAATGAATTGCTCAGTTTTTCCAGAGAAATGGCTGGGTATGGGCTGTGGGAGCTGGAGGTGGGTGGCCCCCCCATCTTTAGTGACCAGGTCCACCCCTACAGATTTCTTCTGTGGTTTCTACTTTGCCTCAGGCACTTGGCCAGCGATGGGGGAAGTACCCAGATGTGGGATTGTAAGGAAAATTCTCTCTAGGAGTCACAGACTCTAGTGTGGTGTGGGGAGCCGCGACAGGATAATTGGTTCATTCCTCAAATGGACCGTGAATGGGATAATTGGTTCATTCCTCAAAAGGACCATGGATCAAGTGGCCGGCAGGAGAGCCAGGCCAGTGGGGAAAACCCATGTGTGTACAAGCTGCGCTGTGTACCCAAACTGTGTGCAAGTCCGGGCTATGTGCCTGGTGGGTTCAGAGCCTGAGGGCTGGAAATGGTGATAAAGTGTTCTGTAGTCTCTAATCTGCATTACCAGGAAATGTAGCCCCGTGGGGGTCCGTCTATGCTTTGTTTGTTCAGCTAGTATGTGAATAAAAGCCACACTGAAGAATCCCATTCCTGGTCCTTGACATTACAGTTATTGCTTCCTGTGTTTGGATTTACTTGGGTACCCCTGTGCAGAGTAGCCAGACCTAGGTCCCCCTGTACCGAGTAACCTCATCCTCCCCGAACCCAGTCCCCACCAGGTACTGCTGTCAGCTTCAACAGTATGCCACCTGTCATTTTGGTAAAAAGGCAGGGGTGAGGGGTTACACGCTGGTGGTCTAGATGCCCCCAATTGCTTAGTTTACTATAATGTATATTTACCCTGGTGGTCCAGTGGTCCCCCCCACCAAGCAGCCATTTCTAATTTATAGCAATACTTCCTGGTGGTCCAGTGGTTCTCTCCACCCCCTAATCACTCGTTGATGTATTTTAAGATTCCCTGGTGGTCCAGTGGTTCCCCCAACACATGTGACCATACATGGACCTGGCCACTCCCCACCTGTTGAGAGTCCCTGCCCCACACTCTCCTCACCCCGAGTGCCAGTCCTGTGAATTTGGTGGCTGTCACAGCGCACTTCTCACTTAATCGGTCAGCCACCAGCTAACGGTCACACAGCACTACATGCTCCATGACTGACAGACAGTGGCTGGACAATGAGGTAACAAGAGAGCTGCGCCAGCCACTGATTTCATGGGACTGGCACATGGGATGAGGGTCAGGATGGGGGTTCTCATCAGGTGGGTGGGTGCATGGAGTTTTCCTTGGATGCCCTTGTCAGTGGAATGGAGGGGTGATCACAATATCTCCACAGATAAAGATCTTGCTCCACAGCTGTCTGTTTTGTGAACTGGTGAGGAATTCAGAGTGGACTTTTGAGGGTTTGTCCTGGTCTATGGACTACCGAACACTAATCTCTGGCTGGTCGGAGTTTCCTGGATGCCTGTGAGATGGGCTCCCATATTTCTTCTGTTTGACTCAGTGAGTCATTCATCATATTTTAAGCAGAAAACTATACATCAGACTTTTAGCAGAAACCTGTATAGGTCTCTGGTGTTAGTGAAAGGCTCGCCAGACCTGCTATTTGGATTGTCAGACTTCTCCAAAACTTGTTTCTCCCATTTTGGCCAAACTACCTTTGTTTGGTCAACCAGTGAGTTTAACCTCTTGAGGAGTGAAAGAACTGGTCTCCTCTTATTGTGTACTGTTTTTGCCTAGTGAGGAAAGGCACACCAGATGTGATTTGTGGGGTTCTCATTGACAAAGACAATAACGTTGACTGCAATCTTTCATTGTTTTGTGTGAACTTTGGATAGTGCTTGTTTGGGTGTTATTTTTTAGCACTCTTGCCTTTTCTCCTGTAGCAATAAGAAACTTGTATTATAATATTTGGGTTGTTTGGGGTTTTGTGAGGGTTGGTGGAGGATTGGTGGGTTTAAATGTCAATCTCTGTTTTTAAATTTTGGGGTGGGGTTAGGATTATGAAGGTGATTTACTGGGGATATGTGTGATTGGTGTGTATGGGTTGTGGTGTGTATGGTTGTGGTGTGTATAAAGTGTGAGTGAGTTTTGTGTGATTTTTGTTATTTTATAGCTTTGGCTGAGGTTTGAGCTGTTTAAGGGCTGGGTTGGGTAGTCCTGGTTGAAATGTGTTTAGGTACTTGCGAGACTCACCTATGCTGCCTCTCTGCTGTTCGACCTCTGCCCCATATCCGACCTCCCTGTTCCTGTGTCTGCAGCTAGACACTGCAGAGAGGTCAGAATAACAAGGTGGTGGTTAAGTAGTTGCTGACGGAGAGCAGCGTAGGATGAGGGGGTGAGGGGCATTGAGGTTGTAAGGTCCAGGAGATGCCCTGGGTTTCAACAGGGCTGTGGGAGATTTTATTTATTTATTTATTTTTTTATTTTATTGAAATCTAGGATTACAAATACTTTTGAGCAGGAACTGCTCGTTTACAAAGGTTCCACGTCAAGGAACGGGGTATACATACATACAAAGGTCAACATAATAATAATAGTTACACAATAACAAGAAGTAAGAGACTGAGGCTTAGGAAATTCCAGTAATTCAAAATGTGCCAAATGTTAGGTAGCATGACATACCCGCCAAGGGCAGTCTTGGAAATAAGCACTGCAGTTGAGAGGGAAGGGGGTATGCAGGCAGGAAGGCCATTGTCAGAGGGTAGAGGGTGAGGGTAAGAGATCTAAAGGGGAGAGAGAGGAAGGATAAAAGTCAGGAAATGCGCCGGGGGAGGAAAGGGAGAGGGGGCAAGTGGGTAGGTGGGTAGAAGGGGGCAAGGCAGGGAGATATAGCTGTCAAGACTGAAGCGGAGGGCAGTGAACGGTGGGCCCCTGATTAGGCGAGGCAGTCACAACTAGTTGAAATGAGATGAAGTCAGAGTTGTCTCGTAAAAGGGCCAAGAGCAGCAGCAGTAAGAGTTTCTTTGTTGAGAGTATTGTACCACTGTGGTGCTCTGTGGGCAAAGGTCCTCTGGCCCATGGTAGTCCAGCATCTGGGGACAAGGAAGGTTAGTTGTTGTGAACGTCTAGTTCTCTGAGTGCTGTGGTGGTCAATGAGTAGCTTTTCAATGCCCGGGGGAGATGCCTGACATGTTTGGTTCCTGTTCCCAAGGGTCCCACTAGACCGAGTGGGCAGTTAGCTATAGGACCAGCTGCCTCCCCTAATCCTCTCCAGGCAGTGCTTTGCAACACCAGGTCAGTTAGGAACAAGACTGCTATTTTTGCGGACTTGATTTCCTCTGTCGACCTGGCTTGCATTATGGAAACTTGGTTGGGTGACGACGCTGGCCCAGTTTTAGCTGCCACTATCCCCACCGGGTACTCTGTGGTGCACTGCCAGAGGAAGGATTGCAGGGGCAGGGGTGTGGCCATTGTTTTTAGAGCCAATCTGGGCTTCACAGTGATTTCAGTTGGTAACATCAGGTCTTTTGAGTGTGTTGCCATTCGTGGGGGTCCAGGTGCAGCTGCAGGATATTCCTCATTTACCGCCCTCCTGGGCTGGGGGGAGAATTCCTGCAGGAGGTAGCAAACTTCATCACTGACCAAGTGTTGGAGTCATCCAGGTGTTTAATCCTGGGGGAATTCAACACCTGGGTAAGTGACGAATCCTCACGTTTAGGTTATGACCTCCTCCAGTTAAAATCTTCATTGGGCCTGACACAAGCAGTTGCTTCTGTGACTCACCAGCATAGTCAAACACTCAATGTGATGTTCCAGCTGGGTCTTGGGATTGATAACCTCAGGACTGATCCGGTTCTTGGTCCAATCACTGCACTGTGGAGTTCATGTTTGGGGCACCCCAATAGTCCTGTCCCTGTGGAGATGGTTAGCTATCACACTTTAAGGCGGTTAGACCCAGAAAGACTTTTGGTAGTAGCTGACCTATCTAGGGTTGAGGCTGCTTGTGATGGGCTCTGGGGAGGCAATGGCCACCTATAGTGGCGTGAAAAAGTATTTGCCCCCTTCCTGATTTTCTCTATTATTGCATATTTGTCACACTGGATGTTTTCAGGTCTTTAGACAAAATGTAATATTAGAGAAAGGGAACCTGAGTGAACAAATAACACTTGTTTTTTTTTTTACTTATTTCATTTATTTAATGAAAACAGTTAACCAACACCAACTGGCACTGTGTGAAAAAGTAATTGCCCCTTACACTTAATAACTGGTTACGCCACCTTTAGCTGCAATGACTGCAACCAAACGCTTCCTATAATTCAATATCAGTCTTTCACATCGCTGTGGAGGAATATTAGCCCACGCTTCCTCGCAGAACTGCTTTAATTCAGTAACATTGGTAGGTTTTCGAGCATGAACTGCTTGTTTCAGGTCCTGCCACAGCATCTCTATTGGGTTTAGGTTTGGACTTTGACTAGGCCACTCCAAAACTTTAATTTTACTTGTTTTCAGCCATTCTGATGTGGACTTGCTTTTGTGTTTTGGATCATTGTCTTGCTGCATGACCCAACTACGTTTCAGCTTCAGCTGATGGACGGATGACCGGAAATTCTCCTTAAGAATTTTCTGGTACAGAGCAGAATTCATGGTTCCTTAAATTATGGCAAGTTGTCCAGGTCCTGAGGCAGCAAAGCATCCCCACACCATCACACTACCACCACCACGTTTGACTGTTGGTATGATGTTCTTACTGTGGAATGCTGTGTTTGCTTTACGCCAGACATAATGGGATCCATGTCATCCAAAAAGTTCCACTTTGGACTCATCTGACCATAGAACATTTTCCCAAAAGGCTTGTGGATCATCCAGGTGCTTCTTGGCAAATGAGAGACGAGTATTTATGTTCTTCTTGGTTAGCAGTGGTTTCCGCCTTGCTACTCTCCCATGAAGCCCATTTTTGCCCAGTCTCTTTCTGATTGTGGAGTCATGAACACTGACCTTAGCTGAGGCAAGAGAAGCCTGCAGTTCTTTGGATGTTGTTTTAGGATCCTTTGAGACATCCTGGATGATTTTACATTGCGCCCTTGGAGTAATTTTGGCAGGCCGCCCACTCCTGGGAAGATTCACTACTGTTCCAAGTGTTCTCCATTTGGAGATTATGGCTTTCACTGTGGTTTGATGGAGTCCCAGAGCCTTATAAATAGCTTTGTAACCCTTTCCAGACTGATAGATAGCAACAACTTTTTTTCTGATCTTTTCAGGAACTTCCTTTGATCATGGCATAATGTGCTTGTTGAATCTTTGTGCTGGCAACGTGACTCTGATGGTAAGGGTCAAAATAAGTGAGGTTTATATTGAGCAGGGCTGGCTGTAATCAAGCCTGGCTGTGTTCAATCAGCTGACTCTAATTATCCCTTAAATTGGGTTGATTTAACTAGAGGGCAATTACTGTTTCACACAGTGCCAGTTGGTGTTGGTTAACTGTTTTCATTACTGTATAATAAGGTGGTGTCTGAAACTTTGGATGCCATAGCAACAGGTCATATATGACCCAAATCTTCTCACTAGAGATCCCTGTGGTTTGATGGGGATCTCAAGGCAATGAAGATCAAGGGTCAGAAGTTGGACGTTGCTGGTGGAAATCCCAGCTAGATGCTGACAAACTGCTCCTACGCACTCAGTATCGTGAGTACCAGGAGGCAATCTCCCATAAGAATGCAGAATCTCCAGGGAGATTGCAGCAGGGAGGAACAGACCAGCTCCATTTTTCGGGACTGTGAATAGGCATCTTCATCCGTCCTGTCTTCAGACGAAAAAAGCCTTTTCATCCACCTAGTGTGAAGAGTTTGCTCTGTTCTTCTCTGACAGGGTGTCGACTATCCGGTCAGGGATTCCATCAGGTACGTCTGAGCCTCACAGTTGGCAGTCTGTTGGGAGCAGAGGAACTCTACCTGCCTGGGAAGAGTTTAGGCCAGTGGAGGTGTCTGAGGTGACTCATAGATACATAGATATGTAGATGTTGTCAGCAGATAAGGGCCTTGTGCCCATCCAGTCTACCCTATCCTGCTTTCTAATGCTTAAGGTACCCTAGGTGCTACAAGCCCCTCCCCTTTGCCCTGGCTTGATAATTGCAATGTTATCTTGTCCTACCCCTGTAAGAAAATGATGTCCTTACTCACTGCGGGTTGCGTTTGGTGTATTCTGTACACTGCTGTACTACTCTGACGTGGAGCCTTTGTAAAGGAGTCTCTGACTCAAAGGTTTGTAATTCCAATACTGTTAAATTAATAAATAAATAAATAATTCCAATGTGCCTATTCCACGCATTCTTGAATCTCTGAACCATGGCCACCCCCACCACTTCCTGGGGGAGACTGTTCCATCTCACCACCATCCTTTCAGTGAAGTAGAATCTCCTCAAGTTCCCTCTAAGTTTTCACCTTTTTAGTTTCATGATGTGCCCCCTTGTTCTGCTATTTCCCTTCATGTGAAAGATGCTCACCTCTGGTACCCTGTTGATCCACTTAAGATATTTGAAGGTCTCTATCATGTCCCCCCCCCCACTCCTTTCCTCCAGGGAGTACATATTGAGAGCTCTGAGTCTCTCCTCATATGACTTACTCTGCATGCCTGACACCATTTTTGTCACCCTTCTCTGTACTATCTCCATCCTGTCTATGTCTTTTTGGTGATGAGGCCTCCAGAACTGAACACATTACTCCAGATGAGACCTACTAGGGAGTTGTACAACGGCACCATCACTTCCCTCTTTCTACTTATTATACCCCTCCCTATGCACCCTAGCATTCTGTTAGCCTTTCCAACTGCTTTGTCGACCTGTTTAGCCACTTTGAGGTTCTCTTCTATGACTACCCCTAGATTCCTTTCCTCTGTGGTGGCCTCCAGTTTTGCCCCATCTAGTTCATACTCAGCCCTAGGATTCTCTCTCCTAGGTATATAATCTTGCACTTTTTTATACTGAAACCCATCTGCCATTCCTTGGACCAGTTTTCTAGTCTCTTTGGATCCCTCCTCATTTTTTCCATACCTTCCTGTGTATCTACCCTGTTATATAGCTTTGTATCATCCATGAACAGGTAACCCTCCCTTCTAGACCATCTGCAACATCACTTATGAAGACATTGAAGAGAACTGGTTCCAGCATTGAGCACTGATCCACTTGTTGCCTATCCCACCTGTAAGCTAACCCCATTTACCACCGCTGTTTGTGTTCTGTTACTCAACCAGTTTCTAACCCAAGTGACCACCTCTGTCCCCACCCCCAGACTTGCTAGCTTGTGGATTAGTCTCCTGTTCGGGACTGTGTTGAAGGACTTCCTGAAGTTCAGATAGGCCACATCCACTGCTCTGTCCTGGTCTATTTCCTTTGCCACCCACTCGAAGAAATCAATCATGTTGGTCTGGCATGACCTCCCTGCCATGAATCCATGTTGCCTTGGGTCCAGCAGCCCCCTTGTCTCTAAGTAGTCCACCAGCCTTTCCTTAAGTAGGGTTTCTATCATTTTATCTGCTATCGAGGTCAAACTGACCAGGTGGTAGTTTCCTGCCTCCTCCTTGCTACCACTTTTGTGCAGGGGTACCATTTGTGCCCTCCTCCACTCCTCCAGAACCACACCTGTTTACAGTGATCCACTGAACAGCTTAGCCAGAGGTTTAGCCAGTTCCCCCTGGAGCTCCTTTAGGATCCTCTTGGCCCCATAGCTTTATCCACCCTAAGCTGTTCTAGTGCTCTTTTCACTCCGTCCTCTGAAAAAGGTCTAATGTCCACCCCTTCTCCCTGTTTGCCCTTCTCCATTAATGGGGTACCATCCCCATTGTCTTCTTCCATGAATACAGAGCAGAAGTATTTGTTGAGAATGGTCACTTTGTCAATGTCTTTCTCCACTACCCTGCCGCCATCTTCCTTAAGTCTCACAATCCCTTCCCCTGTCTTCCTCCTCTTGCTAATATACCTAAAGAATGCCTTCTCTCCTTCCTTCACTGATTTAGCTAGCTTTTTCTCGGGTTTGACCTTTGCTGTCGTTACTGCCTTGCTCGCTTCCTTTCATTTTTCCAAGTATTCTTTTCCTTCCTCCTTTATTTGTGTTGTCTTGTACCTCAGAATTGCCATCTTTGTTCCTCTTACTAGCTCTGCTACTCCCCCTCGAGAACCACAGTGGTTTCCTCGTTCTTTTGCTCTTGCTGCAGGGCCTGGCACCGTGGTTTGCTACCAGGTGCAGGGCTTCCCTTATCTTAGCACAAGATTATGAAACCCAGCGATACATCTGTGAACCAGGGGGGTGCAAACCAGGTAGCAAACCAGAAAGCAAAAGTCAAAAGGTTGCACTCACCACTACAACAAATAATGGCACAAACAAAGATTTGCAAGTAAAAAAAGCTTAAAGTTTTATTGTGCCAAAATAAATAGCCAGATACTGCATTTAGGTTGCCACAGAAACCCTTGCACTTCAACCAATGGTCTTTCTAAGGGGGCAGCTTCTGAATTGTGAACAGCAAACTTAAATAGGCCCAAATATCAATGACATCACACATGACATGATCAATTAGGCTAACAGGTTACTTATTTATTATAATAGTCATGTGACTCATTCAAAACCTGTAAACATTCTTTTTAAGATGCTTGTTCAGGTATTAATGAACTTAACTGACAAGTACAACTTTAACTATAAACAAGAAAAATAAATTAGATTAAACAGCATTATACATGGAGCAGATAAATGAGACTAGAGTAAGATAAAAGCCTTACAATCATTAATCTCATTACTATGCATCATTACATCCTATCACTTCTATATAGATTACACAATTTAAGTATCACAATAGTAGATACACATCACAAATTGGATCATTTTAATTTCAGTTCACACATTCAAATATGTAATGCAAAATAAATGCAAAAGATAATGAAGAACCAAAACATCTGCTGTCATAAATCAGGGAATGAGGGAAATTATGAGCCCGGGGAAACAAGAAAACAAAATACATGTCTGTCAAATCACATCTCATATTAGAGTAAAGTTTTATAACATGATACTGTCTACTTAAAAGTTTTAACAGAAGTATAAAAAAGATATGCGGGGGGGGGGCCTCCTGAAGTGAAGTATAGAAATACATGGAAGGCTAAATTGTGTGTTAGCAAATCATTACAAGGCAGCAAGTATGTAACCTGCGCTCACCCAAAACTTCAAAACAACATGGGAACTGCCAGGAAAAAAGGAAAAGTGAAACATCAGAAACTCATTTATAGATATGGTTTGATATTTATTTCATTATTCAGACCAACTGGATTATGGCTCCGTAGATTAAAAATCCAAAATGCTTCCTGTTGTAACAATTTGTTCAGTCTGTTGCCACCCCTTTATCCCAGATTTATTTGTTCTATTCCCATGAAATGAAGAGACTCTGGGTTACTTAGATGGAATGACCAAAAATGCTCAGCTACAGGATTAGTGAGGTCATTATTTTTTATGTCCCTCACATGTTCTTGTATACATTGCTTAAGGATTCTTGTTGTATGACCTACATAAAGTTTTTGGCATCCACACCAAATTACATGCACTATGTATGTAGACACACATGAGATGAACTGTCTGATTTTAACTATTTTAGTGCAGGCACCTAATGATAAATGGTCACATTGTAGGCAGCATCTGCATACATTGCAGTTACCACAACGGCACATTCTGTATGGCTTAATAAGTAACCGAGTAGTATTACTAGCACGTAGCTCAACAAAGGTACTTGAAACCAACTTAACCTTCATAGTTTCACCTCTCTTAAAGGTGACCCTAGGTTTCTCACCAATCACATCAGACAAAATTGTGTCATTATGAAGAACTGGCCAATATTAACACACAATGGGCCCGATTCTAGAAAGGTGGCGCAAGTTGCCGCCGAACGCAACTTGCGCCACCCGCAATCGTGACATTGACCCTGCATCCTATTCTAGAAGGGCAGCATCTCCACAGCAAAGTCCTCGACTTGGGATATGCGGCAAGGTACGCTGCACAGAGGGCGCATTGGCTGGCAGCGTCGCAACCCCGCAGCCGCAGGTTGCATGTGCACCCCGCCCAGCAAGCCACCACAGTCACCCCGAGGGCTGCCCACACCCCTGCCCCCAAGCCTCCAGCAATTGCTCTCAAGGCTGGCCACACCACCTGGTCCCCCATGCCTATGGTACATGCCCAGCAGGTCTGCCACCCCCCTGCCCCCGACTACTCGAGTTGTCCATGCCCCGCAGGATGTCCCATACACCCAGCCCCTGGATCCCTGGTGTAACATGCCCCACAGGGCAGCGCTGTCATCCCCCCACCCGTACGTGCCCTGACCCCTGAGTTGCCAGCCGCAAATGTGGCAAATATCCCGTGAAGCCCTGGTAGTCTAGTGGCCCCCCACCCAGCCATGCTAGCCCACCCAGCACCGCCACCCATCCCCAGCTGGTGACTGGCATCGCCACCACCTCCATGGTTAGCCATCGAGTGTTAGAGTGCTCCTGTAAAGATGCACTCAGATATTAATTTCTGAATGCATCTGTACAGGAGCAGTCTACAGCACTCAGTCGATGGCTGGCCATTGAGGTGAGAGGTGGCTGTGCCAGTTACTGGCTGGGGACAGGTGGGAGGGGTGCTGCCTGGGCTGGCACAGCTGGGTGGGGCCACTAGACTAGAAGGGCTTAGAATATTTGCCGATTTATGCCAGTGACTGGGGCACATAGATTGGGCAGCACCACCCTGGCATGTTACACTAGGGATTCAGGGGCTGGGGTATGGGATGCCCCACGGAGCATGGACAACTCAGGGAGTCGGGGGCAGGGGGGTGGACAGCCCTGTGGGCAGTTACTGTGTGGGGGTATGGGGGCATGTACCCAACGGGGGATGCGGAGGGGTGTGTGATGCCTGTTGGGGCAACAACAGGGGAGGTCTGGGCATGGGGGAGGGCACATGGCCCGGGTCTAGAGGACCCTTGGAAGAGGCTGTAAATTACACCAGCTAAATACAGGTGTAACTTACATTGCCGGTTCTCCTCCGGGGGTTCTTGTAGAATCCTGACGGTGGGGACTTTGTGGCTGCCCTTCTAGAATAGGGCACAACTGCTGCCATAAACCCCTTAGTGCCATGTCGCAGGGGGTTTATGACACAACTGCTGGTGTAACTGCTGTTTGACGCAAGTGGCCTGCGACATGTCACAGGCCACTTTGTAGAATGGTGCATGTCACAACTGCTGGTGTAAGTTGCTACATGTGCCATTCTACTTGGTGCAACTGCTGTTATGCTAGGCGTAACCCTTCTAGAATCTGGCCCAATACCTTCAATTTTGCCAGACAGGCAAACAGTACTGAAAGTTACTAGACTTTACTCTGCTAGATTACGTACCTTAGGTATGAGCAAATCAGTGTGATTGAAGGCTTTTTTACCTTTTATAGGCTTCATCCAAAATATTGGGTTTATAGCCTTTTTCAAGGAACCTATTTTTCAGTTCCATAGACTGCTCAACAAAATCATTGTCTAATGCACAGTTCCTCCTCAAGCGCATAAATTGGCCATAAGGAATGGAGTTTTTTAAACTGTTTGGATGCGTACTTGTAGCGTGTAAGAGACTATTTGTGGCAGTCGGTTTCTATATGCATTGCTGATGACCCCGTGATCTGGCCAAATTGAATACACAGAACACACAGAAATGTGACGGCAGAGAAAGGCCCCACAACCCATCTAGTCTGCCCAACACCCTACCTCCCCCCTTCTGTTATGCTTCCACCCTCTTTTCCCAACCCCTTAAATCTATCCCAAGCCCTCTTGAACCCCCTCCACCATTTTGGCTGCCACTACCTCCTCCAGCAGCTTATTTGAGGCCTCCACCACCCTCTCCATGAAAAACTGCCCCCTGACATTACCTCTGTATTGCCCACCTTCCAGTTTGAGGCTATGTCCCCTCGAGTTCGCTCCCTTCTTCAATTTGAACAAGCTATCACCCTCCACCTTATTTATTCCCTTCAGATACTTAAAGGTCTCAATCATGTCCCCCCTCTCCCTCCTAGTCTCCAGAGGGTACAAATTCAGCCCTCTCAATCTTCTCTCAAAGGGTACATCCTGCATCCCTCGTACCATTTTGGTTGCCCTTCTCTGTATCCTCTGCATCAACTCAACATCTCTTCATAGGTGAGATCTACAGAACTGCAACCCATACTCCAGATGCAGCCTGACCTTGGTTCTGTATAATGGCATTAGCACATCCCTCTTCCTGCTATTAAACCCCCTCACAATGCAGGCCAACATTTCATTTGCCTTCCTCACAGCCCTGCTACACTGGCTGCCCACCTTGAGGTCACGCGATACCATAATCCCCAGGTCCCTTTCCGTTTCCTTCTCCTTAATTACCACCACCCCAAGGGAGTAAGTTTCCCTCCTATTCCTCCTCCCCAGGTGCATCAGCGAGCACTTTTGTGCATTAAACTTCAATTTCCAGGTGTCAGACCACCTTTTCAGCCTTTCCAGGTCCTGCCGCATGGCTTGCACCCCACTAGGTGAATCCACTCTATTGCAGACCTTTGTACCATCTGCGAACAGGCACACCCATCCTTCCAGACCCTCCACTAGGTCGCTAACGTAGATGTTAAAAGTATTGATCCTAGTACCAGTGTGACACCCCACTGGTCACTGTCCGTTCCCTTGAATGTGCCCTATTTACCACCACTGTCTGACTCCTTCCCTTCAACCAGTTTTCCACCCACCTGGTGATCCTGAGGTCCACCCCTAGTTCATCCAGCTTATGCACCATTCCACCATACAGAACGGTGTTGAAGGCCTTATTGAAATCCAGATAAGCCATGTCCACCGCTCCCCCAGGTCCACTATCTATGTCACCCCATCAAAAAACTCTTATCAGGTTAGTCTGACAGGATCTTCCCTTGGAGAAGCCATGCTGCCTGTCATCCTGCATGCCATTCATCTCCAAGTATTCTATCAACCTGATCTTAGTAGTGTTTCCATTACCTTCCACACCACTGAGGTAAGACTAATAGGACAGTAGCTTTTGACCTTGTCCTTCAGCCCCCCCCTTATGTAGTGCAACCACATCTGTCCTCCTCCAGTCCATTGGCACCATCCCTCTGACCAAGGACAAGTTAAACATCCTCGCTAGATGCGACGCCAGTTCATCCTTCACCTCCTTGAGAACCCTTGGGTGTATTCTATCAGGCCAATTGCCTTGTCCACCCTAAATCTACCCAGCACTTCTCTTACTCTTTCAGCTGTGAATTCTGCCACACCCACCTACCTGTGGCTGTCACCCTCCCCAGCCTGTCCTGGTCCCCTGCCCTCTCTTTCCTCTATGAAGATTGAGGCGAAATACTGTAGCTATTTAATGCCTCTGTTTTTTCGAACCCCCCCTTCCAGTAATGTTCCACTTCCCCCCTTATCCTCCCAATCCCATGCTGTGTCCTCCTCCTTTCTCCAATGTACTTAAAGAAGGTTTTGTCCCCCCTCCTTGACTGCTCTGCTATCCTCTCCTCAGTGGCCTCCTTAGCCCTCCTTATCTTTTGCCCTGCCTCCTTTCTTTTTCCCTGTAGGTTTCCCTTTTGTGTCCTTCTGTACCTGTTGAATGCTCTAGTCTTCTCCTTGACCCCAAATGCCATCTCTCTAGTGAACCATAGAGGTCTTTTCTGTCTTCTATTCTTTCTTACCCTTCTTATACATGAGTCCATGGCTTTAAGTACCCCTCTCTTGATGGCTTCCCCATAATTCCTCCACCCCCTACACATCCCCTATCCTCAACATTTCTTCCCTAACTACCTTCCTCATTCCATGAAAGTCAGCCTTCCTGAAGTCCATTACCTTGGTTCTCATCCTAACCCTCACCCTGCCCGCTCTCACCTTGAACCTGACAGCCCTGTGGTCACTGGGGCCAATCCCTTCCCCCACCTCCACCTCCTCCACACTGTCCCCATTTGTGAGGACCATATCCAACAGGTTTACACCCCTAGTGGGCTCACTGACCCTTTGCTGCAGGAATATGCCCTGAAGAGCCTCTAAGATGCCTCTGTTCCTTGTGGAGATTGCTGTCTGGGCCTCCCAGTTGATGTCTGGAAGGTTTAAGTCCCCAACTAGAAAAATTTCCTCTTTCCATGCCATCCTCACTACGGATTCCATAAAGTGTCTATCCCCTTTCTCCCCCTGAATAGGATGCCTATAGGCTACCCCAATGTGTAGGTTTTCCCCTTGTCCCCTGTCTAGGGTGACTGACATTATCTCTGTTTCCCCAACTCATCCTGCCATTCCATGGCCCCAATCCCTTCCTTGACATATAATGCCTCCCCTCCCAATCCTTCCTAAACAAACAATACCCTGGGATCACCATCTCCTAGGTGTGGTGCTCGTTCCACCAATTCTCACTCACTGCTACAATGTCTAGGTTCTCCTCCATCATGGTGGCCTCCAGTTCTACCATTTTGTTCCCCAGGCTCCTGGCATTTGGAATCAAAGCCCTCCAATGTGTAGCCCCATCCCATCCTTCCCTGCTGCTAACTGTTCCCTTGATGAGTGTTGTGACTTGGGGGAAGGCTGATAGCCTCTCTGCTCTGTCTCATGTAAGGATGGCCCTGTCCTTAGCCCCTCCAATTTAGTTTAAATTGAACTTCCTTGCCATGAAGTCCCCCAGTTTACTCTTTAGTGCAGCTACTCCTGAAGAGTTCAGGTGCAGCCTGTCTTGGGCATACAGCCCTTCCTCCTCCCATGTAGAGCCCCAGTCACCCATCCAGCTGAACCCCATCCGACTGCACCAACCTTGCAGCCAATTGTTAAATGCCTTTATCTTCTCCTTTCTGGGTGTGCTCACTCGTGGCACTGGCAACACCTTAGAGAAGGAAATAGAAGATAAAACAGTGATGCTCCTACAGAACCTAGCGAGTTCCTCAAACCTTGCCTGTACCTCCATCAGACTGTTCCCCTCCAAGTCATTTGTGCCCAGGTGAAACACCAGATGTGTCCTTTTATCCTGCTGCCTACCCCATGAAAGAATATGATGCCTCACCTCCAGCACTGTCATCCCAGGCATGCACTGTACCCATGCTGCATTGCTTTTTGCTCCCTTCCTTCTCCATTTTAGCCCCTTAATTGTTGAGTTCTCCTAGAGTGCCACCCTACTTCCCCCTGCTTCCTGGCTGTCCTTTTGGCCTCTAGCTTTGTGTCACAGGGGTTGGCTCCCTTTGGACTCCTCCTCATGTTCCATCCTGACTTGGTTTCTGCCCTTGCTCATCTTTTGTTCCCCGTCACCTAACCTATCCTGATTTTTACCCACACCCAGCATCCGTTCCTCTTCACCCTCTCCCTTTAGCCTTTCCTCAGACTCCCCCCTCCTGTACCTCTTCATCCCTTGTTCTTCCACCTGGCTTCCTTCATCCCTGCAAACCCCTCCTGCATCACTGCTTGAGCATGAGCCAACTTCAACAGACCCCCCTCTATCTGCTCCTGGCCTTCCCCCATCTGCATCACTGTACCTCTTCATCCCTTGTACTTCCGTGCCAACTGTGCTTGATCCCCTTCCAACTGTTCCTTTCCTGCCCATCTTTGCAGAATGTTTTGAGCACCGTACCTCACTTGGGGAAGTCTTCCTCCTCACCACCTGCCCTGTCTGCATATTTCCTCTCTCCTGCACTCTTGCCCTGTGCATGCCCCAACCTCCTACTGCAGCTTCTGCCCTGCAGGGTTTCCTCCCATTCATTTTCAGCCTCCCAGGAGCTCAACTCCAGCTTTTCCAGTGCTTCCTTCTTGCCCATTTTCTTATGCCACAGTTTCCCTAGTGCCACCCTCTGGTGTGTCCCTAATGTGCCCATCCCCTCCTCCACCCCTTCCCTGCATGCAATGTGCCTGTCCCCTCCTCCCCCTACCACTGCACCTGAGATCTTTCCCCCACGTCCCCCAGCCACTCTGTCCCCCTTTCTCTGATGGCCGCTGCCAGACCCCTTCCTCCAAAATGTTCTCGACTAGGATACTTAGGGGGCAAAGCTGTTTGTTACTTCCACCCTCTGGCCCATTTTACCTATGCCTACATCATCCTTCATTCTGGGCATCCGTCTGCCTTTTCCTGAACCTACTGTCTTCCATTCCTCCTGATCCCCGGTTGACCCCTTTTCTTTAGCTACAGGCATTATTTGTGTGCCTCTAGATCTCCTGCTGTCAGTTTCCACTGACCCCTTACCTCCTGTCTCAGGCATCTCTATCCCAACTCTGGACTGGCTGCTGTCTGTTACCACCTCTAGTCTATCCCCTTCTGGATCAACTTCCATTTTCTCCCTCCCAAGCCCCTGACTTCTGGAACAGTGTATCTGATCCTCTAGTGAATCCACTCAGCTCTCCTCACTCCTTCCTTGGTTTATACTGTCCCTGTCTCTCTACCCCTTTTCTCAGCTTCCCCCATTTAACTCCCACCTTAGCATCGCCACTTCCTCTCTCAGCTGAGTGAGATACTTACACATCATACAACCCCCCATCCTCCAAGCCCAATTTAGGATCATAGAAATTCCACAGCCACTGCATCCCACCACCCTGCCAAAGATCCTCCTCCCTTGGTTGCCCCTCCCTCTGTGCTACCCTACCATTTCTTCCGTGTTGCTCAGATACAGTCCTAAAATCCCACCTTATATATTTTTGGGCCCCTGACCCTCACCCCCTCCTCAGCCCCAACCCACAGTCAAGACTTTTTAGAAATAATAAAGCATGTGCAAACCATAGGCATCAAGAATTAATAACCATAGTCACCCAGTTCAAGTCCAAGACACCAAGTTCATGTCCAAGTCCCCAGCACCTCCAGCATCAGTAGTCCAAGATCAAGTGACCTGTAGACCTGTAACCTGTTAGCTACGCCACCTGTAGACCTGTGACCTGTTAGCTCCTCCACTTCATATATAGCTCCTCCTCCCCATTGTATTTAATAGGGGTCGGGGAGGGAGGATGGGAACAAACACAGCTCTCAGCTCTGAGGTGACAAGGTAACATCCAAAAAAATTAAGCTTATCAGAGTAAATTGTTGCAGTGAATTTTAAATTCAGATCATTAATGTTGAGCCATTTCACAAAGTCCTCAGCCTCAGCAATGTCGCCCTTCCATATGCATATAGCATCATCAATGAAACCTGTCCAGTATACAGTTTTTCCCCAAAATGGATTGTTTTCATTAAAGACCTGTGTCTCTTACCACATGCCTGGTAGTAAGTTGGCATATGAAGGCAACATTATCCCCATAGCCGTACCAAAGCACTGTAGAAAAAAATCATCATTGAACATAAAATAATTTTGTGTAAGCAAAAATCGTAGACTCTCTTGGGATTGCATTTTCTAGTTTCTTTTGTACAAATAGTAGATACACGCATTGAGACCATCAACATGATGTATAGATGTATATAACGATTCTACATCAATACCTGTCCACAAGAAATCTGACTCCCATTTCAGATTTTGCAGTTTCTTAAGGACATGAGTAGTATCCCACGTATAGGATGGGAGGATGGCAACATACACTGTAAGAAGCAAATAAAGGTGCACAGATTATCTGTAAAGGAATCCACCCCTGACACAGTCGGTCATCTTGGTGAATCCAAAAGACTCTTGTGCACCTTAGGGAGTATATAAAGAACAGGGGTAATGGGGAATGGTTGCTACACATATTGAGACTCAGATTCACTGGTCTGGCCTGTGCCTTTTGCATCTTCTAATGACTCCAAAACTTCCCTTTTAAAAGTTGGTAATAGGTCACCCAGTAATTTTCTATAATGAGCCATGTTGTTCAATAAATCCATTATGTTCGCCTTGTAAAACTCAGGTGTCATAATCACAATGTCGTCCCCTTTATCAGAACTCTAAAAAATCAAACCCATTTTACTTTTTAATTCATCAATAGCAGTTCTTTCAGCAATTGTCATATTAGGACATGCCTGAGATTGGTTATCCAAGCATCTGGAAACCTCAGTCCAAACAGTTTGTTTGTAGGTTTTGATAGTCAGATTAGGCAAACTAGGAATAAAGTCTGATGTTGGTCTAAATAAAGATTTTTGTTTTTCTTTTAGTTCCATTTCAGTCTCATTAGATCTGCATCTAAAGTACTCTCTGTTGGTGCTGGATTATCCATTACCCCTTGTGCATCCTCTCATAAAGCCGTCAAAGCTCAGAGATTTCTTGCATACTGGGTAGTCCAAGTTTCATCCACTGGCTCTGCTTCCAAGTCCTCCGAACACCAGGAAACAGAAATGCCATCCATTTCATGATGTTCTGTGTATGTGCATAATACAGTAGAGTTGATGATATCATCACCTGTAATCCCAGAAGTAGCTGAGTGCTCTCCTCTGCCCATATTTGCATTTCTTGTAAAGAAATCCAGCAGATGAATCTTTCAAAAGCATTTCTCCAGATCAAGGTAAATTCCAAATCTGTTAGGTCTGGAGGTGCAAACAAAAGATATACCTCATGACAATAATGATCTCTGTGGTGCAGTTAGTTCAATGTTTGTTAGATTAATGATTTGCTGCTCCGAGTGAGCCCTCCATATGGCCCTCTATTTGACTGCTTGCATCCTCTTCTCTCACCTCTCCTGGCCCTTTTCCTTGTTTTTCTTGTCATTTTCTCTGTTTGTCTTTTGGCCTGGTCCCTGTCACCTTGGTAGAAAAAGACACCAATTTGTTGGGTATAGAAGAATCACTGGTTGCAGCTAAATTGGCTGACTCAGATGTTGCAGCTTGTTCACCGGCAGGTTCTGTTTCAGCTGAGAATTGCGTGTTATTCGATTTTGAGTTACTGCCCCTCTTATTTGTTTGTGGGGTTCTTCTCTGCCTATAGCGACCACGAGATTGTGAGTGCTCACTCCCAAATCTGCTCCAGTTATAAATCCTTCCTTCTTTAAAATCCAGTCTACTCCTCTCCAACTTTGTGTGTTATCCAAGATAATTACAAAACCTTTTATTCATATATAAATAATAAAAAAGGGAAAAGTAAAGTCATAGGACCCTTAAAAACATATGATGGAAATATTATAACAGAAAATAAGGCTCTTGCGGAGGAATATAATGTATACTTTTCATTGGTCGTCGGCAAAAGTCTTCAAACTTCGTGGGATAATAAGAAAATTAGACACAGAGAACAGAGCCCAAAGATAGACCCAGCTGAAGTACTTATTAGATTGCAGAAGGTTAACCAAAATAAAGCACAGGGGCCAGATGGGATTCACCCAAGGGTGATTATGGAAATGGCAACACTATTAGTGGAGCCAGTAACTTACCTTTTTCAGGAAAGTATTAACATTGGTGAGGTTCCTGAGGCATGGAGGCAAGCTGTGATTGTACCCATATACAAAAAAGGTTGTAGGCAGACCGTCTCAAATTATAGACCTGTTAGTCTAACCTCCGTTCTTGATAAGATTCTGGAGGGTATAATCAAGGATTGTATTATGGAAAATATTGAGAGGACAGGCAGGATAGACATGACTCAGCATGGATTCACCAAGGGAAGATCATGCCAAACTAACTTATTAGAATTCTCGATAAGGTTAGCAAGGCTATGGATATGGGTAATGCAGTGGATGTGATCTTTCTGGACTTTGCAAAAGCCTTTGATAAAGTGCCCCATGGGGAGCTTGTTAAAGCACTTTATGAGCTGGAGATACCAATATGGATACAAATGTGGGTGAAGGCTTCGCTTACGGACAGAGTCCAGAAAGTCTGCATAAAAGGTGAATACTCTGATTATGTCGGAGTGACTAGTGGTGTCCCACAGGGCTCGGTCTTGGGACCATGTTTGTTTAATAGGTATATTTCATCCATGCAGGTACATACAGATGTGTGGCTATCTAAATTTGCAGACGACACTAGGGTTGGGAGTCCAGTAAATAACAGGGAAGAACATCTAGTCCTACAAACAGCTCTGGATAGGCTAGACACATGGGCCTCCCAGAAACAATCTATTTTCAACATCAGAAAGTGTAATGTTATGCACTTTGGAAAGAAAAATAACAAATTCAGTATAATTTAGGAGTATCTACTAAAAGTAGTGGATGAAGAAAGACTTGGGGGTTATGGTTAATAAAGATCTTGGCTTCAGCTTACACTGTAATACAGCTATTAAAAAGGCGGGTAGTATAACACACTGTATATTGAGACACATAAAAAGTAGAGATAGGCAGGTTGTGATGCCTCTGTATAATGCATTGGTACGTCCCCCACGTGGAGTACTGTGTCCAGTTTTGGGCCCCGTATAAGAGGAGGGATGTTGCATGGATGGAGGGGGTACAGAGGAGACTTACAAAGAGAATCAAGGGATTGGATGGATTGAGTTATGAGCAGAGACTGCAGGATTTGGAGCTGTAGTCCCTGGAATATCGTAGAATGAGAGGCGATATGTGTTTGATATATAGGGCATGGACCGATACTAACTTATGGGACTTACTGGGCTTGGTTAAAAGGGCTCAAATATATGACACTAGAGCACATTGTTACCAACTGGTTAAGGATAGATATAAAACAAACAGAAGGAAATACTGGTTAAGTAATAGGGTAACAGAAATTTGGAATATGCTACCAGGAGAGGTTGTGGAAAGCAGTGCAATGCAGGAATTTAAAACACAGCTAGATAAATTCTTGGAAAGGAAGAATATAAAAGGATATAATTAGGTGTTACTTGCAAGCTCATGGACGAATGTCTTTATGCTCAGTATTGTCTATGTAATCTCTCTAGAAGTCCATCCTTATGTTTTTTTATCTTAGCTTGCAAATTCTTATCAAGTTCTGAAAATAATGGATGCTGCAAATAATTTTTGAGGGAACTTTTTGTCTCAGTTATTTTGTCAGTTATTTGGGCATGTTTTAAAGTGTCTTCTTTTATCAGTAATTCAATAAATGTTTTGCTGCATAATGCAGCTGCAGCTTCCCACTCAATTCTGTGGACAAAATGTTCAAGTCCACAGTAAGGTAATATAGAAATACATAGCCTCTAGGAGCTAAATTCTGCTCAAGGTAATTTTCCATGCCAATAATATTGTATGTTAAGTTCAATTCAATAAACAATTGCCCTTCTAATATAACAAACAGTGTATTGACTTCACCAGTCTCTTGGGCACCTGCTCCTTGTTCAGTTACAATTTTAGTTTTCAAATAAGCTTTGCGTTGTTGTAAATTGTCAGTGTTCATTAAACAAACTGATGGTAGGTCCAGGATTTCAGCATCTGCATCTGTATGCATTTCAAGTAAATAAAGTATGGACACTCACCAATAGACGACCAATTAAAGTGTACAATAAATCCTTGGCTGAAGAGTGTGTCCTGGTATAACAGAAGCTTCTGCAAAGGATCGCAGTTTTGGGTGAGCGCAGGTTACATACTTGCTTGCTGTGTTATTATTTGCTAACACAGAATTTAGCCTTCCATTTATTTCTATACTTCACTTCAGGACCCCCCCCCATCTCTTTTATACTTCTGTTAAAACTTTTAAGTAGACAGTATTGTTATAAAACTTTACTCTAATATGAGATGTGATTTAACAGAAATGTGTTTTGTTTTCTTGTTTCCCCCGGCTCCTAATTTCCCTCATTCCCTGATTTATGACAGCAGATGTTTTGGTTCTTCACTATCTTGTGCATTTATTTTGCATTACATATTTGAATGTGTGAACTGAAATTAAAATGATCCAGCTTGTGATGTGTATCTACTATTGCGATACTTAAATTGTGTAATCTATATAGAAGTGATAGGATGTAGTGATGCATAGTAATGAGATTAATGATTGTAAGGCTTTTATCTCACTCTAGTCTCGTTTACCTGCTCCATGTATAATGCTGTTTAGTCTAATTCATTTTTCTTGATTATAGTTAAAGTTGTACTTGTCAGTTAAGTTCATTAATACCTGAACAAGCAGCTTAAAAGGAAAGTTTACAGGTTTTGAATAAGTCACATGACTATTATACTAAATAAGTAACCTGCTTGTCTAATTGATCATGTGATGTGTGATGTCAGTGATATTTGGGACTATTTAAGCTTGCTGTTCACAATTCAGAAGCTGCCCCCTTAGAAAGACCTGTTGGTTGAATTGCAAGAATTTCTGTGGCAACCTAAGTGCAGTATCTGGCTATTTATTTTGGCACAATAAAACTTAAAGCCTTTTTTACTTGCAAATCTTTGCTTGTGCCATTATTTGTTGTAGTGGTGAGTGCAACTTTTTGACTTTTGCTTCCCATATCTTACCCCACTGTTCCACGACTCCCCTTATGTGATTGTATCCCTGCATAACCCTACTGAATACGTCCATCATCTTACCAAGGTCTGTCCTACTGAAATCCAGGATTTTAGTCCTTGAGTGGCTAGCCACCTGTGACATCCTTATGGTGACCCTCACAGTTTGATGGGCACCAGTGCCTAGGATCAGGTGATCTTAAAAGCTGAAACATACATCTTGTGAACTGGACCCAGCCCTGATGTGTTTCTTGATGAAATGTGCCGAGGCTGTTGGTCTAGTGTTCACTGGGATAGCCAGGTGCTCGATGAGAGAGGGGGTGTTCCCAGCTCTTCTGAAATAGGCACTGGTGAGACCTCTCCTAATGAAACCTTCCCTCTGCCCAGACATCCTAGTGAATTACCAACCTGTCTCTAACCTACCTTTTTTAAGCAAGGGTGTTGAGAAACTGGTAGCACAGCAGCTCAAGAATCGGCTAGTGTCCTTCAACATCTATGAACCATTTCAATCAGGTTTTTGGGCTAGGCACAGCACAGAAACCACACTTTGAGTTTGAGTGCATAATGACTTACTCAGAGATAAAGATCAAGGAGACAGGTCAGTTCTTGTGCTCCTCGATCTCTCTTCAGCTTTTGACACCATGGAGCACATTGTGCTTCTCGATCAGCTCTGTGAATTTTGTGGACTCACTGGTGTTGCCATCAGATGGTTTGAGTCCCATCTCTTAGACAGAGTGCAGGGGGTAGTGATGGGGAATTCTCCTTCTCTCTAATGCCTATGTCTTGTGGAGTTCCACAGGGCTCGACCTTGTCACCAATGCTGTTCATGGTGTATATACTGCCCCTGCCATGCCTTATCCTTGCCTGGGTGGGGATTCATGTACAGTCAGGGGGTTGGGGAAACCACTGGGGTGCCAGGTTATATTTCAATGCTTGCAACTGGTAATTGGGGGTTGGAAGAACCACTGGGCCACCAGGATATAGTAAAATCCTTAAAACTGGGTGATTTGGGGGGCACCCACTGGACCACCAGGACTGAAATGAATGACAGGGGTGATTGGGCTTGGGGGGACCACTGTGCCACCAAGCAATATTACAAAACATGCAACAGGCAATTGGGTGGTGGGGGGAAGCTTGGCTCAGGGACAGATGACTACAGTACAGCCACCCTGCTTTTGAGAGAGTAGGGTCATGGGCTAAGTACCCACTAAAGACATGGCTTCAACTGTTGGTAAACAGCATCGCTTTGGGAGGGGGGCATTTACTGCCACAGCAAACCTTTGCGTAGGCTGCTGTGCCAGTATGCATGAGAGAACCCCTTAATTTGAATTGGAGCAGTGGTATATTTAGTGCCTTGGCACTACCTGGTTTCCCGAGGCACTCTGGGAGCCTCTGAATATTGCCCCACCCAGAGCACTACCACAAACCCAGGTTAGCATTGGCTCTAACCTTCGAATATTGGGACCCTCCTTGTTTGAGTACCCAAAACAGTATGCAAATGCTGTTCACTGACCAGTATTAAAGAGAGAACAATAGGTCATATTCTGATATATATCTTTTTCACATTTTAATTTTTATTTTTAAAGATATCTGAAAACCCTTGAAGAGCTGAACGGTTGCATTATGTATTTGCTGTTAAGTTCTAATAAAGAATTAAACCAACAATGGAAAAGGCCAGTCTCTTACCTGAGTCACTAGTTCACCAACATTTTCTATGAAGAAGTCCATTGCACCACTTCTACGGATGCTTGATTTTGTGAGCCTTGATCCACCCTAAGTGGAAAAAATTCATAGATATACATTACCATAATTCTGAGAAATAAGGTGTCCAACAAATTTGCTGATCATTTTGCAGTTTTGTAATAAACCATGTTAAAATGATCAAAGTCTAAAAAAGGCTTCTCTTTTATGCTTACAGTAAATTTCCTTGTTCAGTATCTATATATATATATATATATATTGTTCCAGAGATCTGAAGATCCCTACTCTAAGACAGTTGGACAAAGATGAGAGTACTTGATTACTTTTGCGCACTTTGGAAAAGCTATGTCACAGTATTAACAGTAGCTGAAGTAGTTTGAACCATTTTGTCTCATTTCCAGGGCAGCATTGTTCCATTGCTTTGATGCAGTTGTGATAATAAATGACAATACAGCATGTGACTGAAGTAGATTTATCCATGCTTGACTGGTGGATCATGAATTGCTGCAGTACACTCTGTCCCACAATGACCCTTAAATGTGCCTCAACCATGCCCTGTAGCAACTACAATCAGTGTGTGTGAGCGCGTGTAGTTATCTCCTTGACAGGTTCTGAAACTCTCAGATAAGGCCAGCAACAAATACCAGCTGTTGTGATGGGGCTTATGAAGTGAACAACATCCTTTCAGGAATGGAACCGATACCTCACCATTTCAATCACATAACCTTCTTAATAATCAGACAACAACATTGGCCTGTACCAGTATGGGTCAGAATCACATCTGTTATCTAGAAATCAAGAGTATGGCTCTGTAGCCCACTGTCAAACCACTGACACATGATTGTAGCAAGAATTTTAGTTTACAAATGTATGGATCAGGTTGGAGGGCCTCTTATGGATATGAGTGTCACCTCACACATTCTTATGACCAAAGGACTGTAAACCAAAGGTGAACAGTTCTGTTAATTGGACGGACAAAAGAAGCAACACTCATATCCACAAGAGGCTCTCCAAATGGACCCACAAAATTGTTATAGATCGCTAACTTTAAAAAAAAAAAGTCCTTTTTTTTTATTTAAAACACTGACAGTGATAGCAGCCATTGAGAAGTCTGTTACAGTGCCTCAGTGGGTGAGATACTCTTATGGTAATAAGAATACCTCACATGAAGTTAAAGGAAGTGCTGTGATTGGTCAGGGATGCTCCCCGAGAACTATAATAAAAATTAAAGATGTCTGACAGTGAGATATTGTGACTGAAAATAATCTGCAGCCAGATGGTTTTGCTGATCAAATGCATTGCTTTAGAATAAATCTAAAATAATAAAATGATGATGGGTCATTCTTAAAAATCTAACAAATAATTTTAATATGAACAATAGTCATACAGTAAAATGTGAAAGAAACTCATTCAGGAGGCTGATTACTCATCTTCTTACCTAGAAGATTGTATGGTCATCATGGATTCCAGTTCTAGACCAGGAACTTTGGATAATAGTGACACTGTAGTGTGCCACTAGAGGGAGCTGCACTGCTCATGGGCCATCCTTTGTATGAGACATTAAACTGAGGTGCCGTCTGCCCATCTCTAGTGCCAGTTCAGGTGGAAGTTAAAGATCCATGGCACTTTTCATAAGTGTTGTGATAGTCCCCTATTGTCTTGGCCAGCATTGATATTAATAGCAGATCTCCATATAAACAAACCTCTAGTTCATAACTGGAAACAAGCAGTCACAGCTAAGCATGCCTTTCTTAGTCAAAACAAATTATTGAATGAATACACTGGATGAATTGTCAGGTGATATCGACCTGAACCCTGGTCTCCCTTCTCCTAGCTCTGTCTTTAGCCAAGGGTCTACAAATTTTCCACCTAAATATACAAAGTCTGTTAGCAAGCTGGCTTGAGCTAGAGGCATGGGTTTCACAATACAAACCTGATATCCTATGCTTTTCAGAATTCTGCCTGAAGCACTCAGTACCTGACTCAGCCTACTCCTTATTTATTTATTTAAAATTGATAACTGGGAAAGGCACACGAAGCCGAGGCTTATCTCTAGGTGTGACCCTGGGACAGAGTAAACAAAGGAAATAAACAGTACAAACTAGGAAACAGGTCTAGGTTACAAGACCAAATTACAAATAGTGAAGCACTATTACACAATAAAAAAACACAAGTACGTGTACTGGATTACACAAATACCAATTGAGTGTTAGGATATACAACTAAATAGTAAGCAAGATTATTTAGAATATTATACAGTAGGTGGAGCAGAGTATGCTACTTGTCTTCATGGCATAGGGAAAAGGGGCAGAATGACACAGGCTCCTAATGGAAGAAGACTGCTAGGATAGTGATGGGGATTGGGAACACTGGGAGCACCAAGGAGGTAGGAGTCTGAGGGATCTCTTGAAAGTATGTAAAGAAGAGGAAGAGGAAAGATGGAGACCAGGTAGAAATTTGTTCCAGAGAAGAGGGAGAAAATAGGAGAAAGCAGATTGGCCTGCAGCCGAATGGGGGTGAGGGATGGAGACAGTACTTGGATCTCTGTGGTGAAGACAGTATGTAGAAGTGGTTACTTTAGAAAAGAGACAGGATAGGTAGGTGGGGAGAGTATCAAATCAATACGTAGCAATGAGGGAGGCACATTGAATCATTCTCCTATGTGATAAAGGTGCAAGACAGCAGCACAGAGAAGACAGTGGTGTGTGAGGGGAGGGAGGCAGTTGCACAATGGCAAAATGAGTTTAGGAGAGTGTACAGTCTGGAGAGGGATGTGGCTGGAGCAGAGCTATAGGTAAACATACAGATGTATTTATTGTATTGCATGATGGTCTGTATTCTATAATGATTTTGTATAATCAATGTTTTATGCTGATGGAATCTCATATTTTATATTATACAGTATATATGTTATTTTATCTATATTGTAATGACAATATGCTAACAATAAACTCTACTTACTTGCTTACTTACATGTGTTTGTTATAACTTTGGATTCAAAATTACAACTGCAAAGATTGAACAAGCATTTAAACTTTACATTCTTAAATTCTACATGCACCACAGAGGTATATTATGATTATGCTATCCAATGTTCTGCCCTATTCATAAAGAAAAGTGATACCAGTGAAAATGAAGAAGTGTTAAACCTGCTTGGGCACGTGATGCATATAGTTTAGCTGTCTTCAACAGAGGGGCTTTTTGCCTGCTGGGGGTGAGTGTCCTGATTCCTTTCTTAAACAGAATAACTACAGCTTTTATTGGACTACTGGACCCCTTGACATTGGGCATGCAAGTCAAATTATGGATGTATACCTGCAATTGCACCAGAGCTTTAAATATTCACACGTCTGATAACATTCTAAAAAAATTCACAAATAATTTAATATTGAAATTGAGAAACCCTGTTACTTAACTTTTACTTAACCAACTTCCTCTGCATTTGACAGTTTCTAAGACTCAAGAAAGTTATGCATGCATATTTTCAAATGTTTAGCTCCAGAAGTGGGCAAGTAACATTCATACAACTATTTTAAAATTGCAAATAAATGAATAAATAGCCATACTTTTAAGCCCTTTAACTATGTTTCCAAATGTTCTGAAACTTAGCATCTCCTTAGGACCCCCTTACAAAAAGTAAGCATGCACATTTTCAGTCCCCTTGCAGCAAACATTTCTATGTTATGAAAAAATAAACAGTTTTGAAAATGCTCAGAAAGTTCAGCGCAATTTAATGAAATTCACAGAATTTAATTTCACAAAAATTACATGAAACTGGGATTCATTAATTTTAACCAGACCTACAATACATTTGTTGTTGTAACACGGCCAAATGGTAAGCATATAGTATCAATACTAGTTATTTGTATTAATCCCATTTTTGTGTTGATACATAACATTACATGATTCTGAACTTTATTGCAATACAGCACATTAGTCAATTAGAAACAATGTTGTTTGCAACTCAATTATTATTAATCATATACCCTTAATTATGTTGCAGATGTCACTGTTACTGTTTGGACATGCTGGATATACATTTTGTTTCTCAATCAGGCAACCCTATTTAGTTTTTGTTTCTGAATAAATGTATTTACTACTGCTATACACATTTCACTCTTCCCCTCTAGTAACCCCATATGCTTCTTTACTTTTGCAAGCTTTTCTTGCAAAACTATCTGGAGAAAATAAACTAGTACTGCAATAAAAAAGTATTTTGTTTGGTCACACACTTGTCACCTATTTATTGTGTTGTGTTGTAAGGTCTGTTTACCCCCTGGTCATACCTGAAAATAGGCTCTTTGTTACGTAGTGTACTTACCTAGGTATCAAAAACTAAATATGTACTTTTCTAAATCAAAAAATGAATTGTTAGAGGGAGAAAGAATCTGAGGAAAGAGTTTGTCATTTAACTCATCTGGGGGAAAACTGTGCATAGAGTCTAGATTAGTAGACCGTCTACTTCCATCCCCCAACTATTCTACATTCATATTTTAATTATGAATTAAAGTTATGTTTGATATCTGCATGACAAGGTGGTATATGTAACCAGTGAGTACCATCATTTTAATGTGGGAGCAATCAGGTCATTTTCACCTTCCTCTTGAAAGAGCTTGATGACAGCTGTGACATATATTTACATTCAATGCTCCAACATTATTTCTTTAGTTGAGCCTCAAAGAGGAGTAAATAGGCATGCATAAACAGTTGTAACATAGTACAATGTTGACAGTATAGGGCCAGCATTTTACAGTATATGAAATAAAAATTAATGAAGCTGTAAATACTTACATGTGCTGAATAGCTCTGTTGGCGAACCAGCTCCATCTGTCCTCCCCCTACTACCTGAAAAAGTACACATTGTTAAACAAATGCGATAGAAAAACCAACTATCGGCACAAATAATAGCTTGGCAGAAGACTCCAGGAGAAAGGACTGCTGTGTGACTGAACTTCTCTGCTGGGACTAAATTAGAAGAACTTTTGTATTTAGACCTTTAATTTAGGGTAAAAAAACTAACATACAAAACAAAACAAAAAAAAGTGTGTGTTTGGGTTAACTGAACTGAATGGGTAACTGTAAAGTCATCTAGGTGTAAATCTCAGGTGACTGAAAGGTCTTAACTGTTGTGAGGTTTAAATTACTTGTAGAAAGATCTGGTAAGTAGGGGAAGTGGCTTAGCTAGAAGGAAGCTACATTTAAAGACTGCCTTAGAAAGATTCTGCTAATAGCTTGGCAGAAGACTCCAGGAGAAAGGACTGCTGTGTGACTGAACTTCTCTACTGGGACTATATTGCCCTCCTTCCCTTCCCTCCACCCAAAGCTAGATCTATTTTTATAGGCACAGGATTTGACTGACAACAGGAACTTCCTGTTTAGGGGCAGGAAGTGAGTGATCACAGAACCACCAAGGACCCACCATCCTAGAAGGGCAAGAGTAGCTCTCCGGCCCCTCTAGCTGCTGGAGGTCTGCCTCTGAACAAGTAAGCGGTCTACTGAGAAATATAGGATATTCTTGTCTCAGAACAGGACAATCAGGAGCTTAAGGGCACACAGGCAGAAAGTAAGGAGAGAGAGAAAAAACAGAGGAAAGAGTAAGGATTGCAAACAGTTAAGGGCCAGAAAAAAAGACATGATTGGTGGTGAGTGCAGTGGCTGTGGAGCAGCAGTCTTCGGAGATGCTCTGAGGATGCGGTGTTGTCCCATCTGCAGGCACCTCTCTGGGCTGAGGGAGGAGGTTGCTCATCTCCAGGCTGAGTTGGCCAGGATTTGTGGGACCTCCTCTTCCATCCAGGGACCACCAGTGCCACTGCCGCTGCCTCAGAGGTTGCCAAGAAAGAGGAGCAGTTGGACCACAGTGGGCTCAGGGAGGGTGAGGGTGGTGGAACAGAGGCACATCCTCCAGTTGTACCTCCACAATTCTATGCCATTCTGGCAAAGTGTGGTTCCTCTATGGAGGCACCTACAGTGGAGACCAAGGAGGATGTTGGGAACCTCCACAAAGGAGACCCACAGGAGGGGGCAGGGGACACTGCAGGGAAGGAAACAACTCCTGGTGGGGGACCCATTGTTAGGAAGGTAGAACTGGGCAAGGAAGGGAGAGGGAGGTAAGGTGCCTGCCTGGCGCCATGGCTTGAGGGACAGGAGCAAATCCTCAGGATTGCTGGAGCAGCTGCACAGGGAGGGAGCTGGATGTCATTGTCCACTTAGGAACAAATGACCTGGCTAAGAAAGGGATTAGAGAAGTGCAGGAAGAGTTTGTGGAATTGGGAGGGCCTTGAGTCAAGTAGCACGACGGTAACCTTCTCGGAGGTGCTACCCATCTATGGCATAGGAGAGGCTAGGGTGTTCCGTACCATGGGATTCAATCAGTGGTTGAAAAACTGGTGTGGAGCTCAGGGATTTGGCTTCATTGGGGACTGGGGGTCCACCTGGAGTGATGCAAGCCTATACTGGCATGATGGGTAACATCTGTCCGGGAGGGGAACCAGGATCCTAGGTGATAGGTTTAAATGCTTCATTGGCAAGCTTTTAAACTAGCTAAGGGGGGAGGCACTGGAAATAAGCAGGAAAATCCTAGCCCCCCAAACAATCATGGTAGTAAGTGTGGCAAACACCAACATGGAGGTGTCGATAAGAAGAAGGGCAGGGGTAAATGGAGAAAGTGACAAAGGCAAGAAGGACAGGGATGGGGCAAAAGGGGGTAAGGCCATCAGGAAATGGAGGGTAATGAGTACCAATGCCCGTAGTCTGGGCAAACAAGCTCCCTGAGCTGGTGGTCTTAATGGAAGAGGGATGCCTGGATATCGTAGCAGTCACAGAAACATGGTACACAGAGAACCATGACTGGGATGTTAACATACCAGGGTACATAACCTACAGGAGAGACAGGCAGGGGAGAAGAGGGGAGGAGTAGCTCTCTATGTAAAGGAAGGGATAAAAGCAACTGAACAAAAGAGTAAACAGGGAAGAGAGGAGGCACTGTGGGTCACCTTGGAGACTGGAAAGGGCACCACAATCTGCACAAGGGTTGTGTACAGACCACCATGTCAGGGGGAAGGAATGGACAAGGATATGATGGAAGGTATTCTTAGAATGGCAGAGAAAGGGGAGATACTGTTGATGGGAGACCTGAATATGCCAGATGTTAAGTGGAGCACATTTGCTGCAGCGACATCCAAGAGCAGGGCCATTCTTGACACCCTATAGGTGGCAGGCATTAGACAGCTAGTTTTGGAACCCACTCGTGAGGGAGCAATCTTAGACCTCGTACTCTCAAACGGGGGCAGTGAGAGGATCTCAGATCTAGACGTGGGTTGCCATCTGGGGACAAGTGACCATCAAACAGTGTGGTTCATGTTAAACTCAGCTACAGAGTCAAGCCATACAAAAGTGAGGGTACTGGACTTTGGGAGGGCTGACTTTGGCAAGATGGAGAGTGCCTCAGAAAAGCACTAGCAAACAGGCTAGAAGGAGGTGTGGAGCAACAATGGGGAATTATCAAAACTGCCATCACAGAGGCAACAAGCCTTTGTGTGAAGCAAATAAACAAATCAAAATGAAAGAAAAAGCCACTATGGTTCTCAAGAGAGGTGACTGTGAAAGTCAAGCAGAAAAAGATAGCATTCCAGAAGTATGAGGAAACACAGAAGGAGCAGGACAGAGAGCTGTACCAGTTAAGGCAGAAAGAAGCAGGGAGGGAAGTCAGAATAGCAAAGGCCCAAACTGAGGAAAAGATAGCCAACTCAGTTAAGAAGGGGGATAAAACCTTTTATAGGTACATCAGTGAGCGTAGAAAGACAAAGGGAGGGATAGTGAGGCTGAATAGAATAAACGGTGGGTGGGCAGAGGGGGACAGTGAAAAAGCAGGAATACTGAATGAATAATTCTGCTCAGTATTCACAAAAGAGGAGGGGGAAGTGCCTAATCCAATTAACAGAAACACTCTTGATAGGGGGGTCGATCCCAGTCCTTTCACAGAAGAAAGGGTTCTGCAAGAACTCCTAAAACTGAAGGTGGACAAAGCAATGGGTCCTGATGGAATTCACCCCAGAATTCTAAAAGAATTAAGGAAGGAACTAGTGAAACCACTGGCTACTCTTTTTAATAAATCATGGGAGGATGGTGTGGTACCCGAGGACTGGAGGAAGGCGGATGTGATTCCCCTTCACAAAAGTGGGACCAAGACAGAGGCAGAAAACTACAGACCTGTCAGTCTGACCTCTGTGGTAGGAAAGTGATGGAGTCACTTCTGAAGGAAAGAATAGTTGAGTACCTAGAGGTCAGTGGAGCACAGGATCCAAGCAGCATGGGTTCACAGCGGAAGGTCATGTCAGACGAATCTAATAGATTTCTTTGACTGGGTGACCAAAGTAGTAGACCAGGGAGGGCTGTGGACATGGCCTACCTAGACTTTAGCAAGGCATTTGACACAGTCCCACACAAAAGATTATTAGTCAAATTAACCAGCCTGGGAGTGGGTCCCAGGGTGGTAGCCTGGGTAAAACATTGGCTGGACAACAGGACACAGAAGGTAATTGTAAATCCTCGGAAGAAAGGACAGTTACTAGTGGGGTACCGCAGGGTTCAGTATTGGGCCCAGTCCTTTTTAATGTCTTCATCAGTGGCATTGCAGAGGGACTGGAAGGAAAAGTATGCCTTTTTGCAGATGACACAAAGATCTGCAACAGGGTTGATACACAAGGAGGCATGGAGAGGATGAAAAGGGACTTGGCAAGGTTGGAGGAATGGTCAGATGTATGGCAGCTAGGATTCAATGCAAAAAAGTGCAAAATAATGCACCTGGGAAACAAGAACCCAGGGGAAGAATACACAGTGGGTGGGGAGGTAGTAACAACAACAAAACAGGAAAGGGACCTGGGGGTAATCATATCAGATGACCTTAAGGTTAGCAAGAAATGTGAGAAGGCAGTAGGGAGGGCGGGGTATAGTGGGATGTATAGGAGAGGCATCAGCAGCAGAAAACAGGAAGTTGTTATCCCTCTGTACAGACAGTTGGTGAGACCCCATCTGGAATACTGTGTCCAGTTCTGGAGACCCCATCTCTGCAAGGACATAGACAGAATAGAGGCAGTCCAGAGGAGGGCAACTAAAATAGTGCAGGGTCTGCAAGAGAAGCCGTATGAGGAGAGACTAAAGGAGCTTAATATGTATACCCTTGAGGAAAGAAGGGAGAGGGGGGACATGATAGAAACTTTCAAGTACCTCAAGGGAATCAACAAAGTCCAAGAGGGTAGCATCTCTCAGAAAGAGAGACTTGCAAGAACAAGGGGACACAATTAAAAGATAGAAGGAGGGCGGTTCAGGGGCAATGTGAGGAAGTATTATTTCACAGAGAGGGTAGTGGATGCATGGAACAGCCTTCCTGAGGAAGTTGTGGAGTCTAAAACTGTGGGAGAATTCAAGAATGCATGGGACAGACATAAGGCAATTCTTGTGGGGGGCAGGAAGATATAGGCTGTTGGTTAAATAGGATCTGCGGCCTATCCTGTAGGTAGGGAAAAGGGCAGACTAGATGGGCCTAGCGGTCCTTATCTGCCGTCAAAGTCTATGTTTCTAAATAAGAACATCAAACTGTTTAAGAAAATACATTTATGGGTTCTGATGCTGTACTGTATTATGTAATGCTCCAGTCACAGTGCTAACATACATACAGTATGGCAAAATGATACAGTTCTAGACAAGTATTTTTTATATAGCATCTTTCATACAAAAGTATTACTAAGCCTTTCACAATTGTAAGAGGGGATGTTTAACATACACAATAAATGTATGGGAACTAAATTTACAAAGAAGTATTATGTAGGAATATCACTAGAAATAAAACTGTGTAAGAATGAAGAAAACATCAAAGGTAAAGGATACAAGGTATTTGCCATTGTTGAATTAGGATAGTGGAAGAGAATCATGGACATGTCAACATAAGAGGTATAACAAATTGAAAGTACCAACCACCAAATATGGAATGGTATGAGTCATTCTGGCAACATTGTTAAGACGCATTGAAAACGCAATTCAGGATTGCAGACAGTATTAGAAAACTGATGTGAAAATCAAGAAAAAGATAAGGAGGAATTGCAACTCATTTTCAAAGAATCATGAATGTGAACTTCTGTTTTACAAACATTATAGTGTAATGATATTTTATTTAAGCAAAAAAAAAAAGAATCTAAATGAAGTGGAAGAACCAAAGAGCTCCTTTAGCCTTAACTGCACCATAGTGTTCCCTTAAGCACAACAAGGCTCCCTTAGATGGAACTACATTTGTTGACACTTATTTCTGGTATTTACATTTTGTTTAGTCCTGCTTATACTACAATGCAGTATACATGTTATATCACATATTATATTTAATATGTACTGTCTGTTAAGTTGTGTTCCAGATGTGTGGACTCAGAAGTAAAAAACTGTATGAGTATTGCAAACTACATTGAACTAAAAGACTTTGTCAGCAAACTTATGTAGGCATAGTCATGCAAATTATGTGCGGGAGTGGAAATTAATTTGGAAGGGAAGGGGAAGAAATTGTTTAACCAAGAGAGGCACACTAATCCGAAGCTTGTTTCCAGAAGCGACCTGGAAGCACAAGGAAGTTAAGTGACTTGCTCAGGGTAACACAGTATGCAAGTGGGGGTTGTGAGATTCAAACACAGGTCTTCAGGTTTGCAGCTGATACTTAACCCACTGTGCTATATTGTCTCACCACTAGGATTTTCTGGAATGTTTTGCAATGCAACACCATGGTGCAAGGGCTGTGTTTTGATTGCCCCCTAAACTTAATATTTGACTTGATGATAAATCACAGAAAGTTAGAAGACTGGTGCAAGAGGAAGGATCTTGATCTAAGCACTTCTATTTTGTTACATGGGATGCCTGAATGGATTCATAAGGATCTTATGTAGAGTGTAAAAGGCACCATAAAAATTTAGGAAAGGTCTAGCCATGGGAGAATCCACAACTGCACCCTGAAGACTTTTTGTGTTTTGAGAGTTGCGAGTTTGTTGACACCTCAATTGTTCCTGACTAGATGATTGGTGATTGAAACCCCACCACTTGGGTAATAGTAACACGTGCAAGCCCATACTCTCCATGAGGTCCCGAATGTGAAAAGCACATTTAAGAAATGGTTGCAGTCTTTCTTGGCAGCCAAGATCAAGACTGCTTGGGAAATGAGGTCACTCATTAAAGAAGATGACCAGGCACATCCTGAGCTACACACTGGACTCCTACCTGTGGTGCAGGAGTGGATTCATATTTGGATAGATTCTATAGAAAGGAGATTATCTACTTTCTTTGGTACCACTGCTACACTGTCCAGCCAGGATAATTATAAAAGTGGGATGAGCCATGATATACAGATGGAGACAGTGTGGAAATGCTCGTATGATGAAAAGTGTTAGAGAATATAATAGAATGTCAGCAGACAAACTCTATACTGTCCATCTTATTATGTAAAGAATTACCTTTAAAGCAGTAGCGAGAAGGGAGGTTCTAGTATTTTTAGTTGGGTGCAACTGTTCAATCAGAGAGAGAAATGTTATCCACTATATGACCTGAGTAGGGAAAGCAATAAGACAAATTGTGAAAACCAGTGAAACTACCCCTGCTGAATTACTACTGGGGTACACTGTGAGACAGACGAAAGCTTTGTGACAGTGATACCCAGTCATGCTAACTAAAAGTGTATTATTTTTAGCCAGCCTGGTGGCATTGAAGATTGAGGCACTGGACACTACACATTCTGCCATGCCTGTGACCCAGCTTTGGGAATGGACTCGGGCCATCGAGGATTGGCAGGGGAAAGGAGAGGATCGAGCATCCCAGGATATCTCTCCTCTCCTCTCTCTGGGGTGGGCATGGGGCTTGCATCGCTCTGCAGATGCATCTGGAAACTGTCGGGTGCACTGGAAGTTGCAGCACACAGAAAAAGGGTTGGAGCATGGCATATGTCTGCATATAAGTGCGCTGTACATTCACCACATGCTGGCTCCTGGAGAACACCAAAAGGTGGAAAAATAGTTAATCAGTTGTGGCGACTGATGAACGTGCACTGCACCTGAGACCTGAGAGGTGTGACCCCAGGTGTTGATTCCAGGTCCTGGGGGGGGCACTGCATATATGCCAAGCCTGTGGATGAGAGTGTGTCACTGGTTTGACTAGGTCCGGGGGTGCAGGTGCAGGTGACTGGATGACCTTCCATGCCTGCGCTGCAAGGAGGAGAAATAATGACATGATAAAAAAAAGTGTGTTGCTTTACCTTCTGTGGCTTTATACTGAGGGGCTGCTAACTTGAACTGAGTACCAGATCAGGAAGCGGCAGGACGGGCATTTATTTATTTTGTTATTTATTGAATTTTTTTGAGCTGGAAAGCCCACTGGGCCTAGAAGTCCCTTTTTCAGGGACGACCGGGGTGGGGTGGGGTGGATGGCAAGCAACTGAAATTGAACCAGATTAATCTATTGATAGTATTTTTAGTGAATGAGAAAAAGTTTGGCTATGACTCAAGGGAAATTCCCCTATTGTGCTGTAGGGGGACCCTCTAGCCATTTGGCTGTTGGCCAAGATGGCGGATGCTAGTCAAATGACAGAAGCACTGGCCCCTGCTGTGATACCTGCTGCAGAATTGCTTGATGTCGAGGAAATGCCTTCTGCCTGTGATTGATCTTGTGAATTGGACTCTAATGCTGTGCTTCCTCATGCTTCTGATTCTGTAAGTGATTCGATTGATTTATGTCTTCCTAAGACTGTCCCTAACTTGCCTAGTGATTCTGACTCTGAGCTGGCGGCCTGTGTTTCAATGGAACAGAACCCTTTATCTACAAACTTTATATTAGAACAGGAAAAAGTATTGCATCAAGACTTTGCTGTGCTAGAACGTGATTTGTTTAGCAAAGGGACGCAACTTGAAACTTCTCTTCGGCAACTATGTTCTGACAGCAGCAGCCTGACTGTCAAACAGAGCCAGTTGAACATGGTGGATACACCTGATCCTATTACAGAGCCGCAGAGTTGGGTGGCATGTGTAGAAGCCGCGGAATCGAACGGGCTTCTTGATACTTCAGTTCCCTTATTGTCCTCCACTGATACCGTCGGGAATGGCAATCACAAGCCCAAAAGGGCTTGACATAAGATGCTATCTGGAGTCAGCGGCTCATACGGTGGGAACATCAACCTGGTCAGTTCCTACAGTGCTGCAAGAGGCAGGCTGGAAATTTGACAAGACCTCAGGCAAGTGGGTTTCAGGTGACTCTCCAATTGTTATGCATACCAAGACTACTTCTAGTGTTCAAACATCAGCAGCCTCTGTGAACAACTCAGATTTAGAAGTGCCTATGGATTTAGCCCTCACCCAAAACCCTGTGTTGCCTTTTCTGAAACACTTATCATCCCTCCTCAGGGTCTGGAGGTTAATCCTGTTGCTACATCCTCAACACTTCAGCGGCCTTTAAACTTAATTAACAAAACTGCATCAAAATCCTTTGCCTCTCTATTTAAAACTCCTGTTTATCCTGCTAAGAGGTATAATGTGGTTCGATTAACTTATACAGGAGGCATGGACTCTACTCCAGATAGGATCTTTGTTGCTAGAACTCTGTTGAAAGACTCAATGAAGTTTATTGCCACAGAACTGTATGCCCTGATACATGTCTCTGGAGAGACAACATTTGATATTAGCTTTAAAACTGTTCGGGGATTAGAGAGATTTTGGGTCAAATATAATCAGTTGAAAAACTCCTCTTTATGGTCCCCCTTTATTGTTACTCCTTTGTCTAACCCTTCTCATAAGGTTATTACTGTACTTTTTAGAAATGAGGGGGTGAGTGTTCAGGATTTAATCATTTGGCTGAAACATTGCTGCATCTTACTGGAAGATCCTGCAGCTATCCTTGACTCTGAAAATACCTGGACAGGGGGTTGGAAAGTGAAAGTTCTGCTTCATACTAATGACACTAATCCTATTCATTTGCCTAATTCATTTTTTTTAGGTCGAAATAGTTGAATTCTATTCTATGGAGGTCAACCGAAAATGTGCTATAAATGTGGTTCACTGGAACATTTGAGCAGTGCATGTGATTTGGCCAGATGTGTGATTTGTGGTGAATTAGGTCACTCTAGCTCATCTTGCTTAAATGAAAGTAAATGCAACCTCTGTGGGGAACTAGGTCATACCTTCCACAATTGTACTGCTGCGGTGCACAATTCTCCTGATCAGGCGGATGGGCTGAACAGCATTTACTGATTGCTTTGGCACAAAAGAAAGCAAGTGGTCAAGTGTTTTCTGTCCCTGAATGCTCCGGGAACTCTGTGATCCCTCCAGAGATTCCTACTACCATTTAGCTCCACTCCGCTTCTGGCCCCCCCCCGACCTCCCCAGACAGTTCCACTCGTGGCGGCTGGCCACTCTTCTGCTCCTAATAATATACAGCACTCCACAAAATGGATTTCTTCTTCCTCATCGACTTCATTGCAAGAAACTACCATGCTGCCTCCTCCTACTCCGGGAAACAAACTGGCAGTAGAATCACTAGACAATCCATTAAGGAGTTGGCAGAGAAACCGATTCCTCCACAATCTGCTGTGGTCCCAACCTCAAATAAATTTGATGTTCTACAATCTGAACGCTCTGACATTGACTGTGATGTATCCTCGGTAGACTCTTCGGTACCTGAGGGTACTACTGATACTGAGGGGAGAGTCCATCCTCATGAACAGCAGAAACGGAAAGCAAGAGTTGAACTAAAAAATACGGACAAGCTGAGCTGGAAAAGCCCTTTTCAGCAAAATTAATGACTGAACCCTTTTCATTTCATACTATAAATGTAAATAGTATTAAATGGGTAAACAGGAGACAAATAATTTTTTCTGTCCTAACCCACTTTCATCTAGATTTTTTTTCCCTGCAGGATACCTGCCTGCATACATTGCAGGAAATTCAGAAGGCCTCTCAGGCCTGGTATTTGGGTCCATCCTTTTACATAGATTATACAGACTATAAAGACAATTAGTCTGTGAGCTCGTGAGCAAAATTTTACTTATACCCATTAATATTTTTATTTAAGAGATATTTATCTGTGTTTTAAATTCCTGCATTGTACTACTCTCCACGATCTCTCCTGGTAGCATGTTCCAAACTTCCGTCACCCTGTTATTTAGCCAATATTTCCTTCTATTTGTGTTATATCTATCTTTAAGCAGTTGATAACAGTGGGCTGTGGTATATGTTTGGTCCCTTTTAACCAGGCCCAAGAGATCCCACAAGTTTACATCAGTCATAGCACTGTAAATCAAACACTTATCTTCCCGAAAGCTACAGTACTCCAAGGGATACAGTTTCAAATTATGAAGTCTCTGTTCATAGTTGATACCCTCAGTCCCCTTAATTCTCTTTATCACTCTCCTCTGTACTCTCTCCACCAGCTCAACATCACCTCTCTTATATGGGGCCCAGAACTGAACACAGTACTCCACATGCGGACACATCAGTGTATTATACAGTGGCATCATGACTTGCCTGTTCCTCCTTTTAATATGTCTCGTTATGCAATTTGTTATGCCACTAGCTTTTTTACCACTGAATTGCATTGTAAGCTAAAACTAAAATCATGGTTAACCATAATCCCTAGATCTTTCTCTTCAAATACTACCTTCAGTATGTACCAACCCAAGCTATACTGACATTTGTTTTTTTTTTCCCAAAATGCATAACATTGCACTTATCAATGTTAAATATGGCTTGCTTCTGGGTGGCCCACATGTCCAGACTATTCAATGTGGTTTGCAGGACTAACTGCTCTTCCAGATTATTCACAGGACACCCAATTCTAGTGTCATCCACAAATTTAGACATCCAGACCACTGATTTTACCTGCATTGATGAGATGTACAAATTGAACAAACATGGTCCCAGCAGAGAACCTTGTGCTGGTCTAGGTATTCTTTTTAAATATACTGATACAAAAGTTCTGAAACTTTTTCACCTACTTTCAGGAAGGGCTCGGTTTTAGATGTTTTGATTCAAGAAGTGCCTTATCATTTGATTAATGTGTACGCACCCCTTCAAAAAGCTCACAGATGTAACCTCTTTGGGTTACTTGAATCCTATATATATACCCCTTATAATGTAATTTTTGCAGGAGTCTTTAATTGCCCTATTATTGCAAAACAAGGCAAACAAGACTGTGATTCCAACTTACTATCTCATATAGTACTTAAAGCAAAATTATTAGATGCAGCCAATCATTTTACTAATTCAGCCCTTCCTACCTTCCATAAAGGTCCTATATACACTACAATTGATTATATTTTTGTTTCCTCTGCTCTTTCTATACTTTCAGCCACAGTTTCTGCCCTTGAGTTTACAGACCACCATATTATTTCTGTAACCACTGGAGTAACCACAAGGCCACAAAGGGGTCCGGGCTTTTGGAAATTTAATTCCTCCTTGCTATCGAACCCACATATCTCTCAGCTTCTTTATAACTTTATTTCAGCAAGAAAAACAGTTCTTATTTTTTTTTGATGATCCCACATTGTGGTGAGAAAACACGAAGTTGGAGTTATCTAAGCTATGTAAACAGCGAAGTAAAGGGGTTGCAAAAAAATGTTTATTTTGAATATTTACAGAACAGAAGAGTACTTCAATAGCTTTACTTGGTCTCGAATGAGACAGGTCAAGATTTAGCCTCCAAGATCTCTCAGGTCTCTGAAAAAATTATTCATTTTCATACCAATAGAGCAAAAAACTTATTGTTTCAACAACAGTTGTCTATGGCAAGGGTGATGCTAGGGTACTCCTCACCAGGGAATTCAATGAATGGTTGAAAAACTGGCGTGGAGCTCAGGGTTTTGGCTTCATTGGGGACTGGGGAGCCACCTGGAGGGATGCAGACTTATACTGGTGCCAGGATCCTAGGTAAGAGGTTTAAATAATTCATTGGCAAGCATTTAAACTAGCCAAGGGGGGAGGCACTGAAAAGGAGCAGGGAAATCCCAGCCCCCCCACAAACAACAGTAATTAGTGAGGTAAACACCAAGGTAGAGAAGTCATTAGGGAGCAGGACAGAAGTAAATGTAAAAAAAGGCAAAGGCAGTAAGGACAGAAATGGGGCTAAAAGGGGTAAGGCCATTAAAAAGTGGAGGGTGATGAGTACCAGTGCCTGTAGTCTGTGTAACAAGCTCACTGAACTAGTGGCCTTGATGGAAGAGGGTTGCCTGGATATTGTGGCAGTCACAGAAACATGGTACACAAAGAACCATGACTTTGATGTCAACATACCAGGATACACAATCTACAGGAGGGACAGGGAGGGTAAAAGAGAAGGAGGAGTAGCTCTTAATGTAAAGGAAGGGATCAAAGCAACAGAACTAAAGAGTAAACAGGGAGCAGATGAAACACTCTGGGTCACCCTGGAGACAGGAAATGGCACCACAATCCGCATGGGGGTTGTATACTGACCCCCATCTCAGGGGGAAGAAATGGACAAGGAAATGATAGAAGGCTTCCTTAGAATGTCAGAAAAAGGGGAGATATTGTTGATGGGGGACCTGAATATGCCAGATGTTAACTGGAGCACCTTTGCTGCAGGCACATGCAAGAGCAGGGTCATTCTTGATGTCCTACAGGGGGCATGCCTCAGACAGCTAGTATTGGAACCCACTCAGGAGGGAGCAATCTTAGACCTGGTATTCTCAAATGGGGATGGAGAAAGAATCTCAGATTTAGAAGTGGGTAGCCATCTGGTAACAAGCGACCACCAAACAGTGTGGTTCATGATAAACACAGCCATACAATCAAACCATGCAAAAGCAAGAGGATTGGACTTTAGAAGGGCTGACTTTGGGAAAATGAGAGAGTGCCTCAGAAAAGCACTAGCAAACAGGCAAGAAGGAGGGGTGGCGGTACAATGGGGAGTAATCAAAACAGCCATCACAGAGGCAACAAGCCTTTGTGTAAAGCAAATCAACAAAACACAACGAAGGAAAAAAACGCTATGGTTCTCAAAAGAGGTGGCAGGGAAGGTTAAGGAGAAAAGGATAGCGTTCAGGAAATATAAAGAAACACAGAAGGAGAAGGAGAGAGAACTTTATCAGTTAAAGCAGAAAGAGGCTGGGAAGGCAGTCAGAATAGCAAAGGCCCAAACCGAGGAAAGGATAGCCAACTCTGTTGAGAAGGGGGATAAGACCTTTTATAGGTACATTAGGGAGCAAAGAAAGACCAAAGGAGGGATACTGAGGCTTAATAAAGGGGAGGGAATGTGGGTAGAGGGTGACAATGAAAAAGCAGGGATACTGAATGAATATTTCTGCTCAGTATTCACAAAGGAAGAGGAGGGAGAGGTACCTAAACCAAACAAGAGAAACACTGTGAAGATGGAGGTCGATACCAGTCCATTTACAGAAGAAAGGGTTCTGAAAGAACTAATAAAATTGAAGGTGGACAAAGCAATGGGGCCTGATGGGATTCACCCAAGAATTCTAAAAGAACTAAGGGTAGAACTAATGACACCGATGACTACTCTCTTTAACAAATCGTGGGAGGATGGGGTGATACCTGAGGACTGGAGGAGGGCAGATGTGATTCCTCTTCACAAAAGTGGGAGCAGGACAGAGGTAGGAAACTACAGACCAGTTAGTTTGACCTCAGTGGTAGGTAAAATGATGGAATCACTTCTGAAGGAAAGAATTGTTGAGTACCTAGAGGTCAGTGGGGCACAGGGCCCAAGGCAGCATGGATTCACGATGGGATGGTCGTGTCAGACTAATCTAATAGATTTCTTTGACTGGGTGACCAAAGTAGTAGACCAGGGAGGGGCCGTGGACATGGCTTACCTAGATTTTAGCAAGGCATTTGATACAGTACCACACAAAAGATTAATACACAAGTTAGCCAGCCTTGGAGTGGGTCCTAAGGTGGTAGCCTGGATAAAAAATTGGCTAGACAACAGAACACAAAGGGTAGTAGTAAATGGAGTCCACAGTGAAGAAAGGAGGGTTACTAGCGGGGTACTGCAGGGTTCAGTACTGGGACCGATCCTTTTTAATGTCTTTATAAGTGACATTGCAGAGGAACTGGAAGGAAAGTATGTCTCTTTGCAGATGACACAAAGATCTGCAACAGAGTTGATACACCAGATGGAGTGTAAAGGATGAGAAGGGACTTGGCAAGGTTGGAGGAATGGTCAAATGTATGGCAGCTCAGATTCAATGCAAAAAAGTGCTAGGTAATGGACCTGGGAAACAAAAACCCAGGGCAAGAGTACACAATGGAGGGTGAGATACTGACAACAGCAAAAATGGAAAGGGACCTGGGGGTAATTATATCAGATGACCTTAAGGTGGGCAAGCAATGTGAGAAGGCAGTAAGGAAGGCTGGGGGATACTGGGATGCATAAGGAGAGGCATCGATAGCAGAAAACAGGAAGTTGTTATCCCTCTGTACAGACAGTTGGTGAGACCTCATCTGGAGTACTGTGGGAAGTTCTGGAGACCCCATCTCCGCAAAGACATAGACAGAGTGGAGGCTGTCAAGAGGAGGGCAACCAAAATGGTGCAGGGTCTGCACCAGAAGACATACGAAGAAAGACTAAAGCAGCTTAATATGTATACCCTTGAGGAAAGGAGGGAGAGAGGAGACATGATAGAAACTTTCAAGTACCTCAAGGGAATCCACAAAGTCCAAGAGGGTGGCATCTTTCAGAAAAAGAGATGTGCAAGAACAAGTGGGCACAATTTGAAGATAGAGGGCAGACGTCTCAGAGGTAATGTAAGGAAGTATTTTTTCACAGAGAGGGTTGTGGATGCATGGAAAAGCCTCCCTGAGGAGGTCGTGGAGTCAAGAACAGTGGGGGAATTCAAGAATGCATGAGACAGACAGAAGGCAGTCCTAGTGGGAGGTAGGAGGAAGTAAGCTGTTGGTTAATTAGGATCTGCAGCTTATCTGTTAGGTAGGAAAATGGGCAGACTAGGTGGGCCAAGCGGTCCTTATCTGCCGTCACATTCTATGTTTCTATGTAACAGTTTTGTACTCAGGGTGATTTGGCGACTGCTTGTCCATATGAACATTGGCAATCTCAATTATGTAGGAAAACTATTTCTGCTGTTCAGGATCAAAAGGGCACAGTGTTTTGGGATGTTAAGGACATCATTAAGTTTGTTTCTGATTATACTGCCTGAATGTATAGCCATTTGGTAGCCCCTGCTACAGAACTGCAATCCTTGCAAGATTTAACTATCCCATTGCTGGAGAATGCAGACATATGTCTTTTAACTTCTCCTACTTTTGTCATGGAACTTAAAACAGCACTATCCTCCATGGCTGGAAAGAAATCCCCTGGTCCTGACAGTATTTTCCATTGAACTCATGAGGTTTGTGGGTAATCTTTGTCTAGAGGAATTAGCTTTGGTTTTTAATAATATTTTGAGTACTGGGTTAGTTCCACTGTCTATGAACTCGGAGAGTCTGACCTACATTTATAAAAGTAAGGATAAACTTAATTTAGGTAATTGGCATCCTATTACACTTTTAAATTCAGATTTTAAATTACTTATGAATATTTTGGCAAACAGGCTCTCATTCGTAGCTGTAAAATTAATCTCCTCGGCACAAGCATATGTGATCCCAGGAAGAAGAATTCAGTCTCAGCTTTTTCTTCTATGGGAGTTGGTTGAGCAGGGGAAATGGGGGGCTGTGGACGGTTACCTGCTTTCCCTAGATCAATCTGAAGCTTTTGATAGGGTCTGTCATGATTCCTTATGGATCATACTAGATTACTATAATATTCCAAAAACTATGATTCAGTGGTTTCAATGCCTTTATCGTATGGCAACTGTCTGTCCACTTATTCAAGGCTGGAAGGGCCCTCTCATTCCTTTATTGAGGGGTGTTCGACAGGGTTGTCCTCTGAGCCCGATCTTGTATGCCTTTTTTATTGATCCTCTGTTAAGAAAAATTAATATCTCAAAAGAGGTACAAAACATAATTTATCATAATCAGACCCTTCCATACAAAAGTATGGCTTATGCGGATGACATAACCCTTATGGTATGTGATGAACCTTCGATACACTGCAGTTTGGCTATTTGTTCTGAATTTGGTACACTTGCAGGAGCTGCTGTTAATCTCAATAAATGTGTTGGTCAATGACTACCATATGCCTTATATACCTCAAGATCTATTGCTGGTATCACAATTACTACAGACCATCTGAAAATTTTAGGTATATAATGGGGAAATATAGAATTAGATCATTTTAATTGGGATAAAAAACTTCTTTTTGGCAAACAAAAAGTTGCAATGTGGAACAAATGGAAATTTGGTAAGAAAAATGGGTATTTATTAAATCTTGTCTGATCCCTGTGTTTTTATACCTTAGTTATGTATCCCCCCCCCCCAAATCCTTGGAAGTTGGACTATTCAGAATCTTTTTCCAGGCCTGCTGGGGCAGTCGACTCAAGCGCAATTATTTTATACCTTCCTATTACTCAGGGTGACTTAACATGCCTAACCCCGTTCTTTTTTTCAACAGTTTTTTTTATATTTAACAATATTCGACCATTATTACTTAATGAAACTCAAGGCTGGGAAATGTTTCTAAAACTGGTTTGCCAACAGTGGATTCAGTTATGGGAAGCCCAGTCTCTGAAATGTTTTAAGAGGTCTGCAATAATTCTGGAGTATATCAGATGTACCTTTTTAAGAATCAAGCAGTGGGGTCTACTTACTATTCATGTTCTTAACCTGTCTCGAAAAAATTGTATTTCCATTTATAGGATGCAACCTGTCAGATAGAAACAGTCTTTTTCTAAATGTCCACTACAATAGGTGCTACCTGGGAGGCAGTATAGTGCAGTGGTCTAAGGCTCTGAGTTGCAAATCTGGTAACATCTAGCAGACCAGACCTGGGTTTGAATCCCACAGCTTCCACTTGCACACTGTGTGACCCTGAGTAAGTCACTTAACCTCTTTGTGCTCCCAGGTTGCTCCTGTAAAAAAAGCTTTCAGCTTAGTGTGCTATACCTGGTTAAACAACAACTAAAAAAAAAAATACAGAACTACATTGCAAGGATTCCTTGTCAATAAACGTATTCCTCACCACATATGGGACTTTCACTGGTTAGCTTGTCATGGCAAAATAAATGTCAAATCTAACCAGAAACATAGGGCCCTACAAGAAAGAATTTGTGCTTTTCCAGATCCTATTCAACAGGAGGAAAATGTAGAGCATCTCCTGGTTTATGTTCTTTTATTCATAATTTTTGGGTCTTTATAGCACATGAATTGGGGAAGCACTTTTTTCAACCTTATCTTTTGAAAACCTAATGTTTTGTTTTTTTGATGGTTCTTGGACTTGTAAATGGCATCTCAGCATGCTACAGTTATTACTGACGGTCTGTAAATGGCATCTCAGTAGCTGCGATTATTGGTGACGGTCTGTAAATGGTGTCTCAGCAAGCTGCGATTATTAGTGAGTGTCTGTAAATGGCATCTCAGCAGGCCGTAATTATTAGTGACTGTAAATGGCATCTCAGCACGCTGCAATTATTAGTGACTGTCTGTAAATGGCAAATTTGGTTAGCTAGATGTGCTTATAAGTTACAGCAAAAGGAGGGGACATTATTAGAATTATCCCACAAAATAGTGCATCAACTGAAATGTATACATAAAATGGAAAAATCCTCTCTACCTAATAGTCGTCTGCTAGAGCTATCGATTGAACTTCCTTGGATATCTGACACTGATGCTCCAATTACTTGACCTCATTACTAATTTTGTATATTATGAATTGTTTTGTATTTCTTTATTTGGTGGGGATGTTTTCAGGTATCCTGTAACTTTTTCATGTTTATGGGGAAAGGAATGAGGAGCTGTGGGGTATACCATATGTTAACAATTTATTTACATTTATTTTCTGTTTTCTTTTTTTACATTTAGACTCATTATTGAATCATTAGTTTTTTCTTTTTTTGTGTAAATGTGATCATGTATGATGAAATACTTCATTTGTTATTCTCTTTCATCCTGTGTCTATATGATATGTTACTATTTTTGTGTGTTTTCTTCTTTGTTTCTTAATAAAAAAATTCCCCTACTCTTTTTTGATAAGTGCCATGGGATCGTTAGCATCCACCTGAACTACCACCAATCCAGGCAGATAGGACTTTAGTTTAACATCTCATCCAAAAGATGGCACCTCAGGTGTGCAGCACCCCCCTCATGCTGCACTACAGTGTCAGTATTAGGATATTAACCCAAGTGCCAGATGTGGGAACTGAACCCACAGCCCTCTGTTTTCCCAGCCTCAGAGGTGAGTGTGCTACCTGCTGGGTCACTGACACTGATTGGCCCAAACTGTCAGGACTACAAGTCTGTGAAGCAGACTTGTAAAGCAAAGCACTGCATATGAGATTTATGCAGGGCAGATGGCCCTTTTATCCCAAGGGGAGAAGGTTGTTATTTTTATTAGCATAATATTTTAAATTTACCATCACTCTGTGACCTGAGGAGATTGTTCCAGGTCATGTGATTTAAATAGCTTGACCCACAGCAAGTGAGGTTATTTGAATTACTACTGGGGTACACTGTGAGACAGCTGAAAGCTGTGCAACAGTGGTACCCAATTGCGCTAGTTAAAAGTGTGTTATTTTACTTTCTGTGGCTCAACACTGAGGGGTTGTTAACTTGAACTCAGCATCAGATCAGGAAGGGGTGGGATGGGCATTTGACCAAAAGTACCAGAACTTCAAGTCTGCAATGCAGACTTGTACAGAAAAGCACTGACATACAAGTTTTATTCTGGGCAGATAGCTCTTTTATCCCAAGGGAAGAAGTTTGTTATTTTTAGTGGCATGACCCTGGGATGATTTAAATAGCTTGACCCATAGCGAGCATGGCAAGCTGGAGCAGAGTGAATGCACAGTGCCACATGCAGAGACACACGCCAAGACAAGCGCATCAGCATGTGTGAAGAGTGTCTGGTGTCAAATGTTGGATGGGGTCTAAAATTTCTGAGGGTATGTACCTAAACTAAGGTAATAATTAACACAGCACTTGGGATCACAGTGTCAGGTGAACTATTGACAGCTACACAGTAACAAAATATGGAAGGAACCTGTTCTGATGAAAGCATCATAAGATACCAATGTACATAAGCATTAAACTATAAAATCAACTAACGAGTTACTGCATGTTATAAATTGCAAGTGACCTAGAAGAATAACATACTACTAAGGAGGCAAGCTATTGTTTTGAGCACACTGTTATTTAGAAGAGAGTTTTGAATTGCTTTATTTGAGTTTAGACAAGGGCTGAAATGGAGATGGAGTTGAATCATTGTATTTCTTGTGGAATGTTCTTAAAGGGAAAGCAAGAACAAAATGTTGTTTATCAGAAATGTATTTTAATAAAATATTTGAAGGAGGAGATTGTTTTTTTAAAACAAAGACTGGAAGTTCAGAGCAATATTTTTACCCTAGAAAAGTTTATTGATGATACTCTGTCACAGATACAGGATAATGAAAATCATGATAATATGCTTAATACAGAGCAGATAACACCAGAAATTGGAGCAAAGAGGAAAAGGATACAGGATTACGATGATATTCCAATAATTTCTGAGGACAAGGTGGAGGACTGGTGCAGAGTTCAGAGAAAAGTTGAACAAACAAGGAAGCAAAGGTAACAAGATCACCCATTTGAGCTGACAACTAGCTTTGCAGTATTACAACAAGAAAGGAATGAAACTTCAGAGGACTCCATGCTTAATGTGGGCGTAGTCATAGATCAGGCAGACCCTGTAGTACTACAATCTGTAGAGATGGAGATATATGAGGACTCAGTGTCTGGGGTGGTTTCAGAACACATGGAATTTGTTGCATTGGAGGTTGAGCACTCTACATTAGCCATTGCAACCAAGGGACAAACTGAATCAGTCAGCCTTTGTGGAAGCAAGACAGATGTAGTTGTGCTTGGTGATTCTATTTTAAAATATACGGACACAATAATATGTATAGATATGCAGGATAGTGAGATGATAACCTCTCTGTTGTCAAAATTTGTCACATCAGAATCAACCTTGATAACTTTCTTCAAGGATCAGACAAACCAATAGTCATCTTAGATATATATATATATACCAACGATGTTGGAAGGAGACCACTGGAAATGTAGAGAGATTTTGAGGAGTTGGGAAAACAACTTAATTTGAAAGAATGTAAACAATCATCTCAGAAATAATACATGTCCAGGGTAGAATGACACAGGCTCCTAATGGAGAGAGGCTGATAGGATAGCGATGGGGGATTGGGTGCACTGGGAGCACCAAGTAGAGGGTAGGAGTCTGAGGGATCTCTTGAAGGTGTGTAAAGAAAAGGAAGAGGAAAGATGGAGATCAGGTAGAAATTTGTTCCAGAGAAGAGGGAGAAAATAGGAGAAAGCAGATTGGCCTGCAGCAGAATGGGGGTGAGGGATGGAGACAGTACTTGGATCTCTGTGGTGAAGACAGTATGTAGAAGTAGTGCTTGAGAAAGGAGAGAGGATAGGTAGGTGGGGAGAGTATCAAATCAATATGTAGCAATGAGGGAGGCACAGTGAATCATTCTCCTGTGTGATAAAGGTGCAAGACAGCAGCATAGAAAATACAGTGGTGCGTGAGGGGAGGGAGGCAGTTGCACAATGGCAAAATGAGTTTAGGAGAGTGTACAGTCTGGAGAGGGATGTGGCTGGAGCAGTGCTATAGGTAAACATACAGATATATTCATTGTATTGCATGATGGTCTGTATTCTATAATGATTTTGTATAATCAATGTTTTATGCTGATGGAATCTCATATTTTATATTATACAGTATATATAGTATGTTATTTTATCTATATTGTAATGACAATATGCTAACAATAAACTCTACTTACTTGCTTACTTACATGTGTTTGTTATAACTTTGGATTCAAAATTATAACTGCAAAGGTTGAACAAGCATTTAAACTTTACATTCTTAAATTCTACATGCACCACAAAGGTATATTATGATGATGATGCTATTCAATGTTCTGCCCTATTAATAAAGAAAAGTGATACCACTGAAAATGAGGAAGTGTTAAACCTGCTTGGGCATGTGATGCATATAGTTTGTCTATCTTCAACAGAGGGGCTTTTTGCCTGCTGGTGGTGAATGTCCTGATTCCTTCCTTAAACGGAATAACTACAGCTTTTATTGGACTACTGGATCCCCTGACATTGGGCATGCCTGTCAAATTATGGATGTATACCTGCAATTGCACCAGAGCTTTAAATATTCACATGTCTGATAACATTCTAAAAAAATTCACAAACAATTTAACATTGAAATTGAGAAACCCTGTTACTTAACTTTTACTTAACCAACTTCCTCTGCATTTGACAGTTTCTAAGACTCAAGAAAGTTATGCATGCATATTTTCAAATGTTTAGCTCCAGAAGTGGGCAAGTAACATTCATACAACTATTTTAAAATTGAAAATAAATAAATAAAATAAAAAGCCATACTTTTAAGCCCTTTAACTATGTTTCCAAATGTTCTGAAACTTATCATCTCCTTAGGACCCCCTTACAAAAAGTAAGCATGCACATTTTCAGTCCCCTTGCAGCAAACATTTCTATGTTATGAAAAAATAAACAGTTTTGAAAATGCTCAGAAAGTTCAGCGCAATTTAATGAAATTCACAGAGTTTCATTTCACAAAAATTACATGAAACTGGGATTCATTAATTTTAACCAGACCTAAAATACATTTGTTGTTGTGACACAGCCAAATGGTAAGCATATAGTATCAATACTAGTTATTTGTATTAATCCCATTTTTGTGTTGATACATAACAATACATGATTCTGAACTTTATTGCAATACAGCACATCAGTCAATTAGAAACAATGTTGTTGGCAACTCAGTTATTAATCATATACCCTTAATTATGTTGCAGATGTCACTGTTACTGTTTGGACATGCTGGAGATGCGTTTTCTTTCTCAATCAGGCAACCCTATTTAGTTTTTTTTTTACTGAACAAATGTATTTACTACTGCTATACACATTTCACTATTCCCCTCTAGTAACCCCATATGCTTCTTTACTTTTGCAAGCTTTTCTCGCAAAAGTATCTGGAGAAAATAAACTGGTACTGCAATAAAAAAGTATTTTGTTCTGTCACACACTTATCACCTATTTATTGTGTTGTGTTGTAAGTTCTGTTTACCCCCGGTCATACCTGAAAATAGGCTCTTTGTTACCTAGTGTACTTACCTAGGTATCAAAAATGAAATATGTACTTTTTTAAATCAAAAAATGAATTGTTAGAGGGAGAAATAATATGAGGAAAGAGTCTGTCATTTAACTCATCTGGGGGGAAACTGTGCATAGAGTCTAGATTAGTAGATGGTCTACTTCCATCCCCCAACTAGTCTACATTCATATTTTAATTATGAATTAAAGTTATGTTTGATATCTGCATGACAAGGTGGTATATGTAACCAGTGAGTACCATCATTTTAATGTGGGAGCAATCAGGTCACTTTCACCTTCCTCTTGAAAGAGCTTGATGACAGCTGTGACATATATTTACATACAATGCTCCTACATTATTTCTTTAGTTGACCCTCAAAGAAGAGTAAATAGGCATGCATAAACAGTTGTAACAAAGTACAATGTTGACAGTATAGGGCCAGCATTTTACAGTATATGAAATAAAAATTAATGAAGCTGTAAATACTTACGTGTGCTGAACAGCTCTGTTGGCGAACCAGCTCCATCTGTCCTCCCCCTACCACCTGAAAAAGTACACATTGTTAAACAAATGTGATAGAAAAACAAACTATCGGCACAAATAAGAACATCAAGCTGTTTAAGAAAATACATTTATGGGTTCTGATTCTGTACTGTATTATGTAATGCTCCAGTCACAGTGCTAACATACATACAAGTATGGCAAAATGATACAGTTCAAGATGAGTATTTTTTATATAGCATCTTTCATACAAAAGTATTACAAAGCCTTTCACAATTGTAAGAGGGGATGTTTAACATACACAATAAATGTATGGGAACTAAATTTACAAATAAGTATTATGTAGGAACATCACTAGAAATAAAACTGTATAAGAATGAAGAAAACATCAAAGGTAAAGGATAGAAGGTATTTGTCATTGTTGAATTAGGATAGTGGAAGAGAATCATGGACATGTCAACATAAGAGGTATAACAAATTGAAAGTACCAACCACCAAATATGGAATGGTATGAGTCATTCTGGCAACACTGTTAAGACACATTGAAAACGCAATTCAGGATTGCAGACAGTATTAGAAAACTGATGTGAAAATCAAGAAAAAAATAAGGAGGAATTACAACTCATTTTCAAAGAATCATGAATGTGAACTTCTGTTTTACAAACATTACAGTGTAATGATATTTTATTTAACCAAAAAAAAAAAGAATCTAAATGAAGTGGCAGAACCAAAGAGCTCCTTTAGCCTTAACTGCACCATTGTGTTCCCTTAAGCACAACAAGGCTCCCTTAGATGGAACTACATTTGTTGACACTTATTTCTGGTATTTACATTTTGTTTAGTCCTGCTCATACTACAATGCAGTATACACTTTATATCATAGATTATATTTAATATGTACTGTCTGTTAAGTTGTGTTCCAGATGTGTGGACGCAGAAGTGCAAAACTGTATGAGTATTGCAAACTACATTGACCTAAAAGACTTTGTCAGCAAACTTATGTAGGCATAGTCATGCAAATTATGTGCGGGAGTGGAAATTAATTTGGAAGAGAAGGGGAAGAAATTGTTTAACCAGGAGAGGCACACTCATCTGAAGCTTGTTTCCAGATGTGACTTGGGACCGCAAGGAAGTTAAATGACTTGCTCAGGGTAACACAGTATGCAAGTGGGGGGCTGTGGGATTCAAACACAGGTCTTCAGGTTTGCAGCTGATACTTAACCCACTGTGCTATATTGCTTCACCACTAGGATTTTCTGGAATGTTTTGCAATGCAACACCATGGTGCAAGGGCTGTGTTTTGATTGCCCCCTAAACTTAATTTTTGACTTTATGATAAATCACAGAAAGTTGCAAGACTTCTGCAAGAGGAAGGATCTTGATCTAAGCACATCTATTTTGTTACATGGGATGCCTGAATGGATTCATAAGGATCTTATGTAGAGTGTAAAAGGCACCATAAAAATTTAGGAAAGAACTAGCCATGGGAGAATTCACAACTGCACCCTGAAAACTTTTTGTGTTTTGAGAGTTGCGAGTTTGTTGACACCTCAATTGTTCCTGACTAGATGATTGGTGATTGAAACCCCACCACTTGGGTAATAGTAACACGTGCAAGCCCATACTCTCCATGAGGTCCCGAAGGTGAAAAGCACATTTAAGAAATGGTTGCAGTCTTTCTTGGCAGCCAAGATCAAGACTGCTTGGGAAATGAGGTCACTCATTAAAGAAGATGACCAGGCACATCCTGAGCTACACACTGGACTCCTACCTGTGGTGCAGGAGTGGATTCATATTTGGATAGATTCTATAGAAAGGAGATTATCTACTTTCTTTGGTACCACTGCTACACTGTCCAGCCAGGATAATTATAAAAGTGGGATGAGCCATGATATACAGATGGAGATAGTGTAGAAATGCTCGTATGATGAAACGTGTTAGAGAATATAATAGAATGTCAGCAGACAAACTCTATACTATCCATCTTATTATGTAAAGAATTATCTTTAAAGCAGTAGCGAGAAGGGAGGTTCTAGTTTTTTTAGTTGGGTGCAACTGTTCAATCAGAGAGAGAAATGTTATCCACTATATGACCTGAGTAGGGAAAGCAATAAGACAAATTGTGAAAACCAGTGAAACTACTCCTCCTGAATTACTACTGGGGTACACTGTGAGACAGATGAAATCTGTGTGACAGTGATACCCAGTCATGCTAACTAAAAGTGTATTATTTTTAGCTAGCCTGGTGGCACTGAAGATTGAGGCACTGGACACTACACCTTGTGCCATGCCTGTGACAGAGCTTTGGGAATGGACTCAGGTCATTGAGGATTGGCAGGGGAAAGGAGAGGATCGAGCTTCCCAGGATATCTCTCCTCTCCGCTCTCTGGGGTGGGCATGGGGCTTGCATTGCTCTGCAGATGCATCTGGCAGCTGTCGGGTGCACTGGAAGTTGGGGCACTCAGAAAAAGGGTTGGAGCATGGCAGATGTCTGCATGTAAGTGCGTTGTACATTCACCACATGCTGGCTCCTGGGGAACACCAAAAGGTGGAAAAATAGTGGATCGGTCGTGGCGGCTGATGAACGTGCATTGTACCCCAGACCTGAGAGGTGTGTCCCCAGGTGTTGGTTCCACGTCCGGGGGGGGGAGACACTGCATATATGCCAAGCCTGTGGAGGAGAGTGTGTCACTGGTTCAACTAGGTCCTGGGGTGCAGGTGCAGGTGACTGGATGACCTGCCATGCCTGCACTGCAAGGAGGAGAAATAATGACATGATAAAAAAAAAAAAATGTGTTGCTTTACCTTCTGTGGCTCTATACTGAGGGGTTGCTAACTTGAACTGAGCACCAGATCAGGAAGGGGCAGGATGGGAATTTATTTATTTTGTTATTTATTGAATTTTGTTGACCAGGAAAGCCCACTGGGCCTAGAAGTCCCTTTTTCAGGGATGACCGGGTGGGTGGGGTGGATGGCAAGCAACTGAAATTGAACCAGATTAATCTGTTGATGGTATTTTTAGTGAATGGGAAAAATTTTGACCATGACTCCAGGGAAATTCCCCTACTCTGCTGTAGGGGGAACCTCTAGCCATTTGGCTGTTGGCCAAGATGACGGATGCTAGTCAAACGATTGAAGCACTGGCTCCTGCTGTGATAGCTGCTGCAGAATTGCTTGATGTCGAGGAAATGCCTTCTGCCTGCGATTGACCTTGTGAATTGGACTCTAATGCTGTGCCTCCTCAAGCTTCTGATTCTGTAAGTGATTCGATTGATTTATGTCTCCCTGAGACTGTCCCTAACTTGCCTAGTGATTCTGACTCTGAGCTAGGGGCCTGTGTTTCAACGGATCAGAACCCTTTATCTACAAACTTTATATTAGAACAGGAAAAAGTATTGTGTCAAGACTTTGCTGTGCTAGAACATGATTTGTTTCTGAAAAGGGCGAAACTTGAAACTTTTCTTCGGCAACTATGTTCTGACAACAGCAGCCTGACTGTCAAACAGAGCCAGCTGAACATGGTGGATACTCCTGATCCTATTACAGAGCCGCAGAGTTGGGTGGCATGTGTAGAAGCCGCAGAAGTGGACGGACTTCTTGATACTTCAGTTCCCTTATTGCCCTCCATTGATACCGCGTCAGGAATAGCAATCGCAAGCCCAAAAGGGCTTGGCCTAAGACACTATGTGGAGTCGGCGGCTCATACGGTGGGAACATCAACCTGGTCAGTTCCTACAGTGCTGCAAGAGGCAGGCTGGAAATTTAACAAGACCTCAGGCAAGTGGGTTTCAGGTGACTCTCCAATCGTTATGCATACCAAGACTACTTCTAGTGTTCAAACATCAGCAGCCTCTGTGAACAACTCAGATTTAGAAGTGCCTATGGATTTATCCCTCACCCAAAACCCTGTGTTGCCTTTTCTGAAACACTTATCGTCCCTCCTCAGGGTCTGGAGGTTAATCCTGTTGCTACATCCTCAACACTTCAGCGGCCTTTAAACTTAATTAACAAAACTGCATCAAAATCCTTTGCCTCTCTATTTAAAACTCCTGTTTATCCTGCTAAGAGGTATAATGTGGTTCGATTAACTTATACAGGAGGCATGGACTCTACTCCAGATAGGATCTTTGTTGCTAGAACTCTGTTGAAAGACTCAATGAAGTTTATTGCCACAGAACTGTATGCCCTGATACATGTCTCTGGAGAGACAACATTTGATATTAGCTTTAAAACTGTTCGGGGATTAGAGAGATTTTGGGTCAAATATAATCAGTTGAAAAACTCCTCTTTATGGTCCCCCTTTATTGTTACTCCTTTGTCTAACCCTTCTCATAAGGTTATTACTGTACTTTTTAGAAATGAGGGGGTGAGTGTTCAGGATTTAATCATTTGGCTGAAACATTGCTGTATCTTACTGGAAGATCCTGTGGCTATCCTTGACTCTGAAAATATCTGGACAGGGGGTTGGAAAGTGAAATTTATGCTTCATACTAATGACACCCTATTCATTTGCCTAATTCATTTGTTTAGGTCGAGATAGGGGAATTCTATTCTACGCAGGTCAACCAAAAATATGCTATAAATGTGGTTCATTGGAACATTTGAGCAGTGCATGTGATTTGGCCAGATGTGTGATTTCTGGTGAATTAGGTCACTTTAGCTCATCTTACTTAAATGAAAGTGAATGCAACCTCTATGGGGAACTAGGTCATACATTCCAGAATTGCACTGCTACAGCACACAATTCTCCTGATCAGGCAGATGGGCTGAACAGCATTTATTGATTACTTTGGCACAAAAGAAAGCAAGTGGTCAGGTGTTTTCTGTCTCTGAATGCTCCAGGAACTCTGTGATTCCTCCTGAGATTCCTACTACCATTTTGCTCCACTCTGCTCCTGCCCCCCCACCTCCCCAGACAGTTCCACTCCTGGCAGCTGGCCCATCTTCTGCTCCTAATAATATACAACACTCCACAAAATGGATTTCTTCTTCCTCATCGACTTCATTGAAAGAGCCTGCTATGCCACCTCCTCCTAATCCGGGAAAAAAACCTGGCAGTAGAATCACTAGACAATCCATTAAGGAGTCAGCAGAGAAACCGATTCCTCCACAATCTGCTGCGGTCCCAACCTCGAATAAATTTGATGTTCTACAATCTGAACACTCTGACATTGGCTGTGATGTATCCTCGGTAGACTCTTCGGTACCTGAGGGTACTACTGATACTGAGGGGAGAGTCCATCCTCGTGAACAGCAGAAACGGAAAGCAAAAGTTAAACTAAATAATACGGACAAGCTGAGCCGGAAAAGCCCTTTTAAGCGAAATTAATGACTGAACCCTTTTCATTTCATACTATAAATGTAAATAGTATTAAACGGGTAAACAGGAGACAAATAATTTTTTCTGTCCTGACCCACTTCCATCTAGATTTTTTTTCCCTGCAGGACACCTGCCTGCATACATTGCAGGAAATTCAGAAGTCCTCTCAGGCCTGGTATTTGGGTCCATCCTTTTACATAGATTACATAGATTATACAGAGCATAAAGACAATTATTCCGTGAGCTCACAAGCAACATTTTACTTATACCCATTAATATTTTTATTTAAGAGATATTTATCTGTGTTTTAAATTCCTGCATTGTACTACTCTCTACGATCTCTCCTGGTAGCATGTTCCAAACTTCCGTCACCCTGTTATTTAGCCAATATTTCCTTCTATTTGTGTTATATCTATCTTTAAGCAGTTGATAACAGTGGGCTCTAGTATCATATGTTTGGTCCCTTTTAACCAGGCCCAAGAGATCCCACAAGTTTACATCAGTCATAGCCCTGTAAATCAAACACATGTCTCCCCACAATCTACAGTACTCCAAGGGATACAGTTTCAAGTTATGAAGTCTCTGTTCATAGTTCATACCCTCAGTCCCCTTAATTCTCTTTGTCACTCTCCTCTGTACTCTCTCCACCAGCTCAACATCACCTCTCTTATATGGGGCCCAGAACTGAACACAGTACTCCACATGTGGACGCACCAGTGCATTATACAGTGGCATCATGACTTGCCTGTCCCTACTTTTAATATGTCTCATTATGCAATTTGTTATGCCACTAGCTTTTTTTTACCACTGTATTGCACTGTAAGCTAAAACTAAAATCATGGTTAACCATAACCCCTAGATCTTTCTCTTCAAATGCTACCTTCAGTATGGACCCACCCAGAGTATACTGAACTATGTTATTTTGTTTCCCAAAATGCATAACTTTGCACTTATCAATGTTAAATATGGCTTGCTTCTGGGTGGCCCACATGTCCAGACTATTCAATGCGGTTTGCAGGACTAACTGCTCTTCCAGATTATTCACAGGACACCCAATTCTAGTGTCATCCACAAATTTAGACATCCAGACAGCTGATTTTACCTGCATCGATGAGATGTACAAATTGAACAAACATGGTCCCAGCAGAGAACCTTGTGCTGGTCTAGGTATTCTTTTTAAATATCCTGATACAAAAGTTCTGAAACTTTTTGACCTACTTTCAGGAAGGGCTCTGGTTTTAGATGTTTTGATTCAAGAAGTGCCTTATCATTTGATTAATGTGTATGCACCCCAACAAAAAGCTCATAGATGTAACCTCTTTGGGTTACTTGAATCCTATTTACATACCCCTTATAATGTAATTTTTGCAGGAGACTTTAATTGCCCTATTATTGCAAAACAAGGCAAACAAGACTGTGATTCCAACTTACTATCTCATATAGTACTTAAAGCAAAATTATTAGATGCAGCCAATCATTTTACTAATTCAGCCCTTCCTACCTTCCATAAAGGTCCTATATACTCTACAATTGATTATATTTTTGTTTCCTCTGCTCTTTTTATACTTTCAGCCACAGTTTATGCCCTTGAGTTTACAGACCACGATATTATTTCTGTAACCACTGGAGTAACCACAAGGCCACAAAGGGGTCCGGGCTTTTGGAAATTTAATTCTTCCTTGCTATCAAACCCACATATCTCTCAGCTTCTTAACTTTATTTCAGATAGAAAAACAGTTCTTATTTTTTTTGATGATCCCACACTGTGGTGGGAAAACACGAAGTTGGATTTATCTAAGCTATGTAAATAGCTAAGTAAAGGGGTTGCAAAAAAATGTTTATTTTGAATATTTACAGAACAGAAGAGTACTTCAATAGCTTTACTCGGTCTCGTATGAGATGGGTCAATATTTAGTCTCCCAGATCTCTCAGGTCTCTGAAAAAATCAATCATTTTCATGCCAATAGTGCAAAAAACTTATTGTTTCAACAACAGTTTTGTACTCAGGGTGATTTGGCGACTGCTTGTCCATATGAACATTGGCAATCTCAATTACGTAGGAAAACTATTTCTGCTGTTCAGGATCAAAAGGGCACAGTGTTTTGGGATGTTAAGGACATCATTAAGTTTGTTTCTGATTATACTGCCTGAATGTATAGCCATTTGGTAGCCCCTGCTACAGAACTGCAATCCTTCCAAGATTTAACTATCCCATTGTTGGAGAATGCAGACATACGTCTTTTAACTTCTCCTATTTCTGTCATGGAACTTAAAACAACACTATCCTCCATGGCTGGAAAGAAATCCCCTGGTCCTGATGGTATTTCCATTGAACTCATGAGGTTTGTGGGTAACCTTTGTCTAGAGGAATCAGCTTTGGTTTTTAATAATATTTTGAGTACTGGATTAGTTCCACTGTCTATGAACTCGGAGAGTCTGACCTACATTTGGCAAACAGACTCTCATTGGTAGCTGTAAAATTATTCTCCTCAGCACAAGCATATGCGATCCCAGGAAGAAGAATTCAGTCTCAGCTTTTTCTTTTATGGGAGTTGGTTGAGCAGGGGATACTGGGGGCCATGGATGGTTACCTGCTTTCCCTAGAACAATCTGACGCTTTTGATAGGGTCTGTCATGATTCCTTATGGATCATACTGGATTACTATAATATTCCAAAAACTATGATTCAGTGGTTTCAATGCCTTTATCGTATGGCAACTGTCTGTCCACTTATTCAAGGCTGGAAGGGCCATCTCATTCCTTTATTGAGGGGTGTTCGACAGGGTTGTCCTCTGAGCCCGATCTTGTATGCCTTTTTTATTGATCCTCTGTTAATAAAAATTATCTCAAAAGAGGTACAAAACATAATTTATCATAATCAGACCCTTCCATTCAAAAGTATGGCTTATGTGGATGACATAACCCTTATGGTACGTGATGAACCTTCGATACACTGCAGTCTGGCTATTTGTTCTGAATTTGGTATACTTACAGGTACTGCTCTTAATCTCGATAAATGTGTTGGTCAGTGACTACCATATGCCTTATATACCTCAAGATCTATTGCTGGTATCACAATTACTACAGACCGTCTGAAAATTTTAGGTATATACTGGGGAAATATAGAATTAGATCATTTTAATTGGGATAAAAAACTTCTTTTGGGCAAACAAAAAGTTGCAATGTGGAACAAATGGAAATTTGGTAAGAAAAAAGGGTATTTCTTATTAAATCTTGTCTGATCCCTGTGTTTTTATACCTTAGTTACGTATCCCCCCCAAATTCTTGGAAGTTGGACTATTAGGAATCTTCTTCCAGGCCTGCTGGGGCAGTCGACTCAAATTAATAAAGCGTAATTATTTTATACCTTCCTGTTACTCAGGGTAGACTTAACATGCCTAACACCGTTCTTTTTTTCAACAGTTTTTTTTATATTTAACAATATTCAACCATTATTACTTAAAAAAAACTCAAGGCTGGGAAATGTTTCTAAAACCAATTTGCCAACAGTGGATTCAGTTATGGGAAGCCCAATCTCTGAAATGTTTTAAGAGGTCTGCAATAATTCTGGAGTATATCAGATGTACCTTTTTAAGAATCAAGCAGTGGGGTCTACTTACTATTCATGTTCTTAACCTGTCTCGAAAAAATTGTATTTCCATTTATAGGATGCAACCTGTCAGATAGAAACAGTCTTTTTCTAAATGTCCACTACTATACAGAACTACATTGCAAGGATTCCTTGTCAATAAACGTATTCCTCACCACATATGGGACTTTCACTGATTAGCTTGTCATGGCAAAATAAATGTCAAATCTAACCAGAAACATAGGGCCCTACAAGAAAGAGTTTGTGCTTGTCCAGATTGTATTCAACAGGAGGAAACTGTAGAGTGTCTCCTGTTTTCATGTTCTTTTATTCATAATTTTTGGGTCTTTATAGCACATGAATGGGGGGAGGCACTTTTTTCAACCTTATCTTTTGAAAACCTAATATTTGTTTTTTTGGTGGTTCTTGGACTTGTAAATGGCATCTCAGCAAGCTGCAATTATTAATGATGGTCTGTAATTGGCATCTCAGCACACTGCAATTATTAATGATGGTCTGTAAATGGCATCTCAGCACACTGCAATTATTAGTGACTGTCTGTAAATGTCATCTCAGCAAGCTGCGATTATTAGTGACCGTCTGTAAATGGCATCTGAGCACACTGCGATTACTAGTGACTGTAAATTTTATGTCAGCACACTGCGATTATTAGTGACTGTCTATAAATGGTATCTCAGCACGCTGCGATTATTAGTGACTGTCTGTAAATGGTATCTCAGCACGCTGCGATTATTACTGACTGTCTGTAAATGGTATCTCAGCATGCTGTGATTATTACTGACTGTCTGTAAATGGCATCTCAGCACGCTGTGATTATTAGTGACCATCTGTAAATGGCATCTCAGCACACCGCGATTACTAGTGACCGTCTGTAAATGGCATCTTAGCACACTGTGATTATTAGTGACTGTCTCTAAATGGTATCTCAGCATGCCGTGATTATTAGTGACTGTCTGTAAATGGCATCTCAACATGCTGCGAATACTAGTGACCATCTGTGGATGGCAATGCAGCACGCTGTGATTATTGGTGACCGTCTGTAAATGGCAACTCAGCACACTGCAATTATTAGTGACCATTTGTAAATGGCATCTCAGCACGCTGTGATTACTAGTGACTGACTGTAAATGGCATCTCAGCATGCTGCAGTTAGTGACCATCTGTAAATGGCATCTCAGCACACACTGTGATTATTAGTGACCGTCTGTAGATGGCATCTCAGCACGCTGCGATTACTAGTGACTGTCTGTAAATGGCATCTCAGCAAGCTGCGATTATTAGTGACCGTCTGTAAATGGCATCTGAGCACGCTGCGATTACTAGTGACTGTAAATTTTATGTCAGCACACTGCGATTATTAGTGACTGTCTATAAATGGTATCTCAGCACGCTGCGATTATTAGTGACTGTCTGTAAATGGTATCTCAGCACGCTGCGATTATTACTGACTGTCTGTAAATGGTATCTCAGCATGCTGTGATTATTACTGACTGTCTGTAAATGGCATCTCAGCACGCTGTGATTATTAGTGACTGTCTGTAAATGGCATCTCAGCACACCGAGATTACTAGTGACCGTCTGTAAATGGCATCTTAGCACACTGTGATTATTAGTGACTGTCTCTAAATGGTATCTCAGCATGCCGTGATTATTAGTGACTGTCTGTAAATGGCATCTCAACATGCTGCGAATACTAGTGACCGTCTGTGGATGGCAATGCAGCACGCTGTGATTATTGGTGACCGTCTGTAAATGGCAACTCAGCACACTGCAATTATTAGTGACCATTTGTAAATGGCATCTCAGCACGCTGTGATTACTAGTGACTGACTGTAAATGGCATCTCAGCATGCTGCAGTTATTAGTGACCATCTGTAAATGGCATCTCAGCACACACTGTGATTATTAGTGACCGTCTGTAGATGGCATCTCAGCATGCTGCGATTACTAGTGACTGTCTGTAAATGGCATCTCAGCACGCTGCAGTTATTAGTGACCGTCTGTAAATGGCATCTCAGCACACTGTGATTAGTTATGACCGTCTGTAAATGGTATCTCAGCACGCTGTGATTATTAGTGACTGTCTGTAGATGGCACCTCAGCATGCTGAGATTATTAGTGACCGTCTGTAGATGGTGTCTCAGCACACTGCGATTATTAGTGACCGTCTGTAAATGGCATCTCAGCACGCCGTGATTATTAGTGACTGTCTGTAGATGGCACCTCAGCACGCTGCAATTATTGATGATCGTCTGTAGATGGCATCTCAGCACGCTGCGATTATTAGTGACCGTCTGTAAATGGCATTTCAGCACGCCGCGATTATTAGTGACTGTCTGTAGATGGCACCTCAGCATGCTGTGATTATTAGTGACCGTCTATAAATGGCATCTCAGCACACTGCGATTATTAGTGACCGTCTATAAATGGTATCTCAGCACGCCGCGATTATTAGTGACTGTCTGTAGATGGCATCTCAGCACGCTGCGATTACTAGTGACCGTCTGTAGATGGCATCTCAGCATGCTGCGATTATTAGTGACTGTCTGTAGATGGCATCTCAGTATGCTGTGATTATTAGTGACCATCTGTAGATGGCACCGCAGCATGCTGCGATTATTAGTGACCGTCTGTAGATGGCACCGCAGCACGCTGAGATTATTAGCGACCGTCTGTAGATGGCACCACAGCACGCTGCAATTATTAGTGACCATCTGTTGATGGCACCGCAGCACGCTGCAATTATCAGTGACCGTCTGTAGATGGCACCTCAGCACACTGCGATTATCAGTGACCGTCTGTAAATGGCGTCTCAGCATGCTGCGATTATTAGTGACCGTCTGTAAATGACGCCTGAGCACACTACAATTATTAGTGACTGTTTGTAAATGGCAAATTTAATTAGCTAGATGTGCTTATAAGTTACAGCAAAAGGAGGGGACATTATTAGAATTATTCCACAAAATAGAACTGAAATGTATATATAAAATGGAAAAATCCTCTCTAGTTAATAGTCGTCTGCTAGAGCTATCGATTGGACTTCCTTGGATAACTAACACTGATAGTCCAATTACTTGACCTCATTACTAATTTTGTATATTATGAATTGTTTTGTATTTCTTTATTTGATGGGAATGTTTTCAGGTATCCTGTAACTTTCTCAAATTTATGGGGAAAAGAATGAGGAGGTGTGGGGTATACTATATGGTAACAATTTATTTACATTTATTTTCATTTTTCTTTTTTTTACATTTCGGGTCATTATTGAATCATTAGTTTTTTTCCTTTTTTATGTAAATGTAATCATGTATGATGAAATACTTCATTTGTTATTCTCTTTCATCCTATGTCTATATGATAAGTTACTATTTTTGTGTGTTTTCGTCTTTGTTTCTTAATAAAAAATTCCCCTACTCTTTTTCAATAAGTGACATGGAATCTTTAGCATCCACCTAAACTACCACCAATGCAGGCAGATGGGACCTCGGTTTAACGTCTCATCCAAAAGTTGGCACCTCAGAAGTGCAGCATCCCTCTCATGCTGCACTACAATGTCAGTATTGGGATATTAACTCAAGTGCCAGATGTGGGAACTGAACCCACAGCCCTCTTTTCTCCCAGTCTCAGAGGTGGGTGTGCTACCTACTGAGCCACTGACACTGACTGGCCCAAACTATCAGAACTACAAGTCTGTGAAGCAGACTTGTACAGCAGAGCACTGCATATGAGATTTATGCAGGGCAGATGGCCCTTTTATCCCAAGGGGAGAAGGTTGTTATTTTTATTAGCATAATATTTTAAATTTACCATCACTCTGTGACCCGGGGAGATTGTTCCAGGTCATGTGATTTAAAGAGCTCGACCCACAGCAAGTGAGGTTGTTTGAATTACTGCTGGGGTACACTGTGAGACAGCTGAAAGCTGTGCAACAGTGGTACCCAATTGTGCTAGTTAAAAGTGTGTTATTTTACTTTCCGTGGCTCTACACTGAGGGGTTGCTAACTTGAACTCAGCATTAGATCAGGAAGGGGTGGATGGGCATTTGACCAAAAGTACCAGAACTTCAAGTCTGCGATGCAGATTTGTACAGCAAAGCACTGGCATACAAGTTTTATTCTGGGCAGATAGCTCTTTTATCCCAAGGGAAGAAGTTTGTTATTTTTAGTGGCATGACCCCAGGATGATTTAAATAGCTTGACCCATAGTGAGCAATGCAAGCTGGAGCAGGGTGAATGCACAGTGCCACATGCAGAGACACATGCCAAGACAAGCGCATCAGCATGTGCGAAGAGTGTCTGGTGTCATATGTTGGATGGGGTCTAAAGTTTCTGAGGGTATGTACCTAAACTAAGGCAATAATTAACACAGCACCTGGGATCACAGTGTCAGGTGAACTATAGATGGCTACACAGTAACAAAATATGGAAGGAACCTGTTCTGATGAAAGCATCATGAGATACCAATATACATAAGCATTAAACTATAAAATCAACTAACGAGTTACTGCATGTAATAAATTGCAAGTGACCTAGAAGTATAACATACTACTAAGGAGGCAAGCTATTGCTTTGAGCACACTGTTATTTAGAAGAGAGTTTTGAATTGCTTTATTTGAGTTTAGACAAGGGCTGAAATGGAGATGGAGTTTAATCATTGTATTTCTTGTGGAATGTTCTTAAAGGGAAAGCAAGAACAAAATGTTATCTATCAGAACTGTATTTTAATAAAATATTTGAAGGAGGAGATTGTTTTTTGAAAACAAAGACTGGAAGTTCAGAGCAATATTTTTACCCTGGAAAAGTTTATTGATGATACCCTGTCACAGATACAGGATAATGAAAATCGTGATAATATGCTTAATACAGAGCAGATAACACCAGAAATTGGAGCAAAGAGAAAAAGGATACAGGATGATGATATCCAAATAATTTCTGAGGACAAGGTGGAGGACTGGTGCACAGTTCAGAGAAAAGTTGAACAAAGAAGGAAGCAACGGTTACAAGATCACCCATTTGAGCTGACAGCTAGTTTTGCAGTTTTACAACAAGAAGGGAATGAAACTTCACAGGATTCCATGCTTAATGTGGGTGTAGTCATAGATCAGGCAGACCCTGTAGTACTACAATCTGTAGAGATGGAGATATATGAGGACTCAGTGGCTGGGGTGGTTTCAGAACACATAGAATTTGCTGCATTGGAGATTGAGCACTCTACATTAGCCACTGCAACCAAGGGACAAACTGAATCAATCAGCATTTGTGGAAGCAAGACAGATGTAGTTGTTCTTGGTGATTCTACTTTAAAATATACAGACACAGTAATATGTGTAGATATGCAGGATAGTGTGTCAAAATTTGTGACATCAGAATCAACCTTGATAACTTTCTTCAAGGATAAGATAAACCAATAGTTATCTTACATATAGATACCAACGATGTTGGAAGAAGGAGACCACTGGAAATTTAGACAGATTTTGAGGAGGTAGGAAAACAACTTAATTTGAAATAATTTAAACAATCATCTCAGAAATAATACCTGTCCATAAAGCAGGATGTAAAAGATTAGAGACATCCCAAATCTAAACAGGTGGTTAAAGAGATGGTTAATTAGGAAGGGGTTCACTGTGCTTGAAAACTAGTGGGAATTTACAAACAGTCCTTGAACTGAAGAGATAGCTTACATTTAAACATGCATGGGTTTAGGTTGCTTGGCAAAAAGATTAGCGGGATCATTGAACAGTGTTTAAACTAAATGGTATGGAGTATGGGGAGGGGTAGTGACTGTCACTAAGAACAATGGTGTCAAAACCCACTCTTATCAATCAGCCAGGGTGGGAGATGTCTCTTATAAAATGCTAGAAGCTTAAGCAACAAATTAGCTGAATTAGAGCATACTATGCTCAAAGAAAAAGTGGATATATGTTGCATAACATAAACACGGTGGAGAAAGGATATGTGGGGTCAGGATATCAGGGGGATATAAATATTTCAGTAAGGAGAGAAACGGAACCAATGGTGGTGGTGGGGCTGTTATTTACATTATTGACAGTATAACTAGAGAAATTAGATTGGGGACACGATGACACCTTGGAGAACATTTGGATCAAACTATTACCTCATAAAAGCAAAACCATCATACTGGGTATAGTTTATTGACCTCCTACCCAAGATTAAATTTCCAATAATTTGAATCCTTGAGTCTGGCAGGTAACTTAATCCTACCTGGGGATTTTAACATGCCAAGCATAAACTGGGAAGTGAAGAGTGGCACAATGCAGGAAGATAATGATTTCCTGCTTTCAGTGAACAATCTAGGGTTACAACGGCGTGTTTTGGTTCCCACCAGAGATCTGAAGACCTTAGATTTGGTTCTAAGTAACATGGCTAATGGTATAAAACATTATAAACTATGACCCCACTAAGTTACAGTGATCATCTAACAGTCTCTTTTATAATAGATGTTGATGAAGTAACATTGTTTGGAGAAACAAAAATGATATGGTTTCACAAACCTGATTTTAAGGAAATGAGAAATCATTTGAGCCTCTGGAATTGGGAAAAAGATTTTGTGATGGCTGAGCTTGATCAAATGTGGAAATTATTTTTTTTTAACTTCATATTCCTTTATTGTTAAAATAGTTATGTCCACATGCATTATAAAACAATCAATAATCCAAAGATCTTATACATCACTTAGCCTCATTTTACAAAGTCAACCAGTTATTTAAACTATCATTCCATTGATCAAGCTATGTTCGCTACAGTCCTCCATATTCAGTTTTTGAAATATCAAGGGAGAAGATGTCCTGCAATTGGTCCGAAGACCTTCCAAGTTAGACACAGTTCTTTGCAGGTTTGTGATGGCTGCTCCCAAGTCCAATGTCAAAGTTTAAGAAAGAAAAAATGAAGATCACTGTGAACAAATTTAGACATCCGATCCATAAGAGTTTCTAAAAATTCAGTTTTTCACATTAGAATGTATTTAACTTGGATCTTGACTTTGTTTTTTCCATTTCAGCTAAGGGAAACCATTCAGTTCAACCTTCTAGCTTTCTCCTACTACTAAACCTCACAAATCAAAATAGCTCTTAAATCAGCCAACTATACTACAGATTTCTACAACACGTATTATATATCTAAATTATCAGTACACCTCATTTCCATTATGCTCTTACTCCATATTGGAGTATATCCCAAAGTAGAATTCCTTTACTTGTGGGCTTCTCTCCATACCTGCCAAGGTCTCCAGATATCTAGATGTTTTTCTGCATCTAGATGGATAGTGTGAGTAATCAGTTCCATCTCCTCTACTTCTTCCACCCGGGAGACCCACTGCTCTCTCGTGGGAGGACTAGGTTGTAACCAAGCTGAAATAATGCATTTTAATGCTGCTACTCTGAGAATCTGAGCCAGTTCAACCACCTTCCTCTTTTTGCTTGATAGAGTTGGAAGGCCTAGTATCATAACTTGAAATGTGAGCGGTAGAGGGAACCCCACCATCTGCTCTATGACAGCATGTACCTGTTGCCAAAACTGGTTCAGTTTCAGGCATGCCCAAAAAATGTGGTAAAGAGTTGCCCTAAGGCACTGCATTTTCACCAACAAGCCTGTGAATCCTGGGGATGAAAGTGCTATGTAACAGCAGGGGATCTAAAGAAGCAGATTGCTACCTTCCAGTTAAACTTTCTCCAACATGCCGAAGATGTCACCTGCCATCTTCTCTGAAATATGCGGGCCCAATTTGCTGGTGTCACCCTTTCCCCACTATCAGTCTCCCATCATTTTCTAATGCTCTCTAAGATTAAGAGGGTGGGGGGGGAGAGAAGCACTTTGTATAATAAAGATATATAGTTTAACTTATCTTTGATCTTAATGAGATCCCACCAGTATTGTTCTAAGGGAGTCAGGTCTCTGTGGATCATCTAAAGGGTTTCCCCTGATGTGATCATATGTCTGACCTGTAAATACTGGAAAAGTCCTCTTTAAGGAGAGAAAACCTTTCTTGCAATGTCAAAAAAGGGAGACAATCGGTACTCTCCATCAGTTGGACAAATCTTGTGAGGCTTCTACCCTCCCAGTATTGATACCCCTGGTCTGTCTGGAGGGTGGAAACAGAGCTTTGTGGCATATAAGGGAAAGTGGGCCCACCTAATTGGGAGTGTGTGTGTTGCTTTATGAAGCTGGAGTAGAATTCTAATAGAGTGCTTTACCCATGGGTTCAGGGTAAGTGACCAAATAGTTGGACATATGACGCTTGTGGGAATAGTCCATATTTTTATCCTCTGTACCGATTCTTGTTCCAGAAGATACCAACCAGACTCTTTTTGTCTCTTTGCCCAGGTATGAAGCTAGAACCCTTCAGCTGCTAAATAATAGTAATATAGGTGTGGGAGACCCAATCCTCCCCCCTCCCTAGCTGATTGTAGAAGCCTTACTCTTTTCAGATCGCATACCCTTAAAAAGAGGCACGAAATAGGGCTGCCCACTCTCTCCACTGATTTTTGAGCCCAGAAATACTGTGGGATATATATGGAGAGAGTATGGAATAAAATAAAAATCTTGGCAATATATTCATTTTGACCGTATGGATTCTTCCATATAATGTCAGAGGCAACATCTTCTATCTGGCCAAATTGGCCAGTATAGTGATATATAGTTTAGCATAATTATTCTGGAACAGTTTCAAAATGGCTGCTGAGATCTGTACCCCTAAGTATCTGAACGTATTATGCTTGGCCCAGGAAAAAAAAAAGTGTCTTTAAAACCTGCTGGGGGGGGGAGGTGCCACTTAGTACCATGGCCTCAGACTTCAAGAGATTTATTTTATACCCCACCAAAAGGCCAAAGGTCTTTAGTATCTCCAAGAGATGCGGTAAAGAATGTTGGGGGTCCTTCAGAAAAAAAGTGAATCATTGGCGTATGATGCCACTTTTTGTTCCTGTTTACCCACTAGAACCCCCAAGACATCAATCAATCAATCAAAATCTTTATTTATTCAGGTGAACATCATTGAGCGTAGCTCATTTACAAGATGGACCTGAGTGGTCATACAAAGAAGGATACAAGTTTTGTACAAAGACATGAAAATAAAATAACATTAATACAATCAATTAGATGAGAGATATATACAAAATTTACAGATATACAAGGCACAGTAACAATAACTTAAAACCTGTAAAAATGAAAGGACATTCGATATAGGAGGCTAATATTCAGATAGTAGGGCTTCTGTATGCTTTTATACGAAGTGGGATAACTGACAGGGTAGAAGAATGAAACTAACATAATGGATTACAGAAGGAAGGGGTGGGGTTGGGTGGGAGACTAGGCCTTATGGAAGCAGTTGCACAGTTCTGGGAATAGGGTGGTGTATAATTTTGTGAAGGATGATAAGGGTAAGAGAGTATTCAGATTCATAGATTTTTGGAGTGAGTTCCAGATAAATGCTAGGAATAGCTGATAGCACCCTCCCAAACCGGGTGCAGGTATTGGGAATCTTTAGCATAATGAGCTTATTGATCCTTAGGGTGTATGGCCTGGATGTGATTCGGGTGAAACAGTCTGAGATGTAGGAGGGGAGTTTGTCTGATAAAGCTTTATAGATCCAAATTGCAGCATTCTTTTTTCTTCTGTGCTGTAGGGATGTCCAATTGACTGCTTTATAAAGAGAGCAATGATGGGTGCTGGAGGGAAGGTCTGTAATAAATCTAATGGCTCTATGATACAGGGTGTCCAGTTTATTTAAGAGGGAGAGGGAGAAGGAGCACTGGCCGTAGAGGAAATAAGCATAATTGATGAGGGATAGGAATGATGCCTGGATTAATCTTTGTTTGGAGTCTCTGGTAAGGTAGTGTTTTATTCTGTAAAATAGGCCAAGTCTTTGCCTCAACTTTTTTAGGAGCTCTTCAACGTGGACAGAGTAGTCAAGCTTATTGTCAATCCAGACTCCAAGATATTTGAATTTATCCACAAATTCCAGATTTTCTCCAAATAAGGTGGATAATTGTGGGGTGGTGAATGATGGGGTAGTGGAAGAGCAATTCTTGGTGGCAAAGAACATAGCTTTTGTTTTTTTGGCATTTAGAAGTAGTTTTTTTTCCAACAGGTTGTGTTGTAGGATGGAGAATTCTGACTGTAACAGTTCACAGGCTTTTGATGGTGAGGATTACTGACAAATAGTACAGTATCATCTGCAAAAGGTGAATGTTAGATTGAGAGAGGTTGGAGTCAATGTTATTGATATAAATGGCAAAGAGGATGGGGCCCAGGATAGAGCCTTGCGGTACACCTCTTAGTAGTGGTTTAGAGGTAGATAGGTAACTTTCATTTTTTACCAGTTGTAACCTTCCAGAGAGATAGCACCTGAACCAATTGAGAGAGAGTGAATCAAGGCCTACAGAGCTAAGAGAGGAGATTAATGATTCATGATCCACTGTATCAAATGCTTTACTCAAATCCAGGAACACAGCACAGGTACTATTCTTTTTATCCAAGGCAGTCTGCCAATCGTTAATGACTTTGGCTAGGGCAGAGATGGTGCTGTGCATTGATCTAAACCCAGATTGTGCTGGATTTATGAGATTGTTGGTGTCAAGGTAGGCCCTTAACTGAGAGTTTACTAATTTTTCAAGCATCTTGGACAGTACCGGTAAGATGGAAATGGGCCTGTAGTTGTTAAGGTCCATGGGATCACCTGATTTAAGTAGTGGAACTACTTGAGCTGTCTTCCATATAGAGGGGATGGAACCAGTGGCTAGGAAAGATTGAAGAGGTGAGTGAGGGGGCAGCTAGGCGTGCAGTGCTACTTTAAAAGTAGGGATCCAGGAGGCTGCACCTGCACTCTTGGTTGTGTCTAAATTGGATAGGTCATCTACTTCTTTTAAGGATATTGGTTCGAAGGAGAATGTGGAGGCAGCCTTTTGGCCACAGTAGATTGAAGGTTTAATGATGATCTCAAGAGATTTGCAGGTGAAGAGTCAAAGGCTAGCCAGCTGTAGTGAAATGGTCATTGAAGGCATTTAAGATTTCTTGCTTGTCAGTGATTTCTATGTCACTAGGAGCAGTTTGGAGGGTAAGGCAGGGGTAGAATTTTGACCTAGTTCCCTTTATGGTACCCCAGAACCTGGATGGGTTATTATGGAGGCATCCAATTCAGCTCTATAGAAGGCAGCTTTGGCATATCTTATTTGTTTTGTGCATGAATTTCTTGCTTTTCTGAATTGAAGCCAGTCTCTAGGATCCTTTGTTTTTCTTGCCTTTTCCAGAGTTTGTCTCTGGCTATCAAAAGCTGATTTAAGGTCAGCAGTGAACCAACGACAAGATTTTACTTTGGTTCTGACACTGATGAGTGGTGCATGTATATTGAGGGCACTTGTGATAATATCCCTTAGGATCTGAAGAGCTGTCTCAACTGAGGTTGTGAGGTAGAAATCTTGCCAGTGTGTTGTATGGCACAAATCATGGAGATATCCTGAGATATTTGAAATTCTTTTGACCTTCTTTGGAGAAATTTTTGCAGGATTGGATGGCTTGAGTGTAGATCTTATACCAGCTATGGGACAATGATCACTTATGTCACTGGATAGCACTCCAGCATGAGAATATAAGTGAGGCTTGTTTACCATCATGATATCCAGGAGTGGACTGTTGATAATATTTTTTAGGTTAATCCTTGTTGGATCTTTGATTAATTGAGTGAATCCATAGGTGTCACAGAAGGTTACTAGGGGTGCAGATGCATTAGATAACCAGTTTAAATTCAGATCACCTAGGATGATGGTGTCTTCAGGGCCTAGATTGAGTATGGTTCCTAGGTGGGATAGGAGTTTGAGGCCTGCAGAGGGGGGGCCTATAGCAACCAATCAATTTAAAGGAAGACATGTTAGGAGGGGTTATTTTGATTGATAAGCATTCAAATTCCTTTGGTTCGGATGTATTAATGAGGCAGGATGCAGAGATGGTTTCTTTGACATAGATGGCCACCCCACCGCCCCTGGAAGGGTAGTCTGACCTGAAGAGCTGGTAATTGGGAAGGTTTATTTCGCTATCTTTTGTTGTAGATCTGAGCCAAGTTTCAGAGATAACCAGGAAGTCAGGCAGGGTATGTGCAACCCAGGCCTATATTAAGGAGAACTTTTTTAGGAGGCTGCAGGCATCGAAGTGAAGAAAACTTAGGCCATTTATGGAGGCTAAATTAGATGGGGATAAAAAACTTTCTGTGGGGCCAGGATTGATTTCAATAGTACCAATACAGAGCAGAAGGAAGAAGATTAGTTTGAGGAGGGTACCAAGCAATAGGGATAGGGAGTAATCAGAGCATTTCCTCTTCTTAGTTGGGATCCAATGTGTAGTGGGTGAAGGTCCTGTTATATGGGTGTGGGTTTTATCATAAAGTAACAATCTGATGGACAGGCATCCAGATCACCAAAGGTTCTATCAACTGGGCAAAAATCAGTGGAGAGAGCGGGCAGCCCTGTTTCATGCCTCTTTTTAAGGGTATGCGATCTGTCCATTTACCCTGATTTTGGCTTCTGGATTGGATACATGGCTGAAATGGTAGAGGTGAAATTATCACCCAAACCTAATTTCGACAGGGTGGCCAACATAAATTGCCAGTCCACTCTGTCAAAAGCTTTTTCATCGTCCATACTGATAGCCAATTGAAATGAGTTAGAGTGCTTTTGTGCAGAGATAATATTTAATAACCTCTATATATTATCTTGAAGGAAATGGCTAGCTATAAAGCCGGTTTGGTTCTGGTGAACTAACTTAGATAATGCAGGTTTGGAGTCTATCAGCCAAAATCCCTGAAAAGATTTTCATATCTACCGGAAGTAAAGAAACCGGCCTATATGAACTACAAAGTTGGGTGTCCTTCCCTTGTTTCAGGATCACCGAAATTTGTGCTGGGTTCCAGGAAGGAGGGACTGGCTCATGATCCAATAAGATTTCATTGTACGTTGACAGCATCGAATCTGCTAATTTGGGGTGGAATTCTTTAAAGAATTCGGCCGGAAAGCCATCCAGCCCTGGTACCTTCCCATTTTTCAACTGTTTAATTTTCCCTAGTATTTTTTGTTTTGTTACCGGAGAATCTCAGGCCAATCTGTATGCTTCATCCAGTCTTGGAATGGGGAAGGAGTCCAGAAACTTGTTAAGCTTCTCCTGGTGGCCCTGTATGGGGTTAACATCATAAAGAGAAGAGTAGAATTTAGCAAAGGTTTTAACAATTTCTGCTGGGGAACTTATTGGGAGTGTGCTATCTTTAGTTTTTAATTGCAGTACTGCTCTGCTGGCCATTTCTTTTCTTAATTGCCAAGCCAATAACCTGCCTGCCCTGTTTCCATTTTCGAAAAATTTCTGTCTGGCATAGCGGATCCGTCCCTCACTTTGAATATCCAATAGTTTGTTGAGGTCCTTTCTTGCCTGATCTAGTTCAGTTTTGATCTTTTCATTTGGGATAGATTTGTGTTGCATCTCGAGGGCCTTTATTTTACTTTCTAGTGATATTCGTGTTTGCATCCAGTCTCTCTTCAGCCTACTCGAATACTGGATTATTGCCCCCCTTAAGCGGCAGCCAGGCTATTGACTGGTTCTCCTAGGTCCAGTCATATAACGCCTGTGCTCCGTGGACTGCACTGGCTGCTAATTTGCTGGTGAATCACCTTCAAGGTCAGTTTTCTGACCTATAAGGCCCTTCACGCTCAGGGACCTGACTACCTGGAAGATCTCCTTTGTCCCTACTGTCCCTCCTGCTCTCTCCGATCCACTGACAAGAGATTGCTAGAGATTCCCAGGGTTCGCTTAAAAACTTCAGGGGCCAGATCTTTTATTTTTATGGCCCCAACCCTGTGGAATTCTCTACCTCATCAGGTGCGAGATTGCCAGACTGTCCAAAGCTTTAAGGAGGCTTTAAAAACATATCTTTTTAGCCTAGCATACAATGAGTTTTGAGCACTGCTGTCAAGTCTAATTTTAATATTGTTTTAATTATTTATTGTTTTTATCATGCAATGTACAGGCGCTTTGGTTTTGGAAAGGCGCCTTTTATAAATAAAGATTGATTGATTGATTAAGCAACATTTCAGAGCATCCCACAGAATGCTTTCCCTGGTGTCCCCACTGGGGTTGTCCTGCAGGAAGGTTTGCACTGTTAGTGACACCAGTTCTTTAAAATCCTCTCAGGTAGGAAGGCTAGTATTCAGTCTCCAGCAGGTCTCCAAGGGAGTCTGCATCATGAAGAGAGTGAGGGATATTAAGGCATGATCAGATATGGTGATGTTCCCGATTTTGCAGTTAGAAATCTTAGGTATCCAGGTGGATGTTAAAAAATAATCAATGCTTGAGTAGCCCTGATGTCTGGGGGAATAGTATGAGAAGTTTCTATCCTTCAGATGCAGAAACCTCCATATCTCTGTTAAGTCTAATTTGTGAGTGAGCCTCTGGATTAGCTTCCCTGTCCTTGTGATATAGCCCTGAGGGTGCCCCGAATGATCCATCTTGGTATTTATCACTTCATTAAAGTCACCCCAAACTATGACCAGGCTCTGTGTGTCCATAACACTCTCTTTAAGTATCCTCTCCAAGAATGCTAAGCGAGGGGCTTCCTTATTTGGTGCATAGATATTTACCAAAGTGCATTTTTGTCCGCTGTAGGTCCCCTGCAGGAGAACAAACCGGCCCTCTGGATCTGTCCTTACCCCTTCTACTTCCAGAGATGTATCTCTTTGTACCAAAATGGCTACTCCTCTATGATGAGGAGCTACCTCACAGTGAGAGAAGTACACATGCCCTCCCCAAGAGTGCCTCAAATTAAGGTGCTCCTGGGGGGGGGGTCAGATGGGTCTCCTGCAGGAATGCCAAAGTGGCCTTCTGCCTCTGAAGTTCCTGCAGGATTTTTGTTCATTTTGTTGGATTGTTAATCCCTCTCACATTGAGAGACACAATTTTTAAATCAGCAATTTTCCTGAAAAGAGGGTGAAAGTTTCCTTATCAATGGAGAAGGGTGATTGGTAGTTCTTGTAATGTTCCTACATTGTAGAATTACATCCTTTTTTGTTTCTCTAATACCAACAACATTTAAACTTTTAACAATAAAACAATAAACTCTATTTTCCACTTCAAGATGTCTCAGCCCTGAGTTCACACTCGCCAGTATGATGAAACAATGTGGTGTGATAGAATTCACTACCTAAGTGGTAATTCTGTCCAACTGGAGCCCTCAATTGGCCCTAATGCTGGAAGGGCTATAGTGTACCAATGTACCGGCTTATGGGATGAGAACTCTAGCCCAATGCTTTTGACAGTTCTTCAAGTGGGGAGGTCACCACCATCTAGCTATGTTAGGGGTTACAATAGACAGGCCACCAAGGGGGATCATTCCTTGTATATCAGATTCTTACTTACAGGGGGGACTGTGCAGCCGGTGGGTGGTCCCACTCCTTTCTGGCCCACCATCCATCCACCATGAGACAGAGGGACCCACTGGCCAGCCATGGCAGTCCCGCCCATCCCAACTTAACATTGAGGCCACCATAAAAGACAGGGAGGTGGAACACCCTATCAGGTAAACTCGGCATCAGTGGAGCAAATTAGTGGACCAGATTTAGCTTTATCTCTTAATCTCGTAGCCAGAGGAGCTTGGTATTTAACAAACTCTTCACCAGTGAAACCACCCAAAGGTGGAATCAAACTGGCCACCGGAGTTCATCAATGTCTCTTAAGGTGTGTTCAAGGATAAAGCAAATAGCTCTCCAGGGCCTGCACCAGTGCCCACTCCATAGAGTTAGCAACCTGGCCTCCTGTTCCCCTTCAGTGGAGAAATAGCAAAAAAAAAACACAGCGTTTATCTTATCTATCTGTAAAATACCAAGGTCAGTCTCCTCTGCTCCATCGTGTGCTCCACCTCCCCACCCTCCATATTAATACAAGGTTGAGACCACCCAACCCACCACCAATCCCCCCCAGACCAAGCAAGGAAAGGCCGGCAGGCGACAGATCCCGCCCCCCACCCATCCTTTCAGTTCTCCCTGGTAGCCCTCTGAAATCCACCTCAAATGAATTTTTAATTAAGCCCTAAACTGGCCAACCTCCTATCAAAGTCTAATGTTTGTGACCACTTAATACCAGGTCCTTCCCTTTTCACAAGCTGCACTAAGGAACACGCATGGTTCCAGTAATTAAGTCCCCGATGTGCTTTCTGTTCAGTCCAGATCACTGGGGTTGGTCCCCTCACTGGAAGGTTGGAGGTTGGTGTGCTGCTGACTCAAATCTGCGCCTTCTTCTACCCTCACTGTAGAGTCTCTGCGTAGTTAGACCTGGTCCCACGGACTGGAAGTGCTCCTGCGGTCCTGTGAACCTTTGCGTTTGGTTCCCCCTCTTTGCCACGATCACTCTGCTACCTTGATTTTCTGTTGTGTAGTGCCATCTGGTGGCATTGAAATGCCCAAATTATTCAGAAAGTCACCAGCTGCCCCCAGATCAGGGAATCTGCATGTGCCCCTCTCCATGATTACCTTTAATTTTGCCGGGTATTCCAGATAAGCTTTATGTCCTTGTGCTTGGAGGAGGCGAACCACAGACAACACTCTTAGGTGCTCAGCATGGAGCAGCAGTGAGTAATCCTGTTCAAAATATAGGCATGTGTCCCCAAATAAAATCTCTTGTCTCCTCCAAGCCACCCTTAAGATCTCCTCCTTTACGGGAGATCACGTGATGAGCTAGAGGAGAGAGGACATCCTGAGTGTTGCTCCCAGGCCCTCATCATTCTATTTTACTTTGACAATATATTTCAGGCTCGTCTTGGCAGTTTAATAGCTATACTAATTCACTAAGTCTTTCCGCTTTACTTTTAAGGCAAACGGTGTGTTTTGCATTTCTTTACCTGGTCTTTGTGGAGTGCAGTAAAGGCCAGATCGCATGGCCGAGATGGAGTGTGGAAATCCAGAGCCCCTGTCGGCTCATGTTCCAGCAGTGAAACACCCGAAACCCCTCTCGCCCATACCTGAGGATCAAGACAATTAAGAGAGAGTGGATGGGGGTGATAAAGCAAACTCGGACGACATTCTCGAAATTAAACAAATGTTACAGGGGTTGGTGGCGGATTGTTCTACAGTAAAGCCGACTCTTAATGCTCTAGCAAGGAGAATGGGAGATCTAGAGGCCAGGGTCTTGTCGTAGGAAAAGAAAACCATGACAACGGATCAAGAAATGGTCATCTTGCGGTAGCAAGTTAAAAAGCTGGAAGACCACATTGAGGATCAGGAATCACGTAGTAGGAGAAATAATTTAATCAAGGCTGGGCTTCCCGAGAGAACATAGGGGGTGGACTGTGTAACTTTTCTTCAGGATCTGCTCCTTAAATTACTAGGCCCTACTCCATATGGGGACGCATATAACTTAGAAAGAGCACACCGAGCCCTTAGAGAGATTCCCCCCCCCCGTGTATTAATAATGAGATTCCTAAATTACAAGGAAAAGGCTTATGTTTTCAGTAAAGCCAAGCAATCAAAAATTTGCAATGGAACGGGACGACTCTTTGGTTGTTCCAGGACCAGCCCCATCTGTTTGAGATCACCAGAAAGAGTATTCAGAAATTAAAAAGAAATTATACCAAGCTGGGATCAAGTTTCGGATGCAGTATCCAGCGATACTAATAGTTAAAACTCCAAGCTGGAGATGAAAAATACTTAACAGCGCAAGATGCTTTGGAGAGCTTAAGGTTTGAGCTTCCAGCACTATTCAAGTCTCTGACCTGACTTTCCTATTTGTGGCAAGGGGGAGTTCTAACCCGATTTTGATATGAAGAAAGGAGAGGTGGAAATAATTTGCGTGGACTGAATCAGTTTAAGGTTTTATAAAAAAACAAACAATTTGTTGATTACATTTGGCATATAGCCTATATTTGTGTTTTGGGGTATCATAAGGGATTTAGTGGGAGAAAAGAGAAATGAAGTGCTGCAGGGAGGTGTTTGGTTATGGTTGATGGAGTGAGCTCGGATGGGTGACTTTACATCTCCATGCAATTCTGGGTTGCAGCAACAGGATTACTGGGTGATGCCACTAGAGGGCAGATATGCTATTATATAAGCAATCCAACGGTTTTACGATGGGGGGGGTTAGGCCTGCTTCAAATGCTGTGGGGAATATGCCTTATTTAGTCTCTGTTTCGTCCTGTAAAACAGGTTCAGTGTCCTACTGGATGGTGGAGAAACCGCTGCTTTTAAGCTTGGTAGCAGCGAGAAGATTGCCGAATACCAATCCATAAGGGGAAGGAGACAAGGGTTTATGCTCACTCAGTTGGAGTGATTAGCGAGCAGCTTTTGTCTTTTCCCTTTTTTTTTTCAGGTAGGCTAGTGCTCCCTTTCACCAGACTAAATCGCAGTACTGTGGGCAGCTTATTTGGGGGGGAAGAGGAGAAAAGGATTTTCGGCTCATTGTAGGATCGGAGGGGTGGGGATGGGTCTTCTTTACAAGACATGGAAAACAAAAAGCTGCACTACAAAGGAGGTGGCTAATCTATGAAACAATGAATGCCAATGGGGTAGTAGTGTATACAAGACTTGCAGTGCACTATAATAGCTAGTTTAATACAAAACGCTATTGAGTACTAGTGCACATAGAAATGTAACCAGGCAGGATTTCTGTAAAACGCCCCTATTTTGCAAGACCACTGGAAGAGTTTCCCCCGCTCATCTTTATTTTTTATTATTTTCTTTTTTGTTATTGATCTAGTTCCCTTCCTCTCCTTCACCGTTATGGAAGAGAAGGATGGAATGTGGCTGAGTCTCCCTGAGTCTGCTGTTTTTTGCATTCTATGAAGGAACTCAGATGGGGAGAAAATATCTGAAGCAGCATTTAAAGTAAAAGCAGGAAGGGATTTTGATTAAGGTGGTTCTGAGGTAGATGGGGAGAGGGTCATCTGATGTCCTGGAGAAACTAAATTAAGGGGCACTGCAGGGTGATAATGGAGGGATGGGATTACCTTTACCATCTGTTATGAGCTTCATGTTGGGACCCAGGGGCACTCAGGAAACTGCTCATTCATGGATCGCTATTTTTTTAGGAGGGCGATCATAGGATCGGGGATTTGTGTTGGGGGGGGGGGAAGGAAAAGAGAGAGAGTCCATTGGCTAAGAACAATGCAGTGGCAGGTCTTGTTGAGGTGATGGTTAGGGGAGTACTCATGTACAATGTTAAATCTTAAAATCATTTCTTGGAATGTTAAAGGCCTTAGGGGTAGGTGAAAAAGGTTGGCGATTTTGAGACATATCCAATGAATGGGGGCCCAAGTTGTGACTTTACAGGAGACTTATCTTCTGACTGAGGAACTGGATCTGTTGAAAAAACTGTGGGTGGGTCAGGTATTTGGAGTGGGAAGCACAACTGCTTCGGGGGGTTGCTATTCTTGTGGGGAAAGCTTGCCCATGTGTGGTAAAGAGGGTGGTAACAAGAGAAGACAATAGAAGGATTTTTCTGTCAGGCTCTGTCTTGGGCTCAGATTTGTCAATTGCCTCCATTTAAGGCCCAACACCCTCAAACTCAGACTTTTTTGCTTTGTTAGAGGCAGACATAGTGGTGTTGCCAGCACACCCAATTATATTAGCAGGGGACTGGAATCTGTGCCTAAATAACTGGGAAGATAGGAACCCACCTTCTAAAAAAAACCTTTCCAGAGCACAGGAGGCCATGGGTCATTTCTTAGAGGCCATGGCACTGGTGGACCCTGCTCGGATTCACGACCAGGGACCCAATAGTATGACTTTTTTCTCGGGGGCTCATAAATCACATTCCAGGATTGATTTTTTCCTGGTTAACAAAGAAGCCTTGGTGAGAATTAAGGAAATGGTTACTTATAGTAGAATCCTGTCTGATCTTTCCCCAATCTAGATGACATGGGAGCTTAAAGCTTCTCCACCTAAGCCATATAGATGGAGATTGGATGAATCTCTATTGACTGATACTAAAATGCAGGGAAAGCTAGATGATGCTCTTAAAGAGATCATCCAAATCCAACTACCAACATAACAGGATAAGCAAGTAGCTTGGCCAGCCTGTTAAGTCCTCTACTCGGGGGTAGCTCAAAGATATGCAGTGAGAAGAAACAGACTAAGACAAGCCTGAGAGGAGTTTATCCTAGGGGCTATAGATTCTCTTGATCCCTTAGAAGGGTCGTCTACAGAACTAGATGCTGAACTTAAGGACCTTAGGGATGAGATGGCCGAACTGATTTATGGCAAAGTGGATTTTTGGTTGGAGAAAATCCAAGCTAAGTACTTAATGCAGGGGGATGTGCCTGGCCACCTTCTAGCGGCTAGAGTGAGAGAGCGGGAGGCAGCATGAACGGTAATCTTAATTAAAGTGGAAGGGGAAACAATAACTGACCCTCAAGAAATGGCTGATGCTTTTGCATCTTACTATAAAGGGATCTACCAAGGGGGAGTGGTTGACAATGAGGCAGTAATACAAGCATTTCTTGACAATATACCTTTCCCTGTTCTAGACTCGGCACAGGTAAGGGGGCTTGCAGCTCCAATAAGTGAGGGGGAAATTTTAGAAGTGATTAAATCACTGCCCAATGGTAAAACTCCTGGGCCTGATGGCCTCACAGCCAAGTTTTATAAATTACATATTTTAACTATACTTCCTCTCCTAAAAGATATTTTTACTAGGATAATGCAAACAGGAGTATTTAATCCCCCAATTTAACAAGCGTATATTACTCTCATCCCAAAACCGGATAAGCCAAAGGAGCTTCCGGAGAGCTACAGACTGATAGCATTGATGAATCAGGATATTATGATTTTGACAAGGATCCTGGCTAATAGAATTTTGAAAGTTGCTCCAAGTTTAATTAGCCAGGAACAGGTAGGGTTTTTGCCTGGCAGGGGGGCACATGATGCACTAAGGAAGCTTCACCATATTTTAAACTATGTGCAGGACTCCCAGATACCTATGGTGCTGATCTCTTTAGATGCTGAGAATGTCTTCGACAGGGTCTCCCATACCTTTCTTTTTGCCATAATGGAGAGGATGGGATTCCCGGAAGGCCTTCTTAGGGGAATCAAAAATTTATATATGCAGCCCCTACTGCCTGGGTGTTATGTAATGGATACATATCTCAAGAAACTAAATTAGCAAATGGGACTAGGCAAGGATGCCCTCTCTCCCCTATTTTGTTTAACATTTATTTAGAACCCTTGCTAAGGGCACTTACCTTAGATCCTAGGATCCAGGGGATCAAAATGTGGTGGGAAGACCTCAAATTTTCTGTTTTTGCAGACGACATACTCTTACACTTACAGGACCCAGCTGAGGGCTTTAGACAGGCACTGGGAATTATACGAAAATGCTCAGCAGTCTTGAACTATAAGCTGAACTTCAACAAAACACAAATTCTCCCTCTTACACCACACACTTTTAGGGCAGACTTTGAGCCACTACAGATCCACTGGGCCCCTAAATTAATTAAATACCTGAGTATATGGATTACTCCTAATATAGAGGAGGGAGTGGAGATCAATCTGTAAAAACTCCCTAACCATAATCAGATGAGACATGCTCAGTTGGAATAAACTTCCACTGAATTTTACAGCCAGGTTAGGATTGGTTAAAATGAACCTACTGCCTAGGCTGTTGTACCCGATTCATTTAGCACCATATATTTTCCCTAAGTCCTGGTTTGTCAAAATTATAAAGTTGTTATCTGACTTTCTATGGAAATCTAAGCCTGCTAGGAAAAAGCATTCTGTCTTACGTCTTCCACAAGACATAGGGGGCTTTAAGATGCCAGATTTCCAATTATATTATGTGGCAGGACAGCTAGGGTTAATGGGGCGGTGGAATGTATGGGGGGGGAATATGTGCCAACCTGGCTTCAAATAGAGAGGTAGATACTAAACGTCTTGGGAGTTTCCCCAGAATCATTACTTTTTTCCCACCCAGAAAAGCTTCCTAAAAAAGGAAAGTTGATTCCAATAGGAAAAATGGCAAATGCTTGGTGGTCCTTTCTAACACCGCCACAGAAAAGGGGGCAAGAGAAAGCATGGGATCAACCGATATTGGGCAACCTGAATTTCTGACTAGGAGGTTAAATTATTACAAAACAATGGGCCAGACAGCTTTAAACTGTCTGACTGTATACATGAGGGTAGAGTAGTTCTTCCACCTCAATGTGAGGGATTGCATTTTTTCAAGAAGATGCAGCTTATTAATTTGTTGAACAGGGTGAAGAGAGGGATGGTGGATCCCCAGGAGAATGGGTTTACTTGAGGGAAACTAAGCGGGTATATCCACAAATAGGGCCATCATGAGTTTATAGAATTACTTTTAATTTTACGGGCCCAGGCTCCCCAATTCAAATCCCATGCTGGGATAAGATCATGTCTCCCCTAAGGCCTAACTGGAAGATTGTATGGAACAGCTGTAAATATATATCCATACCTAAACTCAAGAATATGCAATTATTTATCTCTTCGAATATGTACTATACTCCGGCTAAGTTATGTGCGAGAAACCTCAGACAGACAGACCTATGCTTTAGGTGTGGTGAGAAGCAAGGGGATATCTTGCATGTGATGTGGGATTGCTCTAAAATCCAGCCCCTATGGATCAAAATTAAACAAAACATGGACCACATATAAGACTATTCAGAGCTCATACTACTTATGACCTGTGTGCTTGGGGATCTGACTCAGGTTTCAGGGGTTATAGCCAAATTCCACCTTTCTTTACTCACAGCCCCTGTCAAATCTTTTGTTTTAAAGCATTGGAAAGATAACCTTACTTATACATATGGTCAGTGGGTGGGGGATCTTATGAGAACTCTGGGAATGATACGGAGGCAGATGTTGGGTGAGGGTAAGATTGGATTATATAATAAAAGGTGGTTGGCTCTGGAAGCAGTTTATTCCATACAACTTGAAAATACCCAGAGCAGGGACCTGTCTGTCGGGGTGAGATTAGCAGATGAATAATGGTCTGAATTTTGCCTTATTTGTTATGTTTATTTTTTGAGAATGTGTAACTAATTTCAGTTTTTCTTATGGCTGTATATAGTCTTGGAATATAAAGATCTGCTGATTAAGAAGGGGTGGGGAGACTCTCTCTCTTTTCTAGGGGACGCAGCTGAGATTTGCTTGTCTGACCTTAGCAGCAGTAGCTAAAATAAGACAAATACATTTTGGGATGGGCAACCATTTATCATATTTTGAATCTTGGGTTAGATTATGGCCTATACTATCTTCCAGATTGGATAATAGTCAGATAATTGTTAGAGGTACAGAACTTTCTACTGCAGCTGTGTATGTACATAGTTCTTGATGTACGTAGTATCCGCAGCCAGTTTTGGGCTGGGGTGCCGGGGTTATGCCCTGGTATACATGTGTGTAGGTCTTTGTGTGTTTTGTCTGTGATATATATGGAAAAAATCTAATAAACAAGTTTAAAAAAAAAAGATCTCCTCCTTTACTCTAAAGTCCCAGAAAGCGAGGAAGGATGAATGAGCGTGGACGAGCTTTTGGGTCCTGAGATTTTGGGACTAAAGGGCGATGGGCTCTAAGAATATTGAGAGGGTTGTCTGGTGGCAGGTTGAGTGTTTCTTTCAAGAATGATTCCATAAAAGTTATGATTGGGGTGGTCTCCACATCTTCCGGTATTCCATGAATGCAGATATTGTTCCGCCAATTTCTATTATGCAGGTCCTCAAGCCACCTCGCCAAGAGAACTTACCGTCTATGTAAGTCCAACAGGGCCACATTGTGCATGTCCACAGTAGTTGAGCAGTCCGAAGTGCTTTTTCCATCAAATCAGTTTTGTGTTCCAAATTGACTAGTTTTTGGTGGTTATCTAGTACCTTGGTCTCCAGTCGCTCCAATGTTGCGTTAATTTTTTGCAGCATGGCACATAATTCCTTCGAGGTGATGGTACAAGAGCTGTCTCCCTGGTCGCCTGGTTCGGGAAGAGTGCTCTGAGAGCCCGTGGCTGCAGAGGCCTGTGAAGGTAAGGCATATTCCAGCAAGGTTTTGTGTTGTTTTGGTGTTTGCATGCCCAATTTATCTCTTGTTTTATTCCACACTGCCATTTCTATAAGATCTGCCAACTTTGGTGTGAAGATGTCAATAATAAATGGTGGATTTTGGAAATTATGAAATTGACGGTGCAGAACTCCATGTTCAGGCTGCCAATTCAGGTGGTGCACACACCAGAAGTCCAAATGTGGAAATTATTAACAGACAAACTAAATATGTTAGTGGATAGATACATGCCAGTTAAAAGTAAATATACCAACAACAAATCTAATCCATCATGGTTTACACCCAAAATAAAGAAATTGGTGAAAAAGAAAGAAAAAGCATATATTGTAGGAAAAAATCAAAATTTACAAGCATGGGCTACATACAGTATGCATATACACATATATACATATACACATACATTGTGTATCTCTCTAACCTCCTTCCGTTTGTCCTTCTACTATCCATCTGCCTGCTTCCTAATATCCCACTCCCTCCTGCCTCCATCCCAACCCAATACTGCTCTCTCCTTCACTCCCCCCACCCTGTCTCCATCCTCTACCCTCCCCTACTCCTGTCTCCCTCCTCTTTCCCACTCCCCTTGGCATCTAGGCATCTCTCTCTTCTCATCTGTCTCCTCCTGGCTCCACTTTATACACTTCAGACTCTCCCTTCATCCACGCCCTCTTTCCCTCCCTTTCTCTCTATCAAGCACTTACTTCCCCTCCTACTCCTTATGGCCAGTAATGTTGAGCCCAACCCTGGCCCTGTCCATGCTTTTTTTGCCAATCTTCACAAAAGGATCTGGGTGACCCATATCAGCATCCTCAGTCTCTTTCCCAAAATTGACCTGCTTCAACCTCTCATCACCTCCCTTCTACCAGATGTCCTCATTGTGTCAGAATCCTGCCCCTCTCCCAAAATTCACAACTCAGCCATCACACTCCCAGGGTTCACTCTGACCCACCAAGACTGACCCCAAAAGGGTGGTGGCATTGCAATCTACCTCTCCTCCTCTATTCAGTTCTCCACAGTGCTTTCTTTGTCCACTCCTGCAGCCTACGAACTCCTCGTACTCAAACTCTCCTTCCCTTTCTCTTCCTCTGTCTCAATCTAGGTGTTGGGCATCTACTGCTGCCTGGGCCTATCCCCCATGCTGATCTCTAAGCTTCTGACTACCATAACTGCTGTCACCCCATCTGGGGATCTTCACATCCTGGGTGAGTTCAATATTAATTGGCTCTCTCCACCCAACTCAAAATTCTTTCCCAACTAATCTCCACACTGACCCAACTAAACCTGAAATCACAAAACCACTCTCTCCTGGACTGAGTCATCACCAGCCATCTGCACTGAATCACTGATGCAGATGCCCTACCCGATGCACTCAGCTACCATCACATAGAAACATAAAAACATAGAAGTTGATGGCAGATAAGGACCATAAGGCCCATCCAGTCTGCCCATTTCTTTTTCTACCTTATAAATGTGACATCGTCTTTTGCTGTCAGTGGCCGATCTATTCATACTCATCTGTATTGCTCCCTTATGCCTATCCCATGTCTGTTTGAAGCCCTGCACTTTATTCATAGCCACCACTTCCTGAGGCACGCTGTTCCATGCATCCACCACTCTTTCTGTGAAAAAGAACTTCCTCACATTCCCCCTTAATCTTAAACTTAATCTGGTTCAAGGTCAGTTGGCATTCATCTGTATCCCCCTCCCCCTGGTCGTGCCTGAAAATAGGCAGGATTTGTCTAGTGCACTTACCCGGTCAACAAAAACTAAATAAATAAATAAATAATCGGTGTCCCTCTAATCTCATGCTGTGTCCTCTTGTGTTGCTCTTTTTCTTATATTGAAACATGTTAGACTCTTTCACCTTGTTAATGCCCTCAAGGTGTTTGAATGTTTCAATCATATCACCTCTCTCCCTCCTTTACTTGAGGGTATACATATTGAGCTCCGTTAATCTGTTCTCATATGTCTTCTGATGCAGTCCCTGCACCAGTTTGGTTGCCCTTCTCTGGACTGCCTCAATTTGGTTAATGTCCTTGTGAAGGTGTGGTCTCCAGTACTGCATGCAGTACTCGAGATGGGGCATAACCAGTGTCTTGTAAAGAGTGATTATTACCTCCCTCTTCCGACTTGTGATACCCCTACTAATACACCCTAGCATCCCCCTAGCCTTACCTACTGCTTTAGAGGTCTGCTTGGATGATTTCAGGTCATCAGTAATGATGATGTCCAAGTCTCTTTCTTCCTTTGTGACTGCCATCAACTCCCCTCCCATCCTATAGGTGGCTTCAAGGTTTCTCTTTCCTATGTGCATGATCTTGCACTTCTATGCATTAAATCCCAGTTGCCACTCTTCTGATGATTTTGCTAGTTTATAGAGACATACAAGTACCTTACAGGGAGGAAAAGAGTGCAGGAATACATTATTTTCTAGCGAAAAAGATGTTCCAGGACTAGAGGGCATGGGACGAAGTTGGAGGGAGGGCGATTAAGAGGATGTGTGAGGAAGAATTTCTTCACAGAACGGGCAGTGGACAAGTTGAACACCCTGCCAGAGGAAGTGGTGGGGCTGAAACAATCACTGGATTTAAGAATACATGGGATAGACATAAGGGAATTCGGGAGGTCAGAGGTAAGGGGCAACAGACTTCTACGAAAACATAAATTGAACTTACAAGCTCAAATGGGCAGACTGGGTGGGCCATAGGCCCTTATCTGCTGACAGTGTCTATGTATCTGTGTATCCCCAGTTCCCCTTCAGACCCGCACAGGTATAGCTCCCTGAGAAATTCTTGCACCGGGGCCACTAGGTTAGCCAAAGCCAAGTTTTTCTCATCAACTTTCTAGAGGAACTTAAGTCATCCCTCAAAGTTCTAGAAAGTTATTCTAGCCCTATTCTCCCTCTCAACCCAGTCTGCCAGCCCATACTAAACTTATGGGCCTCCACAGCCTCTGACCCCCCCAACGTCTGTTGCTGCTGCTTTCAACACTTATTTCACCACTTGTGCATCTACCAACCTGTCCTCCCTTCTTCCTTTGACCTCCCTCCCCTTTCCCTCCCCATCTCCTCTCCTCTCCTCCTTTCTTCTTTTCACCTGTTTCCCCTTCCTCCTCTCTGAAAGCCCTTCTAGCCCTCAGCCACTTACATAACAGTAGCCCTGATGGGCTTGACCCTACAGTGCCACCCCAAAATCCTCCCTAGCCATATTGGATACCCTTTTCAACTCTTTCTGTCACTTCGCTTTAGACTCACCGATCACTGAGACCTTTACCAAGCTCTGGCTTTCCAGTCGTTGGGACGGCAGATGTCTCTCCCACTTTATCAAACTTATCTCAAAGTTCAATACCCTCCTACCTCTCTAATGCCCTTTCTACTCCCCCATCCCATCACTCTCTCAGATCAATTGCTCTTGTACAGTGGCTGTCACCCATCGCTCCACAACTATAGAACAAGTTGCATTTTCACATTTATTTTATTTTTATTTTATTTATTTCATCATTCAGACATAACCTTTGAGCAAAATGGTCTTTTTCAAAGATTTCACATTATGACAGGAGGACAACACAGAAAGGTAGTTACAGAGTATGGGTGCACAAGTACAGAGACAAAAAATTCAAGAAATAACAGCAATTGGTCTATTTACAATTGTAAGCTATCTCATATAGAGGTGCAGCATATTGCAGCTAGTCCAGCCCAAGGTATATGCTGAGTGCTATGGGTCCAAGAAACTAATTTAGTAGAAGGTAAAGCAGCCAAGGGAGGCAATGTCGTTATTTCATATAAAGCCGTGGGGGGTGGAGACAACATAGGCTTTCATACCCTGTATGTTAAGGCAGCCAAGAGGGGGCTGTGTCATTAGTTCTAGTCAAGGGTGGGTGGGTGAGTCAGATAACTGCCTGTGCAGGACTGACCTAATAGGAACATACTAGAGAGCAATGCTAGGGAGAGCAGTACACAGAATAAGCTGGGGGGAAGACAGGTGCTTTGAGACAGACACATTTGTGCAGTGTCAGTGGCAGAGGAGGGACTTAAAACAGAGTGCTGATTTAAGGACGGTAGATGGAAGGCTCGTCGACAGGCTGTGGCTATGGAAGGCTTAAGTTTGAGGGCTGGCAAGCAGCAGGAAGTAGGAGTTTAAACTCAGGGTTACTGGGCAGCAGGGTAACAAATCGGAGAATGCAGCCCAGGAGCAGGCTGACTCCAAGCTACTGGATGATAGTGCTACAGTTTACCTGCAGCTACAGACCTCAGCCTTGGCCAGGTGACATCTTAGTTCTGCCTTGAAGACGGGGAGGCTGTTAATGGGCAAAAGGCGTGCTGGGATCTCATTTAGCCAAGAAGGAGCCCTGTATGCGAAGGATCATTGGCCAAGTGCCATTTTTCTGAAGGGGATGGCAAGTGGGCAGCAAGTTTCCCTAAACTCTGGAACTCATTACCACCTCAGATTCATCACTCCTTGTCCCCTTGTTCTTATCCTCAGCCCTACTAAACTACTCTCCCTAAACTGCACCTGCTCTTAATCAATCATCCTCAACTCTCACGCTACTGTTCTGTCTACTCACTCTCTCCCTTGCCTTATGCCCAACCCTAAGCACTCATCAACACTTGTCTTATGTTCTATTTGAGCAATGTGTTATGTCTCCTGTTTTCATCAATCATGTATCATCCTAGTCATCTTTTAAAGCTATTGTATAGTATTGTATTTTACTGTATTCTATGTAGCCGCAGTGGTAAATGTACTTGTGCTTTCCCTCTGTAACCCCCCTCTCCCAGAAAGCACCAGGAGACGAGCAATCCCGATTGTTCAGTATGCCTTCCTGGTGAAACTTTTCAATAAATAAATAAATAAAGGCTCCTGCGCCTCTCTGCCCCTGCCATTGCCTATTCTATTGCCTCCTTACTAAGACTCTCCTTCTCTCCGGCCTTCTTTCCAGCATCTTGGAAGCATGCTGCTGTCATCCCCATACACAAAAATGGTGACTCCTCTTCTCCTCGGAATGTCCAATCTATATCCCTCCTCCCGACCCTATCCAAACTCCAAGAACACATAGTTCTGTCCCAGCTCTCTCCCTTCCTTGACTCTTCATCCTTCTTCACCCCTTTCCAGCCTGGCTTTTGAGAACTCCACTCCTCTACCTCCTCCCTCCTCCACCTAACAGAGTCCATCCACACAACTATGGGCCAGGGTCTTCTTACTGCCACCATTTTTATCGATTTAGCAAAAGCATTTGACACAATTTCTTATTCACTCCTACTTCACAAACTAAGGTCAATTGGTCATTCTTCCCCTGCCACTCACTGGTTCAGCTCCTACCTCACAGGTAGACCTCAATATGTGAGGCTTGGAGAAGCCTTATCCTGTCCCCTCACCATTACCACTAGTGACTCCCAAGGTGCCGTACTTGGACAACTCTTATTCTCCTGATTTCTGAATGACCTTGCATCTGCCTGCTCACCTGCATCCATACACATGTACGCATGCAACACAGCTCTATTTGTCTCCAGCTCATCACCAACTGTACTGATGTCCAAGCACCAATCTAATTTTAACTCAGTCCAAAAATGGTTTCAGTCAAATCAGCTACCAGTAAACACCAAAAAGATAGTCTATATGTGCTTTGGCACAAGACCTAGGCTTTCCAAATTCCCATCTGCCCCCTCCTTCCAAACCTTTGATGGAGTCCCAATTGACAATGTGCCTGTCTTCAAGTACCTAGGTGTCTGGCTTGACAATCACCTCTATTTCTCCCAGCATATAGACACCATTCATAAAATGCTCCACCCTAAGCTTGGTATCCTCTATAGCCATAAAAGCTGCATCCACCTCCCTGCCCGCTGACATATCCTTACCAAGATGATTCTCCCCATCCTTGATTACAGTGATATAGTCTATGGTGCTACCCTTAAATCCACCCTGGCTGTACTGGATCCCCTCTTCCACTCCTTCTGCTGCTTTGCTCGCAACTGCCCTCCCCACACCCACAACTGTATTCTTTACTCTGCTCTTTCCCTCCCTCTCTTGGAGGATCACCGTCTGTCACACTGTGCCTCATTCACTTCAAAACTCTCGCTATCCTCTCACCCCCCCCATCTTGACTCCCTACTCTTTCCCTCCCTCCAACCCCTCCTACTACTCCATCTAAGACTTTAGGTTTTGTACTTTTAAGCTCCCTTCCTGTAAAACTCTGGCTGGTCAGTCAGCCTTCTCTTTCTGCTTTGCTAAACACTGGAATTCTCTCTCCTTAAACATTTTCTCTGCCTCCTCTAAACCCTCCCTTATCAGTCTTCTCTGCTCTCAAACCTCTCCCTCCCACCACTGAGCTTATCATGTCTGACCTTGCTTTTCCTCCCCCCCCACTTCCTTGTCTGCTTTACACTGGTCACTCTTCCGTCTTCATGCCCTTCTTCTGCACACCTATAAAATGTCTCTTTTCTTCCTGCTTCTGTCCCTCCTTGTAGCACTCTATCTGCTAATATTGCTCCTCTACCCCATATCCCATTGTCATTATTAAGGTATATTCTGCCTCACCCTTTTATTCCCCAGGTACCTAGCTGCTACCACTGTATATTGCACTTATTGTAATATACCCACCTGTTCATTATTTGTACACAGGCACCAACTGCTACCACTGTATATTGCACTTATTGTATTATACCCACCTGTACATTGTTTGTACACAGGCACCTAACTGCTACCACTGTATACTGCACTTACTGTAGTATAACCATCTGTACATTGTTTGTACACAGGCACCAACTGCTACCACTTTATATTGCACTTACTGTATTATACCCACCTGTACATTGTACACAGGCACCAACTGCTACCACTGTATATTGCACTTATTGTATTATGCCCACCTGTACATTGTTTGTATACAGGTACCTAGCTGCTACCAGTGTATATTGCACTTACTGTAATATACCCACCTGTACATTGTTTGAACACAGGCACCTAACTGTTGCCACAGTACAGGGCACATTTTGTATGTACCTTTTCTATTTCTGCTGCAATCTGTATATTCTATCCAATCTGTTCACCCTGTATATATATATATATATATATATATATATATATATATATATACATACATACATACATACACACACACACTTCTGCCACCCCCGGGACACATCTGGAAATGAGCTGATTTCAGCTCAGTATGTTTTTTCCTGGTGAAATGCTTTGATAAATAAATAATATACAAAACTATCCTGCAGAAAATCAAAAAAGCCATTAGGAAGGCACAAGGAAAATTTGATCTGAAATTAGTTAATGCAACTAATGATAACTATATAATCTTTTATAGGTACAGCAACCAAAAAAGGGGGCATAAGCTACAAATTGGGCCCTAGAGGATAGTGCCTGCAAACTGTTGTCAAAAAATGAGGAGATGGTGTAATTATTAAATGAATACTTTGCATCAGTTTTTAATGGCAATGCACTCAGTAGCAAGTTAGATCATAGTTCAGTAAATGAGGAACTGCTCAAGGTTGACTGTAAAGAGATTGAAAAAAAGGATCAATAACATCACTCCCAACAAGGTTCCAGGTCCACATGGGATGCATCCCCGGGTGCTTAGGGAACTGGTGGGTGTCTTGTCAGGTCCAGTAGCAAGAGTCATCCAGGAATCTTTTAATACTGGTGTGGTAGTTGACTCCTGGAGAGTGGCTTATGGTCACTCAAATTTTCAAAAAGGGCAAAAAAAGGAGTGCAGAAATGATAGGCCTGATGGATAGAAGCATGGCTTACCAACAGGAGACATGCTGTAAATATACTTGGAGATGTGTCTGAATGGGCACATGTTACCAGTAGAGTACCTCAGCAGTCAGTCCTGGGACATTGTCTCTAACATTTACATCATATCTATAAATGGAAATCCTAAAGTTTAGTTCTCAAAATTCACAGATGATGTAAAACTGGGGTCAATAGTTAATACAAAATCAGACAGCAAACAGCTACAGGCAGAATTAGATAGACTTTACAGTTGGGCTATGATGCACAAATTAGATCTGAACATTGATAAGTGTGGAGGGATTCATATAGGAAGGAAAAAGCCCAGGGCAGACTACTTTCTCAAAGGGAAACCCCTTAAAAGTTAAGACGAGCAAAAAGATCTTAGTGTTTACATAACCTGCAATATGGAATTTGAAAATCATTGTAGTGCAATGGCAACGAGGGCCAATGCTAAACGTAATAGTATTAGAAGGAATATCCAATACAAAGAAAGAGAGGTGATTATGCCCCTTAATGTTGCCCTTGCCAGACCACACCTAGAGTTCTGTGCCCAACTTTGGTCACCAGGCACAACAACAGAAATCAGGACCTTGGAAAGTGTTCAATGCAGGGCAACTAAAATGCTTAGGAGAATTACAAATCTCAGCTATGAAAGCAGAATGAAAGAACTTGGTCAGTTTCTCTTCAGTATAGAAGATTGTGTGGTGACATGTGTTTAGTCTTTGGTGGATTAGATAACCGTGATTTGTGGGATTGGTTGAATCTGAGGATGGTGGACACCAATTTTAATACTAGATCACATAGTATACAATTAAGAGAAGGAAACTGTCATAGAAAAAAAGAGAGCCCTACGGTTCAACCAGACTGTAGTGTCTTTCTGGAACTCCCTGCCACTTGAAATTATGGGAAGTAAAAATATGATGGAATTTAAGAACAAACTTGACAACTACTGCTTAACTCAGGGCATGCAGCGATACTGATTAATTAATTTATTTATTAGCTTTTGGTAACCGGGTAAGTGCGCTAGGCAACAATCCTGCCTATTTTTAGGCACAATATTGGATGTAATATACACTTTCTTGGCAAGCAGGAATGGGCTATAGCCTAATTAAGCTTGTAATTACCTATGTTACCTATGTTACACAGAATGCACAGCTGAGATTGGATCAATATTACAAGGAGCCATGTACTCCTGGTGGTTGCTGATTTCCCTGTAATTGCGAGAACACAGCACATATCCACATATGCCAAATTACTAGATAAAATGAGGGAAGAGTTCCAAGAGGCTATTGCTAAGTCCTTGTGGGTACCTACAGAGAACACCAGACCCTTGCAGCCCAAAGCCACCAGCACACAAGACTAGACCACCATCAGACAGAACCAGACTGACAATAGGGCACAGCAGAAAGAACTCACAGATAGTTTAAGGCATTATAGATGATACAGGTATCCCAATCATTATCAAATCCCTAACTTCTGGCTGTGAACTTCAACTGAATCTGTCATTTGTCCCACAGATCATACCTCAGTTCCTAACTACCCAGAGACAGTAGCTCCATCCAATCAGGAGAAGACCCTTCACATAGACAGGGTAGCATTCAATTTTGTTTTGTCATCTATTCCCCTAAACTGGAAGAAACAACTGCAGGAGTTGCTGATCAGTCTTTCCACACCATGAGGGAAACAGAGGATGGAGAAGAGAAGAGAAGAGAAGAGAAGAGAAGAGAAGAGAAGAGAAGAGAAGAGAAGAGAAGAGAAGAGAAGAGAAGAGAAGAGAAGAGAACTACATAATGACCACCCTTTCAGAAAGATGTCTAGAAGACTTGCACCTGCCAACACTGAAGAAGTCAGGTTAGACCTGCAGGAACACCTGGTTGCATGGACTATCAAGGAGTCTTGGTGTCCCTTTGCTTTTACTTAGTGATGACCCAAGAGGAGACTGGTGGCATAAGAATGTGCATTGGGTTCTGGACACTGAACCACTGGACTGTGCCTAACCATCTCCATCATGTGCCAGATGCAAGGAGTAAATGGTGCTCTGTACTGGACTTATTCAGCGGATATTATCAAATACCAATGGCTGAGGAGGAAAAGGAAAGGATGACCCTTCTCGCTCCACTGGGCTACTACTAGTACGAGTTTTAAAACTCTTTTTTAACTATAAATAGTGGCATGTCAGTGGTGAAATCTGTATTTCACCAGGTAAAGAACACAACATAATAATTCTTTGCACTAAACAATGTTGGAAAACTATGCACAGTATTTGTATAATGTATTGCTATGACATCACACCTCACTATTCCAGTAAAAATAGTGTCTGCTCCAAGTTATAACAGGAAAATTGTGTATGTTGGTCCACTTTCCTGGGTTCCTACTCCTGCAGCCGGCAGCTCTCAGATAACCTCCCTCTGCACCAAAGGCAGCACAGACTGTGGAGCCACTCTAATGGGCTCCTACTCCAGTGGCTGGTGGCTCTTAGTCCTCCCTCCCCACTGAAGGTAGATTTCAGATCCTCCAGCCTTTCAGCAGACAGTGTTAGTTCCACCATGGCTGCTTCCCCTTCAACTCTGGGTGGGCACCTCCATTACAGAAGGGGATCACATGACTTGGTCACATGTGGAGGCTAACACACCACTTTCCCTTTGCTTCTTATACCCTCCAGTCCCTAGGAGGTGCTGCTCTCCTTTTTTTTTTTTCAATTTAAATTTTATTCATTTTTATGCCATTACAGAGAGAAGATCTGTTGTTACATACAGGTTGAAATACAAAGACACATATTAAAACAGTGAGATCAACTCCCCCATCCCACCCTATTCCCCAAATTCACACAAAGCACAATTATATCATGCAAAATTATCTATCAGGAAAGGAAAAACCCTTTAAGGCTTCTGGAGAGAATATAGAGTAACAAGAGGGCCCCACATTTTAAGAAGTTTCAGGAATTGATTATGTAAACCAGCAATTGTCCTGTCCATTCTTAGATTGGTCAACAATTCTTGTAACCATTCACTATAAGAGATGTCAGCCATATCCTTCCAGTTTCTCAAGACCAGTTTCTTAACTGACATGGCAATGAGAGTTATGTGATATTTTCTATTAGTAACAACAACAGAGGAAAGGTCATCCAATATGCAGATCTCAGCAGTCATAAAATCTGATAGACACAATAGAGCATCAACCCTCCATTTGATGGCCTCCCAAAGGGGGGTTATCTTGCAACAGACCCAAAAATCTGCAGTAAATTGCCTTCATGCTGAAGACAATGAGTACATGTGGGTGAAGGAAGGAGTCTCAATTTGGTCATTTTCTAGGGTGTATAATAGAGGTTATGCAGGATTTTGAATTGTGTTAATTGAAGCCTATCTTGTATGATCAATTTGTGACAACTTTGCCACAGAGAGGGCCAGATTATTTCTTGATTGGGGAAAAGGGAAACCCAAAAGTGAGTTGGGCCAAAGCTGTTGGGCCATTTCCAGTTGTGGATTATTTCATGCATTTTGGAAACCACATGGGAAAGGTCCACAAGGGGAATCAACTCTGTCAAATGAGACAAACTGATGTCTATAGGTAAAGGTTGTACCAAAAAGTTTTATTATAAAGTGTCGTAATTGGAATAATTTAAAAACAGCAGAATTTGGGATATGGGCTTTATTTAAAAGTTCCGGTGAAGTTAGGCATGAGCCGTCAGCCTTTAGAAAAAAGTTAAGTGGTTGATCCCCTACTTGCAGAATCCAGCGTAGTTGAAGAGGTTTACCATCTATTGTGAGATTCAGATTCCCCCACCAAGGCTGAGATGGATCTATAGTATGCTTAGATTTCAAAAAAGAACAACGCTGAGCATGAATTCTGACTGATAATGCAATGGGGTTGTCTTTGAGTACTGGAGGCAAAGATTTTACATTAACATATAAGATAGCCAGCGGAGATAGTCCGTGCATTGGTATAAGGGAGCGTTCTATTTTAAGCCAAATGGGAGTGAAAGCACTTGAAGACAGAAGATGGTCTGGGGTTAGCCATCTCAAGTACTTACTTGCATGGCTGGACCAGTAATAAAGACTGAGGTGTGGAAGCCATAATCCTCCTTTCATTTTTGATGCTGAGAGCTTATCATAAGCTATCTGGGATTTCTTACCATTCCAGATAAAATCTGAGAGTATCTGATGTATCTTTTTAAACCACACCAAAGGTAACCAGACATTAGAAATATTTATTGGATAAAATAACTGTGGGAAGATGTTCATTTTAATTATATTAATTTTTCCCCAGAGAGAGAAAGATAATAGTGTCCATCTTTATAGGTCCTGTTCGATAACCGAGATTAATGGGTCCAGATTCAATTTAATAAATTTATTCGGATCTCTGGACAGGTTAATTCCTAAGTATCTCATGGAATTACATAGACTTTGACAGCAGATAAGGACCACTTGGCCCACCCAGTCTGCCCATTTCCCTACCTATTGGATAAGCTGCAGATTCTAGTTAACCAACAGCCTACTTCCTGCAACCCCCCCACTATAATTGCCTTATGGTTTACCATCTATTGTGAGATTGAGGTTCCCCCGCCAAGGCTGAGATGGGTCTATAGTATGCTTAGATTTCAAAAAAGAACAACGCTGAGCATGAATTCTGACTGATAATGCAATGGGGTTGTCTCTGAGTACTGGAGGCAAAGATTTTACATTAACATATAAGATAGCTAGCAGAGATAGTCCGTGCATTGGTATAAAGGAGCGTTCTATTTTAAGCCAAATGGGAGTGAAAGCACCTGAAGACAGAAGAGGGTCTGGGGTTAGCCATCTCAAGTACTTACTTGCATGGCTGGCCCAGTAATAAAGACTGAGGTGAATTAGTCTGCCAAGAGAAACCCACCGCTGAGGCAGCCATCTTCATTGCTTTATTTTTCAAGGGAAAGACCACTGTCTTGTCTCTATTTAATTTATAATTGGAAAAGGAGCTAAATTCATCCAAGACAATGAGCAGAGCAGGTATAGATTTGTCAAAGTGAGATAATTGAAGAAGCAAAGCATCTGCATTGGATGAAACCTTAACTATTTGGTGGTGGATGTTAATACCTCTGATCTCCGGGTTCTCCGTAATCCTCTGAATAAGGGGTTCCAAATAAAGTTTAAACAATAGAGGGGATAAAGGACAGCCCTGTCTAGTCCCGGCATGTAACGTGAAGGAATCAGACATTGAGCCGTTACAGATAGCGCGAGCTGTTGGGGATTTATATAAAACTCTTATCCATTTTATGAACAGAGGAGGGAACCAAATGCTGCCAGTGAATGAAACAGAAAATTCCAATCAACCCTATCAAATGCCTTCTCGGCATCCAGGGAAACCAGTGTAGCGGAAAAATCAGCATCCCTGGAAGCTGAGAAGACCTGCAAGAGGGTTCTGAGGTGATCAACTGAGGATCTGCCCTTCATGAATCCAACTTGTTCTGGGCCTATAATATCCGACATGATAAGGCTTAGCCGATCTGCCAGGAGTTTCGTCAAAATTTTAAGGTCTTGATTCAGGAGGGGAGATCAGCCTATAGCTTTGGACCCTATCAGAAGGTTTACCTTCTTTGAGTATTAAAGTAATTAAAGCTTCGAACAAATAGCTATCTGAGCTTTGTCCAGAGAGAATATGCTGAAATAAGGAGAGAAGGAGTGGCGCTAGTTGTTGAGCGAAGACTTTATAAAAATTCAAAGAGAATCCACCTGGACCAGGTGTTTTGTCCGAGGGTAAATCCTTGATAATGCCAATTATTTCCCCAACAGTAAAAGGGGCAACTAGGGAAGCTTTCTGTGAATCTGAAAGTGAAGGTAACGAACAGTGTTCTAAATAGGATTTTAATTGTGATAAAGACGGGGGATCATCCATAGGACTATACAGTTTTGCATAATAACTTCTAAATTTGGCGGCTATATTTGATGGAAAGGTTCTCAGAGTGTCATCATTTTGGGAATGAACCACAGCAATTAATCTATGGGATTCAAGTTGTTTAAGGGCCAAGAGACAGCCTGCTTTTTCTCCTTGATCTAAGTGAAGAACCTTGGTTTTCAAAATAGTAAATTTGGCCTTTTCCTTTAATAGGTTCAAGTATGAGTCCTTTAATTTCACCAGTTTTTCCCTTGTTTGATCCAACCGTTGGGGAGACAGATTAAGTTCTATGACACGGATTTGGGATAATAAAATTTTAAGCTGTTCTTCCTGGGTTCTTTTTCTCTTGCCAGCCAATCCAATCAGCAACCCTCTAAGATACGCTTTCAGGGAACACCACTCAATGTCAGGTTTTCCAGTAGAGTTTACATTAATGGCAATAAATGTAGCAATGTGATCTGATATATATGGCACATTGTTTGGGTCTTTAAGCAGTTGATTATTGATCTTCCATCTCCCTCCTGCTTTGGGGAGAGATGTCAGGGACATCAAACAGGAAACTGGGGAGTGATCTGAGAGTGGTCCTGAGAGTAGGGATGAATCTAACACCCTGGGAATTAAAGATTGAGAGATAAGCAGGTAATCAATATGGGAAGATGAGTGGTGAACTGGAGATGTAAAAGTATACTCTCTATCCAAGGGATGAAGGGTGTGCCAAATATCTGATAAACCAGCTCCATCTAACAAGTGTCTAAGTGCCCTCTGTGCTGGAGAAAGCCCTTTGTGTTGTTTACCTGATTGATACATGCAAGGGTCAAAAATAAGGTTAAAATCACCACCTATGATAAATGGGATGTGTGAAAATGGGGTAAGAACATTTAGAAGCTGCAAAAAGAAGTCAGGTGTGTCACTATTAGGCCCGAAAATGCTACATAACACAGTTTCCCTGGTGTGGATCATTGCCCTCACTAAGATGTAACGACCTTCTGGATCTGTGATGAGTTGACTAGGGGAGAATGGTATAGTTCTCCGTAATAGGATCATAACCCCGCGACTTTGGGTATTGCCCTCTGCCGCAAAGTATTGACCCATCTGCTGTCTACGTAATTGAGCAGCCTCGGAGTTAAGTAAATGAGATTCTTGCAGGAACACAGTGTCCGCTGCCAGAAGATTTAAATGTTTGAGGATCTGATATTGTTTAGTTTTCTGTCTAGCACCCCTTATATTCCAAGTAAGTATTTTTAATGCTCCAGTCATATAAGTTTAAGAGATTGGTCAAGATGCCAGATAAGCCACCAATGTCTCCCTTTGGAAACTGTCTCTGTGTGAATTAAACCTCCCACCTCCCCCCCAACCACAGAATACCAACCCAATTACTAAATAACCTATAAACACTTAAACTTTCTATCCCAACCCACCCCCTCCCTTATTTCTACACTTTGCATTTTACATCATACCCTAACACATTCCCTTCTGCTCCAGCCACCCTAATAATACTTAACACTAATTCAGTTATGAAAATAAAATAAACAGTAGTTGACCTGTGTTAACATTTTGGGAGCATTGACTTGAAACTTGACTTGGCTGGGGTATTTGGATACACTGGAAAATAGTCCCCAATCCATTAACTTTAAGAATCAAATCCAGGAACCTGGCTTAAAATTCAAGATAAAAGAAACCATATTGTTGCTGGGGCTTCTGACAATATTAAACTTATTCTGCCCCACAAGTCACAGTGTTTAAATCATCAGTATCTAAAGAGGTTAGTCCCCGATTAAACTTAAAAAAACAAACTGAAAAAGGGAGAGAGCAATCAACCATATTAGGTTAATGTTGCAACTGTCAGATTTCACCCAAAATATATTGACAGAACAATAACTGAAACGTCTAACATCCCTGAGTCTACCAAAACTGCACACACACAAAAAAAAGGAATATAGTTATTAATGGGGCAGACCCCCAAAATATACAAGTAGATATCTAAAAAAGTAGATAGGCAATTTTTACGAGAGTTATAAAGCCACAGAAATTGGTAAGAAACAAATGAGCACAAATCACATCATTAGCAAGCAAAGTTAGCTGTAGTAAAATGAAGTATCTTACATTCGTGGTGTTGGGACCCCTCTAATGATGAAAATGTTGTTACACCAGTTGGGACAATTGACCTTTAGTGAACTTATTCAAATAGTAGAAGCAGGTATGACCCTGCTAAACAGTAATAAACATATATGAACATTTTAAAAGCACTAACTTGAAAATTTAACTTAGCTGGGGCATTTGAATATGTTGGAAAATAGTCCCCAATCTATTAAATTAAGAGTCGGTGCAAGGAAACTGATTAAAAAAAAAAAATCTAAATAAAAGAGACCATCCTGTTGCTGGGGCGCCCGAGAATATTAAGCTTAGCCTACCCCACAAGTCACAGTAATTAACTAGCGGTAATCTTGCAACTGTCAAATTTCCCCCCCAATACATTTTAACAGAACAAAGTCTCGAACATGTAAAATCCCTGAGTCTACCATTCATGCACAAAAAGATATATTTATTAACAGGGCAATCCCCAAAATAAATGAATACATATCTGAAGAGGCAGGTAGGCAGTTCTTCCAGGGTATAAAAAAAACACAAGAGTTGTAATGCCTCAGAGGTGGCAATAATCATATGAGGAACAGTCCCATGAATAGCGAGCGATGTTAGCCATGGTAAAACAAAATCTCTTGCATTCATGGTATCGGGGCCCCTCTAGTGGTCAAGATGCTGTTGCACCAGTTGAGGAGATCAACCTGAGCGAGATTGTTCAGATGTTAGAAGCACGTATAGCACTGCTACGGGAATTGAGCCAGATTTACTGTCCATACACACGGCTCAGTTTAGGAAATGCAGGGGAAGGTATTTCAAACCGCCAGGATGCGATCAGACAAATTCTTAATCTTGGCAACGAGCAATACCCAATGTTCATTAGAAGTGCATGCCAAAATGCACCTGGGTATGCAAAGAAGCCTGAAAGAGAGATTTCTCACATCTAGGCCATATTAACTTGCCTCTGCTGATGGAGCATCATAATATTACCTTCAAGGATTTCTAAATAAATCAGGGAAAGCAGATTTCAGCTGAGAAGAGGCGGTTTCAAAATCTTCAAAGGCAGTCCAGGTTCCTTCTATTAAAATGTTCATCTTTGCCGAGTATGCCATCCTAAATTTGACCCCAGCAGCAATCAATTTGGTCACCACGGGATGAAATGCTGTGCATTTGAGCTGGACCGATGCTGGGAGATCTTGGGTTATCATCAGTCATTTACCCTCCCACATAACTTCCTGAAGCTCTTTCAACTTTTGCAAGAAATGTTGTTTTTCTAGGAAGTTAAGAAAATGAAAAATAATGGTACATGGAGGTTCACTTGGAGCTGGTTTCGGGTGCAGCGCTCTGTGAGCCCGCTCAATGATATATTTAGCACCAAAAGGAGAGGGGCCCACTAGTTTATCTACCAGCTTTTGAATAAAGGGGATCATGTCGTGTCAGTCTTCCCCCTCGGGGAGACCAATTATGACGACATTATTTCTCCTACTACGTCCTTCGAGGTCCTCTACTTTCGACTCTAGTTTGCCGAGATGCTGTCTGTATAAGATCAGTTCGGGATCAATCCTTTCTTGTTTCTTCTCCAGAGAAAAAAGCCTAGCTAAATTATCTGAAGCTCTTCATGCGACTTCGTCTAATTTTAGATTCAGAGAGCTGAAGTCGGACGTCAATTTGTGTAGGTCGTCCTGAAACGGTTTAAATTCTTCCAGAAACCGTAGTAAGGTTAGTGGCTCATTGTCTGATATAGCAGAACTGGTAGAGAGATTAGTACTCAAACCGGAAGCCCGCTGCTTCTTCGGGGCCTTCTTGGGAGTTACTGGTGGTGTGCGCTTAGGCAGCATTATTTTCGCATCTATTTCCATACTGAACCGGGAAATGCATCTCCAGTTGTTCCTGTTATATTCTGACGTTGGTCAGTATAAGTTGTGCTGCTCAATTCATGTCAATTACAACCTAATAAGTAATTTATTGGAACTAGTGGCTGTAGCTCTACAGAGAAGCTTCTATTCAGCACGGCGCATCTCCGGAAGTCAGGCGCTGCTCTCCTTTTGCTACGTACTGACTATTTTAATAGAATATTGGGATAATTTCTGTGCTCTAGATTATCTCAGATGCTGACCCACTAATCAGCCTGATAACAGGCATCTGCAATTAGTCCCATCCCCATTACCTGCAGAACTCTCCCCACCTGGGCCTTGAACCTCTATACTTAATGCATTGGCTGTACCAAAGTTGGCAGCACCTTCCCTCAGGCCACTCAGGCCACACAGCCCTGTTGATCTCGCCTCTACCTTTGCTCCTTTTGGACCTTGGCTAACTCCAACTTCATCATAAACAGTAACTGTGCCCCAACTACTAGACCTAAATTGCGTAACACTGCCATCAGCCTAAACCAATTTACTGACCCTAATTATACACTGGCGCTGGTGTGGCCCAGCCCAAACCTTTTTTTTTAATGTTTTCACCCCCCGACTTGCACCCCCCTGGAGTTGAGAATCCTCTAGTGGGGGGGTGTGGGGGTGAAGACCTTTTGTTGTGCACCAGTGTGTCAGAGTGCTGAAATAAATTTTCGCCACTCTTGACTTCTGCATAACGGCGATTGCCTTTAGGCTTTCGCGGTTATGACACAGATCGAGCTGGGAGAACGCGGTGAAGTGCTGACCCTTATTAAATAAGAACCAGAACATGGTGAAGCTCTGACTTGTTCTGATTAGTTCTGATTTGTTGATAAATATATGAAAAAAAATGCGAAAAAATGCATTAAAGTGGACAAAGTGGTCACATTGACACAGAGGCCCAAAGGAAATAATTTAATGGATTATTTGTATAAAAAATAATGTAAAACTGCTAAATAAAAAAAGCAATCACTCACTACTAGCCCATTCAAGGCTGGCTTGCAATGGTGGCACATCCTATTCAGGTCCATGACATGAGTGTGCTGGGAAAGACAGAGAGAGATGGAGAAAGAGAGAGACAGACAGACAGACAGATGTAAATACCTATATTATAGCACCACCAAGCACTGCAGACACTGTGAGGAAGCTAAGATTTTTTTTTATTAATGATTCTGTGTGCATGTTATTTTGATGGATGTACCACTCAGAGCTGAACGGGGCAAAGAAATGGATATGAATGATCAAATGAGCAGCACTAAATTTATCATCCCCCCAAAAATCTCTCTCTCTCTCTCTCTCTTTCTCCTCTGGATGGCACAAGTCAAAGATTTATTTTGCCAGCCTGCCCTTGCCCTGTACAACACACAGCCACATCAAAGCCAGGAAAAAAAAGAAACTTTTATTTGGGATTTCTGGTACTCTTAAATTTCTCATGGGTCCCCCCTCACATAGTGACTCTCTCTATCTCTTTCTCTCTCCACCCCCAATGGCACAAGTTAAAAATGTAATTTGCCAGTCTGCTCTTGCCCTCTGCATAGATCCACACTGAAGCCAGGGTAAAAAAAAACTTTTGTTTGGGATTTCTGGGACTGTTAAATTTCTCATGCCTCCCCCGCTCCACAGACTCTCTCCTCTGGACAGCGCAAGTCAAATATTTATTTTGCCGGCCTGCTGCCCTTTCCCTGTACACACAGCCACAGTGACGCCAGGAAAAAAATGTATTTGGGATCTTATGTAACTGTAAAATTTCTCATGAGCCCCCAGTAGTCTCTCCCTCTCTACTCTGGATCTAGAATGGTACAGGTCAAAGATTTGCAGTCTGCTTTTGCTCATGTACAGGCACACTGTCTGAGGCCAAGAAAAGAAAATAAAAAAAAACTTTCATTTGGGATTTTCTGTAACTGTAAAATTTCTCTTGGGCTCCCAGTAGTCTCTCCCTCTCTCCTCTGGATGTTCTGCAATGGCACACGTCAAAGATTTTTCCAGCCTGCCCTTGCTCATGTACTGTACACACAGTCACACTGCCACACAGCTTGCCCCCCCAGCAGCCACCCAGGCCACCACTATCCCCCAGTCCCTGTGGATTATTTTCTCCAGTCCTGACCCATCCTTAGTCTCCCTCAACCATCAGTTTCTCTCCCCTCCTCACCCCAGTAAATCTCCTTTCTATCTCCCAAGTCTCTCTCCACTAGCTTCTCTTCCCTCTCATCCCCTCCCAAAAATGTATATTTTTTAAATCATGTGCTTTTTTTTCCTTTTGGCAAGTTCTTCTCGTAGCTCTGTTGCAGTGAGCAAGGTGCTCTGCTCCTCTCGCCATCCTTGAAGTTGTCTAGGTCATGTTGCACACTCAGCACAGTTATATACCATGAGTGCATCATATGCCTGTCTGTTGCCTAATTGGATGCTGCTGGCTGCCTATATGTGGAGCAAGCATGCTGAGAGCATCCCCATGGCAACAATACTCAAAATAGTACTCCATGGACCCAGAACTGGAATTCTGCTGCAACATCCGTGGATTGTGGGTTCGATCTGAGGGTTCGGATCTCTTGGGGAACAGTCTTCTCAGCCCTACCATGTACAACAAATAACGGTGGTAATAGTAATTGTAATTGGAAAGGTACCCCGATGTATCAAAAAGATTCCTACTAAAACTCGCTATGATGCTTCAACTTATCTCTGGTAATATCCACCCTAACCTAGCACCCCCAACAGCCTCTTGGCAGTGGAAACAACCACCAAGCACTAAAAATAGCATCAATTAATATCCGTAGCGTAGTGACCAAATTTGATCAGCTCTAAGTATGGGTAAAACAGCACAATCCTGATGTCCTTTCCATAGTGGAAACCTGGCTCTCACCCAAGGTCTCTGATGTGTTGATAGCTCTAAATGGGTATACCCTCTTCAGGCTCAACAGGTTAAGTAAAATGGGTGGTGGCTGTGCTATCTATGTTAGAGATCATCTATGGTGCCACACTTTCCCTCAAACTGACACTAGGAAGACTGTACAAGCAATAGCCATTAGGCTGCTGTTAGGTGCTCATCACAAGTCCTTAACAATTGCCTCAGTGTACATTCCCCCCAGAGATCAAGCTGCAGGTTTCCACAAAATCACTGAATACATGAAGACTTTAAGCATAACTGTGAGGTCGTAGTCCTTGGAGACTTCAACATAAACTGGATGCCACCTGAGGCTGCCCAGTACAAAGATGCCCTATCTTGTATTAACTTCAGTCAAATGGTTGACTCACTCACCAGGATGAACTTCCATAGAGGCTCCAAAGCCCTGCTTGATTGGATCCTCATGAATCAACCAGATCAGATCTCCAACACCACTGGCCTAGCTGACTCACTTAGTGATCACTCCCTTATCATTTGCCACTGGGCCAATAAGACCCTTAAGCCACCCTCCCAAATTCAAAGTGAGTCATACCCTCAAGCCTGGGCAGCCACAAGGGTTCAAAGCCTATCTCAGACAAATAGACTGGTCCACCCTCGATTTTGTTATAGACATTGACCAGGACCTGGATTATTTTATTGTTATGTTTAATGAAGCATGTGACATCAATGCTCTTATTAGAAAATGCAAAATTAAGGGAGTCCACAATCCTGGATCTCCCCCACTCTGCCAAATCTTATATCCACCAGGGACCATCTCTAGCATAGAACCAAGGGCACTGGCAAATAGGCAGATTTTCAGCAATATAAAATGACCAGAAATGCCTGTATCAGTGAGATCAGACTCGCTAAATCATGCTATTTTAGTGACTACCTCAATAATTCCTGGTGAAATGGCAGAAAATTCTGGGAAATCATGAAGGACCTCCAGCCCAGTGGTGCACAGGGATGAGGCACTATGCCTTATCTCATGCTATGCCAGTGACCCAGGTTTGGGAATGACCTTGGGTCATCAGGGCACCCGCATGGGGGGAGAAAGCAGGATTGAGCAGCCTAACAGCAGCTCTCCTCTCCCGAGGAAGTTGTCGCCCCCGTAGTTCTGCTGCCACTGGGTGGAGATCTGATGGCAGTGCAGGTGGGAGGAGGCAGAAAGTCTCGAGGGTGTCTCAGAAAGTGGTCTGCACAAGCCTACACATGTGTGCATGTATGCCCGAGGAAAGGGAAGGGCAAAAACTGAGAAAAACAATTTAAAAGGAAACATGAAGGACCTTACTGGTGAAAATAACAAAACATCACCCTCCATGTTACTTGTGAATGGGAAAACCTCCCAGGATCATTGCACCATCACCAATACTTCCTATGACGCTTTCACTGACCTCTGCAGCGTACTGCCACCTGACCTCTCTGATGCATCTGATGCCAATGCACAAGGCCCAAAAACTCCATTCAGTGAGTCCCCTGCATGTCCCCCCTTCTACCTTAAAGCAATCACTGTGCTCAAAGCAAGAAAAAATCTTCTGCAGGTACTAGGCAAATCTAGACACAGCAATGCCACGCTCTTAAGATACTTGCCTCTACCCTGGAGGATGTGCTTCTGCCACTAACAAAACTTATGAACCTATCTTTCTGGCCGGGTCATTTCCCCCCAATTTAGAAAGTCACAGTGGTAACCTCAGTCCTCAAAAGTGGAGACAAAGTCATACACTCTACCGCTCAATACTGATATTGCTTCCCCGCTCTAAGGCGTTAGAAAGAATAATTTCTGACCAACTGGTCGACTATTTGGAAAAGTATGGAATACAATGCCCAAAGCAGCATGGGTTCCACAAGGGACACAGCACCGCCACTGCCCTATTGGATTATTTGGGGTTCCTGCATGTGGCCCTAAACAGCAGTCAGGTAGCTGGGGCGATTTATATAGACCTAACCAAGGCCTTTGACACTGTCAATCATAAAACACTACTTACTGAATTCTGCTCCATCGGCCTCTCCACTGAAACTGTAGGCTGCTTTCAGAGCTACCTTAGCAATAGGTCCCAAGTTAAAATAGACAGTACCCTCGCCAACAGTCAAGTTCTCACGGGTGTCTCTCAGGGATCAATTCTTGGCCCCCTTTTATTCAGCCTTTTTATTAACAAACTTCCCTCAATCTGCAAAGAACAAATTCTTCTTTATGCTGATGATGCTGTCATCTCTCAAAAAGCCCTGACCTGTGCCAACTTGAATCTCATCTCCAAAATTACTTCACCACTGTGGAAGCTTGGTTTTCCAAATACAAGCATCTAATGAACTACAAAGAAACTAAAGTAATGTTGTTCATAAACCCCCATCATAAGCATACAAACTTTCAAATGACAATCCTGACTAACCCACAAACACCCATTGAACAAGAACAAACCTTTAAATATCTAGATATCACTCTGGACAGCACTTTATCCTTTGCACAGCACACAGATCAAATTGTTAAGGTTGTCAGTTCTAGAATTGGCTTCCTATACAGGCAGTGCCATTGCCTTATCCAAGCAGCATTGTCACTCACCATAAAAAGCTTCATACTGTCCTTCAGTGATTATGGTTTAGTGGTTTATGGTGCCGCCCCCGACTCCACCCTCAAAAGGGTTAGTATTAACATAGAAACATAGAATTTGATGGCAGATAAAGATTGCTTGGCCCACCTAGTCTGCCCATTTCCCTACCTGATGGATAAGCTGTAGATTCTAGTTAATCAACAGCTTACTTCCTCCTACCCCCACTAGAATTGCCTTATGCCTGTCCCATGCATTCTTGAATTTTCCCACTGTTCCTGACTCCACAACCTCCTCAGAAAGGCTGCTCCATGCATCCACAATCCTCTCTGTGAAAAAATACTTTCTAACATTACCTCTGAGCCATCCCCCCTCTATCTTCAAATTGTGCCCCCTTGTTCTTGCACATCTCTTCTTCTGAAAGATACTACTCTCTTGTACTTTAATTCCCTTGAGATACTTGAAAGTTTCTATCATGTCCCCCCATTTCATCCTTTCCTGAAAGGTATGCATATTTAGCTGCTTTAGTCTCTCCTCATATGTCTTCTGGTGCAGACCCTGCACCATTTTGGATGCCCTCTTCTGAACAGCCTCTACTCTGTTTATGTCTTTGCAGAGATGGGGTCTCCAGAACTGCATGCAGTACTCCTGATGGGGTCTCACTAACTGTCTGTACAGAGGGATAACAACTTCCTGTTTTCTACTGTTGATGCCTCTCCCTGTGCATCCCAGTATCCCCCCAGCCCTCCTAACTGCCTTCTCACATTGCTTGCCCACCTTTAGGTTATCTAATATAATTACTCCTAGGTCTCTTTCCATTTTTATTGTTGTTATTAACTCACCCCCAATTGTGTACTCTTCCCCTGGGTTTTTGTTTCCCAGATGCATTACCTTGCACTTCTTTGCACTGAATCTGAGCTGCTATATATTTGACCATTCCTCCAACCTTGCCATGTCCCTTTTCATTCTTTCCACCCCACTTTGTGTATCAACCCTGTTACAGATATTTTTGTCATCTGCAAAGAGACATACCTTCCCTTCCAGGTGCTCTCCAATGTCACTTATAAAGACATTAAAGAGGACCGGTCCCAGCACCGAACCCTGCGGTACCCCACTAGCTTCCCTCCTTTCTTCACTGTGAACTCCATTCACTATTACCCTTTGCATCCTGTTGTCCAGCCATTTTTTTATCCAGGCTACCACCTTGGGACCCATTCCAAGGCTAGCTAACTTGTATAGTAATCTTTTGTGTGAGACTGTGTCAAATGCCTTCCTAAAATCTAGGTAGGCCATATCCACAGCCCCTCCCTGGTCTACTACTTTGGTCACCTAGTCAAAGAAATCTATTAGGTTCATCTGACATGACCTTCCCACTGTGAAACCACGATGCCTTGGGTCCTGTACCCCACTGGCCTCTAGGTACTCAACAATTCTTTCCTTCAGAAGTGATTCTATCATTTTTCCTACCACTGAAGTCAAATTAACTGGTCTGTAGTTTCCTGCCTCTGTCTTGCTCCCACTTTTGTGAAGGGGAATTACATTTGCCCTCCTTCAGTCCCCAGGCACCACCCCATCCTCCCATGATTTGTTAAAGATAGTCAGTGGTGTTACTAGTTCTACCCTTAGTTCTTTTAGAATTCTTGGGTGAATCCCATCAGGCCCCATTGCTTTGTCCACCCACAATTTCAAGAGTTCTTTCTTCAAAACCCTTTCTTCTGTGAATGGATTGGTATCTGCCCCCCCATTCAGAGTTTCTCCCTTGTTTGGTTTAGAAGAAGAAGAAGAATCAGCATTTATATAGAGCTTTTCATACATCCAAAGTGCTTTACAAGCAATGCTAGACTGGTAGTGAAGTGACTGAATGTGTGGTGGCAGCCATATTGCACATCATCACCCACACACAGCCTGGATAATCGCATGAACTGGTTCATGGGAAGGGGAATGTTGGCCAGGACACCAGGAATGTTTCCTACTCTTTGCAAAGAGTGCCCTGGGTTCTTTTACTTCCACCTGGACACCCACCAGGACAACACCAGGATGGGCAGAAGGGACCTCGGTTTAACATCTCATCCGAAGGACGGCACACCCCAGCAGTACAGCACCCCCCAATACTGCACTCAGATGCCAGCGATTTTAGGTGCAAGTCCAATCCCGGTGTGGGACGAGAACCCACAACCTTCTGGTCCAGAGGTGGATGTGCTACCAACTGAGCCACGCTGACACCTCTCCCTCCTCTTCCGTTGTGAATACTGAGCAGAAATATTCATTCAGTATCCCTGATTTTTCATTGTCACCCTCTGCCCACATTCCCTTAATTGCCCTTAATAAATCTTGCAGGCTTCTTCTTGGTGCTAATAAACTAACCCACATGTATGACCTCTACACACAAGCCAATTGGCTTACTCTACATGGTAGAACACGGTACCAAGTGTGTCTCCTTGGGGAAACAAACTGCCTTGGCCTATCCCCACCTACCATCCAGAAACTCCTCTCTGCAGCTCCCAACCCCCCACCACACAAGAAGCACTGCCATGCAATCACTTTATGTCCCCTTCTTCCATACCATGCAAGCACAAAGATCCTTTGCATACCATGCCCCACTATGGCTTAATGAAACTCCCCCCATGAATATAACCAATGACTCCAAGCTGGGGCCATTTAAGAGAAAACTCCATGTATATCTCACCTGTCCAAGCAGCTGTGACTGCTAGCCTCTGTTCCTTTCTTTGGCCATCCTCCTCACCATCTGCCCACCTCACCCTCTGCCATCCACCCTCACCCCCTTACATAACCCCCCCATCAACCTTCCCCCATGATGCACTTATTTTCCCCCTACCTCTCTTTTCCTACTCCTCTCTTGGAGCGTAGGCAAAGAAATACTCATTCTGCTTAAATACGTCATGCTTTGTAACTCTGTAATCAAATTGAATGTAATCCTTATATTCTTCTGTTTAGTTACTGTTGCACTGTAACACTGCACGTATACTGTTTGCTCTGTCCCAGTCTTGAAATGTATGCATGCCTATTATGGGCCCATTTACATTGGCAGCAAGGCTGTACTGTGTGGCACCCCCCCCTTGTCTGTGTCCTGAGAGGTATTCCTGGTGCTAGTGGTGCCCCTCCCAGTGATCACCATCCCATTCAGAAACAACACAGATATCCTTGCTGGTCTAGTGGTCCCCCCCCTCCAATGATCACTGTTCCATTCAGAATGCAGACATATTTATCCCTGGTCATCTAGTGGGCTCCCCACCGATCGCTATCCCATTCAGAAATAACACAGATATCCCTCATGGTCTAGTGGTCCCTCCCTGATGACCAATTGCTGTCCCATTCAGAATTAGAATATATTTATCCCTGGTGATCAAGTGGTCCTTTCCTCCCTGCCGATATCAGTCCCATTCAGACCTCAAACATATTTATCCCTGGTGGTCTAGTGGTACCCCTCACCTGATCATCTACCCAAGACATAAAACTAATATTCCCTGGTGTCCAGTGTTACCCCCCCAACCCCAATCTCCTATATAGGTAATGTAATCCTTCCCCGGTGGTCTAGTGGAACCCCACTCTGGCATGTAGTGACCCACCACCCCGCATCACCCATCCTGAAACCAAGCAAGTGACCAGCATGACACCATGGCTGGCTGCTGACTGAGCTGTCACTGAGTGTGTACAATATGTGCTCAATGACAGCTCAGTCAGTGGCCAACTGTGGTAAAGAGAGGAGGGCTGTGCTGTTCACTGGCTCAGTTTTTGGATGGGGGAGTAGGGTGGTGGGTCACTACCTGCCAGGGTGGGGGGGTCCACTAGACAACCAGGGAAAGGATTACATTATTTATACAGGGTATCGGGGATGGAGGGGTTACACTGGACACCAGGAAATATTTGTTATATGTCTGTGGCAGATGATCAGATGGGGGAGAGAACCACTGGACCATCAGGGGATATATTTTTCACCTCTGAAGAGGACTGTGATCAGTGATGTGGGTGGGACCACTAAACCATCAGGGATAAATATGTTTGAAGTCTGAACAGGACAGAGATTGGTGGGGGGGTGATGGACCATTAGACCACAAGGGATCTCTGTGTTATTTCTCAAGAGGGACGGCAAATGGCAAGGAGGACTACTTGACCACCATGGACCACTGTGTTGGGGGCTGGGGGGCCACCATACTTCTCCCACCAACTGCTAGGCATGCATGTGAGTAAGTTGTGGTTTCAATCATGGGCATGTGTAAGGTGACCATCCAAAATGGCCTTGTGCAGTGTACATACTTTGAATATTGGACTGTACCAATGATTAGGTCCCAGTCCATTCATTTACACTGCACCCCCCCCCCGTCTTTTGCCTAGGCAAAAACTGAGTTTGCCTTCACTAACCGGGCTTTTCAATATTGTGCTTTTGCACAAAGCCCAATTTGTTCAGGCAAACTCAGTTTTGTGCCAGGCAAAGTTTTGAAGTGATCAGAGCTTATTAAAGGTCTAACATGCACTGCAAGCTATTAAATCTCTTACTGTTGCAACCATCCTCTGATGTCAGCTGGAGGGGATTCTAGGATTTGTAGTTATAGAGAATGTCAGGTTGAATGTCAGCAGAATCAGTCTAATACAATCTACTGTACCGTAGTAAACTGTATGCAAACAAAACCCTATTTCTGCACACAATATTCAAATTGGGACCAGTGGGACTCATAGTGCTGAATGTGCCCCCTTTAACTGGACTTGCCCCAAGACTGACTCCTGTGGCACCTCCTTTATGACTCCCCATCCACAGATTTGGCCTGATTTACTACCACCCTCGGTCGCCTTCCCCTGAACCAGTGTCCCATTCCTTGACTTATTATTTATCTGCTCCTATGTTCTCCAGCCATTTTGGTAGCTTCCTTGTACAGCACAGAATCAAAGGCATTCCTGAAGTCAAAGTAGGCAAATCAAGTGCCTGACCTCTGTCCACAGCCCTAGTGACCCAGTCGGAAAACACCATCAGGTTGCTCTGCCATAACCTACCCAACACAACCCTTGATGCTTGCTGTCCTGCAGCCTGTAACCTTCTTAGCAGGCCATTAGGCCATCATTCACTATAGTTGGTAGTTCCATCACTGTGGGACTTGGAGAGCTCTTTTCTGCAGCCAAAAGCTGTGCAAAAGAACCACAAAATCTAATTTTTGTGGGGGAAAAACAGGACGGTTGGATGCAGCAGTAATTGTTATGGTAAGGCTCACAAAACAAGGAAGCAGATTGGTAACTTCAGTCAGTCAGTGAAAATCTGATGATTACTTTCAGCCAATGGAGAACCATTAGCATGTGAAAGGGTTCTGAAGAGGCTTTTACCAGTTTTATTAGAGGAACTGAAGAGCATAAATGTGCTATTCTGTTTCCCTGCTACTGTATGTCTCTAAAAGTGACTCAGAAGTCCCAAAGTAGAGTTTCTTTTAGTTAAAGAGTTATTGTAGAGCTTTGGTATACAGCAGCATATTGTTAGGTGCCTGGCCAGGTGTTGCACAACTGGCAGGGAGCCAGCTCTTGATCTTTCAGATTGCTTACAGAATCTGTCCTGATAGGGAATCTCTGTTCCTAAGTGACTGCCACTGCCCACCTGCTGGAGTGGGTGTAGAAAAGTCCCCCTCTGGGAGTGTAGCTTGTATGGTGACCCACACCTTTCTCCACCAGGAGCACGCTGTATCCACTATACCTTTAGACAGGTAGCATTTGCTTCAAAAGGAACCAGAAACATTACTGGTTTCACAGCTTGCACCCATAACTAATAGTGGTTTATTGGGTTTGCTAAAACTTTACACAGCCTTAATCTGCCTGAAATGAAGAAATATCCCCATTGAGCCATTATCACGCTGTCACTTAAAGTCATGAGTACTGAGTACCACCCAAATACATTTTATAACTGGTTAGTTTAGAATACTTATTTAAACTCTGGACTTTAAGCATGACCTTAGACCTACAAGGACAGATTGTGAAAGCCAAGAGAAACTGTTTATATTTCTAAAGTTTTTTTGTTTGGTTATAAAGCTGTACATTTTGGACTTTATTGACAGCTAGTGACTTAGGCTATTTATAGACCAGTTTTGGACAGGATGTGATGCCAAACAGGATCTGCTTCAATATCTGGTTCTTAGCAGCAAGCACAATAGAGTGAGGGCCCCTGCAGCTGCAGCATATAGCATTATAGATTGAGGGTGCTCACCTGATCAATCAAATCACTTCTTTCCTCTACATGTGAGACACTCTTATTCAGTGAAGAGCATCTCACATGCAGGCGCCCTGGAAACGGGCACATTCAGAGATTTTTTTTTTTAATTATATTATTGATCACACTCAATCAATAAAATACTAATATAACCCCCATCGCCACTCTTTGATGTCTTGAAGTGGTTTCACTTGCCTTCAGCCTGAGCCAGAACAGCTCAGCTTCACTTCGCTGTTCTCACTCAAGCCCAATGTACATGAAGCCACTCTTATACAGAAAAGAGTGGCTCTGGGGTACATATTAATGTACAGCAGAGGATGCAGGAAGGGAGCCCTCCTGGAACATTATTCTATGGATGGTGTAAGCCACTGACCTCAAGGTTGAAGACATTCTTCTGGAGCTTCAGTTCCATGCCACCAGAATGGTCATGATCCAGGGACAAGCAGAGGGAGCAGAGAATCAAGCAATCAAGGCACTGGGAGCAGCAGCCTCTTTAATCAGAAAACAGTGCAAGAAAGTCCAGATTGGAGATTATTGAAAATCATGTCTACTGCTTGAATCTGCAACTGGTGAGATTGCCTGAGGGTGTTGAAGGCTTTTATTTTAGAACCTACATAGTCGGCTGGCTGATGTAAATGCTGTATTTGGAAATGGATCTTGATGTCAAAATGGTGTACAGGGTTACCCTAGAGCCAAGCCAACCCAGACAAACATTACATGAACTGTGATCATTACACTGGACAGCATAGCAACACATAACAAATTGAGGCAGGCAGTAAAGGAACAGTCTGTTGGAGGTGGAAGGAAAACTGGTCATATTGTTTTCCAATTTAAGTTAAGAACTTGATTTCACAGAAATCAATTTGATGGTATCAAACAACAAATGATAAGATCAATATACAAAAACAGCTAGATCTACTTATGGAGTGGGGGCAAACTATGCATATGCAATTTAACTTGGGAAAATGCAAAGTGATGCATACTGGGAAGAACAATCCATGTTATAGTTATAACCTAGGATATTCCTTACTGCAGTCTGTATCTGAAGAGAAAGACCTTGGCGCTATAATAACTAATGATCTTAACTTTGAAAAAAAAAAACAGTACTTTAAAGTTTAAAAAGTGCCATAAAATAATAGGTTCCATTTTGGCAAATATAAAAAGTAGGGAGCAGGAGATAGTAATGCCATTATATTCTAGTCTGGTGTGACCACATCTTGAGTACTGCTCCCAGTTTAATAAATTTAATTCTATAAGAAGCTGTAGACTGGTTGAAGGTGTCCAGAGAAAATACACAAAACAGATAAGCAATCAAGAGAAACTGGACTATAGTACAAGGTTAACAAACTTACAACTATACTCTGCAGGTTATAGACAAATTCGTGGGGGCCTATGCATCACATATAAAGCACTAAAAGACAGTTATTTAGGAGTAACTAAGGGTCTGACACTGAGTAATACCATAGCCAATACAAGAAATAATAAACTTAAAATCACAGAAGAATTAATAAAAACTACTAAAGAAGTCAATTTTTCACTCAGGGGATTGTCGGCATATGGAATAATCTGCTTGCACCGGTAGTATCCAGTCCAACCATGGACACTTTTAAAACTAGACTATATCTACATAGGGGGAACAGAAAATACATTTACCACCCATAATAAGGTGGCAATTTCTTTAAAAGATATCAAGCCTATTGAACATGTGTACATTCTATGAATCTATGAATGAGAGCTCTGGGGATTGTGTACTCTTCCTTCTGCATCAAAGTGGGTAGCTTTCCTGGCATTGGCTCTTTAATGTTCTTATGCCTGATAAGTGTGCTATGTTTTAGCTCCTCCCCAGATTTATTACTGGCTGTCATCAGGCTGTTAAAGATTTAAAGAGATCTATGGCTCTCCTGATTACTGAGGCACATCCTCATCCACTCCATGAGTGCTTTTCACAGTGAGTAAATTCAGAGTCTAGCCCAATTTGCAAGCTATGTTTAGTTAAAAAGACAGTAAAAGAATGTTGGTACATTTTCTGGGGGCTTGAATCTTAATGATTGCCCTTGCTGGAAAGGGATTACACAGCCCATAGAGGCACAGAAGTATGAGAAATTATGGAATGTATAAACACATATCTGTATTCTATTTTTGACTGTTGTACCATTACTAGTAAACAATGTACCTTTAAAGACCAATATAGGATTCCAACACTGTAGTAACACTAGAAAGTATAGGTAACCTAAATGTTTAAAATAGGTGTATGACATTTTCTCTTGCAGTGCCTTATTGAGAGTTAATATATGTATCGTAATATTTTTACAATAATAGACAGAAAAAATGTTATTTTTCTGTTCTGTGTTAAAGTGTAATTCTGTATCCTCAGTCACCCAAGCCTTCTAACAGTAATGTGCCGAGGTCCATCTTCCACAGACCTGCAACCTCAAAACTGCATGCCATCAATTAACTGTTCAAAACACCCAGACTGATACCTTGGAAGAACAGGTTGCAGACATGTAGCATGATCAAGCCAGGCATCAACAGGCAGCCACTATGTTTTTAGATAAGATGAATCACCTTGAGAACTAAGCGGTCCGTCAGATGATCATGGTATCAAATAACTTTTATTCTGCAATGGCTGTCTGAACAATCGGTTGAAAGTGAAATAGAATAGGAACATAGGTCTCTTGGTCAGAAACAAATTCAGAGAGCAAACCAGAGATTCTTTAGTAAAGTTTGTTTTATTTCAGGACAGAGTTGTGGTGATGCAGTCACCATGCAGGTGATGTGGGCTAAAGGCACATTACTGATGAGGACAACCATGATTCATATGTTCCTTGGCTACAGCCAACAATTGCAGTACAAATGGCAATAGCCTGAAGACCTGCATGCAAAGCTCCAAAGACAAGAATGCATTCTTCTGATCTTTACCCCTCCCAGAAGTGTGTTATCAACCTTGGCTGTGCCCCCCCCTTCCAAATTTTCACTATCCTCATTGATCCAGGACTATCTGTTAATAGGAAAGATGAAACTGTGAAGGGTTAATGTGGGGCCTGCAGAACCCCACCACCACCATTTTAAGTATGTTGTTCTTTCACCTTCAGGAAGAACCAAAGAGTTCACCTGTTTAGTCCTTGAGCAAATTCTGTGCTAGCTTTTCACAAACTGTATTTGTGTTTTCTTTGTTTAATGTATTTTTCTTATGGGCATATGTCAGGACCCAGACTCAGTTTTAGACCAGTAACTTTACAGTTCCAGCCCAAAGATATTAACATTTTGTACACATACTTTGGAGTTGCTGGGGGACTTTGAATTTTTTTTTCTGATACCTAGAGGTTGGATTACACTTAGATGTGCTGAGGCAGTTTGCAACCAGATCAGCATTAATTGTTTGCATGGTGCTATTCGTCCCTCCCAATCTCATAAAGCCTGCCAGTGTTTGGGACTTTGCTCTCACACTGGTGGGAAACAATGTTGGAAAATATTTTCCTGAGCCTCATGTATCCTGCTTTTACCCTCTGGAATGAATACTAGATATTGGGGTACATGGCAAACCACAGCCTTGTGTAGTCCCATCTGTTTTTTTCTCTTCAGCAGCTCAGCAAAGAGCAAGCTACAAGAAGAAGTCTTTTATGACTACACTCTTTTGGTTCCTTTAGGCATGATGTGTTGTGCTGTCAGGTATCGTAATCTCACTTCGTGCTAAGGTAGAGTGTACAGTATAGCCCTAATTTGCTGTTGAGATGGTACTTATTGCAATGCATATTTTAATGTTAATGCTACCAGTCCTGGAAGCAGGAGTGCGAGGCACTCCAGACAAAGGTGGAGGTTTCAAAAATGTGATTCTGATCTACATCAAATCTGAGTGTATCATACAGTATTTCAAGGTTTAAGGGCATTTTGCTTCAGAATGGATAACCGTCAATCTAGTCTGTAAGAAGTTGGGTACTGGTCTGCAGATGGGAGAGAAGGCAAGGGGTTAGTTATGGGTATAGTATTGTTTTTGTCTGACTTGGGAGGAGGCAACAAAATGGGAATTTTAGGAGTTTGTTATTATGCGTCTAATGTTGTTCTGGTTGCATACTAAGGACACAGATCAAAAAGGCTGGTAATGCCCATAGGTACTCCTGGGAGTTTATAGGTGTAATAAGCCAAAGAAACTGCAGATAGAATGAAATTATTCAAACGCCTCTTAAATTCAGTCTTGGTTTTGCTTATAATTATCTCTTCTGGAAGTCTGTTCCAAGGGTTCACCACCCTAAGAGTAAAAAAAATTTCCTTTTCTTACATTGAAAATGTTGACTGATTAATTGTAAGGGATGACATCTGGTATTGTAGGCTGTATCCTTAAACATAAAACCAAGTTCTGACATTAAATAAGGATCTTGGATAATGTAATATAATAATAATAGATCTCCTCTTAAATGATGTGTTTCTAAGGACATAAGTTGAAGATTTTCTAATTGGCTCTCGTAGAAGATGTTACAAAGACCATGAATGTGTTTAGCAAATTTCTGTTGTACTCGTTAGAGCTGTATACAGCTGTAGTTTTTAAAAGGACACCAGAGTTGAGATGCGTATTCCAAATGTGGCCTAACATAAGCTCTATATTAGGGCAGAAGAACTTTTTTATCCCTAGAGTGAATGTTTCGACAAATGGACCAAATTACTTTTTTAGTTTGATGGATGGCCTCTGTGATGTGTTTAGAAATATCAAAATCATTGGAGATGATAACTCCTAGGTCTTTCTCATCAGTAGTGGAAATCAAAGGAGAGTCATTCAGAGTAAATAAATTATGGGGATTGTGTCTGCCCAAATGCACGATTTTACATTTATTGGCATTGAGCTTCCTTCCCCATTTATTAACTCAAGCAGTAATGATGTCTAAATCATTTTGGAGAATTCCAGCCTGTTCTAGGTTGGAACAAACATTGCCTAGTTTAACATCATCAGCATATTTGATTGTAAATGACTGAATGTTGGTAGTCATATTGCGAATGAATGCCTGAAACAGAACTGGGCCCCAAACTGAACCCTGAGGCACTCCACTTGCTACATCACTAGAACTAGACAGCTGGCCACCAATCATAACTCACTGTGTTCTATGAGTTAACCAATTACTAATCCACATAATGATATTTTTATGAATAGCTAATGTAGATAGTTTCTCTATTAAAGCACAGTGTGGCATATTATCGAATGCCTTACTGAAGTCAATAAAAACAATATTGTAAGGAATATTGTTATCTAAATTTGCACTGATCTGTTCATAGAAACATTACAAATTAGTCAAACAGCTTCTATCCTTTTTGAACCTATGCTGCTCGTTATCAGAGATGCTAAGTACAGGGGTGATAACATCCTTAATGAGATCCTCCAAGATTTTACAGATGGAGGAAGTAAGGCTAATTGGCCTATAATTCTCCCAATTGGATTTAAGTCCCTTTTTATGTAATGGGATAAGTTAGCAGTTTTTCATTCTGGTGGAACAAAGTTATTGGAGATACAACTCTGAAAGATTAATTTTAGTGGAAGAGCTAATTCATCAGCCAATAGATATAACATATGACCAGATATACTATCCAGGCCAAAAGTTGTTCTGCCCTTTTGTGCCAGAGGTTGAATACATATTGTGTCTACTTCAAAATTAGAGAGACTAGTATCATTGATTATATTTAGGATGAGATTTGTTGCTGTGGGCTAAAAATGTTGCAGAATCTGGTATTAAAAATATTAGCCATTTTCTTATGATCATGGACCAGATTACCATTTTCAAGTAATGGCCCTACTTGACTAACCAGTTTCTTTAATGAATTTTCATAAGATTATTTCATCAGTATTTAAAAGAAATCACAGAATGAAAATTGTTTTAACAAAAAAAGCTAGAATCAGCTACATTTAATAAAAATATTAGCATGCCTGTTAGATCTAGTGTCCAAGGTATCTCATATATTGGCACCCCCATGAGATGTTTTCCTTGATCTTAACCCTTTCCAGGTCTACCATGCTACTTCTAAGACACATTTGTCAGTCATCTTTTTTCTTGAGAAAAAAACTAAATCAAACATTTATAAAATACTCAGTTTTGGGTGGAGCTAGACAACAGTGCCATCAAACTTGATTGAATGTTGCCTGAAATCTTTTATAGTAAAAATGGGCTGCAAATAAGCAGTCACCAGAGTCCTTGCATTTACAGTGGGATAGAATCACCAGGGGACTATGGCTGAATGCCTTAGAGTGCTCCCATTGAATATAAAAGGCTTGAAAAACACTATCAAGGATAAAAGACTGTAAAACTGTCAAAAAGTGCAAAATGTATATACTGCTGTTGGAAGAGACCCATATGACCCCTGCAGTGCTGATTCATTTGGGATGCAATTGTTGCAGAACTCTCTTCACAGCCTGTTTTAACTCCAAAGCATGATGCACTACTGTTTGGTTTCATACTAACAAACCAGGGCAGATTTTGAAGGTGGTTATTGATGTTTAGGAATGCTAGTCCTTGGTACAGGTATAGCTAGGACCTCAGTTTTATGCAGTTGGCTCTCTTCAAGTTCCTTCGTGAAGTTTTTCTGGAATTTATTACTTTCACAGCATCTCTTATTACAGATGGGGAGATGAACTGTGTGCTGATGGATTTTTGGAAAGCTCGCCAGTCAGTCTTGTTATTCACACAAGAAGCTCTCCCACACTGTAAGTTCTGGTGGCTGATCATAACTTGAGTGATGCCTACTGCCAAATCCAACAAGTGGGCTGTGAATTTTCTTTCTAATCACAACTACATCAGTTCTTGGCCTAATTCAATTTGTTTTTAAGCCTGCATAGCAAGAACTATGCTCATGTAGTGTTGACATAGGAGGATCTCGTAAAACAGTGCTCATGACCAGATACCAAATGCATCACAGTATATTTGACACCTCAGGCATGCAGCACCCCCTCTTGCTGCACTGCAGTATCAGTATTGGGTTATTAACCCAAGTGCCTGATGTGGGTATAGAACCCGCAGCATTCTGATCTCCTGGCCTCAGAGGCGAGTGTGCTACCTGCTGAGCCACTGACACTGCCATACTGATAATGGATGATTACAAAGCTAAAATGATAGCTAATAGCATGAACCCGGCTATCCCACTCCTCATTCACCCAGACCAATTCTGCTTCATCAGATAGCATCACAGCAAGATTAATATCCACTACACATTAAATGTGGTGCGTTAATGGATTAAGGAGTGGAAGTGCCATTCAGCCTGCATCTTGGTCCTTGTTGTAGAAAAAGTGTGTCCTGTATACTGCAACACTTTGGTTTTGGTCTACTACAGTATGCGCCACTTATATCAGCTCCGTTTGTACTGGACATCCGCTTCTAACAGATGTTTTACATTTGCCAAATGCCAGTCGCTATACTTTCAATGTTAAAAATAGCAGTTAAAGGGGACCTTCAATTCCGGCAGTAACGGCCACCGGAGCTTTAAATCCAGTTTATGACAGTACTGTACTTAATCTGCTGATGGCCAGTCAAACATTTCAGAAGCAATCTTTATCAGTTACTTCACTAAAAAGATCTTTAACAGGGCCAGTCCCGAGAGAATGGGTTCCCCTTTTTAGCTCCTCGATGGTTTAAATGTCAGGTCTGGATCCAGCCCCCAATTCAGACAGCAGAGCACAACCAATTCCCACAACCTACAGAATCTATCTGCAAAGCTACATGTCAGGAGAAAACTTACACGAATCGTAGCTTATGAGCTACGGCGATCATGCTCCTCAGCAGTGCAGGACTTGATGGCCAACAGATCATTCCTGTGATTGACCACAAGCAGGAATTGTCTTTGAAAAGGCACCATCAATCTCTGAAAGAAGTCAGTGGAGCGGCATCCTTTCTGGAATGAAACAACCCGCCAACACACAGACTCAAACCGCACTTCCTCTCACTGAGGTCACAGCACCAGTGATTGGAATCCCTGTCATAAGTTCCCTATGCATGAGTAAATGCGTTGCTGAAATGATGCAGCAAAAGAGCTTTTCACAGGACTATAACTAGTAAATGAGTGGTGCTTTCTGGAAGTTGGGTGTTAGAAGAGTCTGAACGAGTACCGCCTGCAGTGATACCCTTTTTTTTTTCCATATTGATGTACCGGATGCCGCTTGTAATGGACAGATTGCTTATTGTCAAATCAGTCTGTTACAAGCGGCGCATGCTGTATTAGTAAATGGGTTAGATACTGTCAGAACCCTCAAGCTCAGGCTCTCACAAATGGTGCCCTATGCTTTCCTTTTTGTGTTACCAAAGACACATGAGAGGAAGGCCCCCTCTCCCTCCATTTGTATGTCCACTCCCTGGAGTTAATGGCAGCAACTGGTTACCATAATCCTGAGATTGAGGTTCTATTCTTGGTATATCAGTACCACAAGATTTCACTGTTTGCTGAAGACCAGCTGTTATATTTCAAGGATTCACCAACAGCCCTTCCTGTATGCCTATATTGCATGATCTGCTTAATATATATATTGCTGTGTATAAATTATATTGGTATTAGAATGAGTTGCTTCCTCTAGGGCTGAGGCACTTTCCCTCTCTTTTTCTCCCATTCTTTCTTTATAATGATTGGATTTTCTCCAGTGCCTTGCAGATGGTGATGCAGGAGTGTAAGCAGCAGGTTAAATTTCCTCTCTCTTTGCCTGGGTGTGTAAATAATATTCTGATATGTATGCTTCCAAAAACCTTGTACCTTTTTTAGTAAGGCCAACAGAGTTGCAACTACAATAAAAAAAAAAAACATCAAAAGTTAGACATCCCTCTATACAGATCATATATTAGACCACAACTTGATCACTGTAGCCAATTATGGAATCCACACAAAAAAAAACTGACATTAAAAGATTGACAAAAATAATATCTGAAGTAAAAGACCAAACATATGAGGGAAGAATAGTCAAACTAGGGCTATATACACTGGAATTGAGAAGAAAGAGGGATGATTTGTTACTATTTTGCAAGATTATAAATGATCAAACCTGTGTGGAAGAAATACAGGTTACTCACCTGTAACAGGAGTTCTAGGAATGGTATATGTTGTTCATCCACACTCATTGGCAGGTATCCTTGCCGCTTTAAATCTTGCCGGAAGGTCTTCAAGCTTGCTCCTCCCACCCACCCGGGTGGTATAACTCTCGGCTCCGCCCCATGATGCCAGATCTGGCCCGCTGGAAGCTCAGGTTGTGCGTCGAAGCCGGGGAGGTTGGGTGGGTCGTGTGGATGAACAACATATACCATTCCTAGAACTCCTGTTACAGGTGAGTAACCTGTATTTCTAGGGACATGGATATGTTGTTCATCCACACTCATTGGCAGACTCCTAGCAGTTCTCCGGGAGGAGGGAGGCAAGACGCACACCCCCAATACTTACTTGGGAAAGAGAGACTGGAGAACCGAGGCCCCAAAACCAGCATCCCGGCGTGACTCAAGGTCGATGTGGTAATGGGTAATGAAGGTGTTTGCTGACTTCCAGGTAGCAGCCCTGCAGATTTCCTGGATAGGGACGTCCCTGGAAGCAGCTACCGTTGCAGCAGTATGGCGGGTAGAATGAGCTCTTATCCCTCTGGGAGGCTCCATGCCCGCCAACTTATAGCAGAGATCTATGCAGGAGGTTACCCACCTGCTTATCGTCCGCTTGGCTGCAGAGTCTGCCGAATCTTGACTTCAAGCGTAGGTGACAAACAGCTGGCGAACCTCTCCCAATTTCAACCCGTGCGCTCCTTATAATAAGAAGCGCCCTTCTAGGGTCCAGAGTATGGAGCCTATATTCGGCCTCCGAGGTGTGATTGGGGTAGAACACCGGCAGAGTCAACACCTGGTTAAGGTGAAACTCCGACACCACCTTCGGAAGGAATTTCGGGTTGGGGCGCAGGACAACCTTGTCCCTGTGGAAGACCAGGTAAGGAGACTCTATGGAAAGCGCCTGGAGCTCTCCCATCCTTCTGGCTGACGTGATAGCCACCAAGAAGGCGGTCTTCCACGACAGGTGAGAGAGACACACCTGTGCATAGGTTCGAATGGCTTGCCCATGAGCTTTGCCAGTACCAGCAGTAGATCCCACGGAGGTGGGGTTCCCGCACTGGAGGGGAAATGTGATCAAGGCCTTTGAAAAAGCGCCAGACCACCTTCTCCTGCGCCACCGACTGCTTCCCGACCCACGCCCGGTAAGCAGAGATGGCTGCCAGGTGCACCCTTAGGGTCGTCGACCTAAGCCCTTGACTAGAAAGGGACCATAAATAGTCCAAGATGCTTGCCAAGGAACAGGAGGAAGGGTCCAAGCCCTTGCCCTGACACCAAATGGAAAACCTTTTCCATTTGAAGGCATAGCATTTTCTGGTTGACTCCTTACGGGACGCCTCAACTACATTGAGGACCTCGTCGGAAAGACCCAAGGCCTGGAACTCTAGCCACTCAGGAACCAGGCCGTCAGGTGCAGGGATTGAAGGTCCGGATGGAACACCTTCCCCTGATTCACTGAGAGCAGGTCCGGGTGAGCTGGAAGCTGCCGCAGAGTCCTGGAGCTGAGACTGAGGAGATCTGGGTACCAGAACTGGTGAGGCCAGTCTGGGGCTATCAGAATCACCTCCGCCTTGTCCCTCCTCGCCTTGAGAAGCACCTTGTGGATCAAGGGAAATGAGGGAAAGGCGTAAAAGAGGCCGGGGTCCACTGCCTCGAGAAGGCATCCCCCTGCAGCGAGCCCTGCTGAGGCGGGCATGGAACAGACTCAGCTTGCATTCTCCTGAGGCAAACAGGTCCACCTGAGGTGTGCCCCAATGGGAGAACAGATGCTGTACTACCTCCGGTGCAGGAGAGACCACTGTGGGATGCAGCCCCTATCCGGCTCAGGGCATCGGCCAGGGTGTTGGAGGCTCCTGCCACGTGAATGGCTAGGAGATCCACCTCCAGGCTGCGCCGTAGTGACCAAATGCGGAGAGCTTCCTTGCATAGAAGCATGGGCACATCCCCCCTGGTGGTTTAGATAGTACATGGTCGTGGTATTGTCCGTCTGGACTCGGACCACTTGACCCCGGAGGAACGGAGCAAAGGCGGTGAGAGCTAGGCGGACCACTCGGAGCTCCAGCAGGTTGATGTGGCATTGGGACTCCCGCGGGGACCAGAGGCCATGAGCCCGGTGTTCCCCCAGATGGGCACCCCAACCCATCAGAGAGGCATCGGTCGATAGAGAGACCGTCGGCTCTGGGCGGACAAATGGTATGCCCTCCTGCAAATGATCTGGAACGGTCCACCACTGGAGAGCATTCCACATCCCCTGTGTCACCGACACAAGCTGGTCCAAAGGATCGCAGCGTTGTGACCACTGGCTGGCCAGTCCCCACTGAAGGGGACGCATGTTCCGGCGGGCCCAACGGACCACGCTGGTGCAGGCCGCCATGAGACCCAGGAGGTGCAGGAAGTCCCGAGCAGGGCGCAATTGCCCAACCAGAAATGATCGGGCAAAGGAGGAAAGAACCTCGGCCCTGTCCGCCGGGAGCCGCGCTCTGGCTCGAAGAGAGTCGAGCTGCGTCCCGATGAATAGAATCACCTGCTTCGGCTCGAGTTCCGACTTGGCCTCGTTGATAAGGAGGCCCAGTTGAGAGCAGACCTGGAGGGCCAGATCTCTGGACCACTCCGCCTCCTTCCTGGAGGGAGCTGCTATCAGCCAGTCGTCCAGGTAAGGGTACACCGGACCCTCGGCACCCAGAATGCTGTCACCACTGCCATGCATTTGGTGAAGACCCTGGGAGCTGGAGACAAGCCGAAGGGCATGGCTTGGAACTCAAAGAGGGATCCTTCCGCCAGAAGCGAAGAATCTCTGGTGAGACGGACGGATGGGACATGAAAACAGCGTCCTGCAAGTCAGAGAAGCAGAACCACATGCCGCGTTCAGGATGGTATTATCTGAGCCAGTGACCATCCTGAAGGTTCAAGACCTTAGGAACTTGTTTAGGTCGTGTAGGTCGAGAATGGTGCGCCAGCCCCCCGTCCGCTTCGGAACCAGGAAGTACCTGGACACAAACCCTGGGTCTGAAGGAGGGTCCACCACCTCTCTTATCACCTCCTTCTGGAGGAGGAGAGCGATGTCGGTTCGATGAGCCGCCAGTGAGGCTGGGGATCCCGAAGCGCCCCAAGGGGCGACGGCTCTGAAGGGTGGTGCCTGCTCGAATTCCAGAGGCAGACCTCTTCCTACCACCTCCAAGACCCACCTGTCCGTGGTAACAGTGGACCAGGTGGAACGGAAGTGCCGGAGCCGTCCCCCCATGGGGGGACCCAGGGGTAAGGTGACGGGAATGGGGGCGACACCCCTCAGCCCGTCACTGGGCAGGCTTGGAGGAGGGACCGCCGAGGGACCTCCTGGGCTTCTCCCTGCCTCCTGTTAGAGGAAGCCGATGGCTTGGGTTTGGGATGCCAAGGCCGAGCCTGCTGGCCCTGGCGTTGCTGGGCCGGGCGCCGAGGCACAGAAGGGCGAAAGGGCTTAGGCTGTGGTTTGCGGCCTTTGTCCTTCTAGTGGAAGAGACCGAGTCCAAGGTAGCATTGGACTTCTCGATCCTCTGCAGGTGACCTTCCACCCCAGGGTCAAGAGGTCAGTCCCCAAAAGGAACATCTGCCAACTTGTGCTGGGTATCCGAAGTAAAGGTGGATATCCTCAGCCAAGCCCGACGACGCATAGCCACTGAGGCCGCCACCGATCTGGCACATGAGTCCCCTATATCCAAAGCAGTCTGGAGCTGCTGTTTGGCCACTGCCCTGCCCTGGTCCCGCACCTGCTTAACCGTAGTCTGCAGATCGGCGGGAAGATGAGGGATGACCTCATCCAGGGAGCCCAACAGGGCATGAGAAAAATGTGCCATGAGGACAGCCGAACTGGCCTGACGAAGGCCGAGAGAGGACGCAGCGTAGACTTTTCGCCCGACATAGTCCAATTTCTTGGACTCCTTGTCAGGAGGTTTGTCCACATCCCTGGCGTTGCCGGCGCGCCGGAAAACGCTGTCGGTAACCAACCCCTCAGCAGAGGGGTGTTCAAAACGGACAAGGAACCGTGGGGACCGTGATACTTCCTAGCCATCCTGGCCGGGCGCAGGGCAGGAAGCAGCGCTGCCAAAGCTCCAGTGCGGACCCACTATGGCCTCGGCCACGGAAAGAGCCTCCGTCAGAGAATCCCTCGGTCCAGAATCTCCGTGAGGGATACCTGCCCGTTTGGAAACAGGTTGAGCTCCATCGCGTGGACTCCGAGATGAGCGAAGCAGTCCTAGGAAGGACGACGGGCTATCGTCCATTGACTGACCTCCTGAAGACTCAAGTCCAGTCGCTTGGAGAAAAGGAGGAATCATCTTCGGACTCGGAAGAGTCCTCGAAAAGCTGCCTCTGGCCTGAGCCACCCTTCATCTGCCGAGGTCGGTCGGGAGTGAGGGTAACTGACAGCCGATGGGGTAGACCCTTAGTCCGACCGAGAATCCTTGGTGGGAGCCCATGGTGGCTGTGGAGGCGGAGGTTCCACGGAATCGGTGGAGCAGCTGGTTTGGCGAACAACCGGCCTGGTATAGCTCCTCGGATAAGTCGAGGGTTGTGTCGGCCGCTCGGTGACAGCCACTTAATGGCGGGGAAGGCGACGGGTCGGCTTACTCCGGCCAGAGGAGTTGTTGCAACATAAGGTCCTTGTACCGTCGGGACGTAATTTCTACGCCGAAGCCTCCCCTCGTCCGGGAGGACGAGGACGAGCGGCGACGCTGCTTACCGCGGTGCCGAGACCGAGACCGCCTATGACGGTGGGATCGGCTGGACCGCGAAGAGGTCCGAGACCGAGACCGAGAGTCCCGGAATTTCCGAGGTCGGTGCGGGGAGGTGTCGGCCGGAACCGGCACTCCCTTCGCTCGGATGGTCCATCCGAGGGCTCCGGAACCGAGGCACAGGCGAGCCCACGGGATCCTCAACTCCTCCCGGGGAACCGGGAGAGAATCTCGGCTGCTCAAGGCGACAGCTCGTCCAACGGGTCGAGAAAATCTCGACTTCATCGGTGGAGTCTCGTCAACTGACCTGGACGGGGACACCGTGAGGCCAGTGTCGGGCCGAAGGCCGGTCGACTCAAGCCGACGGTCGACGACCGGGAGAGGGACCTTTCCTGCTCCCAAGAGCGCCGACGGAGGGACTTACCCTGTCCCTCTTTTGGACCGAGAATAAGGTCCGCAGAGACGTAGGCCCTTCTCCTTTAGTGGAGAGGGACAGACAAAGCTCAAAAAAGCCGTGTAAGAAGAGCCCAGAGAGGCGGGATAAATGCAGCGGCCGAGGGAAGACTCCCACGCCCGCCTCCTCTTCGAGGGTGACCATCCGCTCGAGCTGATCCGCCGAGCCCGCCGCCGTGACACCGCGCCAACTGGGCCTCCTTGACTTCACCGAGGGGAACGCTCGACAGCCCAGTTGCAATCGACAGCACGGTTTCTCGAGGACGAGGCCGAGAAAGATGAGCACAGGTCGCAAGCCTGCGGGTCGTGCTCAAGGCCTAAGCAGTAGACACACGTGGAGTGTGGATCCGTCTGAGACATCTTCTGCCCGCATGGGCATCTCCGAAATCCGGGAGTCGATTTGTCCATCGCAGCCGCGAGGGATAGAAGACTGAAGTCTTTTTCCCAAAATTTATTTTTAAATCCGCAAACGGAGAAATAGGAACCAGTCTCAAATGCAGAGCGTTAAGGAGGGAACCTGAGCTTCCAAGCGGTAAGGAAGATCTGGCGTCATGGGGCGGAGCTGAGAGTTATACCACCCGGGTGGGTGGGAGGAGCAAGCTTGAAGACCTTCCGGCAAGATTTAAAGCGGCAAGGATACCTGCCAATGAGTGTGGATGAACAACATATCCATGTCCCTAGAAATGAACATTATATTCAACAACACTAAAATGAGAGGGCATGCACTACAAGTCAAAGGAACAAAAGTCTGGTGTAATAGAAGGAAGTACTTTTTTACAAAAAGAATGGTGAACCTGTGGAACGGACTCCCTGAAAGTATTGTTGTTAGTAAAAATAAGGGTATATTTAAGAAAATGCTTGATCAATATATAAACGAGGGGAGAATCTTAAAATATTATCAAAACTCATAGAAGCTACTATGGGCTTCAGCCTCTTCCTGCTCCTTTCCCATTAGTGAAATTTTTCAGTTTTTCCCCATCCGCTTTCCTGAAAAGTTGTTCTCACTTTGATAGGACAAAATACACAATTTTTGTGGTCAAAACAGACCAGCTCATTTTAAGCAGACTATTCTGCAGGTAAGAATCCAGATGGGGGTTTGGCATTGCCAAATTTTCAGTATTACTATTTGGCAGCACAGATGGCCATATTAGTAATGCAGCTGATCTACCTTTGGGCCCAGCTTGCTGGAAGATGGAGAAGCACGATTAACCTCACCTCTCAGACCTCCTTTGTCCATTTTTGGCCACTTTGAACACCATCCAGGTCTCTAAACCCCTTTACTTGCACAAACACTGATCCTATCGAGTCAGGTGCATAGGATAGCAGGCCATGTTCCAAGTTTGTCCTCAGAGACCTCTTTGACTGAGATATGAACATACAAATGTGTCAGCAGAAACAGACCACCCGGTCTATCTAAGTCTGCTCGAGTGTGCAGCCAACACCACTAGTTTGCAGCTGCCCCACCTCCCCTCCCCTTTGTCATCCCACTGCCACCCCCACCCTTACTCTCCCCTGTTCCCTCTCCCATGCCCTTTTGAAGCTGTTCACAGATTGACATACCACCACCCATTCTGGTAGGGAGTTCCATTTTGTTACCACCCTCTCTGTGAAATAGTGTCTCCTCATTTCCTTCCTAAATATTCCCCCCTCTATTCTTAGCCAATGCCCCCTGGTGACCCTCCCCCTCCTTAACTTAAAGATCCCATCTGCCCCATCCTTATTGATTCCCCTCAGATACTTGAATGTCTCTGTCATGTCCACCTGTCCATTCTATCCTACAGGGTGTACATATTCAGGTCTCCCAGCCTGTTGTCATAGTTTCTTCCCTCAATTCCACATATCATCTTTGTCGTTCTACTCTTTACCCCCTCCAGTAGCCTGATATCACGCTTTAGGTATGGTCTCCAAAACTGCACACAATACTCTAAGTGCAGCCTTACCAGTGACCTGTAGTGGGTCAAAATCACCTGTCTTCACCTGGACAAAAACCACCTCACTATGTACCCCAGCATTTTGTTCGCTGTTCTGCACTGGGCAGTGTTGTTCATGGTCCCTGTTATTACCTCTAGGTCCTTCTTCTCCTCAGAGATCACCAGCTTAATCTCCCCCCCATCCATTATTCTCTCCTTGGGTTCTTCACCCCAAAGTGCATAACCTTACACTTCTTTGCATTGAACCCCAGCTGCCTCCTCTGTGACCACTCCTCTAGCTTGTGTAGGTCCCCCTGTAGCTGCTTCCATGCCTCCTTTCCATGCACCACTGTTCCGATTTTGGTGTCGTCAGCGAACAGACTTACTTTGCTCACCACCCCATGTGCAATGTCTGATATGAAGAGCCCAAACAATACTGGCCCCAACACAGAGCCCTGTGGCACCCCACTCATCACCGGCCTTGGAGTTGAGAGCTCCCCTCTCACCACCGCCTGTTGCAGCCTGCCACTCAGCCAGCTTGTAATCCAGTTCATCATTTTTGTCCCTACCCCTACACCAGTTAGCTTCTCCCTTAGCTGAAGCATCAAATCGAAAGCCTTGCTGAAGTCCAAGTAAAGAACATCCACCGCATGACCCTTATCCGGCTCACCTATCACTCAGTCATAATATTGTATGAAGTAGGTTTGAAAAGACTTCCCTGAAACAAACCCATGCTGCCTCACATCCTGGAAGCCATTGTCCTCCAGGTATGACACCAGTCTTTCCTTTGGTATTGTTTCCATGAGTTTGCACACTATGGAGGTGAGACTTACCGGACGGTAATTACCCAGTTCATCCCTTGGCCCGCTCTTGTGTAATGGTACTACATGTGCCATCCTTCAGTCCAGTGGCACTCGTCTCAACTCAAGTGAGGTACTGTACAGATCTGCCAGAGGCTCCGCCAACACCTCCGCCATCTCCCTCAGCACCCTGGGGTGGATACCATCTGGCTCTGATGCCTTGTCTACCTTCAGTGCCCTCAGTCCCTGTAGAACTCTACTTGCCTCAATTCTTCCATCTGTCACCTCCTCTCCCCTGGCCCCACCCTCCCAGCCCATGCTGGTAGCGGTCTCTCCTTTTCTTCCATGAACACTGAGCAAAAGTATTCATTCAGTGCTTCTGTTTGCTCCTTCCCCTTTTCTGTCCACTCCCCATCCCTTTTTATCCTCACTATTGTCTCCTTGCACTTCCTTTTCTCCCTGATGTATCTGAAAAAGGCTTTCTCTCCCCCCCATTAATTCCATGTGTTAATCTCAGCTCCCTCTGGGCCATGGCTTCTCTCAATTTTCTGATCACCTCCCTGGACCATCTTGCATATTCCTCCCTGTCCACTTCCTTCCCCGTCCTCCTAAACCTCTGGTGTGCCACTCGTTTTGCCCTCACCACCTCCACAACCTCGCTGTTCAACCAAATTGGTTTTCTTGCTCTGCTCCTCTTACTCTGTGCCTTGGTGCAGGCTTCTGTTGCCTCTGTAACCCCCATTTAATAATATCCCATTTCTGCTCCATGTCTATCTCCTGCCTTATGCTCTCCAGTTTCCCTTTCATTACTTCCTGCATCCTCCCATAGTCCACTCCCCCAAAGTTTACCACCCGAGTAACTGATTTCTCTGGCTCCCCACACATGATATTAAACCACACCGTTTGGTGATCGCTGTTATCTAAAGTGTTCTTTAGCCCAGTAGGTGCAGTAACCAACTGTGTCAAGAGACCCTCCTGGATCACATCCAGGAGCACTTGCTGCCTAGCACTAGAGGTGATCGGAATGCTACAGTCAACCCCCAGCAAGCTGAAATCCCCCTCGATGACCACCTTCCCTTTTCTACATACCTTCTTGATTTTTCCCGCTAACTCCCTGTCAAGCTCATCAGACTGGGATGACGGCCTGCATACCACCCCAAACCTCAATTTCCTACCCTTGAGTCTAGGAGCTGCAGCCAGATTGCCTCTGTTCTCCTTTCTTCTCCCTCGTCCCTTATGCATTTGATCCCATCCCTCACATAGACTGCCACCCAAGCCCCTCTCCCCTTCTTATGGTTCTTCCTGTATAATTTGTATCCTGGGATTGCCAGATCCTGTCATGCTCCAATATGTCCAATCCTCCATCTGGCAGTCCCTTTCTAGATGGAACACAGCTGTTCTGTATAGAGTTGGGGATTTTTATTAAAGCGGGTGTCTTCAGCTTTTGTAAAATGCAAATGTCTTTGCCACCTTTAGCTGCAATTCTTCTTCTCCTATTAGCAGTTAAAGCAGTATGTGGTCCAAAACCTCTCCACACATGTACACACTCCTAAGCTGTTTGCACTGGAGGCTTTTGTTCTTGCAAACCCCACCTTACTAGTGAAGTATATTGTTGCACTCTAGAAACGGATACTTCATTATGTACCATTCCATATGTGGGGAGTTCAATTACAGAAGGGGTCATGATCTAAACCTCGAAGCCAGCCATGAGATGTGGGCTGTAGCTATGAAATATACTACTGTGTGTTCCAGGAGTAATAAGCTGCACCAAATACAATATAAGTAGTTGTATCAAATCTACTATACCCCATTGAGATTATATCGTATGTGCCCAAATAAGGATCCAGACTCCCCTAATTGTAAAATAGAGAATGGTACTTTTTCTCTTCATCCTTGTGCATGTGCAAGGATTAACATATTGGTGAGATAGTGTATTTTGAGAGGCGTGTCACTGTCCATCCAATGTAAGGCATGCAAGGGGCTCGATAGTGTCAGAACAATCATCAGTGAGGCTGATCATGACACTTTTCTGGTCTTGCTTGGCCACATGTGTAGTTCAAAGAAAAGAGAAGCCCTAATTATAGATTGGCTATTTCTTTTGATCTGCATAATGCCACCAAGCAAGCAAAGCTGATCAGCGTCATGATCAGCCTGCTCTTGTCCTTCTCGCAACATAAAAACAATCTCTTCCACCCTCTGCCAGTAACCCTCCCACCTCCATTTGCTTCCCCCTTCTTTCTTAATTTTTCAACACCAGGGTGCCCCATCCCTGGTGCAGACAAGTACCTGACACCCCACCTATTTTTCACTGTGCAGCACTGCATTGCCCACCCTTGGTGCTGCCAAACATAACACCGACACTGCCCAGTCTCCAGTGCCAGTACCTGAAATAAAGAAAACCGTCCCTCATTGTTTTTTTATTATTATTATTTTTTTACTTCCTGTAATCCCACCCTCTGCCAAGAATCCTTCCCACCTCCCTGTTGCTTCCCATGCCCTGGCTGGGACAATGCTCCTAGAAGTTACACCAACAGTGGGGTACTGAATCCCTGGTGTCAGTACCTGAAATAGAGAAAACCATCACTCTTATTTTTCTTTGTATTTTTATACACACTGTAAAAAGGAAAACCATCCATTGATATTTGTTGCCATGACTGGCCCACCACTGCCATTACCCTTCCACACCTGATCACACCCACTCAGCACCCTCCCACCTCACCCCCCACCCCTTACCCACCTACCGGAGGTCCAACATTGTAATCCTCTCTGGACCACAGACACATTTTCACTCTTCAACACCAGACCTGGAACTGAGAAAATCATTTATGTGGTTCAATGTATTTCAGTGGGTTTTGAACTTGTCCTCATAACTTGGCCATCTGAATATTTTTCCCAAAATTTTCAGCTTGGCCGGTTCAGGGTCCTGTCTCCTGATCAAAGTTGATGAACTTACAAAAATCCATCCAGAAAGGTGATTTCACAGTCACAGAGAGAAATATATCTATCAGGCAGCATTTGAAAATTTGCTCCATCCTTGTTCATGAGGTGCAGTCATAAGAAGGCTATGTTGAAAATTTGGGGTAAAAATATTAAAAACAAAAGCAAAGTTATGAGCATACATGCTTGTAACTTCTGTAATTTTCAATATTTTGACCCCACATTTTCAACATAGGCATTTTTCGCAGTATCTCATGAATCTGCAATTTTTCAGAAGAACTGTTCAATTGTTCCAACATTTATGCATAACTGTTTTGGCAGACTGTGACCCCTAAACATACCACTTGTGTTACTCCATCTCCTGAACATCACAGGTGTTATTTTTCAAATCTCCACTGAAACTTCTGTTTGCAAAATCACCATTCAGATGGTATATAAAAAAATGTCCAACTGTCTTGATCATTACATCAGGTCATAACATGACTGTTGGAAATTTCTGGTCAAAATGTTTGGGCAAACACTTTGGGTTAACATCACTTTAATCCTTCTATATGCCATGTAAAGATAATTTCTGTTGTTGCAATTTTTGGGGCTTATTTTTTATTTCATTCAGGGTCATTTTCTTGGAATTGGCCATATTCTCAAACTAACAGAGTTCTGAGCAGAGTTGAAGCTGGCTTCTACTGCTGTGCTCTTTTACCCTAGTCTTGAAGCATGTGTCTTTGGGAGTTTTTTCACTTGACACATAATTTAGTGATTAGAGAATCCTAGTTTTTTGTTATTCATTAGACCGATACATGGTATAATATATGTGTGTTGAACTCTCTGCCTGCTGCTATCTCTGGACAACCTTTGACCTTTAAGTTTGGTTCAGCTGAAACCACACTTAAGATATTCACCTCTCCGATGTCACTTTAATTATGTTTTGAATGCCTGTTTTAAACCAATGAGAATTATTTCTGTTTCTGCTGCACGTTATAAGTGTTAGTAATATGGGAGCATAAGGTTATATTAATTAAGGTTATATTAATGTGGTACATTGTATTCTTTGCAGGAAGTGTACAGCTATTTACATCAGAGAGACTGGTAGGTGCCTTGCTGACTGTTTCAGGGAACATTACTGAGCAGTCAGGAATGGTGACACTACTAAACCCATTGTATCCCACCGTATCTTCAGGGACCACAGTGTCAATGACCTTTCTGTTTATGTCCTTCAGCAGGGCTTCTGGGATTCTGACCATAGAAAAAACATGGAAGCCAAGCTGATCATCTGCCTTGGCTCCCAGCAGCCCTCTGGTTTAAAAGATAGACTTATTTTCCACTAACATCTTTCAGCCACACCTTATTTTCCCTAAAGTCTGTTTAAAGCTGTACACATGTAATTTATTTTTCATTTTCACCATAAGTCTCCATCTCTGTCTCCTTCCCCCACATTTGTCACCTTTCAGCCTTCTTACTAGACCCTGTTAATTAGTCCCCACCTGGGGACTTCTCTAGCATTTTCACTTCTATTTTGCTTTATCCTTCTCATCACCTTTTTGTTTCACAGATTCTCTCTTAATCTTGCCATTTATCACTTCTTCTCCCTGAGCCTCCCCTTTTCTCTTTCCCCACACATATATAGCCTTCATTTTACCTCCCCTCTACACTAACTGTTTTTTTCTCTTTTGGATATTTCCTGAAGAAGACCTAAGGTCAAAACATAGATTTTTAACTCTATTTTCTATTTTCAGTATGCATTTAATACAGCCATTTTATTTTGCTTTTAGACCCCATGCTGACGCAGCACCTTGTTTTTGTTTTTACATAAGGTTATGATGTTGCTTCTCCCCTATAAAGGTACTGTTAAAGACTGCATACTCCCAAAATGTAGGTGGTCATACCTGCACTCTTGGGTTGTTTGTTGTACAGAATGATGCTCCTAAGGGTCAGCTGCCCCTGTGGATCATAGTTATAGACAATAAACACTATGATGTCATTACTTGAGGGAGGAGTTTCGGGTCCTTAAGTGACCCTTAAGAGTTATAAACCATTTCTTTTGTTTTCTGTTGCATGTATATGCATCCAAGTTATATGTTATAATAGCTGAATTAAATGCTATACTTTGTGGTCTATGCTGATTCCCCCATTTGATGTACTGTATTTGAGTTGAAAATGAATATACTAGCATTGGAGTGGATCAGCTGACCAATAATGTCAGTCAGCTCAGATATAAAAGAACCTTCTTCCAACAGCTAGTCAGATATGTTTTGGAGCACAGAAGATGGTGGGCGTGCTGTTGATAAGGCTTGTATCACTCTGTGGCAGCACTTAGTATTGGACTTAGTGCTGAAGTTCTGTATTGAACTGTTGTTTCTTTTTCTTTTTCTTATTTGGAAGTTTAATTGAAGTTGTTTTAAAGTTTCATTTCTTTAATTTAATAAAATTCATATGCTAGAACCTGTGTGTGTTGCCTGAAGCACTGTGTCTGTGTTATCACTACCCACACCAGCTCACATAATTTGGTGTTAGAAGTGGGATTTTGGTCATCCAGCTTACAGTGGGAGAGAACAGATAAGGTACCAGACCTGGTACAGTGATAACGAACATGGCAAAGGAACAGATGAGATGAAGAAGCTGGAAGCAGTCACAAGATCACAGATAGAGAAGACAGGCAAGCCCCTACACCCAGGATTGGGACCAGATGTGAGCCAGAAGACCCCAAAGGACCACACAGACAGTGGAGAGGAGGAAGATGTGCAGAGGGGCAGATGTCCTGAGTCCAGTGAGATACCCCTGAAGGACTCTCAGACCTGCTACACTGATTGGCAGTGTGACAGATGGAAACAGAGACACAGCAGGACATCGATGCCCAAGAGAGAGAACAAGACCATCAAAAACAGGGCATTAGGTGGACAGAGACTTTACAGTTATTACATACTTTGGGTGTAGGCACAAAACTGGGGGTCATAATACCAATAACCCAAAAGACATTAAACTGATCCCAGTGACTGCCACAGATTGTATAGATGCCTATATAACCACCTTTGTGAGGGTGGCCAAAACATGTGAGTGGCCTAAGACACAATGGGTGGTACACCTTGCACCCCATTTGTCTGGAAAAGCACACTTAGCTTATGGGAATGTGGAACCCCACCTAGCTGAAGACTATGACCTGGTTAAACAGGAAATCTTAAAATGTTAAGATATCAGTACAGAGACATATAGGCAAAGGTTCCATGCCCTGAAACATCAGGCTCTCAGGAGGTCTGTGGGGATACTGGGATGCATAGGGAGAGGCATCCCCAGTAGAAAACAAGAAGTTGTTGGCCCTCTGTATAGTCAGTTGGTAAGACCACATCTGCAGTACTGTGTACAGTTCTGGAGACCCCATCTCCACAAAGACATAGACAGGGTGGAGGCTGTCCAGAGAAGGACAAACACAATGGTGCAGGGTCTGCACCAGAAGACATATGAAGAAAGACTGAAGGAGCTTAAGATGTATAGCCTCGAGGAAAGGATGGAGGGGGAACATGACAGAAACTTTCAAATACCTCAAGGGAATCAACAAAATCCAAGAGGGTAGCATCTTTCAGAAAAAGAGATGTGCAAGAACAAGGGAGCACAATTTGAAGATGGGAAAGGCTCAGAGGTAATGTGAGGAAGTATTTCTTAACAGAGAGGGTTGTAGATGCATGGAACAGCCTTCCTGAGGAGGTCATAGAGTCAAAAACAGTGGGGGAATTCAAGAATGCATGGGACAGATGTAAGGCAATTCTATTGGGGGTAGGAGGAAGTAGGCTGTTGGTTAACTAGGATCTGCAGCTTATCTGTTAGGTAGGGAAATGGGCAGACTAGGTGGGCCAAGCAGTCCTTATCCACCATCGAATTCTATGTTTCTATGTTGCTATGTTTCATACTCAACCGGCGCAAATCAATGACATTATGATGGAATTTTACAAGGAGCTGTACTCTTCCTCAAGGGCTATGGACCTGCAGGGTGTGCGCAGCTTCTTAGATTCACTTCCCCTTCCACAACTTTCTGCTCAACAGTCTGCCATACTGGAAGCTCCCATTATGCCTCACAAGGTAATTACATCTCTCCAAACCTTTGGGAAAGCACCAGAGGATATGGTTTCCCCCAGAGCTCTGATGCATAATAGCCTCCCATATTGCCCCGCTTCTTATCTCCCTTTTCAATTCAGCCCTTGCACCTAGCTCCTTCCCTCTACCTTTCAAGAAGCCATCATAACTGTATTTCCCAAGAACGGGAAAGGCCTCACTCTCCCCTCTAGCTACCGCCCCAACTTGCTGATAAACTCTGACAGCAAATTATTTGCTAAAATACTTGATACACAGCTAAACCCCTTCCTTTCCTCCCTTCTACACTCTTCCCAAGTCAGATTTGTCCCTGGGCACTATAGCAGAGATCACATCCACTCAGTGATCAACATTCTCTACCAAGCTGGAGATAGTCCGACCCCAGTGGCGGCGGTGGCTATATACTTTAAAAAAACTTTTGATTCCAATTCCCTGGAGTAGCACTACTTTCAGCAGGTTTTGATGGCTATGGGATTCAGTGAGAACTTTTGACCCTGGATCTCAACCCTTTACTATAACCCTACAGCATGGGTCCTAACCAATTCCACCCTGTCTGAATCCTTCCCCATGGGGAGGAGCACCAGGCAGGGGTGCCCTCTCTCTCCCCTGCTATTGATCTTGGCAGTGGAGCCCCTGGCCATAGCAATTTGCCAGTCTCCCTTGATTGGTGAGGTTAAAATTGGTGGTCATACTTTCTCTACATTCATGTATGCAGATGATGTGCTGGTCCCTTTAGCGGATGCACCCTCTTCCCTCCCATCATTGCTTTCCTTACTCTCAGACTTTGCAGCCTTTTCAGGTCTAAAGATTAATTGATCTAAAATGGAGGCACTTCCACTGAATCCTTTGTGCACACAAGCACATGTGACCCCCCTTGGCCTGCAGTGGTCCCGATACCTTTGTATATCTAGGGATCCGTCTAACTCCCAATATGACCAAGCTGTGGGACTTAAACATCAGACCTCTACTTGCTGAAATCAAAATGGAGTGCGAACACCCGCGTGGGCTTCACCTCATGCTGGAGGGCAAAATTTCTGCCTTGAAAATGATTTCAGCTCCAAAGCTCCTGTATGTCATCTCCCATCTCCCTTTAGACATCCCGGCTCCTTGGCTCAAGGCCATAGACTAAGTCTTTGCCATCTTCATCTGGGAAGGCTCCAAACCCCAATATAGCAGAAACAAATTGAGGACTCACTGTACCCTAGGGGGCTGGGGCCTTCTCTGGATAGAAGGCTACAAGTGGGCCTATTCCACTGCTCAAACTCTAGTGTGGTTCCTCCCAGCATCCACAGAAACACCACATTGGCTGTATATGGAAACCGCACTAGCTCAGGTCCAGTCTCTTCTGCTGTTACTGTATAACTCACTGCCCAAATGTCTGCATCAACATCCTACCATTGCTTGCTCGGTGCTCATCTGGCATCTGGTGCATAAGAAGCTTCAAACTAACCCATGCCCTCTGTCTGCTACCCCTATCTGAGACAATGCATCCATCTGTGTGGACGGTAAAACCATTTCCTAGTCCTCATGGAAGGACAAAAGGATGTCCATGCTTGCTGACATTCAGTCAACCAATGGGGGAAATCTGAAATCTTTTCAGAAGCTTGACCAAGAGTATTACCTGGGAAAGGTTGCCTTTTGACAATATGTCCAGCTCTACGGCTCCATTGCAGTGTATACAAAGAAACTCTCAGGGAACTGTAGATCCTCTTCATTGGGTAAATGGCTCTCTCTTAAAACAGGCAGAGCTAGCACAATCTACTCTGACCTTTGGGAGAAGCTCCCCTCTCAAACCTTGCAAGCCAAAACCAAATGGGAAAAAGCCCTTCTGCAACCTCTCTTGGATGTACAGTGGAAGTTGTGCTGGAAGACAGCCCATAATGCTTACTCAGATGCAAGAAGTCAGCTTATATAGAACAAGATTCTATCTTACTGGTATAGAACCCCTTCCACATTAGTCAAATTGAGGCCAATGGACAACAATAACTACTGAAGATGCCACTCTGAGGTGGGAGATCTAATTCATATAATCTGGCATTGCCCACTCTTACAGCCTTTCTGGGTGGCTGTATGCAACCTTGCAGTGCAGGTTTTAGGCTGTGGCCTAGACCTAGATCCTAAGGTATGGTTAATAGGCCTTCTCACTGCCCCTACTAAGCTGAAGCCACAGCAACTGAGATGGCTTGCCCTGCTAAGCCTCCAGGCCAAACGTCTAATCTGTGTCACTGGAGAACTTTAGAGGTACCTACCTTGTCTAAACTGCTGAATTTATTTTCTAACATAGCTGCACTGGATAGTCTCTCCCATGTGGTAGCTATCACCCTCCTGCAATACTACTTGTGCCAGGCCCCCTATCTAGCATATCTCTCACCACATGCTGGGATATGATGAACCCTTTATCCATTGCTGTCTGGATTAGTTATTGTGATGGTATGGTGTCTAACTGTGTGGGCTGTTAGCAGCCCCTCTTACCAACACTGAGGCTTGAACTCACTAGACCTTCCCCTTATGTAATAAATACAATGACCTGGATTGTTATTTCTGTAATATTTTGTTTTGCTCCACAAGTTGAGAAGATGCACCATCCTTCTTTCACTGGACTCGTTATTATGACTAATGGTCAGGCTGTTTATACCCTTGCATTGTACTTGTTCCTCTCCTTATCACTGATGTTGGTGCTGCACCTTTACATTACCTTTTAATGGACTTTCTCTACAATAGCTAATATTTGACAGGATATGCTTTGTACCACTCTCATGACCTGTGTGTTTTGTGTTTTTCTTTTGTTACCCGAATGCCAAATGTATTCTCCTGTCAGCTTTGCTCCTACTGTGACTAGTGCAAATTTTGAAAATGCTTAATAAAAAGTATTAACAATTAAAAGAGAATGGGTGGGTTGGGAGGTGCACAGTGTAGCTATGACAGCTAAAAGAGGGGTATCCATACTAGCACACAAGAACCTCAGGTGGAATTTACTGGATACTAACAGGGACGACCAGGTTAGGTGGGTGCTGGCTAAGGTAGCTACCCAGCATGGCCCACAAATTCTGGCAAACATCTATGCACCCAATGAGGACTGCCCAGGGTTCATGGCTGAGATATCACAAGGGATAATGGACATGGCGTTTGACAACCCGATGTGATTTCAGGGGGTGATTTCAACCTCACATTGGACTACCTGTTAGGTCAAACTCTAGGCCAGAACTGCACGTCCATACCTTAGAGGCCTTATAAAATCTCATGACCCTCCTCCAACTAACAGATATATGGAGGGCTGCACACCTGGCAGGGAGAAATTATACCTATTTTTCATTAGCCAAGGCAATGGACAGTAGGCTGGACTCCTGGCTGACTTCCCCAGGCATAACAGCAGGAATGCATGCAGGAAACATTGTCATAATTTTTTGGTCAGAGCATGTTCCGGTAGTTGTGATGTTCTCTGTAGGAGTCCCAAAACCCACTGCCTTACAGTGGCACTTAGGCCCATTGCTCTTGCAAGATGAGGACTTTTGTAGCTGGCAAAAAATGGAATCCCAACTATATTTCAAAGACAACCCTCCTGGGACAGCAACCCTTGCTGGTATCTGAGAGACATAAAAGGCTAGATTAGTAAGGAAAAATGATAACTTATGCCACATATAGAAGGAAGCGAAGGGAACAAGAGGTAGCTAGCTTGGAGAAACAGTTACAGTGGGAGGAGGCAGTATATAAGACACACACCCTTAGTTTAGAAACCCCAACCTGCTTTTTGAAATTATTAGCTTGAGAATAAAACTGAATAATCTGGCTACTAAGAAAACCAAGCTACAATTGCAGAGAATTAAATTAAAATTTTGGGCCTGGGGAGAAAAGAATAGTAAGTTCCTGGCTTATAGGCTTAAAAAACAGCAAGCAAAGAGGCATATAGCCCAACTAACAGACAAGACTGGGAAAGCTTTTACATCACTGGGGCATATATAAATAGAATAATGCTATCCTTTTATAAGGAATTATATGATTCCCATATCATATGGGATAAACAAGCCTTTGAGCACTTTATGGGGAAACTCCCTATCCCCAAACTGAAAGAGTACCTTAAAGAACAACGAGAAGCACACTGGAGAAAATCCGAAAAGCAATCCAATCAGTGGCTCCACACAAGTCACCAGGGAGTGGTGGCTTCCAAGTGGAAACCTACCAGGTCATACTAGAAAGCACAAAAAACCTTCTGTTAAACATGCTGGAAACTGCCCGCTTACATGGGACTCTACCAACCACCGTTCAGGAAGCCTTAATCACAGTACTCCCCAAGGATGGGAGAGATCCAACAAATCCAGCTAGTTTCTGGCCCATCTCACTAATCAATGTGGACATCAAGATCCCGGCACCTTGATCATATCCTTCCAAGTATCATCCATCTGGCCCAAGTGGGATTTGTGAAGGGCAGAGCGAACTCTGATCACATACAAGCACTGCATACCCTGATCCAGTCTGTGGCAGGTCTTCCCACTCCAACAGGAGCCTTAGCAGTAGATTTAAAAATAGTACTTGACTCGGTGGAGTGGGAATACCTGCACACAGTTCTGGAACATGGCAATTTGGGGGCTAACATCTGCTCCTGGATTCGTATCCCTTATCAGGCTCCCATGGCCAGGCTCCTAACCATTAATGTCCTGTCTGACCCCTTCAAATTGCACAGGGGCACAAGAGAAGGCTGCCCTCTCTCCCCCCCCGCTATCTGTCATAGCCATGGAACCTCTAGCAGTGGCCATTAGGGCCCATCCATATATTAAGGGAATCAGAGTGGGGGGAGAAGCTTAATGCACTAAACTATACACAGATGGCTGCAGATATTGGTGAGGATCTTTCTTGCATCTTAAAAGTCCTGCACTCCTTTGCCAATCTATCTGGGCTCTGGATTTAATATTACCAAATCTGAAATTCTCCCACTGAACAAGGTTCTCTTGCCTCAGCAGGTGATGGAAGCAGGGCTATGATGGGATACAACAGATAGAAAATACTTGGGGATTGAAATACCCTGTGAATTACAGAGGATTATATCCATCAACTTCAATCCCCTCCTACATACATTACAAGAAGAGTTAGACAGATGGGCATTTCTGAATATGCCATTGGCTGGCAAGATTGAGCCAGTGAAGATGATGGCAGCCCTGAGGGTTTATTATTTGATCTCACACCTGCCAGTAATAATCCCTGATGTACACCTGCCAGTAATAATCCCTGATGTACACCTGCCAGTAATAATCCCTGATGTATGGTTCTAAAAGCTGAATAAAAGTATCAGTAAATCCCTCTGGGGGAGGCTAGACCAAGATTCAGCTGGGCCAAACTATGGGCCCCTAAGGAAAGGGGGAGATGGAATCTCCCTATTTCCAGTGTTTTGCTATTGCTAGATAGCTGGCCTTGACATGCAGAATGTTTAAAAAGCTGGAAACCAAGGCCGCAGCATGGGTGCAAATGCAGGAGGCAGTAGTTGGGAACACCCACTCTATGGCCTACCTAGAATCGGAGTTGCCCAAGAGAGACAAAGCCTGGCAGACAATTGATGTGGCCCAGGCAGCATGGCAGTGGTTGGGGAAGCATACTAGAAGATGTTTGCAAACAGGGAACACGCCCCCTTATGGAGCAACCCACATCTTTTAGTAGGAGGTCATACAATTGAAGGGGGGAATGGGTGAGAAGGGGCACAAAGATGGTCAGAGATGTTTTACTACTTAATGGCCAAACTTTGGCCTCCTTTCAGAAACTACAAGAAAATTTGACCTTCCTAAAGTTGAATTCTGGAAGTACCTTCTGCTGAGAAGCTTCAACCTGTTATGGCAAACTTGGAAGTGTACCTGTGCTACATGTAAAAAAAGCTCCCAGGAAACCTTCCCAAAGCACCCCATAGGTAATTGGATGGACAAACCAAAAGGCCTCACAGGTAGGTTATTAACACAGTGCAGACAAGAATATCTAGACCCCTCACTCCCAGCAAAATATACTTACAGTAGATGGCAGGCCATGCTAAACATTACAATTAGTGAAGAGAAGTGGGGAGGTTGTTGGAGGCTGGCGAACAAGGCATGCAGAGACCAGAAGAGTCTCCCAATACAGAACAAGATTACACACCTGGGGTACCACACTCCTACAGCACTTTGTAGAATGGGGTTAATGAAAGATGATAAACGTTAGAGGAGGGGGACCCAGCGGCTAATCTGCTCTGTGTATTATGGCACTGCCCACTACTTTGTCCTTTTTGGACGCAGGTAGGGGAGGCATGTATCGGCATCATGCGTATAAAAGAAATGCTGCCCCCTCCCCGATACTTCTGGGGATAAAACCAGTTGAATTTCTGTTGAAACGGGTGCAGATGCAATGGTTAATGTAGACCACAGTTGAAGCAAAGAGGTTAATCCTAGTAAAATTGAAAACATTGACTCCACCCTCCTTTGTGGAATAGTATAATGCTATGGAGGGGCTATCCAGTAAATCAAGACTGCTGAACTTCTCTTTGCAGACCCCACAAAAAATATCATCTGATGTGAGGCCAATACCTTCAGTCATCCTGAATCAGAACTCTGATAACATCCTGGATTGGATGAAGGATCTTCTGAAGCCTCCATAAGGTAAGCGGGCAACTCCATCCCCAATTGGGGTGGGATAAAGTGTACAAATCAACTAGGTTAAACCATATACTGTGATCTACCTATTACCAAGTGTGTACCACCAGTGAATGCCTGTAATACTTGTTGCTTTTTTAATCTAAGCATCATGTACTGTACTGTTTGTTTGCTGTGATGTATTGCTCTCTTGATGAGGTGCCTTTGTAAATGAGTCTATGACTCAAAGGTGTGTAAACTGATGATCTAATAAATAAATAAATAAATAAAATGTCCCCCCTCTAACTAGTTAGATTAGGGGTAGGTCTCCCACACCACTCCCTCCTCTCTTTTCTCCCAATCCCTTTTTCACTTCCCCAAAACCCACTTCCTGACAAATACCAGGGCATCTTCTCCACCCTCAGTGAAAGAAATGTACAGGCCAGTAGACCTCCAAGACAGAACACAGAGGAGGGAGATAAGGTCTGGATGTGAAGTTGTAAACAGTTTGATGACTGGTATATTGCAAGAGCCACAGAATACCAAAATCTAATTGGCTAAAATGACTGTTTGTTTGTTTGATCTACTGCATAAAGTTTCCACCCCATGTATAACTGTTGTAATGTTGTTTTGTTCCTGCAAAATGCTCAATAAAAAGATTAACTGCAAAAAAAACAACAAAAAACCTTGTCACTTGTGAAAACAGACAATTGCTCATCAGCTAACAAGTGTAAAGAATAAAAATGAAATTAAATGGAAATGAAAATGAAATGATCCCGTTACAGAGCATATGTTAGGCCAATCTTGGATTATGGGTTGCCATTTTGGCCACCATGTTTAAACAAACTCTAACAAGAGCCGGTACGGCTGCAACTGTGGACACAGCAGAACATGGCACTGCCCGCTGTGTTCAAGATGTCTGCCTGAGTTCATTGCAATAGGCCTGAATTCTGGTGATATTTTGCAGATGCTGAAAACTGCTGTTGACAGCAGATTTATTTATTTATTTATTTAAGCGTTTCACCAGGAAGGCACACTGAGTGGAGATACCACTCGATTCCAGATGCATCCTGGGGGAAGGGGGAAGAGGAGCAGAATACAGACAATAAATAATAATATTCCAGTGTGCAGAATTGTGCATGGGACATACAAGATTACAGGATTGTCTAAGGGACGTAGAACATATGACAGTAGATTAACAGTAGATTAACAGGGATCCCAGGAATGAGAGCCCCAGGTAAGCTTAACAAGTAACTAGAAGTAACGACGGTTATACAATAGACAATGTTGTATTGCTGAGGCACCTATGATAACTGAACCCTAAATGCTGCTCAGGATGACTATAAAACTGTGGTGGGGCCAGCAGCGGGGAGGGTTTGGTGGCTGCCTAGCCCATGTTCAAGGTTGCGTGCATAGCATACGGGTGTAAAGGACCTGCTGAGTGAGGCTAATTAGCTGTATGGCATTGGGTGCCACCTCTAGATGGCCCTAGGTACAACAACACGGGGAGGAGAGGTGTGTTTTTAGGAGGTGGTTGAGCTGCTGAGAGTTTGCAGCGAGTCTGATGTCTTTTTGGCAATGCATTCCAAAGTTTGGCAAGATGACACCTGATATTCTAGCATATGTCTATTATCCACAGTAATGCTCAAGTTCATAACCCTATCAATAGCTCATAGTGTTGCCATTTAATGATGGCAACAAGACATCATCACTAGTCTTTGCCACAGCCACTCAAACTGGTTTCACCAGTAGCACTTCCATCTTCAATTACAGTAGCTGAGTTTAATCCAGCTTGAAGTCATCCAGTCCTGGATATCTATAAGGCATTCTTCCAGTACAGTCACTGCATTTGCCCTGTCAGGTGCACACGACAGATATGTCTGGGTGTCATCTGCATAGCCGTGCAAACCCAGAGCCTACTGCCTGATGATCTCTCCCAATGGCAACATGCACACAGCAACAAACATGAGAGCCAGAATCGACCTCTGAGGCACCCCACCACCATGAGCAACAGCATCTGAAATGTTTCTACTCAACATCACCTGCTGCACTCTGCCAAATAAGTAGAAATCAAACCACTGCATCACTAAACCTGAGAGTGTTGCATTGTGTCTCAGATGAGATACTAGCACTCCATGATCTACCATGTCAAATACTGAGAACAGATCCAGCAATACTAAGATGAAACAATATCTGCTATCTGTAGCCTGGAGAAGATCTCTGTGCTATAATGAAGCCTGAACCCAGACTGAAAGGCTGAAGGATTTCAAAACATTCCAGATTAGACAGACTGGTGGTGCACAGGGCTGAGATGCTGTGGCGTACCTTACCTCGCACCACACACCACTTCTTTCCCGAATTTGGGTGGTGCACCTTCTCAGCTCTTGGCTGCCACACGGTGGAGGCCTGGTGGTAGCACTGACACTATGGCAGGCCAGAAAGATGTCTGGTTGGGTGGAAAGAAGCCACAGTTCCAGTGCACATCTGCACTCCACATGCATGTGCTTCTGTGGCATGTCAGAGCTTTGTGACACGGAGGAAAAAGAGGAAAAATGGAAGGCAGATTGGGCTTCATGGAGCCCTGCCCAAGGTGCCATGGCATGCCTTGCCACTGTGATGGTAAATGGACAATTCTTGAGGACAGTCATGAAGGGGAAGATGGCTCAACCCCTGGCCACACTGCAGGAGTGGGGGATATGCAGGGAAAACCTTCACCCCACACAGTAAGGGGCAGCAAAGTTTGCTGTTGACAAACAGAGACAGAGCTGTACAGCTGCCCAGTTAGACCAGGAGGATAAAAACCTTTTAAAGAAAGAAAATTCCAAAGGGACTTGCAGCTGCATCATGACTCAACAGCCTCTCAATAACCTTTCCTAAGAATGGGAGATTTGAGACAGGCCTGTAGTTCACCAGATCAATAAAGCAATCAGATGGCAGTACTAAGAGCCTACCTAAATGGATGTCAAAATCTGTACGGCAACTGATTAAGAAAGAAAATAGGGCTATTTCTAGTGCTCAAAGATCTGGCAGTAGCATATGTTGGGACATCTATAAGGATCTATTAAAAAGTCCAAAAAATGTATTAAGAACGCCAAAATAAAATATGAGTTGAGTCTTGTAACTACGGTTCAAGATAATTATAAGTCCTTTTATGCATATATTAGTGACAAGAAGGGAGTTTGTTGTGCTATAGGCCCACTACATGCAACGGATAGTAGCATGGTCACTGACCAGTCCCATTTAGCCCAAATGTATGACAACTTCTTTACATCAGTTTTCAACAATAACGCTTCTCCTGAACTAGATAATTTAGAAACTGTATTAGATATTAGATCACTGATTGCTAGAGAAGGGATACTTAAAAGGTTACAAAAAATAGATTAAAATAAATCCCAGGGCCCAGATGGAATACATCCGAGAATAGTTAAGGAAAGAGCGGATTTCTTGGCTGGACCTTTGGCATTGATCTTTCAAAAATCTTTAAATAAAGGGCATGTCCTGGAGGCATGGAAACAAGCCATGGTGGTTCCTATCTATAAGAAGGGGAGCAGACATGATGTGTCAAACTACAGACCGATTAGTCTGACATCGGTCGTGGGGAAAATCTTTGAAGGTATCTTAAAAGACTATATTACGGAGTATGTCCGGAAAATGGACATGATGGATACAGTACAGCATGGATTTACTGTCGGAAGATCTTGTAAGACCAATTTACTGGAGTTCTATGGAAGGGTTAGTAAGGCCATGGGGGAGGGGCAGTCTGTGGACGTGATGTATCTGGACTTTTCAAAGGCCTTCGATAAGGTACCACATGGGGAACTAATTGATACACTAATAGTACATGGTTTGGATGGGAAAATAACAAAATGGATAGAAGCATGGCTCAATTCCAGAACACAGTCTGTCAGTGTTAATGGGATCAAATCTGCTTGGGCTGAGGTGACTAGTGGGATGCCCCAGGGCTCTGTGTTGGGGCCTTGTTTGTTTAATATATATATTGCTTCAATGTGTGTCAACAATGGAGTTTGGGTATCTAAGTTTGCTGATGACACCAGGGTAGGGCACCCTGTGAATAACCAGGATGATGCCACAGGACTTCAGGAAGCATTAAATGCATTGGAAACCTGGGCATTGGATAAAAAATTGTTATTCAATGTGGATAAATGCTGTGTTATGCATTTCGGGAGATTAAACAAACATTGGTCTTATACACGTGGAGGACAAATACTGAGTATTGTGGAGCAACAAAACGACCTGGGCATTATGGTTACTAATGACTTGTCATTCAAAACACATTGTAACTCTGTAATTAAGAAATCAAGAAGTATATTACATTGCATTAATAAGCACATTACATCTAGAAGCAAGGAAGTCCTGCTACCTCTTTAAACATCCTTAGTGAAGCTGCACTTGGATTACTGTGCACAGTTTTGGTCACCAAGTGGATGAGCTGAGATAGCTGCACTGGAAAAAGTCCAGCGGAGAGCTACCCGCCACATACAGGAAGCAAAAAGGACAAGATTATCAAAGGGCGTTGAATACCTTGGGCTTATACTCCTTGGAGTTTAGGTGGTTAAGAGGGGACATGTGCTTGATTTATTAATCACTTATTGATCCAGGTTTATGGGAGCTTTAGGGATTGAGATTCAGGGAATCATTGTGCAATACTAGGGCACACCCTCTACAACTGTTAGTGGATTGTCCCAAAACAAATAAAAGAAAATCCTGGCTCACCTTAAGAGTAACTAACATCTGGAATAAACTACCATTAGAGGTAGTAGCTGGTGACACTATGAATATCTTTAAGCACAGATTTGATAGTTTCCTTATCAAACATAAGATTCAGGGGCACTGATAATTGGCGAGCAAAAGGACTATTGTCTACATAGCTCTGTATTCACCTGTGTATACTTATGAATCAAGGTCTAGTGATGGTTTTCATCCCTGCTCTCTTCAGTTCAGCTGGGAACACACCTTCCTGATGCAAACACCTGACAATCTTGGAAAAATTTGTAGCAAGGCCACACACTTGCTGCATGCTGCCCAGTTCATACTGCAACAGGACAACTCAGGATGATACAAACACAGCCTGCATCAGGACTCAGGAAATGGAAGAACTACAACAATCTGTAAAGACTACCAAAGAAAGAAATGACTTTTATTGAAATATTTTTTTTTGGTGGGGATCTTACTAAAGTGTTAACTACCAGTGGCTGGCCACTGGCACACTGCCTGTTGACACACACTTGATGGTCATTGATTAGAACTCACTGGAACAGCACAACTCAGAATGACACACACACAGGCTGCTTCAAGACTCAGTGGGAGGAAGGAACTGCAGCAGCTTGAGGGAATGTGAAGACTGCCACAATAAAAACAAGTGGAAATTGTGGGAATCAAGTCCAGGTCTGCTGAATGTACCAACTGTGCTCACCAGATGGTTGTTCTAACCTATAGACTATACTGCCAGTCCAAAGCTTTTATAAACTAAGCCAACAACCAACTTGTGAATTCCCATGCCAGTGCACCTTTTTTCTTTCTATGTACATTCTGTAACTTCCTGTGGGCTGTGCTGCAGGACAGGATGACACGTGGTCATCCCTGGGGCACACGGATTTTACTGGGACTCAAAGATGACCCTCATCATCATGGCATGCAGCACAGCCCCCGGGGAGATTCAGAATCAATCAATGTTTATTGGAAGGTAAATTGAGAGCAAGAGTTTGCTTTTACAATTGTGTCCCGTGCACAAAGAACAAGAGTAGCATAAAACATTCAGTAATACATACAGTTGATTTTCATAAATTACAGATATTAAGTACCACTTGAGTTGCGGATTGTTGAGTATCAGTTTTGTAAAATACTCAGAATGTTCTGTACATATACAGTAAACAACAACAAATGGTCTGCTGGTATGGAAATACAGATCCAAGTTTGAGCTTCAATTTATTTAAAGGGAAAAACAAACAAACAAATCTGAAAACTGCCCTACTTATCCTCTTAGCGACTAGACAGTTTGAGATCAGTACTTGGTAAAATGGAGGTCCTGATTCTTTCTTTAAAATTCAGTAGGAACCCACAGGAACTAAGTTTCCTCACCTCTTACAAAACAGTATGAGAATACGTGCACCACTATGACTTTTCTCCATAAAATATTATAGGAATTCCATCACCTACAGATGTTAGTTTGCCCTTCAAATCTACAAGTGTGGACACTTGTTAAGCTGGAAATGCTTATGTGGGAAACCTCTAGGTGGTGGAACTGTCATTTCTAGGTGGTGAAACTCTCTTATAGGCAGGGCCCCTACTTTTCTGCGGCACAGTGGGACCAAGTTCTGCAGCAAGACTACTGTTTGCTACAGAAGTTCTGCAGCAGTGGTTTGTAATTTCTGCAGAAGTTCTGTGGCACTAACAAGCTACCACATCACAGTGTCAGCTTGCCATCTTGACTTCACTTTCATGACAGTGGTTATAGCAATCAGGGTGGTGGAAAGCACAGTAACACTAGTTCAAAAATAACAGGCTTACAAAAATAATTTTATGCCTAAAAAAGCAAAACAAATGTCTCTCCCTTAAGGTCCTAGCCTGTTGCATAAATGACATATGCAGAGGGTATCTTATGTGATAAATAAGGTATTTCTATATGCATGCTATCTATCCCACTAATGAAGCTTCCACTGTCTATCACTTAAATATTTATATGCAATCTGTAACATACATACAAATATGTGTGTGTGTATGATGAGAGAGACAGAGATACCGTGTGTGTGTGTGTGTGTGTGTGTATATATGTATATGTATGTGAGTGTATATATATATATATATATATATATATATATATATATATATTTAATTTTCATGAACTTGCATCCTCATTCATACAGGTCCCATTGGAAATGGAATAGAGGAGTTATCGCAAAACTCATTTTTCATGTCAACCTGCTTTCCCTGACACACTGCGTAACACCATCAGGCCATGACATGCATGTGAATCAATTGTGAGACAGAGCTCTCCAGCCCATCACAATATGTCCACCATGTGACAGAAAATTGCACCATACATTCCCAGGTTCCGGGCAGTGATGTGTTCCACCAATCCTTGTGCTGCCCAGCCAGCTCCCAGAGCTCATCTCTGAACCTGAGTTGCTGGCATGGAAACACAGCATGTTACCCTCTGGCAAAAACAGCTGTCCCTGCAAACAACATTTCTCCATAACTTTTAGGTGATTCTATCAATCAATGACAATATGTAATCAATAACCCTGGCAAAAATGCATACAGTGCAATTATTTAACAGGTCTATTCTTTCAACAGGTCTATACATTATTATATTCCACTTTTCTGGGCATAATTACTTTATTTTTCTTAAAAAATAACAGTTAAATTCATTTTACCAGTTATTCATTTCAGATGGCATCTCTATACCTTAAAGGCACAAATAGGTTTGTACAAAGTGAGGTATGGGCTTAACAGGTCTGTGATATTTACAAGGTTTTATTTAAGTTGGCCCTAGTGCAATAATGTAAGACTGAAAATTGTATTAGGCTGTAGTGCAGGTGGAGCAAATATCACCACGCATGATGTGCTGTGCCACCATCTCTGGCAGTGGGAGCTGTGGTAGATAAGTGACTGTTCATTTCTGTTGTAGAATGCAGCCATTTCATTAGCTAATGTATGATGTTATAGCAATGATAACATCACATTCTGAGCATATGGGGGGGGTTAGATATAAAAAGAGGGGAAGGGAACCAGATTCTATGGATAAACAGAAATATTAATAAAAAATCACCAAGAAGAGTGAATTCTGTGGCACCGCAGAAGTTCTGTGGTAGATTGCAAGTTCTGCACAAAATTCTGCGGCTTCAGAATTCTAGGGGTCTTGCTGGAGAAAGATGACAGAGATTGTGGAACTGTCAGACAATTTTTAAGGCTGTGGGCGGAGCCTGCAGCCATCTTGCTGTAGCTGGGAAAATGGGATACTGAAGCACAAATTTTTGAAGTTTTCATTATATCCTTCCATAACTGCAAATTGCTATGCCAGTTGAATGAAATACTCCCTTCTCTCTGTTGAGTAGAACAGTTACACAACACGATTTTCCAGCTTGTCTTTCCAGTCTTGTCTGCTTTAAGTGACCTGACAGCTAATGACTTAGAGCAGGCACTTATGATTAAAGGGCATATAAGATAATTAGCTTTGGGACAGCTAGCTAACTTTCATAAACAATGAAAAGATCATCTTCTTTCAACGGCACTTAGTCTGCAAGCTGTTCTGCACTCCATTGCTGCTTGATATCAGATTACTTAGCAACACAGAGTCTTAACTAGTGGTGGGTGAAGTGAGTGAAATTCACTTTGCAGAGTAATCCGTGAAATTCCACCCATTTCACAGAATGAAATGCAAAATTTTGCCTGGCGGAGTGATGAAATTTTGCCCAGCAGAACGGCAAAATTTTACCTTCTGTGGCAAAATTCTACCTTCCGTGGTGAAATTTCTCCCGCGGAAGGTGAAATTTCACCACAGAAGTTGAAATTTCAACCGCAGAAGGCAAACTTTCACCTAGACAATATTCCGCCTTATGCGGAAAAATTTAGCGAATTGCTCCACCAGGCAAATTTGGCCTCTTTGCCGGCACTTTGCCGAAGAAATTTAAATTCACTGCATCCCTAGTCTTAACCTTTGATTATCTTGGTAGTTAATCTTAGCCTTCTTGTGTTAGATACATAGAAGTTGACATATTATTTTAGCTTCATGTCCTTTAGTGAAGTTCCCTTTTCAAACCCATAAAGACACTGTGTTTTACAGTTTAACTTCATCGACTCTCTCATTTTATTTTGCTGTCAAACGTCCACCTCCACATTTACATTTTGTATTTCTACTTGACCAAGCTTCACAGCATGTGAGGCTAGCAACGAGGAAGGTTCAAAACTGTATCTATAGCAGTCTGAATACTGAGAGCACAACAATCCTCAAACAGTTTGTTTCTCCTCCATGCATGCAGAGGTCCTGGACAAGTTTGTAAGGGACTCTGGGTCCTTCGTGTCCAACCCCTCACTGATAATAGTAATTTAATGTTGTAAGGAACTCTGGGTCCATCATGTCCAACCCCTGACTGTAACATAATAATTTAATGTTGTAATGGACTCTGGGTCCATCATATCCAACTCTTCACTGCAACATAGTAATTTTAATGTTGCAAGGGCCTATAGGTGCAGCATGTCCAACCCCTCACAGTAACTTAGTTATTTAATGTTCCAAGGGACACTGGATCCATCATGTTGAATCTTTCACTGTAACATAGTAATTTAATGTTATAGGGGACTCTGGGACTATCATGTCCAACCCCTCACTGTAACGTAGTAATTTAATTGTTTAAGGAACTCTGGGTCCATCATGTCCACCTCTTCACTGCAACATAGTAATTTAAGGTCGTCAAGGACTTGAGGTCCAGCATGTCCAACCCCTCACTGTAACATAGTAATTAAATGTATCTTTTACTCTTGCACACTATATTCCTATTACCAAGGAATGTAGGGAGGTATATAAATTTCAACACTCTGGAATAAATAAAATTAATGTTGAGCTTGAGTCTATAGAATAGGCTACCATATTAAAAGATAAATCTTTAGAAGATATGTGGAATTTTTTAGGCATAAATTAATCATAGCATGTGATAAACGGCTGTAAAAGATAGTTATATAATACAAGGGGAAAAAACCTAAATGGTTAAGTAAGGATATTCAAAAACTCTTGAAACAAAAACAAAATTTGTTTAATTTATATAAAAACTATGGACAGGATACGCTAATATGGAATAAATATAAAGTAGTGCATGCTAAATGTAAAAAGCTCATAACAGTGAGGAAAAAAAGAATGGAGAGGAATCTAGCATCATTGGCCAATAAGGATAACATGCAACAGTTCTATAGTTATGTAAATTCCCTGAGAAACGCTAATCATAATGTGTGCTCTATAAAACGGGAAATGAAATAATCTCAGATTCACTCATAGTAACAAATATATTTAATGATTACTTCGGTACAGTATTTTCTGATTCACAATAAAGTAAACTTGATATTAAACCAAACAACGAGACACTTATAAGTATTACTGCCAACATAATTCTGGAAAAGATACAAACCCTAAAATGTACTTACTCTGCAGCTCCTGATGATATCTCAAATAAAATGCTTAAGCTATTGTCTCATAGTGTAGCAATACCCCTGGCTATACTGTTTAATGAGTCCCTTGTAAGTGGGACTGTGCCAGGGGGATTGGTTGGAGGTGAATGTGGTGTCCGTGCATAAAAAGGGAAACAGGGCAGACTGTGTGAATTATAGACCCATTAGTCTTACCTCGGTCCCTGGAAAGCTTATGGAATCCATATTAAAAGAAGGATGTCATAGATACTCATTTGAGGAGAACTGGTCAGGAAGTCAGAGAACAGCACAGTTTTGTTGGGGCGAGGTCATGTGTAATGAATCTGCTCTGTTTTTATGAGAAAATTTCAGAGGCACTAGACAGGAGACATGATGTGGATTGTATTTATTTAGATCTGGCGAAGGCTTGTGTTAAGGTTCCTCACCACCAGGTCCTTCGCTGTCTCATTGATACAGGTATGGACCATAGAGTAGTGCACTGGGTCATGGTCTGGCTGAGGGGGAAGACCCAGAGGGTGTGTTTACATTGATATTATTCAAACAAGGTGAGGGTCACCAGTGGGGTCCTGCAGGGGTCAGTCCTGGGCCCTCTGCTGTTTAACATTTTTGTGTCCTTTATGGGTAAGGATAGCTTAAGATGGATTAGTAAGTATGCAGATGATACTAAAATTGTTACAATAGTTACAGACCCAGAAGGAGCTAGAGACCTACAGTCCGATCTGAATAGTATTCATAATCAGGTAACATCTAGGGGTATGACATTTAATGTGGATAAGTGTTGTGTAATACATTTTGGGGAACAAAAATGGTATGCAAAATTATTATATGAATGGTAAGATGCTACGAAGCTCCACAGAAGAGAAAGACCTGGGAATCTTGCAGACCATAAACTGACTTTCTGCTCACATGCAAATAAACAGATTGTAAAGGCTAAACAGGTGGTACACAACATAAAGAGAAACTTTAGGTGTCAAAATAAGAATGTGATTATGCCCCTATATAGATCATATGTTAGACCAATCCTGGACTATGAAGCCCCAGTGTGGGGACCCACAACCAAAGGAGCAGTGAATGATATCGAAAGGGTTCAGAGGCAAGCCACTAACTTAATATTTAATATAAAAAATGTGCCCTACGAAGGGTGCTTGGAGTATTTGAAGCTTATGCCCTTACAAACAAGAAGAGTTAGAGGAGATTTGCTACTTTGTTATGATATAATGCAGGATAATTACTTATTAAATGAAATAAACCTTCAATTCAAAGATGACACTAAGGGTACAAAAGGTCACCCTCTTCAGCTTAGGCACACTAAGTATAATACTAATAGAAGGAGGGCTTTCTTTACACAGAGGGTGGTGGCTCCTTGGAATGAGCTTCCCTTGTCAGTTATCTATTCTAAAACAAAGAAACATTTTAAAACTCAGTTGGACAAATATATTATGAAGGAGGGCAACATGACCTAATAGGGGATATTGGAAGGGAGCGGCTATGGGCTATTCTTTACCATCTGGTCTCCTTTGCTCCCACAAACCTTTGTATGAACCTTTGTATGTTGTAAGAGACACTTTGGATACCTTTAAAACAAGATTGGACAAATTTAGTAACAACAAGGTTAGATAATTAAAATATATATATATATATATATATATATATATTAGAGGCAAAAAAACTCCGTTTAATGCATCAGGTAGGGTTGTTCCACAGCGACAAAAGTGAGGAAATTCAGTGTTAGGGTTGAAAACCTCCCTTGGACCCCCCAGCCCACCTCTCCAACCGGCATTGGGGTGCACATTGGGGTCGTCGGCCTAACTCTCACCCCATCACATGTGTAAAGAAACAGAGGTATAGGAGAATGGGGTGAGAGTTAGGACCGAAGACCCCAATGCGCACCCCAATGCCGGTTGAGGGGTGGGCTCGGGGGTCCAAGGGGGGTTTTCAACCCTAACACTGAATTTCTTAACTTTTGTCACTGTGGAACAACCCTAACTGATGCATTAAACAGAGTTTTTTCCTCTAACTTCCCTTCTTTTTGAGAATGATAATGACAAATGTGAATGTAATGCGGCAGCAGGAAAGCGGGGCCCTTCAGGCACCATGCTCCCGCCACGTGATGTCTTCACACATAGTAATACAGTGCCCACAAATGCAAATGGTAATACGCATGGCGACACAAAGCGAAATGCAAAGATCAACAGTACTGAGAAATAATGAATGTAATACAGCAATGGGGCCAGTGACAGTTTGGGCCTCATGCTCCCACCACATATTGTCTTGTCACATAGTAACACAGTGCCCACAAACAGAAATGGTAATGCGCATAGTGCGACAAAGTGAAACACAAAGAAAAACAGTACTGTAGACACAAATGTTTAAAATTACAGAAACAGAAGCGCAAATGAAAACGCAAAGGGTAACGCAGAAGGTGGCATAGACAGGAAAAGTAAGTGAAACAGGTACAGAACCAGAAGCAGAAGCATTAAGGGTAAGAGTTATGGAAACGCACACAATAGTTTTCCTCAAAAGCTGCATATAGAAAGACAGTGAGTACAAAGAATGTATGGAAAATAATGAGTCTCGGAACAGAAAATGAGAACTTGGAATAGTAAATTGCTTATATCTCAGGAACCGTACGACAGAAAAAAAAATTCAAAAGTCACATGAATTATCACTTTCTTGGCTAGTTTTGTACTTATCCCCTATTGGGGGCTAAGTATTTTTCTGACAAAAAGTCTGTATCTCACACCATTTCCGAGATACAGGCCCTGAAAGACGCGGCGAACGCTGTAATGTTATTCTATGAGAAAAAAAGAGAAGTTCAAAGTGCCATAATTTTGCCTCCCTGTAATATTTTTTCACCAAACTACTGTAAGGCACATCTGTGGGATGTTGGCTGTCTTCCCTCCAAATGTCAGTCCAAAAGACCAAACCGTTATTTTGCAGCAGGGTACCAAAGGATTGCTGCAATGCGTTGGACGCCATAATGTTATCCTATGGGAAAAATTGTCAACTTTGGAGTGTCATAACTTTGCCACCGTGTAATATTTTTTCAACAGAACACTGAAAGGCACATCTGTGACATGTCAGCTGCATTCCCTCCAAATTTCAGCCCAAAACACCAAACCGTTCTTTTGCAGTGGGGTGCCAAAGAATTGCTGTCATTTTCCAACAGCCTAGAAAAGTACTATGTAATTTCTGACTTTTGTAAATTCATTCGACAAGTATATGAAAGTGCAAGTACTTTGCAAAGTACTTTCCAGAAATTTGAAAAACATATTTCTGGGCTGTTTTACCCCAAAATAAAGACATGGCTAGCATCCTCAGGGTCTGACTAGGTGAATACAAAAAAAAATTGGTTTGCTAGAGGGTCCCAAATTTAAATGCCAAGCATTTTTGTGATCACCAACTGAAAACAAAATGGTGCATTTGCGACAGTAGAAGGGCCATTTGAAAAAGTAAAAAGTGCATTTGAGACACTGTCGAACTTTCTGTTAACTTTTCCCATTGACTTATACTGGGAACTTGTTTTTTGAATAACTTTTGAACCTTTTAATATTTTTTCACGAAATCTTCAAAAGGCATATTGGGGATCCTGGCCACATGTTCCCTGAAGATTTCAGACCAGTTGCGCAAACCATGTGACCTGTAGGCGCAACCGTAGAATTCCAAAAAAGCGTAGACGTGAACGCAGATCTCGCTTAATGACTCCGCAACCATATATCTGACCAGCACGAAATTTGGCAGATCCCAAGGCGTATGGGTCTTGATCATGTATTCCAAATTTCAGGTGAATTCATTGAAGGGTTGCAAAGTTATTAAGGTGCAAAAGTTTAGGTTTAACATGTAAATGGCTCCTCAACCCTAACTATGGTAATATCTATATAGCAAGCTGTGATGGACAAAAGTCTAATAACAGCTTTGGAAATACTATGATACTATAATAAACTAGGTCCATCATGTCCAACCCCTCACTGTAACATAAAAAGTTAATGCTGAAAGGGACTCTGGGTTCATCATGTCCAACCTCTCACTGTAACATAGTAATTTAAAGTTGTAAGGAACCCGAGGTCCAATATGCCAATCCATCACTGTAACAATGCATTTTAATTATATAAGAGACTCTGGGTCCATCATGTTCACCCTCTTACTGCAATATAATAATTTAAGGTTGTCAGGGACTCGAGGTCTATCATGTCCAACCCCTTACAGTAACATAGTAATTAAATGTTTTAAGGGTCACTAGATCCATCATGTTCAACCCCTCACTGTAAGTTAAAAATGTAATATTGAAAGGGACTCTGGGTCCATCATGTCCACCCCCTCACTGTAACACAATAATTTAATGTTGTAATGGACATGAGGTCCATCATGTCCAACCACTCAGTGTAACATAGTATTTTAATTATATAAGGGACTCTGGGTCCATCATGTCCACTACCTCACTGCAACATAGTAATTAAAGGTTGTCAGGGGCTTGAGGTCCATCATGTCCAGCTCCTCACTGTAACATAGTAATTAAATGCTGTAAGGGACACTAGGTCCATCATGTCCAACCCCTCACTGTAACATAAAATGTTAATGTTGAAAGGGACTCTGGGTTCATCATATCCAACCCCTCACCGTAACATACTAATTTAAAGTTGTAAGGGATTCAAAGTCCAAAATGCCAGCCCCTCATTGTAACATACTATTTTAAGTATGTAAGGGACTATGGGTCCATCATATCCAACCCCTCATTGTAACATACTATTTTAAGTATGTAAGGGACTATGGGTCCATCCTATCCAACCTCTCACTGTAACATAGTATTTTAATGTTGTAAGGGACTTTGGGTCCTACATGTCTAACCCCTCACTGTAACATAGTAATTTAATGTTGTAAGTGGTGCAAGGTCCATCATGTCCAACCTCTCACTGTAGCATAGTATTTTAATGTTGTAAGGGACTCTAGGTTCATCATGTCCAACCCCTCACTGTAACATAGTATTTTAATGTTGTAAGAGACTCTGGAAGGGAAGGGCAGCTGCAGAATAAGGGGGTGCTAGCTGCACATTCATACAGACTTGATAGACTTCTAGGCCTTTATCTGATGGCAAATTTCATATGTTTGTATGTCCAACCCCTCACTGTAACTTATAAATGTAATGTTGTGAAGTACTTAGCTCCATCTTTTCTAACCTGTCTCTGTAAAATAGTAATTTATTATTTTAAGGGACACTGGGTCCATCATGTGCAACCCCTCACTGTAACATTGTGGTTTAATGTTGTCAGGAATTCGAGGTCCATCTTGTCCAGGCCCTCACTGTAACATAGTAATTTATTGTTGTAAGGGACACAAGGGTCATCATGTCCAGCCCCTGACTGTGACTTAAAAATTTAATGTTGAAAGGGACTTTGGGTCCATCATGTCCACCCCCTCACTGTTACATAATAATTTAATGTTGTAAAAGACATGAGGTCTATCATGTCCAACCCCTCACTGTAACACAGTATTTTAATGTTGTAAGGGACTCTGGGTTCTTCATGCCCAAAACCTCACTGTAACGTAGTACAGTAACCCCTCGCTATAACGAATGAACTGGGAGCCTTCACTGCCATTCGTTATAGTATCTTATTCATTATATTGAGGGGTGCTAAAAAAGCCCTTCCCAAGCTTATGTACAGTACTGTACAGTAGTTTGAAAATAGACCATAGTAGCACTCTGCTGGAAATGGAGCTGTCTGTGTTCTAAAGGAATCAATAACTCCCCTTTACTGAAAACAATTGGTACTTTTGCCATATGTCACTGTGGAGAGACACGAATAACCGCACTGAGCACTAGGAAGTGAAACGCCTCTGTCCTCACCGTCACCACCTAGATTCTTGATGCATTGTTGGGTTTTGGTTTGGCATTTTTTGACAGTGGGTAAGAAGGAGAGAGTGAGGAGAGTTCAGCTGATTTTTCTGTTTTGCTGTTCAAACGTCAGGTAAGGGGGAGAGAGTGAGGAGAACTGAGCTGTCTGTCTGATCTGGGTGTGGGCAGCCATGCAGTCAGGCACATACAGTACCTGGAGCAAAACAAGCACTTGGACAACTGCTGATTTTACAATTTGCTGTTCAAAGTTCGGGTAAGGGGGAAAGAGTGAGGAGAACTGAGCTGTTATTCCCATCTGGGTGGCAGTGTTCTGAAAGCATCTTCCCTTTTCAGTACAGGAATTATGGCAAGAGAGTATGACAATTGTTGTCAGAGTCAAAATAAAGGGGTTTCAAGGAGTGTGCAGAAGCAGGGAAAGAGCAGATGACAGCATTTTTTTTTTCGGGAACCATGGTCAGCATTCGTTATACCCAATAGTTCAGTATACTGGGGTTTGTTGTAGCGAGGGGTTACTGTACTTTAATGTTGTAAGGAGCTCTGGGTCCTTCATGTCCAAAACCTCATTGTATCTTGTTAATGTAATGTTTTGAAGTACTCTAGGTCCATCTTTTCCAAACCGTCTCTGTAAAATAGCAATTTATTGTTGTAAGGGACACTGGGTCCATCATGTCCAACCCCTCACTGTAACATTGTGGTTTAATGTTGTCAGGAATTTGAGGCCCATCTTGTCAAGCCCCTCACAGCATTATAGTCATTTAATGTTGTAAGGCACTCTGGGTCCATCAAGTCCAGCCCCTCACTGTAATATAGTAATTTAATGTTGTAACAGACGTGAGCTCCATCATGTCCAGCCCCTCGCTGTAACTCATTAGTGTAATGTTGTGAAATACTCTAGGTCCATAATATCTAATCCCTCACTGTAACACAATAATTTAATGCTGTAAGGGACTCTAGGTCCTCATGTCCAGCCCCTCACTGTAACACAGTAATTTAATGTTGTGAGGGATTTGAGGTCCATTATGTCCAACCCTTCAGTGTAATGTAGTAATTTAATGTTGTCACAGATGCGAGGTCCATCTTGTTCAACCCCTCACTGTAACATAGTAATTTAATGTTGTATGGGACTCTAGGTTAGTCATGTCCAGTCCCTCACTGTAATATAGAAATGTAATGTTGTAAGGGACTCAAGGTCCATCAAGTCCAGTCCCTCACTGTATTATAGTAATTTAGTTTTTTAACAGACTTGATCTCCATCATGTCCAGCCCCTCACTGTAACTTATTAGTGTAATGTTGTGAAGTACTCTAGGTCCATAATATCTAATCCCTCACTGTAACACAATAATTTAATGTTGTATGGGATTCTAGGTTAGTCATATCCAGCACCTCACTGTAACATAGTAATTTAATGTTGTCAGGGACTCCAGGTATATCATGTCTAGCCCCTCACTGTAATATGATAATTTAATGTTCTAAAGGACTTTAGGTCCATCATGTCCAACACATGCTGTAAGAGATTCTAGGCTTATCATGTCCAGCCACTTACTGTAACACAGTAATTTATTGTTGCAAGAGACTCTATGTCCATCATGTTCAGCACCTCACTGTAATATAGTAATTTAATGTTGTAAGGGACTGAGATCCATCATGTCCAACCCCCTCACTGTAATGTAGTAATTTATTGTAGTAATGGACACTAGGCCTATCATGTCCAACCTCTCATTGTAACATAGTAATTTAATGTTGTAAGGGACTGTTGGTCCATCATGTCCAGCCCCTCACTGTAATATAGTAATTTAATGCTGTAAGGGACTCGAGGGCCATCATATCCAATGCCTCACTGTAACATAGTAATTTGATGTTGTCAGGGACTTGAGGTCCACCTTGTACAGCCCTTCACTGTTACATAGTAATTTAATGTTGTAGGTGACACTAGGTTCATCATGTCTAACCCCTCACTGTAACATAGTAATTTAATGTTGTAAGGGACTCTAGCCTTGATGCAGGGGGCTGATGACTGGGCTTCAACTATCCAGGAGTCCAGGCCATGCCACATTTGCTGAGAGGGCTGGGTGTGGTCATAGGAATGGATCAGGGCAAACATAGAGAAGGGTGTGCTGCAGCTAAGAGGGCTGGGTGTAAGCACAGGAAAGGGTGAGGGGCATACACAGAGAAGGGTATGCAGCAGCCATGTGTGAGAGGCATGCTGTTTAAGGCATGGGTGGCAGATTTGTGACACAAACACCCCTGTGCATGCATAAGTATCATGCATACATAGTCATGTCAACACTGCCATGTTGTGCATAGCTGACTCCAGGGCAAGCAGCGCATGTGCGAGTATGACTCATGCGCAGTACTGTAATCACTGAAATGTTAGCTATGGCTGGCTCTGGTGTGGTGAGAGAACCATCTATTCTTTTCAGTGCTAATTCTGCTCCTAAAAGCTCTCCACAGCTTTATCTGCTGTGCCAGATCTTGTTTAAGAGGTGGTGGAACTAACTGAGTTCCTGTGGGCACCTGCCCACTTTAACCATAGCCCTGGGTGTGAGTTCCCCCCACTTGAACAATTGTAATGTAACCACTTCTTCAGTCCCCCCTCCATCTCCCTCCTCCCAAGTTCCTATATTTCCTCCTCTCTATAACCCATCTTCACTCATCTGCATTCACTTGCTCTGACTGAATATAGCTCCATATACTTCATACACATAGCCCTATTATCTTCTTGACTTGACCCGTTACCTCCACACTCACCATCTGCCTCCCTTTCCCCTTTCCTTGAACTCCCCTGACAGCCTTGAGCAGCAACCTGTCGATCTCCTCAGAGGTGAGGCAGAGGTAGGTGAACTCGATGAAGTTGCAGACCATGTCCTGCGTGCCTACTGTGTCTATGGAGTAGGTACCCTCCTTCTTGTAGTGAAACTTCCTTGTACTGCGGTGCAGGAGAATGGTGTGCAGCAACACCAGCACACCTCCTCAATCTGTCAGCCCTCAACTGACACCTCCAGCACCTCAGAGTGGCAGTTCATGGCACTGCCACCACCATGACAGTAGGGAACCAGGGACTCAGGGTAGGTTGCCAGCTGCCCTCTCTCAGTTGCCCACATTCAGAACATTCATAATAATATTCTCCATGTTTGTTAGACATGCTGAACATCAGTGCAATGTTCTAGAACTAAGAAGGGCTCCTCTTGATGGGTGGGGTGGAGGACCATCTGATTGGTAGTGTAGGGAGTGGTGGAGCGAGACAGTGTTCCGTGGCATGTGGGAGGACATCTGATCCTGCACGCTAACGTTGTCATTTAGCCTGCAATGCCAGTCTGGGATCAAGCAAGAGGGGTTGGGCTGAGCAGAGCAATGAGCCTTATCTCATCTTGGGGTAAGCACTCCCAAAGGAAATTTGGAAACTGCAGCCACCGACCCTCCAGTCCTCAGCAGTATTCTGAGAGGGGTGGGCTCTGCACATGGAAGCAAAGTCTGTACAGCTCTGTCAGTTTCTGTCTTCATCCAACTGTGTAAATCCTGAGTCATACACCTGAAGAATTCCTTTCTCTTGAACAAGCCTTTTCCCAACTTTTTGGGACTGAACTTCTGGTACATTTTTAACTGTAATTCTCTGTTGATATTTTCCTCAATGGTTACAAATGGTTTACATTTTGGGGAGACAGTTGAAACAGACTGAATATTTTTTGAGCTTTTTATGGGGGCCATATATTAAACATTTTACCTCCCAATATCACAATTATTGGAGGTTGGGAATCCAAAAGCTTTTTTTTTTTTTGATGACACAACACACTATAGTTTTTTTTTTTTTTTTTTAACATGAATCTGTACCGGTTGCAGATTCCTTTTATTTCTCGTTAGAAATATAGAGTCTAATGGAAGAGAAGGACCATAATGCCCACCTACTCTGGCCATTTCCCTACTCAGCATTGACAGCCCAGATCCTATTAGATCTGTGCATGCCTTCTCTGCCCATCTCTACCTAGAAACATAGCAGTTGACGGCAGATAAGGACCACAAGGCACATACAGTCTGCCCATTTCTTTTTCTACCTTATGAATGTGCCATCGGAATTCACTCTGTCAATGACCTATCTATTCATACTCATCTGTATTGTTCCATTATGCCTAACCCATGCCTGTTTGAAGCCCTGCACTGTATTCATATCCACCACTTCCTGAGGTAGGCCGTTCCATGCATCCACCATCCTTTCTGTGAAAAAGAACTTCCTCACATTACCCCTTAATCGGCCTCCCTCTAACCTCATGCTGTGTCCTCTTGTCCTGCTATTTTTCTTATATTGAAACATGTTAGACTCTTTCACCTTGTTAATGCCCTTAAGGTGTTTGAAAGTTTCGATCATATCACCTCTCTCCCTCCTTTGCTCTAGGGTATACTTATTGAGCTCCAATAATCTGTCCTCATATGTTTTCTGATGCAGTCCCTGCACCATTTTGGTTGCCCTTCTCTGGACTGCCTCAATTTGGTTAATGTCCTTGTGAAGGTGTGGCCTCCAGTGCTGCACACAGTACTCCAGATGGGGCTTAACCAGTGTCTTGTAAAGAGGGATTATTACCTCCCACTTCCGACTTGTGATACCCTTACTAATACACCCCAACAAACCCCTAGTCTTACCTACTACTTTAGTGGTCTGCTTGGATGATTTCAGGTCATCGGTATGATGATGCACAAGTCTCTTTCTTCCCTTGTGACTGCCAGCAACTCCCTTCCCAGCCTATAGGTGGCTTTAGGGTTTCTCTTCCCTATGTGCATGATCTTGCACTTCTTTGCATTAAACCCCAGTTGTCACTCTTCTGACCATTTTGTTAGTTTGTCCAGATCTCTTCTCATTCTGCCCACCCCATCTGGATCATCTACTCTGTTGCACATCTTGGAGTCATCTGCAAACAGACAAACCTTACCCTCCAGTCCATCTGCTATGTCACTGATGAAGATAATGAAGAGGACTGACCCCAGGACTGATCCCTGAGGTACCCCACTTGTGACTTGCATCTCTTTTGACTGCATACTGTTTACCACCTTTCTCTGTTTTCTGCCCGACAACCAGTTTGCCACACATTTGACCAACTTCTGACCCACCCTGCATCTACCTAGCTTATTAATTAATCTTCTATGTGGAACAGTATCGAAAGCTTTGCTGAAGTCAAGGTAGGTGACATCAACTGATCCCTCTTGGTCCACCACTCTGGTTACCCAGTCAAAGAAATCTATGAGATTAGTTTGACAGGACCTTCCTTTTGTAAACCCATGCTGTCTTGGATCCTGTGCTCCTATGGATTCCAGGTGTTGCACTATCCTTTCCTTAAGGAGTGCCTCCATAATCTTGCCCACTACTGAGGTAAGACTGACTGGTCTGTAGTTCCCTGCTTCCTCCCTGCTACCACTCTTGTGGAGCAGGATCACATGAGCCCTTCTCCAGTCTTCTGGGACCTCTCCTGTGCTCAGAGACTCACGAAACAGTTCTGCTAATGGCTCTGCTAGTTCTACCCTTAGCTCCTTTAGTACCCTGGGATGTATTCCATAAGGTTCCATTGCCTTGTCCACCATGAGCTTATCGAGCTCTTGTAGGACCCTTTCTTTTTTGAAGGGACTAGTGCACACCTCCCTCCCCCTGTGTCCATGGTGCTGAGCTGTGGGCCCTGCCTTACCTTCTCTTCAGTAAACACTGAGCAGAAGTATCTATTTAGGATTGATGCTTTTACATGGTCCTCCTCTTCTCCCCCCCTTATCTCCTTTGATCTTAGCAATACCACTCTGGACTTTCTCCTTTCACTAATGTATCTATAGAAAGACTTGTCACCTTCTTTTATTGTTTGTACTAGTTTTTCCTCAGTTTGGGCCTTTGCCTGCCTTACTGCCTTTCCTGCTTCCCTTATGGAAGTTTGGTATGCCTCTCTATCTTCATCCTGCTGCATTCCCTTATATTTCCTGAAGGCCAGTCTTTTAGCGCTGACCTTTTCTGCCACTGTTTTTGAGAACCAAAGTGGTTTCCTTCTTCTTTTGCACTTTCTTTTCTCTCTGACACAATGGGATGTTGCTTCAAGTATTGCATCCTTAATGCTTTCCCACTTTGCCTGTACCCCCTCACCTGTATTTCTTTTTGCCAGGACTAGCTTAACTCTGTTGGCCATCTTATCCAAGTCAGCTCCTCTGAAGTCCCATATTTTTGCCTTGGAATGGGATGATTTAGTTCTAGTGGCCAAATTGAACCATACCATGTGATGGTCACAGGACCCCGGGTGACCTTCTACCTGGAGATCTGTGATCCTTTCCCTGTTAGTCAGTACTAGATCTAGGATAGCACTGTATCTTGTGGGTTGTTGCACCAGTTGTTTGAGGCCCTCCCCCTGCATGGAATCCATCAGGTGTCTAGTTCTGGCAGATGTTCCTGCTGGTATTGACCAATCTGTATCTGGCATGTTGAAGTCTCCCATTATCAGAACCTCCCCTTTAGCTGTTGTGTTTTGTATATCTTCCAACAGTAATGTGTCTATGTCCTCCCCCCTGGTCTGGGGGCCTGTAGACAACCCCAGTTCATATGGCTGTCCCATTTCCTGTTTCCAGGGTCACCCACAGTTTTTCTGGCTCCTTATGTGAATTCTGAATTTCTGTAGCTTTGATATTTTCATTGACATACAGGGCCACTCTACCCCCCCTTTTTGCACCTCGGTCTCTTCTGAACAGTACATAGCCAGGTACTGAAGTCTCCCAAGTGTGGTTACTGGTAAATTATATCTCGTTAATTGCTACTATGTCCAGTTTAGCCTCTGTCATTATTGCCTGTAGGTCTGGGATCTTGTTTCCCAGACTGCAAGCATTTGTGTACATGATTTTCCATTGGCCAGATTTCAGTGCGTTAGTTGTTGGGTGAGATCTGGCATTTCCCCTTTGCGCCATATGGGGAGCCGGACCTTTTTCCTTACCTGGTAATGCAAATGAACTGCAAACAGGGGCTTCAGTTAATTCCATTTTGGGAGTATTTGACTGCCAAAAAAAGGTAAATACTTCCAAAATAAAGATGGAGGAAGTCATTGACTTCCAGATGTAAAATCAAAAATTAGATGACTTCCAAAGTTGCAGGCATAGAAATCAGAAATGATGGATTTTTCTGAAAGAAATTGTATTTTACCACTAATTTACTATGTTAGCATCCATAAATGTGTCCATTCTAGAATACTGACTTCTAAAAGTGTGATCCTCGAAGTATTTTGACTTTCCCAAAATTGGAATGTCTTCCAGATTTGAACTCCTGGAAGTTTTAGACTTCCATTGAAAGTAAATTAACTGAACCCCTGACTGCAAACATGCTGAACTCCTGTTTGACCACTAGCTGAGGGGAGAGCGGTGTTCTTCCCATTCGACGTATGGGGTGCTGCACCCCTCTCCCCATTAGCTAGTTTAAATATTCTGCGAAGATGTCAAACTTCTGCCCCAGTGCACTGACTCCCTCCTTAGTCAGATGCAGTCCATCAAATTTAAAGAACTTTCGCTCCCAAAACTGTTGCCAGTTCCCTACAAATTTGTGTCCTTTTTCCTGGCACCAGCCCTTGAGCCACCTGTTTAGCTCCCCTATCTCCCCTTCTCTGACCTTCTGTCTATCTACCCCCCTCTCCCAGACTGGCAGGATCTCAGAGAAGGAGATGCCGAATGAAATGGATGATAGTTTGTCACCCAGCTTAGTCAGTTGTTCCTTGGCCTCCACAACTGACCAGCTGGTGAGATCATTAGTCCCTATGTGTACCAAGATGTCAATGTTTTCTCCTGCTTCCTGAATAATTTTAGCAATGCAGTCAGTGTCTCTCCATGCTGATGTACCTGGGAGACATCTGACCATTATCCCTGGTGGGAGATAGGTATCAACCCCCCAAATCATGGAGTCTCCTATGATCAGAAGTTTTTTCGATTTCCTTTTTGCTTTTTTGTTTTGGTTCCTGTTTTGGGTGAGTGTTGTTGTACTAGATCCTGTGCTGCAGTGTCCTGTTCTGGAGTTTCCTCTGTCCCTTTGTTTGATTTTGGAGATAGAGACAGATTCCTGTTTGTCGTTTTCATATGGTTTGTGGAGTTAATATGTTGGAGAGCACAGAGTGATGGGGCACCCAATTTACCCCTCCTAACCACCTGCCAACCTCCCGGACCAACTACCCTCTGTGGTCAAGGTGCTTCTGTTGGATGTTGGGGAAATGGCGGGTGGTTCTTATAACAGATTTCATCTTGAATATGCAATTTGAGGCTTGTAATCTCTGCCCATGCTGCCTGGAGCTGAGCCCTTATATCTCCAATGGCCCAGCATGTAGGACAGTGTCCTAAATCCTGTAAAACTGCCCTTTTGAAAAGTGTTCCACAGTACCTGCAGTTAATGATATCCATTCCAGATAAGCTGCTGGGTTTATTACCTGGTCAGGGTAATTAGAAGGAAGAGAATGAAAGCAAAAGTTTGATTTTGTGTTTTGTTTGTTTTTGTATAACTTGTTATAACAAGTTAAATTACTAGTGCCCCTGTAAATTAGGTCACCGTGTGGATACCCCACTGATTCACCCCTTCCTGCTTTGCCACAGAAAATGTCATGACTGTGCTACCCTATAAAAGGAGTGTAGTGTGGGGTGGTTGGGGATGGGGGTGAGTGGCAGGGCCCTTCCCCTGCCGAAAAAGAAGAACCATGGATGAAAGAAACAAGGAGGTAAGAGCAGAAACAATCAGCCAGCAACAAATGCAGTAGCCCTGAAAGCTTATCCTAATGATAGATAAAACTTTAAAACCTGTAAAGCACCACCTGTAATAATTTCACAGAAGATATACCATGTAAGAAACACTTTGCTACAGAGAAAAATAAAGCAGTAACAGAAGATATACCTTGCAAAAGACAATTTGAATCAGAAGATTACAGCAGTAATCTGTTAGCACTCACCTGTAGGCACATCCTGTAATAATGCAGAAGAAGTTATACCCAGCAACAACAATTTGAATCAGACAAAAATAAAGCAATAAAATGGTAGTAACAAACAGTAACAATCCCTGTGAGTACAAAATAAAAATAACAACACACAGTAAATCTGCATAGCTAAAAGAAGCCTTAATCCTTTCCCGTGGTCTAGTAAGGTTCTTTGCTCTGTCCTTTCAAGCAACCTAGAAGTAAAGAGCTCAGCTGAAGCTAGGTGCTTTGGCCAGCAAACCTAGTCTTTCACCTCCAAGATATCAACTAAACTGACCTTTTGACCCTTCTTTCTGTTGGAAGTTACTAACAGTTTTTCAGCTCCACCCCCCAGATACACACCTAATCCCATGGAAGAGCTGTGGGAGGAAAGCAATTAGCTCCTTCAATGTGAGAAGGAGACTGCAACAACTCTGAGACAAAAAACCTTTCGGCAAAAAAAAAGAAATAAATAAAATAGTGGCAAACAGTAATTTTGCTTAGCCTAATGATAAAAAGTCACAAAAAGGTAAGCACCACCTGTAATAATTTCACAGACAATACGCCCAGTAAGAAACACTTTGCTACAGAGAAAAATAAAGCAGTAACAGAAGATATACCTTGCAAAAGACAATTTGAATCAGAAGATTACAGCAGTAATCTGTTAGCACACACCTGTAGGCACACCCTGTAATAGTAAAGTAGAAGGTATACCAGCAACAACAATTTGAATCCAAGAAAAATAAAGCAATAAAATGTTAGCAACAAACAGTAACAATCCCTGTGAATACAAAATAAAAATAACAACACACAGTAAATCTGCCTAGCCAAAAGAAGTCTTAATCCGTTCCCTTGCTCTGGTAAGGTTCTTTGCTCAGTCCTTTCCTTCTTTGCTCTGTCCTCTAGGGTACCCATATGTCTATCCCATGCGCTCTTGAACCCCATATTGTTTTAGTCACCACCACCTCCACTGGAATGCTGTTCCATGGATCCACCACACTTTCAGTGAAAAAGTACTTCCTAACATTCCCCTTGAGCCTTCCTCCCTCCAGCCTCATATCATTTCCCCTTGTCCTTGTGCAATGCTTCCTCTGAAATATGGTTCCCTCCTGTGCCCTGTTTATACCCCCTAAGGTACTTGAATGTCTCAGTCATATCCCCTCGCTCTTTCTCCTCTCCTTCAATGAATAGAATTAAGGTCCCTGAGTCTTTCTTCATACAGCTTCTGGTGCAGCCCATGTACCTTTTTCAACACCCTTCTCTGTACTGCCTCCATTTTGCCTATGTCCTTCCTGAGATGCAGTCTCCAGAACTGGATGTAGTACTCCAGGTAAGGCCTTACCAGTGATCTGTACAGTGGCATCACCACCCCTTTCTTTCTGCTGCTTATGTCCCTACCTATGCATCCTAGCAGTCTGCTTGCCTTCTCCACTGCTTTTTTACTCTGCTTGGTCACCTTTAGGTCATCTGATCTGATGATCCCAGGTCTCTTTCTTGCCTTGTGGTGGCCTGAAACCTCTTACCCTCCCCCCAATCATGTAATCCTCTCTTGGATTCCTGTGACCCACGTGCATTATTTGGCACTTTTTAGCATTGAAACACAACTGCCAGACACCTGATCATTCTTCCAATAAGCTTAGATCCATTCTCATTCTTTCCATCCCTTCGGGGGTGCCAGCTCTGTTGCAGATCTTGGTGTCATCCACAAACAGGCATACCTTTTCTTCCAGATGTTCTGCAATGCTGCTAATGAAGACATTGAACCAGACTGGTCTCAGCAACAATCCCTTTGGCACCCCACTGATCATCTCCCTCTCTTCTGATTTCATGCCATTTACTACCACCATCTGAGTCCTGTCCCTTAGACAGTTCTCAACCCATTTTACTACCATAGGGCCCTCTACCAGGTTTCTCAATTTATTTAGCAGTCTCCTTTTTGGGACAGTGCCAAAGACCTTGCTGAAATCCAGGTAGGCCACATCCACTGCCCCTCCCTGATTTACCACCCTGGTCACTCAGTCAAAGAAATCAATTAGAGTTGTCTGACAGGACCTTCCCACTGAGAATTCATGCTGCCTTTAATCCTGTGATCTGCTAGTCTCCAAAAACTTCACAATCGTCTCCTTAAGTAGGGACTCCATTAGCTTCCCCACTACTGAGGTCAGGCTTACAGGTCTGTAATTGCCTTTCTCCTCCCTACTGCCACTCTTGAGTAGAGGGACAACCTCTGCCCTCCTCCAGTTTTCAGGTACCTCCCCTGTTTCTAGAAATGAGTTGAAAAGGTCAGTCAGTGGACCTGCCATTTCATCCCTGAGTTCCTTTAATACTCTGGGGTTAATCCCATCTGGCCCCATTGCTTTATTTTTTTTATTTTCCATGAGTTCCTCTAGGACTCTTTCTCAGTGAATGGGCTGGTATCAACCTTTCCCCCTGACTACCTTTCCTAATGAATTTTGGTCACCAACCCTCCCCTTTCATGGCGAACACTGAGCAAAAGTATTTGTTCAGTATCTCAGCCTTTTCTAGGCCATCCTCCACCCACCCTCCTCCTTCCTTCAATACTAACAATACCATTTCTGGTCTTTTTCCTCTCACTAATGTGTCTGAAGAAGGTCTTGTCTACTTTCTTAATAGCCAGTGCTATGCCTTCCTTTGTCTGTCCCTTAATCCTTCTCACTGCTTTCCCAGATTCTTCTCCCTGTCCTCATCCTTTTGAGACTCCTTGTATTTCCTAAAGGCCTTTCTTTTTTCTCTTACTTTCTTGGACACCAGTTTCAAGAACCATAGTGGCCATTTCTTTCTTTTTACTCTTACTATGCATTCTAATACAGTGTCTCGTTACTTTATTTATGACTCTTTTGAGTCTAGACCACTGTTTCTCCACATCTCCCCTGTACCTTCTGCTGCTAGGGCACTTTTAAGCTCTCCCCAATTTCCTTAAAGCCCGCTTGAAATCCAGAATGCTAATCCTTGTATGACTTTCCTCTACCATTGTGGTTACAGTAAACCATACTGTCCAGTGGTCACTGGAACCAAGGGGACTACCCACCTCAACATTTGTGATCCTGTCCCTGTTGGTCAGCATGAAGTCCAGTATAGCCCCCTCCCAGGTGGGTTCAATTACTAGCTGCCTTAAGTTTTCCCCTTTAAGGGCAGTCATGAAGTCCCTGCTCCTTGTTGTACCTGCAGTCTGAATGCTCCAATCCACATCTGGCAGGTTGAAGTCTTCATTAGCAGTAGTTCCCCTTTGGTTGCCATTTGGTGAATGGTCTCCACCAGAACTATATCTGATTACTCCCCCATGCAGGAGGCCTGTTGATCACTCCAGTGTGAATGGCAGTCTTATTTCCCACCTCTAGGGTGACCCACAGTGCCTCCATTCCTTCCTGTAACTCTTGAGCCTCCATTGCTGTAATCCCATCCTTCACATACATAGCCACCCCTTCCCTATCCTTCCTAACATGTGTGTATTCTGGAATGACTGTATCCAAGCCATGGTTCCCTATGTACCACATTTCTGAAAGAGCCACAATGCCTAGGTTTGTGTATGTCATCAATGCCATTTGATCTTGGATTTTGTTTCCTAGACTGCGGGCATTTGTGCATATTACCTTGCATCCTGTGCATCCCCCTTTTCCCATTTTCTGATCTGTGCTATGTGACATGTTTGAGTTATATTTTTGAGTTATATTTTCTGTTTTCCTTCCTATTGTAATCATTTTGTTGTTTCCATCTACTACTTGGGGTCTCCCTATTTCCAGATATGTCATGTGGGGGGGTACGGCAATCCTCCTGATTGCATTTGCCTCCCCCTTAGCTAGTTCTAATGCATGCTGAGGAAGCATTTAAACTATTCAGTGAGGATACCTTTACCCCCCGATAGATGTAGGCTGTCCTGTGAATAGTCTTTTGGATGAGATGTTAAACTGAGGTCCCATCTCCTTGGATCGGTGGTAGTTCAGGTGGATGGTAAAGATTCCATGGCACTTATTGAAAAGAGTAGGGGAATTTCCCCAGTGTCCTGCAAAATTTCCCTCATTCCTATAAATACCACAAACAGCTTAATCTGGTTCAATGTCAGTTGGTATTTATCTGTATCCCCCTCCCCCAGGTCATGCCTGAGAGTCCTTTATCCCTTCAGGTGAGGTCTCAGTCCCCAATGAAGCCATACCACACCTCTCTGCATCATTTCTTCTGCCATGTGTTGAATGTCATGGTGTGGATGCCTCAGCCCTCTCCCTTCCCATGGACAGGTAGAACCTCATAGAAGGTTACAGAGTGTACTACTTGCCTAAGCTTCCTGAATGCCTCCTGTACTTTACCTATGTCTACCCCCTCTCCTGCCAGGTCATTTCTACCCTTGTGAATAATGATGTCCAGCTCCCCCCTCATTGCCACTGCCTTAGCGATCCTTAGGATCTGCTTGCCCTCCCTCTGAACTGTGCCTCCAAATAGACACATTACCTCCCATTCCCCACTGCTGCATATCCCCAGATTTATCCCTCTAATGATGTAGTCCCCAAACAGGATTTGCTTCATCCTCCTGTGTGTTCTCCTTCCAGCTGCCCTCAGGGCTCCATCCTGGATGACCCCTTCATCCCTTTTGCTGTCCACTTCTGGAGATGCTGTGTGATATTCCTGTTCTGCCAAGATGGCATATGAGTTATGACATGTTGCCGGCTGGGGAATGTGCCTTTGTCCCACCTCCCTCACCCTTCCTGAGCCCACCATAGTCCATCCATCCCTCCCTCCTCCTTGGCATCATGTGAGGGAGTGGTGGTAGACATGGTGGTCCTTGTGGGGGGGGAGGCCTGGATCCTTACCAACTCTGCTCAGAGTCCTGCAGCCTCTGCCCTCAACATAGAGAGATGCCTACAGATAGGGCAGCACCACAGTGTCCAGAAGGTTTTCCTGAACACTGCTGACCCACAACCACTGCATTACATGACACCCATTGTCTTTCTTTGCCTATCCTTTCCATTCCCTTCCTGCATCTTCTGTTCTTTACCGTTTGCTTTGATACATTTTTCCCTTTTGTACACTGTAGCATTTTTCTTCTCTCCCCCTCCCTTTTTACAAAACTGCTTTAATCATGCTCCTACTATGATTATGGACTTGCTTTGAGTAAGTGTGCTCAAATTTCTGTGATAACAATGAAATACACACAGAAACAGCTTCTTGTCAAAATTGTGTCACTGATCCATCAGATAATTTCAAAGAGCAGGAAAAAACAGAAACAATTGCTGTTCCCTGTGCTTGGCTCCTGTCATTCAGATTTAACAGAGCATTTACTTAAGAGGGGTGGGAGGGTGGGCAAAATCTGCAGCAAGTAAAGACAGCAAAGAAATAACAGCCCCACAGAAAGCACACCAAAACAGGTTTGAAATCAGAAGAAACAGGTCTCCAATTCAAAGAAACTACAGCCTCACCAAAAGCAAATCCAAATAGGTTTGAAATGAGAAGAAACAGGTTTCTAATTCAAAGAAACAACAGCCCCACTATAAGCACACAAAAATAGGCTTGAAATTAGAAGAAATAGGTTTCCAATTCAAAGAAACAACAGCCCCACTTAAAGCACACCAAAATAGATTTACATTTTTCAACAGCCTCAAAACAATTCCCTGCTAGCCCCTTACAAGTAATAATAAAATCAACCTGCTACCAAGTGAAATCAGCAACAAGCAATAAAAGAAGCAATAAAAGCAGCAATGAGCAGTTACTGCACTAAAATGAATTTGACTCCTTTCCCTTCTAGCCTCTTCTAAGAAGCCAAAAAAACTCACCCCTCTCCTAGTCCATAATAGAAGCCTAGACGGAGTTGCTCTGACTATGCTCGGCAGCCATTCCTTTGCTGGACTCTGTGATGGACATTATCAAGTGGCTGTTCTTGGTTACCCTTTTCATTGCCTCTGTTGTCACTGTGATTGTTTACTTGGTCCAGTATGTGCTGGGGGTTGTCTGGGGTCACAGACGAGAAGGCAGCATTGTTTGCACTGGCAGATGAGGATTATTGGAGGAACCGGACCCTCTGTTGAACTGGGTCCTGGCCTTGAACAGCTGGTGCACCTGAAGAGGAACACAGGAACTGGTAATTGAAGTGGTGGAGACTGCTTTCAATGGTTCACAGCCCCATCCCTGAGTGGATGGGGGAAAGAGATCTGCCTGTTTTCCAGGGGCAATCCCCATGGGTCTGGCTAAGGGAAAGAAGCTGCCTGTCTGAGTTGTGCTGAGGCACCAGAAGCTCTGTAAGAGATTCCTTGAGGAGGAAACGCCTGTGGGGCACCTGCAACCAAAGGATGAGTTTGCTCTGAAAAAGGGTCAAGTGTTTTCACCTGAAACAGAAGGAAACCTAAGGGACTGTTACTGTGGGGTCAGGAAAAGACAGCCGAGTACAGTTGGAAGATGTAGGGATTGGACTGCTTAACTCAGTGGGGGGTCTAGAGTAATGGACAAAGCCACTTATAAGTATGTTCAGAGCCAGCACAAAATGGAAAGAAAGAATGTGGGAATTGGAATGCTTAATCTGTGGGGGGTCTAGAGTAATGGACAGTGCCACTTATCTTAAGTATGTTCAAGTCTAGCACAAATGGGAAGCAAGACAAGTAGACTGAATGTGAAATACATTTAGCAAGAATCTACACCACAGAATGTTAAAGGATGAGGTGTTTATGTCCAGAGAAATGGCCGGGTATGAATCATGGGAGCGAGAGGTGGGAGACCCCCCATCAGTAGTAGCCAAATTCACCTCTACGGATTTGCTCTGAGACACCTGTTGCTTTCTCTCAGGTCCTTGGCCAGTGCCTGAGGAAAGTACCCAGATGTGGGATTAAAGAGGCAGATTCCCTGATGGAGCCGAGGTGCTCTTAGGTGGTTTAGGGAGCCACCAGAAAACGTTTCCATGAAGTATGGAAGGTGTCCAAGTGGCTGGCAAGGGAGCAGAGCCAGGGAAAACCCAGAGCAGTGTACAAGTTCAGGCTGTGTAACCCAAAGCAGCATACAAGTCCGGGCTGTGTGCCCAGTGTGTTGTAGAGCCTGAGGGCTAAAGTGATGTGGATGTGCTCTGGTCTCTCTTAATCTGCATTACCAGGAGTGTAGCCCCATGGGGGTCCATCTATGCTTTGTTTATTCTGTTTGGATGTGAATAAAAGCCACACTTTAGAATCCCACTTCTGGTATTGGACATTACAGTTATTGCTTCCTGTGTTCGGAGTTACTTGGGTGCCCCTGTGCAGAGTAGCCAAACCTAGCCTTTGTGCCGAGTGACATATACCTCCCCGCTCCCAGCTCACCTGGTAGAACTGTCAGATACAAACGGCATACTAGCCTGTGGTTGCATAAACAATAACAACAGATTGTTAATGAGTAATAATCCCAAAGACTAATGCCACAAAGTGAGTCAATTTCTTCAGAGTTAGAACCCTTAGGGTATGGAATTCACTCTCCCCGAGTCTGATTGATATTTCAGAGTTCAAAAGATTTAAAAGGGAATTAGATAAATCCCTTACAAAAAAGCAAACACAGGAAGAATACACCCACTAATTTTTATCATCTGGGAAATCTTTTATAATAAACTTAAAAAAAAAAATAGCTGAGCACCTCATTAAGTAAGCACTTTAATTAGTTCTACTGCGTGCCAGACATTTTTGTTTGGACTTGTTCAGCTTCTCTGCTACTTAGGACACCAGTTTATACAGTATTTGCATAAATGCTATGGATGGCTTCCAAGCTGAAACATGCCCATTTATAGATTATTTTGCTGTCTATAATTTTGAGTAAAATTGTTCCCAGACTGAAAACTAGCTAGATGCACAACCATGCTGAAAACCAGACATTTCATTTAAGTTGGGCTAGGCTGAATGAACTACACGCAAAACACTCAAAAAAGAATGTTCTTGCTAATGAATGATTCATTTTGAAAGTTATTTTAACTGGTTTAGAAATCCTGGGGCTTACTGCATTAATCTCCTTCCATTATCAAATGTGACATTCATGAAATGCAATAAAGAGTTGTTTAAACAATAAGTAAGTACTGGAGACTCTTGTTATAAATTGGCTGAGAACCTCCGTGCAAAAGCATTGAAGCAAGGGCTATCCCCCAAGGACATTGGCCATAAAGCCAAGATTCAAAGAAATACAAAATCGCACATACCCTCAAAAATGCAAAGCATCATGGGACGTATATGCAAATCACCATGACATTTTAGGCTTGTTCAGCTGGAAGCAGGGATGCATGGTGCCAAAGGGCCTCTCACACAATCTCCAAAGGGTGCAAACAGAAGACACAGACACGTGTTGTGCCCTGCAAAGGGCTAAGTTGGGCTTAGGGCTGGTTCATTTTCCTTGGGGTATCATACAGATGAGGCACACTGAGTCCTGGGTAGGATGAAACATGTGTCTGAGTCTTCTGTTTGCACTCTTTGCAGATAATGTGAGAGGCCCTTTGGTACCATGCATTCCTGCTTAAAGCTGAACCAGCCTAAAATGTCATGGTAATTTTGCATATACATCCCATGATGCTTTGCATTATAAGGATATGTGTAATTTTGTATTTGGGCATTGTTCTGGACAATGAGCTGACACTTGATGTCCAGGTGTCCGCTGTTGTCCAGACTGGCCTTTACCATCTCCTTGAACAGGGAAGCTTCAGTTCCTCATGGTCGGTCGGCACCTCCAGCCGCTGACCAGGATCAGGACCCTGGACTCCAGCTCACTGCAAGCTGCTTGCCCTTGAACAGGGCTGCTTCAGCTCCCCACGGTCAGTCGGCACCTCCAGCCACCAACCAGGACTAAGACTCCAGACTCCAGCTCACTGCAAGCTGCTTGCCCTTGAACAGGGCTGCTTCAGCTCCCCACAGTCAGTCAGCACCTACAGCCACCAACCAGGACCAGGACCCCGGACTCCAGCTCACTGCAAGCTGCTTGCCCTTGAAGAGGGCTGCTTCAGCTCCCCACAGTCAGTCGGCACCTCCAGCCGCTGATCAGGACCAAGACCCTGGACTCCAGCTCACTGCAAGGTATGGCAGCATCATAGCGAATCGGATCATGGGCACTTCTCGCTTCCTCGCTCTGACTGGCCAGGACTTTTCCTACACTTCTTTGCCACCTGGCACTCCTTGAATACTAACATACTAAAAGCCAGGAGAATAGGCCTGACGGTCTTTCGTGTCTGCTCAGTAGCCAGCCCTTATTGGGAATAAGCTGATTTACCGTTATTTTTTGAAAATTAAGCTACCTGCATTCTGTATAAGGAAGAAGTTTGGCCCTCCCGCCCATTCCCACTCCCCTGCTCACCCCACCTCTCCACTCTTTAAATACACTATTTCCCCACCCACTTTCTCTTTCAATCTCCCATTTGCTACCTTGATCCTCCTGCAATTGGTTACCAGTCCCACTCAGGATCCTATCATATTCCCTCACTCACCACCTCTCTGCTCTCTCCTCCTACTCCACAGTTCTGCCTCTGTAGCCAGGGTGCCACCCTCCCAGTGAGCTAGCTATGTCCCTCCTGCCTGGCTACCTGCCCTTACTTATTTCCAGCCTCATCTGCCTCCCCCCCTTTCAACCATGCCACCAACCGCCCCTAAACTTCCCTCTCCCCTCCTGCTAATCCCCGGACTCCATCACATCACCAGCTTGGCGACTACCTATCCTCACTCCCAACTCTGGGCCCACTCGGTCACACGTCTCTGCCCCTTCCTTTTCGACCCCTCACTCTCATGGATGATACTTCATCTGATCGCCCCATGCCCAGCTCCTAAAAATCATCCTTGCCTGCTACCTAAGTGTCACTCACTCACTTCCTGGTGCTTACAACAGTCTGCACACCACCTAACATTCACTCGTTTTCTCCTTGCAGCAGGCGATATACACCCAAACCATGGCCCCCTTTCCACACCTTCCCTCCAACTCTCAATGTGCCCCCTTCCTAGCCAGTCCCCCACCTCACAGCCCACAGGGAGTCCTCTCCCCCATGGCTTGTGATTTCTGCATCTAAATATAAGAAGCCTTCCCCACAAACTTGATTCTCTCCAAGTACTCGCTGCCCACTATGACCCTGACATCATCACCCTTTCTGAAACGGGGCTCAATAAAAACCCTCAGTCGCCATCTCAGGCTATGCTATGGTCTGTCAGGATAGAGCCACCAGAGGTGGCAAAGTGTCCATCTATGTAAATTTAGACTTACACTATTCAATTATCCTAGCTAAGGCCAAACCTAAAGCCTACGAACTTCTACTGTTACAACTGTATCTCCCTTTCTAGCTACTGATCTACATTGCAGGTATTTACTGCTGACCAGGCACACCCTCATCAATGGTCACTAATCTCCTCGGTCAAATCTCCTCCCTTACCATTACAGGTGAATTATATATAATGGGAAATTTTAATCACAATTGGCTATCACCAGCCCTCAATAAAGCCCAGTCCAATGTAACTGGGCTAAATCTCTCACAACTCATCACTGAGCCCACCCGCCTAAACCCCAAATCAGGAAACCACTCTCTTCTAGACTGTGCCCTGACCACCCACCCGCATTGGGTCATCGAGACTGGTCTTCTTCCTGACTCCCTGAATGACCACCATATTACCTACCTTGTCCATAAAATTCACTGCCCCAAATCATCCCCTAAGTTCCTGGTCCAATGGTCTTACAAATCACTCAACCTTGCTCCCCTGTTAGATGACCTGGCCCAAGCTAATTGGGCCCCTACCACTACTATCTCCTCCATTGATGATGCCCTCCTTCACTTCAAAAGCACATTCCTCAACATCTGGGACATTCAAGACCCTCTGCATTGCAAAAGGGTTCGGGGAAATCACCTATCGTGGATCACCCCTGTACTCATAGCATGTCAAATCACCCTGGACAAAGCCTGGAGAGCCCACAAATCCTCAAGCCACCCACAAGACATACCACATACCGGATGCTTCAAAACAAATGTATCAGAGCTACTCGACTGGCCAAAGTTGAATACTTCAATTCCACCCTCTAGACAAACTTAAATAATCCCTCAAAGTTCTGGAAGGTCATTCACTCCGTCTTCTCCCCTCCTACCGCAACTCCCACTCCGCTCCTAAATATTAACAACTCCCTTTATCTCAGAACCAAGTGCTATCACTGCCGAGTTTAACACATATTTCTCCACTTGCACAGCTTCGCTCCTCTCTTCCCTTTCCACCCCTGCTCTAAACGCACCCACCTATGGAATAAAGAAGTCTATAGTGCCTCGTACCTTCTCCTTCAATAGCATCTCACCAGTGGAAGCCCTAGATGCCCTGCTATCACTCAACCCTTCTAAAGGCAAATCCCCTGATGATTTGGACCCCAAACTGCTCTACCTCTCTGCCCCTGCCATAGTTGCCCTGCTTGCCAACCTACTAAACCAGTCCTTTGTTGCTGCAACTGTCCCCCAGGCATGGAAGCATGCTATAGTCATCCCCCTCCATAAAGGGGGCCCCCCCACCTCAATGTCAAAATACTGGCCTATCTCTCTCCTCCCGGCTCTTGCAAAACTGCAAGAGCACAACTTACCTTCTTTCTCACTGACTCTAACTTTTTCACAGCTTTCCAGTCTGGTTTCAGGAAGGGTCACTCCACTGCTTCCTCCTTGATCAGACTCACTGACACTATACTCATCAGCATGGATAGAGGGCAGATCACCTCTGCCATCTTTGTCGACCTAGCTAAAGCATTTGACAATGTCTCCCATACCCTACTTCTTTCCAGCCTCTCTGATTCTGGTCTCTCCATTGCTACCACCTACTGGTTCAGTTCCTACCTCACTGGCAGAACACAGTCCTTAAGAATCTCTGTTGCTATATCTGCTCCCCATAACTACTGGTGTCCCTCGGGTATCAGTGCTCGGATCCATTCTGTTCTCCATTTTTCTGCACTACTTACCACTTATCTGCTCCACTTCCTCAATTCATATCTAAGCAGATGACACTGTTCTCTTCACCTCAGGCACCTCCCCAGAAGAGGTAATTGCAAATATCCAAGTTGATTTCATCAATGACCAACACTGGTTCAGCTCTCACCAGCTCACCTTCAATGCTAAAAAAACTGTTACTATGACTTTCGGCACATGACAACGCCTGTCCAGACTCCCCTCCCTCCCCATCTTCCACACTCTAGATGGGCAAATACTTGAGGATGTCACCACATTCCACTACTTAGGGGGTCGGCTCAACTGGCATCTATCCTTTTCTGACCTCATTGATACCACCATAAAAAAAAACTGAGCCCCATGCTAGGTGCCCTGTACAGAAACCGTAGAAACCTCCCTCTAATCGTATGCCATGAATTAGTCCAGAAGATCATACTCCCCTCCTTCGACTACTGCAACATCATTTTCAGTAAAGCCCCAAAGTCCACCTTAACCAAATTAGATACCCTCTTCAATGCCTTCTGCCACTTTGCGCTCGATACTCCCCCCCACCCGTCACTGCGCTCTCTACCGGTCTCTGGCATTTCCATCCCTCAAAAGCCGATGCATTATGCACTGCACTAAATTTGTCTCTAAGTACTGGTTAGGTACCCTCCCATCTTACCTTTCTACATTGCTTTCTTTGGCCCCCACCCCCACTGATGCCCTCAGATCCCTTGATTCCCACCAACTAGTAATCCCTTGGTGGAGGATCACTACTGGCCAGGCAGCCTTCTCTCACTGCTTCTCTAAGATCTGGAATGCACTGCCTCTACAAATTCATCACTCCTCTGCCAATTCTCTCTCCACCACCCTGGCAAATTACTTCATGGTAAACTGCTCCTGCACCTGACTCTCAGGCCTGCCCCACTCCCCCCCCCCTTGCCTAACCAGCGGCGTCTAGCAAATGCTATAAAGCTGGCCTATTTTTAACTGAACAGATGCACTTTGCATCTATGCACTTAATGTTTCTTTGCTAGCTGCTTCTTGTGAGTTTCCGTCCACAATTGTTCTATCCCAGTTATCACTACTATTGCATATTCTTATATGTGGACTAAGTGTATTATGTGCCTATCTGCAAACTGGTTGTACTTTGATCTATTCTGTAAATCACACAAATTGTCACCTATATGTTTTCTGCTGTTAAAATGTTACTCACTGATAACCTGCATGTTATCCACCCCTGTTCAGCCCCTCCTCCCAGGTTGCACCAGGAGACGAGCAGCTTGTTGCTCAGTGAGCCTTTCCTGGTGAAACAATTTCAATAAATAATAAAATAAGTCTCCAGAAAATCACACAAATTAAATCCCTTATTCCCCCTGATGACCTGGCGATGCTGGTATATGCATTCATCACCTCAAGGCTTGACTACTACAATGCACTTTACCTTGGGGTCAGAGGAAGTGTGATGTGGCACTTGCAGCTTCTCCAGAATGCAGTGGCCCAGCTGTTGACTGGACACTCAAGGTTCAGCCACATTACACTGGTGCTGTGAGAACTGCATTGGCTGCTAGTGCGCTGGTGCATCACCTTTAAAGTAGGCCTTCTGACCTATAAGGCATTACATGGATTGGGTCTGGGCTACCCGAAGGAGCTTCTGCATCTCTACACTCCATCTTGTCTCTTAGATGAGATGGAGAGGCCCTCCTGGATGTCCCCAGGGATAGGCTAAAATCTTCTGGGGACTGGGTTTTCGAGGTGGCCACCCCATTCCTCTGGAATTCATTACTGAGGTACCTCTGGGAGGTGCCATCCATAGAGCTCTTAAAAAAAAACATCTTAAAACCTTCTTGTTTGAACAAGCCTTTGAGACCTGAGGAATTTATCCTACATTTTTTAGACAGCTTGGTAATTAGTCTGTTCACAATTTTAATGGGGCTTATGTATAACATTTTATTTATTGTATGCTGACTGTTTCCTGATTGCTATGTATGTCTAGTTTGCTGTAAGGGCACCCTGAGCCTACAGGGAAGGGTGCCCAAAATAAATAAACTCCTCTATTACTACTTCTTTGAAACTTGACTTTATAGCCAATGCCCTTTGGGGTAACTCTTGCTATAGTGCTTTTGCCCTGAGGTTCTCTGTCTTTTAGCATGTTTTCTTGGGGGAGGGGTCACCATGACCCAATCCCATGACCAACTTAGGATATATTAATTTCCCCTAGGGTGTCATCCAGACAAGGCACAATGATGAGTCCTGGGTAGGACAAAGCACATGTCTGTGTGTCTTCTGCTTGTACCCTTTACAGATTGTGTGAGAGGCCCACTGGCACCATGTATTCCTGCGTAAAGCTGAACCAGCCTAACATTTCATGGTGATTTATTATGGGGGTATGTGTGATTTTGTATTTATTTGTTCTGCTTTGGTATACAATATGAATTTTAGAGTATGAATCAGAAAGCTCTGAACTGTGAACCAATGGCTGAAACTGCTTTTTTTCTTCCCAGTTTCTAACACATGTGATTTTTACATCACCTAAGATGCAATAGGTGGTCATGGTGGGTAAGACCGCTTATTTCATCATGCTGTCATCAAGCTAGTAACAACTCACTCAGTACCCCTCCTTTCTTGTCAGCTAGTAACAACTCACTCAGTACTCCTTCCTTTCTTGTCAGCTAGTAGCAACTCACTCAGTACACCTCCTTTCTTGTCAGCTAGTAACAACTCACTCAGTACCCCTCCTTTCTTGTCAGCTAGTAACAACTCACTCAGTACTCCTTCCTTTCTTGTCAGCTAGTAGCAACTCACTCAGTACACCTCCTTTCTTGTCAGCTAGTAACAACTCACTCAGTACTCTTCCTTTCTTGTCAGCTAGTAACAACTCACTCAGTACTCCTCCTTTCTTGTCAGCTAGTAACAACTCACTCAGTACTCCTCCTTTCTTGTCAGCTAGTAACAACTCACTCTGTACTCCTCCTTTCTTGCCAGCTAGTAACAACTCACTCAATACCCCTCCTTTCTTGTCAGCTAGTAACAACTCACTCAGTACTCCTTTCTTGTCAGTTAGCAATAACTCACTCAGTACTCCTCTTTTTTGTCCTATAATAGGCTCCTGTTCAAACAGTGCAAATACTGTTGGACATATTAACCCCCCCCATCACTCTAGGTACACTTTAGCCCTGTTCTATATAAGTCTTAGTTTGTTTATTTAATGGTAGTGCTCTCCCAGGAGCAGATCAACCAAATAGTAAACAAAAATAGATTTCATGTACTAATTAAAACACTGCAGTCGCAGAAGTATATATTACACAAATTTTCCAAACTACATTATTAATGTATCATAAGAGTAGCATCCTAATGTGTAATAAGAAGGGAAATTAAATGCACAGTCCCTGAGCCTATACAAATCAATAGTGTGGTGTTAGCCATGGTCTGTAAGATCATGCAACATGTGACAACCCACCTCTCCCTCTGGGTTGGAACAGCTTTTAGAGAGGTGTCTGTCCTCAGGTATTCACTGCCACCAGCTGGAAAGTCATCCAGCGCCCCCCTTCAAGTTTACAAACTTGAATAATTAAACATGCAATTGCTCAAGTCAAAGTCTGGTAGTGTGTCTCTCTCGGGTGATGGATACTACACAGAGTTTACCTCAGCCAGTGGAAACCAAATATTAATTTAGAAAAATTACATCACAGTCACAATTGTTGAGCAAATAAATAGCTTTTTACTTAACAGAAAGTGCACTGAGCATTTACAGGATATATATTTACAACACAAGAGAATAACACTGATACAGGAAAAGTAAACAAATGTTTTTAAACAACAGATGGCAAAAGAAAAAGGCTATTACTGCAATATGCTAGTATTAAACTTACTCTTCCCTGTCCTTACAAGAGAACACTGGTCCCTATGCTAACTGCCAGCTCCCATGGACACAGCTAAAAGGGTAGGCACCCAAGCTTAGTTTCTCCCTCCAGCTTCAAAAGTAAGAGAGAACACACTTCACTGTCTTTCAGCATATTATGTACTTTCTTGAGAATAGGTCATTCCTGTTCTTCCTTTGAATGCACCAACCATCTACCATGTATGTATTTAATTGTCCCAATCAGACTGAACACCTATCAGTGACCAATTATATTCCCTTTTACCTTTAAGTTTATATTTGAGTGAACCAGTCCCTTTAAAGTGGCCTGTGTGTGGACATGTCCACTCGAGATTTATGACCCAGCTCTTATCTAGCAGCTAGGGAGGACATTGAGAATTCCAGCTTGTGAGAGTGTTTTTTTTTCCAGACTGCTAAAAAAAGTGTTTGGAAAATCAAAACATTAACTCCTTCCTTATCATTTCTGTGACATAACACATTGTTGGTGTTACTCAAATACTGGCACTTTATATGCAAGCAGTGTGTGTCCCTATGTTACAGTGCTGATATTAGGACAATGCCAACAACTAAAAACCGTTCAAACCCAGAATAACACCACAGAAGTGATTTGTCATGGTTCAAGGGACATTCCCCCTCTGTTTTCTTTTCACTACTGTTTACAATTTGGGAGCAAACCCTAATAGCTGTATTATTGTAGGTTTTGGAAATTAATTTCTTGACTGTTTGAAAAACGTATTTTGTGTTAGACCTGTAGCTTGCCTTGTTAAAGGCACTGCAGGCCACTCACAAAGAGATAGATAGATAGATAGATAGATAGATAGATAGATAGATAGATAGATAGATGCTTTATTTTTATAGCGCTCCTTTCCAGAGATTCAAAGGGTTGTACATAAAAACAAGTAATTAAATAACAAAAATAAATTCACATTTCAGAACAGCAAGAAATAAAACTACTAAAATGCATCTATCAAAACTTGAATAAAATACTGGATCCAGTGTTAGTTATGGGTAAAATGCCGGTTGAAACAGGAGTGTTATAAGACTTGTATTAAAGGCTTCCACTGAGGGTGCCTCCCATAAATACCTAGGAAGCGAGTTCCACAGGGTAGGCGCAGCAACATAGAATGCACAGTTCCCCGAATGCCACAGTCTAACCCTGGGAACTCCCAGGAGGGCTCCCTCAGTGGAATGGAGAGCCCAAACTGGCCAGTGTGGCACCTGGAGATATTGCAGATAGACTGGTCCCCAATAGTGCAGGGCCTTGCAGGTAAGGAACCCTATCTTGAATACAATCCTCCACCTGACTGGCAGCCAGTGCAATTCACACTGCATTCGACAAAGCATTTGCATAATCACACACACTTCACCAGTATGGCGCCAGACTTTGCATGTGGCCACATGGCTCACTCATAAAAGCAGCTACATCATTGAATGCACAGCACCAGAACTGGGGTGAACTCAGTGAGTGGGCCTGCAGGCTACTCACAAAGTAGCTGCATCATCACATGCATTTACAGGCTAACATTTTTAACAAATCTATTGCTCTCCTGAGTACTGAGTAACATTCTTATCCATCCCGTAAGTGATTTTTCACAGGGAATAAATACTGGTACTAGTCCAATCTGAAGGCTAACATTTCATGAGCTATGTTTAGTTAATAAGACAGTAAAAATGTGCTGGAGAGTTTTCTAGAATCTTGAATCTTAATGACTGACCTTGTTGGAAAGAGATTACACAGCCCAGCTCAGGCTCAGAAGTTAGGAGAAATTATGGAATGTATAAACACATATCTTTATCCTATTTTTGCTGTTGTTGCATTACTGGTAAACAATGTACTTTTAAGACCAGTATAGGGATTCCAACACTGTAATAATCACCCTACATTGTCTGCTCGCTCTGATGATCAGGAGATTAGAGTGAGGTAGACAAGATGGCTGCCGAGCTGGGATGCTGTCTCCAGGCTCTCTAACAGAGAGCAATGTTATTGTCCTTAATTTTATTTGCATGCTACTTTACTTGCAGAGAGCTACAAACTTACAGAGAACTAATTTGGTATGTTCTGCTTTTGTGTTTGTTACTTTATGACCCGAATCCCAAATCTTTGTAGCTTTTATGCTGCTTTAGCTAGGTTTTAGGTTTAGGGACAGTAGTGAAAAGCAGGGCTGGTTAGTGATTTAGAGTTAGGTGCTAGGTTTTTTATTTTTAGAGAGGGTGTCTTCCATTTACCGTAGACTGAATTCTTACCTCTTGAGGAAGTCCCGTTCAAGATTGTGGGGGCCAGTTGGCTGATGATTTTTAGCTTTTGATATGACTGCCAGATGAACCGAGCGACTGACAATTCTGGAGCCACACGCTGGATTTGGTGCGCAGGCTGGATACTGGAGGTGCTGCTTTTCTATGAAGGGGCCAACTTCATTGGGCCTGCCCCAACTCTCAGATAGACTGCCTTCCTAACTACGTATCTTCGGAGGTTAAATTTCAGAACTGGAAGATCTAGTTTGTGTATGAGATGCTCTTCATCCATCAGTGGAGGGGCTGGTTTCTGCATCCTGGATAGTTTTCTAGCTGGGGACTTATTCAGGTAGACACAGACACCAGGACACCAGAAACAGTGGTGTCTGTGGTCTTGACTCCCAAATTACCTGTGGATTTAATTTGCTGAAGGAGATTGTGTGGAACTCTTTGATGGCTGCCTTCGTTCGGTTGGCTTATTTTATCGGGTTTGCATCTGGACTATCGTTTCCCTCAGTTTGGGATTGTACTGACTACCTTGGTGGACTGTGCCTCTGATTTACTGGAGGGGCTATCCTATCCCAAAGAGGAGACTGACTAGTAAGTGCAGGCCTTGCCAGTGAGAGAGGCACTAGCTTGCACTTTAGGTCGGGTAAGCTGTCTATTCATTCCAGCTGGGAAAGCCCCCATTTTTTGTCATCTGGTGTGTGCCCTTACAGCTGCAGTGAGTGAGAGAAGCTCCAGTTAGATTTTGGGAGGATTTCATCTTGACTGTACTCCTCAATTGTACTTTTTGTCCCTTATTAATCTGCCCAGCAGTGACTAGGGTTAGTGAGAGGGCCCCTGGTCACTGAATCTCTTGGGCTGTGAACCTGTTTATCTTGACTATTTTATTGCAACTAATTTAAATGTTGTTATAGGACTTGCCCCTCAGGGCATTGTTTTGCTGATCTGTGGCCTGGGTATTGCTCTCTGGAAAAAAATAAATACAAATTTGAAACCAAGACTGCTATTTAGATATTTGAATTGTGCGGGGTGTTTGACGGGGGTTTGTGTGGGAGAGGTTGTGTGCTGTTTTAATTATTTTTGAGTGGTGAGTGAGGTGTGTGTTGTGGTTGGGAGTGTGTGGTTGTGATTTTTGCATGAATTAGGGTGTAGGGGTGTGGGTGAGTGGTATCATTGATTGAATGTGAGTGCTTTTGTTGATAATACTATTGGAGGTATCTGTTGGGGATTTTTGTTACTTGAGGGGCTGAACTGCCAGATCAAGATGTGTTTGTGCCATGAGTCGGCCCACATTAATTATGCTGCTGCCCTGCTCTGGGACATTTGCCCCTTTATCAACCTCCCGGTTCCAGCTGCCACAGCAAGGCGCTGCAGGAAGGTCGGGATAACTAGGTGGCGGAGGGGTCATGGGTTTTGGGTAATGGAGGAGGGGGTGGTTAGTGATATTGAGGTCTTCCAGTGCAGAAGACACCCTTGGCATATGTGTTGCCTGGGGAGAAGTCAGACGTGTTTGATTTCTGTGCCCAGGGTTCCCACTGGACCAAGTGGGCAGGTAGCTGGAGGACTTGCTGCATCCTCTAATCTTCTTTGGGCACTGCTGTGCAATGCCAGGTCAATGAGGAACAAGACCGCTATTTTTGTGGACTTGATTTCCTCTGTTGACCTGGCCTGCATTATGGAGACCTGGCTGGGTGACGATGCTGACCCAGTTCTTGCAGCCGCCATCCCCTCTGGGTACTCCATGGTGCACTGCCTGAGGATGGATCACAGGGAAAGGGGAGCAGCCATTGTTTTTTGATTAAGCCTGGGCTTCTTGGTGCACCCAGTTGGTAGCACCCAATCTTTTGAGTGCATCGCCATCCGTGGGGGTACAGGTGCAGGCTGCAGGATTCTCCTTATTTATCACCCCCCTAGGATGGGGGGAGATTTCCTGCAGGAGGTAGTGGACTTCATCATGGACCAGGTGTTGGAGTCCCCCAGATGCTTAATTCAGGGGGACTTCAATGCTTGTATCAATGATGAATCCTCGAGTTTCAGTTATGAACTCCTCCAGTTGATGCAGTCTCTGGGCCTGTCACAAGCAGTTGCTTCTGCTATCCACCAGTTTGGCCACACACTCAATTTGATGTTCCAGCTGGATCTTGAGGATGATAACCTCAAGACTGATCAGGTCATTTGGTCTGATCACTACACCACGGAGTTCACATTTAGGGCCCCCTCCTGAAAGTCCCTCCCTGTAGAAATGATCAGCTATCACCTTTTGAGGGGCTTGCACCCAGTGGGACTGTTGGCAGTAGATGATTTATCTAGGGTTGATGTGGCATGTGAGACTGGCACCAGAGAGGTGGTTGCCACCTGTAATAGGGTGGTTTCTGACACTCTGGATGCCATCACACCAGTTTGTTTATGATCCAGATCTTCTCATGTGAGATCCCTGTGGTTTGATAGGGATCTCAGAGTGATGAAGATCAAAGGTCAGAAGTTGGAACGTCACTGGTGTAGGACCCGACTGGAGTCTAACAAGCTGACCCTATGTGCCCACTACAGTGAGTACCAGGGCGCAATCTCATGTAACAAGGCAGAGTTTCTGTCCAGGGAGATTGCTGCAGGGAGGAACAGACCTACTCAGCTGTTTCAAACTGTAGCCAGGCTTTTACATCCTGCCTGTCTGCAGCTGAAAAAAGTATTTTCATCCACTTTATGTGAAGAGTTTGCTCTGTTCTTCTCCGACAGAGTGTCAGCCATCCGGTCGAGAATTCCACCAGTTAGGATTTTGCCTAGCAGTGGTTGGGCTGGGGGAAATAGAGGCACTCTGCCTGTCTGGGAAGAGTTTAGGCCTGTTGAGGTGTCCAATGTGACTAAGGTGATTGTAGAGCTGAAGCATGCATTTTGCAAACTGGACCCAGCCCCAACATGGTTCTTAATGGGATGTGTCGAGACTGTTGGCCCGGTGTTCACCAGGATTGTCAGGAGCTCAGTGGTGGAGGGGGTTCTCCCAGCTGCCTTGAAAGGGGTGCTGGTGAGGCCCCTCCTTAAGAAATCTTCTGTCCAACCCTGATGTCCTGGTGAATTACCATCCTATCTCCAACCTGCCTTTTTTGAGCAAGGTTGTTGAGAAGTTAGTGGCACAACAGTTCGAGGAGCACCTGGTGTCCTTGGACATTTATGAGCCATTTCAGTCAAGTTTTCAGGCTAGACACAGCACAGAAACAGCTCTAATAAGGGTGCATAATGATCTGCTGATGGCTAGAGATAAAGGAGACAGGTCAGTTCTTGTACTCCTTGATCTCTCCTCAGCTTTTGACGCTGTGGCTCTCATTGTGTTATTGGATCAGATCTGTGAGTTTTGTGGAGCCACCAGTACTGTCATCAAGTGGTTTGAGTCCTATCTTTCAGACAGGGTGGTGATGGGAAATTTCTCCTCCTCCCCAATCCCTCTGTCTTGTGGAGCTCCACAGGGCTCGATCTTGTCACCGATGTTGTTCACAGTGTATATGCTGCCCCTGGGTAAGATCATTTGACAATACAGTGTGGAGTTTCACTACTACGCAGATGATACTCAACTGTATTTGTCATTTGCTCCCGGAACATAAAGAGCTGTAGATGTGCTTAACAGCTGTCTGGCTAAAATCAATGACTGGATGGCTTCCAGCTGGTGGAGACTCAACCTGGCTAAGACAGAGGTGCTGGTGATCGAGCCTGGTCGCAGGCATGATGAGTTGCTGTCCAGGGCTGATTCTGGTCTTGTTCTGGGATCTACTCCATTCACTGCTCCCCCGAGGGTATGAAATCTGGACATGATCCTTGACAGCAGGATGACTTTTGAAGATCAGGTGTCACCTGTTGTCAATAATAGCTTTTACCATCTATGGAACATTGCCCGGATTAAGCCCCTTGTTCCACCTGAGGACCTGCCGACGCTAGTGCACGCCTTTGTTTCCTCCAGGCTCGACTACTGCAATGCTCTTTAGTTCAGAGTCATGGGAGGGGCCCTCAGCAGACTGCAGCTAATGCAGACTGAAGTCGCTCAGCTACTGATTGACCTTTCTAGGTTTAGTCATGTGAGCCCTGTCTGCATGCTCTGCACTGGCTGCCAGTCAGGTGGAGGGTCCTTTAAAAGGTGGGGTTTCTCACCTACAATGCCCTAAATGGTCTGGGACCTGTCTATCTGTTAGAGCTTCTGACACCGGTGACCTCTTCCCACTCCCTCCATGCCTTTTCGAGGGGCTTCCTGGTTGTTTCCAGGGTATGACTCAAGACTTCTGGAGATCATGCTTTTAGCATTTCTGGGCTGTCCCTGTGGAAAGCATTTCCATCTGAAGTCCGGGAGGCCCCCTCAGCATTATTAAAGTGTAAGTATTTAAGGGGAGGCTGAAGGCACACCTTTTTGGCCTGGCCTTTAATGAACACTGAATCTTAACATATTGTCCAGTCCCTTTTTATGCTATTTTATCAGTTTTTTAAGTCTCTTATATTTTAGTTATTTTAAACCACATTAATGAATTTTTATATTTATGCATTGTATGTTTATTTTATTTTTCTGTGAGGTGCCCAGAGCCTCCAGGAATGGGCGCCATACAAATAAAACTTGCCTTGCCTAGTAACAATAGAAGTAAGAAACAGGTGAGATAAATATTTACAGTAGCTGGAGGCAGTATAGCATTGTGGGTTTGGCCACTGAGCTGCAAACTTTGAATTATTAAATTATACAGAGATTATATAAAAGATGGATGCATATTTTGAATCAAGTAATGAATCAGAAAACATAAGTGTATTTAATAATATAATAAGGGATATAACTGATACAGTAAAGAAGGAAATCAGAATCTACACTAGAAAAGTAAGTGCCCCTTGGCACGATAGAGAGTGCCAGATAGCAAAGAAAAGATTAAATAAACAAGCGAGGCTGACAAAAACACACCCGACCAAAGAAAATAAATCTGGGTTGCAAGAATTCAGAGCAACGTATAATAAAATTTCAACAAAACAGAACATTATAAAGAGAAAGTCCGGCAGGAATTAGAGGAGGCAATATTATCAAAGGACAATAGGAGATTCTGGCAAATAATAAATAAAGGGATACCGAACCAAATAAATGGTGTAGACAATTATACTGCTCCGTCTACTTGGCTGGAACATTTTAAAAACATATTCTTTGATGAAAATAAAGGTGTACGCTATAATTTCAAAAAAAAGAAGAATGGATTCTATTAGAAAAGGAAATAGTTTATGATGAAAAAGATGCAGACATCTTAGCAATTACAAAACACAAGGCACCAGGGCCAGACAGTGTCCCAATCGATGCAATAAGTAACATCTGTGATAGATGGAGACTAATTTTAAAGAAGTTATTTACGTATATTAAAAAAATGGGTTCATTCCAAAACTTCTGCAGAATGGCTATAATAATTTCCTTATTCAAAAAAGGTGATAGATCCGATCCTTCATGTTATAGACCAATACATTTAATTGATACCTCACAAAAAATCTATGCAAGGATATTAAATAATAAAATTCTCCAGTGGGTACAGGAATATAAATTAATAGATAAAGCACAAGCAGGATTTTTACCCCAGCTCTTAACTATAGATTAGTGCTATATTTTAGTACATTTGGGGCTAGACATGCAAAGGAGTTGTGCCGGCGCAACCCCAGTAATGCACCCTGGGGCTATATTTAAAAGGGGGAAACTGTGCTTCACAACTCCCAATATGCTGTGGTGCAAAGTTAATGTATGCATCACAAATCCAGGGGGTGTGCCCCTGCATATGCGGCACATCCTGATATTCAGCCCGGGATGTGCGGCACATCTGCCGGCACACCCCAGAGACATGCCGCATACGTGGGCACAAAGTTGAGCCTGTAACAAAGGCTCAACAAGTAGCCACCCACAGGTGGGCTGTTGTAGTGCAGGGTGCAACACAGCAGCCACTAGCTATGGGTGGCAACCCTCTGAACACTGTGCACAAAACACCCATCATATGCCCTCCTGGTCTAGTGGATCTCCCTCCCCAACCGTAACCCCGATCACAATAATATTGTAATTTGTACAATCCATAGTACTCCAGTGGTACCCCCTTCCCACCCATGACCCCAATCACTGTAATATTTTAATATGAACAATCCCTAGTGGTCTAGTGGTTCTCCTCTCCCCGCTCAGAACCCCAATCACCGTAATAATGTACTTTTAAAAACCCTGGTGGTCCAGTGGTACCCCCACCCACACAGGACCCCCAGCTCACCCAGCTCCCCCTCCCAGTCATCGGCGGGCAGTAAACCCACCTGCATACCTCCATGGCTGCCTGCCAAATGACAGCTTACAGAACCTGCTGCAAGCACATTCTCCCACACTGTGGACCAATGGGCTTGCAGTGCACACTGTAATAGTCATTCACAAATTTGTGAATGAATGACTTCATTCACAAAGTTGTGAATGACTATTACAGTATGCACTGCAAGCCCATTGGTTTACAGTGTGGACCATTGTGCTTGCAGCAGATGCTGTAAGCTGTCATTTGGTGGGCAGCTGCAAAGGTATGCAGATGGGTTTGCTGCCCATCAATGACCAGGGGGGGTGCTGTGTGTGGGGTTGTTGAGGTACCACTCTACCACCAGGGTTTTTTAAAGTACATTATTATGGTGATTGGGGTTCTGGGTAGGGAGGGGGGATCCACTAGACCACCAGGGATTGTAGAAATTACAATATTATGGCAATTGGGGTTACAGGTGGGTAAAAGGGAACCACTGGACCTCCACTGACTGCATCACATGCTGTGCAGAGTGCCAGGCACATTTTGCTGGCCAGCCCTGCACAACTCATGCAAATGGGGCTATAATGACATGCAAATGGCCCATTTGCACCTTGAAACATAGAAACATAGAATTTGATGGCAGATAAGGACCACTTGGCCCACTTATGCCCATTTCTCTACCTGATGGATAAGCTGCAGATTCTAGTTAATCAACAGCTTACTTCTTCCTACCCCCCACTACAATTGCCTTATGCCTGCCCCATGCATTCTTGAATTCTCCCACTGTTTCTGACTTCACAACCTCCTCAGAAAGGCTGTTCCATGCATCCACAACTCTCTCTGTGAAAAAATACTTTCTAATATTACCTCTGAGCCATCCCCTCTCTATCTTTAAATGGTGCCCCCTTGTTCTTGCACATCTCTTCTTCTGAAAGATACTACCCTCTTGTACTTTGTTAATTCCCTTGAGATACTTGAAAGTTTCTATCACGTCCCCCCTCTCCCTCCTTTCCTCAAGGGTATACATATTAAGCTGCTTTAATCTCTCCTTATATGTCTTCTGGTGCAGACCCTGCACCATTTTAGTTGCCCTCCTCTGAACAGCCTCCACTCTGTCTATGTCTTTGCGGAGATGGGGTCTCCAGAACTGCATGCAGTACTCCAGATGGGGTCTCAACAACTGTCTATACAGAGGGATAACAACTTCTTGTTTTCTACTGTTGATGCCTCTACCTATGCATCCCAGTATCCCCCCAGCCCTCCTTACTGCCTTCTCACATTGCTTGCCCACCTTTAGGTCATCTGATATAATTACTGCTAGGTCTCTTTCAATTTTTGTTGTTGTTATTAACTCACCCCCCATTGTGTACTCTTCTCCTGGGTTTTTGTTTCCCAGATGAATTACCTTACACTTCTATGCATTGAATCTGAGCTGCCACATATTTGACCATTCCTCCAACCTTACCAAGCCCCTTTTCATTCTTTCCACCCCACCTTGCATATCAACCCTGTTGCAGATCTTTGTGTCATCTGCAAAGAGTCATACCTTTCCTTCCAGGTGCTCTCCAATGTCACTTATAAAGACATTAAAGAGGACTGGTCCCAGTACTGAACCCTGCGGTACCCCGCTAGTTACCCTCCTTTGTTCACTGTGGACTTCATTTACTATTACCCTTTGCATCCTGTTGTCCAGCCAGTGTTTTATCCAGGCTACCACCTTGGGACCCACTCAGAGGCTGGCTAACTTGTATATTAATCTTTTGTGTGCGATTGTGTCAAATGCCTTGCTAAAATCTAGGTAGGCCATATCCACAGCCCCTCCCTGGTCTACTACTTTGGTCACCCAGTCAAAGAAATCTATTAGGTTCATCTGACATGATTTTCCTGCTGTGAAACCATGTTGCCTTGGGTCCTGTGCCCCACTGGCCTCTAGGTACTCAACAATTCTTTCCTTCAGAAGTGATTCCATCATTTTGCCTACCACTGAAGTCAAACTAACTGCTCTGTAGTTTCCTGCCTCTGCCCTGCTCCCACTTTTGTGAAGTGGAATCACATTTGCCTTCCTCCAGCACTCAGGTACCACCCCATCCTCCCATGATTTGTTAAAGAGAGTAGTCAGTGGTGTTACTAGTTCTACCCTTAGTTCTTTTAGAATTCTTGGGTGAATCCCATCAGGCCCCATTGCTTTGTCCATCCTTAGTTTCAAGAGCTCTTTCAAAACCCTTTCTTCTGTGAATGGACTGGTATCAACCCCCCTATTCAGAGTTTCTGTCTTGTTTGGTTTAGGTACCTCTCCCTCCTCTTCTGTTATGAATACTGAGCAGAAATATTCATTCAGTATCTCTGCTTTTTCACTGTCACCCTCTGCCCACATTTCCTCCCCTTTATTAAGTCTCTGTATCCCTCCCTTGGTCTTTCTTCACTCCCTAATGTACCTATAAAAGGTTTTATCCCCCTTCTTAACAGAGTTGACTATCTTTTCCTCAGTTTGTGCCTTTGCTATTCTGAATGCCTTCCCCTTCCTTCTTCTGCTTTAACTGATAAAGTTCTCTGTCCTGCTTCTTCTGTGTTTCCTTATATTTCCTGAATGCTATCCTTTTCTCCTTAACCGTCTCTGCCTCCTCTTTTGAGAACCATAGTGTTTTTTTTCTTTCGTATTGTTTTGTTGATTTGCTTCACACAAAGGCTTGTTACCTCTGCGATGGCTATTTTGATTATTCCCCATTGTTCCTCCACCCCCTCCTTCTTGCCCATTTGCTAGTGCTTTTCTGAGGCACTCTCTCATTTTCCCAAAGTCAGCTTTCCTAAAGTCCAATACTCTTGTTTTTGTATGGCTTGACTCTATGGCTATGTTTATTGTGAACCACACTGTTTGGTGGTCACTTGTTCCCAGATGGCTACCCACTTTTAAATCTGAGATCCTTTCTCCTTCCTCATTTGAGAGTACCAGGTCTAAGATTGCTCCCTCATGAGTGGGTTCCAACACTAGCTGTCTGAGGCATGCCCCCTGTATGGCATCAAGAATGACCCTGCTCTTGGATGTGCCTGCAGCAAAGGTACTCCAGTTAACATCTGGCATATTCAGGTCCCCCATTAACAATATCTCCCCTTTTTCAGCCTTTTTAAGGATGCCTTCTATCATTTCCTTGTCCATTTCCTCCCCCTGAGATGGGCATCTGTACACAACCCCCATGCAGACTGTGGTGCCATTTCCTGTCTCCAGGGTGACCCATAGTGACTCATCAACTTCCTGTTTACTCTTTAGTTCTGTTGCTTTAATCCCGTCCCTTATATAGAGAGCTACTCCTCCTCCTCTTTTACCAACCCTGTCCCTCCTGTAGACTGTGTATCCTGGTATGCTGACATCTCAGTCATGGTCCTCTGTGTACCATGTTTCAGTGACTGCCACAATATCCAGGCATCCCTCTTCCATCAAGGCCACTAGTTCGGGGAGCTTGTTGCACAGACTGTGGGCATTGGTACTCATCACCTTCCATTTATTTTTATGGCCTTACCCCTTTTAGCCCCATCTCTGTCCTTACTGCCTTTTTCTGCATTTATCCCTGTCCTGCTCCCTACTGACTTCTCTACCTTGGTGTTTACCTCTCTAACTACTGTGTTTTGTGGGGAGGGCTGGGATTTCCCTGTTCCTTTTCAGTGCCTCTCCCCTTGGCTAGTTTAAATGCTTGCCAATGAAGCATTTAAACCTGTCACCTAGGATCCTGGCCCCCGGACAGATGCAGACCATCATACCAGTATAAGCCTGCATCCCTCCAGGTGGCTCCCCAGTCACCAGTGAAGCCAAAACCCTGAGCTCCACACCAGTTTTTCAACCATTCATTGAATCCCATGGTGCAGAATACCCTAGCATCATCCTTGCCATAGACAGGCAGCACCTCCCAGAAGGTTACCATGCATGCTACTTGTCTAAGGCCCCTCCCCAATTCCACAAACTCCTCTTGCACCACTCTGATCCCATTCACAGCCAGGTCATTTGCCCCTAGGTGGACAATGACTTCCAGCTCCCTCCCTCATACGGCTGCTCCTGTGATCCTGAGGGTTTGCTTCCTGTCCCTCTGAGCTGTGGCACCAGGAAGGCACCTTACCTCCCTATTCCCTTCCTTCCCCACTTCTACCTCCCTAATGATTGAGCCCCCCACCAGGAGTTGTTTCCTTCCCCTGTGGGGTCTCGTGCCACCCTCCTTTGGGTATCCTTTGTGGAGGTTCCCAGCATCCTCCTTGGTCTCCACTGCAGGTGCCTCCATAGAGGAACCACTCTCTGCCAGAACAGCATATGAATTGTGGAGAGGTACAGCTGGAGGGATGCACCTCTGTTCCACCATCCTCTCCCTCCCTGAGCTCACCTTGGTCCAACTGCTCCTCTTTCTTTGCAACCTCTAAGGTAACGGTGGTGGCTCTGGTGGTCTCTGGATGGGGGAAGAAGTTTCATGAATCCTAGCCAGGCCAGCCTGGAGATGGGCAACCTCCTCCCTCAGACCAGAGAAGTGCCTGCAAACAGGGCAGCATTACAACCTCCAGAATGTCTCCCAGAATACTGCTGCCCCACAGCCATTGCACTGCACCACTCCCATCTTGACTTATTTTGTGTCCCCTCTCCTGTTGCTTGTATGCTTACTGTCTCCTCCTCCCTCTATATATTTTCACACTTACTTTCCTACTTCCTATGTGCCCTTACAACTCTCACCCTTCCTGTTGTGGGACAGGAGCTTCCTGTAGTCTTCAGTAGTCTCCTCCTTCTGTGCTTGGATTCAGGCCTCCAGCAGCCAGGGGAGGAGAAAGAGTTATTTTTTAGGTTCCTTCAAGGTTGATGAAACTAATGCGTCTCAGTGATCCTTCCCTTCTTACTGCCAAACAGGAAGTTCCTGTTGTCAGTCAAATACAGTGGCTATAAAACTAGAACTGGCTTTGGGTGGGAAGGAGGGCAATTAGTGAACAATCTGTAGTTCTAGACTGCTGTCTCTTGTTCTGAAACCAAAGTTCTCAGTCAAAAACAGCAGGAAGCTGTAACTGGAGACACCTGCTTTTGTACTGCAAAGCTGCTAAGCCACACCCCCAATTAGATTCACTCTCTGCTCTGACTCAGTAAATTAAGCTGATATAGCCCCTTCCTCAGAGAAACGCACAGTGACTTTCTTCTTTTTTTACTTAAATGTGACCCCCTTCTACTAAAGTATCTGTTTGCTTAGCACAAACAGGTACTGACTCCTGTTGAGATAGAAGTGATTTATCAGTAAAAAATCTGTAGTTCTAGACTGCTGTTTCTTGTTATGAAACCAAAGTTCTCTGTCAAAAATAGCAGGTTTGCATGCATTATGGCCCCATTTGCCTATTTGTGTCTGAATATCATGAATTAGCGTACAGCATATTGGTGATGCGCTGGCACTGGTCTCATTCCTAGTATTCAGAACCGTTTCGGGGATGCGCCAGCTCATTGTATTTGCACCGTGGATATTTATTGATATACTCAGATGCAATGCACCCTGGCACATCTCTTTTGAATATATCCCTTTGTTGCTCCAGCGCAGCTCAGTTGTGCGAAGCAATCACTTGCGCCATTGACAGGTGCACTTTTGAATATCTAGCCCTTAGTATATAAATATACAAAAGTTAACAGACAGAAATTTTGTATATATATTGATCTTAAATCAGCCTTTTTGATAGCATCAATAGACAATTATTATGGCAAACTTTAGATAATTCAGGAATGGATAAGGCCATGTTGGGACACTTAATTATGTTATATAGCACTGATCTGATTTAATAAGGAAGAAGATTTGACTGACAAAATCCAAAATAATAGAGGAGTCAGACAAGGGAGCATTTTGTCCCCAATTTTGTTTAACCTTTTCTTAAACCCAATATTAACCCAGGTGTATAAAGATGATTTTCATATGCCGAGAATTGGGAATAGCGGGTTCCCCTGTTTAGCGTTTGCTGATGATGTGGTATTAATGTCCACCAGCATGCTGGGCATCAAATGACTTGTCACCAAGTTCCACAATCAATGTAAAAAGGGTGGCCTAAAGATTATATACAAAAAAAAACAAAGTTGATAATTTTTGGTCATAAAAACAAAAAGAAACAACCTACAAGTATACAAAATGAATTAATAGAGCATGTCTCAGAATTAAATACTTAGGCATTACAATGACAAGTAATCTAACATGGAAAACACAGATTAAAGACATAGAATTAAAATCCAAGAACTCCATTCTAGCAATGAATAGCTTTGCTTGTAAGTATGGAGGAAATTCGATGAAAGGCTGAATCAGGGTTATTAATGCAAAAATTAGGGTCTGGATACTGAATGGCTGTGAAATTTGGGGAATGGATTATATAAGCGACATAGAAAAACTAATTAATGTCTTTTACAAAAAGATTATGGGATTACCCCAGGTGGCATCCTCAGCTTTACTGCATGCTGAATTAGGACAACACTCATTAAAAAGTCTGATTGAACAAAGAGTAGTCATATATTGGTTAAAAGTATTTAATATGGAGACCAGAAGGTTACCCCGAATGTGCCTTGAAGAAGCAATAAATTATCAAAGCAGAAATTTAATTTTCCCTTCAATAAAAACAGTGGAAAACTTAATAAAATCAAATGGTTTGTTACACTGTATAACAGATACATTAATTAAGCCTTTTGAAGAGATTCAGTTTTGTATTAAAATTAGAATAAGTGATATAGCCCAACAGACGATCTGCCTACTTTGGTCCATGCCTTTGTTACCTCCCGCCTTGACTACTGCAACTCCCTTTACCTAGGGCTTCCTGGGGTTGAGATTTTCCGCCTGCAGCTAGTGCAGAATGTGGCAGCCAGGCTGTTGATGGGCTCCTCTAGGTCCAGTCATATAATGCCTGTGCTCCGCGGTCTGCACTGGTTGCCAGTTTGCTGGTGAATCTCCTTCAAGGTCGGTTTGCTGACCTATAAGGCCCTACATGATCAGGGACCTGTTTACCTGAAAGATTTCCTTCACCCCTACTGTCCCTCCCACTTTCTCCGATCCACTGACAAGGGATTGCTAGAGATTCCCAGGGTTCATTTAAAAACCTCAGGGGCCAGATCTTTTAGTTTTATGGCCCCAACTCTGTGGAATTCTCTACCTCATCAGGTGCGGGATAGGTCCAAAGTTTTAAAGAATCTTTAAAAATTTACCTCTTTAGCAAAGCATATAATGATTTTAATATTGTTGATTAGTCTAATTGTATTTATTGTTTTATCTAGTATTGTACAGGCGCCTTGGTTTTAGAAAGGCGCCTTATATAAATAAATAAAGATTGAAGATTGAAGAATGACCTAGAAGTATATGCAAACTATAAAATAAGCAAATGGATGGCCCCAAATAAAAAGGTGTTTGGGTCTGAAAAATATTTGTTGCAAATTAAATATCCAAAAAAGAAGGCAGTTATTTATAAAATACAGCTTTACTCAGTTTACTCGGTTTGCTTAGACAAAAGAAGGCTAATAGCCCATCAAGATTGTCCCCCACAAAAATGTGGGATATTACTGCTGAAAATGATTATAGCAAAGCCACAAATCCAGACCTGCTTTAAAACTTTCTAATGTGGTAGCATCAATTAAGTTTTGTGGTAATGTATTCCAGAGTCTTGGAGCTGTTAGTGAGAAAAAATTATGCCTCTTGTTTGTTTTTACTGTTTGAACTAATAATTGTTTATTGTACAGTCTCATGGAGGTATGTCTAAAGGTGTAGCTAATCCCACCTTGACACATCAAGTTTGGATCTTTAAGAATTTTAAAAAGAAACAGCAAGTCGTCCATAATCCTTCTAGTATGAAGTGAGTGTAAACCTATTTTTTGTAGTCTAGTTGAGTACTCCTTGGAGGACAAGTGAGGTGTCATTTTGGTGGCCTTTCTCTGAATTTGCTCTATACGAGCAATATCACCCTTCAGATATGGTCTCCAAAATGGGGAACCATAATCAGAGTATGGTCTTGCAAGTTTTGTAACTTTAGAATACTGATCAGAGGAACGTAGTCTGATATTTACCAGAATACCAAGATTGCATTGGGTACTTGAGGACCTAATTGAAAATTTATTTAAGAAGTATGTTGCTTTTAAATTATTTTTACCATATTGAAGGACAGTACATTTTTCAATGTTAAAGGACATTCCATTGCTCTGTGCCCAATATTCAATTTGTCATAAGTTGCTGGCAAGTTTTGCCTGATTTGAGATATTATCCACTCTCCCAACCAGTTTAGTATCATCTGCAAATTTAGACAAAACACAGTGTGAATCTGCTTGCATGTCACTAATAAAAACATTAAACAATGTTGGACCCAATACTGAACCCTGAGGGACTCCACTAGTCACTGAACCAGACATAGACCATGTTCCATTTATTGAGACCCACTGTTATCTATTTGATAGCCATGCCTCTACCCATTTAACTAAACATGGAGAGAAGCCACAATTTGAAAGTTTTTGGACTAGTAAATGATGAGATACTCTGTTGAAGGCTCGACTATAGTTCAGTAGGATCACATCCATTGGAGTACCCTGGTCGAGTCCAAGACTATATGATTATAAAAAGAGATTAGATTGGTAGTACACAAATGGCCTGGTCTGAAGCCATGCTCTGATAAGTCCTGGATATTAAGTGCAACCATTTCTGACTATAAATATGATTTTATTATTCTTTCCATTATTTTACTTGTAATTGAAGTGAGACTAATGGGTCAATAGTTCTCAATATTGGACCAGGTGGCCTTTTTGAAAATAGGTGTTATAGTTGCAGTCAACCAATCTAAGGGGATTAAGCTTGTGGATAGGGCTTTATTAAAGATTATAGATAATGAGAGTAGTATTGCATCTGACACTCCTAATATTAATCTGGGGTTAATACTGTTGGGCCCTGGGCTAGTATTCTTCTTTAAATACATTAATGCTTGGGCTATGTCTGATGTAGTGATGTGGTATGGACAAGGTGTGTGAGTAGAGAACCTAGAGGGTTTGGACATCATCTTATTAGAAAACATAGAACAGAAGTATTTATTAAAGTATTAAAGTATTTATTAAAGGACTCAGCAGTGTCCTTGTCAGAGGTTAATGGAGAGCTGTTAATGATAAGGGGACCTATTTGCCTTGTACATCCTTTTTTACCATTTAGATATGAGAATACAGCTTTGTGGCTATCGTTGGAATGGGCAATTCTGAATTCCCGATTTCTCTTTGAACGTTTAATTAGGGCCTTAAGGTTCTTTAATGCCTGTTTATATTTTGTATATATTCCATCCTTCTTTTAGTCATTGCATGATTTAAGTTTTATGAATAGTTTTTCTTTGATTTTAATATGCGATTTGATAGTTTTGTTTAGCCAAATAGGGATTTTACCCTTCTTGTTGTACTTTTTTTCTCTGGGGTACATGTGTCATCTCGAGTGCAGCTAGAGTGGATTTAAATATGTTCCATGCCTCATCTACTGTCAGGTTGGACAGGATTTATTTTATTTTTTATTTATTTATTTGTTGAATTTTGGTAACTGGGTAGGCCCACTAAGACAAGATGGTCACTTTTTCAGGGACGACCTGGGAAATGTAATACATTGGTAGTGCAAGGCATTGAGAACAATACATTCACTTTAAACATTGGTACTAGAGAACAAGATAACAAACAAACAATGCGTATGAGGGTACACAAGGAATAAATAATGCAGTAAATATAAGGCAAATTCAGTAATAGCAAAAATTCAAAAACAGGCAGTAGTCAGAGAAACACAGATACCTTGTACACAACTTTTAGGTCATGTTTTCACTAAATATTATACAATAAACACAGTAAGCACATATAGCAGGCAAGATGGGAAGCCAGGCAACAGATATGGTAGAGCAAAGTTTAGTGAGGAACTGAGGTTGGCAGGACTGAGATGACAGATTTCCAAGGATGTGCGAAAGCAGGAGCATTGTGTGGCAGCAAGGAGAGGTAACACAGACACCTGAAAAATTGGTAGAGAGGTGATGGCCAGAATGGTTGGGGGAAGAGAGTTCCAATAGGATACAGCTGAGAAGGCAAAAGACCTCTGGGCCATGGTGAGCCTAGTATTAGGCAGGAGGAAGAGAGACAGTGAGGCAGATCTGAGAGAGCGACTTGGGTGCTTGTGTTGCACTAGGTCAGCAAGACATGGTGGGGTATATCGGTGTATCGACTTATGAGTGAAGCTTAGTGTAGAATACAGTAGTTTTTAGTCATAAGGTAGTCACCCTAGGGAAGATAATATATTGCAGTGGTAATGACGAGCATTGATCCCCAAAGGATTTCTTCCCAATGAATATGGTTTAACTGATAAATGATCTCCTTAAAATTAGCCTTTAGATAATTATGGTGAACCAGGCAATTTGCAGGATGGTAATTGTCATAAGATAGGTTAAACTGAAGTGAGTTATGGTCACTATTACCTAAGGGATCTTTAACCTGTATGTTGGGAATTTGGTCCTCAATATTGGTAAGTAAAAGATCCAATATGTTATTTCCCCAGGTGGGTTCAGAAATGAACTACCCCATCCGTAGGCCGATTATGGTAGAAATTAAGCTTTTCTCAACTTTAGAGCTGCCAGATGATGTCTTCCAGTTAATGTGTGGCATATTAAAATCTCCTAGGATTACAGTGTTACCTCTGCTAGATAGGAGGGAGATAGCATGAATAAGCTGGGAGGTGTAATTTGAATCTGCTGAAGGAGGTCTATAACAATTGCTTATAGTAAGTTGAGAGAGTCCCTTAAATTGAATTTGTACCCAAATGCTTTCAGTATCAAACTGTTGGGGAACTGCAAATGAGAGGATATCATCCCTAACATATATACAGACACCCCTCTTTCTTTAAAGTTCTATCCTTGTGATACAGTTCATAGCCAGGTATGTTCTTAATCCAGGCAGAGAAAGAGTCCCACCATGTTTCAGTGGCCGCTATAATCCCAATACTGGACTGTCTGCATTTAGCTTCTAATTCATCTAATTTAGCAAGATTTAGCGATCTTGCATTGAAGGACGGAATTTTACAGACCTGACTAGCGGGACTTCTGTGTACCGAGCAATACACAGGCTGTTTGTTAGGTGGCTTACAACTTTTTAGAGATTGAGGGACAGATATTCAAAACTTTGCCCTGGGGCTAAATTAGCACTGCCTGGCAGGCAAACTTAGCCTGAAGCACACAGCAAGCAATATTCAAAAGGAATAGCCTGGGGCAAACAGCTTCTGAATATAGCATGGGAATGAGGCCGGGCAAACTGGGCTGGGAGTGCAGGGCAAACATAGCCCTGGAATAAGACAGCACTGAATATAGCAACCAGGAAGTGCAAACCACAACAATAACACAGTGCACAGCGAAATGGATGTAGGTAGAGGTGAACCATGTGGCCAATGTGTGTGCCAGCAAATGCATGGACCCAGTACAGCTGCAGGCAGCAGCAGATGTGAAAGAACAGCGTTCAAAACTGTATAATATTCCCCAAACCGTTAGCACTGCGCTAACACATTTGTGTGGCTTTAGCATGGAGCCAAGCTGTTTGCCCGGTGCAAACACATTTGCCCGGTGCTAAACTTTGCCATATTCAAAAGTGACATGCAAATGAACTTACTTAGGTAGTCCCCGGGCAAACATCCAGATTAGCATCTCATTATACCCTGATTTGCATGCAGTTTGCCCAACGTTACTGCAGGGTCCCCAGCTCCACATGTAGGTCATTCTGGAAGTACAGGGCTGGCCAGGTCTGGCCGCAGCTCCACCTGTAGGTCAGTCTGACAGTGCATGATGGTTGCTGTAGGCTACATGTATGCAGTACAGCATAGCATTGTGTACCACAGGGGACAACACAGAATAGGCACAGGCAGTGGTGGTGATGCATGCAACTGTCCACTGTAGGGCATGCTACAGTGCACAGCAGACACTACAGTAGCAAGAGGGCCATTAGTGTGTGGGACACAGCAATTCCTATGGTGTGTAGGGTAGTGATGACCACTGCACTGTACATAGTGACAAGCCCACCTTGCAGGGGTGTACTGCCAGTGGACATTTCTGTCACACTGTTGTGTGTCCCACAGATGCTGCACCTCTGGCATGGGATGCTCATAGTGACATAGAAATGGCTGGCTGTGTGCGCTGTGGTGTATGTACAGTTGTGCAGTATGTGACTTGGGGGGCATCTATGATCAGACAGGCACACTGGTACTGGGGTATTCCCAATACTGGCCCATGTGCACTGTGTGCTGTGTCCTAGCCTTGTGACCACACCCAATCTGTGGTGAGGCCTGGCCACCCATACACCCTCCCCTCAGCACCCACCATGCCCACAGTGCTGCACGAGTGTGCTGGCATCTGTTGGTCACCACAGATGTATGGGCTGCAGGCCTGTGCTGTATGGCCAGTCTACCATGGTGGCTCCTGGGGCCGGGTCACCACATACTGCCTGGCATGGCTAGGACTTATGGAAGCAGTTGCCATCATTGTGGTGCCATCAATGAGCAGCATGTTTCCTCCATCTCTGGCTTTATCTCTGTGTCATAGTCATATGTTAGGGTTGCACAAGGCTGCACTAAAGCCGCGATAATGCTGCACAAGGCCTCAATGTTGTGCAAAGCTGTTTGCCCAGAGTTAAGACCAGCTTTTCCTGGGTGGTAATTTGTACCATGCAAAGGGTCACACTAAGTCACGCTAAGCACCTTGGTAGCTTCTTCTTCATTATCCCATAACACCTGTATTAGGTGTTCAGTGTGCCCCTTGCATGTAATTATGGTTTGCCCGGCACTAATGTGATTTGCGCATGCTATTTGGCCTTTTGAATATAGCAGATCCGCGCTAATCCCACGCTAAACCTGTGCAAACGGTTTGCGCACTTCACAAAGCTTTGAATATCTGGGCCTTGGGATCATCCCCAATCACCCCCTTACTAATAAATTTAAATGCTGGTTAATAAAGCTAGCAATATTCCTACACAAGAGTGAGCTGCCCCTCCTACTCCCCCCTCCTACTGAATATCATAAAAGTAAACACGAGTTAATAATTAAAAGGGGCAAAGACAGCTCCAGTGGCAGGTGATGATGTGATTTACGTCAAGATGACATTAAACATATATTACTTATGTGCCCCTTATATGAAGAAATAAGAAAAAGGCTTTGGGAGAAATAATAGGATTTTTGTATTTGACTTCGGAAGAGATACTGAGCCACTTGTTAAATTCACACTCTGTATGAATCCTGGAAAAGGTAGCTACATTTCTGAAATATGTGGATAAAATGAAATTGCATCTAAGAATATCAAATAGACAGAGTAATAAAAAAAGATAAGCAGGAACTATTAATGATAATCTTACAAAACCTTTTTTTGATAATAGTAAAGTGGTACCATGTAGGACAAATATATATTTGTATGATTTTAAATAACCCATGTTGTGTGTATTTTATTTTATGAAATTATATTTAATACAACTGTATGGATACTGGTATTTTACCTTTGTAATGACATAACTTGTCAACAATAAACTTTTACCTACTTACCTAGTCCTGACCTGAATAGCGGGACGTCTGTGTACTGAGGAATACGCAGACTGTTTGTGTAGCTTTTAAATATACCATTGTGTTTAGTACTTTATCCTATGTAGTTCAACTGCAAAGGGGTATTTTTAAGTATTTTTACATATTATAACAACAGTTCACAACAGCACTAAGTGCAAGTGAGCAGTCATGTGACCCCTGCACTTCCTGGTTTGTGTGAACAGGGTGAGCACATGTGGGTGGCAGTGCACAGACACACATAGGGACACGTGTATTTGGTGCATGTCTGGTGGGTTCCAAGGGAGACAAAGGTATGGATGTCTGTTAGTAAACACCTACAACTGACAAAACTAGTGTAGCCATCACTACACTTAGGATATAGGCCTATAGCTCTCTCTGAATAGCAGTAACAAACAGCAGTGACACTACATAGTCTACACACCTTGGATCTCCCTCACTTCTTCTGAATACATAGTTTTACACCAGTTGTGTTTGGATACACCTTCTATTGTGTACTGCATAATCAAGGTACTTAAAGGATCTTAATATGGATGATAAAATAAGTTTGGAAGGGGATATTGGCATCAAATGCAGCAAATGTAGCATGTATCTTTTTAACTCCATATAATTAAACAATGACCTATTCACCTGGGTTTATACATATCCAACCTTGAAGGTCAGATTGTTTTAATAAATAGCAAACTGAATTTGATTGAATCAAACCAGCATGAAATGAAACAAAAATACTGAGACTCAGTAATACTGGAGGTGTCCCCCCACAAGGCATTTTACAATTGGTGAAAACCCAGGGCCAGATTTCCAAAGGGCCCTTAGATCCAAGCAAGCTGTGTCAAACAACCAACTTGAGCCAGATCTAGGTACACCAAATATTGTGCGCCATATTTTGGAAGAAAATTGGTATTTATGACAAAGTCCCCCAAACTGACACAAGAGGTCCAATGCGCAACAAAATGGCGTAAGGGATGAGAATGATGCAAGCTGCATCAAAATAAATGGTGCAAGTTGAGTCAAAAATGGCACATGTTAAGTCACAAAAATGACTCAAGGAATGAAAATGATGCAAGCTGAGTACAAAAATGGTGCAAGTTGAGTCAAAAAAAATGACTGAAGGAAGAAAAATACGCAAACTGTGTACAAAAATGGTGCAAGCCGAATAACCAAAATGGTACAAGCTGAATCAGAAAAATGACTCAAGGAATGAAAATGATGCAAACTAAGTACAAAAAATGGTGCAAGCTGAGTAACAAAAAAGGCGCAAGTTGAGTAAAATATGACGCAAAGGATGAGAATGGGGCAAGCTAAGTAAAACAAAACTGCAGATGAAATGGCCAAAACTAAGCCCCAAAATGTTCTAAACTAGTTCTGCATGAGAATACTTGCCCTTAGTAGTAGCATAGTTGTGTCTGACCACCTGCTTTGGGTCTCTTTATATGCTTTAGTGTCCCTTAGACCAGCTCTGGCTGGTCTAACAGCGACAGGCACCTTAGGCACAAGGACATGACTACATTCTTCGAAAATCCCAAATAAGGGGCTGGTGCATCATTTCTGTGATTCAGGCATCCCTTCTGACATGGCACAGGCATTTCTTTGGTGCAAGCATGGGGCAAGCCACTCTGGTGCATGCAGACCTGTTTTTGCCCCAATCACCATTTGAAAATCAAAATTGGTGCAAGGTTTGATGCATCCTGCTTCTTGTGTCAGTTGTTTTTGATACAGGCACCCTGCGTCACTCTCTGGCCTTTGAAAATCTGGCCCTCAGTCTCTCAGAAAGATGGCACCTCCCCTTTAATTAACCTAAATGCCAACAAAAATGCTGTGCAGAAAAGGGATAGGGATGAGGAGCATTATGATAATGTCCTGACTGAGTCTGATTGGACAGAAGTAGGTTTTAAGTGCAAACACAAAAAAGGTCACCTCCCCATGCTAATGGAGACTATCCTGAAGGAGAGGCTGGTGGCCCTCTTAGAGGCCAAAGGACTACAGGACAGCAGACAGCATGGCTTCATACGTGGCCGATCCTGCCAAACCAACCTAGTCGGGTTCTATGACTGGGTAACTAGGCAACTGGACAGGGGACATGCAATAGATGTCCTGTATCTGGACTTCGGTAGGGCATTCGACTCAGTGCCACATGGAAGGCTGGGAAGGAAGTTAGTAGGCACAGGAGCAGGTGCAATGCTGGTGAGATGGGTAGGAAACTGGCTGCAGGGAAGGCAACAGAGGGTGGTGGTGGGTGGGGAGCTCTCACACCCAAGGGCAGTGACGAGCAGTGTCCCACAGGGCTCGGTGTTGGGACCAGTGTTGTTTGGGATATTCATTGCAGACATATCATGGGACATCAAGAGCAAGATCAGTCTGTTTGCTGATGATACCAAGGTTGGCGGTGGTGGATGACCTAGGGGGATGGCAGGGGTTGCAGGATGATCTGGCAAAGCTTGAAACCTGGTCAGACACCTGGCAACTGGGCTTTAATGCCAAAAAGTGCAAGGTGATGCATTTTGGGATGAAGAACCAAGGAGGACTTACCAGCTAGGGGAGTGCAGCTAGCCCAGACAGAGGAGGAGAAGGATCTGGGTGTGCTCATCACAGGGTCAATGAACAACTCGGCACAGTGTAGGAAGGCAGCTGCAAGGCCAACAAAATGCTGGGTTGTATTGCAAGGGTATATCCTCAAGGAGGGGAGGTGATTCTGCCACTGTATAGGTCATTAGTTAGACCACACCTGGAGTACTGCGTGCAGTTCTGGCATCCGTATCTGAAGAGGACATTAAGTTACTGGAGGGAGTGCAGCACAGGGCGACAAAGATGATCAAGGGTCTGGGGACTTATCATATGAGGAGGAGTTGAAGAGTTGAACATGTACTCACTGGAGGAGAGGAGAGACAGGGGGACATGATTGAAACCTTTAAATACATGAAAGGAATAAACAAGACAGGTACAGAGGGCTGGTCAAAGTAAGGAGGGAGGGCCACCAGGGGCCATGATATGAGACTGGAGCGAGGAAGGTTCAGGAGGGAGATGAGGAGACACTTTTTTACAGAGAGGGTGGTGGCTGGGTGGAATGCGTTACCTGCAGAAGTGGTATGCAGTAGAACAGTGGACTGCTTCAAACGAGGATGGGACAGGACAAGGGGGAAGGTTATTGAAGGGGAAGGGTGGAAGGGAGGGGCAGCTGCAGAATAAGGGGTGCTAGCTGCACATTCGAGCAGACTTGATAGACCTCTAGGCCTTTATCTGCTGGCAAATTTCGTATGTTCGTATGTACTTTGAAATCTCATTAAGAAATCTTTACTCAATCTTATGTGATTCAAGTCCTGACTATTTGGAACCTCAGGTCAAGCCCAAGACCACCACTACGGCTTCTGGTATTACTACAAATCTGATTGATATGGATATAGACAATGTGCATAACATTAGTAATCAGTCACAGCTGGCCCCAAACCCCTCCACCACTGCTTTACCTGTTACTAGAAACACCACACCAACTCAGACCCACCTAACATTAAAAGGAAGTGCAGATAACACCAACGCATCTCCTAGTGAACCAGACATTGTTCCCATAAATTCCCAAGTAGCTACTCTTCGACAAATTTATGTTTTGGGGGATTCAATGACTAAATACATCAACAAAACTATATGTGGTCCCAATAAGGCTAATCGTTCCAGCTACAGGGGAGCTAAGATCGATGATATTACCAACATGTTGGACAACATTTTACCTTTCATTGGCAACTGCCCTCTTGTTGTACTCCATGTTGGAACAAATAACATTGGCAGCTCTACTATTGTCTGTTCAAGCAGACTTTACCAACTTATATGAACATACAAACATATGAAGATGCCAGCAGAAGAAGACCACTTGGTCTTTCAAGTCTGCTCATATTGCAGGGTCCACAGCTTGAGCTAATGTCTCTGACCCCACTCCTCACATCCTCCCTACCCATGATCCTTACTTTCCCCCTATGCCTATCCCAGCCTCTCGTAAAGCTGCCCACTGTCGTCAATGAGATGACCTCTTCCGGCAGTGCATTCCAAGTGTTCATCACCCTCTCTGTGAAGAAGTCCTTCCTGACCTCCATCCTAAACCTCCCGCCCTCCAGCTTAAGACTGTGCCCCCTCATCTTATGATCGCCACTCAGCTTAAAGAGACTCTCCTTATCAACCTTATTTATCCATTTCAAGTACTTGAAGGTCCCAATCATGTCCTCTCTCTCTCTCTCCTGTCCTCCAGGAAGTACATGTTCAGTGCCCTCAACCTCTCCTCATATGCCTTACCCTGCTGACTGGCTATCATCTTTGTAGCTCTCCTCTGGACCTTCTCCAGCAGGTTAATGTCCGTTTTGAGGTGTGGGCACCAGTACTGAACTCCATATTCTAGATGCGGCCTTACCAGTGACATGTATAAGGACAGCATAACCTCCTCTCTCCTACTACTGATCCCCTGGATAAGCATCTCAGCATCGTGTTTGCCTTTGCTGCTGCCTTCTTGCACTGTGTGGAGTGCTTCAGGTCACTAGTGATCATCACTCACAGGTCCTTCTCCTCCTCTGGTACAGATACTCAGACTCCACCCAAGTAGTACTCCGACTTGGGATTCTTGGCTCCAGTATGCATAACTTTGCATATTTTTGGCATTGAAGCTGAGCTGTTAGATCCTGGACCACCTCCCCAGCTTTTTCAGATCTTCCTGTAGGTCCTGTATCCCTTCAGCTGTGTCCACTGTCCCACAGAGCTTGGTGTCATCCATGAATAGGCACATTTTGCCCTTAATGCCATCCCCAGTGTCATTGATGAAGACATTTAACAACACTGGCCCCAGCACAGAGCCCTGTGGGACCCCACTGGTTACCTCTCTGGTACTAGGTAACTCTTCCCCCACAACTACCCTCTGGGTTCTGTCCCTCAGCCAGTTTTCCACCAATCTGGCCATATTTTCCCCAACCCCAAGATCCACCAACTTCCTGATCAGCCTTTTGTGGGTTACAGAGTCAAAGGCTTTGCTGACATCAAGATAGAGGATGCCTACTGCTTGGCCCATGTCTACTGTCTTTAGTGACACAGTCAAAGAAGTCAATCAGATTCGTTTGACAGGATCCCCCCCCATCAACCCATGCTGCTTCGCATCCTGGAGACCATGTTCCTCTAGATATTCCACCAACCTTTCCTTTGCTATGGTCACCATAAGCTTGCCCACAATTGAGGTCAGACTGACTGGTCTGTAATTCCCTGGGTCATCCTATGCAGCAAACTGGAATCTATGGGTTGCACCATATGTATTTCAGAAATACTCCCAGTGCCACGAGCAGTACACTACAAAAAACAAAAAATAAAGGCAGCTAATGAATGATTACAAAAATGTACATTACAAAAAAAAAATACAATTGTCACACACACACTGGGAGGAATTTGAAAACCGATGCAACCTTTTCAGCTGGGTTGTGCTGCACCTCAGCAGGCAGGAAAACTTCGTATTGGGGAAACAAATTAAAACATATATAGAAGATGCTTTAAACTAGCACCAGGGGCCTTGGGAAGTCAGTACTCTAACAGATACTCTGATACTCAATTTACTAATACTACACATAAACTAAAAATCATGTTCTTTAAAGCATGTAGCATAAATGCTACTAAGATCTCTGAACTGGAAGCAGTGTTATTTAGGGATAACCTAGATATTATTGCAGTCAATAAAACATGGTGGGACAACTCTAGTGCATGGTTTTAAGAAATTAGAGGGTTCAAACACTTTTCCAATAACAGTAAGTGTACAAAAGGTGGGGGAGTATGCATTTTCCTAAAAGACAATAAAGAATGCCATCATGTATTTCCATGTAACACTATTGACAATGAAGTGGAAAGTATCTGGTTCAGGTCACACTGAACAAAAGCCAGCAATCTGTAATCCTGGTTAGCTCTATAGACCCCCAAACTCGAGCCACAAGTATAGTGAAGCCCTGGCCAAAGAAATTACTGACTTTGCAGATACAAGGGTAGCTGATATCCTGGGAGATATGATCCTTCCAGGTATAAACCGGAAACTTCTGACTGGAATAAATAACACAGAACACATGTTCATCAACTCCATAGCCTCAGTTAACCCAATTGATAACATTTCCCACTAGAGGAGAAAATATCTTAGACCTGATCATAACAAATGAAGAAAATGTAGTACAGGACATCAGGCCTAACTGCACATTGGGGGGCTAGTGATCATATCAGTATCACCTGTGGCATCAACAACATTACGTGCAAATCATCCATTCCACAGAAAATTAAAAATTTCAACAGAACTGATTTTAATAACATTAATCGGTACCTTAGTAATATAGACTGGGACACAGAAATGCACGAGACAGCTACAGAAGATGGGCCATTTAAAAAAATCACATACTAACTGTTGAATACAAGTTTAATCACAAATCAAAAAAAGGGGAGAATACCAATGTAGCTAACTGGAGCAGTTAAAAAACAAATAAAAGCTAAAGAAAAATCTTATTCCAAACTGAAAAAGAACATTAATTCTGAAAATTATACAAAATATAAGGATGAGGTTAAATATTAAAACATCTAATCAAATTGGAAAATACAAAGCCAGAATTCAGGATTGTCAACACTAGGGACAATAATAAATATTTTTTGCTTACGTAAACTGTAAAAAGAATAACAAAATTGATGTGGGCCCAGTAGAGAAGAATGGCCTCATTATAACTGAATTTAACAGCTATTTCTACTCTGTTTTTAATAAAAAAGGCATTACATATTACAACCTAGGCATAGCCCACAGCTACTTCAGCTATAAAAAATGTAGGGTTAACTCATCTGCTAGACAGGACAATCTATCCTCTAGAATAAAAAGGAAATGGTGACAAGTCTGCTAAACCCAATAACAAATATATCCAATAAACCTATCACATCAGGCTCAGTCCCTCTAGATTGGAGAACATCTATAGTCGTCCCCATATATAGCAAACTCTGGTCAGAGCCAATATGACTGTGGAGAGCTTTCAAGAGTGGTAAGAGCAGTGAACAGAATATGCTGTGCTCTCGCTGCACAGGAGTCAGCAGTAATACTGCAGTGATTACAGTACTGTGCATGCATGGTACTCACACATGTGCAGTTTGCCCTGGGGTTAGCCTTGCGCAACATGGCGGTGCTGACATAACTATGTGTAACAACCCAGTCCCCTTGGGTTACTAGAATCCCATTAGTACTAGTCTTAGGCAGGTAGGAAAAGGCAGCTGGTGGAGAGCTCATTCGGGGCTTTCTACATAATGACGGCATTGTTTACTCAGCTAGCCTGAGAGAAGGGTGATTATAGCATTTAGAACTCTCACAGCAGCATAACCATTTTAGACTCAGCTGCTCTCAGGGAGCTTAGAATATTAATCAGTAAGTTCAAGTGTGGCAGTCAGAGTGGCAGGAGGTCTGCCATTGGGGCTCTGTCAAAGGGAGCCCTGGTATTTGTCTTATTTTTATATATTTATTGAGTTCTTGGATAATACCTGTGAGTGGATGCTCTTTTGTAGGTTCCCTGTCGGTTGAACAGAAAATAGCAGAGAACAACAATTAATACATTTACAGAAATAGTACAGTAAGTAACAGAAAGGGTCACACAAGTAGGCACTGCTGAGGCATTGTGCAACATATGCCTGTGTCCATGAGTGATTTCTCACCCTAGTTTGGTAAAATCTTCAGTTTGCCTGCAGGACTCTTTAGTTTCACTCCAGAGGAAGTGAGAGGGAATGCAATTCTTGTGGATCCAATGGGCAATTCCCTGAAGTTAAACACCCTTTGTTTGGACTCTGTGCTGCAATTTGTTACTAGCACCTAGCCAGAGTCTGTAACAGAATCCCCTCCCCATCATCTTCTCCTGCCCTCTCCTCGACAGTATCAAAACTGCGATAACAGCATATGGCCTGCCTCTTCTATATGCTAAGACCCCTTCTTACCTACTCTCATTCCCCCAGTCCCAATTATCCTATCTATATCATACTCCTGCACACGCATTCTACCCCATCCTCTACCCTTACCCTCCTATCTATATCATACTCCTGCACACGCATTCTACCCCATCCTCTACCCTTACCCTCCTATCTATATCATACTCCTGTCCAATTATTCTACCCCATCCTCTACACTTACCCTCCTTCTTCTTTTTACATATTCTCACTTGTCTTTGCATTTATATCCATATTAATTTCCCATACCTGTGCTGTGTGTATACTTAGTCTCTTGTGTAGGCATGCTTAGAAGAAACAACTCCTTAACTACTCCAATAGCTGCTAGTCGGCACCTTATCATGAAAAGTCTTTTGTAATCAATGTATGCACTTTATTCAGCTACTTTTGCTAATGAATACCTTATGTAATGTCCTAATGAGGTTGTATATGTCTCAGGACCTCCTTGTGAATGAGCATTGCTTAATGGAGTTTTCCTGCAATAAACTTGAACTTGAACTTGAATAATCCAAGTCCTTTCAACTGTTAATTTTTTTTTCTCTCATCCCTCCTTGCCCTGACCCTTCCCCTTGGCCTCCATCAAGGCTTATAACAGCCATCTCTTCTGTTCCTCTCTCTCAGGCTGATCAGAGCCCACTGAGCTGGTACTGCTGATGCAGTCCCCTCCACAAGCAACCCACCTGCCTAGGACCGGCTGGGAAGGTGCCTGCTGCCCACGCTCCTCCTTGGCCCATAAGGCAACATCTAGTCCTGGACACTGAATAAGGGAAAGAGGATTTTTTGAGCCTTCCTCCCAGTGGGAACTGAAAGATTCCAGACGGCCCAGAGCGCTGACATTGGTTTCCTGACCAACGCTGAAGCCAGTGCAAAAATCATTGGACTAGGGCATAAGACTGCTGAGAAACACTGACCTTTGATGTTTCTTCCTTTTAGCAGCTGTGTAGAGAAGTTCTGATCTTTCTGCTTGCCAGTTCACTCAGTTGCACACTGCTGTGAGCAGCTCAGTACAGAGCAGCATTTGCATAACCTGCACTAGCCTGTCCTGGTTTTTTTGTGTCTACTTTTTCATTTGCAAATTATACTGTAAAGCCACTAGAGGGCAACAACACATGTAGGTTGCAATCCTCTACCCACTAGTCTCCCCTAACACTTCTAGTCCTGGGTCGTTCATACCTAAAGTAAATAATCAACATCCTAACATTCAGTGGTGTGATCCATATCTGTAAGCCTGTACAAAGTCTCTACTACCTTACTCAGAATGGTTTTCTTCTCCCTCCTATTCACACTCTTCCTGGTTCTTACCCTTATCCCAGTCTCCCTCTCTACACCCATTTCCACTTCTCTCACCCCTTCCCTTCCAGAAATCTCCCTCATTCTGTCAATCACCCCTACAGCCCCCCTTGTAAGCAGACCCCACTTCCCCTACTACCCTCCAGCATCTGTTTTTCCTTCCTAGTCACTTTGTCTTTCTTCATTTCCTTCTCTTCTTCTCTCCACCCCTCCATCTTCCCCTTCCTCACGTATTTCCTACTCCAGTTACAAACGTCCTAAACTACTCTATTTCATCCTTGCCCTCCTCCTCCTTCTTCTTTCATCAGGGAACATCCACCCCAACCCTGGCCCTATTTCTTCTCCTACCCTGGCTCCTTAGCCAAATAACATGTCTCCAAACCCTACTCCCACTACAACCCTCCCTAACGGGTTGAAGCTCCTCCACCTGAACATCTGCAGCCTGTTACCCAAAATCAACCTCCTACAAACTCTTGTGATTTCACACACCCATGATATCCTAATTATTGGCTCAAAAATAGCACCCCTGGCAGTGCCATTGCTATTCCTGGGTATTCCATCTCCAGATAAGATCATTTGGGTCATGGAGGAGGGAGTGGCCATGTATATACTGTCCTCTCTCAGTTTACTACCACCCTATCTGCATCCATCCCAGCTACCTACGAAGCCCTTGTCACCTGCATTACCCTTCCTTTCTCAATCCCAATCTTTGTGGCTGACATCTATTGCCACCCAAGCATCCAACCCTCGGTCACGACTGAACTCTTTGCCAGTATCACCTCCCTCTCACAATCTGGTGAACTTTTCATAATGGGTGACGTGAATCTAAATTGGTTGTCTCCCAAGTTAAACAAGCTACGCAATGATGTCGCTGCTCTAAACCTCACTCAACTTATACATGAGCCCACACGCTCTAATCCCAAAACACAAAACCACACCCTGCTTGACTGCCACTCACAACCCACCCACACCGCATCATTCAATCTGGTCTCCTCCCTGATCTCCTTAGTGACCATAACCCCACTTTCATTGTTAGTAAGGTTCATCGCCCCAAACCTTCCCTTAAAATCAGCTCCAGTCCTTCAAATCCTTAGACCTTACCTCAGTCAGCTCTGCACTCGCTTCCACCGACTGGGCCCCCTCTCCACTGCCATTTCTGTTGACCAAGAACTTGACTATTTTAAGGACAAATTCATTGCCACCTGGAAGGCTTTTGCTGGCTTCACCTCCCGGATCACCCCCGAACTCCTGGCCTGCTTCAGGGAGCGTGATCAGGCCTGGAGAAAACACAAATCTATTAAACAGCCAAATGACTATGCCAAGTACAGAATGCTATGCAATTCATGTACTAAAGCTAATAGACTGGCTACGTCTGATTATTTCAACTCCTCATTCCTGACTCACACAAACTCTCCATTTAAATTCTAGAGGGTAGTTCATGCCCTATTCTCTCCCCCATCTCACCCTCCCCCTCCAGTTCTCAAAATAAATAACTCCCTAGTTTCTTACCCTGGCTCCATGGCCAATGAATTTAACTCATTGTCTCCTAGCAGATGCCTGTAGTCATCAATAAAATATACTGGTGTGTCCTGGGGATGCCTGCAGAAGTCAGCTACTGATTCCCAGTGTGCCCTTGCAACATCTGGAGAAGCCACTTATATGTTTTAATATATAGTGTAACAGAATATAATATATATTTGACTGCATAGCACCATTGGAAATGTAATTTTATGCTGAACAACTTTGCCACCGATATTTTGTGTATATCATGTATACTTTAGGAGTTATTTGCATTTGTTTCTGGTATGGTGTATATGGCTTATGTTGCCTGTTTTAGTGAAAAAAATATTTGTTTTGCTGTTTCAACCAGCATAGAAAAAAAAATTACATATTATTTGCATACCACCATTGGAAAGGCAATTTTGTGCTGAACAACTTTGCCACTGATATTTTGTGTTATCATGTATACTTTAGGAGTTATTCGCATTTGTTTATGGTATGGTGTATATCGCTTATGCTGCCTGTTTTAGTGAAAAAATTTTTTTTTTGCTGTTTCAACCAGCATAGAAAAAAACAAAATTACATATTATTATTTGCATACCACCATTTGAAAGATAATTTTGTGCTGAATAACTTTGCCACTTATACTTTGTGTCTAGCACTTACGGTTCTTGAGCTATTAGGATTTGTTTGTGGCATGCTGACTATAGCTTGATTTTGCTTATAAAGGCACAGGATTTACTGTTGGCAGTATACAGGAGACAAGTGGTGCAACAGCAGAGAGCTCCTGTGGAGGCAATGAGTTAATGCCTACTATACCTCATGCGTCAAGTCTCTTGTAAATTCCCTCTCCCCATTGCCACCTACTAACTTCAGGCCTTCACCTCAGCCAGTGCCTACCCCTCCCCCATTTTCCTTTTCTACTATCTCCCCCGATGAAGCTCTTAATGCTCTCCAATCCCTCAACCCCTCTAAAGGCTCCTCACCAGACGAGCTCGATCCTAAACTTCTCTACCTTTCTGCTCCTGCAATTGCTTATCTTACCTCCCTAATCCTTAACCTGTCTTTTATTTCTGCCCAAGTACCCTCATCCTGGAAACATGCTGTAGTCCTTCCTCTCCCAAGGGTGGTGACACATCCACTCCTGGCAACTATCACCCCATTTCCCTCCTTCCTACCCTTGCCAAACTTCTAGAACATTCAGTTCTCTCTCAACTATCACCCTTCCTCTCCGATTCCTCCTTCTTCACCCCCTTCCAATCTGGTTTTCAGAAGAACCACTCAACAACCACCTCCCTCCTCAGGCTTATTGACTCCATCCTTTCAGGGATGGATGATGACCTGATCACCTTGGCCATCTTTGTAGACCTAGCCAAAGCTTTCAACACTGTTTCACATCCCCTGCTTCTTGATTCACTCTTCTCAGCTGGTCTTGCTCCCTCAGCCACCAACTGGTTTAAATCCTACCTCATTGGCAGGACCCAGTTGGTGAGAATCCTTGATTCCATCTCCCCTCCACTCCCCATCAACAGTGGTGTCCCTCAGGTCTCAGTGCTTAGTCCCCTACTCTTCTCCATTTTCCTTAATGATCTTCCAACAGCCTGCTCATCCTCTTCTATCCACATGTACGCTGATGATACTGTTTTGTACAGTTCCGTCAAAAACCTTGCTGCTGTGCAATCCAGCTTGCAGCATGACTTCAACCAAGTTCAGCTCTGGTTTATTTCTCACCAGCTTTTTCTAAACACCAAGAAGACAGTCTCAATAGGATCATCTTGGAGGACACCTCCTCATTTCGATATCTGGGAGTTTGGCTGGACCAGCACCTCAACTTCTCTGTGCATATTGATGCTATCCTGACGAAAATGCACCCCAAGCTTGGTGCTCTGTACATGAATCATAGTTGCATCCCACTGACTGCGAGTCGCGAAATTGTCCAGAAGATGATACTCCCCATCTTTGACTACTGTGACGTAGTCTATGGTGCTGCTTCCAGATCTTCCATGACCAAGTTGGGCACTCTCTTTAACTCCTTCTACCACTTTGCTATCGACTCCCCTTACCGCTCCCACCACTGTGAACTCTATCGCTCTCTAACCTTCCTTCCACTATCTCACAGATGCATCTCTCACTGTGCCAAACTAACCTTCAAATTCTGGTTTGGGGGGCTCCCCTCCTATCTCTCATCTTCTCTCTACACTCCACCTCCCCTCACCCACTCTCTCACATCAAATGATGCCCACACCTTGACAGTCCCTCGCCGCTCCACCTTCATCGGTCAGACTGATTTTGACCATCATTTCCCTAAAATTTGGAATTCCCTCCCCCCTGAAATACATCACTCCTCCAACTACTCCCTAACCTCTGCCCTACACAGTTACCTTTCCTTCAGCTGTTCCTGCTTTAACCCACCTTAATAACTATCCCCAGTTTCTGTCTTCCTACTATGACCCCCCCGGCAGGGTTTTCAACATCCTGAAGAGGGAAATCAGGAAATGGCTACCCCTTCAACTCATATTCAGTTCTTGCCTCTTCACCCTCTCTTCTCCTCCTGCCCTTCTGAGTCACCAGTGTGAACAGCCTAACCCCATCCTTTTTACTCCCACAGCAGTTGCGTACTACCTCGAGCCTGCTCCTGGCACACTCATGCATTATAAATGGTTCTATCATATTATTACAGTTTTGTATGTTCATATGTTCTTTTATATGATTTTGGACACGTAATTTACCCAATGTTCCACTACTGTTTATTGTACAATACCTTGTGTTCCAACTGTTGCAGAGTATTACAATGTTGTATTGTTTGTACTACCCACATACTATTGTAACTGATCATCCTTCACAACCCTATGTAACCCCTCCCCCCAGGTCACACCATGAGATGAGCAACTTTTTGTTCAGAGTGCCCTCCTGGTGAAACATTTCAATAAATAAATAAATTTCAACAAACTGCTTAAGGGCAACTCCAAGGAGGAACAAGGTCAAATTGAGGTACAAGGACAGTGCTGAGGCTATAAGTTGGCAATCACTGATACAATCAACCACCACTTCACCAACCTTGATGCATACAAGGTAGGGCTACCAACACCCATGCCTGTACAGACCTTTGATGAATCCCCGTCTGAACAGACCCCAATTTCACCTGAGAATGGTCAAGGTGAGTGAGGTCTGTAAACTTCTGATAGTCCTCAAACTCAAAGGCTCTGGTGGCCCAGATGGAATCAGCCTGAGGCTACTCCAGGAAGGTGCACTGTCCCTGGCCAAACCTCTGACCTGGATCATCAACAGATCTTTACTTGAAGGGTGTCACAACCTCACTCAGCAGGTCAGCCTTCTACTCCCAAAGTGCCAACCTCTGAGCATAGAATTGTGAACAGTTAACAGAACAAAGTAACCCTCTTGTCTGTTTTGTGGGTCCGAGTCACCTTTGTCCAAAGTTCTGGAGGGATTCAAACTGATAACCTCTTGTTAGCATACTCAATTGTCAGGCTCAGATAATTCTGTCTTTGGGGGGCCAGATATCTTTGCATATGGGCACCTAACCAGGTATTACAAAATGAACCCTTAGAACTCTATGCAAGACCTAGAGAACTCTTATCTGTTTCCCAGTTTGGTACCACAATAAGCTCATGCACAGTGTCAACTATAACCATTTAAGCTTCACTTATATAAAAAGAAGTTTCAAGGCACACCAGGCAGTTTCTGTTTTTAAAATATATCTTTACTTAAAAATAGTTAAAAATAGGAAAACAGAAATTAGAGAACAAGATATCCCGACACATACAGTCTTAAAAACAAAATAGGTTTAAAAGTGCAAATTCCTACAACCCATACACTCAGACTGTTCTTATCTAATGTATTCTTACTTTCTTAATCTTTCAGAGCTTCGATGTTCCTCTTTTCTCAGTCAGAAAATGAATGTCTCCCTGTAAGGTTTGCTCAGTATACTTAAAAGCAGTCTTGAGCCGGCCTTCTTTCTGAGGTCACTTAACACTGCCTTGGTGTATTAAAATTTATATTATATAACACAGGATGTCCTAATAAGATATTTTAATAAAATAGGTGACATCATGAATCTGCTCTCTTCATGTGATTCCCCCAAGCCAGTCTGTGATCTGCTTCACATAGACATCAACGTTTCTTTGATGTAATTCACTAGATACCCCAAGCAAATGCATATTGGACTTCCCACTTTAGTCTGGGACCTGCTTCACACAGACATCAGAATCTCTTTGATGGAATTTGCTGGATTCCTTGGAAGACACCCCAAACACATGCATAAGCTCCTTTCCGCATGACACCTAGTGCAAATCAAAGTATTTCCCTGAGGGCATTATAAAATGGATATATCAGTTCCTGGCTTCAAAGCAAATTGACAAGGTAATTGCATCTCAGATATCTGTAGTTTAACCTACGTCCTGTCCTTTGAACTTATACCTGGGAGGTTCTGATGTGTCAGTTTCAGCAAGACAGCAGTTTCTCCTAACAGACACTCCCCTACATATTTTATATTGCAGAAAAAATATCATATTAAAATCAGAACCAGCTGTCCATGTGCCACAAAGGGTACGTTCCATACCAGTGGAAGGCTGCCAACATGGTCCCCATTTATAAGGGTGGCTCTCGTGAACAAATTGGCAATTACAGGCCCATCTCCCTACTGTGTACCCTGGCCAGATTGCAAGAAAGGCTAGTTTATGGGCAACTGAGAGACTACCTGGAGCTCCACCAAATCCTAGCCCCTTTACAGCATGACTTTCGGGCAAACCATGGAACAGACATGGCACTCATCAAACTCACAGTAGACCTATTCAGGGCAATGGATGAGGGCATGTCGACGGGTGCTATCTTCATAGACCTGTCCAAGGCATTTGACCTTGTGGACCACAACCTTCTTCTTACTAAGCTTCAAGGCATTGAGCTTGATGCCCAGGCCCTAAACTGGTTCAAGTGTTACCTCTCAGGCCACTCCCAGAGGGTAATTTGGAAGAGAGAGCTTTCCTCCTCTTTACCCATCAAGGAGGGTGTGCCTCAGGGCTCAATTCTTGGCCCCCTTCCTGTTCTCTCTCTTCACAAATGACCTAAACTGGCACTGTGGGGATAGCTCAGTAGTTCAATATGCAGACAATACTGTCATCTTCTGAGCCAGGTCCACACCACATGATCTGGGCCCTCTCCTACAAGGGGACCTAAACACACTCGAGCCCTGGCTCACATTAAACAGAATGATCCTCAATGCAGCAAAAACTAAAGTCATGCTGTTTGGTTCTAGATCCCTTGGCCAGGATTGGACCAGTTCCCTAAAACTTACTACCCTTAGGGATAAACAAATAGACGTAGTTGACAACATAAAATACCTAGGGCTAACTATTGACCAGGGTATCACCTTTAGGCCTCACATTGACCAGGTAACAAAGTCTATCCATGTCAAACTTGGCACCATGTACAGGCTAAAAAACAAATTATCCCAGAGGCTAGATGAGCAATCACCTCCAGTGTCCTCCTACCCACATTAACCTATGCTGTCCCAGTAATCCAGGGCATGGCAAAGGGTGAGGTTAGCAGGCTTCAGGTCCTGTACAACAAGGTCGTGAGGTTTGCGACAATGTGTCAACCAAGAAGCGACCCCTGTATCTCACTAGCCCAGCTGCAATGGCCTTCTTTTGAGGCTTGTCTACAGTATCCCCTGCTCTGCCATGCATACAAATTGCAGAGCCTGGCAGCCCCGCCAAGCTTAACAGGAATAATCATGGCTAAGCCTAACCCTCGAATGCTCAGGACCTCAGGTTGGTCCCTACTGGCAATCCCCAGAATCAAGACTCACAAGGGTCAGATCTGACCGTCTATCCAGGGGCGGTGGGGTAGCCATCTATGTCAAAGCAAATATCTCTGCATCCTGCCTCAATTCTACATCTCAACCAAAGGAATTCGAATGCTTGTCTATTAAAATAACCCTTCCCAACACATCTTCCTTTCAACTGGTTGGTTGCTATAGGCCCCCCTCTGCAGGCCTCAAACTCCTATCCCATTTAGGATCCATATTTAATCTGGGCCCTGAAGACACCATCATCTTAGGAGACATGAACTTAAATTGGCTGACTAATGCATCTGCACCCCTGGTAACCTTCTGTGACACCTATGGATTCTCTCAATTAATCAAAGAACCAACAAGGATCAACCCAAAGAATACTCTCAACAGCACACTCCTGGATATTATATTGGTAAATAAACCTCATCATTATCCCTATGCAGGAGTACTTCTCAGTGACATAAGTGACCACTGTCCCATAGCTGCCATTAGATCAACAATCAAGCCACCCAATCCTGCAAAATTCCTCCCACGAAGGTCAAAAGAACTTTAATATTACAGGATATCTCCATGATCTGTGCCACACCACACGTTGGCAAGAATTCTATCTCACAGCCTCAATAGAGTCAGCTCTTCAAATCCTAAATGATATAATCATAAGTGCCCTCAATTCATGCACCCCTCACCAGTGTCAGAACCAAACTCAAATCCTGTCGCTGGTTCTCTGCCAGACCTTAAATCCCTTTGCTTGCCAGAGACAAACTCTGGAAAAGGGCAAGAAAGACAAAGGACCCAAATGACTGGCTCCAATTCAGAAAAGCCAGAAACTCCTGCACAAAACAAGTAAGAAAAGCCAAGGCAACCTTCTACACAGCTGAACTAGATGCCTCCTATAACAACCCTTCCAGGTTCTGGGGTACCATAAAGGGCATCCTAGGTCAAACCTCTACCCTGTCTTACCATCCAAAATTCAATTAAATAATATTGAAATCACCGACAAGCAAAATATCTTGAATGCCTTCAATGACCATTTCACTACAGCTGGCCTTGCTCGACTCCTCTCCTGCAAACCTATTAAGATCATCTCTAAACCTACAATCTACTGAGAGTCAAAGGTTGCTTCCACATTCTCATTCAAACCAATATTGTTCAAAGTAGAAGATCTCCTACTCCAACTAGATACCACCAAAGTGCAGGTGCAGACTCCTGGATCCCTACTTTCTAAAAGTAGCACTGTATGCCTTAACCGCCCCCTCACCCACCTCTTCAATCTATCACTTGTCACTGGTACTATCCTCAATATGGAAAACAGCTCAAGTGTTTCCATTACTTAAAGCAGGTGATCCCATGGACCTCAATAATTATAGGCCCATCATCTTACCAATACTATCCAAGATGCTTGAGAAGCTGGTAAACTCTCAGTTAACTGCCTACCTCGATACCAACAATCTCCTAAATCCAGCTCAATCTGGGTTTAGATCTATGCACAGCATTCATCTCTGCACTAGCAAAAGTCACAAATGACTGGCAGACTGCCCTAGACAAAAGAATAATACCTGTGCTGTGTTTCTGGATCTAAGCAAAGCCTTTGACACTGTGGATCATGATCTTCTAATCACCTCACTAAACTCCATAGGCCTTGACTCACTCTCTATTAAATGGTTCAGATGCTATCTCTCTGGAAGGCTGCAACTGGTAAAGAATGATGGTGATCTATCTACCCTAAGCCACTCCTAAGAGGTGTACCCATGAGCTCCATCCTGGGTCCCATCCTTTTTGCCATTTACATCAACAATATTGACTCCAATCTCTCTCTTCTAATATCCACCTTTTGCAGATGACACTGTACTTTATGTGAGTGATCCTCACCATCAAAAGCCTGTGAGCTCCTACAGTCTCAATTCTCCCTCCTCCAGCATAACCTATTAAAAAGAAATTATTACTAAATGCTAAGAAAACCAAAGCTATGTTCTTTGCCCACAAGAACTGTTCTTCACTATCCCATCATTCACCCTCCCACAACTCTCTACCATCCTTGGTGAAAATCTGGAATATGTTGACAAATTCAAATACCTAGGAGTATGGATAGACAATAAACTAGACTATACCCCACGTTGAAGAGCTCCTGAAAAAGCTAAGACAAAGACTTGGTCTATTCTATAGAATCAAACACTACCTGACCAAAGATTCCAAACAAAGATTAATCCTTGCATCATTCATGTCCCTCATTGATTATGCTGACTTCCTCTATGGTCATTGCTCCTCTCCCATCTAAACAAACTAGACACCCTGTATCATAGAGCTATTAGATTCATTACTGACCTTCCTCTAGCACCCATCATTGCTCTCTCTACAATGCAGTCAGCTGGACATCCCTGCAACATAGAAGAAGAAAAATGCTGCTACCTGGATCTACAAAGCTCTGACAAACAAACTCCTTCCTACATCTCAGACTGCTTCAACCAGATCACATCCAGGCCCTACACCTTGAGGATCAACAAACTGATCCTGCTGAAGATTCCTATCACCTGCACCCGGTATGGAAGAGCTGCAATCAGTTATTCCCTGGCACTTATCTGGAATTCTATCCAAAGACATTGAAAATGGAAACACTGATCCCCTTACATCCTTCAAAAGCTGTACCGCCTAATCCCAGATTCATGCAATTGCTTCCACAAGGCCTAGTCCTCCCACACCCCCCCCCACCCCCCTTCTAAAGCTCCTCCCTATTCTTCTATCATTCCTCTGGTCCTTTCCACATCAAACCTCAAACATATATGCCCACCCATGTACCATTATCCAAGCCTTATCCCTACCAGACTGTTTGTTTCTCACCTTTAATAGGTTTTTGGTTTACTGTCCTTTGCCTTGTATATATGTAAATAATTGTACATCTATCTCACTCATAAATGTTTGTATTTGTGCTATTTCAATATCATGTTTTTGTATACACTCTGTAACCTTTTTTGTTATGACCACTCAGGTCCATCTTGTAAATGAGCTATGCTCAATGATGTTCGCCTGAATAAATAAAGATTTTGATTGATTGATTGATTGAAGGGAGGCAATTCCTTTGCTCTCATAGCCCCTAAACTATGGAACACTCTCCCACCTCTAGTACAGGAATCCCCCTCGCTACCAATGTTTTGCACTAGGCTTAAGTTCCATTTGCTCAGGACAAGCTCATGCCACTGCGAGGGTATAGGATAATCACCCCCATCCTAATCACAACACCCATCCCCCCTCTCTTCTCACCTTAATCTACATTAAATCATGCCTTAAATCCTTAAATCTTTCAAGTGTTGCCCTTATGGTCTACGATTTGAATAATTGCCTGTACTGTTATCCTCATTATCCTGTCTACTTCTCGTAACCCTGTATCACCTGACTGTATGTACTGTATTGCTTCTGGATCACCTGATTGTATGTTTTGTATTAATTCTGTTTCCTGGATCACCCCAAAAAAGGGACCTTCAGGGCCCAGTGGGCCAACCCGGTCATCAAAATTCAATAAATAAATAAATAAAAGTCCACAGCTGCCTTAAGGAAGAACAATGAGTAGAATATGACAGCTACCGGAGAAAGAAAGGTGCCTTTTGTTGTTTCAATGACTGGGAGGAAGGAACAACTAATCTGCGAGTACAGAATTTGAGATTGTTCTTCTCTGAAGGAGTTGTCTGAGGTGTGTGCCCCCTAGATAAGGCTAGATTACACCAGTCAGGACCCCTTTCAAAACAACTGTGCTGAATTTAAAGTTAAAGTTGGGAGTCTTTAGCAATTCATTAGGGATTGGAGACTCACTTGGTATAACCCTGAAGGAATGGCAGAGGCTGTTTCGGGCAAAGGATGAGGAACACCATCTGAAGTTTCAGGCAGGGCTAAGTGGTTCATGGATGGGCACCAGTGTTCCCTGGGCAATGACCAAGCACCAGGAGGATTTTAAAGTGTACAGCACATCCCCAAGATATACACTTTAGAAACGGAAATGTGTGGAAAATGTTTAAAGTGTGTGGCACATCCCACAGATGTACACTTTGGCAGTGAGATAGAGATGTTTTTGTAGAAAACAGTACTGCCTAGCAAAGCATCCTGCAAAAGAGAATGTGTCTGTATTGCAATGATAAGTATTTGGAGGACATCTTTGCTGTAAGTAACATCTGTAAATAAAGTCACACTGCAAAATCCCAGTTACTGCTTGGGAGATTCTGTTTGTTTACTAGGTAAGTGAGGACAAAAGGAAGCCATGAAGCCTATCTTGATTGTCCCCCACATGTGTGGGAAATTACACTTTGTTGTAGTTTTTGGAAAGCCAATGATCTACTCCCTCTTTAAAGGATTCAAAGGTATTACAGTCTACTAGCTCTTGTGGTAGCTGGTTCCAGAGCCTTGGTGTTCTTACAGAGAAGAAATGAAGCCTCCTGTTTGTTTTTGCTTTACACACCATTAGTTGTTGATTGTGAAGTCTAGTTACTATTTTTCTTTGTGTTTTAGCAATACCGCATTTGTCCATCAGAGAGGGTGATTTGAGAATTTTATATAAGAACAGAAGATCACCTCTGGAGTGAATGTAGGCCTGTTTTTTGAAGCCTCTCTGGATATGGTAGTGATGCTAAATGGGGCACCATTTTTGTTGCCCTTCTCTGAACTCTCAATCACTTGAATGTCCCTGACCATGTATGGACTCCCCACTGGCGACCCTTAATCTGTATATGGTCTGCTGTATGCTTTAAACAATGGGATAATACATTCCTCTGTCTTAGATATAAACGTATGGTTAATGCGCCTAAGTAGTGAATTAGCGGTTTTAGCTACATTATTACAGTGATTGGAGGAGGATGTTGCTCCTAGTGTGAACATCATTGGGGCTCCTCAGCAGTTAGGTCTAGCATATACCTATCATCCTCTCCCCTGGACCTGGTTGTAAATAAAAAGGTAAATTTTAGTACATACCCCCACCCTCCCATCCTCTAGATAATGAGTCTGCTATACACTCCAACTCTAGGGGTGGTGCCATGAATGTAGCTCTGCCAAAAGAAAATTGTATGTTATGCAGTTGTCAGTAGTCCTTTTGGGAGGGGGGTGCCAGCTAGCCAAAGGTGGTGTGGGGGTTACATACATATGCATGATACTCGTACATGCACAGTTTAAGTATGTGTCACCATGTTGCATATGGTGGCTGTCATGTCCGCACTTGCAGAAAGGAAATGTAGTGCGCCAGGAAGTGAATATGTTTATGAGGCCTGCAGAGAGGAAGGGAAGGAACAGAAACACTGGAAACTATGCTGGAGCACTTAGGCAGAACATTAGACAGTAGTCTGGTTACATGCTGACACAGTGCTCTTTTACAAATCTGATGATGGCATAACATCTGTGGAACTTGGCCCACACAACTGCAAAAATCAGATTCAGAAGAAGACTGTTCACAAACTAGTGATCTGGTCTGGGATTTTCTCATCATCACAGTCATTTTCCCATTTTTTTCTAAGCAGTAATTTCTGGTAAATGTGCCTTAACCATATTGATCTCACTGCTGGTAGACTACTTCTGGTTTTCCCCGATTGTATTAGGTGGGGGTAGTAGTAGTCTTGAAGTGGTTGCTGCCAGCGGTGGCATGCTCTGAAAAAAGTGGTTCCTATGCTTGTCTTCACATTTTAGAAATGACCCCTTGAGTTAAAGGGGACAGGAATTGATTACTTATGTGCAGCTGTTTGAAATGTCTCTATTTTTATAAATTATATTCATACATCTAAAGGATCCCTATTTTAACTGTGCCTGAATATAAGCTGAAGCTGTCAGTTGTGTTTTGTTTTGGTTTTAGATTTATAGAACTGTTATTTAATACAACAGCAGATTAGGTACATATGGACCAATGTTGATACATGGGCATATTAGGATAACAGTATCTCAGTTACAAGGGGGTCTGTGTTAGATTTGGGTTTTGAATGTACACATACATTAGTCACTTATTACAGAATTGCAGATATATTGATCCTGATTCTCAAAGGGTTACGCCTGTTGTAAATTGACTTGTGCCAATCAAAATGGTGCAAGTAGCAAGTTATACCAGAAGTTGCGACATTAGGTATTCTGCAAAGCAGCCTGCAACATGTCACAGGCTGCTTGCACCAGAGTGGAGGTATGCCACCAGTTATACCATAAACCCCTGCGACATGGAGTTAGGGGTTTATGGCAACAATGCACCCGTTCTTTATAAGGGCAGCAGCAAAGTCCCCAAATTTCCTATTCTAGAACAACCCCCAGAAGACATCCACCAAAGTACATTTACACTAGCTATTAGCTGGTGTAAGTGTACCTTACGGCCATTAGGGGTTGTGCCAATGTGCCACCCAGCCATCCCTCAATAGTGCTGTAAAGCCCCGAAGGACTTGCCTATGACCCAACCCTCACTAATGAGTAAATGAGCATGTACTGTACAGGGTACCTGCTCAGTGAATGCCATTCACTGTGAGCATACTATGAACAATATGGAGACATTGGAGAGTTCAGTAGGTGGCTGGCCATGGTGGTGAGAGGTGGGCTGTGCCAGTCGCTGGCTTGAAATGGGTCGGCAGAGCAGGGTGGTCGAGCACTGTGGGGTGGTGGGGGGCCACTAGACTACCATGGAGAATGGCATCTGTGTGCTTTTGCATAACTATTGGGGATCAGAGATGGGAGGGCATGACCTAGCCCAGTGGGGCTTTTTGTGCCTATCAGGGGATGGGGGCATGTGCAAGCCCTACATAGATTTTTATTCATTATTGAGGGTTGGGGGCATGTGAAAGCCCTGTGGAGCTTTTTAATCTTTATTGAGGGTTAGGAGCATGGGCAAGCCCTGCATGGATTTTTAATTATTATTTAGGGTTTGGGGCATGCACAAGCCTTGTAGGGCTTTTATGTTATTCTTGGGGGATGGGGGGGCACTTGCACCCATGATATCCAGGGTTACGGCTTGTGAAAAACCCTTCAGGTACACCCTCCTTTTGGTGTACCTGTGGGATTGCCGCAAGTTGCAGGACTTAGTTGCAGAAACCCTGCCCCTTACAGAATCGGGTGTAGGGTCTTTGGCGTAACTGCACCCCTCGCATGTCACAACTTGTGACTTGCATAGGGGTGCTTCTAAAATTGGCCCCACCATGTTCAAGATAGTATAAGTTTGACTATTCATGAATAATATGGACTTGTACACAGAGTTAAATAAAAATGTACCTGAACAGTACACTGTGTAAAATTTGATTGACACCACTGAGTAAAACAGCTGGTAAATGCTTAACATAGAGTAGGGCAGGTTGTCTCCTAACCTTTTTTTTTACTTAACACATATGTATGTTCATATTTATAAGACTTTTAACATTATTTACCATGTATTGCTTAAAGAGCTACTGACGCCTCAAAGAAAACTTTCAAAAACTTAATAATTAGGTAAAATTCTGTTTGTATTCCATATATATTCTAGATTTCTCCTCCTCATTATTTATTACTGAGAAAATGTGCATGAATACATGATTTTTATCCCTTGCCATTACTTTAAAGTTAATCTGCCTCTATAGCTTACTCCCTACTTCAAGTCATAATGCTCTGTTGTGGCATCACAATCTGTAGCCATGAGAGTATCTGTAATGTCACAAGCAGTGCATTATGACCTCAGGTAGGGAGACAGCAACAGAAATAGATGAACTCTTCAGGAGCAAAAAGCCTGTTTTCATGCAAATGACCTCAGCAATAAATAATGGGGAGGAGAAATAAAGAACTAATGTGAAATTCAAACTGAACTTTATCTAAATATCATGTTTTGTTAAAATTCCTTGAAGGTGTCAGCTGCTCTTTAAGCTTATTTTTCCTTGTGTTTTTAATCATTGTAATTTACTAATGCTAGCACAGACACTCACAGAAAGTTTTAAAATGAAGCTTCCATTGGTTTATAGCTTGTGTCAAAGAGTGAACTTTCAAGTCAGTGAAATTTGACCTTGGGATAGCTGTCTTTTGATGGAACTAATCTTGTCTTGGTAAAGTAATTTGCAAAGCTGAGGCTGTTTAGAAGTACAATTGGAGTTATGCTAAATAAATGTAGATATTTCTAAAATATACAATGTACCGATAATAAACCTTATGAAAGTTGTTCAGGACAATAAGACCTTTCAATTAAGCCTATTCATTAAGCTGAATGAATTATATTTTTTAAATTATGGCCATCTGATTACCTCAATTGTCATTTTTCATTGGAGCTTTGCCAAACAAATGTAAATATCTCAAAGTATCAAGTTATGCAGAAACCATCAGCATGAAAGTTGTTCTGGACAAAATTACCTTTCAAATGAGCCTATTCATTAAGCTGCACTGTTTATATTTTTTACACTATGGCCATCTGATTACCTGAATTTTCATTTTTCATCACAGTTTTCACCTTTTGGATGACTATATTTAAAACATATCTAGTAAATTCAGATTAGTGACTACCCTCATTTGAAAGGTCATTTTGTCCAGAACAATTTTCATGTTGGTTGTATATTGGCAATTTGTATATTTTCCAAGATATTTGCATTTGTTTGGCATGACTCCTACTGTGTTCATTCAGAGAGAAAAAAAATGGTGTCGTTTGGAAGACCTTATTTTGTACAATATAAAGAATTCAGATTAGTGACTACCGTCATAAGAGAGGCCTGTTTGCCCTGAACAATTTTAATGCTGGTTGCTTTTGTGCACCTTGAATAGTTTTAAAGATATTTAGATTTGTTTGGAAGGTGCTCACATTTGCTCTCAGAGAAAAGCAGCTTGGAGTTCTGTGTCCATCATTCTAATTAAACAGAAAATAAAATAAAAGTAAAGTAAAATTTTATTTATATGATGCGCCCTTCCAAAGCTCAGGGCGCATTTACAATATGCAATACAATAACATAAACAATATTATATTTAAAACGAATAAAACAGTAGCAGTCAATCAATGAGTCCCTGCAAATGACTGGTTAAACAGATAAGTTTTTAAGGATTTTTTAAATTGAAGGGAGCATTTCTTTAACTGCCATGGAGATTTGCAGAATGGAAGGATACACTGAAAACTCCTAAAAGATGTGTTACACGGAAACACCATTTTTCAAGTGAAAGCAGGATGACTGTAGGCTCCGCCCACAGCCATAAAAAGGGAGCAAGAGAAGGTATAGCCAATTACAGGCCAATCAGCCTGACTTCCATCCTAAGTAAAACAATGGAACAGCTAATTAAAAACAGAATTGAGATGCAATTAGAAATACTGTTATACCATGATAAAAACAACAGGGATTCACCAGAGGCCGTTCCTATTTTACAAATTTGGTCACTTTCTATAATCATATCATATGAACATATGGAAATGCAAGCAGAAATAGGCCTCATGGTCTGTTGAGTCTGCTCGATTGTACAGCTAGCTCATCATTTCTCAGCTGCCCCTCCCACTCCTCCTCTCCTTAGATTTACCCTCCCCTTCACCTTGTCCCATCCCCTCTTGAAACTGCCAGTCTTACAGGCCACCACCTCCTGTGGTAGAGTGTTCCACTTGCCCACCACCCTTTCTGTGAAGAACTGTCTCCTTACCTCCCTCTTGAATCCCCCCATATGAGACTGTGCCCTCTCATGTCCCTTCCTCTTCTTAATTGGAAGATCCCCCTCTTTTTGAGTCTTGTTTAAATCTTTCAAGTACTTAAAGGTCTCAATCATGTTCCCCCTGTCCCTCCTCTCCTATAAGAAATACATATCTAGCTCGCTCAGCCTTTTCTTGTAGGGCTTGCCCTCCAATCCCTGGATCATCTTTGTCACTCTATGCTGCACCCCCTCTGACAGTCTGACATCCTTCCTCAGATACGGGCTCCAGAACAGCAAACAATATGCTAGGTGTGGCCTGACCAGTGACCGTTACAGGGAAAGGACTACCTCACTACTTCTGGAGGAGATTCTCCTTGTTATGCACCCCAGCATCTTATTGGCCTTCACTGCCACCTTCCTATACTAAGCAGGGTTGAGAATAGCAAGAGGAAGGAGGTGCAGTTAGAACTTTACTATTCTACTGGGACTTGAGAACTAGAACTCTACTACTGGGACCTTCAATTTAAGGTAAAAACAAACACACACAAAAAAACCAAAAGTTAGTGTGTTTGTCTGAGCTGGGTGAAGGAAACTGTTATATGTGCAGTTAGCTAGGTGAAGTGGACTTTTAATTAGGGGGAGTGACTTAGGCTTCAGAAAACCAGGTGTTTGGATTTAAAACTGCCCTAGTAGCTTTCGGCAGAGAACAGCAAGACAAGGGAGGTGCTGATAGAATGTTACTACTCTACTGGGACCTAAGAACTAGAACTTAAGTCCCAGTAGAGCTAAATGAAGCTAGGAACAGTTAGCTAGGTGAAGAAGTGAACTGTGAATTAGGGGGAGTAGCTTAGGCAGCAGGAAGCCAGGTGTTTGGACTTAAAGGGGAAGTCTCCCATATTTCCACACCAATATTTCCCTAACTCCTTATGTGTAACTGTTGTATGCCTCCTCCAGTTGCCAGCAGTCCTATTGCTGTCCAAATCTAGTCTGTAAATAAAAATATACAGTTATCATTGTAATTGTCTTCCATTTTACCATCAATGTTGCTGGAGGACGATGTCATGAGAGCAATAGATAATGGTGCGCACTAAATGCAGTTCCACCAGTAAACCAAGCTCATAATGTTTGGTTCCCCCCTTGAGTAATGGAGGAGCCCTTTAAGAGTTGTGCACATCTTGAAGTGCAGTTCTAATAGGGACTCGGACTGTGCGAGTGTGATGCAGCACTGATTTGACATGTATATATAGTGTTAATATAAGGAAGTGCCTGTATTTGTAGTGCTACTGTTTATGTTAACAAAAACAGTCTTACCCAATAAATGACTCTGGGTACAGTGAGAGAGTTTTGAGAAGTATTATACAGCTGTTGTATTATTTTCTATTTGTGTTAGCATTCTTTGTTTTGATTGACAACAGCAGTGAGAGACAATCTTGCAAATATGCACCTTTCCCTTTGTAACTAGGCAGTCAGTGATTGGATGGCAACTGTAAGGCAATAAAGAGTTCAGCTATAACAAGGAATAGGTTGCCAGGGTAGCATCAGCTGCAACATATGGAAGAAGGGTGATCTAGTGGTTAAAGCACAGACACAAGAACCTGGAGACTTGGATTCAAATCCTACTAGAGTCCATTACTCTGTAACCTTTAACAAGTTCCCTAATTTCCTTGGGAACTGTGATGGCCCCTCGTGTCCATGACTAAAAGTGCCCCCATTCCCATTATAAATCATTAGCAGTGATGCGAGAGTGACAGCACTTCACTTTGAAGGTACTGAGGACAAGCTGTGGCAGCCTCCCCGACTTGTAATGCCAGCATTTGAAGTAGAATGTCCCTCAAAAATCAAATGCTACACATCAGCTGTTGAGGATACAGAAACTAATCAGTCTCAGTGTTTGCAGTGCTCTGTATTTGCTTTGCTCACTCCTCCCATGTCCTATGCATTCTTTCTCTTGGTATTTCCAGTCAGCAACTCGGATGTAAGGAGCATTTGAAATGTAAAACAATACACTTTATAAAGTAAGTGATCTAGCTCTCCACTTTCAGGTGCTGAAAGGGGAATGTGTATCATCTGTGCAAAGGAGGAATTAAGTCTTGTGTGATCCTGTGGGAACCTGCCCAGGCCCACCTTGTAAATTAATCCTCTCAAGGGTGTTCACCTGGTTCAATACAGATTGATTGATTGTTTGCTTGCTTGATTGATTCAATCTACTCCTCTCCGCATGTTACAGCTGTCTCACAGTGAGAAATGAGCAGTACAAAGAAACAGATTTTGTTTCCTGTGAATGAAATACTATTAGATGTATTATTCGCTATACACATATTAAGGCTACAAGTACTACTCTCAGTGTGAGTTGAATGACAGGACTGTCTTAAGCCATTGCAAACTCACAATAAAATCTGGATAGACAGCATTGATAACCTTATGTTTTCTTCTGCACTGTTGCTGCAGTGACATCAAGGAATGGGAGGGGCTGTATTACTAGAGACTCATTTGAATGTAAATGGAGGCTTGCTTGACACTTTACAAGTTTGTGTCACAGTCTCAGACTTTAGATATGTGTTGCAGCAGAAGAAATGATGGATCTCTTATTGACATACTTGCAGTAATTGATCTAATGTATATAAAATACATCAGACATATCCAAATCATAAATATACAGGAATCTTCTTTAAAACTGCCCTAGATAGCTTTTGGCAGAGAACAGCAAGAGGAAGGTGGTACTGATAGAATTTTACGCTCCAGATTCACAAAGGGTTGCCACATGCTGCAACAATGGCAGCTTGCGGCAATGGACCATGTCCTGGACCCTGCGCACGTTGCAGAAACAAACAGGGTCCAGGAGCCTGTGTCCTGTGGCTTGCAGCATATATTCAAGGTAGGGTGCAACCCCCGTGTATGCTGCAAGCCGTGGGATGGGTGGTCTGCAAATGTGCCCCGCAGAAGGGAATTGTGGTGCCCCCATGCCCACCTCCAATCCCCGTAATGTGTACAAATGCACCCCAGCCCTATCCCCTATAATATGAATATCCCCCCATCCACATCACATCCAGTAACTCCCTACTGGTCTAGTGCTCCCCCACCCTCCCTTCCAAGCAGTGCCAGCCCACCCTACCCCCCCACCTGCACCCAGCCAATGACTAGCACCAGCCCTCCTCTCACCACCTTGGCCCAACCACTGACTGAGCTGCCAGGGGTGCATATTGTACATATATGTGCTCAGTGAATGACAGCAGTTGCCATTTTCTGAGCATGTGTATGCACAATATGCACTCGGCAGAGCTCAGTTGGTGGCTGACTGTGGTGGTGAGAGGAGGGCTGTGCCACTCACCATCTGGGTGTGGGTGGGGGGGCTGGCACTGCTGGGAGGGGGGCCACAAGACTACCAATGATTTACTGGATGTGATGTGGATTGGGGGGAATATTTATATTACAGTGGATCAGGGCTGAAGGTGGGTTCAATTGCCCACATGGGCTCCCTGGGGTTTGTGGGGGCTGTCCCTGATAGTATGGATTCTGGGCATGTGGAAGGAAGTGGGTATGTGGGGGATCCAACCATGTGGGAGGGGTTCTGGGTATGTGGGAGTGGTCTTCAAGCCCATCTCGGCATGTTGTGAGCCATACTTTGGGAATGGGGCTGTTGTGGGCTGTATAGCTGGAGCACAGTGGCAACCCCCTATGGATGGCAAAGAACATGTACACCAACTAATAATTGGCATAATTGGTCTTTGACGGATGTCCACTGGGGTTGTTTCTGAATCCCGATATGGAGACTTAGCAGCCACCCTTGGGAACTGCTGCCATAAACCCCCTTATGCCATGTCACAAGGGGGTTCATGGCACATTGGTCCACTTGGAAGAGGGCAGCCTGTAGTATGTCACAGGCTGCCTTTTCGAATCCCAACATGATGCAACTCAAGACACAAGTGCTACTTGCACCATTTTTTCAGATGCAAGTTGAGTTGCATCCTCAGTTGCTTTTTGTGAATCTGTTCCCACTACTCTACTGGGACTTAAGAACTAGAACTATACTACTGGGACCTTCAATTTAGGGTAAAAACAAACAAAAAAATAAGAGTTAATGTGTTTTCTGAGTTGGGTGAAGGAAACTGTTATCTCTGCAGTTAGCTAGGTGAAGAAGTGAACTGTGAATTAGGGGGAGTGGCTTAGGCAGCAGGAAGCCAGGTGATTGGATTTAAAACTGCTCTAGATAGCTTTTGGCAGAGAACAGCAAGAGGAAGGAGGTTTTGATAGAACTTTTCAGCTCTACTTGGACTACAGTATATAGCCCTCCCTCCCCAGCCCCCCACCCTTAGCCAGTTCCACTTTTATAGAGACAGGATTTGACTGACAACAGGAACTTCTTGATTGGGAGCAGGAAGTGACTGATCATAGAGACACAAAAGACTCACAATCCTAGAAGGAAAAGAGTAGCTCACCACCCCCAGTTGCTGGAGGTCTGATACTGAGAAAGTAAGAATGAGACTACTGAGGAAAACAGGAACTTCCTGTCCCAGAACAGGAAGAGCAGGTGCATTAAGGGCACGGAGGCAGTAGTAAAGTAGGGAGAAAAAAATAAATAAATAAAGAGAGAGAGAGAGGAAAGAGTAAGCATACAAAACAACAGCTGAGGGGCATGAAAAAATACATGATGGGAGTGGTGCAGTGCAGTGGTTGTGGAGCAGCAGTCTTAAGGGACACGTTCTGGAGGATGCAGTGTTGTCCCATCTGCAGGCACCTCTCTGGGCTGAGGGAGGAGGTTATTTGTCTCCAGGCTGAGTTGGCCAGGATTCAGGGGACCTCATGTCCCACCCAGGGACCACCAGGGCCACCACTGCTGCCTCAGAGGTTGCCAAGAAAGAGGAGTGGTTGGACCACAGTGGGATCAGGAAGGGAGCGGGTGGTGGAACAGAGGCACATCCCTCCAGTTGTACCTCTCCTCAATTCATACGCCATTCTGGCAGAGTGAGGTTACTCTATGGAGGCACCTGCAGTGGAGACCAATGAGGATGCTGGGACCTCCACAATGAAGACCCAGAGGAGGGTGGCATGGGACCCCATAGGGGAAGGAAACAACTCCTGGTGAGGGACTCCATTGTTAGAAGGGTAGAACTGGGGCAGGGGTGAAGAGGGAGGTAAGGTGCCTACCTGGTGCCATGGTTTGGAGGGACAGGGAGTAAATCATAGGTTTCATAGGTTTCAAAGGTTTTAGCAGAGCACAGAAGATGGAAGTCCATGGAACTCACTGCTTAAACTAACTATAACCCTGGATTTTATTTAGTATAAGGTAATTATTGAGTAGTGTCTTGAAATTTGACATACAATTACTTTCCACTACCTCGGCTGGAAGGCTGTTCCACAGCTTAACAGCTCTAATACTGAACCAATGTTTCCTTCTATTTGTATATTACAGGTTCTGGTCCTGTACTCTTTTGTACTGAGCAGAGTTGTTCTCTCAAATCAGGCTCCTGTGTTGCTCTATACATCAGGCACATGTCTCCCCTTAGTCTCCTGAGCTCCAGGGAGTACATTCCTTGTTGTGCCAGCTTCTCCTCATAGCCCATGCCCTCTATATTTGGAATAGATTTTGTGGCCTTCTTTTGAATCTTTTCTAGAGTGTGTATCTGCTCTTTATTTCCCGGGGACCAGAGCTATGCACAATACTCCAAATGGGGTATCACCAGTGACGTATACAGTGGCATGATCACCTGCCTATCCCTACTCTTAATGTGTTTCATGATATAATGCAAAATACACCCCGCTTTTTTGATTATCATATTATTATGTTGTTTAAATTTCAGATCATGTGAAATTCTAATACCCAGATTCCCTTCTTCCATGACCATTCTTAGGATATTTCCATTTAATTTGCATGGTATATGTAGATTTCCTCTTCTAAGGTGTATTATTGTGCATTTGTCAGTGTTAAAAGACAAGCCATATTTGTTTAACCACTGTTTGAACTCTTGCAATGCCTCCTGTAATGTGGCTGCTTCCTCAGTGCTGTTAAATATTCTGCCAAGCCTTGTGTCATCAGCAAATTTTGATAGCTGTGTCTCTGCTTTACAGGTCAGTAATGAAATTTAAATGTTAAATAAACATGGCCCCAGTAACAAACCCTGGGGCACCCCACTGGATACATCCGACCATTTGGAGCTTGTGCTCCTAATGCACACCCTCTGTTTTGTATCAGAGACCCATGAAACTATCCATCTCGATATGTTCCCCAGAATGTTGCGTTCAATGAGGGCATCCACTAGTTCTCCATGTGGGACCCTATCGAACACTTTAGAGAAATTCAGAAATGTAACATCGACAAAGTCAGATTTATCCAGTGCCTGCTAACTCTACTGTAAAATTCCAGAAAATTAGTTTGACAGGACAGCCCTTCTTAAAGTCATGCTGGGTAATGTCTATGTCCCCTATGCATTCTGTAATGTAGTGCTTTATTTATCCCTCCAGGATCTTGCCCAAGACTGTCAGGCTAACAGGCCTATAATTTCCCACTGTCTGCTTTGCCCCCATTTTGAAAATTGGGACATCTGTCTGCCGCCAAATATCAAGCACTTCTCCTGTATCCAAGGATTCCTGGAATAGTTCAGTTAGTGGTCCTGCACGTTCTTTTTCCAGCTCCCTTATTACCCTAGGAGAAATGCCATCTGGTCCCTGAGCCTTGTTCAGGTCTAATTTTTGCAGTCTCATTCTGATATCTTCTGAGTTTAATTTTAATTTAGGCATGTCTATGTTTGAATGATTTATGTGGCCTTTAGAAGCAATACTCTTGTTATTGAATACAGATGTGAAGAATTCATTGAAATTATGAGCTAATTCACTACTTTCTGTAACTAATTTACCCTGATTATTCTTTAAGAGGCAGATGGTTTTTACTGTGCCTTTTTTATTTATATATACTTAGAAGGATTTATAATTACCCTTTACTTTAGTTGCTAGTTTAAATTTGTGGACTTTTTTGGCACAATGTATGTTGTATTTAGATCTTTTGGGGGTTTCGTTACAATGGTCCCAGCAGGCTTAATTGCACTGCTCCTTGCTTTGGCACAGGCTTTTGTTTTCTTTTTTTTTTTTTATGCCTTTTCTCACTTTTCTTGTAAGCCATGTGGAATTTTCCCTGAACTATTATATTTCTTTTTTGTCAGTACGTATGTATTGATTAGGTAACTGATTGTATGTTCCAGTTTGTCCCACATATTATGGATTGTCTGATCTTTGAACTCGTGCCAGTCCCATGCTGCTAACTCTGCCCTCATACTTTTGAAATCTGACTCGTTATAGTTTTTTAATATGGTATTCCCTTTTACTTTACTTTGACAGCCTATTAGGGTAATGCTGACCATATCATAGTCACTAGCCTCCAGGGGACATTGAACTTTGCAATCCTGCAATCTGTCAGGAATGTTCGTCAAAATCAGGTCCAACATGTTTTTCCCTCTGGTATTTTCTTCTACCATTTGTTCCATGCCTGCCAAATTGATTACCTCCAGGAATTGTTGCTCTATTGCTGTTTTGGCCCATTGTCCCTCCCAGTTAAGACCTGGAAGATTAAAATCACCCATTAATGTATTATTTTCAGTTAGTGAAAGGGAGTTAATTTAATTATGGATGTAAGAATCCTTAGAGTTAGAGTAAGATGGCGGCCTGTATATGATGCCTATATCAATTTTATCACTCTGTGTAGAGGATAGTCTGACCCCTATAAGCTCCAGATCCCCCCATGTTGAAGTATTTATCTGTTCTGACATGATGTAGTCAGCTACATAGAGTGCATCCCCTCTACCTCTTCCAGTAAGACGGTCCTTGTGATATACCATGTACCCAGGATCTGTCTATCCCAGTCATCCTCCTTATTATACCAAGTTTCAGTAATAGCATATATCTGGATATTGTTCTCCTTTTGGGTAAAGATAAGCTCATCAAATTTACTTACTAGGCAACATGTATTTAATAGAAGGCAATTCTAACTATGCTGCCCCTCTGTAGGGCCTGACTTTGGGTTGTTGTTGTAGGGACATGTGGTAATAAGATTACTGTGCCAATCCCCCCCATGTTTTTAGTTTAAACAGTTGTCAATATTCTGCCTAAGTGATGTAGCAAGTATTCTTTTTTTTTTAAACTTTCTGTTTATTGCTTTTCATAAAGTAAAACAATACATTAGTCATTCTCATGTAAGAACTTCACATATACAATAGTCGTCCTAGCTGGAGTAACATAAATATAATCTTACAATCTTTTATATTAGGAAGTGGGGGGTATAACACTAATACTGGGCTTACTACGCCCAAAGTCCATTTGGTCTCAAAAAAATGCCCGCCACTCCAATGGCAAAGATAGTGTCCATAGAGATATGTCGAGGAAGAAAAACTGCACTAATCTAGTAGTGCTGTATACCTTATAACTTTACTTGTTATCTAGGAAAGTGAAACCCCACATTCCCACACCCAGCTCCAACTTTAAATGTAAATAAAACAATAGGCACTTTAGAGCAACTTAGGCATTAAACAATTATATGTTCCCTTTAATCAGCATAGTCAGAAAATATCAGATTAATGGGTAATATTCTTTAACATCATAAGGAGTACTCAGCAAAAACTTTTTCCCCCTTATTAAAACCAAAACCTTAACATTATTCCCAGGGGTGAACTTGATTAATTTAAGCTCAGTACAGTTAAATCAAGGTCTGAAGGGTTTACTCAGCCCTGGTCCAAATCAGATTCCTCCATTAGGGATCCTTCATGTGGTGGTTTTTGGAATTCCAATTCAGTTTTTTCAATCCATCTTCCTACATCTTTAACGTCATGAAACTGCCAGCTTTTCCCACCATAAATTATACATAGACGAACTGGTAAGAGGAAAGAATGCACTATTCCCAATGTGCGCAGCTTCTGCCTTATGGGATCAAACTGCTTACGTTCTGCCCTGGTTTGGAACAAAAGATCTGGGAAAAATTTAATTTCCTTGCCCTGCCATTCAATCGGGTAAGCTGCTCTTGCTGCACTAATAATTGCATCTCTCACTTCAAATCCAATGGTTTTCAGTAGAATTGTCCTTGGTGGGTTCGTCTCTGTAGGCCGCACTCTAAAATTAACACGGTATGCCATCCATTCGAACTCCTCTGGCATTTCCAGTTTCTCTGCTAGCCCAAATCGCAGAAAACTAAGGAGCTGTATCCCTTCTGCCCCTTCTGGAAGTCAAACAATATGAACGTTCCCTGCTCTCAGGGTATTTTCCACTGCCTCAAGTCACCCTTGTAACTGCAGATTTTCTTTTGTTAGCATGGCTACTGTTGCTTGGGTCGCTAGTGACCTTTTATCTGCATCTATGGCTATGTCCTTTACCTTTGCCAAAGCTGTTTCTTGTGCTTCCAATTTGGCAAGGGAACATTCTATTTTGGCATCCATTGCTCTTACAGAATCTAATATCGTCTGCCACGGAGGTTCTGGTGGGGTATTGGCTTCTGTAGGTCCCGTAGAAGCTGCCGCGTAGCTCACTTCAGCTCGGGATGTTACAGGCCTTTGAGTCACCGAAGCTTGTTGCAGTTGAGCATTGTTACGGCCCATAGTAAGTTTGGTATCGTTCTGCAAGTAATCACTTTAGAAAACAGAATTTCACCACCAGAATCGAAAACAGTGCCTTTACTCCAAAAATTTTGACTTAATTGGATCCTCAGGTGTGGAGCAGTAGGAGAGTGCTGCCTACCAGGAAGTCAGCTCTTGGGTGCCCCCGAAGCAAGTATTCTTTTCTCCTTTTTGTTTACATGTAAGCCATCCATTGCATACAAGTCTGAATTTCTAAAAGTGTCCCTATGTTGAACCAAAGTATGCCCCCTCTCAGACACCATGGGCCCAATTCCAAGATGCGTTATGCATGGTACTAGGTGATTTACACCAAATCCCATGGCGCAAATTGCACCTTGCACCATGTGTTACGCAAGTCGGGATTCCAAGTCGTGGCTTGCGCCATGTTGCATGCGGGTTGTGCCAAAGGTGGGCTACACCACCCACTACACCTGCAACCCACTGTTACATGGTGCAAGGGTGGGTTATGGAAGCAACTGTGCCTTATTCCAAACTGGCAGCTGCCATATCCCATTTATGTGATTCCAAGACATGCTATGGTGCAGTGGAGTTAGACCAGCAGGGAGATGGTCTAAGGGGCATCTGTCCATGACAATTGATGGATTCCCATTCCACAGTACTGCAGTATCCACATAGCCCATCTCCCCATTGCCCCTAGCACAAACATGCCTCCAACCCTCCCGAATGTCAGGAACCCCTGGGGTCCATTTCACATTGTGCCCCCCCAAACACCAGTGCCACCCAGACAGACTCCCTATTGTCCCCAGGTGCTTGCAGTAGTGTTGTGGGGTAGGGGGGCTCCATGGGGCAGTTATTTGTGTGCTGTGACTTATGGCGCCCAGGTCCATTGTGCCATTCCTGAGTTGCTAGCCTGCATCTGCTGCAATTCACAGGATGTAGGTGTCAGGGACCCTGCCTGTCTTGGAATATCGCACAGGGTCCCCGGTGTTACTGCCGCATAGTGCAACTCGCATATGCCCGCGAGTTGCGCCATGCATCTTGGAATTGGGCCCCATCTCTTTAGCCACCCTTTCTAAGTACTGAATATCATTGTTTCTTTCTGTCCTTGCCCTAGGGACTGGGAGAACTTCTAAGACTAGAATGTGACATGCTCTTGATTTTAGGGCCTCCCTTACCCCTTCAAAATCTTTCTGGATGTCAACCATCCATCTTTTGTCAATGTTGCTTACTCCTAAATGTAAAACTAACTGTGCTTACTGTGTTTTCTAATAATCCAGGGAGAAGGCGCCTGACATCCCCTATCCCTGCTCCAGGTAACACACTGACAGTGGTGACTTCATTCCTGTCCTTACATAAAATGTGCTCTGTGTACCTTAGCATAGAGTCTCCTATTAATAAGACATCTTTTGTATTTTGTTGCCTGCTTGAGTTTGGCCTGATAGGGCCAACTTCCTTGCTGGGTTGTTCACTGGGGTCTTGAATAGCTACACTCTCTTCATGTGTTAGTATGCTAAAACGATTTTGTGTGTAAATGCTGCCAGAACCACCTATATTTCTTCTGCCCTTTTTTATTGTTTTTTGTACTGTGTACCAGTCTTCTGAATTAGGAATTGTACTCTCTGTCTGTGCCACATTTTGTAGTTCAGGAGACCCATCTTCTACCTGAACATAGCTATTTATTCCCTGCTCTATATCTTCTACAACTTTATTTTTATTTTTTTATTTATTTAAGTCTCAGATTACATATACCTTTGAGCTAAGAGCTCTTTTGCAAAGGTTCCACGTCAGTAGAAAGGACAACAGATTAAACAAGACAGTAAAGTACGGTACAATAAAGTGTAAATAGGAGGTACAAAACTCATAATGGACACAAAATCTTAATGGACAATCAACATAAAACAACAAAGACACATTATGGTAATCAGTTTCAGGCACAGTACAATGCATAGAATAAACTGATATCAGCCAGCAGGCTTTGTCAAGAAAAACAGGGCACAGGGTGTAGGAAGGATGTGGGAGGGTGGGCTGGGAAGAGTAAGAGATGGAGGTGGTAGTGGAGGACGTGAGAAGAGACTGGGAAAGGGGAAGGGAAGGAAGGGTGGAGAGGAGGTAGAGGGATGCAGGGGAAGGGGCAGGAGCCAAGAGTGCTAAGTTACTATGAAAGAGATTGAGTGCTAAGGTTGAGGTTTGGGAAAACAGGGTAAAGGGAGACAGTCACAGGTGCCAGCTGTAGAGAGTAATGACCAAAGCTTGACTTTGAACAGGCCCAGCTCAGTATCAGAGGTGATGTCACATTTGAGAGCATTCATCCAGAGGGGGACCCTGTAAGCGAATGATCATTAACCCTGGGTGGTTCATCAGTGAGGGACCTGTAGGAATTGAGATCAGAATCTCGGGTGCAGAGTGGATTATGAGGGGGGCTTAGAAGATCTTGTACTCCAGCTGGCAAGAAGCCTAAGGTTATTTTCTTGGCCATCAGGCAAGTTTGATATTTGATACGATTTTTAAGCTGTAGTAAACTGGTTTGGACATAGAGGTCACACATGTGGGTGAGATGGTGGGCTCCTGAGATGAGATGACATGCCTTGTTAAGAGCAGTGGAGATATGCCAAAGGGCAGTATTAGTCGCAGAGCCATAGATGATCAGTCCTTAGTCAATTATAGAACTAATAGAGTTCTGCACAGCTATCCTTAAGGCTTCAGGGGTCAGAGATTGCCTGTTTCTGTAGAGTAGACCTATATGAATATTTACAGCTTTAGCAATGTTGTCTATGTGCATCCCATATGATAGGTTGCTATGGTGACTCCAATATACTTAAAGAATTGTACCTGTTCAAGGGCAGTACCAAGGCAGTTAGTGATACAGGATGTTTCCTGTGCTTATTATGGGAGCTGCTGAAGAGCATAAACTTAGTTTTTTTTTATAGTTTAGTACCAACTTGTGATGACTAAACCATTTCTCTACCGAGGCAAATCTGAGTTGTAGCTGGTTCTCAAGGGGTACAGGCTCTGGATGAGTTGTGTAAATTACGGCATCATCAGCACACAGTAGGATTTGTTCAGGGCAGGAGTTTGGGAGACTGTTTAGGAAGAGACTAAATAGGAGTGGGCCCAGGATGGACCCTTGAGGAACCCCAGAGCGAACAGATCTTGAGTCAGAGAGAGGACATCGGCAATTTTGACTTGTTGAGTGTGGTTGTCCAGATAACTTTTAAACCAGGCAGTGGAGTCAGAGAAGAGCCCTGCATTAAGTAGTTGTTCCAGTAGTAGAGGGTGATGGACCATGTTGAATGCTTTTGTCAAGTCGATGAAGGCAGCACCAACTAATTGATCATGGTCCAGGTAACTGTGTATAAAACCAATGAATTCCATAAGGGCCGAGGTGGTGCTATGCCCTTTTCTGAACCCATGTTGTTGGTCACATTGGATCTTATGTTTGTCAAGATAATCAGTAAGCTGGTCAGCTACAATGCGTTCAAGAGCCTTAGAGAGAAAGAGGTGGTAATATGGAGATAGGCCAGTAGTTCACGTGAAGAATGCTGTCTCCACTTTTGTAGACCGGGATAACCGTGGCTGATTTCCATTTATTGGGGAATTGTGCAAGTCTGAGTGAGAAGTTAAAGATCCTGGTTAAAGGCACTAACACTTCCTTAAGGGTGAGGGACAGCAGTTTGAGGTCAAGGGAGTCCCCACTGTGTCTAGATTTGCCAATTGCTTTACGGATGTATTTTCAGGCTTCGTGCAATAAGACTTGTTGAAGTAGAATGGCGGGTGACTGATCATTGGGTGAGAGCTTACAGGATTGACCGAGGTGACATCTGCATCAAAAAAGTCAGGTGGAAGATCACTGTTAAGGTTCTTGAATGCATCATTAAAGGTATTGACAATAGTTAGGGGGTCTAGAGTTGTAGTCCCATCAACGTCGAGTAAAGTGGGTGATGTTTTTTTTTTTTTCCCTGTAACCTCTTTGATATTATTCCAGAAAGCTTTACCATTGCCCCATGTGTCAGTAAGCCCTCCTTTGTAGTATTTATTTTTTCAAGGCGGAGGGACCTTGTGCAATCATTCTGTGCTCTTTTGTATTTTTGAATGTCCGATTGCATGCCGGTGGCTCGAGCCCGATGCCAGAGGTGATCCCTAGATTTCATACATGCTAATAAGTCTGCAGAGAGCCAGGGGTTGCAAAGGCCTTTAATTTTCTGCTTTTTTATTGGAGCATGGGTGTCACAGGCAGCAGTAAAGGTGCTGATTAAATAATCAGGTGCCATGTTGACATCCTTCGCACTGTCAATGGGAGTTCAATCTTGCACTCTTAGGAGAAATTTGAGGCTTTCAAGATGACCCCATGCTAGTACTCTGCTGGTGATTGTCTTAGGTGGAGGTTTACAGAATTTGTTTGTCCATGTGCAGATGATTGGGAAATGGCCACTGAGCATGTCTGGAAGGACTGTAGTGTTAGTAATGCGATCAGGATGACTGGTTAGGACCCAGTTCAGTAGGCTGCTTGTTCCCATTTTGTAGTTGGATCTAGTTGGGGAGTTAACCAGCTGGGAAAAGTCTGTGCAGAGATGGCGTCCCTAAAGCTCCCATTCTCAGGTGCACGCCAATTAATATTAAAATCTCCCATCAGAATTAACTCCGAGCCAGGGGGTTGGTTTCTCATAATGTCCATGACAGAACTGAGACCCCTCCCTTGTTCTTTAGGAGGGATGTACACTGATGATACAGTAAGTGCCTTATTATGGGCACCTAACAGAATTTTGATGGCTAGTATTTGTGTGATTGAACCAGCTGTAGGTACTGGCAGGGGGTGTCCCATGAGTGATTCTTTGAGACAGATTGCACATCCTCCTACTCTCTTGGTAGTCCTGTCCAATCTGAAGATGGTGTAACCTGGCAGGGCAATAGCCATGTCAGGGATTTTTGGTGTGAGCCATGTTTCAGCAATTGTCAGGACGTCTGGATTGTACTGGTTAACAAAGACTTATAGGGCATCCAGTTTAGGGAGAAGACTGCAGATGTTCATAACTGCTAAAGTAAGTAACCCCAGCTGCATTAAAGAGGCTGCCTTATTTGGTGGGCTGGGGCCAGGTTTTGGGTGGATATTTCCAGACAGCAGTAACATCATAAGTATAAGTTTGAGCAGGCATAATCTTAACCATCTATAGGTAAGTCTTGCTATATGGCTCTGTCTAGTGTCCCGGCTTAGTTGTTGTCGGCGTTAACAAAGGGTGGGCATGAGAGAGAGATGGGACAGTGATAAAGTATGGGTGGATGTTACCCATCTCTGATGGTAAGTGTCAAACCAGTCATAAGGCATAGAACTACTATGTGCTGAGAGAGGATTAGAGGTGAGAGTACCAGGAGTAAGGTAGATTTTATTGAGTAAGTAACAGGGAGGTTGGGAGGGGCAGCAGGCTGCTGGTAAGCTGATGTGTAAAATGACCAATGTGAGCACAACTAGGTGAGGGAGAAGATTAGTCAGCATCATTGTATTTAGGTAGGTTCTTGATGTGTCAGCTAGGACAGGAGCTCCTAAAGGAAGCTATATATAACCTGCTAATGGTGGAGTGAACACAGAAAATTTCACTCCTACCAGAGATAGAGCCCTCTAGTGTCTAGAGAAGATAATCTACTAATGAAAAAGTCAGCACTTAAAAAAAAAGATAGCTTGGTCTATGTACTGCTCTACTATACTGATATCTTTATGTATTAGCAGTCTCTGCTTAAGTTTAGCCACTTCCCTTTGTAGCTCCTGTATCCTATTGCATTTGCCACAGTTAACATTTTTAACTTGCTCCCCTATGGCATACATATGACAGCCTGGGCAGTATTCTCTGTGCTCCCCATCTGTGATGTCTGCAGCCATTTGATAGGTGTATACTAACAACCCTCTATCTCCAGCTCATTGGTGGTTTGATTATCTTACCTTGACTAGGGTTTATGGGCCAGGTCCCCAGCTGTCACCAGCTGACATAGCAGACACACTGCACACACGTGTCTCTGCGTGCATCTCCATGCATGGCCCTGTGCACGCTCACCCGACTCACTCACAGGGACCTTTTAAACAGCCAAAAGTGGAAGTACCACACTTCCTGCTTCCAGTTCAGCACTGCAGTATCTAGCATTTAAAACATTTTTTAGCAGTTTCCATAGTCAACAAGGGCTTGCACCACACTATTGATGGTGCAAATATAGCTACCCTGTTCAACTAGGTCCACCTAGGTGAAGGAAATTCTGTGATGTGATGCTGAGGCTAAGAGCAGCCCTCCACTATCCCAGAATGCCCCAGCCTTCCTTAGAATTCCTAGTACAGCTAGAGGGGATGGCCTCCCCAGCCACCATTGACCTCTTCACACTTTAAAGGAGGTGTGCTGCCAAAGATGTTACTGCAGCTCCTGTTTTGGGAAAATACCACCTCTCTCCAGAGGTACAGAGCTTGCAAATCTCAGGATCATGGGAGCAGATGCATTGGGGAGGGAGCTGGATGTCATTGTCCACCTAAGGACAAATCACCTGACTGGGAAGGGGGTTAAAGCAGTGCAGAAGGAGTTTGTGGAGTTGGAGAGGGGCCATAGACAAGAACCATGCACAGTAATCTTCTTAGAAGTGCTGTCTGTCTATGGCATGGGTGAGTTTAGGGTGCTTCACACCATGGGATTCAATCAATGGTTGAAAAAGTGGTGCAGAGCTCAGGGTTTTGGCTTCCTTGGGGACTGGGGGTCCACCTGGAGAGATGCAGACCTATACTAGCATGATGGGCTGCATCTATCCAGGAGAGGAACCAGGATCCTGGATGATAGGTTTAAATGCTTCATTGACAAACATTTAAACTAGCCAAGGAGGAGGCACTGAAAAGGAAAATCCAAGCCTCCCCCCCAAAAAAATCGGGTAGTTAGTGAGGTAAACACCAAGATAGAGAAGTCAACAGGGAGAAGGGCAGGGGTCAATGAAGAAAAAGTCAAAGGCAGTAAGGACAGGGATGGGACAAAATGGGGTAAGGCCATCAAAAAATGGAGGATAATCAGTACCAATGCCTGTAGTCTAGGTAACAAGCTCCCTGAACTGGTGGCCTTGATGGAAGAGGGATGCCTGGATATCATGGCAGTCACAGAAACATGGTACACAGAGAACCATGACTGGGATGTCAACATACCTGGGTATACAATCTATAGGAGGGACAAGGAGGGTAGAAGAGGAGGAGGAATAGCTCTCTATGTAAGGGAACAGATCACAGCAATGGAACTAAAGGGTAAACAGGGAGGAGAGGAGGCACTGTGGGTCACCCTGGAGACTGGAAATAGCACCATAATTTGCACAGGGGTTGTATACAGGCCCCTGTCTCGGGGGGGTGGACAAGGAAATGATAGAAGGCATCCTTAGGATGGCAGAAAATAGGGAGATAATGTTGATAGGGGACTTGAATATGCCTTTGCTGCAGCCACATCCAAGAGTAGGGTAATTCTCGATGCCCTACAGGGGGCATGCCTCAGACAGTTAGTGTTGGAACCCACTCAGGAGGGAACTGTCTTAGACCTGCTACTCTCAAAAGGGGACCAAGAGAGGATCTCAGATCTAGAAGTGGGTAGCCATCTGGGAACAAGTAACCACCAAACAGTGTGATTCACAATAAACACAGCCATAAAGTCAAACCATACAAAAGTGAGGGTACTGGACTTTAGGAGGGCTGACTTTGTTAAAATGGAAGAGTGCACCAGAAAAGCACTAGCAAACAGGCAAGAAGGAGAGGTGGAGGAACAATGGAGAAACATCAAAACTGCCATCACAAAGGCAAAAAGCCTTTGTGTGACGCAAATAAACAAATCAAAATGAAAGAAAAAAACACTATGATTCTCAAAAGAGGTGATGGGGAAGGTTAGGGAGAAAAATATAGCATTCAGGAAGTATAAAGAAATGCAGAAGAGCAGGACAGAGAACTGTACCAGTTAAAGCAGAAGTAAGTGGGGAAGGCAGTCAGAATAGCAAAGTCCCAAACAGAGGAAAAGATAGCCAACTTGGTTAAGAAGGGGTATAAAACCTTCCTGAATGCTATATTTTTCTCCCTAACCTTCCCCACCACCTCTTTTGAGAACCATAGGTACTTTAGGGAGCAAATAAAGACCAAGAGAGGGATAATGAGGCTTAATAAAGGAGGGTGGGTGGGCAGAGAGGGAGAGTGAAAAAGCACTGATACTGAATGAATACTTCTACTCAGTATTCACAAAAGATGAGGAAGCGGAGGTACCTACTCTAATCAGTAGCTGTAGTGCTGGCACGAGAGACAGCTTAAGCTGTTGGCTGCTGTCCGAATGTGGGCAATACTCCTTGCAGAAACATACCTCCTGACTGTATTTTTGGTTTTAATTACTGGCATCCGTGGAACAACTATTGGAAGATTTCTGGATTCTTTGGAATTTCTGAACTTCTCGTAAAGACTCCTCTGATTTATTTGGACGTTATTAATGGAAACACTAGTTTTAGCTTCTGGACTATAGGTAGTGTATTTATTATTACAAATTTGAATTGACTCCCTGCCATGTGAGAGGTGGTATTGGGAGATTATTTAATATTTTTAGTAATTGCCGCATGTGAGAGGTGCTGCATTAAAAATATGAAATTGTTTAAAATTCAAATTTGTTTAATATTTAATAAGTTATTTTGCTGTGTTTTAAATTATTGTATTTTATTTTTAATTTTTGGTTATTTTTGAGTTGTTTTGGTTTATGTTTGTTTATTTGGTTTGCTCTCCCTTCATCTGTGAGAGAGAGTGGGTAGAGGGCGTTTATAATTGTGGTATTTTTTGGTTTATTATTAGGCTTATTTTAGTGATTTGTTTAATAATGACGGTTGGGCATTATTCCCCCACCAGGCTCAGGGAACTTCGCCCTTTTGAGTGTCCATCATTATCATCCGACATCTATTTTAGGTGTCGGGCATTGGGCATTCTGAAGAGGCGAGGACGAAGGTGGAAAGCTGGGCCTTGTGGGGGACAGGAGAGGGGAGGGCGGATTGGGGTTCTAGGGTCCAGAAGACGTCCTGGGGCAAAATGGGGTCAGGATAGAGGTTGTTCCTATCTTGTCCCCATACCCAAGAGTCCGAAAATCTCGGACAGGTACCGAGGTCTTCACTGTCATCTCATCCTGCCTTCGATGTGTTGTGCAATGCCAGATCTATAAAAACAAGACAGCTATTGTAGCTGATCTTGTTGGGTCAGTTGATCTGACTTGCATTACTGAGACATGGCTGGATGAAAATGCTGGCCCTATATTGGCCTTGGCAAATCCAGCTGGGTTCTCGGTAATACACTGTCCAAGGCAGGATCGTAGGGGCGGAGGTGTGGCCATTATGTTTAAATCTGAACTGGGCCTTGTGGATGTTCCATTGGGGAACACCAGATCTTTTGAATATGTCCTGGGCGAGGGTGCAGGCTGTGGTATTCTCCTCGTCTACCGTCCACCAGGTGATGGCGGCGATCCTACAGGAGATTGCAGACTTCATTGTCGACCTTATGTTGAGGTTTCCCAGATTAATACTTCTGGCACTTCAACGCTTGGGTCGATGATGAACTCTCTTATTTTGGTCAAAATCTCCTCCAGTTGATGAATACACTGGGCCTGACACAGGTTGTTACCACCTCTACCCATATTGGAGGTCATTCACTAGATCTGGTCTTCTCTTGGTATGGAGATCACTGACTTGGGGTGGAACCAGTCAGTTGGTCAGACCATTACACCATAAGGTTCAGTTTTAGGGCCCTCTAATAGGTCTGCCTCACGGAGATGGTCCAATACCGCCTTTATGGGTGTTGGCCCCTAGCGACCTTAGTATGTGTGTTGACCTATCGAGTTTGTCAAGTGAATGCATGAGTCCAGATGATCTTGTACTTGCCTATAATAAGGCTGTGGGAGATGCACTGGACAAAATTGCTCCTGTTCGCGTTTGGCCTCTCACTATCCGTCCAAGGAGTCCTTGGTTTGATGGCTCCTTGAAGGAATTAAGGTGAGTAGGCCGAAGGCTGGAGAGAGTCTGGCGGAAATCGGGCCTTGAGGTCGACAGGCTTAGATTGTTAGCCCATTATGATGGCTACGAATCAGAAATCACTCGTAAGAAGGCAGAATTTCTGTCCAGAGAGATTTCTGCTGCAAAGAATCGACCTGCTCAGCTTTTCCGGACTGTGGACAGGCTGTGCAATCCAGTCTGTCTTCAGCCTAGAGAAGCTTTTTCTCAACTTAGATGTGAGGAGTTAAGCTCGCTTCTTTGCAGATAAGGTTGCCGACATTCAGGTCCGCATCGCCCGAACTCTCCTTCGGGGTTACGTGGGCAACCGGCTGTGTCTAATCCTCCGCTAACTGGTTGGAGTTTCACCACCGGAATTCGCTTGACATTGTGAGGATCATCCAATCAATGCGTCCAACTAGTTGTAGTTTGGATCCGGTCCTACACCACTGTTAGTAGGTTGTATAGATGTCATCTACCCAATCCTTGCTGACATTGTCTGGAAATCCTTGGAGAGGGGTTTTCCTAATCCCTTAAGGAGGCAGTTGTCCATCCACTCTTAAAAATCCTCCTTGGACCCAGACTGTCTAGCTAACTACCGCCTATCTCTAACCTGCCATTTGTTGGTAAGGTTATTGAAAAGGCAGTTGCACTGCAATTGGATGAATATCTCACCTCTCATAATGTCTATGATACACTCCAATCTGGTTTCAGGAAGAGGCATAGTACTGAGACTGCCCTTGTTCGGGTACTGAGTGACCTCCTAATGGCCAGAGATCGAAAGGCTTATACCATTCTGGTCCTTCTTGATCTTTCTGCAGCATTCGATACTGTACACCATGAGGTGCTATTGGAGCAGCTGCGGGCTTTTTGTGGACTGTCTGGTACAGTCCACGAATGGTTTCGATCCTACCTCACTGGTAGGTCTCAAAGAGTCGTCACTGGAATTTATTCCTCTGACTCCTTTTCCCTGCCATGTGGGGTACCCCAGGGTTCCATTTTAGCTCCCATGTTGTTTGCAGTATACATGCTGCCATTAGGAGAAATCATCAGGAGATACAGCCTGAGTTTTCACTGTTATGCAGATGATACTCAGCTGTATCTATCCTTTCTCCCCGATCAGAGTGATGCACTCTCCGTACTTAACAACTGTCTGGATGAAATCAGAATTTGGATGAGTTCGAGTTGGTTGAAGCTTAATCCGGATAAGACCGAGGTATTGGTTGTGGGCCCAGGTCATCCTGGGAGGGGTTCGGGCGTGGCACATCCATCAGGCTTATCACTTGGTGGGGTACCGCTCTCCAGCTCTCGACAGGTGCGTAACCTTGGTGTTATTTTTGACGACGGTCTGACCCTGAAATCTCAGGTGTCAGCTGTTGTCAAAACCTCTTTTTATCATCTGAGGAATATCGCACGGGTGAAACATCTGATTCCCCAGGAGGACCTCTTGACCTTGGTTCACGCCTTTGTTACTACCCGCTTGGACTACTGTAATTCCCTATACCTAGGGCTTCCAGGGGTTGATATTCGCCGCCTGCAGCTGGTGCAGAACGCTGCAGCCAGGCTATTGACTGGGACTTTAAGAACCAGTCATATCACACCTGTGCTTCGCGAACTGCACTGGCTGCCTGTGCGGTGGCGAATCACCTTTAAGGTTGGTTTACTAACCTTTAAAGCCCTACACGATCAGGGACCCGGCTACCTGAAAGATCTTCTGACTCCCTACTGCCCCCTCCGCCCCCTCCGCTCCGCCAATGAGGGATTGCTAGAGATTCCCAGGGTTCGTTTGAAGTTATCAGGATCTCGTGCTTTTGCTTTCTCAGCTCCTACCCTGTGGAATTCTCTACCTCATTGGTTGAGAGAATGCCCGACCGTTGATAGTTTTAAAATTGCTTTTAAAACATATCTTTTTAACTTGGCTTTCTCTTTATAGTTTGATTGTCTAATTGTTGTTCTCTGTTTTTATTACTATGTACAGCGCCTTGATTTTGAAAGGCGCTTTATAAATAAACATAAAAAAAAAAAAGAAAGGGTTCTGAAAGAACTCCTAAAACTGACACAGATGGTAATAGTAAACAGAATCCACTCCAAAGAAAGGGGGGTTACTAGCAGGGTACCACAGGGTTCATTACTGGGTCTGGTCCCTTTTAATGTCTTTGTAAGTGACATTGCAGAGGGGCTGGAAATAAAAGTATGCCTCTTTGCAGATGACATAAAGATATGCAACAGGGTTGATCTACAAGGAGGGGTGTAAAGGATGTAAGGGGACTTGGCAAGGTTGGAGGAGTGGTCAAAAGTATGACAGCTTAGATTCAACACAAAGAAGTGCAAAGTCATGCCTCTGGGGAAACAAAAACCCAGGGGAAGAGTACACAATCAGGGGAGGAGGTATTAACAAAAACACAAATGGAAAGGGATCTGGGGTAGTCATATCAGATGACCTAAAGGTAAGCAAGCAATGTGAGAAGGCAATAAAGATGGCTGGGGGTATACTGGGATGTACAGGGAGAGGCAGCACCAGTAGAAAACCAGACGTTGTTATCCCTCTGTACAGACAGTTGGTGAGACCCATCTGGAGTATTACATGCAGTTCTGGAGACCCCATATCTGCAAAGACAGGATGGAGGCAGTCCAGAGGAGAGCAATTAAAATGCTTCAGGTTCAGCAACAGAATCCATATGAAGAGAGACTAAAGGAGCTTAATATGTATATTCTTGAGGAAAGGGGGGGACATGATAGAAACTTTCAAGTACCTCAAGGGAATCAACATAGTCCAAGAGGGCAGTATCTTTCAGAAAAAGAGATGTGCAAGAACAAGGGGACACAATTTGAAGACAGAGGGGGAATGGCTCAGGGACAATGTTAGGAAGTATTTTTTCACAGAGAGGGTGGTGGACGCATGGAACAGCCTTTCTGAGGAGGTTGTGGGGCCCACAACTATGGGATAATTCAAGAATACATGGGACAGTCATAAGGCAATTCTTGTTGGGGGTAAGAAGAAATAGGCTGTTGGTTAACTAGGATCTGCAGCTTATCCTGTAGGTAGGGAAATGGGCAGACTAGGTGGGCCAAGTCATCCTTATCTACCATCAAAGTCTATGGGCCCAATTCTAGAAGGGTTACGCCTGGCATAACTGCAATTGCGCCAAGTAGAATGGTGCATGTCGCAACTTACGCCAGCAGTTGCGACATGCACTATTCTACATGCAGGCTGCTTGCACCAAACAGCAGTTACGCCACATAAACCCCCTGTGACATGGCACTAGGGGGTTTATGGCAGCAGTTGCACCCCATTCTAGAAGGGCAGCCATAAAGTGCCCACATTGGGATTCTACAAGAACCTCTGGAGGAGATCTGGCAACGTAAGTTATACCAGCATGCCCAGCACACCAAAGTGGGGCCCCAGGATACCCATAGCCCCAGCCCCGAAACAGCTGTTGGCAGAAGCCCCTGGTGAAGCATGTCCCCCGACCCACATTTCCCAAACCGTGAATCACCTGCACGCATATGCGGTAATAATCCAGCCCTGGTAGTCTAGTGGCCCCAGAACTGCAATAAATAAAAAACAAATCCCTTTTCTCTGGTAGGCTAGTGGCCCCCCAAACTGTACAGGTATAAAAAATGAATCCCCATTTCCCTGGTAGGCTAGTGGCCCCCCAAACTGTACAGAAATAAATAAAGAATCCCCATTTCCCTGGTAGTCTTGTGGCCCCCCCCACCCAGCCGTGCCAGCCCACCCAGCACTCCCCACCCATCCCCAGCTGGTGACTGGCACAGCCCACTTCTCACCTCCACAGCCAGCCACCCCCCCTACCAGTGACTACCCTGGCTCCCCATGTACTCACCTCATCCTCGCATTCCCTGCCTTTCAAAACCTGCCCATCCCCTCTTTTCTTAAGGCCCACTCTGCACCTAAGCATACCCCTAAAAAGTTTACATACTGTCACCCCCTGGTCAGAACTCTGGTCTTACTACTACTTCTATCCAGTAATATACACCCAAACCCTGGCCCTGCCCTCTCCAGCCCACTATCTAAGTTCTCTGGTCTCTGCATTGCCTTCCTTAACATTTGCAGCCTCCTGAAAAAGTTTGCTGCTCTCCAGTGTTGGGTCATGCTACATCAGTCAGACATTATAGCCCTAGTAGAAACCTGGCTGTCCAAGTCTACCCCTGACTCCTTTGTCTCCCTCCCAGGCTATACCCTATACCGAGAGGATCGTGCAGGTAAATGTGGAGGTGGTTGCACGACCTATACCCGTGACTCCATCATTGGACAGGTGCTCCCCACCCCCATGCTTGTGAATGGTGCCCAGGCCCTGACACTCAAACTCACCCTCGACCCCTCCAGGGGCTCACTCTATCTCACTGTTGCCTACATTCCTCCAAGGAACCAGAACCTAGCATTGAGAGCTATCATGGATTACCTCTCCACCCTTCCCCATAAGGCTGATCTAGTCTTAGTGGAGGACCTTAACGTGAACTGGCTCAGTCCCTCCACTTCCCCAATAAGGGACACCTTCGCTGCCCAAGACCTGACACAACTCGTCTCCCAGCCCACTAGACTTAACCCAACGAGAGGAACCTGCACCCTCCTGGATGTCGTCATCACCAACCAACCTCATAAAATCCAGGACATTCAGGTCCTCCCTGACTCCTTAAGTGACCACTCCCCTATCCTATTCCTCTAGGCTGCCCCACCCCTAAACCCATAACCCAAACCTCGCTCCATAGGCACCTCCAACCAGGCGGGCTGATTAAACTCAAGCAGTTTCTCAGTCAGATTGCCTGGTACCCCATCCATCATACACCAGACATTGATGCCACCCTTGCCCTCTTCTCACAAGCCTTTAACAAGGCCTGTGATCTCTTTGCACCTCTCTCCAAAACCTGATCCAAAAAACAAAACACACCTTGGATTTCCCTTATCTCACTCCAAATGCTGAGAAATAGGGACAACCTCTGGCACCTAGCCACTGAAACAGGCTGGGCTGTCGATAGACAGGCCTACAATGCCGCACGGAACAGGTGCACATTGGCCATTCGTAAAGCCAAGGCAGCCCACTACCAGACCACTCTTGCCTCCTCCTGGGGAAGTGCCTGGACCTTCTGGGACAATAACAAAGAGCTAAATGGGAAAACTCGCTCTCCTCCCCCATCCCAGCTCACCATTGACAGCTCTACCTCCACCGACCCGGCTTGCATTGCCAACTGCCTTAACTCCTCCTTTACTGACCTTAGCTCTCTCCTCCCTCATAACTTCTTTGACCCACCCCCTGAACTACCATCCCCAGTCCTCCAGCTCCCCTGGTTCCACCTATGCAAGGTTTCTGCCCAGGAAGCCAGACCCCTCCTACTTAAAGCTTTAGAGTGTAACAGCCCTAGCAATGATTCCCTAGACCCCAAAATACTCCAGCTGGAGCTAGATGAAGTCCTTGTCCCCCTCACCAGCCTACTTAACCAGTCCCTCTGTCTGGGAAAATTCCCCTCTGCCTGGAAAACTGCCATAGTCACACCTATACATAAAGGGGGTGATAGGTCCACCCCCAGCAATTACCGGCATATCTCCATTCTTCTTCCCCTCTCCAAAGCCCTAGAAAAAGTGGTTGCCAATCAAATCACAGAATACCTGGCTAAGCATAATATCTTGTCTACGGAGCAGCATGGCTTCCATGTTGGTCACAGTACTGGCACGGCATTAATGGAGTTCTCCAACTTCCTACACTCCTCCCTGGAAGCTGGCTCCCTAGCTGGAACAGTGTTCATTGACCTCACCAAGGCCTTCGACACTGTCTCCCATCCTATTCTACTAGATGCACTCTGTCACACTGGTTTCTCCACTGGCCCCCTCGCCTGGTGCTCGAGCTACTTATCGGCCCGTTCCCAGTGTGTCAAAATCAATGGAACACTCTCAGAAACATGCCCCATCTGCTCAGGAGTACCCCAGGGGTCCATCCTGGGCTCCCTACTGTTTAGTCTTTTTTTAAACACCCTGCCCAGAGCCTGCACTGGTAATATTCTGTTGTATGCCAATGATGTCATTATTTTTGCCACCCACAAAAATCCCACCTCCCTCCAGGACTCCCTACAACACTCCTTCAATGATGCCGAAACCTGGTTTAAGGAGCGCAGACTCATTAGTTTCAAAAAAACCAAGACAATACTGTTTACCCACCCCCAAAACAAGGCCAGCAACAGCCCACTCAGTATCCTCCCTATCACCAAACAACCGCTTGAACAAGTCTACTCCTACAAGTACCTTGGGGTCACTTTTGACTCAGCCCTCACCTTTCATGCCCACATCAATGCCCTTGCATCAGCCACTAACACCTGGGTTGGCATCCTCTACCGCCACAAGGACTGCCTCCACCCGATGCCCTCCGGCTTGCCATTACGTTCTCAGTTCTGTCCCTTGTGGATTATGGCCTGCCGGTATATGGTGCTGCTGACACCACTGCCCTTAACAAAATTCGCATCACCCTAAACAAGGCCTGCAGGCTAATAACTGGTGCCTCCAAGCTCACCCACACTTGCCAACTCTATGACAAGGCAAATCTCCTTAACCTTGATGAATGTCTCCGCTACCAAGCCTTCATTCAGCATACCCATTCCACTGTGGCAACCCGAACTGCCAACAAGACCACTCTACTGGTCCCCAGAACTAGGACCACCCATGCTCAGAGGTCTTTCCGCTACAGATCCCAAACCTGGTTTAACTCCCTCCCAGCAACTATATCCAACTCCCCCAAAATTGCCACATTCAAAACAACCCTTCGTAACCAACTAGTTAATACCCGCAGCTGCTCCTGTCACTAATTGGTACTGCACTACTACCACATAGCACCAGACAATGCCCACTGGGCTGCATCCCCGCCACACCTCCCCCCCACGCCACCCCTGGTTCCCTGCCCTCTGCTATTACCTGCATCTGATGAACCTTGTAATCACGGAATGTTTAAAATTGTTCTCTGTATGAAACCATTTGTGTAATGTTTGTCTACTACTGTCATGAACTCTGTAAACTTGTGACTCTGTATGTCCTCTCTGTGATGAGGTACCTTTGTAAACAAGCCTCTGGCTTAAAGGTTGTAAATCTGAAATTGTACAAATAAATAAATAAATAAATAAACAAATATTAGCATTACTGCACAGACGCGCTCAGAAATTAATTTCTGAGCACATATGTGCAATAGCGCTAATACTGCACTCAGTCGGAGGCTGGCCGTGGAGGTGAGAGGTGGGCTGTGCCAGTCATCGGCTGGGGACTGGTGGGGTAGTGCTGGATGGGCTGGCACAGCTGGGTGGGGGGCCACTAGACTACCAGAGAAATGGGGATTCTCTTGTTTACTTAATAATAATAATACATTTATTTAATATAGTGCCTTTCAAAAATCAAGGCACTGCACAATTAGATAAAATCAGAAAATACAGTAAACATCAATAAAATCAAAGAAATTCAGGGTAGGCTTTACCCCCACAAAAGGTATTCAGTGCCTGCTTGAAGCACCCCACTGTCCTGCACTCCAGTAACTGACGGGGCAGAGAATTCCAGAGGGTAGGGGCAACAAACCCAAATGTGTGAGCACCAGATGACTTTAGGCTAACCCTCGGAATCTCCAGCAACCCCTCATCAGCTGAGTGAAGCTGTCACAAGGGGCTGTAGGGAACCAGAAGCTCTTCAGGACCCTGTCCATGTAGGGCTTTGTAAGTTAATAAACCTACCTTAAAGGTGATCTGCCACTGAACAGACAGCCAGTGCAGATCATGCAGCACTGAAGTAATGTGAGCTCTCCTTGATACCCCAGTCAATAAACATGCCGCAGCATTCTGCACTAGCTGCAAACAGCAGATATCAACCCTGGGAAGCCCTAGGTAAAGGGAATTACAGTAGTCAAGGCACAATGTCACAAAGATGTGGACCAGAACAGGCAGGTCACTGGACAGAACGAGGTGCTTGATCCTAGAAATGTTCCTAAGATGGTAAAAGGCCAGCTTGATGACTGCCAACACCTGATGCCGGAGGGTCAGCCCATCATCAAGCGCCACTCTGAGGTCATGCACCCACTCAGAAGTGAGAATCTGATCCCTCCAAGACTATACCAAAGGGGAGATCAGTCCTCAGCCCCTCTGTCCTATGATCTGGCTCCACCACCAGAACCTCAGTCTTTCCTGTGTTCAACTTTAAACTGCTAGAGCTCATCCAATCTTGGATTACTACAAGGCAGCTGTTCAGTACCAAGATAGCACTAACCTGGTCGGGGGGCCAAAGACAGGTAGAGCTGGGTATTATAAGCATAGCAGTGAAACCTCAGCCCACACCATCTTACAATGTCTCTGAGGGGCAGCATATACACTGCAAATAACATGGGAGACAGCACCGAGCCCTGGGAAACCCCACAAGGCAGAGAGAAAGACTCAGAAGAAAATATTCCTGAGACATCTCTCTGAGCTGTACCAGTGATGAAAGATGTAAACCTATTTATGTACAGTTTGGGGGGGCACTAGACTACCAGGGCAATGGGGATTCCTCTTTAGTTATGTACAGTTCGGGAGAGGCCACTAGACTAACAGGTAGATGGGGATCATTTATTGTTGTACGGTTGGGGGGGGCACTGGACTACCAGGGCAGATGACTTCAACATTTGCGGAGGGCAACCCGGGAGTCAGGCATGGGTGGGGGGTGCACTTGTGACCTGCTGCAGTGGGTTGCGACATGCTAGCCAGGTACACCCTCTGTGCGCATACCTTGCCACATGTCGCAAGTCACAAGACTTTGCTGCAGAGATCCTGCCCCTTCTAGAATAGGGCGTAGGGTCAATGTCGCAGTTGAGGGTGGTGCAAGTGCATTCAGCAGCAACTTGCACCACCCTTCTAGAATCAGGCCCTATGTTTCTATGCTCCCTGTTATAAGTACCCCTAGTTCCTTTTCCTCCATGGTGCTACCCAACTGTACCCCTCCCAGCTGATAGTTCCTCCCCTGGTTCTTTGCTCTGAAATGCATTATCTTGCAAAAAAAAAGTCAGCACTTCCCTGAAACAGCTTCTTCCCTGCTGCTAGATCCCAAGTGAGACTGTTTGCTAAGATTGTGCCTGTCAATTACCCATCCCCCTCTCTCAAGGCCAACAAACAACTTCCTGCCTCAGTGAAACTCACCCAGCCAGAACTCCAAACATTCCAACAGTACAGATTAAATATCACAGCCCAGGATGCCTCTCAGTAACAGTTATAACTCACAGTACTAATTTTAAATCCCCACCACCATCTCCCCTCCCAGCACAAACAATTCCAGTATCAAAATTAAAATAGAAAAAGAAATAGCCATCACTTCCCTGAAACAGATCCTTCCCTGCTGCTAGATACACCTTGCTTGAGACTGTTTGCTAAGATGTACAGTAGTAGTCTTGACAATAAAACACCAGTTGTTGTAATTTTCTTGGACTTTGAAAAAGCATTTGTCAAGGTTCCTCACCCTGAACTGATAAACAAACTCAAGGTTATAGGACTTAGTTCACAGCATGTAGTATGGATTGATAACTGGTTTCAGGACAGAACCCAGTGGGTTAAGAGTTGGCAGCTGCCTCTCGCCCTTTGCTGAGGTCAGTAGTAGTGTTCCACAGGGTTCAGTCTTTGAACCGACTCTGTTCAATATTTTCGTTAATGACATAGGCAATGGCATTAAGAACCACCTTGTCAAATTTGCTGATGATACTAAATTAGGTGGGGAGGTTGACACCACAGAAAAAAACAATCATTAGCCAACAACCTAGAAGAAATAGCAATATGGGCAAAGGATAACAAAATGTCACTTAACAGAAATAAATGTGTAGTCTTGTACTTAGGAAACAGCAACCCATTACACACTAGAAAACCAAACACTAACTCTAGTAACAAAGGAAAGGGATTTAGGGATCATTATTACAAACTAACTGTCTGCCAGTGGACAGTAAAAAAACAGCCAACCATCTAATACGATACTAACTGTATCAAGCGTACCTTTGTTAACAAAAGCAAACAAATTATCATCCCCTTGTACAGAGCATACATTAGTCCACATCTTGATTTCTATTCACCTTTCTAGAGCCATTATCTCAAAAAAGACACCAGCCTAATTGAACAAGTCCAGCACTGAGCTACTAAAATAATTCCCAGTCTAAGGCACTTTCCATACAAAGACAGACTCACCAACATGGGTTTGGAAGAGAAAAGAAGGAGAAGTGACCTTTTACAGCTCTTTAAAATACTGCACGTCCCAGAACTCAAATCTCAATGTAGGCTGGAGTTTGCATTGTGTAATGCGAATCTAATAAGCCACAAACTCCAGCTAGTAATCCCAAGAGTGAATTCCCTAAAACGGGATAACTATTTCCTCAAAAGAGTTTCTAAGCTATGGAACTGTCTATCTCAAAATGTGAAAGAATCCACCGATTTTAATAATTTTAAAGATAGACTCGACAAGCACCTTAACTGGAGTACAAAGCAGTTGCCATATACCCACGCATATGTGGGAGACATCCACAATGGGCTTTGGCCTTCTCATGTCTTATCCATCTAGTAACCTAGTAAGGAGCAAGAGCACAGTTGTGAATTTGTGACAAGCACTTGAGTTAGCAGCAATGAGGATGGAGATGCACATCAGCAAATGTGGAACAGGTGATCGGAGTGTAGGGGGTGCCACTAGACGCTATAGAAATGTTAAATCTAATAATTTAACATTTCCCTGGTGTAAATGTAACATTACCCTGGTGTCTAGTGGTACCACCACCCTCTGGTTGCCAGCCCTGTAAGAATTAATGTTTCCCTGGTATCTTGTGGCACCCCCCCATCCACCAGTCACTGGCCCACTAATAATTTAACATTTCCTTAGTGTCTAGTGGCACCCCAACCCTCCAATCCCTGGCCCCATATTTGATGATGTGCCTCTGTCCTCACTGCTAACTGAAGTGACTGTCACAAGTTGACAACTGCACACTCACTCTTTCATAGTCTTTGCATTGTGCAGTGATCATAAAAGCAATATGTAAAGCCAGCAATAAGACATGATGAGGTGTGGGTTATGGCCTGATAAGAGCATGCCCCAGGTGCGTTATGAGGCACGAGGTGCTTGCGCCGAGTGCCTTTAGCACCTGGGAAGTGCTCTTATCAGGCCATAACCCACACCTCGGAGTGTCTTATTGTGCTTATAAAATGGGTCCCCTGTAAAAAAAAAATGTGTTTAAATATTTCAGATAAGTTTTAGAAAATATTTTAAGATAAATTAAAGAAAAATAGTCCTTGTTTTTGTGCAGTTTTTCTAATGAGAGCATGTGTAATGAGAGGAAGCCACTAGAGGGTGCTGCTATCTGTGTCACCCGTTTCCACTACCTCCCCTCACAATTTTTATTTATTTTTATTTTTTTTTCATTTGTTTGGGTTTTTTTAAGCTGTTTTGCCAGGATTTTAGTTGGAGCAGATGGGAAACAAGCATGTCTGTTGCTGAGGTCCGTTGTGAGCTGGTGTACACGCTCCAGCGACTTCCGGTTTTGCGGTCGGGTTAAATTTCATTTTTTAAATATTTTGGGTATTTGCTTTGAAATTCTGTTCTTTCTGTATCTCTTCATGCTAATTTCTGGGGCAAAAACAGTGTGATTGCAATGGGACGAGCTGCTAAAATGGTCTGACCTCTCAGCGAGCGACTTCCAGTTTATCGGTCGGTATTTATTGTCACGGTCAAGGTCCGACTGTGTGCCGCAGGTGGGGTATGGTTTCTGTACAAATGAAGAAAAGCCTTAATTATGTGGATGGTAACTGGGAATAAGAGACAAAAGTGAGTTTGTGTGTGGTGAGTTGCACTTTGTCTCTCTGGAAGTGTGCAAATGTTTGAGATGGCACAGCTGAGAAGTGAATTTTGAATTTTGGCAGCATGGGAACCTTGATATATAGCAGTGCAGCATCATTTTCTTTAGATGTAGTGCAGGTTGCTATCATATGGCTCTATAAGGACACGGGTAGAAGTGGTGCTTAGCCAATCAGAGAAGCTTAAGTTTTGTGCCCATTTTATAATGTAAATTATAGAATGGCAAGAAAGAACGCTGGTCTCTGATTGATCAGTCTGGAGCTGGACCCTTGATGTTATCCCAGTACAACATCACGGGTCTAGTCTCAGCCTCACTGTGAACCTGGAGAGGATTGTTTGGAGCTGGATATCTTTTTTTTGCATCTTCTCTTAAAAACAAAAATATTCCTCTACACTAACAAAAACATTCTTTAAAATGCATCTTTTGATTCTGTTTTACAACAAGCCACTGTATAATAGCGATAATGCCCTCCTGGGTGTGTGTTATGCTGGGATAACATCACGCCTCAGGTATTGGACGCACTCGGCCTGTAGCCTCTTACCCAACCACCTCAGGTGTGACGTTATCGTAGCACAACACACACCATCAGGCATTATCGCTTAAAAATGAAGTGTTTACTAGAAAGAACCTTCTTTTTTGTGTGTTTTGTGTACATTTCATTCAGCATAGCCCAAAGTAAGTGAAATATCTGGTTTTCAGAATGGCTCTGCATCTAACTAGTTTTCAAGCTGAGAACAATTTTACTCAAAATTATAAACAGCTAAATTATCAATAGATGGGCATGTTTCAGCTGGAAGCCATCCATAGCATTTATGCAAATACTGTATAAACCAGTGTCCTAGATAGATGAGAAGCTAAACAATTTCAAACAAAAAAAATGTCTGGCACACTCCCAAACTCACAACAAAACACTCTCACGCACAGTATAACTTTTTAAAGTGCTTTCTTTACTCAAGGGTTCAGGTGCTAAGGTATACTTTTTTGTAAACTTTATTAAATGGAAAGAACTTTACTGCATGAAGCACCAGCATTTCTAAACTAATCTAAACTAACTTTCATTATACAATGACAGGAAAGAATGCTTGCCTCTGATTGGTCAGTCTGGAACTGGCCCCGTGATGTTATCCCAGTACAACCTCACTGTACTGATTTGGATGATGCTTTGGATGCCATACTCTTAAGAAACTGAGATATATTGCCACCCTAAAAATCTACCAAAAACACTTAAAAATGTTATTTTTATTTTGTATAACAGCGAGCCATTGTATAATAGCAATAATGCACATGCCCAACTACCCCAGGTGTGAGGTTATCCCAGCACGACACACACCCCGTTGTGCATTATTGCTTAATTAGTGGAATGTACTTTTTCATATGGCTTTGACCTGCCCAAAATATATACTTTTCTGGTGTAAGATACACAGAAAACAACAGGTGGTGTTGGGAAGTCCTCCTGTAGAGATTTAGGTTGAGCTCTTGCTGGATGTGGACTGTACAAGTCAAACTGTATGGGTCGTGGGAAACTGCATTGGTATGTTGCATCATTTAATTAATGCAAAGAAGACCATTTACCAGTAGTAGATAACCCACTTCCATTTTCCAGTGGCCTCTGAACCTCATATCATGCTTAAAACAAGGACGAGCATAGTATTGGGCTAGGGGCCCCTGACAGAATGTTTCAATAGTATTTGACAGTCACTGGTAGAAGCCATAAAGAACAATGCTTTCCAAGTCTGAGGGGGCATAATAGGGAATAAACCCTTTAATGCTAACCTCTGTTATTTATAAACATTTGTATAAGACTGTAATGTTATTCATCCAGTACATTTTCTAATGCTTGTATAGTAGCTGTTATTATCTTTAACTACTGTAGCCTTGTTTTTATTCTGTTTCTGACCCTTTTCTTTTTCATGCTTTATTTAATTTTATCATCATGAAAATCTTTTTAATAAAGTTTACAATAAAGTATACCTTAGCACCTGAGCCCTTGAGTAAAGTAAGCACTTTAAAAAGTTCTACTGTGCATGAGAGTGTTTTATTGTGAGTTTGGGAGTGTGCCAGCCATTTTTTTGTTTTCAATTGTTTAGCTTCTCATCTAACTAGGACAGTTTATACAGTATTGGCATAAATGCTGAAACATGCCCATTTATAAATAATTTTGCTGTCTATAATTTTCAGTAAAATTGTTTCCAGCTTGAAAACTAGTTAGATGCAGAACCATTCTGAAAACCAGATATTTCACTTAAGTTGGGCTATGCTGAATGAAATGTATGCAAAACACACAAAAAAGAATATCCTTTCTAGTAAACGTTCCACTTTGAAGTTCATTTAGATTAGTTTAGAAATGCTGGTGCATAACGCATTTAAGTTGTTTCCATTAGGAAATGTGCCATTGCTGAAATGTAATAAATTATTATTTAAAAAAAATAAATAAACATTGGAGAAACTTGTGCTGATTTGGTTTGCAATCTGAATTTTAGAGAACAAATCAGAAAACTCTGAATAGTGAACTAATGGCTGAAACTGCTTTTTTTCTTTCCAGTTTCTAACACATGTGTTTTTTATATCACCTAAGATGCAATAGGTGGTCATGGTAAGCAGGACTGCTTACTTCATCATGCCACAGCCATTGCCAGGGGGGTTCATATGGTTTGAAAGAACCCCCCTTTTGAAACTCCTCCCTTTTTTTCATAATTTGTGACATTTTTTTCATTACTTCTTTTTATTCTATGAGTGTCACAGAGTGCTTATGCACACATGATGAACCCCAGCACTTTTTCTCTGCATGCATGCACCTCCCATCTGCTACTGATCAGCTCCCTCAGTGCCAGTATGATGACTGGAGCTGCTTTGTGAGTCTTTCTCCGCACCATCCCCCTATGACTGGCTGGCCAACTGTAGCTCATGTCAGCATCATGAATGTGACTGGAATACAGCATGGCTGCTGCCTACAATTCACACTGTCAGCTAGCACTCGAGGAAGACAAAGCATGGTGGCAGGCTCAGAGACGATGTCTCCAGGAGAGCAAAAAAGAGGTAGAGGACCTCGACTTATAATATTATCAGTCACCAGCAGGTAAATTTTGCCAGCCACTATTGCCAAAGATGTGTCCCTTAATAACTGCATATCAAGGGATAGGCTGTGCAGTTGAACAAGGGAGCTGTTCGGTTGGTGGGCTGAAGATTTAGAAATAAATTACTTAAATCCTCCTCTATACAAAGTTGTCATGTTTCATATGCCTGTTTTAACTTTTCATAAGTTAAGCAAAAGAGGTACCACAGTGTAAAGGCAGTGCAAGTGTTTGGAAGGGTCTGGCTGGGATCGACACTGCCACGTCCCCATCCTCTCTCTAGTCTCCTCCTTGATGCTGTCACCCCCGGTAACCACTGTTCCCTTCAGTATGTCCCCGCCCTGCTTGAATCCTCTGATTGTTTTTGCACCCACCAATTCAGCTGACAGACTGTTCCAAAGTTCTACCACCCTTTCCACAAAGTAGTACGTCCTCACATCTCTCCTGAACCTACCTCCTGTTAATTTCCATTTGAGTCCATGTGACCACGAATTGGTACACAGGCTTTATAAATAATACCCTGCAGTTCACTTTAATTCCTTTAAGGAACCTGAAGGTCTCTATCACATCTCCCCTCTCCCTTCTGGTCTCCAGTGAGTACATATTTAGTGCCTTGAGGCGCTCCTCATAGGATCTGCCCTGCTGTACCTGAATCATTTTAGTTATTCTATACTGCACTGTCTCCAGCCTATCCTTATCCTTTCTGAGGTGAGGACTCCAGAACTGGGCACATTACTCTAGGTGAGGCCTCACCAGGGATCTGTAGAAGGGAAGTATTACCTCCTTTCTTCTGCTATCAAAAGCCCTATTGATACATCCCAGCACCCTGCTAGCCTTGCTGTAGGCCATGTTGCACTGACTCAATTGTTTAAATGGTATATTGAGTGGGAAGGGTGAGGGTTATAGTAAGGTGTTAAGGGAGCTCAGATATGAGTTATATAGACTTAAAATAAGCCACAACAGAGCATACCGTAGCCCATGGTTTCTGGGAGCTTATCAGCCCCAGACCCCTGCCCTAGAAGCAAGCCGATAGTGCAGCAAGTTAGTAGTATACAATACCCAGCCAAAACCAGCTACAGACTCCACATTGAGGTTCAGTGCATATATGTATATATACACAGACAGACAGACAGACACACATAATCTGTGCCACCCAGATAGTTATAATTGTCCCTAGAGCAGGAGGTGGAGGGGAGCTCACACATGAGTTGTTTTGGTTTAAAATAAGCCACACAATGAGCCACAGATGATCTAGTACCCCAGAGCTTTTGGGGGCCTGGCACCCCAGACCCCTAACCTACACACCAGTAGATACAGCTGCAGATATTAAAACTGATAACATAATATATGTGAGACAATGCCTTAGATATATTACAGTAGCAGCATCTTGCTGCACTCCGGTACTAAATACATATATGTATTCACCCTGCAGCCAGCCAGATAATAATTTTGCTTAGAGCAAGGGGTGTAGGAGATCTCAGATATGACTTCTTTAACTTCACAATAAGCCACAAAATGCACCACAGAGCATCTAGGACCCCATGGCATCTGGGGTCCTGGCGGCCCTAAGACCCACAGCTTTTTTTTAAAGGTTGCAAACTGCAAGCCGATCCGGTAGCGCAGAAGGCTGAGGTGCTGGTGCCTTACCTCACACTACACTGGTGACCTGAGTTTGTTAACAACCTTGGGTCACCGGGGTGCCAGCTTGGGGGGAGGGCTGGAGCGGGATTGAGCCATGGCTCTCCCCTCCAAAGGGGTGGCTGCCCACCCATCCATAGTTTCGCTCCCAGTGGGTGGAGGTCCGGTGGGTGAGTAGGTGGTATGGGCAGTGACAGAAGTCAGGAGGGGTGGAAGGGGCCACTGGATCCTGGGATGTGCCTCCATGCGCGTACATGCATGTGTACGCCGTGGCCCTGGGGGGGTAGGGAACAAAACAGAAAAACAAAAAATGTATATGAAAAAAATAAAATAAAAGGTTGCAGACTACATAAAAGCAACCCCCCTTGGAAAACTCCTGGCAACGGCCCTGCATGCTGTCATCAAGCTAGTAACAACTCACTCAGTACTCCTCCTTTCTTGTCAGCTAGTAAAAACTCACTCAGTACACCTTCTTTCTTGTCAGCTAGTAACAATTCACTCAGTACTCCTCCTTTCTTGTCCTACAACAGGTGCCTGTTCCAACAGTGCAAAGCCTGTTGGACATAGAAACCCCCACATTGCTCCAGGTGCACCTTAACTCTGCTCTGTATCAGACTCAGTTTTTTTTATTTTTTTTTAGTTGGTGATGTTTTTCTCCTTGGCCCCTGGTTGGCTGAATCTACCTGACAACCTTGTCCTCCGGCCACCGGCCATCCCCCGTACCTCCACATTATGGGCCATCACCACTTTACCCCCACAGCTTGCCCCCGTGGTAGGGTGACAGGGAGCCCCTCATCTTTCCCTCCAGGACTGGATTTAGTATGTGCGGCTATGCCAACAGGAAGCACGTGATCAGATGAATGGAAATCAAGCCGTGCAACCAGGGCCTTTTTCCTGCTTTGTCTCCCCTTTTTGCAGAGAGGGGGCATGCCGGACACCAAGAGAGGGAGCATGCACGCATCCCCACATGCTTCTCCAGGCATCTTCCCCCTCTTCGCACCCCCTTCTATCAATTGCAGTGCACTGCCCCTCAGTCACCGCCAGGGGCCAGTTTATGCTGAACACTGGCAGCCTCCCCTCCTTGGAAAAGGAGAGTAGTCCCTCAGATGCTTAATTCTTCTCCTCCCCTACTGACCCTCGGCAACCCATGCTTGTTTCTGAACATGGGTCGCCAGTGTGGTGTGAGGTATGGCGTCCAGTGCCTCAGTGCCATCGGCCTGGCTAGTTTATTTTTTTCAAGGGTAGTGCTCTCCTAGGAGCAGATCACTAGAAGATGCAACCAAAATAGATTACCTGTACTAATTGAAACACTACAGTCACAAAAATACTGAATATATTACACAAACTTCCAAAACGACATTAATGTATATATTACAGCAACATACCAATGTGTAGTAATAAGAAGGGAAATGAAAAGTGCAAAGTCCTAGAACCATGACACATAAGTGGTGTGGTGTTATCCATGGTCTGAAAGATCATGCTACACATTGCTAATGTTATTCAAATACTGGCACTCTCTATGCAAGAAGTGTGTGTCCCCATTTTACATTGCTGACAAGACAGTGCTGATATTAGGGTAATGTCAACACCTAATGATCGTTCAAACCCAGAATAACACCACAAAAGTGATTTGCCATGGTTCCAGGGACTTTCCACGTCGGTTTTCTTTTCCCAGCTGTTTACAATTTGTGATCTAACCATAATAGATGTATTACTGTAGGTTTTGGAAATTTATTATACTGTTTGAAAAATGTATTTTGTGTTAGACTTGTATCTTGCCTCATTAGAGGCACTGTAGGCCACTCACAAAGCATTTGCATCAAAACAGGCAGATGACACAAAGAAGAAGGAGCTGCTGTTATAACTATACTTCTCTACTGGGACTGAAGAACTAGTACTCTACTATTGAGACCTTCAATTTAGGGTAAAAACAAAACAAAAAAAGTTAGTGTGCTTCTCTTACTTGGCTGAAGTGAATTGTTATCTGTGCATTATCCAGGTGTTTGTCTCAGGTAGCTGAAAGGAATTGTTATCTGTGCAATTAACTAACTGTTAAAAAAGCTGTAAAGTAGGGGGAGTGGCTTAGCAAGAAGGAAGTCAGGTTAAAGCCAGATTTAAAAACTGCCCTAGATAGCTTCTGCCAGAGAACAGGCAGAGCATACCAAGAAGAAGGAGCTGCTGTTATACTTCTCTACTGGGCCTATATTGCCCTCCTCCTTCCCCTCCACCCCTCACCCTAAGCCAGTTATCCTTTTATAGGCACAGGATTTGACTGAAAACAGGAACTTCCTGTTTGGAAGCAGGAAGGGAGTGATCACAGAGCCACAAAAGACTCACCATCCTAGAAGAAAAAGAGTAGCTCTCCACCCCCCTAGCTGCTGGAGGTCTGACTCTGAGCAAGTAAGGAGATTACTGAGAAATATAGAAACTTCTTGTCTCAGAATAGGAAGATCAGGAGCTTCAAGGGCACAGAGACAATAAGTAACTAGTAGGGAGAACAAGAAAAAAAGAATGAAAATATAAACAGAGGAAAGGGTAAGTAGTTCAAACAATGGTTAAGGGGCCAAAAATAAGACATGATGGGAGTGGTGCAGTGCAGTGGCTGGGCAGCCACAGTCTTCTGGGAGACATTCTGGAGGATGTGGTGTTGTCTCATCTGCAGGCACCACTCTGGGCTGAGGGAGGAGGTTGCTCATCTCCAGGCTGAGTTGACCAGGATTTGGGGGACTTCCTCTCCCACCTGGGGACCACCAGGGCCACTACTGTTGCCTCAGAGGTTGCCAAGAAAGAGGAGTGGTTGGACCATGGTGGGCTCAGGCAGGGTGAGGGTGGTGGAACAGAGGCACATCCCTCCAGTTGTACATCTCCCAATTCATATGCCATTCTGGCAAAGTGTGGTTCCTCTATGGAGGCACCTGCAGTGGAGACCAAGGAGGATGCTGGGAACTCCACAAAGGAGACCCACATGAGATTAGAGGGAGGCATATTAAGGGGTAATGTGAGGAAGTTCTTTTTCACAGAAAAGGTGGTGGATGCATGGAACGGCTTACCTCAGGGAGTGGTGGATATGAATGCTGTGCAGGGCTTCAAACAGGCATGGGATAGCAATATATATGAGAATGAATAGATAGGCTATTGACAAAGCAAAGTCCTATAGCACATTCATAAGGTAGAAAAAGAAATGGGCAGACTGGATGGGCCTTGTGGTCCTTTTCTGCCATCAACTTCAATGTTTCTATGTTTCTATGAAGGTGGCATTGGACCCCACAGGGGAAGGAAACAACTCCTGGTGGGGGACTCCATTGTTAGGAGGTAGAACAAGGGGAAGAAGGGGAGAGGGAGGCAAGGTGCCTGCCTGGCACCATGGCTTGGAGGGACAGGGAGCAAATCCTCAGGATCACTGGAGCAGCTGCATGAGGGAAGGAGCTGAATGTCATTGTCCACCTAGGGAAAAATAACCTGGCTGAGAAAGGGATCAGTGCAGTGCAGGAATTGTCTGTGGAGTTGGGGAGAGGCCTCAGACAAGTAGCATGAATGGTAACCTTCTCGGAGGTGCTGCCTGTCTATGGCAAGGGTGAGGCTAGGGTGCTCCACACCATGGGATTCAATTAGTGGTTGAAAAACTGGTGCAGAGCTAAGGGATTTGGCTTCACTGGGGACAGGGGGTCCACCAGGAGGGATGCAGGCCTATATAGGCATGATGGCCTGCATCTGTCCAGGAGAGGAAACGGGATCCTAGGTGATAAGTTTAAATGCTTCATTGGCAAGCATTTAAACTTGCCAAGGGGGAGACACTGGAAAGGAGCAGGGAAATCATAGCCCCCCCCAAAAAAAATCAGGGTAGTAACTGAGGTAAACACCAAGATAGAGATGTTGATAGGGAGAAGGGCAGGGGCAAATGGAGAAAATGACAAAAGGGAATAAGGACATGGATGGGGTAAAAAGGGGAAAGGCCATCAAGAAATGGAAGGTAATGAGTACCAATGCCCTTAGTCTGGGCAACAAGCTCCCTGAACTGGTGGCCTTGATGGAAGAGGGATGCCTGGATATTGTAGCAGTCACAGAAACATGGTACACAGAGGACCATGACTGAGATGTTAACATACCAGGGTACACAACCTACAGGAGAGACAGGGATGGTAGAAGAGGGGGAGGAGTAGCTCTCTATGTAAGGGAAGGGATAAAAGCAGCTGAACAAAAGAGTAAACAGGGAGGAGAGGAGGCACTGTGGGTCACCTTTGAGACTGGAAATGGCACCACAATCCACACAGGGGTTGTATACAGACCCCCATGTTAGGGGGAAGGAATGGACAACGATATGATAGAAGGCATCCTTAGGATGGCAGAGAAAGGGGAGATACTGTTGATGGGGGATCTGAATATGCCAGATGCTAACTGGAGCACCATTTCTGTAGCCACATCCAAGAGTTGAGCCATTCTGGATGCCCTACACGTGGCATGCCTCAGACAGCTAGTTTTGGAACCCACTCATGAGGGAGCAATCTTAGACCTGGTACTCTCAAATGGGGACAGTGAGAGGATCTCAGATCTAGAAGCGGGTAGCCATCTGGGAACAAGTGACCACCAAACAGTATGGTTCATGATAAACTCGGCTACAGAGTCAAGTCATACAAAAGTGAGGGTACTGGACTTCAGGAGGGCTGACTTTGGCAAGATGAGAAACTGCCTTAGAAAAGCACTAGCAAACAGACTAGGAGGGGTGGAGCAACAATGGGGAAATATCAAAACTGCCATCACAGAGGCAAAAAGCCTTTGTGTGATGCAAATAAATAAATCAAAATGAAATAAAAAGCCACTATGGTTCTCAAAAGAGGTGGCGGGGAAGGTTAGGATGATAAAAAAAGCATTTAGGAAGTATAAGGAAACACAGAAGGAGCAGGACAGAGAACTGTACCAGTTAAGGCAGAAGGAAGCAGGGAGGGAAGTGAGAATAGCAAAGGCCCAAACTGAAGAAAAGATAGCCAATTTGGTTAAGAAGAGGAATAAAACCTTTTATAGGTACATCAGGGAGTGTAGGAAAACAAAGGGAAGGATTGTGAGACTGATTAGAATGGATGGTGGGTAGGCAGAGGGACAATGAAAAAGCAGGGATACTGAACGAATACTTCTGCTCAGTATTCACAAAAGAGGAGGCGGGGAGGTGCCTAATTCAATTAACAGAAGCACTCTGGATAGGGGAGTCAATCCCAGTCCTTTCACAGAAGAAAGGGTTCTGCAAGAACTCCTAAAACTGAAGGTGGGAAAAGCAATGGGGCCTGATGGAATTTGCACTAGAATTCTAAAATAATTAAGGGGAGAACTTGTGACACCAATGACCACCCTGTTTAACAAATCATGGGAGGATGGTGTGGAACCTGAGGACTGGAGGAAGGCAGATGTGATTTCCGCTTCACAAAAGTGGGACCAAGACAGAGGCAGGAAACTACAAACCTGTCAGTTTGACCTCTGTGGTAGGGAAAGTGATGGAATCACTTCTGAAGGAAAGAATTGTTGAGTACCTAGAGGCCAGTGGGGCACAGAACCCAAGGCAGTATGGGTTCACAGCAGGAAGGTCATGTCAGATGAATCTAATTGATTTCTTTGACTGGGTGACCAAAGTAGTAGACCAAGGAGGGGCTGTGGACATGGCCTACCTAGACTTTACAAGAAATTTGACACAGTCCCACACAAAGATTAATAATCAGATTAACCAGCCTGGGAGTGGGTCCCAGGGTGGGAGCCTAGGCAAACATTGGCTGGACAACAGGACACAGAAGGTAATTGTAAATGGAGTCCACTCTAAAGAAAGAGGGGTTATTAGTGGGGTACCACAGGGTTCAGTACTGGGTCCAGTCCTTTTTAATGTCTTTATAAGTGACATTGTAGAGGGACTGGAAGGAAAAGTATGCCTCTTTGCAGATGACACAAAAATCTGCAACAGGGTTGATACATGAGGAGGTGTGGAAAGGATGAGAATGGACTTGGCAAGTTTGGAGGAATGGTCAGAAGTATGGCAGCTTGGATTCAATGCAAAGAAGTGCAAAATAATGCACCTGGGAAACAAAAACCCAGGGGAAGATTACACAATGCGGGGAGGTAGTAACAACAACAAAAATGGAAAGGGACCTGGAGATAATCATATCAGATGACCTTAAGGTTAGCAAGCAATGTGAGAAGGCAGTAGGGAGGGCTGGGGGGGTACTGAGATGTATAGGGAGAGGCATCACCAGCAGAAAACAAGAAGTTGTTATCCCTCTGTACAGACAGTTGGTGAGACCCTATCTGGACCACTGCGTCCAGTTCTGGAGACCCCATCTCTGCAAGAACATAGACAGGATTGAGGCAGTCCAGAGGAGGGCAACTAAAATGGTGCAGGGTCTGCAAGAAAAGCCATATGAGGAGAGACTAATGGAGCTTAACATGTATACCCTTGAGGAAAGGAAGGGAGGGGGGTCATGATAGAAACATTTAAGTACCTCAGTGGAGTCAACAAAGTCCAAGAGGGTAGCATCTTTCAGAAAAAGAGATGTGCAAGAACAAAGGGACACAATTTGTAGATAGATGGGGGACAGCTCAGGGGCAATGTGAGGAAGTATTTTTTTTCTCAGAGAGGGTGGTGAACGCATGGAACAGCCTTCCTGAGGAGGTTGTGGGGTCTAAAACTGTGGGAGAATTCAAGAATGCATGTGACAGACATAAGGCAATTCTTATGGGGGGTATGAAGAAATAGGCTGTTGGTTAACTAGGATCTGCAGCCTATCCTCTAGGTAGGGAAATGGGCATACTAGGTGAGCCAAGTGGTCCTTATCTGCCATCAAAGTCTATGTTTCTATGTTTCTATCATCACACACAATGCATCAGTATGGCACCAGACTTTATATGTGTCCTCATGGCTGACTCACAAAAGCAGCTACATCACTGAATGTGCAGCACTAGAACTGTGGTTAACTCAGTGAGTGGGCCTGCAGGCTACTCACAAAGTAGCTGTATCATTGCATGCATTTACAGGCTAACATTTTTAACAGATCTATGGTTTTCCTGAATACTGAGCAACATCCTAATCCCTTCCATAAGTGCTTTTCACAGGGAGTAAATTTTGGTAGTAGTCCAATCTGCAGGCTAATGTTTCATGAGCTATCCCTTACAGAAATAGTTGTATGAAATGTTTTCATGCTGCACACATAAAACTACCCAGGTGATATGCATGCTGCAAATATGATTTAAATGTTAAATTGGAACTGATTGCATGCATATAGCATATATGCAGCAAGCAAGTGTGGAAACCATGATTTTTATGTTAAGTTGGGAAAGACTGCATGCATGTGGCATGCACGCAAAAAAAAGCAAGTGGTCACTGATAACTGTACTTGTAAAAGTGAAGTGACTTGCTCAGGATCACACCATACACAAGTGGGAGATGATGAGATTCAAACCCAGGTCTTCATGTCTCCAAATTTCCTGGTTTGAAGTTCAGTGCCTTTAACCACTAATGCACACATATGGATCACTAGTACTTCAATACATATTGTATCTGAATACATCTGCATGCATGCAGCATGCTTGTAGCCAGTGTATGCTTTTCAGTTTTCTTCTCTCCCTCATCTCATTTTCACAGTTGAACTGCAGCACACATACTAATAGAAACACATATTTTTACCACCCTTGATACACAAATTTACCCACAAAATCACTTAATTACTTCTGTCTGGCCTGCACTTCTACTATTTTTTCTCCATAGTTTTGAATGCTTACATGAAAACAGACTTTAAGGTGCAAACGCAAATGTAGCAATAACTTGACACCCCCATACCCACCCACATTGCTAGTTTCCCACCCCATGCACACACACTGTTTAATTGTTTAATTAGTATTTCGGAAAGACCTTTGAGCGTAAGCTTTTTTCACAAAGGTTCCACATCAGGGTGGACAATAAGACAATACATATATTCAGTGGTAACAGAGATCTGATCATTAGGCATTAAAGAGTGATTACATGACAATTAGACAAATAGGAGAAAAAAAACTGAGCAGTTGTAATTGAATACTAAGCTATTTCTAATCGCTTGCCCTAGGTAGCACACCCCTGGAAACCTCCAAATCCATTGATAGACTATGGCAGAGTAACTGTATAGGGTTTAATGCTATCCCACATGGCGAGAGGCTGGGTGACAGTGAAACAAGGGGGACTGGGTTTGAAACCAACCGCAGACAGTGAGAGGTGGGGAATAGTGAAACGGGGGCTGTGAAGGGGGAGCAGCTCCAGAGGGCTTTGAGAGTATGATGTGTGTGTGTGGGGGAGGGGTTTGGAGGGGCAGTATTAAGTCCATTTAAAGAGGACTGATAACTTACTTAAGCCCTTGGCTAGGCTGGAATGGAGGCAGGGTTCTCTAGGTAGCCCTGCTGGGTGTTACCTTGGGGGTAGGCCTGTTTATCAAGTGGTGCCTGAGAAGCAGGTGCATTTTGAGTTAGACGTTAGGTGCTGTTTGAGGCCTATTTTGAATTGAAACAGGCTGTTTGTTTGTAATTTCATCAGGAGTTCATTTATCCAGAGGGGGGCCCAATAGAAGAAAGCACACTGCCCTAGTGAGGTTCGGCAGAATGGTATGGACAGTGCTCCATTCTTCCTCCATCTGGTGATGTGTGTTGAGAGAGAAGCCTCGAACAGGTTGCCTATACAGGGTGGGGTTTTTCCGAGGAGTGCTTTCTTTTCCAGGAGGCAAGTTTGGTATTTGATCCTGCCTTTTAGGTTAAGCCAGTTTGTATGCTCATACAGGGTGCAAGTATGAGTGTAGTGATCTGCACAGGGTGAGGCGGCATGCCTTATTGAGTGCAGTTTGGACCCTTTTGGGCACTGTATCAGTAGCAGCTCCATAAACCACCAGCCCGTAGTCTATCGTGGAGAGTATGGAGCTGGAGACTGAGATTTGGAGTGCTTCCGGGGTGAGCGATTTCTTATGCCTATATAGGACCCCGATCTTTGTGTTTACCACTTTGACAAGGGAGTCTACATGGTGCATATAAGTAAGAGAGTCATCAATGGCGAATCCAAGGTACTTGAACAAGTGCACCTGCTCAAGTCTGCTCACCAGCCTTGTTGGTGATTACGAGGGGAGCATGCTTGTGTTTGTTGTAGGGGCTGGATTGTAGCATGGCCTTGGTTTTCTTGTAATTTAGTAGCAGCTTTTTCCTACTGAACCAGGCCTCGAATTTATTGAAAGAGTTCTGTAGTTCTGATTGTAGGGCAACCTGAGAGGTGCTGCTGCTCAGCAGCAAGGCATCATCCACATACAGAATACGTTTGGTGTCACAGGCTGTGGGTAGGTCATTTACAAAGAGGCTGAAAAGCAGGGGCCCTAGAACTGATCCTTGAGGGACTCCTAGGAGTACACCTCTGGAGCTGGATAATGTCTGCCCGATTTTGACTCACTGGCTCCTGTGTGTTAGGTAGACATTGAACCAATTCATGGCGTTTGGCACTACACCCAATCTTTGGAGCTGAAGTACTAGTAGAGGGTGGTTGATGGTGTCAAAGGCTTTGGTGAGGTCAATGAAGATGGACCCCACCAATTTGCCATCATCTAGTGACTTGTGCGTATAGTCAGTGTATTCCAGCAGTGCCGTGGTGGTACTGTGTTTTTGCCTGAAACCATGTTGGTTTGGGAAGAGCAGATTGTACTTATTGAGTTATTCTGTGAGTTGACTTGCCGTGATTTTTTCCAAAGCTTTGAATAGTGGGGAGAGGATAGATATTGGTCTGTAGTTTGACACCAGTGCCTTGTCACCATTCTTATGCACTGGAGTTATCAGGGCTTGCTTCCATACCTCTGGAAATTGAGCTAGGGCCAAGGATTTATTAAATAGCATTGTTATGGGCATGATAAGAATATCAAGGGTGAGAGATAGTAGTTTCATGTCTAGCCTGTCACTTCCCGATCTGGTTTTGCCTAGGACTTTCCTGACCATCATTAGGGCCTCCTTAATGTGCCTGAGTGTGGGGATGTGGAGGTCAGCTTCATGGGGGGGCATAAGTCTGACTATAGTGGGGCTCCAATAGTCTGTGCATACCATACAGCTTAACTGTCTGTGAATGCAAGGGACAGCTCTAGAATGTCTGTAACATCTCTACAAGGTACAACTTATTTGGTTTGACTGAAACATGATATGCATGACCTACTGTCCTCATAGTCTGTTTCCCTCTATCCTCCTTGACCCAACCCCTCAACCCCTTACTGTCTTCATGTGGACTATAAAACCCTTTGCCCTGTTCCAACAATGGGGTGTAGGAAGAAGTAGGCTGTTGGTTAACTAGGATTTGTAGCTTATCCTGTAGAGTAGGTGAGCCAAGCGGTCCTTATGTGCCATCAAAGTCTATGTTTCTAGGAAAAATTAAAATGTATAAGATTCATTTGTATATACACCAGAACAGTGCATCAGACTTGGGCTTAAACCCACCCAGTTACTAACCAATTTATTTCCTTGCTGAAGTTCACCCCCCACCCCAAAAAAATAACTTTGTGCCAATTTTTCTCAATGACTCCATTCCATTAAATACCCATCCACTATGGGTCATGAAGCCAGCCAAAGGTGAAGAAACATGAAAAACACATCAGTATTTCAGTCCTTCCTCCTTCCCCAATCCTCCTGTAAAAAAATTATTTCCTGTTACTTTCCGAGCCATATAGCCAGAACCTGCAGCTTGGCATAGTGTGCCACCAGACCAGTTTTTAGTCTGCTCTCCGTCCCTCTCTCCTTCACTATAAGCTGGATGCTAGAACCGACCATCACAAGTCCCCAACATGGTCTACAACCAAATCACCTCGCCAGACAAATCCACCAAACCTGGGTTGCTTCCTTCTTGCTTGGTTGCTGCTGTGGCTGCTGCCACACTATACTGATCAAGGCCTATGAAGGCCACCCACACCACCGTCACCACTGCTGCTAAGCTTAGCTTGCTGCCGTGGGGGTCTGTGCTTTTTTTTGTAAGGCGAGTCTAGTAGAGTAAGTAGATAGCCTAGTCTTGAGTTAGCTTCTAGCTCACCCTCTTCCCCTTCAGCCACCAGGGGAAGATGAAGACTCACTAAGAGCAGAACAACAAAAATATGCTGCCACAAAACTGCTATTGAGAGTTCAGTGCTCACGGACTCCTCCAAGCTGTAGTGTTCAGCCTGTCTACTCTGTGGTTGGAAAGACAGTGTCTCACTTGCAAGGCTCATGTGCTCATGTGCTCTTTCTTAGCTGTAGTTCATCCACTTCACATGTGATTGTGCCACAGCTAATCAGTGGAGAGAGTGGACAACACAGTACAAACATAGTCAAGTCTGGAGAGTACCTGTAGCGTGAATACACACAGGCCAGGTGGCACTTATTGTGCAAAAGATAAAATCAAAATTCAAAGCCATTACTGCCACACCATAAGAACAACCTAGGCACAAATATGGAGGGGGGGCAACTGTGCCCTTTGCCCTACCTAAATGGCACCCCTGCTTAATGGTAAAAATTCATTCTCAGGTGCTAATACAATGGTTTCCACTGTGTTCTGAGGTACCATATCTCCATGTTTCATGATGTGCCCTGATCATCACATGGGTTAGTGTCCCTCATTATCTCTCATTCTGAGTGTCCATGTCCCTCATTTCAGTGACAAAATGTGAGGCATGGTGCATGCTTCCAGGGCCCTAATCAACACAAAGAGTGCTGAGCATGGCCATAGTGTATATGCTCAATACAGAATGACAAAGGGAAAGTAAGTGAGCTGAAACAGTCATGGAGAAACACATTTGTAGCACTAAATACGCATAAGGGATTTGCATGGTCCAAAACAAAAAGCATAGGCTTCACAACAGAGGCACCTCTTGGTACATCTGGAATGGGGGATGTTGACTGGCTATATCCTCGGCATTTAATGCAGTAAGCAAACAATACTTTACAGATTAATGGTGATTTAATGACAAAAATCAAAAGCCATTAAACAACTTGCAAAAGGATCAGAATTAAAGAGTTTACCTAATTTTATGGGAATTTAAATAAAATGTATCTTAATGATTCTAATTGCTATCAGTAGTATAAGAAATAGAAACTGATGTGTTTTTTAGATGAGATTTGCACCAGCTTAGCTGCTGCACACATGGCAAGCATGCAGCATGTGAACCTGATGTGATGTTTAAATGATATTCACACTAGCTTAACTGCTGCACTCATGTCGCGCGTGCAACACGTGAACCTGGTGTAATTTTTTGGTTGATGTTCACACCAGCTTACCTGCTGCACACACGTCAAGCTTGCAGCATGCAAACCTGATTTGCCTTTTAGACCTTGTTCACATATATTCACTTAGTATAAACGCGAACCGCATGCAGACATTGCACAATTAAGCATGTGGCATGCATTCTATATGTACACAGCACACATATATTTCTGTAAGGGATGCTTAGTTAATAACACAGTAAGAGTGCTGAGGAGTTTTTTTAGAGGCGTGAATCTTAATGCCTAACCTTGCTGGAAAGAGACTATACAGCCCAGTACAGGCTCAGAAATATGGGAAGATGACTGAATATGTAAACACATACCTATATCCTATTTTTAAGGCACAGGTGACTGAAATGTCTAGAATAATTGTAAGAAGTTGTCTCTTGTAATTCTTTACTAAATATGTAGTGCATTATTTTTTAAAATGATAAAATGTACATATTGCAAACAACATATGTATTTCTGCTGCCTGTATTGTGTCATTCTTCATCCTCAGTCACCAAACCCTTCTAACAGTGATGTGCTGATGAGCATCTTCCAAAGAGCTGCGACCTCAAGCCTGTGTGCATGATTAACTGTTTGGCAGCTCCTCGGAGGAGTGTGTGAGTAACTGGTGCACCACTGGGGGGAAGGTGACTATGTATATTACATACCTGAGGGTGGTGGGAGTTGAAATGAGAAACTGCCACCCTGTTATTGCTAGAAAAACTATTATTTAGTGGCAGGAGGACACGCTCACAATATTACCTCAACTCCTGACCTACTGTCCACATAGTCTGTTTCTCTCTATCCCCCTTGACCCCGCCCCTCAACCCCTTACTGTCTTCATGTGGACTATAAAACCCCTTGCCCTGTTCCAACAGTGTTTAAAGCAGTTAAAAGGTGGCCTTCCACATCACTTACACTGGCAGTTCATTCTATGTTTCTGTGACCTTTGCTAAGAAGTAGATATTCATTACATTTCCCTGAACTTGCCTCCTGGCACCTTCTAATCATCTCCCCTTGTTCATTTTATCTTTGCTTTCCTCATCCCAGATTCTGTTTCAGGCCCTAACGTAAACCCCTTTACACGTTACTTGCAATTATAGTTGGACAGTTATTGCATGCTTGGTGTGATAATTGGGGGGGGTGATGTTATTTAGGTCATTATCATTTATGGGTAGGGTGGTATATATTTCCTGAACCCTGAAAGCACTCTGTCAACAGAATCCCAAAAGGTGGATGTCAAACACAGCATTCTGGGCTCATTTTATATCTTGAACCCAGGTGCTATTCACCTGAAGGCCTAAAAGAACAGGTTTTGCAAACTATTGCAAACTATTATATGCAGGCTTAGTCACACACCTTGTGGGTTGGGTGGTACATCTATTTAAGAATTAAAGAATCCGATGTAAAAACAAGTGAGACATAGTCCAGTTTTGTAAGTTTTTTTTAATAGCAGCTCATATTTTATGTATTTATTTTATTAAAAATATATTTTACCAGTTTATCAGGTAAGCAAACAGTCCAGATCTGCTCATTTCTAGTTGCAACCTGGGGAAGGGTGTACAGAAAGCATCAGGGATCATGAATAACAAAACAAATGGAGAAACACTAATTTGTATGGTGCACCAATCTACTTTTTATGTTCACTTGTAAAGTGTGTAAATATACTGTTATTGGTCTGAGCTGTGAAAGTTTGAGAGTTTCATCTTCCTCCACCTATCAGAGCTTCACAATACTGAACACCCCCTCTAATTCCTTCCAGTCTCTGCCTTTCTCCTTCTTTTCCATTTGATGTCTTTGAGCAATCACAAGGCTGGGAAATGTCTGGTATAAGTAAGTTTCTTGCGCCTCATGCAGTTTGTATTAGCAATGTTTCCTGTACTGTCTGTTCCATGTATGTGAGGCTGTTCTGTACTTTGTTTCTTAGAGAATGGCAGAGATCATGCACAATGGCCACATCTTTTGAATGCCTGTGGTCACCACATCGGCATCTACAAAACCTTAAATAAAACTGGCAGTTGTGCTCACCCTGCTGCTGGATCCCCCATTTCACCTGAGCCATCCAGTGCACAGACCCAGAGATGAGTGCTAAACCCCACCACCGGCATACCCCACCCATCTGACTCAACTAACTGGAAGCAGGTGCTCAATCCTGCCACTGGTATCACCTCCCCCTGCCTGACAACCATTTCAATAAAACTGGTAGTGGGTGAAAATCATGCTGCTTGCATCCTCTACACCCCTTGCCTGACCCATTTATTGAATACCACATGGGTTGGGCACACCCCAGTCCTCTGCACCCCTTGCCTGACCCATATATTGAATACCACACAGGGTGCACAAACCCCAGTCCCCGCACCCCTTGCCTGACCCATTTATTGAATACCACACAGGGTGCACAGACCCAGTCCCCTGCACCCCTTACCTGACCCATTTATTGAATACCACATGGGGTGCACAGACCCCAGTGCAGGTAAACGATATTCCTCACACAGCATGCAACACTAGGTTGCTCATCCGCAGTGCTGCCAAACAAGAAACCTCCCAACAATCGGGCATGCAATCACCAGTGTTTGCTACCAACAATCGGGCATGCAATCACCAGTGTTTGCTACCAACAATCGGGCATGCAATCACCAGTGTTTGCTACCAACAATCGGGTATGGAATCACCAGTGTTTGCTACCAACAATCGGGTATGGAATCACCAGTGTTGGCTGCTAAGAATCAGGTATGCAATCACCAGTGCTGGCTACCAACAATCGGGCATGCAATCACCAGTGCTGGCTGGCAACAATCGGGTATGCAATCACCAGTGTTGGCTACCAGCAATCAGGCATGCAATCACCAGTGTTGGCTACCAACAATCGGGCATGCAATCACCAGTGCTGGCTGCCAACAATCGGGTATGCAATCACCAGTGTTGGCTACCAACAATCGGGCATGCAATCACCAGTGTTGGCTACCAACAATCAGGTATGCAATCACCAGTGTTGGCTACCAGCAATCGGGCATGCAATCACCAGTGTTGGCTACCAACAATCGGGCTTGCAATCACCAGTGTTGGCTACCTGAAATAAAAGAAACTATCTCTTGCCATTTGTTTCAACAAACTGAAAAAAAAAAAACAGTCCATTGATGACTTCTCTCTCATGACCCTGACACCCCCCGCCTACCACCCCAACACCTCTGTCAGGACCCACAACCCAAACTTCTCATTTATCTCTGTATGGTCCACAAACAGTAATCCTGTTATGACCAACAAATATCCTGTTGCTATCAAGCCTGAATGAGAACTGACTATGCATCTCTGAAGCCAGAAATCTGAACAGTCTTGGATGGCATTTAACAAAACAAGATAAGTCCAGTTAATGGATTTTTATTGTATTTTGAACGTATACTCATAACTCTGTCATTTATTTAATATTTTTGCCCAATATTTTTCAACAGAGTCTTAATTTTACCCCACCTCATGAACAAGGCAGGTGTCATTTTTCAAATCCCCTTCCAAACATGTTTTCACTGTTGCTCTGTGAAATCATCTTCTGGGCTGGATTTCAAAAAATTCCACCTGTTTGGATCATAAAGTGGTGTTATATAAAAGCTGTTTGGAAAATGTGGGGTCAAAATGTCAAAAACTCCAAAGTTATGAAGAAACAGTTACATTTTTCAATGTTTACTTATAACTTTGCTATTTTCGTAGATTTTGATCCCGGGGCCAGATTCCAAAATGCATGGCACAACTCATGGATGTATGCATGTTGCACCATGCAGCGCTATGCCGGGACCTGCACCCTATTCTAAGACAGGCAGGGTACCCAGCACTTATGTCCATGACTTGCGGCAGCTGCAGACTAGTGCCAAGAACATGTCTCACTGGACCTGGGTGCTGCAACTCATGGTGCACAATCCATTGCCCTCCTGGAGCCCCCTGCCCTGTAACACACCTGCACGCACCTAGGGGCATTGGGGAGTGGCTGGTTGGCACTGGTGATTGGGGGGGCACAACAAAATTTGGACTGGGGGTCCCCAATGTTCGTGGGGATGGGGACATGACAGTGCAGGGGGGCACACACATGTCCTTTCCATGGTACTGCGGGGGGGTATCCATCTCTGTGCCAGGACGGATGCCCCTTAGACCACCTTCTCACTGGTCTAACCCCACTATGCCATTGCCACTTTTGGGAATGGTGTAAGTGGGTTACAGCAGCTGCCCTTCCAGAACAGGGTGCAGTTTCTGCCATAACCCACCCTTGCACCATGCCGCTGCAGATTATGGGCATAATGGGTGGCATAGCCAACCTTTAGTGCAACCCACATACGTCATGGTGCAAGCCATGACTTGGAATAGTGACTTGCATTATGCCTGGTGCAAGGTGCGATTTGTGCCATCGGGTTTGGCATTAATTGCCTCATGCAAGGTGTAATGCCTTTTGGAATTGGGTCCCACGTGTTGAACAAAATCATTTTGTTACCTCAACTCATGAACATAATAGGTGGTATTTTTCAAATTCCATCCCAAATGTATTTTCTGGTTTATGCTGCAAAATCACATTTTGTCAAGAATTTCATAAATGACACATCTGTTGTTCATAAGGTGGGGTCATAAAAAGAATATGTTCAAAATTTAGGGTCATAATCTCACAAACTTACAAACAATGACATTTTTTCAATGTTTACTTAATTTTTTCATTATATTTTATTGATTTTGCATCAAGCATTATGAAACCATTATAAAGCAAGAAACATATCTACATTTTCTGCAGCATGTTAAATACATAGAGACATAAACTTTGACGGCACATAAGGACCGCTTGACCCACCCAGTCTGCCCATTTCCCTACTTATTGGATAAGCTGCAGATCCTTGTTAACTAACAGATTTGTACATTGGTAGAACACTTGTGATTATATAGAAATGTTTTGCAATCTACAAAATTATTACAATGAGCTGGGTAGTTACAATGAGCAGAAATTTATATAATAAACTTATAAAAATTAACATTGCGCACCCTACCATTGAGGTATAGTATCTCCTGTTCCAATAAGGAATACAGATCATTACAGTATTAGCAGAACATGGTAACATTAACATACCTAGAAAAAAAACTTGATATGTTCCCCCCAAACTAACATGAAGAATTTCATGCTGTAGGAGTGATATTAAGAATGGTTAACCAGCTCAACTTAATTACAACTCTGCTCCAGCAAGAACTATTACATTACCCCATGTAATCTACAGATTTCCTAGGTTCCCATAACATTTTAAACTTTGTACAGTGGTATCAGTAAATCCACAATTTTAACTCTAAATATCAGTGCATACATAGCAAAGCCAATTGCAACCAGTAGTGGGCGAAATGGCCGAACTTCACTCCACGAAGTGATTCACAGAATAACGTGGAATCTGCGAAGTACTCAACAACTTGAAGCAGAGTACTTTGAGTCATGATGAGGAACATGAAGTTCATTGAAACCAATGACTTCATGTTACTCTGCCTTCCCCAAACCACTTCTCCACCAATTTTAAGGCAAAGCACATCGAAATCAATGTACTTCGCATCACTTCGACTTGTTATTGAGCAGCAAGGGGAATTTGCAGTGCTTCACTGGATCACAGGTCACATGGGCTCTCGATTGTTCTGCACAGCCTCAGTTCTGTGCAGTGTGTGTGTAGTGAAAGATGGAGACAGTTTCCTCTCAGAGCTCTGCGATTCAAATCCTCTAAAAGCTGTTAAAAAAGCCTTTTTGAGCCATTTTATTTGCTCAAAATTTAGTACACCGATTGTAGGAAACCCTCCTGTGCTCATATCATTGAGTGTTTATTGTTTGTGCGTGGATTTTGAATGTTAATTTAGAACAGTCAGTCTGTGCACTGTGAATTGTGCTTTGGGGGAGGGGCGTATCTGTGGTATAGATAGATTAACCGGGAGAAAAAAGCAGTTTTTCTGTTGGGTTATATTTTTCTTGTATAACTGTGTTAAAGTACACACAGTAATATTTTCAGTAGTTCTTGACTTTTTTTGCTGATTGTTGTTGTGCAGCAGTGTATAATTTCAGTTTGTTTAAAACATTTGGTTATATTACTAACATACTAACATACTAAAATGCCAGCAGAATAGGCCTAACGGTCTTTCGCGTCTGCTCATTTGGTCATCCCCCACCCTGGGAGCTGACCTTGCTGCCTCCCTTGCCTTCTCTGGCTTCTCCCTTCCCAGTTCTGGATATTCTCACTGCATTGGATTTTGCTTCCAGAACCCTTCCCCTGTACCTGTCCCACCCCCTCTTGAACCCTTCCACTGTCTCTGCCTCCACCAGCCCCCTAGGCTGCACATTCCATGGCTCCACCACCCTCTCAGTGAAGTAGCACCTCCTCCTTTCTCCCCTGAATCTTCCCCCATGCCTTCTAGTGGCCCCCTCCTCCTTCCTTCGAAGCACCCTGACTGTTCCTCCCCTATTTACCCCTTCATGTACCTGAAGACTTCTATCATGTCCCCCGGTCCCTTCTGCCTCTTCCAATGTTACATATTTAGCTCTTCGAGCCTCCTCATAGGTCCTGTCCCCAAGCCCCAAATCATTTTGGTTGCTCCCCTCTGGACCCCTCCAGGAGTTTAATGTCCCTCTTTAAGTGTGGCCTCCAAAACTGCACGCAGTACTGGAGATGCGGCCTCACCAAGCAGTTATACAGAGGGAGTATCACTTCCCTCCTTCTGGAGGTGATACCCCTAGTGATGCATCCCGGCATCCTGTTGGCCTTAGCTGCTGCCCTCCAACAAGTCTCCAAGTTGTTCATCTTGACATCCACCACCACCCCCAGGTCCCTCTCAGCCATCGAGACTTGTAGCATTTGCCCCACCAGGGTGTACACTTGGCCTGGGTTTCTGGCCCCCAGGTGCAGTACCTTGCATTTCCCTGCATTGAACCTCAGCTTCCACTTTCTAGACCACCTTTCCAGAGCACCCAGGCCCCCCTGTAGGGCCACCTTCCCCTCCTCCCTATCCACCACTGCCCCCAGTTTTGAATCATCCACAAAGAGACTCATCTCACTCCTGATTCCTGTCCTTATGTCAGAGACCTAGGCATTGAACAGGAGGGGCCCAAGGACTGAACCCTGTGGGACCCCACTAATGACCCTTCTTGGGATGAGACTATCCCACCAACTACGACCCTCTGGGTCTGGTCCTGGAGCCAATTGCCTATCCATCTGATCATCTGGTTCCCCACCCCCATTTCTCCAAGCTTATCCAGCAGGCCCATGTGAGGAACAGAGTCAAATGCCTTGCTGAAGTCTAGAAAGAGGACGTCCACTGGCCTACCCAGGTCCAAGGCACTCGTCACCCAGTCATAGAACTCCACAAGGTTTGTCTGACACGATTTCCCCGGGACAAATCCATGCTGTCTATCATCCAGGCACCCTGACTTTTCCAGGTCCCCCCAGCCTCTCCTTGACAATGCCCTCCATCATCTTGCCCACCACCGATGTCAGGCTGACAGGCCTGTAGTTCCCTGCCACCTCTCTTGATCCCCCTTGTGAATAGGCACTATATGCGCTACCTTCCAGTCCTGGGACACCCACCCTGTCCTCAGAGAGATGGTGAAAAGCTCCACCAGGGGTTTCGCCGGGACATGCGTAAGTTCCTTCAGCACTCTGGGATGTAATTTATCCAGCCCCGTTGCTTCCTCTGTCTTAAGGGACCTGAGGGCTTCTCTCACTCTCTCTGCTGTGATTTCTACTTCTGCTACCTCTTCTCCTTGCTTAGCCTTCCCCCATCCTGCCAGTGACGCCTCCTCCTCTCCCCAGACCCACCGATCAGTAAGGCTCCCCCCTTCCTCAGTATCACTGTCTCCTCCCATGTATGATGCAGCACCCCATTTTCCTTGGTGAAAACTGAGGTGAAGTACTCATTTAGTACCTCAGCCTGCTCCCCCAGGTCTTGTGCCCATCTCGCCCCTGTTTTAATCCTGCTAATCTGCCCCTTCACCCTTCATTTTCCCCAATATAGCTAAAGAACCCATTGTTCCCTCTTCTAATTTCCCTGGCCAGGTTCTGCTCCTTCCTTGCCTTAGCCGCCCTCACCACCTTAGTGGCCCTTCTAGCCATCAGCTCATACTCCCCTCGATCCCTTTCACTCCTTGAGCACTTGAATTGCCTATAGGCTGCCTTCTTTCCCCGCACCACCTCCTGGACCTCCCTGGTCCACCAGCAGGGTTTTTGGGCCCTACCGCATTTTTGTCTTACTCTTGCACAGGTGCTGGTAGCATCCTGCACCCCTCTCCTGATGATTTCCCACCTACTATCAGCGTCCACATCTGACCCAATCCCATCCAAATGCTCCTTAAGGATCCTTCCCATTTCCTTAAAATCTGCCCCCCTGAAGTCAGTTACCTCCGTCTTTGTGCAGCCTTCTACCCCTCCTGGGTCCAGGCAGAACCAGACTGTGGCATGGTCACTCCCTGCCAACAGGTCCCTTACCTCCAGGCTCCCAATCAGGTCACTGTCTGCCAGGATCACATCCAGTACCCATGCCTCCCTGGTCGGTTCCCCCACCTGCTACTAAAGGTTTTCAATTTGCTATGCATTACTTGTAGAGTGTGTGTGTGTGTGCACATGTGTGTGTGTGTGTGCGATGCATGCCATTAAATCAGACACCTTTTATTGTGGCATAGAGTAATTGCAGCAGTGTGAACCTGCTATTCACTGCACCTGCATGAACTTTTTATACTGCTTTGTGGTATCTTTACTGGTAGTGGACTGTTACTGCTTTGCACTACCCCCTTCCCCCAACCAGCAAAAGGTATTCTTTTCCAGATTTGGATGTGTGACTTGTGAGCACTGGTTAAGTGTTGCTGTGCTTTAGCATCTGCATCTCTTGAATGCGCAACACAATCTTAATCTATCTGTGCATTTGCAGTACACAATTAATTCTGGGAGACTTTGCATTTCTTGTTACACTCTCATTTCACTTTGTCAGCAATGGGGACTTTTCTGGACACAAGACAGTAGCATTTTGGGGATGCACAGATGCACATTAATTCTAGTGATTGTGTGGGACCACTGCGTGCATGACGGAGTGCAGCATTAATTCTGGGAGACTTTGCCTTTTTTTGTTACCCTCATTTCACTTCATCAGCACTGGGGAATTTTCTGGACACAAGACAGTAGCATTTTTGGGATGCAGATGAATTCTGGTGACTGTGTGTGACCACTGCACACATGGCTGAGTGTGTCATTAATTCTGGGAGACTTTGCATTTCTTGTTACTCTCTCATTTTACTTCATCAGCACTGGGGAGTTTTCTGGACACAAGACAGTAGCATTTTGGGGATGCACATTAATTCTGGTGACTGTGTGTGTGAGGGGCTGCAAATATTGTGTTCACTTTGCCTTACTTCACGTTAAGGCAGAATGACAATGCAAAGTAATAGTTACAAGGTGAAGTGAGTCTTTTGTATTGGTCACTTTTGTGTAGTGGAGTGACAACACGAAGTGCCCACTTCACGGGCACTTTGCTGGCGAAATTTAAATTTGCTGCATCTCTAATTGCAAGCAAGGTTTTCAATAACACAATTTCAACAAATGTCTATTGGTACTCGATGACATAAGTGTAGCTGAACAGTCTTGGAGAGTGTTTATACATAATATTTAATCATAATGTTGCATTGTTTTAGATTTTGAACTCACATTTTCAACGTAGTCATTTTTTAGCTCATTTTACGAACACAGCAGGTGTCAGTTTCAGATTCCCCTCTCTCACGTGTTTTTACAGTGTTCTGCAAAATCTTATTTCAGGTGGCATTTCATAAATGATACTTGTCATGCTCATATCCTGGGATAATACAAATGCTATCTTGAAAATCTGGGGTCACAGTCTAACAAAAACATTATATGTGAACCTCTTCAATTCCCAGTCTTGACAATTACAGTATTACAACTTATGTTATTAATTTGTTAATTGTAACTGTTGTGCTATATACATCTGCAAAGCAAATACATGCAAGCAAGCAAGCATGGTTGACATTAGCCAATGACTGATGGGGAACTATTCAGTTAAGTTTTTATCTATATTTTAATTTTATTTATTGGTTTGTTCCTTCATTTGTACCACTTCCTTTTTTTTCTATTTGTGGCCAATACAGTGAGTGAGTAAGGATGCTCTGTTAAAGCACAGTAACAACAGGTGGCACTCACCTCTGAAGAATCACTATGTAAAATACTGTAAGCATTGGGACTGTGGGGAGCAGCTTGTTTTCTATATCATTTGGGAGTTTTTTCTACAGCATGGGCTGGGGACAGGGTTCTGATCTGACTCATGGCAACACTGGACACATGTTAGCTCAGTTCCCACAGCTGCACAACTGAATTTGCAGATTAGGCTCAACTCTAGTAGTTTCTATGTTTAGAGTAATTTGGGATGCTATAAGTATATAGCAGTTCATGAAAAGCAATCACAATTGAATTTTAGTGCTACAACTTGAGCTTTAAGCTCAGAACTACTGCTAGAAATGAGCATTCAGACTTAGAACCCTGGGGTTCCAGTTGAAGCAACCTAGATGGTACCTGATCCCTCCTTGGCCATTATGCAGATAACTCTCTAGAAAGAAATGACAAGAGTAGAGTTTGTTAGTGGGACTACTCAGACATGTGTCCAGTACATGGCAAATGATGCTCTGAAATACTGAAGCAGAGCAGCATATCAGTGTCTTGGAAGAACAGGTTGTGGACATGCAGCATGATTAGGCCAAGCATCAAGAGGCAGCATCTTTGCTTTTAGATAAGACTGATGACTTGGAAAACTGGGAGGGCTGGTCATATATTTGTATCATGTTGTCTGCTAACTTTTATTCAGCAATCACTTGCTGAACAATTGATTGAAAATGTTCAAAACAGATCATGCTCATTGGTCTCTGTGTCAGGGAACTGAAATCCTGGAGAGGCAAACCAGAAACTTTTAAGCAAAGTTTGTTTGATTCCAGCACAGAGCTGTGGTGATGTGGTCAGTGTGGGCTAATGGCACATTACTGCCACTGAAACCATGAGTCATACATTCCTTGACTACACTCATCAGTTGCAGCACAAATGGCAATAGTCTGAAGACCTGAATGCAAAGCTCCATAGACAGGAATGGCATTCTTCGGATCTTTACCCCTCCCAGTGAAGCATTATCAATCTTGGCTGTGACCCCTTGAATTTTCACTAACCATAGTGATGTAGAAATACTCATTAATAAGGAGGATGCAAATATGTGGGGTTACTCTGGATCCTGCAGCCCCCCCCCACCATCACTTTAGATATGGAGTTCTTTTGACTTTAGGGAAAAACAAGGAGGTCACCTATTTTGCTCCTGAGCAGAATCTGTGTTAGCTTTTTAGAAACTGGGTTTGCGTTTTCTCTTTTTTTTTAATTTTATTTCTTTTGGGCACAGCTTAGGTTCCAGACTCAATTTTGTTTTCATTAACCAAACTTTATTTTAACTTTTTTCAAAATACAATTTGACAAAACAAGAAAATGCTCAAATATTAAAATAAACTATAAATGAAAACCATAAACATCATTATACCAACCATGATCCTAAACCCTCCCATATCCCCATCCCTGTGCAAGTAAATGCTGCTCTCTTAAAAATCCCGAAACAACCAAAACATGTAACCACACCTGATGTTGCAAGCTACTTCCAATAATAGAAGTTTAACAGGAAAACCTAGGGAAATAAAAATCAATTTGACATAGTCATCAACAAAATATAGAGAGTACTCCATTTATTGAGAAAAGATCAACATCTGTGTCTTACATTCTTGATTTATAGTTCAAGATTTAAGGCTCACAAGATTTCTTTATACCATTCTGACCAAGAAGGGTTTGATCATCCAGCCAGTGATGCAATAAAACTACTTTCTCAGCTGTAGAAATTAGGGCAATGTAGTACGTTTGATAACTAAAAGGAATTAACATCCTAATAAACAGATCTCTAGCACAAACAAATCACTGAGCACCAATGAGGAATTAAAATGGTCCTCAGTTGCCTCTTAGAATGGCTTGACTTTTTCACAAGTCCATAACATATGATAGATGGAACCTTCTTCTTTTTGACACATGTGGCAGGTAGGTCTTGCTAATTTATCCATTTAGAGAGGCCTTACTGAGTGAAATACAAATTATGTAATATCTTGAAATGAATCAATCGATAACGGTCATTTTTTAATGATTTTGTAGTAATTCACCCAGATCTCTTGTCAATCTTGTGCCATCCAAGATAAAGCTAGACATTGTTGCTAGTAGTATCATATACCAGAAGGTTTAGATGGATCCAGAGACTAATATAGTTTGTATAGTTGAGCAACAGCATGTGGGCAGTGGTAATTAAGATCCAATCCCCAAAAGGGGAATAGCCCTTATCTGTCCAAGGGGATGGGCAAAAACAAAATTTGAATTGTTTTAATTATTTGTAAATATTCAAAATAATGTCTAGGCTCCAATTTGAACTTGATGTGTGTGGTTGTAAAGGTTATTAACTGATGGTAATCTATAAAGGTAGAAACTGGGGTGATAGGTGCGAGAGGAAGAAAGACCATCAGTATAGGTTTCTGGGTAATTTTGAAGTTAAAATTCCCTAATAGTGGTTGATCTTAGTAATGTCTGAAGGACAACTGTAAATATTGGCAGAGATGGATATGTGCTCTTAATGACCAATAAATAAGAGTTTGTTTAATAAAGTGAGAAAGAGCCAAGGGGAGGAGTATATAAAAGGGTCATCAACTGAGTGGTGATGCTTCAACAGATGGCTTTCTCGAGGCCCAACCATTGTAGCTCATATGTACCCTGTGTGTTTTCTGAGAAGCTGCCTCATCTAAAATATTTAGCTCTGTGAAGTATTAAATAATACATATAAAAATGAGGGAGTCAAAGACTTCCCCGTTGGGTAGAAAAAGTAAGCTTACAGTATGCCCTTCAAGGTTTTCCACTCCCTCATAAAAAGGTGATAGTATTGACTGTATTTTGGAAACCCATTTATATGGAAGAATGTTGTTCATCATCCCTAGGGGTTAAAGAAGACGTGGGAGAATGTACATTTTAATTACATTCTCCCTTCCCCATAAAGAAAGTGATAGAGCAGACCATTGCTGCAGACATAACTCCTAATAACTCCTAATAATGGGTACAAATTTAGTTTGCTTAGTGCTGAGAGACTTCTAGAGATCTTTAGGTCAAATTAATGTAATGGCTCTTGATTCCCATTGCAGACCCAAGGAGGTACAATATCTAGAGGAGGAAGGCCTAATAGATAACAACCAGCATGGGTTCACTGGGGGAAGGTCATGCAAGACCAACCTGATTAAATTCTGTGAGGGAATAATGGAGATATATGATCGGGGGGGTGGTAGACATGGCCTATCTGGACTTCAGGAAGGCCTTCAACACTGTCCCCCACAGAAGACTAATAAGCAAGTTAGGGAGCTTAGGGGAAGGGAGCAAACTTACAAACTGGTGGAAAATTGGCTGGGGGGGAGAACTCATATGGTAATGGTTAATGGGGTGCACTCAAAGGAAGGAGAGGTGATTAGTGGGATACCCAGGGGTGTGTGGGGTCCCCTATTGTTTAACATATACAAAGGGGACATTTCAGAGGGACTGAATGGGAAGGTGTGTTTGTTTGCAGATGGCATGAAGATCTGTAACAGGGTGGACACACGGGGAGGGGTAGAAAGGATGAGGGAAAATCTGGCCAGGTTGGAGGAGTGGTCTGAGAAGTGGCAATTGCAATTCGACGCATAAAAAAAAGTAAAATATGCACATAGGTCATAAAAACCCAAGGGCAAAATACTGACTTAGGGGAAGAACTGGAGGTTACAGAGCAGAAAAGGGACCTAGGGATCCCCATCTCCAATAACCTGAAGTTTAACAACCAATGTGATGGGGTGGTGGGGATGGCAATCAGAATGCTGGCATGTATAGGGCAGGGATTTACAAGTAGGAAAGAGGAGATGATCATGCCGCTGTACAAAACGATGGTCGGACCACATCGGGAATACAGAGTCCAGTTCTGGAGGCCACACTTACAGGGTGATAGGCACAGGTTAAATAGGGTCCAGAGAAGAGCAATTAAGATGGTTCAAGGCTTCATGGGAGGTCATACAAGGAACAGCTGGAGGAACTAAATTTATGCACACTGGAGATGAGGCGGGAAATGGGAGATATGGTAGAAAGATTCAAATATCTGAAGGGAATAAAAAGAGTGAGAGGAGGCAGCATATTCAGGATGACTGAAAACAAATGAACTAGAGGATACCCTTACAAACTGGAGGTGGGTAGATTTAGAGGAGATATAAGGGGCAAGTCTTCACTGAGAGGGTGGTAGGTCCATGGAATAGGCTGCCAGACTGGATGGTGGGAGTAGACTCAGTGAGCTAATTCAAGAGGGCATGGGACAACTACATGGGACTACATAAAAGTAGAAGGACAGGGAACGGAAGGGATATGATGAACTAGACAAAGGGGGGGTATTCGGGCAGACTAGATGGGCTAAGGGGTCCTTTACTGCTGGCAAATTTCTCTGCTTCTATGTAATTCAGTCTTGGCAACTAGTTGCCATCCCATGCTTGTCACTAGGAATCTTCTTAAGGGGCAAAATATTAGAATGGAGAGAAATTGCGGCAATAGTAAATTGTATCTGGAGTATGCAAATGAGTTATTTATTTTATTTATTTAGTCAGTCATAGGAATTACAACCCTTTGAGTCAGACTCATTTACAAAGGCTCTGCATTAGCATAGTCAAACATTCAGAGATAGTACATTAGTGAGGCATTGTCATATAGTAGGAACAGTGATCAATACATTAGTGAGACAACACAGTTTAAGCAAAGTATTTACATATGATAACATGGGCAACTATTGACCTATACATGTAGTAGCTAGGGTATTGGTATTAGTACAGGTGACATAGTTTCAGTGTGGGTGCAGCCTCTAGGGCATTGTCATATAGCAGAGACAGAAATCAGCAGCAATGATAGACTATACAGGTAGTCCTATACAATTGGTGGCAATGTCAATGGGGAATGGCCATAGTGCAGCTCTGTGCAGGTCAGTTAGGAGGATTAGCTGCTGCACTGGCATTGGCACAAGGAGAGAATGTGTTTTTTTAGTACGGTCTTGAAGTGTCCTAACTTGGGAATGGAGGTTATGGCTGGGGGGAGCTCATTGTACCAGGCAGGAGCTCTATAGAGGAATGATCTCTGAGCTAGGGAGGTTCTGACCCTGGGCACGGTCCACAGATATTTGCTGGCAGACTGAGTGGTCGCAATGCGGAAACACGAGAGTAGTGAGGCAGAGACCCCCAGTGGAGTTAACCCTAGGTGGATTTTTTTGGTGAGGAGACAGGATTGATATTGTAGTCTTTCCTCCAGGGTGAGAATGTTCGTAAGAGTGTAGAGGGTGCAAGTATGGGAGCGTTTATCTGCGCCTAGAAGGAGTTGACACACTTTATTAATGGCTATGTGAATTTTGTTTAGGGTGGTGTTGTCCGCAGCAGAGTAGATGGGGAGCCCATAGTCAACGAGAGAGAGGACAGAAGAGGTGACAGCCAGATTGAGAGCCTCTGGCATCAGGCAGTCTTTGTGCCAGTATAAGAGGCCGATGCGGGTATTAATGGCTGAGGTCAGGATGTTAATGTGGGCATGGAAGGATAGGGAGGTGCCAAAGGTAAGGCCGAGGTATTTATAAGTGAGTACTTATTCCAGAGGGAGGTAAGCATGGGAGAGAATTTTTTGTTTAGTGTCCTTGGCTTTGCTCTGCTGGTGGGCAAATAGCATGGCTTTTGTTTTTTTGATGCTGACCATAAGTCTGCAACTGGTGAACCAATTTTTGATCTGATTCAATGTGTCTTGGAGGGATGACAGTAGGTTGTCAGGGCAAGGATGCGTGGTGTACAGAACCGCATCATCAGCATATACTGTAGAAGTAAGTTACCAGAGCAGGATTTTGTAGTGCATTTAAGTAGATACTGAAGAGTAGGGGGCCCAATATGAATCCCTGGGGGACCCCCGAGCAGACAGGCAGGGTGGAAAACAGGGTGTCATTTATCTTAACACATTGGGATCTAGAAGTAAGGTAGCTATTGAACCAAGAGAGTGGTCTGCATGATAGACCAGTGTGGTGGAGTGTGTCCAGGAGGAGGGGGCGGGAGACCATGTCAAAGGCCATAGAGAGGTCCATGAAGATGGCTCCGGCAAGACGTTTATGGTTAAGGGCAGAGTGAATGAAATTGGAGAATTCAATGAGGGCAGTGGTTGTGCTTTGGCCTGATCTGAAGTCATGTTGTTCACTACATAATAAATTGTGGGCTTGCAGATACTTGACGAGTTGGTCAGTAATGATTTTTTCAGGGGCTTTTGAGAGAGGGGGAAGGATGGAGATGGGCCGATAGTTGTTGGGGTTGGTATTGTATCCACTTTTTAGTATTGGGGTAATTGTAGCAGTTTTCCAGGCTGTTGGGAACTGCCCCAAGCATAGGGAGTGGTTAAGGAGGTCGGTCAGGGGGGAGAGAACTGTGTCAAGAACCCAGTAGAGGATTTACATGTCAAAAGAGTCTTTGCAATATGTAAAAAAACAAAGACAAGGCGCTGCGTCAGCATGTGGTCTAAAAGCAAAACAAAATGGTTATATTAAATGCATGCGAAAATAGAAAATAGAGTTAAAAATCTACGTTTTAGCGCCTTCTTCAGGAAATATCTAGAGAAGAAAAAAAAAAACCCACTAACTTGTTTTTTTCTCTTTTAGATATTTCCTGAAGAAGACCTAAGGTCGAAACGTAGATTTTTAACTCTATTTTCTATTTTCAGCGTGCATTTAATATAACCATTTTGTTTAGTCTTTGCAATAGTTGGAGCCACTGAGAGCTTTGGAGAGGTAGGATTTGGCTTCCTGCTTTGTAATGACCCTAAGGTAGAAAGGCGGGGCGCTGGAAGTTTGGTTCAGAGGTAGCTGGGATAAGGTCAAAAAAGTCACTCGGGAGGACTGTACTAAGATCGGAAAAGGTTGAGTTAAGGCAGTTAGCGATAGCCTGTGGGTCGGTTGAGGTGGCATTGTTGATGCAGAGCTGAGAGGGTCGGGGGAGGTGGGATTTGCCATTAAGTTCTTTAATGTTGTCCCAAAACGTTCGTGCTCTCCCCCAGGAAGAAGCCAGGGTGTCTTTATAATATTCAGCCTTGACCTTGCGTATGGCCCAGGTGCACCTATTGCATTCTGCTTTGTAGGCTAGTCTATTGCTTGGGAACAAGATTCAACAGCTCTGTGCCAGATGTCATCCCTTTGTTTTAATTGCTGCTGTAATGAGGGCATGATCCAAGGGACATTACGTTTTACAGTTTTCAATTTAGTCAGGGGGCTAAAATGTCACATGCTTTGTTGAAAGAGCATGTGAAGTAATCAAGGGCTAGGTCAATGTTAGGGGCTGGGTTATAGGGGCCCAGTGCCACTGGGCCAGGTAGTGTTTAATTTTTTGAAGGCCACCTGGTCGCAAGCTTCTACGGGTGGAGACACTAGGTTGAGTTTGGGCAGGTGACATGACCAGGAGCAGAGGATAGGGGAGCGGTCACTCAGAGAGTCTGAGAGGACTAGCAGATCAGAGATTCTATGTTATCGGTTAGTTAGTAGTATGTCCAGTAGGGTCTGGGAGCCGTTTGCAGTGTTTACCCTGATGGGTTGGTGGACCAGCTGGGTATGATCCAGTGCTGTAAAGGCATCCTTGATGGCAGCTGCTGGCTTGGCGAGCCAGTTAACATTTAGATCACCGACCAGGATATGCTCCGTTTTTGGGGGGAGGTTGGAAATATAGCTTGTGAGGGATTGTATGGCCATAGCTTGGTTGCGTGGGGGAACATATGCCACTGAGATGGTTAGGGGAGCTCTAGCGGTGTTCAACTAAGTTTTATGGATAAGGCTTGGGCGCCGTGGTCTAGTGAGGGGATCGGGAGAGCTTGGTTCAGTAGAGAGTCTCAAACATAGAGGACACATCCACCACTCCATTTCCCACTCTGTCAGCTCTGTGTAGAGTGAAGCCTGGGAAGCTGACGAATGAATCTGGGTTTTTTTTGAAAGCCATGTTTCAGTGAGTGCAAGCACATCCGGCTGATGTTGCGCTATCCAGCTTTGGAGAGGTGCTGTTTTTTTGGGAAGGCTGCAGATGCTCATGGCAGCTATGCACAGCCTTTGGTGTAGTTTCTGTTGACTGTGAGCGGCAGGACCTGGGTTGGGGTGAATATTTCCGGATATGAGAACTAGTAGGGCTAGGACCCTGAGGAGAGAGAAAGGGACCGCTGTTTGGTGGTTAGGCGCAGGTGAGGCACATGTTTAGAGAGAGTAGCACAGGGAATGGGTAAGTTAAGGAGGGCAGGAAAGGTAAGGCAGATGAGTCAGTAGGGGGGTTGGGTGTGTGTGTTGGTGGCAGTTTAAGAGGGGGGTGGATGTTTGTCAGGCGTTGACAGAGTGGGTAGGTGGATGGTGGTAACAGGTAGAGAAGGTAAGGGGTGAGGTGGGTGGGGGGATGGCAATCTAACCCAGCAAGGAGTATGATAAGTGTAACTGGTAGAAGATAGGATAGTCTGCTGGGGAATAGGTGTCTGGGCAGTGGGAACTGCTATACCAGTTCCAGTATAAGGGGAGAAAGCTGATCCCCCCCCCCCATCATTGTGGTGGTTTCAGTAGTGTAGTGGCAGGGTGATGGACTCTGGTGCAGGAGATACCAGGTTCAAATCCTAGAAGAATAGAGCTGCTGACATTGGTGGCAAAGGTTCAGTGTTTGAAGCCTTCAGGGATACTGAAGGAAATTTATTGTAGCAGATTATGGGATCAGAGGAATTGAGAGCCTCGAAACTGTGAGTAATTAAGCCTGATTTGTTGGTTTTCTGGCAGAGCTGCTGACTCTGGAGGTAAAAGTATAGGGTTTGAGACCTGCAGTGGGACTCAAGAAAATTTATTGTAGTAGACTATGGAGTCAGAGGCATTAAGAACTTTGAAAACTATGAGTAGTTTAGTTTGATTTGTTGGTTTACTGCTAGAGTTACTGCCTCTGGTGGCAAAAATACAGGGTTTGAGACCTGCAGTAGGACAAAACATTAGTATTTTTGCTGAGTGTGGAGGCAAAAGGTTTAAGAGCTATAAAACAGAGATAAATACTGGCTTGGTGGTAGGGCTGCTGACTTCGGAGTCAGGGGTACAGGGTTTGAGACCTGCTGAGGACAGTAGAGAAACTAAGGAGTAGAGGGTAGAAGAGAACAAAGGGTGGTGATTAGTAGTGACTACTAGTGGATGGGAACTGATATTAACAGGAACTAGGAAGTGGAGATGGGGGGGTGGATGGAGTGGTATTGGTAGGGAAAGTGCAGCAACCCCTAGTGGTCAGAGAGTATAAGCTGCAAATGGGAAAGTGGACACTTGGAAACAGGAGAGATAATGTAGAGCTGACCCTGGGTGGCTGGGGCAGTTGGTGCGCAGTGCTTATGGGGTAACACCGCTCCACAAGCAGGCTGGAAGGAGGCTTTCTCTCTTAAGGCTCTGTAGTCCCCTATTACAGGCTGGGCAGTGTTCTGAGGGGAAGGGGGTGCTTCTGAGGCCTATAAGGGGAAGGGAATAAAGGAATTACATTAGTATTCAGCGGGATGGAAGACGGCCCTACTGAGAGACTGAAGCAAAGGGGTCACAAGGAGAGGAACCTTAACCTGATAGCTGAGGAGACAGCAAAATTGGACAGACATAGTTTATTATATCTGAAACATATCAACAGAAGGAGCAACTTACATTTCTGACATCATATGGTGTGGGAGGGAGCAGAGAAGTGGTGGTAATTGTTAAACAGAATCTGTCCACATTTAGAGGGACCCCCAACTAAGGAATCTGATAAAAGAACCCCTAAGTGTCTCATTTAGATGGGTTCTAATATCAGAGACATGGTTGTTAACAGTTATCAACCAAGACTCTCAAGGATTTCTGCACCCACTTGGGGTAACAAACCCTGTGGATGATGTAGCATGTGTGCTAGTACGGACAGGTGTACCCACTTAAAAAAAATGAAAACAGGCACGAACATAAAAATGATGAGGAATATAAGCTGTAACACTGAATGTGTGGTTTATATACTAACCTGCTAGTTTGTTAGGTACTATGTGAGTAGGACCAAAAGAAAATTGAGACAGCATCTCAATGAACATGTACAGGCTGTGAGGAGCAACAATCCAAAATATGCAATGGCTGCACACATTCACGCACAAACAAACAAGAAAGATCATTACATGAGAGCTGTGGGACTGAAGCTATGAAACTGGATGATGGGGAGGAGACACAATCTCCTGAATAAAACGGAATAGAAATGGATTTATGCATTGGGAGCTTTAGACACACCAGGTCTAATGGTGGGCGAAGTGGCGTAAATTCACTCCGTGAAATCCACAAAGTATTCCGCAATGCAAAGTGGAGTACTTCACATTATAATGGGGAATGCAAAGTGCATTAACAATGACTTCACGTTATTCTGCCTTCCCCAAACCACTTCTCCACCAATTTTAAGGCAATGTACCTTGAAATTAATGAACTGCCTCACTCTGCCTTGTTTTTTGAGCTCCAAGGTGAATTTTGCACTGCTTCATGGAATTACATGGGCTCTAGATTGCTCTATACAGCCTCAGTTCTGCATAGTGTGTGTGTAGTGGAAGATGAAGACAGTTTTCTCTCAGAGCTCTGCAATTCATATCCTCTAAAAGCTGTTAAAAAGCATTTTTCAGCTATGTTTTTGCTCACAATTTAGTACATCGATTGTAGGAAACCCTCTTGTACTCATATCATCAATTGTTTATTCTTTGTGTGTGGATTTTGAATGTTAATTTAGAGCAGTCAGTCTGTGTACTGTGAAGTGTGCTTTGTGGGGGGGCATATCTATGGTGTAGTAGATTAACTGGGAGAAAAAAGGCAGTCTTTCTGTTTTGGTTATATTTTTCTTGTATAACTGTGTTAATATACAGACAGTAATATTTTCAGTAGTTCTTGACATTTATGCCGATTGTTGTGGTGCAGCAGTGTATAATTTCAGTTTGTTTAAAACATGGTTATATTACTAAAGATTTTCAATCTGGTATGCATTACTTGTAGAGTGTGTGTGTGTGTGTGTGTGTGTGTGTGTGTGTGCAATGCATGCCATTAAATCAGCAAGCATTTAAACTAGCCAAGGGGGAGGCACTGAAGAGGAGAAGGGAAATCCTAGCTCGCCCCCAAAAAATCAGGGTAATTAGTGAGGTAAACATCAAGATAGAGCAGCCGATAGGGAGAAGGGCAGGGGTAAATTGAGAAAAAGACAAAAGCAGTAAGGACAGGGATGGAGCAAAAAGAAATAAATCCATAAAAAAATGGATGGTAATGAGCACCAATGCCCGTAGTCTAGGTAAAAAACTCCCTGAAATGGTGGCTTTGATGGAAGAGGGATGCCTGGATATTGTGGCAGTCACAGAAACATGGTACACAGAGAACCATGACTGGGATGTCAACATACCAGGGTACACAATCTACAGGAGGGACAGGGAGGGAAGAAGAGGAGGAGGAGTAGCTCTCTATGTAAGGGAAGGGATCAAAGCAGGAGGGTTACTATTGGGGTACTGCAGGGTTCATTACTGGGGCCAGTCCTTTTTAATGTCTTTATAAGTGACATTGCAGAGGGACATTGCAGGGTTGATACACAAGGAGGCGTGGAAAGGATGAGAAGGGACTTGGCAAGGTTGGAGGAATGGTCAGAAGTATAGCAGCTAGGATTCAATGCAAAGAAGTGCAAAATAATGTACCTTGGAAACAAGAACCAAGGAGAAGATTACACAATTGTGGGGGGGGGGGAGATAGTAACAACAACAGAAAATGAAAAGGACCTGGGGATAATCATATCAGATGACCTTAAGGTTAGAAAGCAATGTGAGAAGGCAGTAGGGAGGGCTGGGGGATACAGGGATGCATAGGGAGAGGCATCACCAGCAGAAAACAGGAAGTTGTTATCCCTCTGTACAGACAGTTGGTGAGACCCCATCTGGAGTATTGCATCCAATTCTGGAGACTCCATCTCCACAAGGACATAGACAGGATAGAGGCAGTCCAGAGGAGGGCAACTAAAATCATGCAGGGTCTGCAAGAGAAGCCGTATGAGGAGAGACTAAAGGAGCTTAATATGTATACCCTTGAGGAAAGAAGGGAGAGGGGGGACATGATAGAAACTTTTTAAGTACCTCAGTGGAATCAACAAAGTTCAAAAGGGTAGCATCTTTCAGAAAAAGAGACGTGCAAGAACAAGGAGACATTATTTAAAGATGGGGGAGGCAGTTCCAGGGCAATGTGAGGAAGTATTTATTCACAAAGAGGGTAGTGGTTGCATGGAACAGCCTTACTGAGGAGGTTGTGGGGTCTAAAACTGTGGGAGAATTCAAGAATGCATGGGACAGACATAAGGCAGTTCTTTTGAAGGGTAGGAAGAAATAGGCTGTTGGTTAACTGGGAACTGCGGCCTATCCTGTAGGTAGGGAAATGGGCAGACTAGGTGGGCCAAGTGGTCCTTATCTACCATCAAAGTCTATGTTTCTAGGTTTCCTACCCGGAAACACTGACACTTAGTCCAATAATTTACTTCCTGGAACTTCCCCCACATCTCTCTACTACCTCCACTGCATGATTGCCTCACACAGGCCCCAGTTTCACTCGACTGATTTGTCCCAGTATTCTACCTCCCTCTTTTCATGCTGCACTGATAGCTCTGAAATTCCCAGCCAGGGATACTTCAGTGTTTTCCTATCAAGCCCCAGCCTCAGATCGCTAACCTTTGAGGGCCTTATATAATCTCAGGCTGTTACTGACACTACTGCTACTACAATCAGGGAATGTAGAACCAAACCCTGGGCAAATACACCACATGGCTTAAACTCTTCCACCACCTTCCAGCTACCCTGGGGTTTAAAAATTGCTCACTTAAATATATGCAGCCTCCCATATGAGCTAACCTTGCTTCAACCCAGTGTCCTATCTTTAAAACCGGATGTCATGATTGTCTCTGAAACCTGGCTAAAGCTGCATCACCCCAATGCTGAATTATCAATTCCAGGATACACTATCCTTCGCCATGACCGACCAGGAACCAAAAGAGGTGGAGGCATGGCCATGTACAGCTCTTCATTGCTACAGCTCTCCCCAGTTCCGATACTTTTGCCCACACAGGCCATCAATGCGTTATTAATAAAAATTGCTCTCCCACACTCATCCCCTGTATTTATAACCAGTTCCTACTGCTCCCCCTACTCACCTCCATCCTTCATCCTTGATCACCTGACTGCCCTAAAATCTCATGCATTTGGGAGTGAGATTTACATCTTAGGTGACTTCAATTTGAACTGGCTTTCCAGTGCCAGCTTCACGTTTTGCAATCAGGTGGCCTCTCTAAACCTATCCCAACAGATTACAGATCCCACCCACCTGCACACTAGATCCTTGAACCACTCCAGGGTTCAATCTTAACATTGTTTTACTAGCTCTGAATCTAGTGCAAATTGACCAGGGCTAGTGCAGCTAACCCTCTACTTGTCCGTCTTAACTAGTGCAGGTTTTTCATGGCTGTTAATGAAGTTGAAAAAGTCTCTTCTTTAGCAGGCGGTAGTCCTTTTGCCAATCTCCCTCAGTGTTCCAGGTGACCTAGTGTGATTAGCAGCTCATTAAGAGCTGCAATCATCTGGCAGTTCAAGAGGGGGATCCAACAAAAGACTCAATGTGAGTCATTATCGCTCAGTTGTTAGGACATTCAGCTAGCGTGCAGGCTGTGATCAAAGGTAGAGTGTTGTTAAGTCACTAGCTTCCAGCTTTCTGAACTTGTCTTTGATTTGTCCCACATTATTAAGAGCAGTGTGCCTCATTTCCCAACCTTTTGAGTGTCTGTATCCAACACTGCCATGACAGGCTGCTATGATGTATACAGGGTCTGCCCAGCCAGGTGATCTGTCAGTTCTATACTTTCCCTTGACACCACTGCAGACTAGACTCTGAAGTGGCCATCCATAGACCCATAGCTGCCATTACTGGCTGGTGTAGGGGTCTGCAGCTCCTCTTAATAGATCACACCAGTCAATGCCATCCGTGCAGTACTATCCTTACACTACCCAGCATATCATTTCATTCTAAAAACATTGTTTTAAAGCGTGTATGGCACAAAGCAAAACCTCAGTAAACTATATAATTTGAAAGGGTAAAATAGGTATTCCTGGTGTGCATAGATCATCCTATGTAGAAAGAGAGATAGTACAGCATCATGCCTATATACTGCTCCCCATTTGGCTGATGAAAGGACACTTATGAAAAATATGTTGTTGATAGGGCAGAGCATGTTAAATCAATACTTTTGTGCCTCATAAAATATAAACAGGTATGTCAAAGTTTCTTACATCCCAAGCCCCCTGTGTTTGTTTGACTCTCTCCAAAGAGATCCTAGAACTGACCCTGGCTCACTTCGCAGTGTAAGAAAACTTCAATAAGTGCAGGTCTAATTAATCACAGGGTGGTGAATGAGAGTTTCTTTCTCTGCCTAACTCTGTACATTGCCCTGCAGGTCAGGGCGGGACTGTGGTGAGGTGCATGATGATGTTGGCTATTGTGTGTGCAGAACTAGAACTGCTTGACTGAACATTTGCTATTATGGTGTTCTCTGGTTTGGTGGGGATGGGGTGAAGAAAGAGGAAGCAAGGGGCACAGGATAAGAAACAGTGGGTGTACACACTGTGTGTGATTGGACTGCAGTCTTTTTTTTGCTGGGACAGGTAGCAATGTGGGAGCAGGATAAATATGCAATAATCAAAGTATTTCTTGGCTTGCATTTTTCCTGTATAACTTATAAAAATGTACCATTATTATTGTGGTCTAGTACAACCATCTGTGGGCTAGTGCAATTTTTAATCAACTTGTCCAGTTGGCTAGTGCAAAAAAAAGTTAAGGTTGACCCCTGCACTCCCTACCTACCTTCCACCCTCACCATATAACTGCCTCTGGCCTTTTGCTGGACTACCTTAGCGATCACCACATGAATTACCTGGTAAGAAAAATATGCAGACTGAAGGCACCTCCCTCCAGAGTAATACTTACCAGGTCCTTGAAATCCCTGGACCTTGCCTCTCTCTTATATGACCTGGCAAATACTGATTGGTCCTTTATCTCCCATGCCACATCTACTGATTCTGCCCTGGAGTGTTTCGAATCTAGGTCCTTGGAGGTCTGGGACTGCTACACACCTCTCAGATGGGCTCGAGTGAGGGGCATCCATCTGCCCTGGATCTCAGCTGATCTTATGGATTGCCTCAGGGCCAGGGACCAAGCAAGGAAGTCCTTCAAGGCCTCTGTTAATCCAATGGATCACCTAAAATATCTTTATCTCTGAAATCCCTGCATGAAACTAATAAGCTAGGCAAAAGCAAATCACTTCAAAGCTTGCTTCCATAGTAATCTAACCCACCCGTCTAAATTCTGGAAGGTGGTTAAATCGATATTCTCCCCCACACAGCCTCCCACCCCTGTCCTTGTCATCAGCGGCCACTCTGTTTCTGACACTCTTGCAGTGGCCGCTGAGTTTAATGCATTTTTCACTAATTGTGCATCAGCACTTTAATCTACTCATCTGACAGTCCTACCTAATGTCGCTAACCCTCCCCCCGTGCCCAATCTCTGACTCCTTCACCTTCCTTTGCCTTTTTTCTTGTCACCAAGTCCGATGTACTCACAGAACTCCTGACTCTTAACCCATCCAAAGGGAAATGCCCTTTGTGACTGGACTCCAAAATGCTCTCTTTGTTGGCCTCCACCATCACCAGCCCCCTGGCTGCTCTCTTCAACCTCTCCTTCTCCCTCAGTTCCATCCCATCGGAGTGAAAGCATGCTACAGTCATCTCCCTTCCTAAGGACGGTGACCCCTCCTCTTCTGGTAACTACCGCCCCATCTCACTCCTCTCTATATTAGCTGAGATGCAGGAGCACCTCGTCCTCTCACAACTCTCCTCCTTTCTTGGCTCCTCTTCCTTCTCTCCTTACCAGTCTGGTTTTAGGAAATCCCACTCCACCTCCACCTCTCTCCTAAGGCTCACTGACTCCATCCTTACAGGCATGGATAAAGGTCATATAACCTCTGCTACTTTTATCAATCTGGCAAAAGCATTCAACACTGTCACCCATTCCCTCCTCTTAATTATGCTCTCTCTTTCAGGGATGTCTAGCGAGGCCACCAGCTGGTACCACTCCTGCCAGGCAAGCAGGTCCCAATCTGTCAGAATTGGCAACAACATCTCTGCCACTTTCCTAGTAACCACCGGTGTTCTGCAAGACTCAGTCCTTGGCCCTCTTCTGTTCTCCATTATCCTAAATGATTTGCCCTCTGCCTGTCCAAACTCTTCCATTTACATGTATGTGGTGGATGATACTGTACTGTATACATCCAGACCAACAACTCCTGATGTGGTGATCAGACTACAGAAGGACTTCGATGATGTCCAACTCTGGTTTTGCTCAAATCAGCTGTTTCTCAATGCCAAGAAACAGTCTCCCTCACCTTTGGCATGAAGCAGAGACTTTTTCAGTTCCGCTCCATCCCCTCCTTCCACATCCTGGATGAGACTTCTCTGGAGGCAAGCTCCTCCTTTAGATATCTCAGGGCCTGACTTGACCAGCATTTCAACTTCTCTATAATATATGTCAAAGCTATCCATAGAAAGCTACATCCCAAGCTGGGTGCCTTATACCACATCCCACTGCTGGTGCACTGAGCAATTGTACAGAAAATGATTCTCCCAATCTTTGACTATGGTGATGTAGTCTATAGTGTTGCGCCCAAGTCCACCATAACCAGACTGGACTCTCTCTTCCAGTCCTTCTGTCATTACACCCTCAACTGTCCCCCCTGCACTCATCACCGTGCCCTCTACTGGACTCTTGACCTCCCCTCCCCTTCCTTCTGAATCAGAGACAGTCTCACTGTGTAAACTTCATGGCTAAATTCTGTTCCCAAACCCTTCCCCCCACCTCAGTGCTGTACTGTCAGCACAAGCTCCTCCAGTGTATGCACTCAGGAACTTCAACTCTCACCTACTGTCTGTTCAACTCATGTCCACTGCTGCAGGTCAGGCAGTCTCCTCATCTCAGATGCCCAAACTGTGGAGCACCCTTCCTAAAGCTATTCAGCACTCTACCTCCAATCAACACCTTAACTCCCTCTTTAAAATACACTTCACCACCACCTGCACATGCACCTGAACAGCTCTCAGAACTAGGGCCTGGTTGTCTACATGTACATGTGAAGAATTTCTTCACAGAACGGGTGGTGGACAAGTGGAACACCCTGCCAGAGGAAGTGGTGGGGGCTGAGACAATCACAGGATTTAAGAATGCATGGGATAGACATAAAAGAATTCTGGAGGTCAGGGGTTGGGGGCAACAGACTTCTTGGAAAACATAAACTGAACTTACAAGCTCAAATGGGCAGACTGGGTGGGCCATAGGGCCTCATCTGCCGACACTGTCTATGTATCTATGTACAGTGACTACCAACTACTGCCTCAACTAAAATCTCACAATGTTTGCCTGTAATTGTCCAACTCTCCATTTTACACTATGTAATGTATGAACTGTTTTTATTACTGTATTTTTATTACTGTATTCTTTATAGTACACCTCTAATTGTATTTCCTCACATCTTTCCTTCAGGTTGCATCTGGAATCGAGCAGCAGTCTGCTCTGAATGCCTTCCTGGTAAAACTTTTAAATAAATAAATAAATATGAGATAGGAGGGAGGCAGGATAAAGGGGAATGTGGAGAATAAATACTTAAGCATTTATTGTATTGTATATATTTTGTATTATTTGTATTTAACTTGCTTCTTTGTATTGAAGCACCAGGTTGATACTGAGAAAGGGCCATGGCCCAGTTATCTTACCTGGTAAATAAAGTAAATTGAATTGGAAAGTTTTCTTCACTGAAAGGGTGGTAGATGCATGGAATAGCCTTCCCCAGGAGGTAGTGGGAGCTAGTACAGTGGGGGAATTCAAACATACATGGGCTAGGCACAAGAGAACCCTAGAGGTGGGTAGGAAAGGCTAAAGCCAATGACCAAGTACGGTCAATGACCAGTGATGAAAGCAGGGAATGCAGGCAGACTGGGTGGGCCTAGTAGTCCTTATCTGCCATTAAATACTATGTTACTATGCTATATATGTTATGTTAACAATTGTCATGTATGGAACATCCACTAGATGCCAGACTTGCATTAGAAAGAAGATATCCATACCATATCAATGTTGAGAGTCCTTGTGGTTCTATAAGAATCATAGGGAGCAATTAAGCTGCACCATCCAACAACTGATTATTAAACAAACTCCTAAACTCTCAATGAACATGTGGAGAAGATCCCCAGCACCTCAAACTAAGCCATACTGTTTTAAATGTTGCAATGACCAGAACCACCAGTGACTGAATAAACACAGTGGTCCCAACGTGATCACCAGGTTCACATTGTACCAAGACCACTATTTAGGAAATCTTTCAAAACAGTTTTGGGAAAAAAGCTCTGTCTTAGCCTGCTCCACTGAGTCAAATGTCTTCTGCACTCTTTCCCACATAATCTGAAACCCAGCAGGAATTTGATCCATGCAGCCACCAATTTGGTAATAAAGGGGTGTTTCTATCTAGTCTCATAAGGGAGATCCTGATAAATATAAATACAATGACCTTCCCAACAGAGTTTCTCGGTGCCCCTCACCTTGTCTAAGATGTACTGTTTATCTAAGAAATTTAAGACCTGAAATATCAGTGGCCTAGGTTTTTCTCCCTCACCAGGCATTGGTCTTAAAGCACAATAAGCTCTCTCTATTATGTATTGTGGGCTATTAGGTGAGGGGTCCACTATCTTCTCACATAGTTGCTTCACAAAGGGAATCACTTCTTTGTCCTCCAAATGCTCTGCAAAGCCTAATATGACTGAATTATTTCTCCTGCTATGCCTTTTCTAATCCTCAATTTTAATTTCCATTCTTACCAACATTTGTCACAGAGAGATCAAGACTGTGTAGAGTTTCTCCTTCCAATCCTCCAGGGAGCTAATCCTGGCTTCAGTATTACCCACCCAGTGAGAAAGTTCAGACAGGTTCAGTCTGAGGGCTTGCATTTCACTGGTCAGCTTCAGGACAGATTCCCTTATAGGCAGCTATTCTTTAAGAATTTGATCCCCTGGATGGCTCCATTATTGGGTCTAAGTTTGGCCTTTTGGAGCCTCTCTCCACCTTCGGGGTGTCCAGTGCAGTGTGACATGCCAACAAGGAGTCGGTGTGACAGTCCATTTCATCCACGATACCAGGCACCAATTTGAAGAAGGGATAGTCAGCAAAAACTACAAATAAGAATCACCACCAAATAGAATAATATTAAGAGACTTTTTAATCAAAATTGAATGTGGAGAAGTGGAGCAGCGCTAAGGGATGAGTTGCTATCGCCGGTGCATCACGTGACTCCTCTGGACCCAGTCTCAGTTTTAGAATGTAAAGTTATAGTTGCACCCTAAAGGTATTTACTTTTTGTGAGCATGTTTGGAGACACTGGGTGTTTTGTTTTGTTCTGATGCTTAAAGGTTCAACTACACCTAGATGTCTTGAGGCAGTTTGCCAACAAGTCAGCATTAATCATTTGCATGGTGCTACTGATCCCTCCCCAACCTCATTATGGATGCAAACATTTGGGGCTTTGCTCTCACTCTAGTGGGAAACAGTTTGCAAAATTATTTGCCCGAGACTCATGCATCCTGCTTTCACCATCTGGAATGAATACTAGACTGCTGGGGTACATGGCAAACTAGATCCTTGTGTAGACCCATCTACTTTTTCTCTTCACCAGCTCAGCAAAGAGAAGAAACCTTTGTGATTACCTTCTTTTGTTTCCTCTACGCATGATGGGCTGTCAGGTATCATAACTTAACTTCATGAGAAGGTTGTGTTTATAACCATAATTTGGGTTTAAGGTGGTACTACTGCCATGCATATTGTAATGTTGATGCTACCAGTCCTGGAAGCAAGAGGATGAAGTGCTTCTGAGAAGGCAGAGGTTCCAGAAATGTGATTTTGATCTACATCAAATTTGAATACATCACATTTCAAGGTGAGAGGGCAGGCTGTTAGTTGTGGGTATGGTATTATTTTGATCTAAATTGGGTGAAGGGGCACAATGGGACTTTTTTGGAAAGTTATGTGTGTAAGTTTGTTGAGGTTGCACCACTAATTAAAAGAAACAGTAACATGAAAAATGTTTTATCAAAAACACTATATTCAGCTATGATTAATGAAAAATATTAGCATATCCATCAGATCTAGTGTCCTAGTTTCCTCCTATATTGACACCATGAGTTTTGTTTTTTTTTCTTTTTTTTTTCTTTTCTTGATCCTAACACTTTCCAGGTCTACAACACTACTTGTAAGACAAATGTGGCAGCCATTTTTTTCTTGAGAAAAAACTAAATCTAAGGCATCAGTTCCATAGATCACTGGGACACATTCAAGGATAATCAATTGTTCAAGGATGATGGACTCCATTTTGAACAGATATGGTTCCATAACTTTGGCCAATAGGTTTAATGTCTGTATTTCAGAGCATTTAAATTAAGAAACAGGGGAACTGGGGGAGGGAAATTTGACTCAAGCAACAGTATTAAAATACCATATAAGAATAAGAAAGAATTAAATCTTCAGTGGTGGAAATATCTTCTGATAAATGCCTGGAGCCTAGTGAATAACAGAGTTGAGATACATATTAAACACTCAGACTGTCCAAATCTGTGCAGTTACCCAAACATGGTGGGGTGGATCAGACTATTGGGACAGGGACACAGAGGGATTTACATAGCAAAACAAGAAGCAACAGGAATGGTGGAAGAGTAGCTATTTATGTAGCTGACACTATCTCATAGGAAGAGCCACAAATGGATATGTCCGATCTGGAGTAGATCTGGATCAAACTTCAATCAATCAATCAATCAAATCTTTATTTATTCAGGTGAACATCGTTAAGCAGTGCTCAATTGCAAGATGAACCTGGGAAACTTACTCCTCATAAGAATACCAAGATAATCCTGGGTGTAATACATGGGCCCTCCTTCACAGAAAATAGATAACAATTTAGTACTGTGTGATAGAATGGTTTTAATTGGTGAGTTTAACTTTCCAGGAGTAAATTGGAAAATGCTATCTACAGGGCAGGTATTTCTAAATGCATTTGGACAGGTGAGGATGGATCGATATGTCTCACAACCAACAAGAGGAGATAATATTTTAGATTTAGTGCTTAGTAACATGGGTGAAGTAATACAGGATTGTGTGAAGATTGTGTAAGTGACAGTGATCATGCCATGTTGGAGTTGAGCCTACCACTAAGCTACAGGGGGAATCAAGACACCGTGTTTGGCAAAGCTGACTTTGACAGTATGAGATGGGAAATTGAAATGTGGGGTTGGAAGGATGCATTTGTTGGAAAATCTTAAACAGCTATGTGGGACCTGCTGATTGATAAACAAAATAGACTAGTCAAAACATACAAAACCACACATGTCCCCACAATGCAAAGCATCATGGGCTGCATATGCAAATCACCACAGAATATTATGCTGTTTCAACTTTAAGCAGAAATGCATGGTGCCAAAAGGCCTCTCACACAGTTTGCAAAAGGGTGCCAACAGAAGACAGACACGTGTTTCATCCTACCAGGACTCATCAGTATGCCTCACCTGTTTGACACCCCAGTGGAATGAAACCGCTACCCTAAGATGGTCTATCTGGGTTATATTGTGGAGAACCCAATTAGTCAAAACCTGTAAGAAGTAAATATAAAAAAGCAGGCAGAATTCTGGCCTGGATGAACCACAGAGTAAAGAATCTGATTAAACAAAAGAACAAAACAGACAGGATTCTGTGCATGTTTGTCAATGTTTTTAAAAATTATTCTGATCTGTAATTGATTGTGTAATGTATGTGTAGCTGACTGTAAATTTATGTTTATATTATAAATGTTTTTTAGCAACAAAACTTGTAACATCAACAGGACCTCCATGAAAACGGCTTTGTTGACCTATGGAGAAATTTGATTGTCAAACTGGATGCCTGTACAAATAAAGATGTTTTACATACATACATACAAGGGAGCCAGGGTGAGTAATGGAACTGTGGGATGGGCTCACCATTAAAAAATTCTTAAGGTATCCAAAATGACTATTAAGAAAGCCAAAAGGGACTATGAAGTCAGACTAGGAGAAAGAGTAAAAGACAATCACAAATCCTTTTATAGTTATATTAATGATGAAAGAGGGGGAGGTCAAGGTTGGACTGCTGGTGGATTCAAATGGTGGAATGGTCACAGAAACAGCCCAAATAGCAAAGATTCAAAACAGGTATTTCTTATCAGTATTCAATGGAAACATAGAAACATAGACTTTGATGGCAGATAAGGACTGCTTGGCCCACCTAGTCTGCCCATTTCCCTACCTAGAGGATAAGCTGCAGATCCTATTTAACCAACAGCCTATTTCTTCCTGCCCCCCACAAAAATTGTCCTATGTCTGTCCCATGCATTCTTGAATTCTCCCACAGTTTTAGACCCCACAACCTTCTCAGGAAGTCTGTTCCATGTGTCCACCACCCTCTCTGTGAAAAAATATATATAATAAATCAAATATTGATGGAATCCCCAGAACAGAATTATACTCCAGACCCTTCATCTTAGATAAGAATGACATCAGGGACAGGTTAATAAATCTAGATCTGAAGAAATCCCCAGGACCGGACCGGGTCCATCTGAGAGTTACCAGGGAGTTGGCCGATGAAATGGCAGATCCAGTAACAGTAATTGTTCAGAAATCACTAGATGATGGGATTGTTGTAGACTCATGGAGAACAGCTACTGTTTTACAAATTTATAAGAAGGGCAGCAAAAGGGAACCTAAAAATTATAGACCAGTGAGTCTTATGTCCATCCTGTGTAAAGCTGAGGAGGTAATAAAAGACCATATTGGTAAATATACATGTGATACCAGTAAGGGTGACATTACACAACATGGTTTTACCCAGGGGAGATCTTGTCAGACAAACCTCCTGGAGTTCTGTAGCAAGATTAGCAAAGCATTTAGAACAGAGTGATCCAATCGATGTAATTTTTTTGGACTTCACCAAGGCTTTTGATAGAGTACCTCACCATAAGTTAATCAAAGATTTATCAGGACTGGGACTACATGGTAACATCGTAAACTGGATCTCATCATGGTTAATGGATAGGAAGCAGAAGGTAAACATCTGAGGTGTTTTTTTTAGATTGGTCTAAAGTGGGTAGTGAAATCCCCCAAGGGTCAGTCATGGGACCATGCCTTTTCAACCTTTATATCACTTATTTAGGTTGTGAGAATGGCATCTGGCTAAGTTTGCTGATGCTTCTAGAATAAGTACAGTTGTTGAGACCACAGAAGATTCTATTGGATTACAGAATGCCTTAACTAAGATTGAGATATGGGCTATTGGACATAAACTATAATTGAGTACTAATAAATGTATGATCATGCATATGGGTAAAAGAAATAGAAATGCCAATTATATACTAAATGGTTAAATGGTTATATTCTGAGGGAACTGACTAAGGAAAGAGACCTAGGCATAATAATTTCTAGAGACTTGCAATTTAAGAGCCACTGCCAGACCATAAAACAGGCAAATGGTATTCTAAACAACATTATTAGGCACATTAAAAGCAATAACAAGGAGGTAAATGTCCCATTGTACATATCTATGGTGTGGTTGCATTCAGAGTATTGTGCCCAAGTATGGGCACCCAACAAAAAATCAGAAATACAGTCTCTATAGAGAGTCCAAAAAAGGGCCACAAGAATAATAAGGGACTTTGGTGAGCATGATTATGAGACTACATTGGAACAGCTGGGAATGTTCACATTCAAATATAGAAGACTGAGAGGCAATATATGCCCTTTGTACAGGACATTGACCAATAATGACCTGTGGGATTGTCTAGGCTTGGAAATGACAGAGCAGACTTACTGTACATGAGCCCACACTCTTCAATCAATCAATCAATCAATCTTTATTTTACTAGGGGAAACACCATTGTGGTGAATTCATTTGCAAGGTAGACCTAGACAAGGTACACATAGCCAGTACAACAATGTAGTAAGGTACATAATAGAGAGGCTATACAACTAATGAATACAACAAATTAGGAGTCACCAACTAATGCGTAATATGCACCGCAGTTATATACAATATATGCACACATAATATGTACAACAGATATATACAATATATACAATATATACAAAGGAAATCTCATGAAGAGGGGTAAAAGAGTTTAAAAAGCAGATATACAGTATATAGGAGAAGAAGTAAAGACAGAACAGCCAGAAGGTTGCAATTGGTAGATGACCCAAGCACACAATTAGCAGGTCATCAGGGGAAGGTTTTTTGAAGTTTATTCCACAGTAAGGGAAGTGCATGACTTATGGACGCTCTACCAAAATGTGAATTAACTTTAGGGATGATGAGTGATATATATGAGAGGCTTCTCAGGGAGTAGTTACCTACAGTACAAACAGGCAGACAATCTGAAACATACTGAGGAAGCTTCTTAGTACATACGAACATACGAATGCACAAAGAAACCAGTAGAAGAAGGCCATTTGGTCTATCAAGTCTGCTCATATTGCAGGGTCCACAGCTTGAGCTAATGACCCTGCCCTACCTGCCCCAATCCCCTCATCCTCCCTACCCATGATCTTTACTTTCTCCCTATGCCTATCCCAGCCTCTCTTAAAGCTGCCCACTGTCTTCAATGAGATGACCTCTTCCGGCAGTGCATTCCAAGTGTTCACTACCTTCTCTGTGAAGAAGTGCTTCCTGACCTCTCTCCTAAACCTCCCACCCTTCAGCTTAAGACCATTCCCCCTCTTGTTATGGTTGCCACTCAGCTTAAAGAAACTCTCCTTATAAACCTTATTCATCCCTTTCAAGTACTTGAAGGTCCCAATCATGTCCCTCCTCTCTCTCTCTCTCCTGTCTTTCAGGGAGTACATGTTCAGTACCCTCAACCTCTCCTAATATGCCTTACCATGCTGATCCACTATCATCTTTGTAGCCCTCCTCTGGACCTTCTTCAGCAGGTTAATGTCCCTTTTAAGGTATGGGCACCAGTACTGAACCCCATACTCTAGATGCGACCTTACCAGTGACCTGTACAAGGGCAGTATAACCTCCTCTCTCCTACTACTGATCCCCCTCAACACAAACATCCCAGCATCTTGTTTGCCTTTGTTGCTGCTTTCTTGCACTGCATGGAGTGCTTCAGGTCACTAGTGATCATCTCTCTCAGGTCCTTCTCCTCCTCTGATGCAGATACTCAGACTCCACCCAGGCAGTAATTGCTCTAAATGTCCAGAATGCAGCATTTTTTTGCCTTCTAAATTTAAGAGACGTCCAACCTACTAAGGAGTAGAGGGAGCAATGATAGGTGGAATATGGCGCTTCAGTGATAAATCTTATTGCTAAGTCACAGAGGGTGTCAAGCTTGGATAATGCAGAGCTAGGATCTTGACCATATAGGAAATCAATGTAATACAACAGTGGAAGAAAGATAATTTGAACTAACCTAGTTTTGGCAACTTGAGTGAGTAGGTGCTGAATCAGGTAGAAAAGATCAAGTCTCTGTTTTAGTTTTTTTTTTTTTTATTTTCTTCGTATGCTCCCTCCTCACCACCGGACTTCCACTCCTTCGGGAGTCTCCAACGGCCTGATTCATCCCCGCTCCTGCTATCCGATGACAAGCGCAGTCCATCCCCCCCATAGAGCATTGGCTATACCCCCAGGTGGGTACGGGTGGGGCCCTTTGCACCCCGAAGTGACTTGAATTTCATCGGGGGATGCTGATGCTGGTAGGGGCATTGGGGATCGTGGCCAGGAGCACTGTCTACTGGAAGTCCAATGGGGTGTTTTTCCCTGCCCTCAGGACATCTGCACGCTGGGGAAGCCTAGGGGTGGAGCATGTCGCGACGTGCCTGACGCTCCGGCTCCTGGAAGACGTCCTCCCACCCTGTTACGTGCAGTCTTGTTGCACCTCCACCTGTGGTCACCCAGGTGGCGGTGTTGCAGCAGGATTTTGCACCCCCTCTCACCCTCCCGGAGGAGGAGGAGAGCAGCCTCTGGGTGCTCAATCCTCCTCCCCCCTGCCGGCCCTCCAGCTGCCGAGTCTGTTCCCAAACCCGGATCGCTGGCATTGCAAGCGAAGTTTTGATTATCGGCACATGGACGCTTGTTTTAGGTTTTGATAGTTCTTCAGTGTGGTCACTGAAGGATAGTTTGTGCTCAGTCTAAAACCCCAGGTATTTAAATTTGACAACAAAGTTTAATGATTCACATAGAAGCATGTTAATTTGAGGTATTGTACCTACGGTGCAGGATTAGATGCATTAACTAATGGTGAGAAGAACATAGTCTTGTTTTCTTTTTGGCATTTAAAAGGAGTTTTTTGTTCAGGAGGTTTCACTGCAAATGATTAAAGTCTAGCTGAAGGTCCTTATAGGTCAGATCTGTGGTTGGCCTATCAATATAGAGGACAGTATCATCTGCAAAGAGATAGATGTTAGCTGATTTGATATCGGAGTCAATATTGTTGATATAAAGTGCAAAAAGTAGAGGTCCCAAGATGGACCCCTGCCGTACACCTCTCTGAAGAGTTTTCAAATGAGAAAGGATCCTGTCTGCTTTAACCTACTGATATTGACCAGTAAGATAACTGGTAAACCATTTCAATGCCAAGGAATCCAGACCAAGTTTCGAAGAATGATCAGAAGCAAGTCATGATCCACTGTGTCAAATGCCTTGCTCAGGTCATGAAATAAGGCACACACATATGTTTTAACAGTTAAGGCATTCTGACAGTCATTAGTGACCTTTGTAAATGTGGATATCATACTGTGACATAGTCTAAATTCTGGCTGTACTGGATTAAGAAGATTAAAGAAATTAAGACGTTTTCTAAGTTGAGCGTTAACTAGTTTCTCGAGCAATTTGGAAAGGATGAGAAGTAGGGATATTAGTCTGTAATTATTTAGATCACTCAGATCACCAGATTTGAACAGAGGCATAACATGGGCAGTTTTCCAAATTGGTGAGAGGTCACCCTGAGCAAGAGACAAATTGAAGAGGTGGGTAATCAGAGCAGACAAGACATGGTAGCTAAATTTTAAGAAGCATGGATCAATAGGATTAGCAGCCACACTCTTTCTCGTGTCCAGTTCTAGTAATAAATCATCCACTTGTTTCAGTGAGACAGGGCAGAAGGAGAAAACTGCATCTTGAGCAGGCCTGTCAGTGGCTGGACATGCCGGGTCCTGGACACAAAGCTGAGTATGTAGGTTTTTGGCAGGAGAGGAATCAAACGCTAGCCCAACGGTAGCAAAATGATTTTTGAGGAAGTCAAGAATCATCCGTTTATCGATAGTGGAGGAACCACCAGAAGAAATTTTAGCAGGGAGAGAGTTTGCTGAAGTGTGTCCCTCAATATCCTTTAAGGTCTTACAAAATTTAGCAGAACACTTGGTAGAGGAATTCAGTTCAGTGTGAAAGTATCTGGCTTTTTCTGCCCTGATAAGTTTAGTGCATTAGTTCTTAGTTACCCTGAGGCTGACCAGTCAGAGAGAAGTTTGGTTTTTCAAGCTTTTTTCCAAAGGATGTCCCTATTGAGCAGAACAGCCTTTCGGCTGGCCATGGACCAAGGGTAAGATTTTTTCCTTTTGTGAATTTGGACTAAGGGTGCATGACAATTTATAGAGTCAGGAACTAAATTCTGGAATATCTCATAAGCCTCATTCACAGTGGGGACCAGGTAGAAATTTTGACAGTGCGAGAGCTGAAGATCAGATAGGAAGCCTTTTAGGTCAAAGTTACATCACCTTCTTTTAAGGATATACCTAGAGGTGAAAGCTGATTTAGGTACATACCTCATGCAGACTATGGAGCAGTGGTTACTGAAGTCATTGAAAAAGATGCCCTAATGGGTAAAAAGGTGGAGTTTATTAACCAGGATAAGATCAAGCAAGCTACTATTGGCTGTATTTTTCACATTAAGAAGGGTGGCTTCCTTAATTAGTTTTGTAAGCCTGAAGGTGTCGCAGACATCTTTTAGAAGTTTAGAGCTAACTAAAAACCAATCAAGGTTGAAGTGACCCATAATGATGACCTCCAAAGACAGAGTATCCAATGCATTACACAGATGGTTCAACACCGTAAGCCCCACTGATGGGGGGGGGGGTCCGTAACATCCTATGATACAAAGAGACATAGAAGAGGAAAGCTGAACCTTTAATGTCAGACTTTTGAACTCCTTAGGCATCATGGTGGAGTCAATAACAGAAGTGGTAAATTTGTCATGGATGTATATTGCTACCCCTCCTCCTCTGGAATGTCTGTCAGCTCTGAAAATATTGTATGATGGGACATTTATTTCATGGTCCAAAGTAGAACATATGAAAATGCCAGTAGCAGCAGGTCTGACCGTCTATCGAGTCTGCTCAATAATGCAGCTAGCCCCTCAACTTGTCCCTCCCTATCCCTCTTCATCACAACCCCTCCCACCCTGTCCAAATCCCTCTTAAAGCCACCCACCATTCTACAGGATACCACCTCCTAGAGCAGAGCATTCCATCTGTCCACCACCCGTTCAGTGAAAAAATGTCTCCTGATTTCTCTCTTGAATATTCCCCTCTCCAATCTCAGCTGATGCCGTCTCATATCCTTCATTCTTCTAAACTGGAAAATCCCATCTGTATTAGCCTTATTTATCCCCTTAAGGTAGTTAAAGGTTTCAGTCTTATCCCCCCATCCTTCCTTTCCTCCAGGGAGTACATGCTCAGCTCCCCCAATCTATCCCCGTAGGACTTTTTCTCCAATCCCTGGATCATCTTGGTCACCCTATGTTGCATCCCCTCCAACAATTTGATATGCTTCTTCAGGAATGGGTGCCAGTACTGCACGCAGTACTCCAGGTGTGGCCTGATTAGAGATTTTTACAAGGGAAGGATTACCACCTTATTTCTGGAGGAGATTCTCCTTGCTATACACCCCAGCATCCTGTTGGCTTTTGCTGCCACCTTCCTGCACTGAGCTGAGTTGTTCATGCTGCCCATTATAAGCACCCCCAAATCCTTTTCCTCCTCAGTGCCTTCCAGCTGCACCCCTCCCAGCTAATAGCTCCTCCCCTGTTTCCTATCTCTGAAATGCAGTACCTTGCACTTCTTGCCATTGAAACCCTGCTGCCATGTTTCTGACCACTCCTGTAGTTTGATCAGGTCCTCCTGCAGCCCCTCCTACCCTTCAATGTCATCTACCACAGCTTCCATCTTCATATCATCAGTGAACAGACTGATCCTACTCTGGATCCCATGTGAGATATCAGCTATGAATATCCCAAACAGCACTGGTCCCAGTACCGATCCCTGTGGCACCCTACTCATCACTTCCTTTGGTAATGAGAGCCCCCCACCACCCTCTGCTGCCTTCCATTCAGCTAGTTGATGATCCATCTGACCATCTGTGTTCCCACCCCTATGTGTTCCAGCTTCCCCCCCAGCCTCTCATGCGGCATAGAATCAAAGGCCTTGCTGAAGTCCAATTACAGGACATCCACCACATGGATCCTGTTCAGTTCCCTGGTCACCCAGTTGTAATACTCAATTTGATTTGTCTGGTAGGATCTGCCTGAGACAAACCCATGTTTGTTGGCCATCCTGGAGACCACTGTCCTCCAAAAAGGTCACTAGTCTCTCTTTTAGGATTGTTTCCATGAGCTTCCCCACAATTGATGTGAGGCTTACTGGTCTGTAGTTGCGTGGTTCATCCCTAGGGCCACTTTTGTGAATGGGCACCAAATGGGTCATCCTCCAGTCTTGTGGTATGTATCCTGTGTCCAGGGATGTATTGAACAGGTCAGCCAGTGGTCCTGTCAGGATCTCTGCCAGCTCCCAGAGTACCCTAGGGTGAATGCCGTCTGGTCCTGTTGCCTTGACCACCCTCAATGCCCTTAATCTTTACAGAACCCTGTCCTCTGTAATCCCTATATCAGTTCCCCCCCACTACCCACTCCACCCCTCCTTTGGGGTATCTGCCACCTTTTCTGCTTCATGAATACAAAGCAGAAGTATTAATTTAATGCCTCTGCCTGATCTACCCCATTCTCCACCCACCCTCCATCCTTTCTAATCCTCACAATCTTGTCATTGTTCTTCCTTCTTTCTCTAATGTATCTGAATAAGTCCTTTTCTCCTTCCTTAACCCTTAGGCTGCCGACAGAATTAGAATGTATAGGAATAGTGGACTGATATATCAGTCCACAGCCATGGAAGGGTTAATACCCTGTGCCAGTCTCAGCTCTCTTGAAGCCTTGGCCACCCTGACTAGCCTGGTAATCTCCCTGGACTTCTTTGTATACTCATCCTCGTTAATCCCTCCTCCCGATGTCTTGAGCTTTCAAAATGCCTTCATCTGGGCTCTCACCCCCTCCATAACCTCTCAAGTGAACCAACTGGGCTTCTTGGCCTTCCCTTCTTACTCCATGTCTGTACAAGTTCCAGTGGCCTCTGTTAGACCTTTTTAAATAATATCCCATTTTTGACCAGCATCCTAGTCTGGCTGAATTCCCACAAGATACCTACCCAGAATTTCCCCTATCCTTTTAATGTCTGCCTCTTTAAAGTCAATTACCCTGGTCCCTGTACCCCATTTTCCCTACCCATATTGAGCGTGAACCACACTGAGTGGTGGTCACTCCCAGCCAGAGGGTCCTCCACCCCAGTTCTCTTACAGCCTCTCCATTTGAAAGTACCAGGTTCAGCATCCTCTCCAATCTACAATCTCTCTTACTACATGTGATACACTTCTCTAACCATGCCCCCTTCATCCCGTCAGACCTCCTTTTTCTGTGAGGCCAGGGTGCTTATTTATGCATCTTTGGGTTCACTTGGCCCTCGTTTTAGTCACTTTTCATACTGTCCCGCTCATCACTATGAAAGGGGATGGACTCAGCATCAGGTCTCAGCCAGGTTTCCTGAACTTACAGGTAGTAGTAGCAGCAGCAGGAGTTTTATAAGGGCCCTTAATAGCAGCCTATGATGTTGAGTCCGTCCCCTTTTATAGTGCTGAGCGGGACAGTATGAAGAGTAATGAAAATGAGGGTTTGGGTTAGGGATAGGGTTAGAACAATATTATTAAGATATTTAGACATTGCAGTTAGGGTTAGGGTTAATGTTAGGGTTAAGGTTATGGTTAGAATTGTATCAGTGGGATATTCACACATGCTGGTTAGGGTTAGGGTTAGGGTTAAGGTTAGAATGATTTTTTATGACATTTAAACATTCGGGTTAGGGTTAGGATTAGGGTGAGGGTCAGTACGATATTATTATGACATTCAGGTTTAATTTGTGAACATCTGAAAAATAAAGCAAACTTCCATAGCAGATCTTCTAACCAAGAAAAGATGAAAAACTACACAGTACCAAGTGCAAGAAAAAAAATAGCAAAAATCTATCTTGCATGTCACAATGAATCACTTGTGGCAGCTACTTGTTTCTGAAACACTATAGAAAACCTGTGACCTTATTTCCACTAGTTCAACCTACTTTCCTACCAATAAAGCAAAAAAACAAACAAGCAAACCTTTTATCCTGACTTTATTTCAGAATGGCAACTCCTTCTTGCTACAGTACTAATTAACTTAAAACTGAGCCCCTCCTCTTAATAGCAGGCACAAACACAGTCATGTTGCAGGGCACCAGAATTAGAAACTTTCAGTCAGAGACAAAATAGTAGAGTACAGTATGCAGTGAAGTGGGTGAAACCCAAAAGGGCAACACCCAGAATCACGATGGGAAAAGGATGACACTGAAATGGTAACCAATGTTTCACCCCTTCCCTGAGGTGCTATGACTTTGAAGTGTGTTATATTAGTATGGGGGTGCGGGGTGTAGGCCTTGCAAGAAAAGAAGAGTTGCCGTTTCTGGTTTCGCCCAAATTGTTTTTGCAATTCCAAGGTTGCTCTTATAATTTCACCCTTGTCGCATAAAACTGTCGAGCACCTCTTTGCCCATCAGTGAATACTGTATTAATTCAGAGAGATGCAGTTACAAAACCCACGAGCACACCTAGTATCTAACAGAAGAAAGAAAGAGAGTTACCAGAGTTATTTCTTTAAGTCCCCTCAGAAAGTCCTCTGGTCATGTCCCCCATCACAAAAATGTCCCTTTTTGCAGAAGCAGAGTCTGTCATAGTTTCTACTCTTTTCCTCAGTCTTTCGCTCTTGGTAGCAGAAATGTTCCCACTGGACTGTAGTTCCTTCAGTCAGCTTCTCCAGGTGCAGCTCCAGAAGTCTCCCTTTGTCCTGCTCTCCTCTAGATTTTAGGACAGCATTTCAGCAGACGTCCTCAGCTCTTCTGCTCTATTTCAGGGGTTTGGCTAGCATGGATCCCACTCAACTCTTTTGCTCTCCCCTCTCTCTGAAAGCTTGCAGCTGTTTGTATACTGTCACCAGGGCTCGGCAGGTGAGAGGCACCCAACAAAACAAAAGTGCATTCTCATTTCCAAAGTGTTCAACTAAGGTCCTCAAGTTCCTAAGGTCATCCACAGGGGACTCATACCATTACACAGGGCAACATGCAACTGGCCAATGAGGTAATCTGCATTCTATAACCATGTCTCTGTCTCTGTCTCTCTCTGTCTCTCTCTCTCAAACACACATACAGAGTAATCCACATTTAAGTTATCTCTTCCCCCATCTTACTGCATATTAAAGCACAGTCAAGGTTTCAGGTTGTATCCCTGTGACTTCTACCCCACACTATTATAGAAAGCAGTGAAAACTTAACATACAAACATAGACTTTGATGACAGATAAGGACTGCTTGGCCCACCTAGTCTGCCCATTTCCCTACCTACTGGATAAGCCACAGATTCTAGTTAACCAACAGCCTATTTCTTTCTACCCCACACGAGAATTGCATTATGTCTGTCCCATGCATTCTTGAATTCTCCCACAGTTTTAGTCCCCACAACCTCCTCAGGAAGGCTGTTCCATGCATCATTAAAGAACAAAATCTGGTAAGATTCACCATGACTGCATAATGAAGTTAGTGAAGTTGTGTGGAACTGTTAAAGAGGTATGGAGAAACAACACAATGATTTGTAAGTGGTAAGATTTGTTTTAGTTTCTTTTCTAAGAAAGGCTTGCACATTATTAGGAAAATATATGGAGGTGTACATTTTAATGGAAGGAACAGTAAGCAATATAGGTTTACAGAAGAACCCCAGAGCAAATGTCACCGAGGTATGTATAATCCTGGAGGATATTGGCCAGACAGCCAAATTTTAAAGAAAACACAAATGCACATACCCAAAGAATGCAAAGCATCATGGGAACCATATGCAACTCCCCATGATGGTACAGAAGGTGGCAGTACATGAAAAAGTAATGGCTGGCATATGTTCAGCCTTGGGATTATTTACACATTTTTTTTTTTAGAGAAACAGGGGTTTTGTCCATGAGGTGATGTAAGTTATATTTAAGCAATGTGTTGATGTCAGGTAGTCAGATGTAATGACAGACTGTTAGCAGAGAAAATGTGATAGTATCTTTCAGAAGGGGTTGCTGTTGATAAGGTTAAGGTAGTTATGCTTGTGATAATAGAAATATTAGCAATGTATGAGGTCTATGCATGAGTGGAGTACAAATATGCACAGTTTCATAAGTATGTGCTCAGAGTGGAGGCAAATGTGATATGCAGGTTTGTTTTACAAATAGGTAAAACAGCGATACATGCAACTGATAGAAAGACAATTACATAGACAGATTGATAGATAGATAGATAGATAGATAGATAGATAGATAGATAGATAGATAGATAGACAGACAGACAGACAGACAGGCAGGCAGGCAGAATAGGAATGGCAGTGAAGTATTGAAGTGATGCCAACCCCAACCCCACCCTGCAGAGATGGACAGGCATTGGGGTATGTCTTTGGGTCATCACCCATAACGCTCATGCCATTTCACCTCACCCTACCCTGCAGACACAGACAAGTGTCGAGGTGTGCCTTGGGGCATTTGAGCTTTACACTCACCCCATTCCTTATGGAAATATGCTGAGATGGGTGCAGTATAGGAGAATGGAGTGAACTTTGGGACTGAAGAGTCAAAGGCACATCTTGATACCTGTCACTGGCTGCAGGGAGGGGATGGGGGTGGAATGGTGTGAGCATTACTGTTGACAATGCCAAGTCACACCCCTGATGCCTATCAGTCCCTACAGGGTAGAGTGTTATGATCAGAAGCCCTAATGCCCTGGGCATTTCTTGGCATTTTCACTCCAAGTTTTCAGCATGGGCTTTTTGTGACCCCATCTCATTAACAGTGATGCTATCAGTTCATTAGCCAAAAGGTGATTTTGCACAGTGACTGTGCCATTTGATGCCACAGATGCAAAAAAACATTTTGAGCAGGATGCAAAAAATGACAGCTGTACTGTTCATGAGGAAGTGTAAAAAATGGTAATGTTGAAAATCTGGAGTGAAAATATATAAAAAATTGGTGAAGTCATGAGCTTGCATAGAAACTGCACAACACACACATCCATAATGCAATTATTTTGGGGATTTGTCACACCAGATTTTTAACATAGGCATTTTGGGACCTACACTCATGAACAGCGGCATTGTGATTTTCTTAATCTGACCCGAATGTTGATTTCACACAGTTACCACGTCCATTGTGTTCCATACCTGTGAAACCACATTTTGGGCAGGATGTGAACAATAATAGCTATACTGTTCATAAGGAGATGTGCAAGAATGGCAATGTTGAAAATCTGGAGTAATATTAAAAATTCTTGAAATTATAAGTGTGCATGGAAACTGTGCAACGCATGCTCATAACGTAGTCATTTTGTCACCAAATTTTCAACATAGGCACTTGGGCCCTCCACTCATGAACAGCATCACTGTGATTTTCTTAATCTGTCCCGAACATAGATTTCCCACAGCGACCACGGTATTGTGTGCCAGATATGTGAAAACACATTTCAGGCAGGGTGTGAAAAATGACAGCTGTACTGTTCATAAGGAGGTGTGAAAAATGACGATGTTGAAAATCTGGAGTGAAAATATTAAAAATTCTCGAAGTTAAGAGCAAGGGTGGAAACTACGCAATGCATGCTTGTAACACAGTCATTTTTTGGATTGTTTTTCCAAATTTGCAACATAGGCTTTTTGGGAGCCCTCTTCACGAACAGTGACGTTGTTTTGTTAATCAGTCCCAAAATGTGATTCCACGCAGTAACCACAAAATCACCATTTGGGAATGAATAATGACATGGCAGTGACTTTATTCATGAGGTAGGATTCCCAAAAGTCACAAAACTGACTGAGATATCTGCCTAAGTTGAAAAAAAAACATTTACTGTATGCCATTATATAGCTTACTGGCATTTCTTCAGTTCGCGGTCAGCTTTGAAGAGTGCAGATGCGTTCTTGCTCTACCGAAGATCATTGCGCCAGTCTCCGGAGGTAAGTATGTGGTGAGGGTGGGTGGGGAGGTGGGGTGCACAGAGGGTGGGTACAGGTTGGGGGGCACTGCAGACAATGAGGGACCATTTTCTTGTTCACAGATTAAACAAAATAAAAATAAAAACTTGTAGCACAAAATCAGTATTTACTGACAACGGAGGGCACTCTCATAATGTGGAAAAAAACAACCTTTAATAAATGCTTGTGCAAAAGCTACAGAAGTCCATAGCATGTGTGCTGCTGTGGGGGACTGCAAAGGTACAGCTCTCACATTGCTCTAACATTACCTAAAGGCATTTATGCAATTTCACTGACCACGCTGACAGATACTTTTCCCAAAACTAAAGTCTTAAAGAGCGCATAATCAATCAAAGTGTTACTTACTAGCACAGCCAAGGTGCTCATTGCAGCGGTGAAATTCTTTCAAGTTGGTGGCATGTTTTTGCGCTGCTGTCGTAGACAGCATGCTCATTTATTGTTACCACAGAGACAAGCCCCACAATGCCCTGGGGGCATTGGCCATAACATGACAGCACATCCACAAACTGCTACTCCAGCAAGCTGTTACATGTTTCTTGTGCATGCGTACAAGCAAACATAAAAAGCATGCCTAAAATACAACATGGCATGATCAGTCTCTGTAGCCCTGTAACTGCCAGAGGTTAGCAGCTGTACTGAGAACTTTTTTTTGGTCTGCTGCCAAGTGTGTAAAGTTAATAACACTGCAGGAACCTGTGTGTGTGTGTGTGTGTGTGTGTGTGTGTGTGTGTGTGTGTGTGTGTGTGTGTGTGTGTGTGTCAGGGAAGTAAGGATTCTGCAGGCAACTGAGCAATATACATTGTAATGGCAGAAACAAAATCTCACTGTAATGATATTTTTTCTGTTGTATGCTGCATAACCCTCTTCAGAAGTTATATGTATAGATGGGGGGGAAGGTTACTATATATAATATATATGTGTGTGTGTGTGTGTGTGTGTGTGCATGTGTGTGATTTTTCTGGCAGTGCAGCAACTTTTGACTGTGATGGTTAATTTCACTGTTGCAGTGCATACTAGCACAATAACAAACACGAGGGAATAAAACAGCTGTACTGTAAGCAACCCAATACTCTACCCTGAAAATTATAATAATTTCTCTCTGTCCATGTTTTATGCTTATACTGTTTGTTGCCTGCTTTCAGTGCTTAGCTGTCATTGTGGCCATTGACACAGGGAGGTCACTGATCTGTGCAAAAGCTCATACACCTTAGTTTGTGCCTTGCCTTTAAAACCTCCAGGTGCTGTTTTTTTGCCACAGGGTACCCCCCTCCCCACTGAGTGCAGGTCTGGTTACTCATTAGTGTTCAGATATGCTTCACTCACACTACGTTAAACAATAATGTTCATAGTTTGTTTGTAGATTTAATTTCTGTGACCTACACAATGTTCAGATATGCTTCATTCACACAACAGAGTAATAATAATGTGCATATTGACCTTTCCATAAGCCTGTGATCTGATTACCAAAAGAAAATAAAAAAAAACTTTTATTAAGACACCTGTAGTGCACACACTTATACCCATGTTACTGGTGTTAGGGAAGGCACCAATCCCTTCAAAAGGTCATAGACATTAAACCTGCAAAACACAAGTCTATAACTGCATTTCTAAATGGGCTTGGAAGAATCCATTTGAGAAACATTTAATATCTTTTTTATAAAAAAAAAAAAAAAAACACATTGTAATGGCATAAACAAAATCTCACTGTAATGATATTTTTTCTTTTGTATGCTGCATAACCCTCTTCAGAAGTTATATGTATAGATGGGGGAAGGTTACTATATATAATATATATTGTGTGTGTGCATGTGTGCATCTGTGTGATTTTTCTGGCAGCTGCTCTTTCTCTGCCTAGCTATAGCACTGCTGTTATTTCATATGCAAGAATCATGTTGTACTTTACCATGACAATGGATTGATTTACTATTCAATGTATCTCATGATGGACAAACTAGAATCACTGCCTGCAGCTTTGAAAGAGAGAGCTGGTTTCAGTAAATAGTTATCTGCAGACTGCCCACAGATTGTATGTGTATGTATATATATATATATATACATACACAGTATATATATATAAAATGTTAAATTAAGGCAGTTGTAGTGCAGAGTATTTTACCCATGTTACTGGTGCTAAGGAGGTCAACAAGCCCTACAAATGGTCATAGAAGTTAAACCTGCAACATGTCACTCTATGACGGCATTTCTAAACAGAACCATGAGGAATCATTTTTATCATATGGTGTAGTCTGATATAATATATTAGGATATACGAGAAGATAATATGATAGAATCTGAAATAAAATTATATGCTATATGAGACAGATTGCAGCAGAAATCTGGATCTTTATGAGCTGCTCAGGTGAAGGTGGGGTGGATCTTTCTCAATCCACCATTATAGATCCATCTCTTGCCCCACCCACATGAACCAACAAAAAAAGTGGGGGTGGATCTTTAGGAGTTGCTTGGGTGGAGGCGGGGATAGATCTTACCAAAAAAACCGAATGCTCCCTCCCACTACTCAGGTTCCAGTTCTTGTACCTCCCAATTAAAAAGGAAAATAGTGCCCTGCAACCACTGACTAACATAAAAGTGCATTGATTTGAGGATGGAGAGCATTTCTTGGAGGAGGGTAAGGCAGAGGGAGACTATTTACACCTTCAGCCAGTTCCATGGACAGAAAACATGATATGAGCCCTTTTGTACATGCAAAACGTCTGCAGGGCTCTGCCCACTGCAGCCGTAAAAATTGCAGCGGTGATAAAAAGTGAATTTACTCATATTACACTATAACACATTACAAAAAGGAAAGATATAACACCTTTAGCAGTGTATTAACTAAAGTGTCATTTAATTGGCACAATCTGATCACTACTGGGTAGCTTTTGGCATGACAGCCACTGAGCAGTGCTGATGAAAAAGCAATTCTTACTAACCAGACTTCACAGGAATGACAGACTTCAAATTAGTGGGAAAGAAGTGTTTTCTAGCATACTCTGAAATGCCTTAATAGTAGCATGGCCCCTGGCCAAAAAGACTACAGATAGTATTTTGTAAGTCATTTTCCAAGGTATTGAAGGAAAGTTTACTTGAAATGATAAAGGAGAGTTTGGAAACGGGTGTCATACCACCCCCAGTGCATGTTAGCACAATCTCAGCCATAAACTTAGAAAAGACTCCAAGCTCTCCTCTGCTTATAGAGCTATATCCCTATTATTGGTTGTTTACAAAACTAAATTTATAGCTAATAGCTTGCAGCTGGTTCTCCTACTCCTAATTCACCCAGGTCAATTGGGCTTTGTCAAATAGCATCACTGTAAGATTAAAATCCTCTGCACATTAAACATTGCATGTCATGGACTAAGGAGAAGTGCCAGTCCCCCTGAATCTTGGCTCTTGCTGTGGAAAAAGCTTTTGACCACCTTGAGCAGGGTTATGTCATGTATGCTGCAACAACTTAGTTTTGATCTTATCATTAATAAATGGTGTTGACACTATATCACAACCCACAAGTCCAGACTCTCACAAATGGTGCCCTATCTTTTCTATTTTATCTTACTAAATCAGTTTCAATTCAATTCATTTATTTTACCAAGAAAAAGCTCAGTAGAGCAAACTCATTTAAAAGGAGATCCTCAGTAGGACAGTTGAAATCGCAACACAACAGCAATGCAGATAGAAATACAGGGAAAATGTCACAAGTATCACAGAATCACAGAAGGATATGGGACAGAAGCCAAAGGTCATTTAAAACCGACCAATTTCTACATTAAAAAGGCATATTTTCTAATACCCATATAATTGTCCAAGGACACCTTGAAGCTGTCAAGTGTAGTGCTGGTTACCATGCTACTAGGAAGCTTATTCCATGAGCTAATCACTCTGATGTAACCTTTGACCTCTTACATTTGTTCTATAAAATTCTCCTTTCAGTTGATGTTGCTGAAATCTAGGCCAATTGATTCCGATAAGTCTTTGTTTTTTAGGGCTCTAAATAATCAAACACAAGTCGCTCATAAGCCTCCTATATTCCAGACTATACAGACCAAGATGTCTCATCCTGTCACCATACTCAGCATCTCTCAGTTGCTTTATATTTTTAGTTGCCCTTCTCTGCACACTCAATTAACTTGATATCCCTGATCTTATGCGATGCCCAGAACTCAACACAATATGCCAGGTGTGGCTGCACAAGAGATGAATACAATGAAACACAATTCTACTGTCTCTACTTTTAATATTCTTGTAAATCCACCCCAAACATAAAGCATCACATATAATGAAATGCAAAGACAGAGAAAATGTCACATGAATCAAACATAAAGCATCACATATAATGAAGTACAGTGAGTCCCTAAATACTGAGATAGGGAGAGATCTGACTCAGTAAAACATTGCATATTTGGCAAAACAGTAATGTCATTTTGCTAATGTTAAGAGTTGTTGTAAAGTACTTGGCTAGTTTGACACTTTACTATAACTATAAGTTAGTGAGCTATGTGACTTAGAATTATGCTCAAGTGCCCCACTGGTAGAATGTCACGTATAAAGCATATTTGATTCCTGACCTAGTGCAACTTATTTGCATGTGCAGACTTCAGAATAGTTGCTATCGAGGAGAGACTTGAATAACTTTCTCCCAACCAAGGAGCTAAATTTATGTGTGCTCTGTAGCTTGTTCCAGGCAACTGCTACGATGGTGCTGATGGCAGATGCACCAGAGTGCATTGAGTATGAGGGTGTGTCTAGTAAGAGGATGTTGCTCTTCCTTAAAACATAGGATCATGTGGACCTTTTGTAGAGTTCTAGTTTATATCCTGGTAGGTTGTTTGATAGCACCTTGTGTGACCATATGTAAAGGTTATGTAGCCTTCGTATGGCTAGAGAGGTCCACCCAACTCGTGCTTACAGATCGCAGTGGTGTGTTAATGGTGGTAGATTCATAATGAATCTCAGTGTCCTATGCTACAACACATTGCGTTTGTTTAGGTAGTTGTTAGTACAGCAGCTGTATATAACATCTGCGTAGTCTATGATTGGTATGAAAGTTTCCTGTACAAGGCATGATCTAATGCCTGAGGGAAAGCAATGACAATTCCAATAGTTGAAGACAAGCCTTATTCTCAGTTTTTGCATACTGACTCTGTATGTTCCACAAAGGATAACTTGCTGTTGATCCATGCCCCTAGTATTTTGCCATTACTTTGAGGTGTTCTCCAAGCAGTGTGCTGATAGGCAGTTGGGGAGTCTGTTTCATTCTTGTGCTGGAAAACCACATTGACTTGGTTTTGTTGACATTAAGTAGAAGTTTGCATCAAAAGAAGTTCTTTTGTAGCTTGTTGAAAGCTGCCTATAGATCTGAGTGCATTGATGACATATTTAGACCTGACTTATAAAGCTCTGTATTATCAGCGTAGGAGTGTAGCTTTGCATTTTTTACATTGTGGCTCAGGTTGCTGGTGTTTATTGTGTAGAAAAGTGTCCCTAGTACCGATCCCTGGGGGACTTCTTTGGATGTTTTGGTGCTTGTTGATTGTAGACTCTCCACTCTAACTTGTTGAAGACATCCAGATAAGTAGTTTTACACCCATAGGAAGGCTAATATGGAGAAACCTATATGTTCCTACTATTATTTCATTACCCTGGGAAAAGTCCTTAAGCGGGGTTAAGAGCTGGAGTACTGCAGTTCTTTCTCTGGGTGATTTTTGATTTTTAGAGGGCTTATTGTTTGTTTACTTGAACTGCAGCTTAGAGTGTAATTTAACTGCAATGCTGTGTTTTTTTCTGGTCTGTTTGCCCCTGCTGAACTTGGGTCTGACTTCTTCCCCCCGTAGCAGCCAGCTGCTCCCAGCCGGCATCCTCCATCTGTTTGTTCTTTTTCCTTTTTCCTTTCTTTCCTCGACTCCTCCCCTGCTTTCCTTTCCCTCCTGGCTAATCCTCTGAGTCTCCTCCCTGTCTACTGGCTTGAACTATGCCAAGCCCTGTCCTTTTCTTTGTGGGTGCTAATCCTCTAAGTTCCCCCCCCCGCCCACTACTAATTTCCCTGTTTTTCTCCTTGTCTTAGTGGAACCTTGTTTCCTGAATGGGCCAGCTCCTCCACATCGAACCACTCTTGGTTCGAATCTCCTCCAGACGTCAGCCACCCACCTGCTCCCCACAGCCTAAGGTATGGTGCAATTGGAAAAAAGGCACCCTCCTTCTGATTGGTGCTAAAACTGAAGTCGGTTTACTGGACCTGGAGCCAGCTTAACAGACTACCTCTCCAACTAAGCACTGCCCTCAAACTGTTCTACCACACTGAATTCTGATTATACTTTAGAACTATTCATCATCCCCATACTGAACCTCAACCTCACTAAATTTGGCTTATTGCATGCATAACCTAGTTGCACCTTTTAAGCTACACCAATAATACCTTACACAGTACTATTTAAACTGATCCTCTGCCCCTGTCTGCTAGTTGTTCTCCTACCCATTCCCTAAACTAATGCATCCACCACACGCTACACTCCACCCCCTCAACTGTTACCACCCTCTCCTTCATGACCCACAATTTCCCTTAGCTGTGATCCCAGCCCCCAGTAATCAGCATTGGTTGCATTCAACCATCCACCCATCTGCCTCAGTTGCCCAAATACCCAACTCCCTCTTCCTCCTATTGCATCTGTCTGGTTGCCTCCTGCACCTGGTGCCCCATCCCCATCTTTCAACCAGGGCTCCAAATCCTGGTTCAAAAGTGTCAAACTCCACTTCATCATCATTGCTCTGCTACTGATGTCAGCTAGTGATGTTAGCCCAAATCCAGGCTCCTCCTGAGGTATGGCCCATGGTGCCAGCCTCCAGGCCAACAGCCCATGCTCTGACCCCTCTGCATCAGTCATCTCTCTCTCTCCCACATGGGTTAAAGATAATACATCTAAACATATGCAGTCTTCTTCCAAAATTTGACCTACTCCAATTGCTAATATTCTCTTTTGCTCAAGACATCTTGATTTTGACAGAAACATGGCTAACCAAGCATACTCCCAACTCTGCTCTCTTCATCCAGGGCTATTCACTCACTCGCCAAGACCGGGGGACCCACGGAGGAGGGGTGTTAATTTACACAGCCTCTGCTCTCCAAGTTGTTACTATCCTATCCTCAGCCATACCATCTACCTACAAGGCTCTAGTCCTAAAGACCTCAATGCCCTTTTCTGTCCCTATTTATGTAGGTGGGATCTACTGTCACCCCGCACTGAATGCCAAAACCACTGTTGAGCTTGTACCTCCATGACAACATTTACCACAAATGGAGAATTATATCTACTGGGTGATGTAAATCACAACTGGTTAGCCCCATCCCTTGGTAAAACCTGAAATGACATAACTTCCCTTAACCTCACCCAACTAATAAATGATCCAACATGCCCAAACCACAAAACTAGTGCTGTGTGGCATGCGGAATTCCACCAGAAGAATTAGTGCTGAATGACTATTCCATGGGCAGAATTTTCATTGTAATTTCACTTGTTCGGCTGGGAAATTCCACCTACTATGATCCAAGGAACAATATTCTGCAGAACAGTATATTTTGCAAGGAAAATTATTCTGCAACAATTTCTGTGGAATATATTAAGATCTGCGGAACAATATTCAACAGAACAGTGATTTTTCTGCCAAAAATCATTCCACAACTATTTCATGCTACAGAATTCCGCTTTCCATTTCCGGTAGAATTTGGTGGAATTTTGGTGGAATTTTGAATATTCCAAGGAATTTCATTCTGCTTGAATTTGAAAATTCTGCACAGCACTACACAAACCCCAAATCACACTCTCATAGATTGGGCCCTTACCACTCATCCTCACCGTATAATACTGTCAGGAACACACCCCGACTCCCTAAGCGATCACCATGCAATCTACCTTGTGCGCAAAGTGCATTGACCTAAAACCCACCACAAAATACTGATGACACAGTATTTCAGATCCCTTGATCTAGCCAGGCTCCACCTTGAACTTGCCCAAGTTGACTGGTTACCAATATCCTCTGCTAATTCTATTGACCAAGCTGTATTGTACTTTAAGGACAACTTCCTTATGGTCTGGGATAAATATGCTCCTTCTAAAACAACTCAAGTTTGTGGTAACCACCTAGCATGGATCACCCCTGAACTCCTGGCATGCCAGCAAGCATGAGACCACCCTTAGAAAATACATAAAACTTCCAAACTACCTCAAGACCTCATCAAATACTGGGCTCTTTGAACTTCCTGCAACAGAGCAGTTAGGCTGGCCAAAGCAGAGTATTTCAGCTCCTCATTCCAGTCAGACATAACTAATCCCTCTAGATTCTGGAAGGTAGTTCACGCCCTTTTCTCCCCACCATCTAAACCTCCAACCCAACTCCTAAAGATTAAAAACTCTCTAATTTATGACCACCCCTCCATCTCTGCTGAATTCAATAAATACTTCACCTGTTGTGCTTCTTCCCTTCTCTCATCCCTCCCTACCAATCACCCCAATTCTGCCCCTACCTCCCCAACTCAAACCACTCACCCAGCTGCAGGGAGTTTCTCCTTCCTCCCAGTATCTCCTGCAGAAGTTTAGTGAGCCCCCCTTGTCCTCATCCCAGCCAAAGGAGGGTCACCTGACCACCTGGACCCAAAATTACTTCACCTCTTTGCACCTGCAGTCTCCTCCCCATAGCTGTCCTTCTTAACCTCTCTTTCACCATTGTAGCAACTCCCTCAGAATAGAAACATGTGACTGTTATCCCCCTACCTAACGGCAGTGACTTCTCATCAAACAATTACAAGCCCATCTCACTACAACCAGTCCTGGCCAAACTCCAGGAGCACCTTGTCCTTGCCCAACTCTTTGTTTTCCTCTCTGAATCCTCCTTCTTCACTTCTTTCCAGTCTGACTTCAGGAAAAAACACTCCACTACTATGTCCCTCCTTAGACTCACTGACTATCCTCACAGGTATGGACAGTGGGCAGATTACCTTGGCCATTTTTGTCGAACTTGCCAAGGCTTTCAACATGGTCTCTCAACCACTACTCCTCCTGAATCTGACTTCAGCTAGCCTGTCCATCTCTGCCACTGACTGGTTCAGAGCCTACCGCATAGGTAGAACACAGTCAGCCAGGATAACTAAAGCCCTGTCCCCCCTCTCCAAATCCACACTGGTGTGCCACAAGGCTCTGTTCTAGGCCCACTACTTTTTTTCCATTTTTCTCAATGACCTTCCCACAGTCTTCTCATCCATGTCCATTTGTATGAACACAGATGACACAGCCCTGTATACCTCTGGCCACAGCTCCACTGACTTAGAAGCCAGGCTCCAGCAGGACTTTGACAAAGTTCAGCTCTGGCTTCACTCACAACTCTTCCTTAATGCAGAGAAAGACATCTCCATGACCTTCGGCACAAGGCAGAGACTCTCTAGGCTTACTTCCTCTCCTTCTTATCACACCATCAATAGGACTCTTCTCGAGGACACATCTTCCTTTAGGTATCTTGGGGTTTGGCTTGACCAGCACCTCAATTTTTCTGGTCACACTGACGCTGTCCTATCAAAACTGCACCCCAAGTTAGGTGCACTATACATGAACCATAATTGTCTTCCGCCTATGGCTAGGCATGAACTGATCCAGAAGATGATCTTACCTATTTTTGACTACTGTGATGTAATCTACAATGCTGCCCCCAAGTCCTCACTAGCCAAACTGGATACCCTTTTCAACTCTTTCTGTCACTTTGCTCTGGATGCCAACCCTCTCATTCATCACTGCCTACTCTATTGCTTGCTTGCCCTCCCTTCTCTGGACAACTGACATCTCTCTCACTGTGCTAAATTCATCTCTAAATTCTGGTTCCACTCTCTATTTTCCTACCTTTCTTCCTCTTTAACAGTACCACCAACATCCCACCACTCACTCACATCCACTGATGCTCACAATCTATTGATCCCTTGCTGATCAGCAACTATAGGTCAATCAGGGTTCTTGCACCACCTCCATAAAATATGGAATGCACCCCCCCAAATTCACCATTTCTCATCCCCTGCATCCATTTCATCTGCCCTATTTAACTTCTACTCCACTAGCTGCACCTACACATAATCTCTCCACCACCCAGTCAACACTCCAAAGCATTTTACAGCTCCTTATGTATTAGCTCTTATGACGGACTGATTGTACAGTTCCTTGCTTTCTTTGACTATCTGTGACAAAATCTGTCAACTTACTGTACCCTAATTGCAACTATATTGTGTATGTGTGATTAACTGTTGTATTGGCTCTGTAACTTGTTTTATCAGTATTATGTATCCAGCATTCATATATGTATTTTGTACCTGTTGTGGCAAGTGTGTATGTATCCTTTCCCCACATGTACCCTCCCTCCCCCAGGATGTACTGTGAGACAAGCAAATTCAATTGCTCAGTGTACTTTTCTGGTGAAACTTTTCAATATATAAATAGATCTTACAGTCTCCCCAACAGTATGGCATGATCAGCTGTATCGAATATCTTGCTGAGACTGAGGAAAATGGCATCCACAGTTTGCTTTTAATTTACAGCACACAACTAGTCATTTGTAACCTTGGCAAGTGCAGTTGCGGTGTTATGCTTGGGTCTAAGCCCAGACTGGTGAGGTGACAAAATATTCGTATTTTCAAGAAATTCCCTTATTTGGTAATTTGCTAATTTTTCCAGCATCTTAGCGAGTACAGACAGGATTAAGATTGGTCTGTAATTGTTTAACAGACTTGCATTACCCAGTTTGTGTAGGGGGACGATGTGGGCTGATTTCCAATTTGTTGGCAGTTCACTGCTGCTTACAGGCAGATTGAAGAGATGACCTAATGGGGCTTTGAGCTGTCTGTATCCTGTTTTTAGGTAGGCTGGTTCGAGTCCATCAGCCTCTGCACTTTTCTTGATATCTATCCTCAGTAGAAGATCCTCAACTTGTTTGTAAGCGACCAGTTGGAAAGTGAAGGGTGACAGTATTGGAAGAGTGGTCTGGAGCCGAGGGCTGTACTGGGTAGGCTGCGGCTATGGAATTGTTGGAAGCTGATCCAGCCTCTGCAAAACTGCTGTTGCCTCTATTATGAGTTGTTTTTCTGATATTTCCTTATCATTGTGTAATCCCCATGCCACTTTTGGAAAGTTGGCACCCCCATTAATGAAACTAGTACCCACATATGGCATACCATTTACTTTTGGCAGAAATACTCAGATTCATACCACCCCTAGCTTTAGAGTGTATACCAGGCTCATTGTCTAAAGGAAGGGTGTGGGGGCACAATTACCAAACATAAACCTTTGTAACTACAACCAGGTCCAGAGAGAGAGTAAACAATGATGCCATTATGTAAGAAGACCCTAAATGAGCTCCTTACCAGCTGCCTTTTCTACTTGCCTGACACTAGTACTGATGGGATTCTAGTAACACCAGGTGATTGGATGTTTACACTCACCAGACCACTGGCTAGCTGCAGCCAGATTATGGTCCAGTACCAGGCAGTCCTAACTCCATGATCCATACGGGCAGGGTTGATAAAGTCCTCCCCTACCATGTGGTAGGCACAGGCAGGTAACACTAAAGGATAGAGGCCCACTGAAGAAACTTCAGCTCCTACTCTACTACTGTACTATCTATGAATTTCTGGTGGATCCAAGAAACTGCCTGAAGCATGCCATTACAGACCAGAACTGAAAGCCCGTATTCAAGTTAAGACCTCCAACCTGTCCATCCCCTTAGCCATCTAGGGAAAAACTATCTTATCTATGCTACCTAGCGGGGACAACCTATCCCAAAAACAATTTTACACCAAAAGCACTGTAGCCCACCTTAGAAACATGCATTTCTATTACGTTTCCAAAATCTAAGAACTACAAAAACGTTACACCTGTAAAGCAGAACAAATGGTTATCATTGTACTATACAGTTACACAAAGCTTAGCAACTTTAACAAGGACGACTCTGATGAATCCCAAGAATCCTCTTCTTGTCTTCTTTCAGGAACCCCTGCAAAGGAAAGCATTACAAAACACATACTGTAAACAAACACAACCTGTAAACCACACAGTGACCAACCCTCTCACTGTAGATACTACACAATTCCAAAAAGTTTTTTTTTTTTTAAAGGGGCTTTTCTATAAAACACATAAACACATAGAACACATAAAAGCATTTACCAAAACATTTTGGGGGAAAGGGAAACCCTACAATGTTTGATGTACTAAGGATTCAGTCCAGAGTGCCAAGGCACTATACATAGAGTCTCTCCTAGGCTGAAGCCTGCTAAAACACAGTTCTTGGAGAGGCATGAGGCCTGCTAGCACTGCAGTCCAGTTCAGGAGTGTCTATCAGTGAACCAAAGTTCCTGGAACATCCTCAATTGTAGGTAAAACAGGCAAATGAAAAAAGTAAATTGTACCTTACCATTTTCTAGGCAACAGATGGATGTCAGCATCACCTCTCTGGACCAGCAGCCTGATGATCTTTGGTTTCTGGACAGATGAAATCTTTGGATCAGTTGCTTCCAAAACCTCTTGCTGGACCTGGACAGGAAATCTTCTCCTACTGCTGGGCTGACAAGCCTGGATACTGTTGCAGATGAACCTAGATGCTGCTGGAGCTGAACATCGATGTTGTTGCAGATTAACCTAGATGCTGCTGCAGATGAACCTGGACCATCAGAAGAAAGTCACCTCCTCCCTCGGTTGCTGACAGATTGCTGCTCTGGCCTTGCTGCATTCAACTTGGCATGTGGGCATATTTACTGATGAGTGGCACCATGCATGGGTAGTACCACTTGGGGTGTGGGGCAAAGACCGACTCATCATCAGAACAGACCACAGGAACATTGTAAAATGTCTCTTGGCCAGCTTTGTCCACAAATTGTACTGAATCAATTAGCAATGTTCTGCCTCACTTCCAAAGCTGAAGTCTCTCATTGCATGCCTTTATTCTCACAAATTTGTTCACATTTGGGTGCAGGTTGGCACTAGTTTCCTCCCACAGCCAGGCATGTCTGTTCTCCTCTATTTCCTCCCAAATCTTTCAAGGGAAGAAAGGGCATGCCTGTCCACAGCTCATCTTCAAATTATTCATTCTTCCTTGCTGTTTTTGATTAGGTCCAACCCAAAGGCACGGCTTTGGGGTGGTCATTCCTGGTTGAGCCAGCTTTGGACACACAATGCAGTGTAAAATCAGTCCACCTCTGTACTCAATGGCACATTTCTAGAGCACTCCTCTTTTTCTGTCTCAGGAGGCTCCACTGAATCCAATGCTAGTGATGACTCTCAGGGCCCCACTATAGCCATTGCAACTTCTTCCTGTTCCTCGAAACAGCAAATGGACCCAGGAAGGAAGGAAGGGAAGAGAAGGTGAAGCACACTTCTAATGGTGGCAGAAAGCAAAATTGGTATCATAGAAAGGCACCGCTGAGAGTTTAATTTACCATAAGGAGGTTGAGAGTACAGGTCGAAGACAGCAGAGGGAGCTATTGAGGAACCAAGATGGCTGCATGCTAGCAGGTTGTGGAGGAGCCTCACAAAGCAGGAGCAGAGAGAGAAGTGTTTTATCTTTCAGTAAAGGTATGCCACCATTGCCTCATCTGTTTTAAATACTCTCTGTTCTTTCCAGTCCATCTTGTGCCATCTGACTTCAGTGTTTTCCCCTTCTTTTGCTTTCTTCCATCGCAGTAAACTGGTGAGGAGTCCCAGTGGTGGGCAGGGAGCCCTGGTACTGTGGCAGACAAGCTGCCCTGCGGAGGGTCGAGGAGTTGAGGAAAACACCCAAGAAGGGAAAGCTCCCCACTGTCCCAGATAAACCATGTGAGGTGATTATCGCTAAACTGTTCTTTCCCAATTGAGTGCCTTTATGAGTGGGTTCTGTGCTGCTTGAGTTGATACATGGCTGTGATAATTGCGAATCCTACCATTCAGGAAAGTATCTTTATCTGCTTATCTATCTTTAAGGATGTGGTTCTGGACTTTGGACTCTCGCTAACCCCTGGTAATCCCTGCTAAATTCATTGCTTTTTCTTTTGAGCTCTGATCTTAGTGCAAGCTGCACACTCATCCAGTCTTGGGCTTTTCAGAACCTTTTTTAAGAATTTTTTTTAGAAACTTTTAATGTTCTCTGTTTTGTGCCTATGTATACATGCATTATAACATTTCAGTATAGTTACAGTTTCCTACTCCAAAGTACTCCTAATATATCTTTAAAGGAAACCAGGGGTTACTCAAAGGATTAAAACGGCAAACTCAGTGACTATCCAGTTACCTGCCACCTGCTTGGTCTGCTTAGATTACTGGTTCAGCTGTATTTCTTTTTATTAATAATCCCTTGTTTTGATTGTATATTTAATATTTAATGCCTTGTTCTTTTAACTCTATACTTGTGTTTTCCTATGTTCAAAAGTTGATATATTGCTCGTAAACTCACATGTTCTGATCTGAACAGACCAGGAAAAGAAGAACGCTGGAGCTAGCGTTACTGAAAGTAAATGGGAGTTAAAACAATCTAATTCTTCTAGCGTTCACTAACACATATTACTTAATTACCAAAAGTGTACAGCTGGTATAGCAATAGGAATAGCAACTCCTTTTTTTTTCAGACTATACGCTCGTCGCGCTCTCCTCCCTTCTGGCTGTAACTGTTAAAATAATAAAAAAAAAGTATAATGCATAAAACGCAGGCCAGGCTGTACTTGTGTCTGTAATGATTTCTAGCCAAGTTGGGCTCATCTAAATTTGATATCACAAATTATTGCTGGCATATATATATATATATATATATATATATATATATATATGCTCTAAAATTGCTCTTAAGTAGATCACAAAAAAGGAACTACACTTTGAGTCCAAATTCTAAATGGTGATGGGTTTTCTAGGATTTTTAGTGTCTACTTTTGATTGGACAAACAAGTGTTAAAACAAACCTCCCTCTCTGCTAAGGAACAGAGGAAGGCATAGATACAACAAGTACAAAACTGGTAAATTAAAACCCAGTATTCAATTGATAACTGGAATTGTTGCTGCTAACATCTAGTACTTATTGTATTGTATGTATTGTATTGTATTGCATTGCATTATATTTGCTAAACTGAAAACTGATGCACTTGCAGACTTAGGCTGACCTTCCAGCTCCACTTATATGTTATATGCTGCTCCATGCTGCTGCATGTTGGCCCATATACACACATACATACATATATATACACACACACACACACACACACACACGCACATATATATATACACACACATATATATATATGTGAACACTGCTTGTCATTTGTTGAGAAAATATAGATATGTGCAATTCAAGATAAACCAAAACGTGTAGATTGTTGGACTGTTAGATTGCTGTATTACTATATGGGCAGCTCTTACCAGCTTTTTATGTATTTGTGGTTCTATTCCCCTCAGAATCACTCTTTCCACTGTGTCACTTATCTATCGGCAGTGCCAGCTACAACCCGTAGCAAGAACTCATGCACTCTTGTTCATATGATATGGACCCGGGCAAACTAAAGTCCAGATTGGGAGGAGGAGGAAAGTACAAAGGACCCTTCTTATTAAAAATCCTAGCCATGAAACAACTGGGTAAAAATAAAAACACAATGTACAAAAAGGGGAGTTGCTTAAAAAAGGTTGATAAACCCCTAGTAGACAAAATGGTAACAGGTAATGAAGCTTTGCAGCTGGTTTCCACACCTAACCTGACCTCCCCAAATGGGGACATCAGAAATTTTTTTAGCCCTATCCCACTTAGGTAAGATATACCGAGACAAGACTCGGCTTCCCTACAAGCCCAAATGAAAACTAAAATCAATAAAACCAACAAAAGTGACTTACAGGGATTTAAAGGATTTGAGGCAGAGGATGGTAAGGACACAAAGATAGATGTCTCCCAAATATTTCACAACCTGTCAACACTGGATCAAGAGGTCCAATACCTAAGAGAATCCCTATTAACAGAGGAAGCCATCAGGGAAAACTACAGAACTGATGTCCCATTACCTCTCCAAAAAGCTAACATTTTGCTAAGATCCCAGCTTCTAGGAGTTAACTTGAGCTGTAAAAAAAAAAAATCACCCCAATCTAAATCTAAACCAGGACAATAGGCCCTGTATTAATCTGAGTTCCCCTATAGAGGGCTCCATGAAGCCCCATCTCCAGACACCACAGAATGCTTCCCAGGGAACTCCTTTTAGAAGCTACAGTTCACATTCATGGACAATGAGCCCTGAGGATCTGGAAGACTCATTCTGCAGAGATATTGAGGGAATCTCAAGAGAAGTCTTAACAGCATTAAGGGACCCAGTTAAAGTCAATATCTTGCTGTTCAAAAAGCTAGTAGAATGTAAACAAGCTGTTTCATTCATTAAGGGAGTGTGCCTGGAGAATAGGTTAAAATTGGAACCAACTGAAAACAAGCTATCAAACAAAGAACATAGAATTGATACTATGAACGAAGAATTGGACACCCAATACAGCCACTTAGAAACATTGGAACCCACACAAACAATCCTTGCAATTTACAGACCAACTTCGAGTTGAGCAAATCAATTTGCTGAATAAAATCTTCAGAATATGATGCAATAGCCCCAGGGGACACCCTTGGAACAGACTACTATAGTACTAGCAATAGTAATTCTGAGTGCATCATGCTCCCAGCAGCTGAACTCAGAAACAGCATCATTTGCAGGGAACTTGCCCTCAAACATGCACATTTGTAGCATAAGGGAGAAATACAGGAAGCATCAGATAGAAAGGACAAGAGCCTCAGGGAGACTAGTATCCCCCCAAAAATAAAGATAACAGACAGCAGAATGGATATGGCCCAGGATACCCCCTACCCTCTCATTGGAAAAAAGAACTGAAAAGTCCACAAACAAATTAATGAGGTATCACTTGTTAAGAGCAATATTTTTATTTACACACGTCTCAAAGGGAAATCAAGATACAGCACAACAAAACAGAGAAATACAAGGAAAAACACCATCAAGGACAAAAAATCAAAAGAAAATAAGATCAAAAACTCAAACAATAGAGACAAACAAAAACCAAAGGAAGATCGAAGTATGGCAAATACTGAGAACCTGACAAAAAAAACAGAAAATCCAGAACCCCCAGAAAATCCAGAACCCCCAGAGGTAAATAATCTAAAAAGGGAAGTGCCAGCACCAACTCTAAGGTGATGAGAGGACCAGAAAAAAAATGACAGCCCAAAAACCAGTAAGAATAATTCTGGCCACAGTGCCAATTTTGATCTTTTTCTACAAAAAACTATGGGCTCTGACCTTGCTGTACCCCTATTCGGGGTATCCTGTATGACCAATGAATCACAAAGAAAACTAGCAGATTCAATAACTGCTCTATTGTCCTCCATATTAAAGGGATGCTGTATTTTGAAGAACTCAATCAGTGTTATAAGACTGGTTCCAGGGAATGAACTGGTTCTGGTGGTGACTGATCAGTTTTACATACTAAAAGCAATTACACTTAAAGCAATAGTAAATTTAGAGGGTATGGGTATCAAGGTGGGTGAAGTCACCACTCTAATGGACCTCTTGCCAGAATATTACAATAATCAAACTTGATCAAAGGTTAGCAAACAGGACATAGTCATTTCAGTCTTTGGACTGAAATTATCATCAAAAGATCCCAGAACCAGTTTAAGAGGCAAACTGATTGACTTTCTCAATATTTGTTTGGATATCAATATTAGCACTCACAATATAAGGAAAGCAATAAGACTGGAGCCTAATGGGCAAGTCATATTCCATGTCAATGAATCCTTCATAATCAAGTAGCTATTGAAGAAGCAAAGCACATTGGATAAACTCAGAATACACTTGGTCGTAGAAAATGAGGATGTGTATGTTCAGGCAGACCCTGGCAGTGTCTATACAGCTCCCAAGAATTGGGAATACCTAATACAGACATCAAATACATTTGAGCTGTTAGCTACCCCAGACCAATGACAGTCCAAATCAGACAGTGTAGGGGAGGGGAAACCTCGGACTCAATCTAGGATTAGGATCACTATTGGAGATGATATTATTGAAAATGGCCCAGCCTAAGCAATAACTTTGGACAAGAATACATTTAAAGCATTATCTTGGAATTCCTCAGGGCTGAGTGCAAATATGTGATCCAGACATATGTAACTACCTGAACCAATTTCATATTATTGGCATACAGGAAACTTGGGCCTTGGGAAATCTTCTTCTAAGTAGCTATAAGGCTTACTGTAAAAAAAGCTACCAAAAAAAAATACTATGGGAGGGGAATTGGAGGATTGGTCATATTTATAAAGCTAAATAGCAATATTATAGCAGAAGAAATTATAACTCACAGCTCTAGTATTTTAGCAGTAAAAATAATAGGGAAATCACTGAAACAAACATGGTTCTTGATAAATGTCTATGCTCACCCATCAGAAAGCCATTATGGAGATACCAGCTTCAAAGGCTCATTAGAAAAATTAATTATTAGCATACAAACAGATCACCCAACTGCAAATATAGTGATTTGTGGAGATTTTAATGCAAGGATGGGCAAATTACAAGGTTGTTCGGAAGACCTGTCAGAGGTGCAGTCATCCCTTCAGCACCCATCTCTGAATACAGGAAGAAGCTCCAGAGACCTAATTACCAACAAAAGAGGAGTAATGCTACATAGAACAATGAACAGGAACAATATGCTGCTTCTAAACAGCCGGTCCAATACTGACCCTGAAGAAGAATACTCATTTGCAGGAGCAAAGGGCTCTTCTCTAATTGATTACGTGTGGGTTAATTTTAATCTATTCACTAGGAGCATGCATTTAAAATTAGTTCCCAGAGCAGAAAGCGAACATAAGGCTTTGGAATTAGAAATTGGTCATGGGGACTTCTTTACTGACAAAGGAATCAAGGCCCCTAGAGTGATGTCTGAGAGAAGGGGTATTGAGTGGAATTTAATAATGAGTGAAAATTTCATGGACCACCTAGACAGCAGAGGGATTTTTTCAAGATTAGCAACATTGGCAGACCAACCTATGGACCCTTCACTAATCCATGAATTTAATTCCATTATAAATATGGCAGCCACCATAATAACAAAAGAGACAACTATAAAAGAACCAAAGGGTGAAAAATGGTATAATAAAGACTGCCAGGTTGCAAGAAAACTATCGAACAAAAGGTTTAGAGTCATAAAACAGTTTCCAAGTAAGAATAACAACAAATTAATGAACGTCAGGAAAAAGTATAGGGAGACTCTAAACAGAAAGAAGCAGGAATACATTAAACAATTATAGAAGGAACTTTATACTGTGGTTCTCAACAGGGACAATAACATCTTCTGGGACATTATAAGTTCCAGAATGGGTTATCACTCCTGTATCACTATACACATTGAACCAGATATATGGATAAAGCATTATAAGCTACTGTTCTGCAGGGAAGACCCTGACTACCTTGCTGGGCTAACAGAATCCAAATACGAAGGTGAGAAACAAAGCACAGATGCTGAAATTACACAATCAGAGCTAGAGGGGGCTCTAAATTCATTTAATAAAAGAAAAGCACCCAGGCCAGATGGGGTATCACAAGTTGTAATAGTTATAACTAAACTATTCTGGATTCCTTTCCTACTCAAATTATTTAATTACATCTGGAGATCAGGAGATATTCCCAAAAGTTGGAAGCTAAATATTGTACCAATCTTTAAGAAAGGCGACAAAAAGGACCCGAGCTGCTACAGACCCATTAGCCTATTGGGCTCCTTAGGAAAGGTCTTCACTAAAATCCTAAATAATAGATTGATCATATAGGCTGAATCAAACTACATTATAGAAGAAGCCCAGGAAGGATTTCATAGAAACTACTCTACAACAGATCAAGTTTATGTTTTAACTCATCTGATTCATAAATACAGGATTATCAAAAAATAAAAAATATGTTGTACCTTTATAGATCTAAAATCCACTTTTGATCAGGTTAACAGACCTTTACTCTGGGACAGATTTGGTGAACTGGGGCTTGATCCATCCCTACTGGAGATGATCAGGCTCATTCATCAAGACAACTACACCAGTATCAGGTATGGTAACTCAGGGGAATTAAGCACTTGGTTCACAAACAATATAGGGGTCAAACAAGGCTGCACACTGTCCCCACTATTATTTAATCTTTATTTTGGCACTGTCCTAAAAGAACTGTGCAACTCAGACTTCTACCTACCAAAAATAGGGACAAGGATGGTCCCTTATCTGGCTTGTGCAGATGACGTTGTACTTTTATCACTTAGTCATCTGGGCATGTGCAGAAACATAGGGAAAGTCCAGCTCAAATGTAAAAATGCTGATTTGATGTTAACCATGACAAAACAAAGGTTTTAGTGTTTGGCGGTAACAAGAGAGGGTATAACTATTACATGAATTCCTCCAAGATTCAGGTGGTAAAAACTTCTGCTACCTAGGGCTTATGGTAAGCCAAACCGGATCATGGAATTCCCAACTAAAAAGCATTAAAAGTAAGTTGGTAGGATTTTTTCCAATCATATCAGCATTCTCATATAAATATGGGGGGGCGATCTGTAGATGGAATACTAAGAGTTGCAAGAGCCAAAATCAAAAGCCAAATACTTTATGGGGCTGAATTATGGGGACATGAACTAAAAGGGTCCACGGATTTTGGCTTAAACAAATTCTATAAAAAGATACTGGGTTTACCAAACAGTGCCCCCTTCTGCTTTGGTCAGGACTGAAATTGGAGAGCTATCCTTGGAATGTGCTTGTATGCAGAGACAAATAAATTACTGGATCAAGGTATTCAGAATGCCCCCTGATAGATTACCACAAATGTGTTTGGAAGAGGCAATTCTTTACCCACATTCCAACAATACTTTCCTGAGCATGATGGTCCTAGAAGAACTCATCAAACCATATGGGCATTTATACATAGTCACTGATTGTCTAAGGCTTCCCATTGAGTACACTAAAATAATAATAAACAACAAAATTAAAGGCAATTTTGTCCAAAAAGACTTAGAGGCCTGCCGATTATCCAAAGCATGTCCATGGATATCAAAAAACAAAAGAGAACACAAGTTTGAAAGATACCTACATATTTTACATTCCCTTCAGGAGAGGACCCTTTTTACCAGGTTCCACTTTGAGGTATTTGATAGTAACAAAAAAAACTAGGCTATATCTAGGGGAAAAGAACAAGGAATACAGGTGTAGGTGTGGCTTGGGAGAATATGACCTAATGCACCTAGTGATCGTATGCTCCCTTTACGAGAAACACAGGTCCATTTGGCTGAGCAATATACTAAAATCACAATCCTACCAGCCAAAGCAATTACTGACATATCTATTTACAAATGCAGACCCCGTAATTCTGAGCTCTGTGGTCTCTTTTCTCAAAATAATTGACCAGAGAAGGCTTCATTTGACTGGATAAATTCAAACTGATCATTAAAAGGACTGGGCACAGAGAACAATCATAGATATATTAACAAGTCCTAACCAAAACTGCAAGATGCACACTCATGAGCAATCAATGGATGTCAGTAGAAGTACCATCAGGTGCAATCCAGAGAATATTACCTGTTTTTATAAATCATCTTTTCTGAATAATCAGGCGCCAATTAACAGTAGAGCCACTACTGCAAAGGCTAAGCATCTTGCTGTGGATTCTATAAGTTTTAAATGATTTTATTACCTTGATTATTATAAGATTATAGGTACTTTTATGAAACAAGCTTATAGTATTTTAATGTGTAATAAGTTTTTATGCCATCCTGTATGTGGAATACTTTCACTATTTAATTGTTTTTCTCTTATTTATTTACTTATTTATTTGTAAGGGCAATGTTGCTGACCAATAAACTTGAACTTGAACTGTTCCTCAAGCTCTGCCCAGGAGCTGACAGTTGCACCAGCTCCTGAAATTGTCCATTCCTCACTGCACACAGAGGCATTGACCTCCCAACACAGAGCTTCTTCTACCTCAGACTCTCCCACAAGACTCGGGCCTTCCACCCATGGATCCACAGAACCTGCATCTGCAGCATTCAAATCTTCTTCCTGTGGCATGGGAGACTCCATATCTTCCTGCCCTTGCAAATTATCTGCACAGACATTCTCCAAAAATTCCTTGACAAACTCAGTGGGATCCCTCTGACTGCAACCAGCCTGCTGCTGTTCTGATCCGGCAGGGGTACCCTGCCAGTGTCCATGCTGGGGCTAAGTGGATGTTTTTTGCTTTACTGCTACTGTGCCACCTGCTTCACTCATTCCAAATTGCTTATGACAGTCTGTGCAATGGGGGATTAGTAGAACATCCCTCCTGGCTTCAAACAAACAATGCATACATTGCCAGGAAAATTCAGTAAAGCCACATCAGAGGGTGCTGACTCACAATTGTACAGTTGTTTAAAATGAGCTAACTTTCTCTTGTTGTGCAACCCACACCCTGGCATAGAATGGGCAATGGGGAAACTTTGAGGCCATTTTCTGTAAATAAACACACAAGTCCCAAGTTACTACTTTTCAATCAAGTTGAGATTTGGCTTTAAATGCACTTGTAAGTTCTTTACCAGGTTGCCTGACTTTTACATTTTGTTCCACAACATTGAGTACAAACACTTGAAATGTTTCTGCATTTGAGACACTAGTTCAAGATGTCACTGCTTTGTTTACATTTCCTGACTACACCCCAAAATGGCGGCAGTAACTTTTCTCCATCAGACACAGTTCAAAATTGCTAGAACGCTTGTTCGATCTTGCCTTTAACTGTTTTACTTAAAGCACAACTTAAATTTTACTTTTAGCACAATTCAGCACGTTCATACTATCTCTGCATTCCTCAGGACCTGTTGGATCAGTACTGCCCTGGAACTCTCTCTTGAAACAGTCATGACACACATAGTCCACTTTTAAATGCTCACAGCATTATCTCTGTTACTTGGCTGCATTTTTACAGTTCTCTGACTTTCTGCACCGCAGTTGCTTTGCACTTGCTACTTACTCAGGCAGTAGCCTATTCCCTCCACTGGTGGTGAATGGCCACCTGCTGCTGGTTTGTAATGCCTTTCCGATGTTTGGACTGGCAGTCCCACAGATTGATCACAAAAGCGTTGCTATCGCTGCTACTTGCGGTCAGAAAATGAGTTGAGCCTGGTTTTACTGTGAAAAGTTTGAAAGATGTCACCTAGAAATGATTCTCTCCTCTTGTCAATTCCTCCTGCTGCTATTTTGGCTAGCACACTGCTTGCTGCTCCTCCTCAAATGTTCCATAACACTGAGGTTCAGGCAAAGGGTGGGGCTTAGGTTCGCTGGACCAATCACATGACGCCATGCAAATGAGCTCGCTCTCTCTCTGTCTTAGCTGCACTCTTTCATGGCAATCATTGAGCAGGCAAATTTAAAAAGTAAACTGTCACTTTTTTTCTCAGCTGGCAATTTCAGTGGGGCAAAGCACTTTTAAGGCATTTTGACACAGTTCTTGGAGCATTTTCATTAGCGACTCCCCCAACTTGTATTGTACACACAGGAAACTTTCTGAGCACTTAGAAATGATGGTTATTTAAGCCCATAAATACTTTTTCTTGGATATTTGCAACTTTTAACAGTTTTTACAAGCACTTAAAATGGCAAGGCAAAGGCACTCATTGCTCAGTGCAACAGTTCCTTTTTCCACTTTAACCACACAAGTAGCACATGTTTTAATTTTCTTTCACAGAACCACAGATAGCAAAATATTCTCAGATGGCATATTCCTTGGCACAGACTTTGCTTTTCTTGCAACGATCTTCTGTTTGGGTGCCCCACCAACTGACAGGAAGATCCTAGACATACCCTAAGCATTTAACTTTCACCCAAAAACATATCCAAAGGACAAGCCCCAATGCTTTTTGTAACCCCCATACCACTTTTGGAAAGTTGGCACCCCCCATTAACAGAACTAGTACCCACATATGGCATACCATTAACTTTTAGCAGAAATACTCAGATTGGTACCACCTCTAGCTTTAGAGTGTATACCAGGCTCATTGTCTAAAGGAAGGGGGTTGGGGCACAATTACCAAAAATGAACCTTTGTAACTACAGCCAGGTCCAGGGGAGAGGATGCTAGGCGTATGCTAGACCTAATTGCTGAGTGGGCCCCAATAACTCCACACAAAATGCAATGATCATAATGTCCAATGCAGCATCTAGGATTGTGCAGTATGGCTCTATTCACAGATGTTACTAAAGCACACGTGGACCCCAGAGGTTGGTCATTGCACACAGGTGCACACTTTTTCCGGAAACACATTTGCTAGGTAATATAGTTTTCCACAGAAACTTTTATCCATTTTTCCTCAAAGTGTTCAAGGACAAATCACATTCCTGAGCCACTTTAAAACATATTTCCACTTCCCAGATTGGATACTCATGGCAGTGCCACATTCTTGAGTCATTTCCACACATTTCATCTGCAAACTCGTGACCTGAGCCACATATTTAAGTTTCATCCTGGGCATTGGCCTCTACCCAGAGGACCTTGACACCCTTACTTGAACCAGTTAGCCCTACCTTGTAGACTCCAGATGGCATTCCTCCCACCATTTGCCCCAACTGATAGCCTCTGCCATTCATTCAGGGTTACACCAAAAGAAGCTTTCAATCCCCATTGAATTGCTAAAGACTACAAACTTTACTTCAAACTAACACATTTAGGTGAAAAGCGGTTCTGGCCAGTGTGATCTAGCCTTATCTTGGGTACACACACCCCAGACAACCTCCTAAAATGAGAACCTGTCTCCTATTCTGTACTCACAGATTAGTTGCTCCTTCCTTTAGGCATGAAAACAACCCAGAAAGTGCCCCTTTTCCATGGTAGCTTGTCAGAAAATCTCACACAAAGCCCATCTTAAAGGAGCTGTACACACACTAGGACCTTCAGGGGATTTCCCCTTGGATCCACTGAACTGGCAGTCCCTCTCACTCTCTCTGGAGCGAAAATCAAGGAATAATGTTGAGAAAAGGTCTCCACCACTTCACTGGCAACTGGAGATGAAATCCCAACTAATGTGAGAAACACAGGGGTCTGTGTGACACAGCCCCAACTGGCAAACCTCCTGCCACTCTGACTTTCAAACTCTGACTTTCTTGAACATTCTAAAATGTCCTCAGAGCAGCTAACTCAGAAATGGTTATGCTGCTGTGAGAGTCCTAAATGACATATCATCCCCACTCAGGCTAGCTGAGTAAACACTGATGTCAATATGTAAGAAGCCATTAAATGAGCTCCGTACCAGCTGCCTTTTCTACCTGCTTAACACTAGTACTGATGGGATTCTAGTAACCGCAGGGGACTGGGTGGTTACAATTGGGAATGGTTTTTAGAGAGAGAGAGAGGGAGAGGATGTGGCTCCCTCTAATGATTTCCAGGTTAAAGAACTGGTACGCATCCTTCTTGCTGTTGTCCAATGATTTACAACAGTGTTTCACTTTTGTGTCCCTGATCAGTTTAATACAGGCATTCCTTTTTCTTCTGAAGATGGTCCAACCCTCCTCTGATTTTGTATGGGAAGTCATGGCCCAACATCTATCTCAATCCTTTAGAGCTTCTTTAAGTTTTTTGTTGAACCAGGGTGAAGTAACTATTTGGATCCTTCTTTTTTTGTAATGGTGCATGCTTGTTTATCACTTCCAAGACATGGCATTTGAATATTTCCTTTGCTTCATGGATTGTTAATGCAAGGTAGAAATTCTGCCACCTAATTTTTTTTTAATTTTTATCTTTTGGTAACTGGGTAAGGCTCACTAGGAACAGGTACCTGTTTTCAGGGGCAACCTGGGAGCACTGGGTGGTTAAGTGACTTGCTCAGAGTCACACAGTATGCAAGTGGAGGTTTTGGGTATCAAACCCAGGTCTGGTCTACTGAATGTAACAACCTGTTCATAGCTCGTTACTCTAACCACCAGACTATACTGCCTAGAGGTTAGAGTAACAAGGCTAGGTTGTTTCAATTCTGTAGTATTAAATCCATTACGGTCCTTTTGTAAAATATATATATACATATATATCTATATATATATATATATATATATATATATATATATAGATCTCTTCTCTCTCTCTCTCTCTCTCTATATATATATATATAAAAACATAAACTTTGTTTGAGATGGTAGGGATCTGAAGCCTCTGACACAGGTCTCAATGTTACGGTTGCTTATATCATTGTGGGACATGGCTGAGACAATTATTTGGTGAGGTCTGTTCATGATTATTAGGTCCAGTAATGAGGCATTTGCTGGGTTCTTTGGGTTGGGTCTCAATGGTTCATTAATGACTTGTGTAAATCCTGCTTTATCACAGAGAGTATTCAGGTTGTCAGATTTTGGGGTGAGCTAGTCGTGGTTCAGATCTCTCAATATCAAATTTCATTTGGGTGGTTGTTGACTAGCTCGGATAAATGGGCCAAAAGCTGACTGCCTTCTCTGGGTCATCTATAGCATCCTATTAGGTAAATTGTTTCATGTTTTGACAATGTGAGCTTAATCTCCTGGCATTCAAATTCATTAGCCACTGTTTATGAGATGGTGGTAGAAGCTGCACATGTTTCCTTGATGCAGCATGCCTCACTGCCCCCTCTGCTATCCCTGCCTAAGCAGAATAGGATATCAGAGGGTATGGTTACTGCAATTGATGGCACTGATGCATTTAACCAGGTTTCAATAATCATAAGTATATCTGGTCCTCTGTGAGCCATCCAGACTTTAACATCTTCTATTTTACTTAGCAGGCTGCGGATGTTCATTAGAAGATGTTTGAGGTCTTTGATGGATGCAAATTCTGTGGGGGACATAGGGGTGTCTTCTGGTAGGGTTTACTTCAACATTGCCTGAGCAGAATTATCTGTCTGCACATGCCCTTTTTCCCTATGCCTATCTGACATTGCAGAAGAGTCAATTTTGTGCTAGAAGCAGTTGGTTTGGTACTGGTATTAGCACTGAGCCTTCCACAGATAGCCCATAGTATACTAGTAGCTGTTAGGCATAGCAGTTGGGTCTCTTAAATCTACAGCAAACACAGTTGGACCACTAAAAATTAATGGTGAAATAATAAGTGATGAGCAGTTAATGGCTGACAACTTCAATCAATATTGCGCTAGTATTTTCGAAAAAAAAAAAAGGATATACCATCTAATAATAATTGCACTTCTTTAGATCCTGTAATTACCTTTACTGTTGCAGACACCTATTCAACTATTAATTCATTTAAATCTTCTACGTTAGTTGGACCTGATAATATTCCCTCTATATTTTTAAAAGAGGTTTCATATGAACTAGGTGGCGTATTGACATTACTCTTTAATGAATCAATAGCTAAAGGCATTGTCATCAAAGAATGGAAAGATGCCCTAGTTATTCCAATACACAAGAGTGGTTCTAAGCAAGAATTGAACCATTACAGGCCTATAAGCTTGACTTCTTCTGTGTGTAAAATAATGGAAAAACTAATATCTCAAAAGATCAGTGCACATATTTTGGATAAAGGGCTCTCAGATATTTCACAGTATGGTTTCCAATCAGGTATATAATTTCATACTAACTTAATTAATTTCTTTGAACCTGTTAGTGAGGCATTGGATCAGGGTTTCCCGGTGGATGTCATTTATCTGAATTTTGAGAAAGCCTTTGATTCTGTATCTCACAAAATCTTAATTGAATGTTTAATAAAAATGGATTTAAATAAACATATAGTTGATTGGATTTTGCTATGGTTAACTGACAGAAGACAGCAGGTTACCCTGCGTGGGTATACGTCTATATGGACTGAGATTACAAGTGGTGTGCCTCAGGGCTCGGTCCTGGGTCCAATTTTATTTAACATCTTAATAGCTAGTATAAGCTCTATGGATGGAATCTGGTTAACAAAGTATGCTGATGATGCCAAGTTGGGAGGTATTGTAAATGATATGACCTCTGCTCTAAAATTACAGGATAACCTGAAATTAATTTCAGACTGGGTCAACTCTCATAAACTAAATTTCAACTATGCAAAATGCAAAATTATGCATTTTGGGAAAAATAATATGTGTTTCAATTATGTTATTAATATCATCTACTAAGTAAAACCAGCTTTGAAAAAGATCTAGGGGTTATTATTTCAAATAACTTAAAATTTTCAGAACATTTAAATAATACAGTTAAAAAGTATACTCGTTTGACTAGTTGTATACTGAAAAACATAAAAAGTAGGGAGCCAGCTATATTAATTCCATTATACACCAGTATTGTGAGATCAAATTTTGACTACTGTTCCTCATTTTGTGCTCCCACTTTAATTCGAGACAGACGATCCAGGGAAAGAGTTCAAAGAAGATTTACTAAGCACATAACTGGTATGTGCCCCCTATCTTATAATGAAAGATTAAAAAAATTAAAGCTGTACACTATGGAATATCGTTCCTTGAGAGGAGACTTTTGTTTACTCTTCAGAGCTATGAAGGATGAATTTTTGTTTGAAGCCATTTATCTGGATTGGCATCCTTCAGCTTGTTTAACTGGATCACATAATCTGAAATTAAAGGCCAATATAAAAGAGAAATAATTTCTTTACGCAGAGGATAATCCCAATATGGAACTCCCTCCCACATGAAGTTGTGCATAGTGATAATTTAACACAATTTAAATTGAAGCTTGATTTGTACATGGATGAACTAAAATATGAATTCCACCTAGTGTAGGTGGTGTGATCAAAATGGGCTTGTCCTTCGATCACATACTCTTCCTATGAACCTATCATTGGTTCGGTTACTTGTAATACAAGTTTAAGGTAGCAGCATGTGGCGGAAGGCACAGAGAAGTTAATAAGTGGAAGGGTATTAGCCAACCAGGTGGTACAGTTGTAATGAGTTGGCAGCCATGCACAAAGCACAGATAGTACCCCGAGTGCAGTGGGGGGGTCCTTCCACTGAGCAATGTCTTACAGCCAGTCAAACAATAGGCTTCTAGTGATTTATCGTTTTAGTTTACCTGTATAGCTGCTAATTCCTGTATAACCCCTGTCTGTTTCTTGAAGAATAGAACAGAATACAATTGACTGTAGGCTTCTGGTAAGTTATCACTTTAGGTTATCTATCTTACCCCTCATTGATTTCTTAATAAATAGGATACAGCTGGTTGCCCCTTTATAAGAACTGTACATCCAGTGTAGCGCACACCTCTGTCTATGCAGTACAATACAATAAATTGGCTATCTGACATTCTGAAAATGCTAGCAGGAGCCTCAGCTTAGATCAGCACACCTTGTTATACTATACCTAAAATGAGTGTGCCATAATATCAGAATGTGTTCCTTGGTCCTGGAGTCCTTTATAACTCTACAGACGTGCACACTATTTGCATTCTACTCTATCACAGCTAAATAACAAAGGTGCATCTTATTATGCCCAAACTGAGATCTCAATTCCTTCTAAGCCAAATAACTCTAATATGATAGGACTGATAGTAATTACCAAGTAGACTTTGCTCTATACAAGGACAACAATGTATCAGATTTTATGTTTGCTTTACAGAAAAAATTCTTAGATCTGACTAGCAGCAGAGGTTTAGGGATTCAGTGTACATACCATCTGATAGCAGGAAAGGTAGTAGGCTCCTTCTCCTCCCTTGCCCAGCCTTTCAGCTGAGATTCTTTCATTGCATTTAAGAGGTTGGGGTGGCGGGGTGGAGGGTGGGCAAACTTTCCTCTGATCTGTTGAAGACTTCAGGAGCGGGTCTTCTGAAGAAAATTTATTTAAAATTATTTTAAAAGTCTTTTGCTGATTTTCTTGCAGGAGGAGGACAACCTGCAGCAGAAAGTCTCTGCCCTCAGACCCCCCATTGCTCCTCCAGCTTCCTCCAATAATACTTGCTCTTGGTGTCATCTGTTAACAAACAAACCTTACCCTCCAGTCCATCTGCAATGTCACTGATGAAGAAGTTGAAGAGGACTGCCCCCAGGACTGATCCCTGAGGTACCACACTTGTGACTTGCATCTCTTCTGACTGTATACCATTTACCACCACTCCCTGTTTTCTGCCTATCAACCAGTTTGCCACCCAATTGACCGACTTTTGACCCACCCCAAGCCTACCCTGCTGGAACTCTGATGATGATGATGAAGTTGAGCATATAGTGGGAGACCATATTCAATGGAAGCCAATAAAAGTAAATGTCCCAAGATTTCAAGAATATAATGACAAGCAATTTCTAAACAGATACAATTGCCCCAGGGGAATACGTACAGATTTGATCAAGTAATCAACATTATCTTGATTTGATAAAGACTGGCCCGACTTAAATTCAAGATACCAAAACTGTGCAACCTACTCAGTTTCTACACCACCACAATCACTAAATGACACAACAAAATCAGACTGTTTTAACTTTTGCTGAGAATCACAAAGTAAGATTTGTGTTTTAGTAGTGTTCAACAACATTTCATTCTATAACAATCTGTTTTGTGCTTCATTAAAGCCATTTTGGAAATGAGAACCAATTTCTGTTGAATTTTTGCCAGACCTATCCAAAACAATATTGTCTGCATACATAATAGTACAAGGGTCCACACCCTGGATGACAGAAAGTAATGTGTTCAGAATAATATTAAAAAGTATGGGTCTCAGGATTGAACCTGGGGGAACATCTATTTTAAAGTCAAGTGGGGGTAGAATGTAGAGCTAAGAGAACCAAAGTATCTTGTTTGATAAGTAACATTGGAACCAGCAAAGAGAGGCAGAAGAAAGATCAAGATCTGAGATTCCTGTGAAGAGGGAATCATGATTAATGAGACAGAATGTCTTAGGCAGATCAAGAAATAATGCTCCCATTAGGCCACCACTGTCCAAGGTCCTATGAAGAATATTAGTGACCTTCAGCACAGCTGAAAGGGTACTATAGCTCTCTAAAACTATGCCGGTAAGGAGTTAGGACATTTCTAGCATCGATATACCCCTTTGTTGGTCAAAGACTATCTTCTCAAGGACGAATATCCTCTCAAGGTTATTGGACAGAGGGGCAAAGAGGGAGACAGGACAGTAGTTCTTAATTAAAGTATGATCTCCAGATTTAAAATTAGGAATGACACACCTGCTTCCAGGCCTGAGTGGTCTCTGAAAATATTAGAGTGGTTAAAGAAAATATTCAATGGAAAAACCATTAGGTCCAATACATAAGCAAAAAGGCATAACTCAATCTGATCTTACTCCATTCAAGGCTTCAAATAAATTCCCTGGAGCTACAAAAAGGTCTGGTCCACTGTAAGCATTTTGAAATCAAATGTTGAATAGGCCAACTCTTCATCACAAGCTGTAGAATCAAAAATTAAAAGAATAATGGGGGAGCTAGGTTGGCAACATCTGAAAAAAAATCTATTTGATTAAGAAGCCATAGTCTTTTGATCTGTTATCTCTAGGGCTAGTTGAAATGTTTCTTCCACCAGTGATAGCCTGGTGCAAGTTTGATTTCACTTCTGTGAAATTTCACAAGATGTCTGTGAGAATTTTGTAAAATGTCATCCAACTTGTGGTGTCAGTTATGTCTGCCTAATTTAAAAAGTGTTCATCCAAGTTATATCAAGTTTGGCATGGTGACTTTACCACTGTCCATGCAGTATACCTTGTTTCGGATCTCTGTTATTAAATAGAACTCAGTTATAAGCATCCAAACATTCATACATTTTAAAACTACATTCTGCAGTTATGTAAATTTCAGAGTTTTAAGGCCCTGTAACTTTAATACTAGACACTGGAATATCACCAGTTTTGTTAGCTTTATTGACCCTAGCCAGCCCTCTGGTGCAGTGTTAGTACTACTGCTGCTTATGGCACTGATGATCCGAGTTTGAAAGTGAACTCAGAAGGTTGGAGAGCCACTTGAGGAAGGAGGCTTGAGTCCAAAGGACTACTCTCCTCATGTAGGGGGAGTGTTTGCAGAGGCTGGAAATTGTCTTGCCCCTAGCAGAGCTAAGAAAAGGCACCTGGGACTGCAAAAACAGCAAGGGGTGTGTGGCAGATGCTGATGTACTATACACAGGAGCATGTCACACATGTCACGGCATCATTGTATGCCATGCCTCTTGGGCATGAACAACATGAGAAAAACTGCTGGCAGTAGGATGGCATCAAGGAAGGCAGTATAGAGCAGTGGTTTAAGGCCCTGAGCTGCAAATCTGGAGACCTGGGTTTGAATCCCACAGCCCCCACTTGCATACTCTGTGACCCTGAGCAAGTCACTTAATTTTCCTGTGCTCCCAGGTTGCACCTGTAAACAAGCTTTCAGCTTAATATCTCTCCCCTGGTTAAACAATTGGGAAAAAAAAATCAGTGCACCTGTAGGCCCTGCATCTGATTATCTGGGCCCACCAGTTGAAAACCAGATCCTGTTCCCCAGAGGATTTTAGGAATCCTGTTAACCTTGACTGGGGAGCAAGCCCATGGGGAAGACAGGGTAGCAAGATAAGTCCCAATGGATTTAAGGGGTATCGGGGCTAGGGTGTCTGGCAGATGGGGGCCATCTGACAGAAAGGAGAAACATATATTTTTTAAAGTTGTTCATTAGCTGGCCCGCTGGTGCAGGGGCAAGGTGCCGACCTGCAATGTCGGTGACCCGGGTTCAGGAACAGACCCGGGTTGTTGAAGGGCCGGCCGGGGGAGAATGACTGAGCATCCAACAATAGCTCTCCTACTCCAGGGGGGAGGGTGGTGGAGTGGTCAGCATTACTGTGACACCTGGTGGAGGCTGGGTGTCCTCATGCTGATATCAACATGCTGGAGGGGAGGGGTGGATGCTGACCACCATTTCATGTCCCCATCCCTTTACAAGTGGAAAAAAACTAGCTGCCTCCACCTCCATAATGCCCTCCCTCAGCTCTGACTGCCCCAGGCCAGCTCCCTGACCTATACGGACCTCGCGGCACTATAGGGGGAAGGTGCTGTGACCCCACCCTGGGGGTAAGCAAGGGGGTATCGGGGGAGATGCAGCTAATGTGGGTCACGGGAGCAGAGGGTCCATGACTGGGTAGAAGTCCGGCAAAGATGCAGCACTAAAAAAAAAAAAATAAAAAAAAAAAAAGTAGTTCATTGGCCCTAAGTATTAGCTTTGAGGCCACCTATATGGCCCAGCAGTATAGCACTGTGTTGTTATGCTGATGACCTGAGCTGCTAAGCAAGCCTGGGAAGTCTAGTCAAGGTAGGCCATGGTCAAGAGATCTCCTGCTCAGCAGTGTATCTCAGTTGGGGAGGTTGGTGGTGGGTTCCACAAACACTACAACCCTTGTGGCTAGACCAAGGATCCTGCTCCTACCACAGGGAAGCTCTGGCTGTACAAAGCTGGCAGAGGCACCGTCCTGCAAGGGGAAATGGGAGGGAAGACAAAATGTTGGAGAAAAACTCAGAATCCAACTGAATGATGGAAAGGTTCTATTCTATCAGGATATACAGTATCCCTATGAGACAAGCTGTTGGCTGGGAGAAAAAACAATATGGAAAAAAAGGGTCTGTGTGTGTCAACTCTCTAATCTCTTACTCAAAGACTGGCCAAGTTATAAGCAACCAAATATTCCAAAAAGTGGCAATAAGGTAGAATCCATAGGATGCTACACAGAACAACTATAATGGTGCCAAGTGTCAGGTCATTATTTTGAGTGATGAACCATGAAAAATATTCATGGACATCACTGTGCACTAGCTTGAATCCTTGCAATATGCCAGGTAACCACTAGAGCTTACTGATGTAATGACTTGAGGAAGAACAGTCACGTGTAGCATTGTTTCTGTACAATGCCACCTGCTGACTCTTTAACAACCCTGTAGGTAACAATGTGTATTCTTGCTATTTGAAAATAGTGGCACCAAGTTACACCAAACCTTACAACTAGTTGAGATTTAGGCCATCATGACATAACTATCATCTGGATATCTTTACTCATGATGGAGCGTGATGCTGGGCATCACTGTCACAGGAGTGTTGGGGGGGTTGCAAGGCCTTGATGCTAGTGCAGGTAAGGTAATTCATGGTGGAGCATGATGCTGGGCATCACTGTAACAGGAGTGCTGGAGGGGTATTGCAGGGCCATGATGCTAGTGCAGGTAAGGTGATTCATGAAGGAGTATGATGCTGAGCATCACTGTCACAGGAGTGTTGGAGAGGCATTGCAGGGCCATGATGCTAGTGCAGGTAAGGTGATTCATGATGGAGTATGATGCTGAGCATCACTGTCACAGGAGTGTTGGAGAGGCATTGCAGGGCCATGATGCTAGTGCAGGTAAGGTGATTCATGATGGAGTATGATGCTGGGCATCACTGTCACAGGAGTGTTGGAGAGGCATTGCAGGGCCATGATGCTAGTGCAGGTAAGGTGATTCATGATACAGCATGATGCTGGGCATCACTGTCACAGGAGTGTTGGAGGGGGATTGCAGGGCCATGATGCTAGTGCAGGTAAGGTGATTCATGATGGAGCATGATGCTGGGCATCACTGTCACAGGGGTGTTGGAGGGTATTGCACGGCCATGATACTAGTGCAGGTAAGGTGATTCATGATGGAGCATGATGCTGGGCATCACTGTTGCAGGAGTGTTGGAGGGGAATTGCAGGGCCATGATGCTAGTGCAGGTAAGGTGATTCATGATGGAATATGATGCTGGGCATCACTGTTGCAGGAGTGTTGGAGGGGGATTGCAGGACCATGATACTAGTGCAGGTAAGGTGATTCATGATGGAGCATGATGCTGGGCATCACTGTCACAGGACCATGATGCTAGTGCAGGTAAGGTGATTCACTGGGTATATTAGTGGCTTTAAGCAAAACTGGAAGATGGTATTCTTAGGTGTCTTAAATAAAATTTGATGTTGTCTGAATCTGCCCTATATAAAGATGCCCTATCCAGTATTAACTACTCTCAAGTTGTTGAAACACCCACAAGAAGAAACTACAACACTGGGACCAGTACCCTGCTTGACTGGATTCTCACAAACCAACTGGACTGGATCTCTAACACCACCATCTTTGTGGATGCGCTGAGTGATCATTTCCCTGTCAGTTATCACTGGGCTAATAAGGCCCCTAAGCCCATCCCCAAATTCACAATGAGTCATACCCTCAAGTGTGGTCTGCTACACTCATTTAAGGCCTACCTTAACCACATTGAATGGTCCACCCTAGACACTGCCCTGGACATAAACCAGGCACTAGGCTACTTTATTTCGAAGTTCAATGAAGCATGTGACATCTTTGTTCCCATACATAAATGCAAAATAAAGGGATTCCACAATTCTTGGATCTCTTCAGCCTTACTGAATCTTATGGCCACTAGAGACCATCTCTGGCACAGAGCCAAGGGCACCAGCTGCCTGGCCAACATCCAAAAATACAAAAACAACTAGAAACCTCTGCAGCCATGAGGTCAGACTCCTTAAATCACATTATTTCAAGGAGTGCCTCATTAGCACATGGGGGAAATAGTGGAAAATTCTGGGAAAACATGAAGGATCTAACTGAGCAGGACAGCAAATCATCATCCTCCTCCATGCGTCTGGTGAATGGGAACATAACCCAGGATCCCCAGATCATCCCCAGCACATTCAGTGATGCCTTCAAAGACCTTAGCAGTATACTTCCACCAGTTCTCCCTGATGCCCCAGTCAGTAACTGTCTTGACACTAAGGCACCTTTCAGTGACTCCCCTGCTAGCATCCTTCCAGTCTACCTAGAAGCAGCCTCCATGTCTAATGCCAAAAAATACCTCCAACAGGTGCTTGGCAAATCTCGACAAAGCAGTGATACTCTGGACCTTAAGCTACTTTCTGTCACTTTAGAAGTAGTGCTTTGCCCTCTAACTATGCTCCTGAACCTCTCTCCAAGGTTAGGTCAAGTTCCCCAGATATGGAAAGCCGTTGTGGTCACAACTGTTCACAAAAGTGGTGACAGAGCCCTTTTTCCAAATTACCACCCAAATTTCAATTCTTCCCCCCTCTCTAAGTCATTAGAAAGAATTGTCTCCGACCAGTTGGTAGACCATTTGGAAAAGTGCAAACAATCGTGGTAGCCAGCACTCACCTAAAGGCACACATCATGTGTAGGCTCAGTGAATCAATGTGGACACGTTTTGATTCCTTCATGTATAAAGCTTTAATAATAAATATCCACTGAAACAGGAATCACAGTTTACTCACTACATGAGGTATTCCTTTGAATGTTGATCATAACCAGTAAGTGAGTATAATTCAAGTCCAAGTCTCAACCTTAACAATAAACAGGCCCAACCTGAGGCCGGCATCCAGCTTGTAGCTCACAGCAGCAAACTTGGAGGGGGTCCACCTCCTGAGGTCACCTGATGCCTTTCGTACTGTCATCAGTACTTTCTCAAAGGATGACTATTACCTCTCCAATTCCACTGTATCTACTAGTCTTTTAAAGAGACAGTGTCCATTACCATTGCACGCAATGATCAAACAATTCTCAGAAGTTTAAAAATGCATAAATATACATAAACATCACATTCCTTCTTTAACCACCCCCCCACCAACACTTTAAATCTATACTAATAAGTGTACAACATCCATAGACAAGATATACATACGATAGAAGAGCACTGTGCCCGTTATACTTCATAGGGCATCAGTAAAATATTGCACAAGTCTCTTGATCAAAAGTTCAAAAGAAATCCTTCCAACATCTTAGATGCTTTAGTCTTCACCCTGGTAAGTGAACACCAACTGTGCAAAAGCTATAAACGGTGGAAATAAGGCAAATTAAGCACACCTACTAATATGTAAAAAAGAGACATCAATTAGACATTTAGAACAACTTAATTCTTCTTCAAAAAAGGCTTCATTTCAATCCTATCATTTAATCCAGGTAGCTACATGGCTTTCACAGAGAAAATCCAGCATTGCTCTGTCCTGAGCAACAAATTATCATAGTCCCCCCTCGCTTTGTAAGAAAATGTTTTTCTATGGCTGTGAACATAAACTCATGTTCACACCTAGTCCTTACTTTTGACGTAGGTAAAGCTAATACATTTTTGGGGTCCAGATTAGTAATCACTCTTGCATGTTCCCCTATCCGGGTCTTTTTGTCTTACCAATATAATATTTTCCACACTTACATTCTGCCATATAAATAACCCCTGCTGTACTACAGGTAACAGATCCCCTAACCCTAACATCTCCAAGTGCAGGATATAATGCCCACAGCAGCATGGGTTCCATAAGGGGCACAGCACCTCTACAGCTCTGTTGGAGTACTTGGGGTTTCTGCATTGAGCCCTCCACAAGAGTCAGATTGCCAGGGCAATCTACATCAACCTAGCACAGGCCTTTGATACCGTCAACCATAACACATTTCTTAATGAGCTCCTCTCCTTAGGTGTTTCCTCTGAAACTGTAGGTTGGTTTCAGAGCTACCTCAGTAGTACAGTAGTTTGCAACAAGTAAAAATTGATGGCACCCTCTCTGATAGTCACTAGGTCCTCACTGGAATTCCTCAAGGGTCAATTCTTGGCCCCCTACTCTTTAGCATCTTTATCAACAAACTTCTTGCAGTCTGTAATGGGCAGATTTTGCTATATGGTGATGATGCTGTCATTCTACACTAAAAGCCCTGACCCACAACTCTTAGAATATCAGTTACAACAAGATTTCACCATGGCAGAAGCTTGGTTCACCAAATACAAACTCCTTCTGAATTATAAGAAAACTAAAGTAGTGCTATTTGTTAACCCCTGTAATAAACATAAGGACTTCCAAATGACAATCCTGAATAGCCTACACTCCCTCATTGACTAAGTGCAATCTCTCAAATATCTAGGCATCACTTTAGACTGCTCCCTTTCCTTTGTACAGCAAATAGATCACATTGTCAAGGTTGCTCACCCTAGAATAGGCACCGTCATTGCATAACCCAAGATGCATTGTCACTGGCCATCAAAAGCCCCATACTATTCATTATTGGTTGTGGTCTGGTGTTATATTTTATTTATTTATTTATTGAAATGTTTCACCAGGAAGGCACACTGAACAAATCGCTCATCTCCCAGTGCAACCTTGAGGGAGGGGTACGATTGGATGGACAAACAGTACTTAAACAAACAATTACATTTAGCATACATGACGAGAACATACAGAAATTAAAACATCACTGTTGCCATCGCCCTGCTGGAATGGCATTACAGTTATGAGAAAGGTGAACAGAGCTGAAGCAACATTAATTAATACAGTAAGCTGAACATTTTATTACATTTTCGATATATGGTGAGTAACATACAGAAATTAAAAAACACACTATCACCATCACCCTGCTGGAATGGCATTGCAATTCACAGACTGGTGATCAGAGCTGTATCAACAGGGTAGCAGTGGGACAGGGGGATACGAGTGTCAGTTGTGGGGGGAAGAAGCAAGTAAGATGGGGGGGACCAGGACAGTACCCAGTAATAAACAATAGTTGGGGCAGCAGTGTGTAGTATGAGGCAATTTAACATTGATTAAGTGCAGATTGGAGTAGAAGCTCAGACAGAACAAAGTACGAACAAATTAGGTCAGTGCACATAGGAACTAGGGGATTTGGTTTACAGTAGGTACAGAGGGGTAGAGAGGAGAGGAGGTGAGAGGAGTAGGTGAGTGAAATAGGTTGGGAAAGGGAGCGTGACTAGAATTAACCCCACCCAGTATGTCAAATTCTGGCCTTCAAAGTATATCTAGACAAGGTTTTGGAAAGGGGAAAGAGGAGGAGGGACAGGGGAAAGACAAAGGAGTGGAAGGGTGGAAGTGGTGAGGGGGGGTAAGAAATTATGCCTGGAATTAGCCCCCTCCAGGATGCTGAGAACCCTGCCAGAGGGCAGAACTAAGCAAGGACAAGTAGGTATGAGAGGAAATAAGGGAGGTGAGGAAGGAAGGAACAGCTAGTCTAGACTAGTCCCCCTCCAGGATGCTGAAAACCCTTCAAAGGGGCAGTACTACTCAACGGCAAGTAGGAAGATAGATATAAAGGGGGAGGATGGTGGGGAAGAGACTAGCCTAGACTATACCCAACCAGGATGCTGGGAACCCTGTGAGGGGGCAGTACTATGCTATGGGGAGTTGGTAAGAGAGGATAGAATGGGGCAAGTAAAGGATAGAGGTACAGGCTGGGGGTAAGTGGGTGATGGTGGTAGAGCAATGTGCTGGGGAACCTGTTCATAGAGAGAGAGAGAGAGAGAGAAATAAGTTAAGGAGAGGATGGGATGTATGCAGCAGTACAGGCTGCATACACCCTGTGAGGTGCAGCCTCTGACTCCACCCTCAAAAGAGTGAGTGTAGCTGTTAACAAGTCTTGCAGCTGATTCTTGGTTTGAGTTGCCTAATGCACACCTACAACCTCTATGCACTTTCCAGTTGGCCCACACTGCAAGAAAGAGTGTGGTACCAAGCATGTCTCCTTGGTAAAAAATCCTGCCTAGGCCACTCCCCTCCCATCTTCCAGAACCTACTCTCTGTTCCTAGCTGTACTTAATTGTTCTAGATATTGTACTCTGCCTCCTTCCTACTATTCCCCCTTATTCTTTCCTATCCCCCTGCATCAACAAGCTTTATTTGTGCCCATCTTCTTATTAACTTCTTATTAACTATTGTCTCCCACGTCATTGTATAATACTGTACCAAATGTAGATTGTTCCTGTTGAATGCAATTGTGGTAAAGATAAGCTTATGCCACAACTTTATATTATACTGTTATATTTTCTGTACCTGTATTGTTATTCTCCGTTGACCCTATGTACGTGTCCTCCCAGGACCACCTTGTAAATGAGTTTTTCTTAATGGTGTATGTTCTGGTAAAATAAAATTTGAATTGCATTGTCCCCCATAGTTGCCTTTCCTTGTTAGCACTGTTTGACCATACAACAATGCACTCTACTGTGTTGCTCCATCCCCTTTTGTTTTGAATGCCTTATTTTCCATTGCTGACATATAATCTATGTATAAATATAGTAGAACTGTTTCTGTTCATGAATTGTATCCCCTGCTGATGTGGAATATTTGTAAAATATCTGTTCCTACTGTGAATTGTTCTGCCCTCTTCTTATTTTAATGTGGAACCTTTGCAAAAGAGCTCCCAGCTCAAAGGTACTTTATGGGATCTCAACAGATAAATAAATAAATAAATAAAACTGGTGAGAAGCACTTTGAGAAAGTTAAATTCCATAAGTGGAATTCTAGAGGCATTACTTATTATGCATTCATGATTTTTTGAGCAAATTTTGCCAATTAGTAATTTCTAAAGTATGCACAATAATTTGTAACCTAATAAATCACATTTGTCTAACTTAATTATATTCTAGAACATATGCACTTTGGTATGTATGTCAAATATTGAGTTTATACCTGCAACAGCAGTGGAGCTATAAACATTCACATATTTTGAAAATGTTCACGCATTTTGTCAAACAAATAAACTGACATCCAGAACTCCTGTAACTTACAATATACACAACGAATTGTCTCTCTCTATTTACAGTTGCTATGACTCTTACAAAAAGTATGCACGTGCATTTTCAATTATCTAGCTCCAAAAGCAGTGTTGGTGGCTCAGTGGTGAAGGCACTGGCTGAGGATGGAGAAGGCGGTGGGCTTAATTCCCCAGGTGGGAACATTCGTATTGTTAAGCTCCTCTGGTGGCACACTGTACGTAGGTGCCGGAACCGGGGGGGGCGGAAGGGGCGGTAGCCCCTCCACTTTTTATTTCTGTATGTCAAAAACTAGTAGAAAAAGTGCCCTTTGTTCCCTTATAAGTGCCCTTTTGATTCTCAGCCCCCTCAGCTTTTACCATCTTCCGGCACCCTTGACACTGTATATGTGCTTCCTTTACAAACAAAGGGTCAGAGGTTTGGTTCTAGGTGAGGGAATGTATTTACCATCTTATCAAGAATATTCATGAATTATAAGCTCCTCAGGTGGCACAATGGGTATGTCCTGGCTTTGCAATCAAAGGGTCAGAGGTCTGATTCTAGGTGAGGGCATATATTTGCCAGCTTATCAGAGATATTCATGAATTCTACAGTCACTATACAGTACTCATTGTTTCTCCATAATCTTCAAATTTAACAAGGAGGCACAATTTGAAGATAGAGGGGGGACATTTCAGGGGCAATGTGAGGAAGAATTGTTTCACGGAGAGGGTGGTGGACACGTGGAATGGCCTTCCTGAGGAGGTTGTGGAGTCAAAAACAGTGGGGGAATTCAAGAATGCATGGGACAGACATAAGGCAATTCTAGTGGGAGATAGGAGGAAGTAAACTGTTGGTTAACTAGGATCTGCAATTTATCCAATAGATAGGGGGAATGGGTGGACCAAGCAATCCTTTTCTGCCATCAAAGTCTATGTTTCTATGTGTCTATGTGGATAAGTTGTAAGCATAAAAATATTTTCAGACGTTCACATGAATAGTAAATTGCCAGACTGTGAACCCTTTTAACTTCCCTGGCCTTCATTCAAATATCGTGAAATGCGGAATCCATTTAGGGTCACTTCCAAAAATAGGCATGTCCTATTTCAGATCTCTAACTAGAACATTAACTGAGTTATGACCAACTAAAAACATTTTTGGAAATTCTGCAAAATTCTGCAAACTGTAACACAATTTCATGGAATTTAATCTAATTTCAAAAACATTCCATTAAGTCTGAATTTGCTAATTTTGCCCACCCTAGTTATGTTCTCTTCAATTACTAAAGCTTTATCTGGAAACTATCTGAAGACACCAAATACACTTGTTATCATCATTCTGTTTTGGTCTGGTGCTTCAAATCAGTTAATGGCTTTCTGGCTGATGCCCATTAGCTTTAGCTACAGTATCTATTACCATTAGCTATCTCCCTTTTATGATGGGCAGTCCCAGTCACAACAGTCTTTTCTGGTTTCTCACACAAAGAGGTAGCATAGTTTAAATACTAAGCTGCAAAATAAAGGGTCCCATATAAAACTGATTGGATTATCAATACAAAAAACATGAGGAAGGAAAATACGTTCATGCAACTTCTGTAAATCAGTTTGCCCACACACAACACATATTGCATAATTCAGTTACAAAAAGTTAAATACATTCACATGTTCTGCTTCATAACAGTTACAATGACTCATTACTTTCTTAGAAGAATTGATTTAAGGATAAACTAGAAAAAGCCAATTTATAATTGCTGGGAAAACCATGTCAACTCATAGATTAGAAGAACATGCCCTGTACCTGTATTGGATGCTCGTTATTTCCACTATCCCTTGTAGGAGAGTATGCAACTGTGGCTACGGAACTCTGAAAGGAAATATACATTTTATGTATTAATTTCTGTTAACTTGGTAAGTGTGCTAGATAAGTGAATGTCAATTTTCAAGCACAATCTGGAATACTATCGGCAGGCAAAGCAATATGACAGGGTGTTGGTTGCCACCTGGAAGCTTAGTTAACCCATGGCAAGTTAGTTAGTTTGTTTAGTTAACCCATGGCAACCAAAGTTCTTGATTTTTTTTATTGCACTAATAAAATGGGTGACACAAGCAACAAAAAAAATAAAAATTAAAATAAACATAAAAAAAATAAAATAAAAAGGGAAAATATCCTGGGAAGTGGAGACAAGTAGGGGCGGGTGGGAAATGGACAGACTAGATGGACCAGGATGCTCCTTTCCTGCTGACACATTACTTTGACACTATGATACATTTTTGAAAAACCAAATACCAAAAACTTGTTTACTGATTTTGTGGTAGTTTAAAGGCAACGCGGTTCACCCATTCTGTGTTAGTACAGGTCCCCAAGCCCAGGACTGCCACTTGATAGCAAATTGCTTACTGACATCATTGCTGTTAGGGTCACCATCCCCCCCCATAATAGCACTACAGAAGTTGGTAAGTAGCTAAAATGTAGTAAAAGCTATTAAGTAGTGAGTACTTAATGTGTAAAAAAAACAAATCTTGGTGTGTGCTTCTGGTGTGCTTCTTATGATGTTGGACAGCATGGCAACCATGTACTCTTAGTAACTTCTGCTTGCTGCATGTGTATAAATGCTTTTAGTAGCTCATGGTGTGGTCAGCATGGAAGAAAAAACTCTACCTCAGCGGTCTATGTGTTAGCGGTAAACACCTGAAGGCGATTACTGTTATCACTCAGTCAGAGTGCCGAACACATTTTAGGCACTCTGACAACCCTAGCGCACCAGAACAACTATGCCAGGACAAATTTACTACTTTCTGTGGGGCGGGGCTGTGCCCCACGCCCCTCATGGGGCTTCACCCCGCACCACCCTACTTAAGGATTTTCAACCCAGGGGTGCATGTCGGAGGTGGAAGCAGTAGCAAAAACATTCGGCCAGGCACAATAAAAATCACACCAGCACCTGAACCTGAACCCAGTACTTCAACCACCCCAGCCACTAGCCAATCCCGCGCCATGATGCAGCTCAACCAGCAACCACAGGACCACCCCTACATCCTCTACACCTCCTCCCAGCCCATGCTCACCATGCCCGCTCCCACCCCCCTTGCGCGTATGTATAGCGACATCCTGTTGCCTAGTTCGCCAACCCCTTCATCCAGTCACCCTACCTTTCCATCGCGGTGAGTGAATTGCGCCAGGAAGGAGTCACCATAATGGATGGCACCCTTCCTCATGCACCCACTTCGCGGGTTACCCTGCCTCAGCTCTGTGGACTTACATGGGGAGTTTGGCATGAGTGAGAAGTACATCTTAAAAACATGACATTTTAGCAGGTTGCTGGGCCAGTTTCAGCTACAGTAGGGACAAGAGGTAGGAGGGGGTGTTGGGTATTGGAGTGAGAAAAGAAGGAGTAGCAGTAGACTTTGTTTAAAAGAATAAGAGGCTGAGGAATAAAGCTGCAGTGAGGTAAGCGCATTGTTAGTAGTATAGAGTTCATATATCTCATCAAATGTTAAGTTTCAGCTTATCAGCATGTGCCACGTCATTTGACAGGTGGGCATGGTCTAAAATGGACCAATCAGAATCATCACCATATTGTGCAGGAAGTCCAGCCTTAACCATGGGATGTCCTGCCTTAAACACAGGAAGTGATGTATGAAATGCAGGAAATTATATATTCTCGAACCCGGAAATGACACATCATCCCCATCCTATGCCCCTACGTCCTTCCTCCTCCATCCCCATTCCCCTCAAACCTCCACAACATCAACCTAGCTTGACCCTGAGTCCATCCTCCATCCAATCAAACCTCAACTACTGCATCTTAGCTCCAACCTGAGTCCATCCTCTGTCCCTTGACCCCCTACCACATCTTGGCACAAACTCTCCCATCCTCCCACCATGTCACATCACCTATCTTACACAAATCACCTACCTCAAACCTGAGTCTCTCCCCTTCTCTCTCCTTGCCCCACCACCACCTACCTTGTACCCATCACCTAGCTTGAACCCAAGTCTCTCCTCTCCCCTACTACTCTCTCTTTGGCCCCCCACCTACCTGCTACTTCATCACCTACCTGGCACTCCCTCAACCTCCCCCCTGTCAATCTGTGGGATAACTGCAGAGTGCCTTTTCACTCAGGGGAATTTTTTGTGAAAAGTGCTTTGAAGCTCAGAGAACTGTAAGAACATTTATCTCTACTGTGTAAGGAAGTTATTTTAACACAATGCATTTTAAGTATTTATGAAAAAACAGATTTCTTTTTTAATGTGAAAAAAGATGAATTCTAACTTTAAAGCAGAGACGGCATATGTGTATGTGTGTGTGTGTGTGTCCAGCACTGAAGCTGATTTTACAAGGGTGATTGTTCTAAGTTGAATGCTTCGGGGGCATGGCTTGGACCCGGAGATGGCAGCCTAAATCTTTTTCTTTGCCCCAGCCTGACAGGAAAAGTGAACATAAACTACAAAGATGCTGGACTAACTATTAATTCTGCACTTCCACATACCTTTTCTCACCTCTGCCATCACCGCTGAGATGTAATTTGGGGTGTCATGCTCTTTCTTTCGTATCTGAAGTGCTGTGCTTATTTTGGAGCCGACGTGTATCAGTAGGCTGCACAGGCCCGAGTGCAGCATACCAGTGCTGCTGTATCCCCCCCATCTCGACCAGAGCTGCAGCATCTCCCCCCTTCCCCCAATCGAGATTCAGGTCGAGTTTGATGGAGTTCACAGACGTGGTGGGGATTTCTGCTGTTCTCCCGAGGGATAAACGCTGGGTTATTTGATCACTGGCTGCAGGAACTATTGTTGGGATGGATTCCTCGGTCCGCAGTATTGCTGGATCATCTCAACAGGCCACCCCGGCCTCCCCAGATCAGGCCCAAGTTGGAGAAGCCCTGGCCAATATCATAAAAATACTGGAGGCATTATTGAGCAGAGTGGATACAATCAATGCCTCCCTAACGACTAATGTGGCTGATGTATGCCGCTTAGAGGATCAGCATAATGTCCTGGAGCAATGGACAGAAGAATTGGAGAGACAGCATCTCCACATTTTACAACAGCTCTGGGATCATGAGGCCAAGCTATCTCATCTATGGTATAGAGCAGAAGACCATGAGAACCGAAGTAGGAGAAACAATATCCGGATTCTAGGTGTGCCTGAGGGAACCGAGGGGCCTAATATGGAAAGGTTTTTGAATGACTGGATACCGCAACTCCTTGGTGACCAATGGAAGGAACCAGTTGGGGTGGAGAGGGCCCACCGTGTCTTCAGCAACCTTAACAACACTAAAGGCCCACGTACCATCATTGCCCATTTCCTGCACTTTTCGGTCAAGGAATGCTTACTCCGGGCAAGAAGAGACCTTTGGGAGATTGTGTGGAGAGGCAACATCATCTCATTTTATAGATATTTTACTCAAGAGGTGCCTGCTAAAAGCAGAGCATTCAACCCTTTAAAAAAAATTCTGGCAGCCAACTCAGTTCAATATCGCTTCAGGGGCCTCACTGCTCTGTACCTGAATAGAAATGGACAATCTTTCCTCACTGAATCCCAGGAGATGCAGAGGCCTGGATCCAGAGTCATTGGCCAGGTATGCTACCACAAACTACATCCCCCAGATGCCTCTGAGAGCCTAGGAACCAAATGGCCCAGGAAATTAATAAAAAAGGAAGTGCTATACCAGGGGACAGTAAATCCAATCGGAGCGGCCCGCCAAATAAGGATTCCCCCATCAGCAGACATCTATGGGCCCCGCAACCTATGGGAGATAAGCTGAGTAAAACTGGGCTGTTATCCCCAATGACCAGGAGGTGCCTAGCAATAATTCACAAAATAAGAACCACGCTGATGCTATGACCCCACTGCCTGCTAGACAAAGGCAACTCTCCAGAAGTCCTTGCTCCTTGACATCAGGTAACACTACAGCTTCGCCACCTGCCAAGCAGCCTAGGGCCAATGCCTCAGCATGGAGCAAAGTCGACCAGAAAGACCAATCAGAAGAAGAGGCAGCTATACTTATGGAGGATCCAACTCCACTGGACTGGGCGACCAAAATGGATGAATATGGAGAAGTTGCAGCTGCTGACGGTTTGCTGAAACCAGGCCTTAAGACGTTTGCAGAAGCACTCGCCTCGAATTCTAGCTCTGCTGAGTCTGGACTAACATTTAACTTGGGGGATGCTACGATGTGCTCTGGCACTTAGTGCACACTAGCTTTTTTTTTGTTCTTTCTCTGTTGGGTAAAAGCTCTTGCGCCCACTAGAATATGAAGCACTGGCATCACTGTGCTACGGGTAGACTCCTGCCTGGCAAGCCCTGCCATATGGGCTATTCGCCTTTCTCTTTTGGGATGCAGGTATTTCACCTCCCCTGACAGATAGCATGCAGCAGCCTAGATTGACCCCCCTTTCTTTGATGTTACATTTGTAGAAGGGGAGGGTATGAATCTGCTCCTTAGATAAACCCTAGCAATCAGGTCGGGCTACTGGGGATGACCCTTATGCCACATTAACACTATGACAGAACAGCTACAATTGGCAGACCACCAACTCCAAGAACAGATGGTACTACCACTTACCAAGATGAGTAATCCATGGCATGAGATTGGCAGAGCCCCTCCATCCAGGTGACTTACAATCACCAGATATGCCTAGATTTTCCAGATCTGGCGTTATGACTGGATGTATGGAGTCAGGCTGGGTCAGGTCATTTCTACTTGGTGTGACCTCTCCCATTGCTCTCTGTGGTGCCTGAAGCAGTGTGGCTTATAGGTCACTTTCACCTCTACTCACATGTACACCTAAACAACACCAACTGAGCTAGTGTTAGCAGTTTATGTGATTAATAGTGTTATAGCTTATTGCTTGTTAATCTTTTACTACATTTTAATTATTGTTATGATAGTTAACCTTCCTTGTCTCTGTTCTCATTTTGCTTAGGTGTTTGACCAGCATAGACCAGAACATATGTTGCTGCCTAATCTCTCTCTCTCTCTCTCTCTCTCACCACCTTTTTTCTAAAGTTTGCCTTCATACTTCATGGTAACAGGTTACCTTCTTTCTGCTACACTGTGTCTCCCTATTCCTGCCTACAGGGTGAGTACTCTACATCTGTATAAATACCTGAGAGTGGAACACCATGGCAGCACCGACCACAGGACCATGAGGGTGGAGGTCTGTCTCCTGGAATGTCAAGGGACTTAATCACCCGGTGAAAAGCACTAAGGTCTTGCAATTCTTGAACTCCATGGGGGCTAATGTGGCCCTGCTCTATGAGATGCACCTCACCAGCCAAACAGTGCAGTGGTTAAAGAAATTATGGGTGGGAACAGTATTGGCTAGTTGTGCACCTACAAAGTCTAGAGGGGTTGCCATCCTCCTCCTTCGGAGGTCGGGACCATGGTCAGTTGAAACCCAGTGTCTGGACTCCCAGGGGAGGTGGTTAGTGTCTAGACTGTCTTACCTGGGTGGCAAAGTTATAGTGGCCAATGTGTATGGCCCCAATACAGATTCCAGGGAACTCTACTCTGAATTGAATCAAGCCTTCATAGAACTTACGGAGGACGAGACTGAGATCCCAATACTTCTGGGTGGAGACTAGAATTTGTTCTTAGATGTTTTCATAGATAAGTCCCTCCCTACACCACAATCTCACCCAAAGTTATAGCTACTTTGAATACTCTGATGCCAGAATGGGCTCTAGGGGTTTCATGGAGAAACAGCCACCCCCAGGGGCGTGATTACACCTTTTATTTCAATGTGCATGGCACCCATAGTGGATTGTATTTTTGGTTGGTTAATCATGCAGCAATGCCAGGTGTGAGTGATGCAACCATAGGTAATATCTTGATATCTGACCATGCCCCTGTTACAATCATGTTCTTCCCAGCAGGCCAAAGCCCTTCTCCTACAACATGGAGATGTAATCCCCTACTATGACAGGATGCAGCCTTCCAGGAGTACCTAAGGGAGGAAATGTGCCAGTACTTTTCTCTTAACACCCCTGGAGAGATGAGAGTGACCACGGTATGGGAAGCCTTTAAGGCTGTTATAAGGAGGAGAATAATGTCTTTTGTATCCGCCAAAAATAAGGAGCAAGTGAAACATCTCCGGGAACTACAGGATGAATGAGCAAAATTGGAAAAGAGGTTTAAAGTCTCTCCCTAGAACCCGCTCAACTCCCCACTTCTGGCCCCCATCACAGGTTTAAAATACCAGATTAACGTTATATTATATAGAAAAGCTGAATGACAGTTGACCCGGGCAAAATATAGGTTATGGGAAGGAGGGGACAAGGGAGGGAAGCTGCTTGCCTACTATCTGTGGAAGCAACAGACTTCCTCTAGAATCTTGGCCCTCAAGAATAAAAAGGGGGAACTCATTACGGCACCCAAGACCATTAATGCAGAGATGCAAAGCTTCTACCAGGAATTCTACCAATCTTAGAGCACACTTTCAGATGATGAGCTCTCCCAATGGCTGAGCACTATTTGCAGGAGACCCCTCTTCCTCAAATTTATAAGACACAACAAAGTGAGTTGGATGCCCAGATTACTTCCGAGGAGCTCTGTAATGCTTTATCCCAGATGGCGAAGGGAAAAGTGCCTGGGCCTGATGGGATATCAGTGGAGCTCTACCACTACTCCAAGATGACATCACTGACCCACTTCTACAAGCACTACAAGAAGCCCAAAAAGATACCATGCTCCCTCAAACTATGTGTGAGGCACTAATAACCCTTATCCCCAAAATATCATCCGATGTTCTCCTTTGTGCGAACTTCTGTCCCATCTTGCTCCTCCCTGTGGATACCAAGCTGCTGGCTAAAATCCTAGTGAATAGATTATCCTTGCTCATGCCCACCCTGATTCACCCATCACAATCTGGTTTAAAGAGGAAATCAAGTGCAGATAATCTGCGCTTAATTCTGAACCTTAAGTGGTTGGCATTACAATCCAAAACCCCAATGGCTGCCTTGGCAATAGATTTTGCCAAGGCATTTGACTCCCTAGAATGGGTGTTCCTCCACAAAGTCCTTACGCTATATGGATTTGGGCCAGACATTTGCTTGTGGGTCTCCACCCTATACCACTCCCCTAAAGCTAGAGTTGTCAGTAGCAGAAATACTTCCCTTCCCTTTTCATGGCAAAGAGGCACCAGACAGGGTTGCCCTCTTTCTCATCTTCTTTTTCTTTTTGCCTTAGACCCTTTGATTAGGAAACTTATACATTCCCCTAACATCACGGGCATTCCTATAAAAGGGACGACTTATCTGGTTAACGTGTATGCGGACGATATGCTCCTTACACTATGAAATCCCCAGTCCTCCATTACTCCACTTCTAACAATCCTACATGAATTTGCCTGTCTCTCTGGGCTAACGGTGAATCTAAAGAAAACCATCCTGTACCCCCTGAATGGGGCATGCAATAGGTATTGTCTTGTTGGTACCGACATTACCTGGGCCCTGCAAGGCTTCTCATACCTAGGCGTAACTATTATCACATCTTGGAAGGATCTAGAATCTGCTAATTTCTCTCCTCTACTGGCCTCTTTAATGGCCGAAGTCCAGCGATGGAAGCGGCTTCACCTCACCTTAAAAGGCAAGGTAGAAGCTATTAGAATGCTTTTGTTCTCCAGGGTCTCTTACCTACTAAATAATCTTTCCATCCTACTCTCTCAAAAACCTTTCAAGGCCCTAGATAATCTAATTTCTTCCTTTCTGTGGGAGGGTAAAGTCCCGGGATGGGGGCACATGAAATTGCGTGCACATTGGACCAGAGGTGGGTTGGGGCTCCCCTGGTTTGAGGGTTATCACCTAGCTTACAGAATGGCCCAGGCCACAGCCTGGTTCATCCCCTGCCTCACTCCCTGTCCTCAATGAGTATCTTTAGAGGCCACTTTGTCAATGGACACTCTCCTCTTTTTTCTGCTCTCTAGTACCAAACCAGTGGCAAATCATCTCACTCCCCTTATGTTAGAAACATGTAGATCATGGCGGATAGTGATGGCAATTACTGGGGTTCCAAAATCAGAATACCTTCCCCCGCTCAGATATGCCCCAATATGGAACAACCATCTCATCATGGTTGATCGTAAACCGCTCACGTGGACCCTTTGGGCTTCCAAGGGCATTCGAGTTATAGAGGATCTCCTACTCCCGAATTCTCACACACTAGTGTCCTTTGAACAGATCCGGGATAGATATGGGTTGGGATCCTCAGAATTCTGGAAATTTCTGCAGTTGAGAAGTGCTCTCTCTTTCCTTCCCTTCTTAAAGCACCGTCATCACAAAACAACTGGGACTGCTTGAACATCCTTCACCTACCCAGAAAGGGTCAAGGACTGGTGGGCGTTTTCTACAAAATCCTTAGAGATGTGCAGTCTGATGCTACTCTTACCAGTAGAGCCGCCTGGGAAAGGGATCTGCTTCACCCCTTATCCCAGCATCAATAGTCGATGTGCATCAGAGCAGCTCACGTAGCCTATGAAGACTCCAAAAGCCAATTAATACAACTAAAAATTCTCCTAAGGTGGTATAGAACCCCTGCGGTTCTACATAGCCTTAAGATTATACCACAGGATCAATGTTGGAGATGCCACTCTTCCCCTGCTCACCTACTTCACATTATCTGGACCTGCCCGGCCCTACAAAATTTCTGGATGCAAGTCCTAGGGAACTGCTCTAGGATAATAGGTAAACCAATCCTGCTGCAACATTATTCCCTCTTACTGGGGGATACTTCAACATTAAATCCACTCCCTCCTCCAAGTGCAACTTGGGTCCTAGTGGCTATCATGGAGGCAAGGAGGGCCATTTTGGTATGCTGGAGACAATCTGTTCCCCCAGTGGTTTTGCAATGGTGTTCTGCTATGGCTAGAGTGGCTACTTTTGAAAGGCTCTCTGCAGTGGCCAAGGGAAGGCTTTACAGATACTACAAGAAATGGGGGCTTATTTGCATTCCCATATCTGCTCGATTGCACCCCCGCCACTGCCAAACCCCCCCCTTTACCTTGATTTGCAACATAGTTTGATAACACTACAATAGTCGGCTGCTGCTGTCTGGTCCTATCACCCTCTCTGCTCATACTGTTCTCTTTTTCTTGATCTTCTTGGTTTCTCTTTACTGCCTGTAGTTTTGAATGCTAGAAATTCCCTTGGTTTACACAAACCTCTATCAGTTAGTTGCCATTTCACATACATCTGAATTGGCTGATAGTGGATTGTTCTGATCTGGTCTTCTGGATCAGATCTTGGTAACCTCCAGTTAATGTAAAAAGACTATGATAGTTAATCTTCCTTTTGTATAAGATTTGTATTTTGTAGTTTAGAGTGTGCACTCATTATCACCTGCATTAGGTTATACTTGTTTAGGTATAGAGTCTCTAGGTAACATATTGTATTTTGAGAACAATTACCTATGTATTAGCTTACCTGGCTGCATTGTAGGCTTGGTGTATGAGGGCCATTTTCATGGCTTATGGTACCTGAAAAGCTTTAATAAAATCTTAAATGATAAATAAAAAATAAGAATGCTTCAAATCCTAAAGTCTGATTAAAAAACAGACGTACTCTACATATTTTTTCCTTTAAATGAATGCATCAGAATTCTGGTACTTTGATGTCAGAATTTAGATACTAAACATATTTTTCTATTTCCTTTGAAAAATGTCATTTACAAGATCGCTGCTTATCAAAATCACATATTTCTATTAAATATATAATTATGGTACTGGTGAAAGTATTAAAGAGGGTTCTAACCTTCAGAAAGCAACAAAACATGCTCTGCAGTACCTATGTAAAACTGAAAACCCAGTAGACTGCTTCATGGAGACTTTTACACTCTTTGAAAAATGTAAGAAAATGCTTTAAAGTTCCTATTAAAAATGCCCTGCCCAACATTAGAGTATAAAAATTACATACTAGTCATTCTATGCATCATAAGAGATGACATAACTATATGTATCAATGGGACTTCTATGCAGGCTGATGTGTTTTAATGCATGGCTTGTCATAAGAGTTGACATCACTATACTGGATCAATGGGGGTCTGCCGTGTACATATCATAAGACAGGACATCAGTAATAGTTATCAATGGGGGCTCTCTTCTAGAAACCTTGAGCTCATCCCATGTCATAGTCACATAGCGCAAGTTCATTTGGCTGAGCCTTGCATACAGTTAGGATCCCAATGACAAGAAGTTCAGAGTTTTGAAAACTTTATGATCTGATTCAGAAGATCTATCTGATAGTGAGATAATAAAATCTGCTGTATCAATACGAGAACCACAAGGTATTTATTCTTGCTGAAAATGTTTAAAATGTACCTACTTGTATGCTTTATCATAATTAAAAGCCAATCTGCTTTTTTTGTCTAATTGGTAGGGGATTTGACAGACAAAATGCAATGTTATATATCTATTAGGTACCATCTGTCTTACTACATATGTTTAAGTAAAATGGTGGGGCAATCTTTGTTTAGCACATCTTTGTAGCTTGTGGTTTGGGGGGGTTGCAGCTTGTGTTGGGATTAATTTAAATCTTTGTTGACAATAAACAAATGTATTTATATTGGTTTAAATGCTTCATAGTGTAAGTTTGAGAAAATAGCATTCATTTACATTGTTTTATTTAAGTAGCCTCTGTCTGGCTGGTGTGCGTGTGTGTGTGTGTGTGCGTGATAATATACAATGTTATATATCATCTAGGGGCCATCCTTCTTACTACATATGTTTGAGTAAAATGATAGGGGGACAATCTTTGTTTAGCACATCTTTGTAGCTTGTGGTGGGGGCGGGGTTAGCTGTGTTGCTGTAATTTAAATGGTTGCTGACAATAAAGAAATGTATTTATATTGGCTTATATGCTTCTTAGTGCAAGTTTGAGAAAACAGCATGCATTTGCATTGTTTTAAACGCTTTTAGGGTAAGTTTTTGAAAATATTTAATATGCATTTATATTGGCTTAATTGCCTTTTAGTGTAAGTGTGTGAATGATCTTTGGAAGATGCATTCATAACAGTGTAAATGGAAGCTAGGCAGCCTTTGATTGGTAGTTTTTCTTTGGGGCAGACATGATGGACCTAGAGACCCTTTAGACCTTATAGTGTTACTCTGTAGATACTCCTATAATGTTTAAAATACTTAAGTGATAGGTTGATTCTCTGCCTTTTTGTAAACAGTTCAAACATGTGCTTCAGGGAAAAGGCAACATAAAAAAAGACATTCAGAAGTTTGTGAACACAAACAGAGGCCTACTGAAATTGCCACTACCAGCACTGAATGTTTAAATGCAATAAATGGCATTTGTTTAAATTTAAACCAGAGCGTACAACCTTCCACCAGCTCAGAGGTTGCAGACAGAGCTGTGTCTCACCCCAGGATCGAGGAAAGGGACATTATTTCATTGAAGTTATTGCCGACCTTTTTTCCATTAATAGCTGGTCCCTTGTTTAAAGGATTTGTGGATGATGGCAGGCTACAGGGGACATCATTTTTAAAAATGACCTTTTAAATGGTACTGTGATAAAACATGTATTTTGTTTGATATGTGTAGCAAAGGAATTTAACTCAGCTGAAACATGCTCTGCAGGTAGCGTAAATGTATCAAACAATCAAAACCCTGGAACTGAAACTGTCTCAAAAACAGTGACATGACAGAAAACCTCACAGGCTGAATGAAAAGGTGGTCAGCACTAAAAGCATGTAAAAAAAAGTAGACAAGTGAAAAGAATCACATGGGAGAAAAAAGAACCCTAGAACATCTGAGAAAGAAAATAAGGTGTGCCAAAATCATATTACACTGTAGGGCATCACAACAGCTTACTGAGAATCAGCCAGATGCTGAATTAGAAAACCAGCAGCCCCCTCTGGGTTTTTTAGAAAGAATTCTGCATTATGAACATGTGTTATGAAACTTTAGAGCAATTAAATATTATCAGACATTTAGGTTTGTAAATCTGGATAGACTAGAATCATTCAGTCAGGCCATTCAAGCTGTGCAATCAGCAATTTAAGAACATTTAGATCATGTTATCCCTCATTATAAAAAGGGACTGAGAAATGGAGCTTTCTGATTGGTTGCCAACATTCTAACAGCCTTATGTTAATCTTTTATTAACATACATGTAGAGCTTAGCCATATGCTGAACAAGGTTTAATGCTGTTTAAAAACATTTTTTTATTATAATAGCAATAAGGCACTCCCAGGGATTATGTTAATGGTTAGTTGCTCACCCTCTAGGGGCATGTGGCACTCGGCTACACCTCGTGCCACAGTACACCCCTACAAGGTGATTAACAGACCATTAACATAACTCTTGGTCATGCCTTATTGCTTAAGTTAGGGGTACATAACTTTCTACAATTGTGTTTGAATGCTGGCTCTTTAAATCATCCCGTTCTCAAGGAGAACATGCCCTGAAGAGCTAAATGCCAGTACATTCTTAGATCACATAGCTGACATGTTGCAAAGCAGTGCTGAAGTCATTTCTGATGATTCTTTACAGTTCAAATCAAATCAAACTTTATTTATAAAAGGTGCCTTTCCAAAACCAAGGTGCCTGTACATAACATCATAAAATCAATAAATAATTAAACAATGTTAAAATTAATCTAAGGCAGCAGCATTTAAAAATCATTGTATGCAAGGCTAAAAAGATATGTTTTTAATGCCCCCTTAAAGCTTTGGAGAGTTAGGCAATCCCGCACTTGATGAGGTAGAGAATTCTACAGGGTTGGGGCCATAAGACTAAAAGATCTGGCCCCAGAGGTTTTTAAGCGAACTCTGGGAATCTCTAGCAATCCCTCATCAGTGAATCAGAGACAGCGGGAGGGACAGTAGGGACAAAGGAGATCTTTCAGGTAGCCAGGTCCCTGATCGTGTAGGGCCTTATAGGTCAGTAAGCCAACCGTGAAGGTGATTTGCCAGCATATTGGCAGCCAGTGCAGTCCACGGAGCACAGGCATTATATGACTGGAACTAGAGGAACCAGTCAATAGTCTGGCTGCCACATTCTACACTAGCTGCAAGTGGTGAATATTAACCCCCGGTAGCCCAAGATAAAGGGCATTGCAGTAGTCAAGGCGGGAGGTAACAAAGGCATGGACCAAAGTAGGAAGATCGTTAGGAGGAACCAGGTGCTTCACCTGGGTGTTGTACCTCAGATGGTGAAAAGAGGCTTTGACAACTGCCGACACCTGAGATTTAAGTGTCAAACAGTCATCAAACACATCGCCCAGGTTCTGCACCTGGTCTGAGGTAGTTAGCTGAACATCCCCAAGTCATAAACCCGAGGGTGATCCCGCCAACAAACCCACCTCCTGGTGACATAGGTCCACAACCAACACCTCAGTTTTCTCTGGATTCAACCACAGCCAACTCACATTCATCCAGTCCTGTATTTTGGTCAGACTGTTGTTGAAGACTGAAAAGGCAGTATCTTGGCCGGGCACAAAAGACATGTACAGTTGAGTATCATCTGCATAGCAGTGAAAACTCAAACTGTACCACCTGATAATCACTCCTAACGGCAGCAAGTACACTGCAAACAACATGGGCACCAAAATGGAGCCCTGCAGCACCCCACAGGACAGGGGGAATGATGCTGAGGAAAAAATCCCAGACACCACCCTCTGAGTCCTACCCTCGAGGAAAGATTGAAACCAACTGAGGACTGTATCAGACAGCCCACAGATAAACCTCAAGTGCTCCAATAGCACACCACGGTCCACGGTGTCAAATGCTGCAGAGAGATCAAGAAGGACCAAGATGGAACGAATCTTCAATCTCTCATTATTAGGAGGTCATTTAGTACCTGGACAAGAGCTGTCTTGGTACTATGTCTCTTCCTAAATCTGGACTGGAGAGAATCATAGGTATTGTGGCTGGTCAAATGATATCCAGCTGCGACGTGACCACCTTTTCAATAGCCTTACCCACAAAGGGCAGGTCATAGACAGGCCTGTAGTTAGCTAGACAATCCGGGTCCAAGGAGGACTTCTTAAGAAGGGGCTGAACCACAGCCTTCTTCAGAGGATTTGGAAAAATCACCCTCTCCAAAGACCTCCAGACGATCTCAGCAAGGACTGGACCAATTTTATCCACACAACCCACTAGGAGACGTGTGGGGCCCGGGTCCAAACCACAGTTGGTCGGCTGCAATGACTGGATGACCATCACAACAGGGATTTATTTAACTCCAAAATTTGATTAGCGTTTTGCTCATAAAAGTGCTAAAACACTGTGAAAATGCATAGCACTTGCCTTAGTGTGTTTAACAAACATAACACTTCTAGAAAACCTATATAAATATGTTCTATACAGTTAGCATTGTCCAAAGAAAAAACTGCTAATCAATTATTTAAAACCCTGCACAATGTCACTGATTGTGGGAAGGCTGAAGTCAGACCACACAAATTGGGTGTCTGACATCTCCTGCTGACCATCACAGCTCCCATTAGGGAGGGTCAAGCGGATATCAGACCTGATTGTGGCAACCTTATCTGAAAAGAATTGAGCAAACTCCTCACACCATTCTTGAGAAAAGGCTCTTCTGGGCTGAAGACAGATTAGATTGCACAATCTGTCCACAGTCTAGAAAAGCTGAGCTGGTCTATTCTGTGCAGCAGCAATCTCTCTGGACAGGAATTCTGCCTTCTTATGAGAGATTGTGGATTGATAGACCACATTATGGTCCATCAAACTAAGTTTGTCACAATCCAGGCCCAATTTCTGCCAGCACCTCTCTAACCTTTATCCGACTCTCCTCAACTCCCTCAGAGTCTCATCAAACCAAGGAGACCTGGGGCAAAGAGTGAGGGGACGAACATGAACAGGAGCAATGGAATCCAGGGCCCCTACTACTGCCTTATTATAGGCAAGTACAAAGTCTCCTGGATCCATGCACTCTCTCGGTAAACCAGATAGGTCCAGTACCGCCATCAGGCCATCTGGGGAAACACCCCTCAAACGGCAGTACCGGACCATCTCCATAGGTGCTGGCCTACTAGGGGTGGCCTCAAAACTAAACCCAATGGAGTGATGATCAGGACATCCGACTGGTTCCACCACTAAATCGGTTATCTCCATCCCCAGTAGGAACACCAAATCTAATGAATGTCCACCAATATGGGTCGAGGAGGAAATAACCTGTGTGAAGCCCAGTGAAGTCATTAACTGGCAGAAGTTTTGACCAAACTGCGAGAGTTCATCATCGACCCAGGCATTGAAATCCCCCAGAACCAACCATCTGGGGGATCCCAATGTCAGGTTGACAATGAAGTTCGCGACTTCCCACAGGAAAACATTCCTGGCCACCGTGGACGGTAACAAGTAGTATCCTGTACCCCACACCCTCACCCATGATACATTCAAAGGAGTTGGTAGTTCCCACTCGTACCTCCACTAGGCCCAGTTACGATCTAAAACAGACAGCAACACCATGCCCCTATGATCCATCCTAGGGCAGTGTATCACCGAGTACCTGGCTGGAATTGCTGCTGTCAAAACTGGGCCAGCATTCTCATCCAGCCAGGTCTCAGTGATGCACACCAGGTCAGATGTTCCAACAAAGTCTGCTATAATAGCGGTCTTGTTTTTAATAGACCTGGCATTGCATAACACCACCCGAGTAAGATGAACATTCGAGGATGACCGTGGTAACACCCATCAGAAACTGGGAGGGTGGCGGGGTGGGGAGTAGACATACACTGAGTTATATCCTCTATAGAAAAATAATTGAGAAAATAAATACGTGACTTGACTGATTTAAACAATAGAGATAATGTCTTTTGTTTTGCTGGAAGTGTACTTGTGCTCCAAAACATACACCTGGCCAACAATCAATTGATCAGTAAGGCTAAAATATTGCATGTTGAGATAGGTTTGTCAGAATGCACACCTGTCAGTTTCAGTGATGTGCCACAATTTGAACAGTTTTTAGGAGTCACAATTAACATTCTATATCATAATGAAGGAAATTGGCAAACATTTTCAATGGGGTCTGGGAGCTATCCTAAAACACTGTTTGTATTACATCATAACAATCACTTTCAGGGTGTCACAAATGTCAAGACATTTATAGGGGCCAGATACCTCTATGAATACTGTCAATCAGCCTTCAGTCACAAAAATCATCACTCATGCACTCTTTTGTGTAAGGTGTGCTGTGATCCAGTCTGTGCAGAACAGATTGCCAGTGTAGTGAAATGCTTAAAATGTAACAAAATTTGTAGCTCCTTAGATTGTCTGAAGAAGCACAGGACCAAAGCTGATTTAGGCATGGTCCCCTGTGAATCAAGCAAGCTATATGAAGAATGTTTTGCCATATACAAAGGAAATCACAAATGTAAAATGGTCGAATGTCCTAGATGTGGTTCTCTTATGACTGCTGACACACATTTGTGTTACATGTCTCCACTGAAACAAGTGAAGACTTCTGAGAAATATGTAGTGTTTGATTTTGAGGCCAGACAATAAACAGGAACACACACACCAATGCTACATCTATGCTAAGCATTTGGATGATAGCAGATGTTGGGCATTTGAAAGAGATGATTGTGTAAAAGATTTTGTCAGGCTCTTTATAGATACACCATTCAAACACTACACATTTATAGCTCACAATGCCAAAGGCTATGATGGCTATTCTATTGCTAGTCAGCTAGTCAAGGAAAAAAGTGGTATAAATTTGTTCACACAAGTGGGAAATGGCTCTCCGTGATGGTATCTGCACTACACATTAGATTTATAGATTCATTGTGCTTCATGCATATACATTTGTCTAAAATTCCAAGGACATTTGGTTTTGAAAATGAGATCACTAAAAGGCATTTTCCAAATTTTTTAACACCAAGACCAATGAAAGCTATGCAGGTCCCCTGCCTGATGCCAAATTTTATGAGGTAGATTATATGATGCCTGCAGAAAAAGCAGAGTTTATGCGGCAGTACCTAGTCAACCAACATACAGAATTTGATCTGAAAAAAGAGCTTCAGTACTATTGTCACTTAGATGTTGAAATTCTTTGAAAAGCCTGTGACACATTTAGACAAGAAGTGATGCACATGACAGCCATGCAGGTTTTCAAACAGTCAGATGGTGACACTCTAAAGTATGAAGTAGTTTGTTTAGATCCCTTTCAATATACGACCATAGCTTCTGTCTGCATGGCCACATACAGATTTGTGTTTTTGAAAGAACACACACTCACAGTTCTCCCCCCAGATAATTACCATGGCCAGCAGAAGTGGTTCTCCACACCTGCAATACAGTGGTTAATGTACATAGCAGAGAAAGAAAATACTGCTATTCAGCATGCACTACGGGTGGGGAATTTAAAGTGGGGCCATATTTTCTTCATGGTTGTGAGATAATTAATGGGGTTCCCACTGCTTTTGAATTCAACAGGTGTTTTTTTCATGGTTGTAACATCTGCTACTGTGAAAAAGATCGAAATCATATGACAGGTATGACTTTTGGGCAGTTATTCCATCAGACCATGCACATGGTTCATTTTTTAAAAAGTCAGGGGTTTGCTGATAGAGTCCTATGGGAACACGAGTGGAGGGAAATGTTGCTGCCAGATTAAATACTAATTTCTTTTGTAAAGGATGGGAACCACCCCAACCTCTCATACCTAGACAGTCACTGTTTGGGGGAAGAACAAATGCCATTTGTCTATACTATAAGATACAGCCCAATGAGACAATCTGCTATCATGATTTTACCAGCCTGTACCCTTTGTCAACAAAACCAAACAGTACCCAGTGAGTCATCCTACTATCATTTATGAGAACTTTGCTGGCATGAGTCAGTACTTTGGTTTGGCAAAAATAAAAGTGTTACCCCCTAGAGGTCTCTTTTTTGCAGTACTGCCATCCAGGATTGGAAAAAAACTTGTATTCACATTATGTCATGTGTGCACTAAAGATAAAGTTCAGACACCATGCACACACAATGATGAACAAAGGGCACTAACTGGTACTGTACCGTGGAACTAAACGTGGTGCTGGAAAAAGGGTAGAAGATCTTAAAAATTTATGAAGTGTGGCATTTTAGAGAGTCAGCAACAGAACTGTTTGCAGACTACATCAAACTGCATCTGAAAGGCAAGCAAGAGGCATCTGATTTCCCTTCATGGGTAAAAAATGAAGCCGATAATGTCAGGTACAAACAGCAGTATTTTGAAATACAAAATGTGCAATTGAACCCCACTGACATCATTGTTAACCCTGCAAGGAGACAGATATCTAAACTGTTTTTAAATTCTCTTTGGGGTAAATTTGGACAGAGCATTAATTTGCCCACCACCAGTTTAGCATCAGACCCTGATGAGCTTTTCCAGTACAGTATGTGTTTGCCCCTATTATGACGTGGCTTCATGCTGTTTCATCGATGATGAAACAGTGTGTTTATGCTGGAAATATACCAAAGACCACTACCCAAATTTTAACAACATCAACATATTCATTGATAGTTTCACCACTACATATGCCAGATTGGAACTCTACAAACTGCTACATAAATTACAGTACAGGTGCCTGTATCAAGACAGACTCTGTCATTTTTGTGTCTAGACCGGGTGACTGGAACCCCTCTCTAGGTGACTATTTAGGGGAATTGACTAGTGAGCTTCCTCCAGATGAGCACATTACTGAGTTTGCATCTACAGGTCCCAAGATGTATATGTAGCAGTCCAGAGGGCGAATTGTCTTTAATCATCTTTGGGAGGCAGTATAGTGCAGTGGTTTAAGGCTCTGAGCTGCAAATCTGGTGACATCCAGCAGACCAGACCTGGGTTTGAATCCCACAGCTTCCACTTGCATACTGTGTGACCCTGAGCAAGTCATTTAACTTCCCTGTGCTCCAAGGTCGCTCCTGTAAAAAAGCTTTCAGCTTAGTGTGCTAATCCTGAATAAACAACTAAATTAAAAAAAAATAAAGAGAAAGGCTTTACCCTTAATGTAGACAACTGTGAACACATTAATTCTGACAGCTCACAATATCTGGTTTTTGATTACTCAGGGTCACAGACATCTAAAGAATCACAGTGAGGCAACCCAGCATAGTCAGAAACAAAAAGCAGTGGTCCTCTGAAACAAGAACGCTGTCCAAGACCCAGAGAGTAGTTTATGAAAAACAAGTTTTACAGTCAGATTTCAGAACACTTCCTTATGGGTACTGAGGACTGAAAATGGATATCAGGTTGCAGATTCCCTTTTCTTGTCTGTTGGTCGGCCCATCTAATAGTGGGAAAAGCTTCTTCATAAAGCAGTTCTTGGAAAATTATGATATCACTTTATCACATAAATCTGAAATTACTGTCAGATTTTACAGCTGTAGGCAACCTTTGTACAATGAACTGATGTTAAAGTTTCCACAGATTAAATTTGTAGAGGGGCTACCAGCATCATATACTGACGATAATCTCTTACCCCTGGGGAAGGCGAATTTTGTTGTTATAGATTATTTAATGGACTCTAGTCTGTCAAAACAGTGAAGCTGGATATGAGTTTACCAAGTACAGCCATCATAAACAGTTAACGATATTTCTAATTGTACAGAATGTATTTTGTCAAGGCAAGAAAAGCTGGACCATCACTCTTAATGCCAAATATATGATCCTGTTTAAAAATCCATGAGGCAAGCTGCAGATACAAATACTGACCAGACAGATGTACCCCGGTCAGACCAAATTTTTTTTAGAAGCTTCTGAAGATGCCACAAAAAACCTTACGGCTATTTATTGGTTGATGTAAGAGCCGGTATGCCAGATGAATACAAGCTGCGCAGTGGGTTGTTTTCCACCTGACTGGCTTGTGACGTACGTCTTTAAAAAAACATATTCTGGTTTTAGAAATACATGATGCTGTTGTCATTATTTTATTTATTTATTTATTTGCTATTGTTAACCGGGTAAGCACACTAATTATGCCAAAAGACTGCAGAGAAACCACTCTGTTTTAAAGTTACTTGTCAGAGGACCTCCTTATTTAAGAAAAGCTATTTTGTGCTCAGCCTCTCATGTCCTGATATCCGCCATTGTGGAGGTTGCTTTAAACACCCTGAAAGGAAATATATCATTCTTGGCTAATCAGATAGCTTTTCTGAAAAAAAGGGGTATCATAGTATTATAGTATCATAGTAAAAGTCAGCAGACTAGGCCCCATGGTCTATTGTGTCTGCTCAGAAGCTAGCCCCCTACTGGGAGCTCACTCCTCCACCCCCCTCAGCCCCAGAAGTAGCACTCCCTGGCCTCATCTTCCCCCTGTACCTATCCCAACCCTTCTTGAATCCTTCCACAAGGCTTCTGGGCAGTGCGTTCCATAGTTCCACCACCCTGTCTGTGAAGAAGTGTCTCCTGCACTCCCCCCTGTACTACCCCCTTCTAACTTCCACTCATGCCCCCTGGTAGTTCCCGCCTTCTTAAGCCTGAACACGTCCCTGGCTCCACCCTTATTTATCCCCTTTACATACTTGAAAGTCTCTATCATGTCCCCTTTGTCCCTCCCCCTCTCCAATGCCTACAGATTGAGTTCATCCAGTTTCTCATCATAGGTTCTACCCTCCATGCCTGAATCATCCTGGTCACCCTCCTCTGGACTGTCTCCAGCAGTGCTATGTCCCTCTTAAGATGGAGTCTCCAGAACTGCACACAGTACTCAAGATGCGGCCTAACCGGGGCATTATAGAGAGGGAGGATCACCTCCCTCCTCCTGGAGGTAATCCCCCTGTTTGCATTTGCTGCAGCTCTGTGGCAGTTCTCTATGTTATTCATTTTGCTGTCCACCACTATCCCTAAGTCCCTCTCACCCAATGTGACTTGCAGTGTGGTCCCCCCAGGGTGCATGCATGTCCCAGGTTTCTGACCCCCAGATGCGGCACCCTACATTTCCTGCATTGAACTTCAATCCCCACTTCCTTGCCAACCCCCCAGGGTATCCAGATCCCCTGGCATGGCCTCTCTCCCCTCCTGCCTGTCTGCCAGTGCTCCCAGTTTTGAGTCATCTGCAAAGAGACTCAGCCTACTCATAATACCCCACCCTATGTCCGAGACATAGGAATTGAACAGGAGTGACCCCAGGACCGAACCCTGGGGGAACCCACTAATGAACCTCTTGGGGGAGGAGACTATCCCTCCAACCACCACTTGCTGTATTCACCCTGTAAGTCAGTTTTCCACCCACCTGAGCAACTGCCCCACACCATCCCCCCATCTTTGTTAGTAGGCCATTGTTGGGTACTTTCGTGATTTTTTTTTGCAAAAGTGTCGCAAATCACGACACTACTTTGCAACACTATGGCCAAAATGACAGGAATTGTTTGCCACCATGCTGCAAAAGAATGGTTTGGTCTTTTGGGCTGAAATTTGGAGGGAAGAAAGCCAACATCTCACAGATGTGCCTTTTTGTGGTTTGGTGAAAAAATATTGCAGGGATGAAAAAGTTATGGTACTCCGGAGTTGACGCTTTTTCCCATAGATTAACATTGCGGCATCCACCGTGCCTTTCGAGGCCCATATCTCGAAAATGGTGCGAGATATGGACTTTTCATTGGAAGAATGCTTAGCACCTCAGGGGGCTAAGCATTCAATGCAAACCTAGCCAGGAAAGTCATGACTCTTATGAAATTTAAATTTAAATTTTTTCTCTACGTTGAATGGTTCCTGAGATATAAGCAATTTAGTATTCCAAGAGCTCATTTTCTGGTCCCAGGCCCATTATTATGCATACGTTCTTTGTAGTCACAGTGTTACTCTATGCAGCTTTTGGAGAAAACTAGGATGTGTGCTCCAGTTACTGTTACACACAGAGTTTCCACTAGGGTTTCCGTACCCATTTGCGTTAGCATTCCCGTGTACGCCACCTTGTGAGTTATCCTTTGCGTTTCTGTTTGCACTTGCGCTGTGTTACTCTTACCATTCCTGCTCACAGTACTGTTTCTGTTTGTGTTTTGCTTTGCATCACTGTACGCATTACCATATGTGTTTAAAGCCTGCCCCTTCCATTTGCGTTTCTCTCTTTTCGTTTTGCATCACCGTTGTTGTTACCGTTACCATTTGTGTTTCCAATTGCGTTCCCGTGCCTGTGCGCATCATGGTTTGCATTTCTGTACATGCTTGTGTTTCCATTTCTGTTTCCTTTGGTGTTATCGTTGCTGTTACCGATATCATTTGTGTTTACAATTGCGGTACCGTGACCGTGCACATTACAGTTTGCATTTCTGTATGCGCTTGTGTTCACGTTTCCATTTCTGTTTCCTTTGGCGTTATTGTTGCTGTCACCATTACCATCTGCATTTCCAATTGCAGTACCGTGACTGTGCATGTTACCAACTCTGTTTCTGTATGCATTTGCATCTCCGTTTGCGTCACTGTTCGCTTAGGTGTCACTTTGCACTTGCATTTCTATTAACATCTGCTTTACCATTTATGTTTGCATCACCATGTGCTTAACCGTTAGCGCTCGTGTTTGCATTGCAGTTACTGTTACTATGTCACAAACAATTATGTGGGTGCTCCCACCACCACCACATTCCATTCACTATTTATAGTCCTCGTTCTCAAAAAGAAGGGAAATTCATGGCAAAAAACTCCATTTAATGCATCAGTTAGGGTTGTTCCACAGTGACAAAATGAGGAAATTTGGTGTTAGGGTTGAAAGCCCCTGCAGCCCCCTAGCCTGCTCCCCTAACCAGCATCGGGGTGTGCGTTGGGGTTGTCGGTCCTAACTTTCACCCCATTCTCCTATACTCAGCTTGTTTACAATGTGATGGGGTAAGAGTTAAGGCCGATGACCCCAATGCACACCCTGGATGACGGCGTTAGGGGGCGGGCTGGGTAAGGGGGCTTTCAACCCAACACCAAATTTCCTGTGCCTTTGTTGCTGTAGAACAACCTTAACTGATGCATTAAACAGAGTTTCTTCATGATATATATATATATATATATATATATATATATATATATTTATAAAATATGTACCCGTAACACATAGTATGCATGCAATGATTACATAACCTTAAGGACACGATCTGGGGGCACCTCATCAACTTATCCCCCTAAACCACCACTGCACAGATTCTTCCTGTCAAGATCCTTCTTGGTGCACAAAATAAAGCCATCACAGTTGTCACAGTCTACATTCCACCGAGAGAGCAAGGTAATGGGCTTAACACAGTCCTGGAGTTTACCAAATCTCTCTCACCTGATTCAGAAACCATCCTCCTGGGTGACTTTAATATTAATTGGCCTGCTGCAGAGACATGGGCATACAGGGACTTGATAGTGGTAGCAAACCTTTCTCAGATGGTTAGCTCCCCAACCAGGACAAACTATAAGATGGGTACCAGCACCCTTCTGGATTAGATCATAACAAGCCATCCTGCCAGGATCACAAACAACACTGTCCTCCCTGACACACTTAGTGACCACTCCCCCGTCATCTGCTACTGGTCAAATAAATTCATCAAGCCCCCCCAAAACCATTACTAGCCGGGTTCTACCTAGAGATAAGCTACCTCATCTCAAAACCATCCTTCGTCAACAGGATTGGTCCCCAATTCTCACTGCAACCAATGTGAACACTGCACTGGAACACTTCATCAGGATCTTCAACCAAGCATGCAACATATTTGCATCCTTCAAGAAGCGCAAGGCCAAAACCCTATGTAACCCCTGGCTCACCAGAGACCTACTTAGATGACCAAAAGCTTGAGACCACCTTTAGGAGATTGCCAGAAACACAGGGAGACAAGTTGATATTGCTAACTATAAACATGCACAAAATGACTGCACCAACTATATCCGGGATACTAAGACCACCTATTTCCATAATGCTCTTACTAACTCACGAGGCAATGGTAAGGACTTCTGGAATAACATTAAAGAAGTCACCTGGAAGCAATCTAAATCACCCCCTCAGTACTCAGCATAAATGGTGAAACTACACTTGACCAGAAACTCATTGCTGATACATTCAGTGACACCTTCACAGACCTCAGTGCTGTACTCCCACAGGGTTTTTTAGATTAGGTGGTTCCCCTTGCCCCCCCAACCACCTCCAGCCACCCTCCCTTCTATTTTAAAGCAGTAAAAATGCATCAAGTCCACAGCTATGTTACGAAAGCTATTTACAACTCCAGAGCCAGCAGTGACTCCCTCAACCTCAAACTGCTATCACTCACACTTGAAGAAGTACTCCGACCACTGGCCAGGATTTTCAGCCTCTCCCTCAGCCTCAGCCAGTTCCCTGACTTATGGAAATCTGCCACGGTAACCCCAATTCATAAAAGTGGTGACAAAACAGCTGCTGAGAATTACCATCCAATTTCCATCCTACCTCCACTCTCCAAGGCCCTAGAATGGATTGTGTCAGACCAGATCACTGACTTCCTAGACAATTACAACATCCTATACAAGGATCAGCATGGCTTTAGAAAAGGTCATAGCACCTCCACGGCGCTACTTGAATTCACTGGTGCAATCCATCACTCACTCGATAACAGTCATCTTACTGGGTCTACCTTCATCAACTTAACTAAAGCCTTTGATACCATCAACCACAATTTCCTACTTGCCCAGCTTCAACTAGCAGGGCTCTCACCTAACTCGGTGAACTGGTTCAAAAGCTACTTAGACAACCGCTCTCAAAGAGTAAGAATTGCTGGCACACTCTCAGACCAAAGACCAGTCCAGTCCGGTGTCCCACAGGGCTCAATCTTGGGCCCCCTCCTTTTCAGCCTTTTTTTGAACTCACTGCCAGAATCCTGCCCTGAACAGATCCTACTCGATGCAGATGATGCTGTCATCCTGGCATCCCACCATGATCCAGTCCATCTACAATGTAACCTCCAACAGGCCTTCTCTGCAGTCGAAAACTGGTTCATAAAACACAGACTTATACTTAACCAGGAAAAAACAAAGACCATGATCTTCTGCAGCTCCCAAAACAAACACAAACAATATCAGCTCTCCATTAAAACCAAGCAAGGAATCACCCTCAAACAAGTTCATACATTCAAATACCTTGGCCTTACCCTCAACTGTAATCTCTCCTATGTCCCACACATCAATAACGTGGCAAAAGTAGCCAACACCAGGATGGGCCTACTATTCCAACATAGGAAACATCTAACCCCAGAAGCTCTGTCCATAGCTGTCCAGAGCTCCATCATCAGCATCATTGACTACGGTCTCATTATCTATGGACCTGCCACAACCTCATCTCTCAGGCGTGTTTCTACTTCCCTCAATCAAGCCTGCTTACTCATTACTGGTTCCCACCATCTCACCCACACCTGCGACCTCTACTCCAAAACAGGCTGGCTGCAACTGAACAACTGAATCAAATACCAAACCTGCATCACTGCTTAGAAAATCATGATGGGAAAGGCACCACCAGGAGTCAGCACCCTCCTCAAATCCAAAATCACCAGCCACAACACCAGGAGCTCTAAGCCCAAAATCCTTCAAATCCCTCGCTGCTGCACATTCTAAGGTCAAAGGTGATTTGCATACAGGGCTCCGAGTTGGCTGAATGAGTTCTCTAGTGACACCTCATCCACAGCAACACTTGGAGCATTAAAAAAAAGCTCCGCCACTCCATAACTGGCACCTCCACCTGTGCTTGCACCCGATAACATCTTCATTCCCTACGCTGCTTCTGACCGTATAGGTGTCAGTTTCTAACCTCCCTTCTTGCACTTACCTGTCCAATGCAACTTCTAATGCACTTGCCCTTTGTCTGTCCTGACAAGGCCCCTTGGCTGCCTCACCCTGACCCTCTACACCTATGCCTTCCCCTACCCTCAGCCCTCTCCCCTTCTTGCCCTCTTCCTCCTATTGTTTCTTGAGTTACTCATCGCTCAGTCTGATTTTGTCAAGCAAAGTTACTGTCTAAAACCATGTACCTGTAACTGTTTTATGTTTTAGTGTCTGTTACCCTGTAACCAGCATGACGTGGAACCTTTGTAAAAGAGCCTTGGCTCAAAGGTACTTTGTAATCCTAGACACAAATAAATGAATAAAGTAAATAATATCCTGTTTCTACACTACCAAATTCTTTCACATTCTACCATACCCACAGACAGTAACTTTTGAGCTTTGTTTCACACAAGCAAGGGCTTCATCCACTTTCCCCCCAGTGACAAGGTAGACATAAAACACACACATATGTGTCATGCACTAATCAAAATAATCATGGTGATTTTTGAGGGGTACTGTTGCAGAATCAAAAATGTTATTCACCTTACATATGTCTGTGTGTTTTTTTTTCATTGCATTGATATACATATGTAACAAAATTGGGGGCATACTTTTAATCACAGTCATTGTCCTTTCTGCCATGAAGGTGCTGCACTTTCACAGCATGCATTTAATGCATGGCACTTTCCAAAGTAAACAGGGTCCTTTATAATTAAGCAATAATGCCCTACAGGGTGTGTGTCGTGCTGTGATAACGTCACACCTCAAGTGGTTGGGCACAAGGCCGCAGGCCGAGTCTGTCCAACAACTTGAGGCATGATGTTATCCCAAACCACACACACCCTGGAGGGTATTATTGCTATTATACAATGGCTAATTGTTATATATAAAATACAAAAATAATTTTAAAGAATTTTTTTAGTGTGGAAAAATATTTTTGTTTCTTAAGAGGAGATGCAAAAAAAGAGGTCGTCTAGCTCATCATATAGCTCATCTCCAGGTTCACAGTGAGGCTGAGACTAGAGCGGTGATGTTGTGCTGGGATAACAGTACGGGGCCAGCCCAGGACTGACCAATCAAAGGCAAGCATTCTTTCTTGCCATTGCATAATGTCCTTTATCACACTACACATTGTAGCCATCAAAAGTGACTGGAATATTGGGAGCATGCTATTACATTCCATCTGAAAACACATAATACATGTTATACAGGTTAGCGTGTCACTTTTTATGTTGATTATGCGCATGCGCAAGAAACATATTGCGTCAGCTTTCTCCACAAACAGGTTGTGAAGGTGTGGCGCTGTTGTGCCCAATGCCACCACAGCCTGCAAAGGCTTGTCCCCCTTCCCCCAATTCCGTGGCATGCTGCTGCTGACACTAGTTCAGCCAGCATGCCACAACTTTCTAAAAAATCAACCGTTGCAATCAGGGACCGCCTCATCATTGCAGAGTCAGCTATCCGCTGCAATGAGGGAGAGACCCGTCATTGCAGGGTGGGATGTAAGACCCCTGATATTGTTTGTGAACATGGTGGTGGCTTGAAGCCATATTCACAAATAATATCTACCCCCCATGTTTATTTGCCAACAGAGGAGCCCACTCCCCATCAGCATAATGTAACATCCCCCCCACTTTTATTGTCTGCTGATGGGGTGCCCAATCCCCGTCGGCAGAAAGGAATCCCCCCTTTTGTTTTTTGCTGATGGGGTGCCCAATCCCCTGGCAGAAAATAATTCCCATTCTTTTTCATGTTGTTTGGTTGACGGGGTGCCTAATCTCTGGCCGGTGACAGCTGCCCCCCTAAAAAATAGATTCCCGTGGCATGCTGGGAGCCCACCCCAGCATGCCACATGCACTTTGATTGTTTGCCGATGGGGGTGCCCAATCCCCCACTGGCTACAGCTGCCCCCTCAAAGTAGGACTCTGGTGGCATGCTGGGAGCCCACCCCAGCATGCCACATGCCCCTGTAAAGTGAAAAATGGTCCTGTGATGTGTTTTTGTTTTTTTCCCTGAAAAAAAGGAAATGGTCCCTTGTAGTCTCCCTGCATCCCTCCCACAACCCACGCCCACCCCACTGGCGCACTCTACCTCCCACACTCCCCACCTCATACTTACCTCCGGAGCTTGGCACGACGATCTTCGGTGGACTGGGAACACATCTGCACTCTTCAAAGCCAACCATGAACTGAGGAAATGCCGGTAAGCTGTATAATGTAATAAATATGTTTTTTTCAACTTTAGTGCATATCTTGGGCATTTCTGGGAATTTTTGCACCAAATTTTCAACATGGGGTTTTTGGGGCCCCTTCTCATGAATTCTTGAGCTGTCATGGTGCTAATCAGGCCCTAAAGGTGGTTTCGCGGTCACTGTGCTGAATCACCCTTTGGGGCTGATTAACAAAATGACAGTGCCACTGTTTATGAGGTGGGCTCTCATAAAGCCTATGTTGCAAATTTGGTAGGAAAAATCCAAAAAATTACTGTTTTACGAGTGTGCATTGTGCAGTTGCTACATATGCTTGTAACTTCATGAATTTACAATATTTTCATGCCAGATTTTCAACACTGGCATTTTGTCACACCTCCTTGTGAGCAGTACAGCTGTCATTATTCACATCCTGGCCGAAATGTGGTTTCGCACTTCTAGTGCAGAATAGCACGGTCACTGTGGAAAATCAGTGTTCATGACAGATTAAGAAAATGACAGTGACATTGTTCATGAGTAGAGGTCCTAAAATGTCTATGTTGAAAATTTGGTAACAATACTCCATAAAATGACTGTGTTACGAGCGTGCATTGCGCAGTTGGCACTCACGCTCATAGCTTCACAAATTTATAAGATTTTCACTCCAGATTTTTGACATTGCCATTTTTCCAGACCTACTTATGAAAAGTACAGCTGTCATTTTTTCCATTCTGGCTAAAATGTGTTTTCGCACTTCCGATGCAGAATAGAGCAGTCGCTGTGGGAAATCGCTGTTTGGGACAGATTAAGAAAATGACAATGATACTGTTCATGAACAGAGGTCCTGAAATGCCTATGTTGAAAATTTGGTGATGATAGCCCATCAATTGACTGTGTCACAAGTGTGCATTGCGCAATTTCCACACACCCTTGTAACTTCACAGATTTGTAATATTGTCACACCAGATTTTCAATAGTGACATTTTTTCACACCTCCTTATAAGCAGTACAGCTGTCATTTTTCACATCCTGACTGAAATGTGTTTTCACAGTTCCGGCGCAGAATAACGTGGTCACTGTGGGAAATCAGTGTTCGGGACAGATTAAGAAAATGACAGTGGCACTGTTCATGAGTAGAGGTCCTAAAATCCCTATGTTGAAACTCTGGTGATGAAACTCCATAACTTGACTGTGTTACAAGTGTGCGTTGAACTGTTTCCACGTACCCCTGTAACTTCGCAACTTTGTAATACTGTCACGCCACATTTTCAACAGTGGCATTTTTTTCACAACTCCTTATGAACACTACAGCTGTCATTTTTTACATCTTGGCTAAAATATGTTTTTGCACTCCTGCCAGACAATAGTACAGTCACTCTGGGAAATCAGTGTCTGGGACAGATTAAGATCGACCGAGTGAGAGGGGGGAGTGACCGAGCTCAACTGAGGTCTGTCGGGACTGCTGCAGATTTGTTTGTGGGCAGACAAAGGCCCCAATACAGGATCCCAGTACAAAAGGGCAGCCTGCATCACTGGGAGAAACAGAACGAGAGAGCGAGTGAGGGAGGGTTAGTGAGCGAACTCACCAAAGCACTGTCAAGACTGCTGCAGGTTTCTTTGTGGGCAGAAAAAGGAGTCAGTACAGGTAGAGGCCCAGTACAAAAGGCCAGCCTGCAGCGGTGGGAGAAACAGTATGAGCGAGTGAGACAAGGGGACTTAGTGAGCTCAACAGAGCTCTATCAGGACTGCTGGGATTTCTTTGTGGGCAGAAAAAGGTGCCAACACAGGCAGGAGCCCCATACAAAAGTGCAGTCTGCGGCTCCAAGAGAAACAGAATGAGCGAGTGACAGAGCGGTAGTGAGCAAGCTCAACAGAGCTCTAGTGTGACTGCTGCAGATTTGTTTGTGAGCAGAAAAAGGCAGCAATGCGTGCAGGGGCCCAGTACAAAAGGGCAGCCTGCAGTGGCAGGAAAACCAGAATGAGCGAGTGAGTGAGCTCAACAGAGCTGTATTGTAACTGCTGCAAATTTCTTTGTGTGCATAAGAAGGCAGCAACGCAGGCAGGAGCCCAATAGAAAAGGGAAGCCTGCAGCACTGGCAGAACAGAATGAGTGAGTGAGAGAAGGGGAGTGAGTGAGTTCAACGGAGCTTTGCCGGGACTGCCATAACATGACTGTGTTACAAGCATGCGTTGAACTGTTTCCACGCAACCTTGTAACTTCGCAAATTTGCAATACTGTCACACCACATTTTCAACAGTGGCATTTTTTCACAACTCCTTATGAACACTACAGCTGTCATTTTTCACATCCAGCCTAAAATATGTTTTTGCACTCCTGCCGGATGATAGCACAGTCACTCTGGGAAATCAGTGTTTGGGACAGATTAAGATCGATTGAGTGAGAGGTGGGAGTGACTGAGCTCAACTGAGCTCTGTTGGGACTGCTGCGGATTTGTTTGCGGGCAGACAAAGGCCCCAACACAAGAGCCCAGTACAAAAGGGCAGCCTGCAGCACTGGGAGAAACAGAACGAGAGAGCGAGTGAGGGAGGGGGAGTGAGCAAATTCACTGAAGCGCTGTCAGGACTGCTGCGGATTTCTTTTATGGGCAGAAAAAGATGTCATTACAGACAGGGGCCCAGTACAAAAGGCCAGCCTGCAGTGGTGGGAGAAACAGTAAGAGCAAGTGAGACAAGGGGACTTAGTGAGCTCAACGGAGCTCTATCAGGATTGCTGGGATTTCTTTGTGGGCGGAAAAAGGTGCGAATGTAGGCAGCAGCCCTGTACAGAAGGGCAGCTTGCAGTGCCAGGACAAACAGACTGAGTGATGAGAGAGGGAGACTGAGCAACCTCAATGGAGCTCTGTCAGGATAGCTGTGGATTTCTTTGTGGACAGACAAAGGTGCCAACGCAGCCAGGAGCCCCATACAAAAGCGCAGTCTGCAGCACCAAGAGAAACAGTATGGGTGAGTGACAGAGTGGTAGTGAGAGAGCTCAACGGAGCTCTAGTGTGACTGCTGCTGATCTCTTTGTGGGCAGAAAATGCGGCAATGCAGGCAGGAGCCCAGTACAAAAGGCCAGCTTGCAGCCTGCAGAAACAGAAATGCAGAGTGACAGAGGGGAGCGGGGCAAGCCCAGTGGAGCTGCAGTCGGGATTGTTTCAGATTTCTTTCTGGCCAGAACAAGCCAATGCAGGTAGGGAGCCCAGTACAAAAGGGCAGCCTGCAGTGCCAGGGAGACACAGAACGAGCGAGTGAGGAGGGAGGGAGTCAGTGAGCTCAACAGGGCTTTGTTGGGACTGTTGCAGATTTGTTTATGGGCAGAAAAAGGCAGCAATGCATGCAGGGGCCCAGTACAAAAGGGCAGCTTGCAGTGGCAGGAAAACCAGAATGAGCGAGTGAGTAAGCTCAACAGAGCTGTATTATAACTGCTGCAAATTTGTTTGTGGGCATAAGAAGGCAGCAACACAGGCAGGAGCCCAGTAGAAAAGGGCAGCCTGCAGCGCCGGCAGAACAGAATGAGCGAGTGAGAGAAGGGGAATGAGTGAGCTCAATGGACCTTTGTCAGGACTGCTGCATATTTCTTTGTGGGCAGAAAAGGGCACCAACAGAGGCAGGAGCCCAGTACAAAAGGGCAGTCTGCAGCACCAAGGGAACCAGAATGAGTGTGTGCGACAGGGGGAGTGAGTGACCTCAACGGAGCTCTGTTGGGACAGCTGTGGCTTTCTTTGTGGGTAGGAAAAGCCACCAACACAGGCAGGAGCCCAGTACAAAAGGGCAACCTGCTGCGCCAAAAGAAACAGATTGAGTGATTGAGAAAGGGGGAGTGAGCCACCTCAATGGAGCTCTATCGGGACAGCTGCGGATTTCTTCCTCAGCAGAACAAGGTGCCAATGCAGGCAGCAGCCCAGTACAAAAGAGTAGCCTGCAGCACTGGGTCAAACAGACAGCCAGTGACAGAGGGCCACTGAGCAAGCGCAACAGACCAAAGCAATCAACATTCGGCATTGACAAATGCTTGCTTATTTAGGAAAAATGACTGCGAAATTCATAAGTGATACACTCTACAAAAATGTGATGAACACACATGATGCTTAGTGCTCTTTCAGTTCATGGAGCATCATAACAATTGAAGAAGCCACTTTCACAGAATGAGGGAGATCACTTTCTTTTCTCTGCTTTAAAGAAAACACACACATTGCTGCAACTACCAATATATACAGGCTACAAAGACATTCAGAATCTTCTACGAATCTAGGCACAATCACTGTAATATTTTCTAAAAGTGTCAACTCAATTCTTTCATATAGTTATCTATATTCTCCTAAGGGGGCATGTAACATCAGTTCCATGGCAGAAGGTAAGTCAGAAAGGGATGCTTCAAAGTCAGGCAGACTAAACACGGAATGATAGCAATAATGGCTTATGATCAGATACATAAGTCTTTGGACACTCTCTTTGCTTGCATCCCACATGCTTCTCTGCAAAATAAAATAAGAAGCTTTGAGTTCTACAACATTTGCATATAACCTGTAGCAGATCAGCAGTTAAATGAATTTTCACAACAAAAACAGAGTCCATAAATTTCTTTTTAGAAATGTAACAGAGTCCCTGAATTTCTTGTTAGAAAGTTTTTAAAGGAGCATTTACTGACTAGACGTCAGGCCTCCTTTCTAATCTCACCGTCCATCTGTTGTAACATATGTGTAAGTAAGCACATGAGGTCATCAGCTCATTTCACATAATTTAAAATATGACTTACAGATTCTATAGTTGTGTTGCTCATGCTTAAGCCCTGTTGTTTCATAGCTATTACTAAGATCACAGGCATTGGATGCCCTATATGTATGGCTTCAGAAACATTTTTGTATGCTTCTCTAACCATCAAGTCATCAAAGATGGACTGGCAGTATAGCCTAGAGGATAGAGGAATAAGGTGTGAATAAGCTTGATACATCCAGCAGACCAGACCTGAGTTTGATTCTCACAACCTCCACTTGCATATTGGGCGACTCTGAGTAAGTCACTTAAACGCCCAGTGCTCCCAAGTCACCCCTGAAAACAGGCACTTCTGCCTAGTGGGCCTTACCCGGTTGCCAAAGACTTAAAAAAAAAAAGATAAAAGTATGTTTTTTCTGACTAGGGTCATCTATCTCACACCCAGGACAAGCATTAACCATTTCACAATGTATCACCCTCTCTATAACTGTGACAATTACACCACGAATGTTATGGTAAATGTCTAACATATCATCCCTCACACATTTCATTAATAACCACATCTGTATCTTTCACACAGCAAATACAGTCAAGCAGTAGATTTGTGGAGACTCGAGTATCCATGCTGTTGGAATAAGACTGTAGCTCCATTCCATATCCATCACTCGGATAAAGCTAAAAGAAAACAACACTGGTCCTTTTACTCAGTAAGTTCCAGTTCATGTGCTAACTCATCTGTTCAGTTACACTCTGCATGTTTCCACTCACATTTTCTTTAGTGTTTAAAATCAAAACATAAATTCACCTCCGCAATGCAAGAGGCTTTGCCATCTTTTCTTCTTCTTCTTCAGCCTGTTGCTTTTCTTATCTTTTCTTTTCTTAGCCTGCAGCTTGCTGGTCGTGGCAGTGTCACCATCTGCCTCTTGGGTGGCTGCTGCTTCTGCCTGTGTCTTGGCATCCTTATCTGACTCTCTCCATGTCACTCTCTGTTCTGGGCTTCATTTTTATGTCTTCCTCCGCACCAGATTCACACGCTAGCTCTTCTTCAAAGGCTTGCAGTTGTGCCTCTTTGGTAGGAGTATCAGGATCAGCTTTTGCTTTTTCTGATTAACCCAACTGTGCAGCGAGATTTCTTTTTATGTTATAAATCCTTCCACTGGCCAAGATTCAGATTGGACAGTCTTTTTCACACTTTATGTAGTGCACGTACATGGGTTTGGGCCTGATGAGCATCTTCTCTTCTGGCTTTTCATCTTCTGGCTGTTCATTTGGTGGCGTGACAGTCTGTTCCATGACTGTAATGTTAGTTTGAGATGCTGTGTTCTTGGCCATCTTCTTAATTCACTTGGATAATCAGCTCAAATTCTATAACACAGATTCAACGAAGCTCCGAAAGCTATTCTGGCACATCTCCAACCAGGGATTTATATAAGACCCCTGCCAGATGAACTTTGCTATGTGACTATCACATGGGATGAGCTCAAGGTTTCTAGAAGAGAGCCCCCATTGATAAATATTACTGATGTCCTGTCTTGCGATATGTACAAGAGAGACCCTCATTGATCCAGTATGGTGATGTCATCTCTCATGACAAGCCACATGTTAAAACACACCAGCCTGCATAGCAGGAGCCTATTAATATCAACTATCCTCTATGTGACTATCACATGGGATGAGCTCAAGGTTTCTAGAAGAGAGCCCCCTACTGATGAATATAGTTATGTCATGTCTTATGACAAGCCACACTTTGAACACATTAGCCTGCATAGAAGTCCCATTGATGACTATAGTTATGTCATGTCTTATGGTGCATAGAATGACTAGTATGTAATTTTTATACTCTAAAGTTGGGCAGGGCATTTTTAATAGGAACTTCACTGCATTTTCTTACATTTTTCAAAGAGTATAAAAGTCTCTATGAAGCAGTCTACTGGTTTTTCAGTTTTACATAGGTACTGCAGAGCATGTTTTGTTGCTTTCTGGAGGTTAGAACCTTCTTAAATACTTTCACCAGTACCATAAGTATATATTTAATAGAAATATGTGATTTTGATAAGCAGCGATCTTGTAAATGACCTTTTCAAAGGAAACAGAAAAATATGTTTAGTTTCTGACATCAAAATACCAGAATTCTGATGCATTCATTTTAAAGAAAAAATATGTAGAGAGTATGTCTGTTTTTTAATCAGACTTTAGGATTTGAAGCATTTTACTTAGAATAATCACCATTGCAAAATCAGCTTCAGAGCTGGACACACACGCACACACACACACTGTCTCTGCTTTTAAAGTTAGAACTCATGTTCTATTTCACATTAAAAAAGAAATCTCCGTTTTTTCATAAATACTTAAAATGCATTGTGTTAAAAGAACTTCTTTAGATGGTCACGTGACAGCCATGGTTTGAATGACAGCCTAATCATGGTGTGGCATGTCCCAACAGCAAACATCTGGAAATTATATAATTTGAAATAAGTGGCAACAAAACCCATGTGTGGAAATCAACTCAAGGAAAATCTATAGTACATTTGGGTGAAAACAGTATGGAAATCGGTAGATCCATTCAGTTTCTACTGGTACCTGATTCTTTTCTGTCAAACTGGTAGGTATGGATACCACAAGTTTAAATGCTGACAGTGCTTTGGGAGGTCATACAGACAACTCTGCATACACTCAAGGTGTTGAAATGGCACAAATTGAAAACATGCTTCATGCCATGACACTAAATCAGGACATAATAGAAGCTGAAATATGCAGTATTAAGGTTATGGTTAACTCTATGAATAAAAGCCTAGAAAGTCTTGCCCACAGATTGACTGAAGCAAAAAGCAGAATGGCTACAGTTGAAGAAACTGTCAGTAGACTGGATGACTATATAGAATTTTACCATTCTCAGATTTCTTTAATGTAGCAAAACATTGATGATTTAGAAAATAGGGGTTGGTGAAATAATCTTCACTTTATAGGAATACCAGAAGGTGCCAAGGGTCACAAAATGTTTAACTTTTCACAGGACTTCATCTCAAACATTTTACAACATACTGTAAATGGGGTCTGTCACTGGAAGCAGAAAGGGCACACAGGTCTTTAGCTCCTAAGCCAAAGCAGCCCCACCCACAAGACCAGTACTTGCTTATTTTCTGAGGTCACAGTTAAAGAGGAACTTCTGAGACTAGCCAGGGAAAAAAGAGCCCTTATTTGGAATGATCATAGAAGCCACATATTTCAGGACTACTCTGCAGAAGATGTAACACAAAGAAAGGAATTTACAGAGATCGGGGTGTTCTTCAACAGATGAGGATTCCATATAGGATAAATTATCCTGCAACCTTGCTGATTACTGTGAATGGGGGCACATACATTTAAGGACACATCCTCTGCTTGGGATTTTATAAACAATAGACTAAAGAGAAATACTGACAATGGCATACATTTTGAAACCAACAGACGTTCTGAAGTGGAATCATCACACTCTGCTATGGCAACACCCAGAGAATTCAAAACTTCACAAGATTTTCTCAGTACAGAACTTACCGGAGATAGCGCAGAAGAAGGATTGGCAGGGCATTAGCAGAAAATGCAAAGGTTTGGTAATAGAGTGGCACAGAGAACATCATAAGGGCTCCACATTTATCTCCAAAGGCCCACAGGGGAAAAAAATAACTTCTGTACCGAAACTCTGCAATGCTCATTTCTCCTTACAAGCTGGGAACACTGACTTCCTGTCCTGGGGCAATATGGAAGAGGAACCAATTGCAGATGAGCATACAGCCAACCAATCACAGAAAAGTTCACTGTCTCACCCGGATGAACTCCCCCAACATAATGCACTGTCTCAGGGAATGTCTGATTCTATAAATGCTGGCTGAATTCTCCTTTAAACCAAAGCTTTCAATGGAAGGTTGTCCTTATTGTGGCAGGCAAGCCACTTAATCATATATTCAGCATTCCGTCTGCAGTATTGTTACTCTTTACTCTAAGCAAGGAGATGCCTGTTGGATCATGTGTTTGGGTGCTGGACTGTCATCAGATATAGCTGTGCATGAGATTAATTAATGCTGCAAATTTGGTTTCAGCTGGAAATTCAGTCATTCCTTGTTACAGCATGGATGTCATTATTTTTAGTTGTCTCTGAAGTAATATGCAATAGTAACTGTTAAATAAGTGAAGCTATTACCCTAACATTATACCACTGATAATGTAATTTGGCACAAGTTTTACTGCTCTTGAGCTCTATAGAGAGTGGAATAATCTTATTGAGACAGTATATAGTAACGACCCTTAGACTCTTTTTTTCCCCATTTACTAACCTTACTTTAAGTGTTGTAAAACTTTTCTAATCTAAGTCTTAAGAACTAGCTGTGCTCACAAGATCCTTTACTTCTTGACCCTCATTTTATTCCGTATTCTTACCTTTGCTACTGTATGTTCCCTCACCCACACACACCCCTGGCTTTATTCTCTCCTTTTTGGTTTTAGATAACTTAATTTGGCTCTTTTTTTGTGTGTGTGTTTTATATATATATATTAAAGATAAATGGATGTTGACTTATAAAGGCAGATTCAGGTTTAAACAGTTCGCAGCAGAATGGTGATCCTTGAGTTAATATGGGCCTAATGGTGGCTGCTGGCAAATAGCTGAATGAGCGGCATGTGGGGGCCAATCACCTTTTAACTGTGTCTCCTTAGAGAAGCTTAAAGGTCTAACACCTGTCAGTGCTTCCTAGCCTTTGGGATGTTTGACTGCTGACAACTGCTACCTGGCTTATTTAAGTCATTAAAGTTATTAAATATAGACTTGATATAATCCAAATATGTGTATGGTTATTTTATCCCCCCCCCCGAGCTTCTCTATCTTTTTCAATTAACACTATCTTACAAGGCAGATACTAGGTCTATAGCTGCTAGTCACTTTATGGTTATTTCTCACTCTGTTCAGCTATAGGAATAAGTGGATATAGTTGCCATCACCGGATTTCTTACTTGATATATAATGAAGGGTTTAGATACTTTCAACCCTGTACATGTTAGCTGCCGGGGATTCAGTGTAACCACTACCTTATGGGAAAGCACAAGGTGCATGACGAGGGTCTGGATACCTGTGCCATTGGGTATACCCAGGCTTATGGTTCTCGCGGGCCTGATCTGGTAGACCAGATAGGAGAACTGTACATACTACCCTATAGGGGGAGTGTACAGTCTAGCGTTGCCTTACTTTTGCTTGTTCTAGTTCATACTATTCTTCACCAATCGCTAATTTGGAATGTTAAGAGCCGCTTAATTAGGCCTTAGTGTTTGAGAGTAAGTTTTATTTCTAATTTGGTACCAATTGATTTATTGCTGCATTGTTACTTCATATTAATAGATTATTGCTATATATAGTTCATTTATGCTACCGTGTGTCTCACATTTAACTCACAGGATTTTCTAACCATTTTTTCAATTGATTTTCCTCATACCTCTGGTATGTAGAGCCAATATATTGCATACATCATAGGGAAGGCCAAAATAAACCAAGGTAATAGTGCTACTTTATCAAAATTCTGGATAATTTTAGTCATGATGAGTAATCTACAAGCTAATGCTAAATTTGTTTTCTGGAATGTCAAAGGTCTAGGCTCCCCAATAAAGAGAAAACAGGTGCTTGCTTCACTTAAACTTAGAATGGATGTTGCCATTTTATAAGAAACACACTTACTTCCAGATGAAGCTGAGAAGCTTTAGAGGTCTTGGGTGGGGGAGGCATTCCATAATGCAATCAGTAAAAAAAAAATAAAGGCCTAAGTATCCTGATTAATAAAAAAAAGCACATTTTAAAGTAGCCTTTCACAAGACTGACATGATTGGTAGATGGCAGATACTGAGTGGGACCTTTGATGGTATAGAACTAACCTTTTGCAACATCTATGCACCTAATCCTGAATCAAGCTCTTTCTACCTAGACTTATTTGATGAACTTAGTAAACTTAATAGTACAAACATCATTCTATGGGAAGACTTCAACTTGGTGCCAAATAGAAGCAACCCAGGATTACGGGAGTCCAGTAAAAAAGCTAGGAAGATCTTAAAAGACAGAATGATAGATTTGGGACTTACGGATGCCTAGAGGGTAATATACCCAGATAGAAAAGATTATACATTTTATTCTAATAGGCATAATTCTTACAGTTGGATAGACATGTTGCTGATCTCAAAAAAACTGGTTAATAGTCTAGTTAGGGCTGACATTGGTTCAATCATAATCTCCAACCATGCCCCGTTATGTTAAATTTAGACCCCGACATAGACAAGCCATTCCACTGGAGATTTAACTGTTCTCTCTTAAATGATGCAGAGTTTGGCCCTTGGTTAAGTGAGGAGACTAAGCAATTTTTTTACTATTAATAACAATATGGAAACTAGTTTTGACACAGTCTGGGAGGCCTACAAGGCCTATATTAGAGGTAGAATTTGGAGCTTCACCTCTCACAAGAAGAAAGAGAAGGGGAGAAGCCTTACAAAAGAAAGAAAAGGAGCTACAAGAACTGGAGAGATTACACAAGCAAACAAAGGTCCTAAGAATAATTTACTTAAGAAATGAATTCTGTTACATTATGAAATAAATAAAATCCACACTGACAAAGCTGAATATACCTTATTGCGCACACAACAGAATTATGGGGAATCTGGCGAAAAGGCTGGCAGGTTGCTTGCTTATAGACTCAAACAGATACAGAACAGGAACTTCATACAGGGCATAAGGAATCACTCTAATTCGGTGTTTACTATTAATAAGGATATAAATAGAGTATTTCTACAATTCTACAAAGGCCTATATGCGAGTAAATACAGTGTTCAGATAATATACAGGATTTTTTAGCTAAGGCTAAACTTCCACAAATCTCAGAAACACATAAAAAGAACTTAAGTAAACCTATTGCAATAAACGAGATAAGGGAAGCCATTACAGATTTTTCAAAGGGCAAGACACCAGGTTCAGATGGGCTACCTGCTGAAGTATACTCTTTACTAAAAGATGATTTGACACCAGTACTACAGAGGGTTTATATTGAAATGGAGGAGAAGGGTACTATGACCCCAACAATTTCAGAAGCCCTAATTATTGTATTACTTAAGAAAGGGAAAGATCCACTAGACCCTGCAAGTTACTATCCAGTTGCATTACTTAATGTGGATTACATTATATGGGCTAAGATTCTAGCAACTAGGTTACAACAGACCCTGATCCAGTACACATACAGAGATCAAGTACAAAATCCAAACTGAGATAACTGCTCTCAACCTTAGCCAAACCATTGCGGAACCCACACGCTCAAACCATAAGTCCAGAAACCACTCCCTCCTAGACTGGGCACTTACATCCCACCCACACCGAGTCATCAGTTCAGGCCTCCTTCCTGATTCCATTAGTGACCACCACCTAATCTACTTGGTCCGCAAAATCCAAAGAGTTAAATCCCCTCCCAAATTTATATTCCAACTGTCATACAAATCCCTCAACCTCTCTCCCCTCCTGTAAGATCTATTTCACTCTAATTGGGACCCTAGCTCAAGCTGCATTAATATGGATTCTGCCCTTACGCACTTTCAGAACACCTTCCTCACCGCCTGGGACAAACATGCCCACCTGTGCCAGGCTAGAGGCCGTGGGTCTCACCTACCCTGGATATCCCCTGAGCTAATAGCTTGCCAACAAGCCCATGACAAGGCCTGGCGAAATTACAAATCCAAGCTCCTCCCAGGCGACTATATCACCTACCGCATGCTCCGCAAAAAGTGCACAAAGACCATCCGCTTAGCTAAGGCTGAATATTTTAACAACACCCTAAATGCAAATCTTGGGAGACCTTCTAAATTCTGTAAAGTCATTAACTCCCTTTTCTCCCCCCAAACAGCAAATCATCCACCTCTCCTCCTCGACCAAGGCACTCTCCTCTCCGACCCCCTGAAGGTAGCCTTTGAGTTTAATTCATATTTCACTACTTGTGCCATGGCCCTCCTAGATTCCCTACCTCCTGCAACCACACCCACTCCCCAGACATCTATCCCCCTACTGCCTGGTAGAAACCCCTTTTCCTTCAGACACATCTCCCCCAACGAAACCCTAGATGCCCTTCACCCCCTGAACCCCTTCAAAGGCAAATTCCCTGATGGTCTCGATAACAAACTCCTCTTCTTATCTTCCCCCGCCATTGCTATTCCTCTCGTGACCCTACTAAATCTTTCATTCATCACCGAGTCACTCCCCTCCAAATGGAAGCATGCCACTGTCCTACCGCTACCAAAAGGTGGTGATCCTACCTCCACAACTAACTACCGTCCCATCTCCCTACTCCCTACCCTCACCAAACTCCAGGAACACCTAGTGCTATCACAACTCTCCCACATTCTCTCAGAAACTAATTTCGTCACTCCATTTCAGTCCGGTTTCAGAAAGCACCACTCTACCACCTCCTCCCTACTTAGACTCATGGACTCCATCCTCACTGGGATGGACAAAGAGCTAATCACTGCTGCTATTTTCATTGACATAACAAAAGCCTTCGACATGGTATCCCATTCTCTCCTACTATCCTGCCTATCAGGGGCTGGGTTAGCAGCATCCGACACAAACTGGTTCAGTGCCTACCTACAAAATAGAACCCAAGCTACTAAAATAGCTGACTACACCTCCCCCCATCACCACCGGTGTTCCCCAATGCTCAGTTCTTGGTCCCATCCTCTTCTCTATCCTTCTAAATGATCTGTCTAACTCTTGCTCCACTACTGCAATCCACATGTATGCTGACGACACGGTCCTCTTTACCTCCAGCCAGACCCACGAAGAAGTCATCTCTAAACTTCAAACCGATTTCAACAAAATCCAACACTGGTTCAACACCAACCAACTCTCCCTAAATGCCAAGAAAACTGTCTCTATGTCTTTTGGTACTAGACAGAGTCTATCCAGACTCACCTCCCCTCGGATCTTCCGTAGCCTAAATAACACCATCTTTGATGAAGTGCCCTCCTTCAGGTATCTAGGGCTTTGGTTTGATTGCCATCTCTCCTTTTCCACACACGTGGATGCCAACATTTTAAAACTGTGCCCAAAACTTGGTGCCCTCTATAGAAACCGCACTAATCTCCCGCTACCTGTCAGACATGAATTAGTCCAGAAAATGATTCTACCCTCCTTCGACTACTGTGATGTCATTTACAGTTCTGCCTCTAAGACCACCCTAGCCAGACTGGACCCCCTCTTTAATGCTTTCTGCCACTTTGCCCTCGATGCCCTCCCGCTCCCATCACTGCTCGCTCTACCATTCCCTGGCCCTGCCATCCCTGAGTAACTGGTGCCTACTTCACAGTGTTAAATTCATTTCCAACTTCTGGCTCAGCTCCCTCCCTACCTTGTATCCTCCCTATCTTCCCCATCTACCCCCACCCAAGCCTTCAGGTCTACTGACACTAAGCTATTAGTCATCCCTCACTGAAGGACCACTGCAGGCCAATCGGCCTTCTCTTACCTCGTCCCTAAACTCTGGAATGGCCTGATGGCCCAGATCCACAATTCTTCATCCAAACACTCCCTATCCTCTGTCCTCACTAACTTCCTTGCACCAAATTGTAACTGCCCCGACCATCCCCCACTGATAGATTCTCTTCCCCATCCCCCTTTGCACCTGACCAGTGGCTCGGCCTTCACCAAATTGTCTGGCTTATACACTGCCCTACACATTTACACTCTTACTCACTCTTATTCACTTCTACTATCTCCCTTCCCTTCCCCCTCCTTCCTAAATAACCTACACTCTTCAGTCTTACTCACTGCTACTATCTCCCTTCTCCTTCCCCCACCTCACCTAAAGCACCCCCTACACACCTAGTGTTTACTAGTCCACCCCTCCTTTACCCCCTATCTTCACTCCAATTCCTACTGCCAACTTGGTGCATCTTGCTTCAGCTCAAGTTCTCTTACTGGCACTTATGTAATTCATGTATTGCCTTGATGTGTACCCATGTTATGTATACCACTGTCCTTGATGATCATGTTTTGTACTGTTCTCCTTATGTAACAAGTTCAAATGTAATCCCACCCAACTATGTTCATTATCTGTATTGCTCTACTCCTAATTTCTACTGTAGTATGTATACCATCCTCCATTGTAACCCCCCCAGGTAGCACCATGAGATGAGCATCTTTTTGCTAAGTGTGCCTTTCCTGGTGGAACAGTTTCAATAAATAAATTATTAGGGGTCATTCAGGTTTTGAAACTGTAAGAAGAATTATATCAACAATTTGGTCAGCCTCACATACCCAAGATAGTTCAATTTTACTGTCCCTTGATGCACATAAGGCATTTGACGCTACATAATAGCACTATGTACATGAGGTCCTGCAGGCCTATGGTTAAGGGACCAATTTTATCACTAGAATTGCCTTATGATACCAGATGCATACTGCAAAAGTGTGCATGAATAAAATTGTCTCTACCAAATTTACGTTGTGTCAAGGTACTAGACAAGGTTGCCCTCTCTCACTCTTTCTATTTATCTTAGCCTTGGAACCTTTGTTGTGTCATATTAGACAGAATAAGCTAATGTCTGGCATCCAGTTTCATAAGATGGAGCACAAAGTGGTTGCTTACGTGGATGACATGCTATTAACACTATCTAACTCTCATAAATCAATGGTCCCTACTATGGATTTATTGGGAGATTTTAAAATTATCTCTGGTCTAGAAATAAACTGGTCCAAATCAGAAATACTTTCACAGAAAGGTGACACGAATGACCTCACAAAACTGTATAATATGTATAATGTCAAATGGGGGGATCACATCACATACCTGGGTATTAAGATTGTACATAAATTAGAGCATTTGCTGGCCATTAACATGAAGCGTTTGCTAGAGGAGATGCAGACTAATCTGGATAAATGGGAAAAGCTTAATCTTTCTCTATGGGGCAAAGTTAATGCATTGAAGATGATAATTGCACCCAGAATGTTATGTTTGTTGCAGAACATTCCCATTAATATTGGTCAGTTTTGGTTCAAACGAATAGATGCAACAATAAGAAATTTCCTATGGGAAGGGAAGAGAGCCAGAATCAGTCTAGATAAACTTAAAAAAAATGGCAAAATGGAGAGATGGGCCTTCCAGACTTTAAATTCTACCACCAGGCCTTTTTATTGAGCAATTATATCAATGGTTTTCAACCAGCAAAGACTTACCTGTAAGGGCCCAGTATGAAGCTACTCTAATAAGACCTTACTCTCTTTACCACTTATTGTTAGGCCTAAAACCACCAAGCATAACGTCATATCCATATCTAAATACTACCTCCAAGCCACTTATGTGGATTGGCAAATGCATGCAGTTACAATTATTTCCCAAAGAATATACCCCCTTGTGGAGAAACCCTGGCATCTCCCTAGGAGGGAAGGTTTTAGTTAATGAACATTGGAGGATCCGGGGAATTGAAATCTTAAGGGATATAATTAATCCAACAGACTAAGTACTTGGGTCATTCACAGAACTAAGAACTTGTATAAACCACCCTATACAGAATTCCACACATATTTACAACTTAGACATGCACTACAGGGTATTATAGATGCAAAACATATGTTTTACTCTTCTAAGGAGTTAACAAATTTGATTACCATGTTGAAAGGGAAAGGTGGCCAGGTAAAAGATATAAGCTAAGCATAGATATAGGATTAGACTTAAATGGAAACACTAACCAGCTATGGGGAGATAGAATGGGTTATAATTTATCTCAGTCAACATGGAAACTAATATGGTTTAACACATACACAACTAGTACAGATATGAAGGGTCGTTTATTCCAGTTTAGGATTCTGCATGATTGGTACTTCACTTCATTAAAGATGCATAGGTTAGGACTGATGGCTGATGACAAATGCTGGAAATGTGGCAAAACACAATACATGATTTGGAGCTGTCCAATAATTAAACCAACATGGGTAGTTATTGGGACAGTATGTAAACAAGTCCAAGGGTTGGATATTCCATTTGAACATGGAATTGTTATACTAGGAAATGCAGGGGACCTATATTGCAGTGTACTTAAGAAGAAATAGCTTTTGTTAGCTGCCTTAGGTTTTAAGAGACTAATATTAAGTCACTGGAAGGATAGAGATCCCCCCTACATTTGAGAAATGGGCCAAACATTTAATTAAATTGACACTGAATGAACGGATTAGTCAGTTGAACTTGGGAAAAATAGAGAAATATGAAGTCACTAGGGCCCCCTTCTTGACATGGCTGACAAAAGAGTAATAATTAATAGTGCATAATTAGAGTTAATCTTGTACATAGATGGAACTGTAATATTTGTATGTTGGTTTACAGATGTTTAGATTAGGTGAAGGTTTAGACATGTATTAATACTTCATGTATAGTACTTAAGTAACTTTAGAAAAGGATTATCTTAATGTGTAAGTTATGTCTAAGTAGTGTAAATCATTGAGCTTGTTTCATGATTTTATTCTATGTATGTTTATTCTTTTTGGAAAATAAATAAAATGTGTTTAAAAAAAAGAACTTTCTTACACAGTAGAGATAAATGTCCTTACAGTTCTCTGATCTTCAAAGTCCATTTCACAAAAAATCCCCTGAGTAAAAAGGCACTTTGCAGTCATCCCACAGATTGACAGGGGGGAGGTTGAGGGAGTGCCAAGTAGGTGATGGGTGCAAGGTAGGTAATGGTGGGGCAGGAGAGAGAGAAGGGGAGAGACTCAGGTTCAAGGTAGGTGATGGGTGCAAGGTAGGTAATGGTGGGGCAGGAGAGAGAGAAGGGGAGAGACTCAGGTTCAAGGTAGGTGATGGGTGCAAGATAGGTAGTGGAACAAGGTGGAAGGATGGGCGAGTTCATGCCAAGATGTTGTGGCAGGGGGTCAAGGGACAGAGGATGGACTCAAGTTCAAGTTAGGATGGGGTGGTTGAGGCTTTATTGGATGGAGGATGGACTCAGGTTCGAGCTAGGATGGGGTGGTTGAGGTTAGATTGGATGGAGGATGGACTTGGGGTTGAGCTAGGATGGGGTTGCGGAGGTTCATGGAGACTGGGGATGGAGGAGAAAGGGCATAGGGACATAGAATGGAGATGATGTGTCTTTTCCGGGTTAGAGAATATGTTGTTTCCTGCGTTTCATACATCACTGCCTGTGTTTCAGGCATGACGTCCCACATTTAAGGTGGGACTTCCTGCACAATATGGAGATGATTCTGATTGGTCCATTTTAGGCCATGCCCACCTGTCAAATGATGAGGCACATGCTGATTGGCTGAAATGCAATATTTGATGAGACATATGAAATGTATACTACTATTGTTCAGCGGTAAAAAATCAACAAGAATGAAAAGGTATTAGAAGGATATATGTGCTGGTTAGAAATGAAGGGGTTTAAAATGTAGAAAAATTTAATTGTTTAAATAACAATAAATGAAGGGTGGCAGGATTTTTTTTATCATACTACTGCAACATGGCTACTCGGCATTACTCGGTATTACTCAGTTGTTAAAAGTGGAAGAAGGCATATGCCCATTGAGACCACCTTCCCCACACCAGTGGGGTGTACATTTATTACCAGAAATGTTTTCAAAAGTTTCTAGGAGGAATGGTTATCTGGGTGTACTGTATCATGGTTACTGGAAGAGTTCCCCAATCCATTGTTTGTCACCCCATAATAACGTGCATTCAGAACCTGTTGACCAGTCAGGTCACAGGAAGAGTTCTATCCATGTTATAAGTGCCAATTAGGTGATGAAGCAGAAAATTATAAACAAAAGATTATGGCTGCATAAAGATGAACATAAAAGTAAAGTTAAAGTGAACCTGTGTCTTTCATTTTAAGATGCAAACAAGATGATATGGTTGGTTCTTCCTCTCCTTGAGCTGAGATAGTGATGTGACACACTGATGAGTCCTAACACAGATGAAGCAAGTGTGTGCACTCTGTAGCCTTTGCTTATTCTTTAGAAACCTTACGGAACAATTCAGTTCAGTTAACTTAAATCAATCTAACCTTAGTTCTTTCATGGTTCATTTCAATTTCATTTTATTGTTACACTTCTTAGGCTTGTGAGCTTGATTGCTCACTTTCATGTGTGACCAATGGTTAAAAGAAAAGAAAATACAGAGAATACATACATAGACATAGAAATTACAAAATATACAGGGACGACATTAACTGCATTTATTAAATGGGTGGGAAAATAGGTGAGAAATGTAAAACTTTTATCGGTTAAAAATAGTCATATGGGTATTAGTGCCTAGTAAACAGACCAACCTAGCACCAACCTACATATTCTTGACATATAGCCACATACAGTAAAATCAGAACTCACTGCCCATTATCTCCAGCCACTGAATATGGTGCCATATCTAAAATCAGATTAGTGAGGGAATGTGAAGTCTTAGATTTAGTGCCCAGTTCCTACCCCTGAGAGAACACTAGCTGGGAGAGCAAGGGCAGACCAGGAGGCAGTAGGCAGCAAGGGGACAAAGTTGCAAATGAGTGGAGACAGGCAACTATTATAAGTAAAGGCAGTTTTGTCTTGTGGTTCACAGCTGCAGCTGCAGTTGGAGCAGAGAGAGAGAGAGAGAGGCAACTAATATAAGTAAAAGCAGTTTTGACAGTGCTACAAAAACAAGTGTCGTTTAGCAAATTTGATGAGAGCACCTGAAAAAGTTATGCTAGCACCGAATGCATTTAACCTTGCGGTTCATGGTTGAGACTACAGTTAGAGTTAAGAAAAAAATGCTTGCAGTTTACTTTTGCATGAAACCCAATATCATACTGTAATGGAGTAAAGACATATTTTGTGGTTCAAGTATTCATGTAATAGTTACAAAAAATACATATTTCAACAGAAAAAAACATGTAGAACAAACACATGTAAAAAAAGTAAAGGAAATAATGTTTTTTTATAGAACTACTTTCCTAGGTGGCAGTATACAAGTAAAATAAAACCAAAACTAAGATATGTTTCCAAATATTTTTTTAATTAAAAATGGTTCATTTTAAAAGTGCAATAACCCACTCCAGGCCATGGGTGTATGGCGCATTAATGCACTTCCAGAGTGGTCGGAAGTCCCTCATCCTTTGGTCTCATGTCTCATCACAAACCCTGGGCATGCATTAATGCACCCCTACACCTATACACAAATGGCATGTCATAGGTTTTAGTTTGCCTGCAATCTAGCCAGCCAATTAAAGCTTCTTTTATTTGTATTTTTTTAAATGAGGATTTTTTTTTTTGCATACAGTAACTAAAAATGAAAAATTGTTAGTTGGTCTGAGAGGTACAATGGCATGGGTATAGGGGTGAGAGGGTGTGGGGTGACGATTATGTCATCTTTAAACCTGTAAAAGGAAAGCTAAAAGTAAGAAAACATTGGTCCTTTCAAATGGTGTCATTAAATTCTCAAAGCTGTGCTTAAGTTTATGCAGATCTTTTGGGTTTCTACATGAAGCGGGACTAAAATGATACATATTCAATTGTGTACCAGAACAGCTGCTCCTCCTCCTTCTTCATTATATGTGATCAGAGTCTGACTGCCTTCTTCATGTGACAAACACGGTCTGTGGTTCTTTTCATCTGATCCAAAGGCACAGAGCAGTAACAAACATAACCCCACTGCAAACAAAACAAAAACAGTTATAAAGTAATTTCAGTTATATGCTCTTATGTAATCATGGTAGCACTGAAATACACACTCAGAAAGGAAGTGTTAAATTTGACTACAAATTAATTAATTTTTAATACAGCAGTTAGTGTGGTATGGGAAACACAGTGTGCATTAAATTTCACACATGCAGTGTACTAACTAAGTGTAACACAGTGGTGTATAAATTGTTCAAGACACAAATGTGCAGGTTTTACTAACACTAGTGTGTTACATTTTTAACAAATTCATGTGCTACACTGTCCATATCAAATGTGTTATTTCAACACATAAGTGTGTTGAATTCTGAAGTATATTAATCTCAAATTGAATGGAAAACAAAAATCCTCCATGAATAAATTTAAATTTTAGTGTTAATAGACCTTGTCATATAAGCAGACAAATCTACATAGGTGATATACTTTTGTTAGAACTCATCAACATGTTGTATTTGCATCATAACCTATTGCTTGGCAGCCCTGTGGGTACTATGGGGGTCTTACTTTTTAATGTTATTGGAAGCCCATAGTAGAGAAGAGAACAACTACAAAAGTTAAGAACCCCAGAGCAAATTCCCTAGGAAAAAGGTTACCCTGGAACGGTATTGACAATGCAGCCAAATTAGAAAGAAAAACACAACTGCAAACATCAAATTAAGCAAAGCATCAAGTGAAGTTTCTGCAAATTGACATGAAGGAATTTACACTGGCTCAACTTTAAAAAAGTATATATTTTAAAATGTATAGAAACATTGTTAAAGCTGTTAAATGAAATAAAAATCACAATACTGCTTGCAAACACATTTTAAATAATTACTGTAATACAGCATTATACCATTTCTGGGCACAACTTATCAACTAAATTGTTATTTTTTTAAGACATTTGTGACTTTATATTACACACAGGGCTAGATATTCAAAACTTTGTCCCGGGGCTAAATTAGCACTGCCCAGCGGGCAAACTTAGCCCGGAGCACAAAGCAAGCCATATTCAAAAGGAATAGTCCAGGGCAAACAGCTTCTGAATATAGCATGGGAATGAGGCTGGGCAAGCTGGGCTGGGAGTGCAGGGCAAACCTAGCCCTGGAATAAGACAGCTCTGACTATGGCAACCAGGAAGTGCAAACCACAACAGGAACTCAATGCACAGCGATGTGAAGGTAGGTAGAGGTGAATTATGTGGCCAATGTGTATGCCAGCAAATGCGTGGACCCAGTACAGCTGCAGGCAGCAGCATATGTGAAAGTACAGTGTGCAAAGCTGTAAAATATTCCACAAACTGTTTGTGCAGCGCTAACACTTTTGCTCAGGACTAAACCGTTAGCCCAGTGCAAACACGTTTACCTGGTGCTAAACTTTACCATATTCAAAAGTGACATGCAAATGAGCTCACTTAGTAGTCTGTGGGCAAACATCCAGATTAGCATCTCATTATGCCCTAATTTGCATGCAGTTTGTGCCGGGCTAACTGTTTAGCCCTGCGCTGAACCTGCACAAACAGCTTGGGGAATATTATACAGTTTTGAACACTACGTCCACATGAGCTGCTGCCTGCAGCTGTACTGGGACAACACAGCATAGGCACATATGGTGGTGGTGCTGCATGCGACTGTCACGTTGTAGGTCATGCTACAGTGCACAGCAGACACTATAGTAGCAAGGGGGCCAGTAGTGTGTGGACACAGCAATGCCTATGGTGTGTAGGGAAGTGATGATGACTGCACTATACACAGTGACAGGCTCAACATGCAGGTGTTTACTGACAGTGGACATTACTGTTACGCTGTTGCGTGACCCACAGATGCTGCACCTCTGGCATGGGATGCTCACAGTGACATATACATGTTCGGTTTTGTGTGCTGTGGCAGTTGTACAGCTGTGCGGTATGAGGCGGGGGGGATATATTATCTGAAAGGCACACTGGTGTTGGGGTATTCCCAATACTGGCCCATGTGCACTGCATGATAAGTCCCACCCATACACTCTCCCCTCAACATCTTCCATGCCCACAGTGTTGCATGTCTGTGCTGGCATCTGTTGGTGTCCACAGAAGTGTGGTCCGTAGGTGTATACTGTATGGTCACACTGCCATCCTGTCCACTGGCGGCGGGGTCACCACTTACTGCCTGGCATGGCTGGGACTGGTGGCAGATGATGGCATCATTGTGATGCCATCAGTGAGCAGCATGTTTCCTCATTGTCTGTGATTTTCTATGTGTCATATTTATTTGTTCAGGTCACGCAAAACCTGCGCAAACACCTTGCAAAGCCATAGTGTTGCGCAAAGCTGATTGCCTAGGGTTAAGATATATAGAATAGTGGATGAGTGCCCATCCACAACAAGGCTGTGTTTCCATCAAGGGTGTTGATGACATCAGATAGACCTCGAGAGCGAAGCTCGAGAGGTCTCCATGATGTCATCAACTCCCAAGATGGGAAATACTGCCGAAGTTGTGGATGGGCGACCATCTACTATTTTATATAATATATGGTTTCCCAGCAATGTGTTTGTACCTTAACTGTTGCACACAGGCTAGATTCCCGTTCTCTGCACTTCAGTCCCCAATATTTCCAATACCCATCGCTGCAGTCCTGTTCCAAGTCCTGTCCCCAAAGATAACGGTCCTTTGCACAGAAGTCACACTCTGATCCAACAACTGTGCCAGTAATTTAAAAAATAACTGGAAAGTAACAGTTTGGATACACGGAACTGACTTTAGTAGTCCATGTCCAAACTGTGTCTATGAAGTATTTGGCTCACCCGACCACACCACTCGCTAACTACAGGCGCCATTTTAGAGTGAATTTTTTGAAAACAGCACTGTTGTAGCCAATTAGATGGCAGGTTAAGGGCAAAAAGTTGTTGTACTATCGATGTGACATCAGAACGATAGTACAACAAATTTTGTTGACCTTTGAACTGCCCTACAACAAGATTTGGAAAACCTTTGTTTTCCATACACAATACGCTCTAACCATATACTATAAACTTTTCCTGGGCGGTAATGTGCACCGTGCTAAGTGTCACATAAGTCGCAAAGCCACTTGTTTACGCCAGTCGCTGAATATGGTATTGCACCTGTATTCATGTCAGTTTGCCCTCGCATACATTATGATTTTGCTCGGCACTAATGCAGTGTGCCCGCGTTATTTGGCCTTTTGAATACAGCAGACCTGCTCTAATCCCATGCTAAACCTGCGCAAATGTTTTTTGGCCGGCACAATGTTTTGAATATCTGGCCCACACTGTGTTGAATAGTTATTTATAAATGAACAGTGTAAAAAATAACACTTATGAAGTGTCATTGTTTTACACTGTAATTGTGTAAATCACAGTTTTCATAAATATGACACAGTTGTGAGTTAATGTTACACACACTATGTTAAACTGTGATTTACACATTTACAGTGTAAAAAAATAACACTTCATTTCTTAGAGTGTACAAAACTGAAGACATCACTGTGCAAGAAAGACTTTTTAACCTGAAAAACCTTTTCAGGCTATAAATCACACTGCATTGTTTCAATCTACCAATCAGAAAAGAGAGTGGAGGAGCATATTACTACAGAAACAAGAAACAATCACTTTATACATGAAACCATAGGCAAAAATCTCAATTTCTTTGTGGAGGCGCTGCACCTAGCAATTTGATATGAATAAACATGGTGTTCGAATCAGACAACGTGGAATTTGTTTTTTTTTACTGGAATATCATCTTAGCACAGATGACTTCTTGGCATTAAATTATAATTCCACAGGTTACAGCTGGAAATGAGAGTATGTAATTTATCTCTACTTGCATATGGGGATAACATGCATTGCCTTAATTAAATAGACCTAGAATACCTATAAACTTAAATTAATATGCATAAAAGGCCTTGATGAGACCACGTCAAGAATGCTAAGTGAAGTTCTAGGCTACACAATACTAAAAAGAAACAGAAGTTATTGAGAGAGTGCAATGTGATTAAGTGTTGTGGCAGCCAGCTGACACAGAGGCAGAGCTACCGCTTGCAGTGCTGGTGATGTGGGTTCAGGAATAAGCTTGTGTTATTGAGGACTGGCTGGGGGGGGTGGAGGCTTGATCATCCCAGAAGATGCCCTCTTCTGGAAAGGGAGAGCAGATGGCCCTGCCACAAACTGCTACCTAGGTGACCACAGGTGGCAGTACACTTAGGGCAGATTTCTGTGGGGAAAAGGGATGCAAGTCCATGATGCACCTACGCACAAGCTTGTGCCACTATGCAGTCTGTCCCGCTAGGATCATATGACAGAACAGGGAAAGACCAGGTAGAGCAACAAGAGGGATTCAACCTTTGTTGGCCCCTTGTCGATGGTAGGTAGGACCCGCTCTCAGTGAAATCAGACCAAAATGTCAGTGATAGGGGAATACTGTCAAACCCTGCCATGGGGAATAAGCCATGGAAGAGGATGCTGGGATGGAGCAAAGTACCTTAGGAGATAGGCAGGTTTGGGGATCAAACCTGAGGGTAAGCTTGCACTTTAGTAGAAACACCTACCAACAATTAAGCAGTGTCAGTGGCTCAGAAGGGAGCACACTCACCTCTGAGGCCAGGAGATCAGAATGCTGTGGGTTCTATCATCACACCAGGCACTTGGGTTTAATATCGCAATATTAACACTGCAGTGCAGTATGAGGGTGGTACTACACTCCTGAGGTGCTATTTTTCAGATGAGACATTAAACAGAGGTGCCATCTGACTGTTCTGGTGGTAGTTAAGGTGGATGTTAAAGATCTCATGGCACCTGGTGCCCCGGCCAAATTTCCCCCCATTCACTAGAAACACCAACAACAGGGTACTCTGGTTCAAGGTCAGTTGGCATTCATCTGTATCCCCCCCCCCCCGCATCATGCCTGAAAATAGGCAAGAATTTGTCTAGTGCACTTACCCGGTCAACAAAAAATAAATAATAAACCAAAAAATATTAGGGTTTGGGGGGGACAAGAGGTATGAGGAGAGGTTGGCCCTTAACAGGTTTACCTTAGGAAATGGAGGCTTAAAGGGATAAGTTCCCAGTCTTATGCATACTTAAAGGTATCAAGATTGAATAGACGTTGTGACCTGATGTCCACCAGCAAAACACAAGGATATGACAGAGAACAGGGATATGCCACGAAGCTCAGAGGTGATCAATTACAGTGTAACATTAGGAGGGACTTCTTTCAGAGTGTGGTTGATCAACGGAACAGCCTACCAGTGGAGGAAGTGAACATGAAGACAGTACAAAGAAACATAGAATTTGACAGAAGATAAGGACTGCTTGGCCAGCCCTGTCTGCCCATTCTCCCCACCTACTGATATACGGTAAACCCTACTAGATCTCTGGCTTAGCTCTGTCTTCCCTAACAACTTAGGCTCTCTTATGCCAATCCCATGCATTCTTGAATCCTGTCACAGTTTCCCCCCACCATCTCCACTGGAAGGCTGTTCCAGTCATCCACCACTCTCTGTGAGAAGCAGTACTTCCTTACATTTCCTCAGAGTCTTCCCCCTCCAGATTCATAGCATGTCCCCTTGTTCTTGAGCATAGTTTTTTCTGAAAAATGCTGCCCTCCTGTACGTTATTTATACTTGTGAGGTATTTGAAAGTCTCTGTCATATCCCCCTTTCTGTTCTTTCCTCCATGGTGTACATATTCAGGTCCTTTACTCACTCCTCATATGGTTTCTGGTGCAGATCCTGCACCATTTTTGTTGCCTTCCTCTGCACTGCCTGTACTCTGTCTCTGTCCATCCGGAGATGTGATCTCCAGAACTGGACACAGTACTCCAGGTGTGGTCTCACCAGTGATTTAAACAGTGTTATCACCACCTCCCTCTTTCTGCTGGTGAGAACCCTTCCTATGCACTCTAGCATCCCACTGACTCTTCCCACAGCCTTGTGACACTGTTTGGCCACTTTTAAATCATCAGATATGATTATCCACAGGTCTCTTTCCTGTTTGGTAGTCATCAGTACCACTCTCCCAATGTGTACTCTGCCCCTGGGTTTCTATACCCTAAGTTCATGATTTTGCACTTCTTTGCATTGAAACTTACTTGCTACATTCTTGATAATTCCTCAAGCTTTCCTAGATCACGATATTAATTTATTCTATCCCCCCCGAGTATCTACCCTATTGCAGATTGCAGCGTCATCTGCAAAAAGGCACACCTTCCCTTCTAGTCCCTCTGCAATGTCACTAATAAATACATTATAGAGGACTGGTCCCAGTACTAATCCTTGTGGCACTCCACTGGTCATGCTTCCTTCCTCAGAGTGAACTCCATTTACCACCACCACCCTCTGATGCCTATCCCCCAACCAGTTCCATATCCACTTTATCACTTTTGGCCCCACTCTCAGGCTGTCCAGATTGTTTTCTAGTCTACTACGTGGAACTGTGTCAAAGACCTTACTGAAATCTAGGTAGGCCACATAAACCTCTCCATGCTGATCTACTTCCCTGGTCACTCAGTCAAAGAAATCCATCAGATTTCTTTGACATGACCTCTCCCTGGTGAATCCATGCTGCCTTGGATCCTATAAATTGCTGGTATCAAGATATTCTGCAATCTTTTCCTTCAGCAGTGATTCCATTAAATTCCCCACCACCGAGGTCAGGCTGACTGACCTATAATTTCCAGCTTCCTCCTTGCTAGCACTTTTGTGAAGTGGGACTACATCTGCTCTCCTCCAGTCCTGCAGAACAACTCCTGTCTATACTGAATGGTTGAATAGGACTGTCAGAGGTGCAGCCAGCACCTTTCTCAGCTCCTTCAATATCCTTGGATGTATCCCATCTGGCCCCATTGCCTTGTCCACTTTCAGATTTGTGAGTTCCTTTAGGATTGTCTCCTCTGTAAATGAACAGGTGTACATCTCCCTTCCTTTGATGCTCTTGTCACTGAACTGTGGTCCCTCACCTTCCCCTTCCTCTGTGAACACTGAACAAAAATATTTGTTCAGGAAGTCTGCTTTTTCCTGGTCCCTCTCCACACATTCCTTCCCTTCCCATTTTTAGCCTTACAATCCCTTCACTGTTTTTTCTTCTTTTGCTGGTATGCCGACCATATGGCAACACCATTACAGCAAATACGTCAACGTAGACAACATCGACAGTTCACTGTAATGGTGCACCCGAGACCCCAGCACTCTGTCTCCCAGTCCTACACCGCCTTCCCAAATCAACTCCAACTCTGAGTTGGAATCCTATAGATCAGGGTGTGTGGGGGCAGAGCCCCCTGCATGGGGGGTTTGGGGGTGAAGCCCCGATAGAAACAGTACCAGGGTCTCCTGCTGGATTTATGTCAACTGCAACTCACAGTCGACATAAATCCATCACTGTGATGTCGGTCAACAACATAGTTGTCAAACCAGCATTGTAGAACTCTTTTGCTTACATATCTGCAAAATGTCTTATCACCTTTCTTTAATGCCTGTGCTATTTTCTCCTCCGTGTGTGCCTTTGTGCTCCTAACTGCATTCCCTGCCTCCCTCTGCATTTCATGATACACCTCCCCATCCTCCTCCCTCTGTGTCTCCTTATACTTCCTGAATGCTACCTTTTTTGCCCTTACTTGGCCAGCCACCTCTTTTGAGAACTGCAGCCGTCGTTTTCCTCTTACTTGTGCTTACTTGCCTGATGTGGAGGTCTGTTGCAGTCACTATGGCCCCTTTTAGTGTTGCCCACTGTTCCTTCACTCCATCCTTGCCCTCCTCCCCTGCCAGTGCACCCCTGAGGCATTCTCCCATCTTTATAATGTTGTCCCTCCTGAAGTCCAGGACCTTTGCCTTAGTGCGGTTTGATTCTGGCTCAGTAGTTATATTGAACCACACTGTACAGGCATCATGTACATGTGGTGGTATGGCACGCTAGCATTCCAAAAAAATGTTTTTTTTTGTTTTATCCTCATATACCCATGCCAGTTATTCAAGCCCAAATCATATTAAACCCCCACTGTTTTCCCACTACTTCAACCCATGATCTAACAACTTGTAGTCCTTCTACAGTCACACATCTGAAGTCCTCTGTACATGTGCAAGTCCTCCAAAATCCTACAAACTTGAGCTTTAGTTCCTCTCGTTCAGCTTGCACCTTTGCTTCTCCATGTAAAAGATCTTGAATTTTAAACTACAAAAAAAGTAAGGAACAGCACAAAAAATACAAAGTGAGGGATAGTAGAAAGGGGAGGTTCTATGGGCTTGTATATCAGTACAGAAAAATAGTTACCTGGATTCCTTGTTTCTATTTTATCACACATATGAAGACTACTAGCACTACCCCAGCTAGAAGGTGCTGAAGCCCTCAGATGAAATTATAAGAGACTTTCAGGCACTGGGCCCAAAATCAGTATCCCTACGAGCCCAGTAGTCTAAGCTGTAGATATGTTGGCACTAACAGCAAAGGCAGAAGCAGACTAAAGACTCCAAAGCACAGATTTTTGGAACGAGGCAGTTTAGGAGCACAACCTACAAGATAGCATGGAAGGAAACTGGGAATGGAAAGCATTATGCCTTAATTCGCGCAGTCTGGCTATCAACATACCAGACCTCACTGCCACTATAGCAGAAGCAGGACTAGACTGGGTTGCCGTGACTGAAACATGGTTCACAGATAATCATGATTGGGATATAGCTATCCCAGGGTATAACCTGTTCAGAAGAGATCAGGAAGGAAACAAAGGGGGGAGGGGTAGCCATTTATGTCAAGGACACCATCAAAGTGACAGAAATTCAGAGATCACAAGGGAAAACAGAGGCCCTATGGATTATGAATGGGGCCAGAAACAGGACACCCATCTGGGTGGAGGTTATCTACAGACCCCCCCAAACCAGGAGGAAGCTAGGGACAAAGAAGTCCTGAAAACCAGCCGGCAGATGTCAGACAAAGGGGACATTGTGCTGATGGAGGACTTCAATCTACCAGACATTGGTTGGAATTCCCACACGGCAGCATCAGAATGAAGTAGGAACTTCCTAGTTGCACTACAGGGGGCAGGTCTGAGTCAGCTAGTGAAGACACCCACAAGAGGAGATTCAGTCTTAGACCTGGTATTTACAAATACCAAAATGGTCCTAGGTGTCAAAGTGGGGAGCCACCTGGGAACCAGTGACCATCTCACTGTATGTTTCAGGATAAACAGAGTTGAGGACTCTGGTCACCCAAAGCTAAAAGTTCTGGATTTCAGGAGGGAAGACTTCTCAAAAATGAAGACCTGCCTGAAAGAAAACATTAGCCATGTGTCAGAAGAGAGCATAGAAAGAGTGTTGGACTAGATTGAAAGATGCAATAACATTGGTCACATCACAGTGTGTCCATCAGGTTCATAAGAATAAAAAGAGGAAGAACCCACTCTGGTTCTCCAAGGAAGTGGCAACGAAAGTGAAGGAAAAGTGAAAAGCATTCAGAAAGTACAAAGAGACAAAGAATGAGGGTGACAAAACAGAGTATAAAGAAAAATTAAAGGAGGCAGGAAAAGTAATAAGAAGTGCACAGGCCAAAACAGGGTTGAGAATAGCTCATGGAGTAAAGAAGTATGATAAAACCTTCTACAGGTACATATGGGGAAAAAAGGAACACCAAGGGAGGAATTGTCAGAATTACAAAATAGGATGAGCAGCATAAGGAGGAAGAAGGGGAGACAGCAGAGGCACTCAATGAGTACTTCTGCTCAGTCTTCACACACAAAGTAGACAGCGACGGACTGACACTGAGTAAAAAGGATGGTCTAGTTAGAAACAGAAACATAGAATTTGATGTCAGATAAGGACCACTAGGCCCACCCAGTCTGCCCATTTCCCTACCTAATGGATAAGCTGCAGATCCTAGTTAACCAGCAGCCTATTTCTTCCTACCCCCCCCCCTAGAATTGCCTTATGGCTGTACCATGCATGCTTGAATTCCACCACTGTTTTTGACTCCACAACCTCCTCTGGAAGGCCGTTCCATGCATCCACAACCCTCTCTGTGAAAAAATACTTCCTTAAATTACCTCTCAGCTGCTCCCCTCTATCTTCAAATTGTGCCCCCTTGTTCTTGCACACCTCTTTTTGTGAAAGATGCTACCCTCTTGGACTTTGTTGATTCCCTTGAGGTACTTGAAAGTTTCTATCATGTCCCTCCTCTCCCTCTTTCTTGAGGGCTACATATTAAGCTCCTAAGTCTCTCTTCATATGTCCTCCGTGCAGACCCTGCACCATTTTAGTTGCCCTCCTCTGGACAGCTTCCATTCTGTCTATGTCTTTGTGGAGATTGGTCTCCAGAACTGCCATGATACTCCACATGGGGTCTCACCAGCTGTCTGTACAGAGGGATAATAACTTCCTGTTTTCTACTGGTGATGCCTCTCTGTGCATCCCAGTATCCCCCTAGCCCTCCTTGCTGCCCTCTCACATTGCTTGCCCACCTTTAGGTCATCTGATATGACTACCCTGGAGGTTCCTTTCCATTTTTGTTGTTGTTAGTATCTCACCCCCATTGTGTACTCTTCCCCTGGGTTTTTGTTTCCCAGGTGCATTACCTTGCACTTCTTAGCATTGAATCTAAGCTGCCATACATTTGACCATTCCTCTAACCTTGCCAAGTCCCTTCTCATCCTTTCCACCCCACTTTGTGCATCAACTCTGTTGCAGATCTTTGTGTCATCTGCAAAGAGACATACTTTTCCTTCCAGTACCTCTGCAATGTCGCTTATAAAGACATTGAAGAGGACCGGTCCTAATACTGAACCCTGCTGTACCCCACTAGTAACCCCTTTCTTCAGAGTGGACTCTATTTACTATTAATCTCTGTGTCCTATTCTCCAGCCAATTCTTTACCCAGGCTGTCATCTTGGGACCCACTCCCAGGCTGGCTAACTTGTATATTAATCTTTTGTGTGGGACTGTGTCAAATGCCTTGCTAAAGTCTAGGTAGGCCATGTCCACAGCCCCTCCCTGATCTACTACTTTGGTCACCCAGTCAAAGAAATCTATCAGATTTGTCTGGCATGACCTTCCCACTGTGAATTCATGCTGCCTTGGGTCCTGTGCCCCTCTGGCCTCTGGATATTCGACAATTCTTTCCTTCAGAAGTGATTCCATCATTTTCCCTACCACTGAGGTTAAACTAACAGGTCTGTAGTTTCCTGCTTCTGCCTTGCTCCCACTTTTGTGAAGAGGAATCACATCTGCCCTCCTCCAGTCCTCGGGTACCACCCCATCCTCCCATGATTTGTTAAAGAGGGTAGTCAGTGGTGTCACTAGTTCTACCCTTAGTTCTTTTAGAATTCTGGGAATAGACACGAGTCCCTTCACAGAGGAAAGGGTCCTGGAAGAACTCAACAATTTGAGTGTGGAGAAAGCAATGGGACCAGATGGGATACACCCAAGAATACTGAAAGAACTTGTGTGGGAGCTATCAGCCCCCCTCACAAGGCTCTTCAACAAATCTTTGATGAGCGGGGAGGTTTTTGAGGACTGGAAAAGGGCAATGGTGGTACCTCTCCATAAGAGAGGGCATAAGGAAGAACATGGTAACTACTGACCAGTTAGTCTCACCTCAGTCATAGGAAAACTGATGGAGTTGCTGTTGAAGGAAAGGACAGCAGCTTTCTTAAAGGAGAGTGCTCAGCTTGACACAAAACAGCATTGTTTCATGGCAGGGAGGTCCTGCCAGACTAACCTGGTAGACTTCTTTGATTGGATCAAGCATGATTGAAAAGAATAAAGAAAACAATGGCAACAGGGACAAAAAGAAACTTATCGCAGTGGGAGATTCCATGATTCGTGAAGTGGAATCCCACATAAATTCAAACGGCGGTACCAGGGTCAGTGTCAAGTGTTTCCCAAGTGCATCTGCAAAAAGGGACACAAATCGCATTGAGCAAATTGTGTGAAGGGAGAATGGAACAAAACATGTAGCTGTTCACCTACGGACAAATGACTTGTTCAATCAGTCAGTTGCGGAGATGAGAATTGAAAACGTTGAAAATTATTCTACCTGGGAGTCAGATTTGTAGCTAGCACAGGGTGGGCACAGCATGTAAAGGATCAAATTGCAAAAGACAAAGCTGCTTCAAAATCTTTATTAAAAATGTAATTACCTTTATGGGGTGAATACAGTATTATCCACTATAAATGCAGGAGAGGCAAATATTAACCCAATATTGCTCTATGGAGTGAAGGTATGGTGGTCTTACAGGACTGAAAACCTGGAAAAGGCTCTCTCATACTATTATAAAGCCCTACTGGGTGCCTGTACATCAAGAGCAAATGTACTTGCAAGGGCAGAACTAGGCAGAGTCTGGCTTGAGGTAACCAAAGAAAGTACAGTTACGTAAGAACTTACCGTAACAGTAGATCTTTGAGAGAGGCTCTTGCAGTAGGTAATTGCATATAGGACTGATGTCGGCAGGTGGCAGGACCCCACGGAAAGATTTCTAGCTAGCAGTCCCTGGCGGGGACCGCCCCCACGTCAGGTGACCAGCGTCAGACGACGTTGGTATAAAGGGGCAGTCCCAGATGCCCGCTTTCCAGTTCTTTCCCGCCATAGGCCCAGAAGGCATGGACGAGAGAGAAGCAGATATTTTTCTCAATGGAAAAGGAGCTGAAAAAAGCCTAGGGGGATGGAGGGTGGGAAGGTTTTACCTACTGCAAGAGCCTCTCTCGAAGATCTACTGTTACGGTAAGTTCTTACGTAACTGTACTATCTTACTTCAAGAGGGCTCTTGCAGTAGGTAATTACATATAGGACAGAATCCCAAGGAGTCTGGAACAAATGATAGGCACCGGGAGGAGGAGCTACTCCAAGAAGTAGCAAACAAAAAACTTGCAAACCTCGAGATAGGAGGCCTTGCGAGACAGCTAACCCAAAGCCTGCTCTAAGGCGAGAGGCAATGTCCAAACTGTAATGTTTAGTAAAAGTATGGACGGAAGTCCAAGTGGCGGCAGCACAGATGTCTGCCGCAGACACATTCTTGAAACAAGCCACAGAGGCAGCTACTCCCGAGGTGGAGGATCTTCGACTTGACCCGTAGGGTCTTGTTGTACTTGTCATAACAGAAAGTGATGCAATGAGCCAACCACTTTGATAGGCATTGCTTGAGACAGCATTGCCTTCCCTTTTGTGAGCAAAAGAGACGAATAACTGATCAGTCTTTCTGAGATCCTTCGTCCATCGGTGTAGTATCTCAGAATCCTGTGGACATCCATGGTATGAGCAAGTATTCACCTTGGTTGGAGTACTGTGTAAAAAAGGCAGGTAATTCAATAGACTGATTTAAGGTAGACTCCACTACCACTTTTGGGAGAAACTTAGGATTCGTGCGAAGAGCTACTCTTTCTTTATGAAAAATCAGATAAGGGATTTTGCACATAAGGGCTTGGAGCTCGGAAGTTCTGTGAGCAGAAGTAATGGCCACCAAGAAGAGCATCTTCCACGATAAGAACTTCAAGTCTGCGGAAGCCGCAGGCTCAAAGGGAGGAAGGGTAAGTTTCTCGAGGACAAAGTTCAAGTCCCAAGGGGGAGCTGGAGTCCGAACAAGGGGCCTGAGATGAAGGACCCCTCTGAGAAAGGTCTTGGATACCTCCAATTGAGCAAATGCTTTATCAGCGAAGGGAACATGGTAGGCTGAAATAGCAGCCATGTGAACCTTCAAAGAGGTGTGACTGAGACCCAGGTCGAAAAGATAATGCAAATAATCCAGCAGAACATCCACAGGACAGGAGAAAGGCTCCACATTCCTGGAGGCAGCCCAAATGGAAAATCTCTTCCATTTCATAGCGTAGGTGGTTCTAGTGGAGGGTTTTCTAGCCTCCATCAGAATCTTGGCCACCTTAGGAGAGACACCAAAATGGGATTGGGCTAGGTCTGCAGGAACCATGCATGAAGTTGAAGAGACTTGAGTCCAGGATGGACCAGGGCCCCCTGATCCCCCCTGATCCTGGGTCAGCAATTCTCAAGATAAAGGAAGAGGAAGAGGAGGAACCTCTGAGAATTGTTGTAGAAGAGAGAACCAGATATGCCTGGGCCAGAAAGGAGCGATCAGAATCATTCTTGCTCCTTCCAATGCCAGTTTCTGCAGCACACGAGAGACCAGAGGAATTGGGGGAAAAGCATAGATGAATCTGTCCTTCCAGTTTAGAGACAGAGCGTTACTCCAGGAAATGCCTGGCTCTGGAGCGAGCGAGCAAAAGGTTGGAAGTTTTGTGTTTTGGGAGGAGGCAAATAGGTCTATCTGAGGAGTCCCCTAAACCTGGCAGATGCTTTTTAGAACTTTTTGGTCCAGTTCCCACTCATGTGGCACAGCCAAAGAATGACTTAGCTTGTCTGCCAGAACATTGTCGACTCCCGGAACATGGATCGCCGTGAGGTGAAGGTTGTGAAGCGTTGCCCATTCCCAGACCCTCATCACTTCCCTGCACAGTGGGTAGGACTGAGTCCTGCCCTGCTTGTTGATGTACCACACCACGCACATGGTGTCTGTTTGGACAGCTAGGTGACTGGGAAGGATGTATTGGTAAAGGGCCTGGAGAGCATACAGTACTGCTTGAAGCTTGAGCACATTGATGTGGAGAGCTAACTCCAATCTGGACCATAAGCCCCGGGTTCGGTGAGGACCCAGATGGGCTCCCCAACCTTTGCCTGATGCGTCCATGGTCAGAGTCTGGGCAGGGGGAGGATGAAAGAAGGGGACCCCCTGGAACAGGTTCTCTTGAACATCCACCATTGCAAGTCTCTGATCATTGGCGAGGAGATCATCACCAGATGATCTAGGTCGTCTACAAGTTGATCCCACTGAGACCGTAGAGTCCACTGAGAGATCCTCATGTGGAGGCGCGCACGCAGAACCATCTGGATGGCAGCCACCATAAGCCCCAGGAGATGGAGCACTGACCTCGCCGGAACCCTCCTGCATTCCAAAAGAAGGGAACTCTGGGACTGGAGGGAGGCCCACCTGTCCGGAGGCAGGAAGGCCCTGCACATTGTCGTATCGAGGATTGCCCCGATGAACTGGAGTCTCTGGGAAGGATCCAGATGAGACTTGGAATGGTTGATGGTGATACCCAGACCAGTGAAAACCTGCTGGGTGAGGGAGAGAAAATGCAGGAGTTCCTCCCTGGACAGGGCCGCCAGGAGCCAGTCGTCCAGGTAGGGAAAAACCTGAACTCCCAAAGTATGCAGGTGGGCTGCTACCACTGCCAGGCATTTGGTAAAAACTCAGGGAGCCGAGGAAAGACCAAAAGGGAGCACCCGGAATTGGTAATGGTCCCCCTGGAATGCAAACCTGAGGTACTTTCGGTGCGAAGGGTGAATGGGGATGTGCAGGTACACATCCTGCATATCCAGTGCACAAAACCATTGGCCCAGCTGGAGAAGGGGCAAGAGGGTTTGAAGGGAAAGTATCCTGAACCTTTTGTATTCCACATAGCAGTTCAGGGAGCTGAGATCGAGAATGGGTCTGAGATCTCCCGTCTTCTTTGGTACAAGGATGAAATGGGAATAGTAACCCATCCCGTGTAGATGAGGAGTGACGGGTTCTATGGCCTGCTTCACGAGGAGAGCAGATATTTCTTCCTTGACCAAAGGAAGATGTTCCCTTGAGTAAGAAGAGTTCAGAGGGGGGTGACATGGAGGTTTCTGTAGAAACTCTATAGAATGCCCCTCTGCTATGATCTGAAGCACCCATGAATCCAATGTTATCCTCTCCCAACCCAGAAGGTGGAGGGAGAATCTCCCTCCTACTGGTTCCTCCAGGGAGTCTGGAGGCAGTGGGAGAGGGAAGGAGTCAGATAGTGTGAGGCAGTGCTGCAGGTGGGGCACCCGCTGCTTTTTTGGGTGGCAGGGGCTTGGCAGCTGTGGGGGCCCAACGTATAGTGGCTCGCCTTCCCTAAGGTTTCGCTTGAGGCCGGCTGCGTCTGCAAAAGGGACGGCACTGCGGGGGATGGGGACGGTACATTGAATCAACAGATTTGAGGGCCGTCCCCTTCTCCTGCAAGTCAGTGATGATGTCCTTGACATCCCCACCAAAAAGCACCGAACCCCTGAAAGGTGCTTCTTGAATTGCTGACTGCACCTCCGGGACCAGACCTGACACAAGGAGCCATGCGTGACGCCGGAGACTTATGGTGAAGGCAGAGCTCCGCCCTGCGGTGTCCACTGCATCGTAGGTCATCCTCAGAATGTGACGACTGGCTGAACGAGCAGAACAGACAAGGTCAGCTAACTCCTGCTTGACTTGGGAGTCAGGCAAGGAGTCAATCTTAGATTCCGCCTGGGTAAGGACAGCCTTCTGGTAATCCCCCATATGTGCTACATAATTTAGGGCCCTGATCCCCAGTGTGGAAGAAGCATAGATTTTCCTTCCATACTGATCCAGAAGGCAAGATTCCTTATCCGGGGGAGACAAGCTCAAATGTTTCTGGTGTGCTGACCGGCCGTGAGTGGCGCTAATCACAACCGAGTCTGCACGGGGGTGAAAGTCTAAAAAGCCTACACCCTCCAGAGCCTGGTATAGCTGGTTGGACTTCCGGGGAAGTGGGGCTAAAGCCAATGGTTGTTTCCAAATGGTAGAAACAAGGTGGGCATGAGGCTCGATCCAGGGTGGCACTAGAGTAGGGGTCGTAAGGGGCAAGTCCAGATGTTCAGTGAGTTTAACCCGCTGAGGATCTGGTTCTAAGGAACGCCACTGATGAACTTCCTGAATCTTCCTGAGCAACTCCGTGAAGAAAGGATCCTCCAGAGGAGACTTCGGAGGAGTCCTCGGCCGGGGCTTGGACGGAGAGCGAGGCTCGTCGTCTTTCTCGGAGCATCCGTCGGAAGAATCCGAGGATACCGAGAGAGAAGAAGAAGAGGAATTTGAAGCAGAGTAAGACTCCCTAACTCATCTAGGGGGAGGAATGGATTCCTTAGGGGGGATCCCTGAATGCGTGTCCTGCCCCTCTCTGGATCCCGAGGGAAGAGCTCGGGAATCCGGAGGCGGAGAGGGAGTGTGCCGTCTGGGGTGTATGGGAGCCGGGGGTGGCACCATCGCTGTAAGATGGCTCTCAACTTCCATGGTGAGCTGAGCCTTGGCCTCAGCCCACCAGGAGGCCAGAGTCTTCTGAAGATCCACCAGCGGCCTGGGAGGCAGTGGAGGAGGAGGAGGGGGATAGTTGTACGGATGATATCCATAAGGTGAGTATCCATAACCCGGCTGCGGGAATACCGGAGCTGGGTATTGTGGCGTCGGGTACTGCGGCGTCGATGGAGTGGACACTGGGTACTGCGGCGCAGGATACTGTGGACCAGGGTAAACCGGCATCAGATAAGACGGCGGATACCCAGGTACCGGAGGAGCTGCCGGAGCAGATGGCCCAGTAGGGAACTCCACTGGCAGATCAACCATGACAGGCTCGTGGTGTGGAGGGCCTGATGGAAGAGGGATATCCCCCGCCGGCAACGAAGGGGCCAGTGTCAGAACTGGCGTCGGCGGGGCTGGTGTCAGCAGAGCTGGCATAGGAGCTGGCGTCTGGGGAGCTGGAGTCAGATCCGGTTCTGCAGGAGCAGGATCTAATGGTGGAAGGGCATCCCGAGCCAAGCCTGGGGATGGAGGAGAGAAGTCCCCAGGGTCAGGCAGGGGGGACTCGGGCTCCCCGGATGGCAGCAAAAGCTGCGGGGAACCTGGGACGACAGACGGTGAAGGGTCTGTCATAGGCTCCGAAGCCCGGCGCACGTCGGAGGAGCCGATGTGTGACTTAGGGGTTGAATCCCGGCGGACGCCAGAGGAGCCGATGTCCGACTTCAGGGTCCCTCATTCGAGGCGGCTGAGGTGGAAACGGCTCCAGTTCCGAGGGGACACTGCCGCAGCGCCGCCCAGGAGAGTCGAGTGTCTTAGCAGTTTTCCCGCGGACGCCGGAGGATCCAACGTCCGCTTATGGGAGGGCGCCGCACCAGTAGGCCGCAAGCCTGCGGCAGTACTGGGGGTAGAAGCCTCCTTTTGCCCAGAGGCACCAGGCGGGCTCGAACGCAAACACGATGGGTGGGCCGACGCCTCCTCCAAAACCTTGGAGGCTGCCATCGGGCGATCCCCCGGTGGGGACGTTACCTTAGCTGTGGCTCCAGCTGGAGTCGCAGAAGAGGAGGCCTTCTCCCGGTGCCTTTCTTTGTCCCACTTCTTATATCCTTCTGCGGAGGTCGACGCCTGCCGAAGCTTCTTCAACTCCTTCTCCATTGCGGACATCTTCTTTTTGAGGAGATGGGCTTCCAAAGACTGCTGGCATCGTCTGTGGGTGGCCGCGTTGAAATGCAGGCAATGCGGGCACTTGTCGACTGCATGGTCAGGGCCTAAACAAAAAAGGCAGAGGGAGTGACTGTCTTTGTGAGGCAGTTAGGCACCGCATGAGTCGCACTAATTTTTTGAAGGGGACGACATAAACCGACATTCACCTGATGAATTAAATGCAAAATACCGATACTTTCGGAAAAAAACGACGAAGGAACAGGGCTGAGCATGAATTTCACCGCGAGGCGCTTCACGAGCTGACGGCGGGAAAGAACTGGAAGGCAGGCGTCTGGGACCGCCCCTTTATACCGACATCATCTGACATCGGTCACCTGATGTGGGGGCGGTCCCTGCCAGGGACCGCTAGCTAGAAATTTTTCCGTGGGGTCCTGCTGCCTGCCGACGTCAGTCCTATATGTAATTACCTACTGCAAGAGCCCTCTCGAAGTAAGATCTAAGGTTGGCCTGCTATTGTCTCCGAATAATTAATAATTCCAATAATAATTTGCCTAAACAATGCCTTTTAGAGAAAATGAAATGGGAAAAGCAAAGGCATGGCTCTAAATGGATAAAAACACTAAAGAACATTTTAAAATGAATAAAGATAACATTTGTGGGCTGATTACATTAAAAAAAATATCCACGTTATATGGAAAATTAATTAAAAAAAGCTTTTTAATTGGGCTAAAAAAGATGCCTTCTTAAATCACACTTCAGATGTTGCTCCCATAACCTTCTCAGGGGAAGCTGTTCCCGACATCAGCAACCCTTTCAGTGAAGAAGTGTTTCCTTACATTTCCCCTGATTCTATCCCCCTCTAGGCTCATTGCATGACCCCTTGTTCTTATGCATTCTTTCTCTGAAAAAGGCTTCCCTCTTGAAAATAATTAATACCACTGAGGTATCTGAAAATCTAAATCATATCCCCCCCTCCCTTCTGCCCCCTAGTTTGTACATATTGTGGTTCTTCAGTCCCTTTTCATAGGGCTTTTGATGCAGATCTCCCACCATTTTAGTTGCCCTCCTCTGACCTGCCTCAACTCTGTCTGTGTCCTTTCAGAGATGAGGACTCCAAAAACTGAACACAATACTCTAGGTGGGGTCTCACCAGAGATTGATACAGAGGTACAACCACATCTCTCTCGTTCTGCTGGTGATACCCCTACCTATGCACCCTAGCATCCCACTGGCTCTCCCCACTGCCTTGTCACACTGTTTGGCTACCTTTAGGTCATCAAATATAACATCCAGGTCTCTTTACTGTCCTGTGGTCACAAGTAACAACTCCTTCCATTTTGTAATTTGACCCTGGGTATCTATGCCCCAAGTGCATGATTTTGAATTTTTGTAGCACTGAAACTCTGTTGCCACTTTGTAGACCACTCCTCAAGCTTACCTAGGTCTCTACTTTTGTTTTTTTACACCCCCAAAGTGTCCACTATACTGCAGATTTTTGTATCATCAGCAAAAAGACATACATGATGTCGCTTAAAATTGTATTAAAGAGGACTGGTTCCAGCACAGATCACTGCGGCACCCCACTACATAGCAACATAGAATATGATGGCAGGATAAGGACCATTTGGCCCACCTAGTCTGCCCATTTTCGCAACTTGTTTCATATATCGCAGATCCTAAATGATCTGCAGCTTACCCTCTCTTTCCTGTCGCTAGAGTTCCTTTATGTCTGTCTCATGCTTTTTTTAATTCCCCTGTTTTTGGCCCAACAACCTCTGCCGGGAAGCTTTTTCATGGATCCATCACCCTTTCTGTGAAAAATACTTTCTCCACGTTACCCCTGTCTACCCCCTCTATCTTCATATCATGGCCACTTTTTCTTGAGCATCTTTTTTTTTTTTTTAAGATGCTTCCCTCTTAATATATGTTATGTAACTGGTGTTTGAAATTCTCTATCATATCCCCCCCCTCCTCCAGGGAATACATATTGAGATCTACCAGTCTCCCCTCATATGACATTTGATGCAGCCCCTACACCATTTTTGTTGCCCTTCTCTGGACTTCCTCTATTTTTCCTATGTCCTTCCAGAGATGCTACCTCCAGAACTGGACACAGTACTCTAGGTGAAATCTCACCAATGCTCTATACAGTGGCATTGCCACCTCCTCCTCCTTTTTTCATGGAGATACCGCTCCTTATGCACTCCAGCATTTCACTGTATCTCCTCACAGCCTTCTCACATTGTTTGTTAACCTTTAGATCATCAGATATGATTACTCCCATGTCCCTTTCCTGTATGGTGGCCATCAGTACCCCCCATCATGTACTTCTCCCCTGAATATTTGTACCCCAAGTGCTTGATCTCGCACTTCTTTAAATGGAATCGTAGCTGCCACACCCTTGACCACTCCTCAAGTTTGCTTAGGTCCCTTCTCATTTTCTCTACCCCTCCTGGAGTGTCAACCCTGTTGCAGATTTTTGTATCATCTGCAAAGAGCGCAAGGTAATGCACTTGGGCTGTTGGAAGCCAAGAAATAAATATGTCCTGAAAGGGCAGCAACAGGAAGAGACAAAGTTGGGACGGGATCTAAGACTTCTCATATCTGAAGATTTAAAGGTAGGAAAACAATGTGAAAAGGCAGCTCTAAAGGCAAGCAACATCCTTGGATGCATAGGTAGAGATATAGCCAGCAGAAAGCGTAAGGTACTTATCCCACTCTATATGTCCTTGGTGAAGCCACATTTGGAGTACTGTGTGCAGTTCTGGTGGCCTCACCTAAAAAAGGACATAGACTGCCTTGAATCCATGCAGAGGGAAGCCACCAAGATGGTGCAGGGTCTGCAACACAAGCCTTATGAAAATAGGCTCAGCCAATTTAATCTATTTTCCCTTGAGCACAGAAGAAATAGAGGGGACATGATACAATCTTTTAAGTGTGTCAAAATGCATAAATGTTGTACAAACCTCCATCTTTTACCATTCACCCCTTGTATAGCCGTACCCTGTTGCTGCGCTATTCCATTTACAGCACTTCCTTCATCCCTTTCCCATCCCCATCCCTGCACTCCTTTCATCCTACCTCATCCCCCCTTCCTTTACCCCTCCACTCCCACTTCCCCTCCCTTTCCTCACCTTGTTCTCTCCCTCTACCCCCCGGCCCCGTTGGTCTTTCCTGCATAAGCTTCATTGTGGCATCTCCTTCCTTGCCCTCATTTTGCTCCTTCCACCCCCACCCCAATTCCCCCATCCTTCTCTCCTTGTAATCCCTTTCACCCCTCTTCAGACAAGGCCAATTGGTTGCACTTGACACAATATTTATCTTGCCATATTGTTCTTTTGTTCATGTAATTACTTTCCTCATGTTGTACTATTTACTGAAACCACTGCAATTTGTTATTCTTGTGACTTGATGTGAAACCTCTGTAAAAGAACCCCTGGCTCCAAGGTCTTTCTGATTCGTTAAATAAATAAAATAAAAATAAAACCAAAAACCCCTTCCATGAAAATTGGACTGTACGCACAAGAGGGCACAACTTACGCAGGTAGGCAGAAAGTTCAGAACCAATGTTAGAAAGTACTTTTTTACATAGAGGGTTGTGGACCTGTGGAACAGTCTGCCATCGGAGGTGGTAACAGCTAAGTTAGTCAACACATTCAAATGGGCATGGGACAGTAACTGTGATCATCTCTGCAAAAGCAGAAGATAAGGGGGGTAGACATCTTGGGCAGACTGGATGGACCAAACAGTATCCATCTGCTGGTAAATTGTTATGTTCTTATCTTCTTAAAGAGACACACATTCCCTTCCAGGTCTTCTGCAATATCACTTATGAAGACATTAAAGAGGACTGGTCCAGGCACTGATTCCTGTGGGACCCTGCCAGTCACCCCTCTTCGGATTGAACTCCATTCATCACCACTCTGTGTCTTATCGCTCATTCAATTTTTGACCTAGTTTACCACCCTAGGGCCCAGTCCCAGGCTTCCCAGCTTATTTACTAGCTCCCTATGTGGTACAATGTCAAATGAATTTCTGAAATCTAGGTAGGCCACATCCACTGCACGTCCCTGATTCACTTACCTAGTCACCCAGTCAAAAAATCGATCAGATTTCTTTGACAAGTTTTGCAAGTTTGGCTCTCAATCAAAACAAGTGTACTGTTATGTACCTTGGGAGAAATAACCCAGGACATACAATCAAGCCATACAAAAACAAGAGTATTGGACTTTAGGAGGGCTGACTTTGGAAAAATGAGAGAGTGCCTCAGAAAAGCACTAGCAAACAGGCAAGAAGAAGGGGTGGAGGAACAATGGGGAGTGATCAAAACAGCCATCACAGAGGCAACAAGCCTTTGAGTAAAGCATATCAATAAAACACAACGAAGGAAAAAAACACTATGGTTCTCAAAAGAGGTGGCAGGGAAGGTTAAGGAGAAAAGGATAGCATTCAGGAAATATAAGGAAACACAGAAGGAGCAAGACAGAGAATTTTATCAGTTAAAGCAGAAAGAGGCTGGGAAGGCAGTCAGAATAGCAAAGGCCCAAACCGAGGAAAGGATAGCCAATTATTTTAAGAAGGGGGATAAGACCTTTTATAGGTACATTAGGGAGTGAAGAAAGACCAAAGGAGGGATACTGAGGCTTAATAAAGGGGAAGGAATGTGGGTAGAGGGTGACAGTGAAAAGCAGGGATACTGAATGAATATTTCTGCTCAGTATTCACAAAGGAAGAGGAGGGGGAGGTACCTAAACCAAACAAGAGAAACACTCTGAAGATGGGGGTCGATACCAGTCCATTTACAGAAGAAAGGGTTCTGAAAGAACTAATAAAATTGAAGGTGGACAAAGCAATGGGGCCTGATGGGATTCACCCAAGAATTCTAAAAGAACTAAGGGTAGAACTAGTGACACTGCTAACTACTCTCTTTAACGAATCATGGGAGGATGGGGTGGTACCCGAGGACTGGAGGAGGGCAGATGTGATTCCCCTTCACAAAAGTGGGAGCAGGACAGAGGCAGGAAACTACAGACCAGTTAGTTTGACCTCAGTGGTAGGGAAAATGATGGAATCACTTCTGAAGGAAAGAATTGTTGAGTACCTAGAGGCCAGTGGGGCACAGGACCCAAGGCAGCATGGATTCATGATGGGAAGGTCATGTCAGACGAATCTAATAGATTTCTTTGACTGAGTGACCAAAGTAGTAGACCAGGGAGGGGCTGTGGACATGGCCTACCTAGATTTTAGCCAGGCATTTGATACAGTCCCACACAAAAGATTAATACACGAGTTAGCCAGCCTTGGAGTGGGTCCCAAGGTGGTAGCCTGGTTAAAAAATTGGCTAAACAATAGGACGTAAAGGGTAGTAGTAAATGGAGTACACGATGAAGAAAGGAGGGTTACTAGCGGGGTACCACAGGGTTCAGTACTGGGACCGGTCCTTTTTAATGTCTTTATAAGTGACACTGCAGAGGAACTGGAAGGAAAAGTATGTCTCTTTGCAGACGACATAAAGATCTGCAACAGGGTTGATACACAAGATGGAGTGGAAAGGATGAGAAGGGACTTGGCAAGGTTGGAGGAATGGTCAAATGTATGGCAGCTCAGATTCAATGCAAAGAAGTGCAAGGTAATGCACATGGGAAACAAAAACCCAGGGGAAGAGTACACAATGGAGGATGAGATACTGACAACAGTGAAAATGGAAAGGGACCTGGGGGTAATTATATCAGATGACCTAAAGGTGGGCAAGCAATGTGAGAAAGCAGTAAGGAAGGCTGGGGGGATACTGGGATGCATAGGAAGAGGCAACAATAGTAGAAAACAGGAAGCTGTTATCCCTCTGTACAGACAGTTGGTGAGACCCCATCTGGAGTACTGTCTGCAGTTCTGAAGACCCCATCTCTGCAAAGACACAGACAGAGTGAAGGCTGTCCAGAGGAGGGAAACCAAAATGGTGCAGGGTCTGCACCAGAAGACATACGAAGAAAGACTAAAGGAGCTTAATATGTATACCCTTGAGGAAAGAAGGGAGAGAGGGGACATGATAGAAACTTTCAAGTACCTCAAAGGAATCAACAAAGTCCAAGAGGGTAGCATCTTTCAGAAAAAGAGATGTGCAAGAACAAGGGGGCACAATTTGAAGATAGAGGGGACGGCTCAGAGGTAATGTGAGGAAGTATTTTTTCACACAGAGGGTTGTGGATGCATGGAACTGCCTCCCTGAGAAGGTCATGGAGTCAAGAACAGTGGGGGAATTCAAGAATGCATGGGACAGACATAAGGCAGTCCTAGTGGGGGGGTAGGAGGAAGTAAGCTGTTGGTTAACTAGGATTTGCAGCTTATCTGCTAGGTAGGAAAATGGGCAGACTAGGTGGGCCAAGCGGTCCTTATCTGCCATCAAATTCTATGTTTCTATGTTTCTATAAATACATGCTGGATAGCAAACCCTTATTAAGGACTACAGCAGAGGATAGAGACTTGGGGATCCTGGAGTCAGACGATATGAAATTCATATCACACCGAAGAAACATAACACAAAAAGAAAAGAAAATCTTAAACTGTTTTCAGGCACATAGAGGGAAGAAATAGAGAGGTTATCCTGCCCCTATACACACAACTGGTGAGACGAGTATTGGAGTATGGCGCTCAGGTCTGGTCGCTGTACAAAAAAAGTGATGTGGCTATGCTGGAGAGGATTCAAAAAAGGGCAACAAGAGGAATAAAAAACATGGCAAGCAAAACTTATGAGGAGTGACTAAACAAACTAAACCTCTTTTCATTAGAATACAGGCTAAAAAGGGGAGACGTGCTTAGTACACAAAGCATGGACAGAAAATGATCTGTGGGATAATATGGGCCTACAAGCATCTGATAAGATGTATAAAACAAGGTCCCATCCAGTGCAGCTAAAGGCAAGACAAACAAAGCTAGTACGATCTAGCAAATGGTTTACTCAAAGAGTGGTGTTTGAATGGAACAGATTACCCCTCGAGGTGGTAGCCAGTAATACTACACAGATATTCAAACACAAATTTGACCAATTTTAGAAAGGTTAAAGCTACGTATCCTAGGCGAGCACAATGGACATAAGTCTTCTAGCTCTATAGCACTTCTATGACTCCTAAGATCTTCCCGCTGTGAATCCATGCTGCCTGTGCTCCATTTAAAAGCAAAAAGGAAATCCAAAAACTCCTGATCATAGGAGACTCCATGATTCGGGGAGTTGATACCCATCTCCAGCCAGGGGTAATGGTCAGATGTCTCCTAGGTACATCAGTGTGAAGAGACACTGACTGCATTGCTAAAATTGTTCACAAAGCAGGAGAAAACATTGACGTCCTGGTAAACATAGGGACTAATGGCCTTGCCAGCCGGTCAGTTGTGGAGACCAAGGAACACCTGACCTGGCTGGGTGACAAACTATCATCCATTTCGTCTGGCATCTCCTTCTCTGAGATCCTGCCTGTCTGGGAGAGGGGGGGCAGATGAACGGAAGGTCAGAGAAGGGGAGCTAAACATGTGACTCAAGGGCTGGTGCCAGGAAAAAGGACACAGATTTGTAGGGAACTGGCAACAGTTCTGGGAGCGAAAGTTCTTTAAATTTGACTGACTGCATCTGATTAAGGAGGGAGTCAGTGCATTGGGGAAGAAGTTTGACATCTTTGCAGAATATTTAAACTAGCAAATGGGGAGAGGGGTGCAGCACCCCATACGTCGAATAGGAAGAACACCCTTCCCCCCCTCAGCTAGTGGTCAAACAGGGATTCAGCATGTTTGTAGTTCATTTGCATCACTAGGTAACAAAAAAGGTCCATCTCCCCATACGACGCGCAGGGGAAATGTCAAACCTCACTCAACAACTAACACACTGAAATCTGGCCAATGGAAAATCATGTACACAAATGCTCACAGCCTGGGAAATAAGACCCCAGACCTTCAGGCAATAATGTCAGAGGCTAAATTGGACATAGTAGCAATTAGTGAGATGCGGTTTACCAGTAACCACACTTGGGAGACTTCAGTACCTGGCTATGTATTGCTCAGAAGAGACCGAGGTGCAAAAAGGGGGTGGAGTGGCCCTGTATGTCAATGAAAATAATCAAAGCTACAGAAATTCAGAATACACATAAGGAGCCAGAAGAACTGGGTCACCCTGGAAACAGGAAATGGACAGCCATAAGAACCGGGCTGTCTACAGGCCCCCAGACCAGGGGAGGACATAGACAACATTACTGCTAGAAGATATACAAAACATGACAGCTAAAGGGAGGTTCTGATAATGGGAGACTTCAACATGCGGATACAGATTGGTCAATACCAGCAGGAACATCTGCCAGAACTAGACACATGGTGGATTCCCTGCAGAGGAGGGCCTCAAACAACTGGTACAACAACCCACAAGAGACAGGGCTATCCTAGATCTAGTACTGACTAACAGGGAAGGGATCACAGATCTCCAGGTAGAAGGTCACCTGGGGGCCAGTGACCATCGCATAGAATAGTTCAATTTGGCCACTACATCTAAATCACCCCATTCCAAGGCAAAAATATGGGACTTCAGAGGAGCTGACTTTGACCTTGTTTCTCCACTTCCCTTTCTGCTCTAGTTGTCCCCCCCTTCCCTCCTCACTGGATTCTACCCTCACATCTTGGTATACCCAATGCTGCACTTTTCACCCTCTTGCCACCCTTCCTACATTCCTTCTCCCCCCACCCTCTTCCCTCTCCCTATGACTCTGGCACTTCTTATCTGTTGTCTATTTTCTCTGACAAATGCCACTGGCTGCCTTGTTACAATGCTACCCTTGAACTGTATTAATCTGTACTCTGTTTGCAATGTCCACATTGTTGTAATGCCTGTCTTGATGTTCCCCATAATTTGTATTTCTCTGACATGGAACCTTTGTAAAAGAGCCATGGCTCAAAGGTATTTGTAATCCTAGACTTGATAAATAAATAAATAAATAAATAAATAAATAAGATGGCCAACAGAGTTAAGCTAGCCCTGGCAAAAAGAAACACAGGTGAGGGGGTACAGGCAAAGTGGGCAAGCATTAAGGATACAATACTTGAAGCAACATCCCATTGTGTTAGACAGAAAAGGAAGTGCAAAAGAAGAAGGAAACCACTTTGGTTCTTCAAATACAGTGGCAGAAAGGTCAGAGCCAAAAGGCTGGCTTTCAGGAAATATAAGGACACACAGTGGGATGAAGATAGGAGGCATACCAAACTGCCCTAAAAGGCAGGGAAGGCAGTAAGGCAGGCAAAGTCCCAAACTGAGGAAACACTAGCACGAACAGTAAAAGACGGTGACAAGACTTTCTATAGATACATTAGTGAAAGGAGAAAGTCCAGAGGGGTTATTGCTAAGCTCAATGGAGAAAAGGGGGCATGTGTGGAGGAGGACCCTGTAAAAGCATCTATCCTAAAGAGATACTTTTGCTCAGTATTTACTGAAGAGAAGGTAGAGCAGGGCCCACAGCTCAGCACCATGGACACAGGGGGGAGGGAGGTGAGCACTACTCCCTTCTCAAAAGAAAGGGTCCTACAAGAGCTCGCTGAGCTCAGAGTGGACAAGGCAATAGGACCTGATGGCATACATCCAAGGGTACTTAAGGAGCTAAGGGTGGAACTAGCAGAGCCATTAGCAGAACTGTTTAGTGAGTCTCTGAGCACAGAAGAGGTCCCATAAGACTGGAGAAGGGCTTATGTGATCCCGCTCCACAAGAGTGGTAGCAGGGAGGAGGCAGGGAACTACCGACCAGTCAGTCTTACCTCAGTAGGGGCAAGATTATGGAGGCACTCCTTAAGGAAAGGATAAGTGCAACACCTGGAATCCATAAGGGCTGGGGATCCAAGACAGCATGGGTTTACAAAAAGGAAGGTCCTGTCAAACTAATCTCATAGATTTCTTTGACTGGGTAACTAGAGTGGTGGACCAAGGGGTAGCAGTTGATGTTGCCTACCTTGACTTCAGCAAAGCTTTTGACACTGTTCCACATAGAAGATTGATAAATAGGCCGTGTAGGCTTGGGGTTGGTCAGAAGTTGGTCAACTGGGTGGCAAACTGGTTGACAGGCAGAAAACAGAGAGTGGTGGTAAATGGTATACAGTCAGAAGAGATGCAAGTCACAAGTGGGATACCTCAGGGATCAGTCCTGGGGCCAGTCCTCTTCAATATCTTCATTAGTGACCTTGCAGATGGACTAGAGGGTAAGGTTTGTCTTTTTGCAGATGACACCAAGATCTGCAACAGAGTAGATGATCCAGATGGGGTGGGCAGAATGAGAAGAGATCTGGATAAACTAGCAAAATGGTCAGAAAGAGTGGCAACTGGGATTTAATGCAAAGAAGTGCAAGATCATGCACATAGGAAGAGAAACCCTGAAGCCACCTATAGGCTGGGAGGGGAGTTGCTGGCAGTCACAAAGGAAGAAAGAGACTTGGGCATCATCATCACTGATGACCGAAATCATCCAAGCAGACTTCTAAAGCAGTAGGTAAGGCTAGGGGGATGTTAGGGTGTATTAGCAGGGGTGTCACAAGTCGTAAGAGGGAGGTAATAATCCCTTTTTACAAGACACTGGTTAGGCCCCATCTGGAGTACTGCGTGCAGTACTGGAGGCCACACCTTCACAAGGACATTAACCAAATTGAGGCAGTCCAGAGAAGGGCAACCAAAATGGTGCAGGGACTGCATCAGAACACATATGAGGACAGATTATCAGAGCTCAATATGTATACCCTTGAGCAAAGGAGGGAGAGAGGTGATATGATCGAGACATTCAAACACCTTAAGGGCATTAACAAGGTGAAAGAGTCTAACATGTTTCAATATAAGAAAAATAGCAGGACAAGAGGACACAACATGAGATTAGAGGGAGGCCGATTAAGGGGGAATGTGAGGAAATTCTTTTTCACAGAAAGGGTGGTGGATGCATGGAATGGCCTACCTCAGGAAGTGGTGGCTATGAATACAGTGCAGGGCTTCAAACAGGCATGGGATAGGCATAAGGGAGCAATACAGATGACTATGAATAGAAAGGCCACTGACAAAGGCCGATGGCACATTTATAAGCTAGAAAAAGAAATGGGCAGACTGGATGGGCCTTGCGGTCCTTATCTGCCATCAACTTCTATGTTTTCTATTTATCACAAATCTTTCTGTTAGTAGTGATTCCAGTAGTTTCCTCACAACCAAGGTCAGGCTGACTGGCCTGTAATTGCCAGCCTTCTCCCTGCCACTACTTTAGTGGAGGACTACATTCACCCTCCTCCAGTCCTTTGGTACAACACCTGTTTCCAGCAAACTGTTAGGCATGGCCAGTTTTCTTAATACTCTGTGATGTATTCCATTCGGCCCCATTACCTTGTCCACTTCCAGAATAGTGAGTTCTTTTAAGACTCTCTCCCCCTTAAATGGAATGATGTCTACCTCCCTCCCAGTGGTGCTTCCGTCACCTAACTTTGGTCCCTCCCTTTCCCCTTCTTTTGTAACTAGTAATCAAAAATACTTGTTCAGAATTTCAGCTTTTTCTTGGTTCCCTCTCTGCACACTTCCCTTCTTCCCTTTTTAGTCTTACAATTCCACTCTTAGTCTTTTCTTCTTCACTAATGTACCTGAAAAGTTGTCCCTTTTTGTTATTACCTTGGCTATTTGTCCTTCTGTTTGTGCCTTCGCACTCCTGACTGCCTTCCCTGCCACCCTCTGCTTTTCCAGATACAGTTACATGTCTTTTTCCCTCTGTGTTTTCTTGTACCTCCTGAATACCACCCTTTTTGCCCTTACCAGACCACTTCCTTTGAGAACCATAGTGTTTTTTTCTTTCTATTTGTTTTGCTTATTTGCCTAATGCAAAGGTTTGTTGCCTCCATTAAGGCTCCCTTAAGATTTTCCCATTGTTTTTCTTTTCCTCTGCCAGTGATTTCCTAAGACATTTCCCCATCTTTGCAAAGTTGGCCCACCTGAAATCCAGGACCCTTGCTTTCATTTGGTTTGATTCTTCTGTTGTTCTCACACCGAACCACACAGTACTGTGATTGCTTGAACCCTGATGGCTCCCCACTTTTATGTCTGAAATTCTGTTCTCTTTGGTAAGTACCATGTCCAAAGTATTCTGTTCCCATTGGTGAATACCATATCCAAAGTATTATTTTCCCATTGGTGAGTACCATGTCCAAAGTATTCTGTTCCCGTTGGTGAGTACCATGTCCAATGTATTCTGTTCCCACTGGTGAGTACCATGTCCAAAGTATTCTGTTCCCATTGGTGAGTACCATGTCCAAAGTATTCTGTTCCCGTTGGTGAGTACCATGTCCAAAGTATTCTGTTCCCGTTGGTGAGTACCATGTCCAATGTATTCTGTTCCCACTGGTGAGTACCATGTCCAAAGTATTCTGTTCCCATTGATGAGTACCATGTCCAAAGTATTCTGTTCCCGTTGGTGAGTACCATGTCCAAAGTATTCTGTTCCCAATGGTGAGTACCATGTCCAAAGTATTCTCTTCCCGTTGGTGAGTACCATGTCCAAAGTATTCTGTTCCCGTTGGTGAGTACCATGTCCAAAGTATTCTGTTCCCATTGGTGAGTACCATGTCCAAAGTATTCTGTTCCCGTTGGTGAGCACCATGTCCAAAGTATTCTGTTCCCATTGGTGAGTACCATGTCCAAAGTATTCTGTTCCCACTGGTGAGTACCATGTCCAAAGTTACTCCCTCTCATGCTGGCTCCATCACTAGCTATCTTAGGCATGCCACCTGCAGGGCTTCCAGGATGTCTCTGTTTCTGGTTGAGGCTCCAGCCTGGTTGCTCCAATCCACATCCAGAAGACTGAAGTCTCCTACTTGCAACACCTCCCTTTTAGCTGTCATTCTGTGGATGGTTTCTACAAGTACCCTGTCCAACTCCTCCCCTTGTATGGGAGGTCTGTAGATCACACCAGTGTAAATGGCAATGCCATTTCCCATCTCCAGGGTGATCCACAGTGCCTCTGCCTCTTCCTGCCTTCCCTGTACCTCAGTTGCATTAATGTCTTCCCTGATGTAGATAGCCACTCCTCTTCCCTTTTTACCCACCCCATCCCTCCTGAATAGAGTGTAACCTGGTATTATCATTTCCCAGTCATGGCCCCCATGTACCATGTCTCAGTAACAGCAACAATGTCCAGGTTCACCTCAGCCATGAGGGCCACTAGGTCTGGTATTTTGTTTTCCAGACTGCTGACATTCACCCACCTTTCCTCTGAGTGAACTCGTTAACCACTACCCACTGTTACCTACCCTCCAACAAATTTCTTACCCAGTTTATCACTTTTAGTCCCACTCCTAGGCTGCCCAGCTTGTTTATCGGTCTTCTATGTGGAACAGTGTTGAAGGCCTTACTGTAATCTAGGTATGCCACACCTACTGCACCACAGTGATCTACTTCCCTAGTTACCCAGTCAAAGAAATCTATAACATTAGTTTGACATGACCTTCCCCTTGTGACTATGCTGCTTGGATCTTATAAACCACTGGAATCCAGATATTCTACAATTCTTTCCTTCAGTAGTGATTCCATTAATTTTCCCACCACCGAAGTCAAGCTGACTGGTCTGTAATTGTCAGCCTCCTCCCTGCTCCCTCTTTTGTGAAGTGGTGCTACATCTGCCCTCCTCCAGCACTCTAGGACTGCTTCCTTTTCCAGTGAGTGATTAAATAGGGCTGTCAGAGGTGCAGCCAGCACCTCTCTTAGCTCCCTCAAAATCCTTGAATTTATCCCATCTGGCACCATTGTCTTGTCCACCTTAAGATTTACAAGTTATTTCAGGACTCTCTCCTCTGTAAATGGACTATAGGATTCATAGGTGTCATAGGAAAATAGAGAGCTAGATAAAACTTGTGTCCATTATGCTTGCCAAATAATGTCAAAATAATCTCCCTGTAAGTTTGTAATAATTGTCTAAATTGTTCTTAAATGCTGTTATTGAGGGGCTAGCCACAACCTCTTAGGATAGGGCATTCCAAATTGGTACTACCCTCTGTGTATATAAATTTTGCCTTTTTACCATCTTGCCTTTTTATTGAATTATGTCTACTAGTTCTCAATTGTTGCCATGTGATCTCAATTCATAATGTAGAATTTTTAATTCTAAGGCTAGACTTCTCCACAATGAATCGTCTGTGAATGCTTTATAAAGTAGACATAGATCTCCTCTACACCTCCTGTACTCCAGGGATAACAAGTTTAGTTACAACAATCTATCCTCATAAGTCATGTTAGACATTTCGGTTACAGATTGAGTTGCTCTCCTCTGAACCCTCTCTAATTTATCAATTTGCCCTTTTTTGTATGGTGCCCAGACCTGGGAACAATAATCCATCAAGGGCCACACCAATGCACCATACAGTGGCAATAAAACCTTCCTTCTTCTACTATCTATATGTCTTAAAATACAATCTAAAGTTCTATTCACTTTTTGTGCAACTGTACTACAATGTGATGAAAACTGAAGGTCTTGTGATACGATATTTCCCAGGTCTCTTTCTTCTGCAACACATTTAAGGGGTTGATCATTTATAGTGCAACTATACCCATGATTTTTGTACCCCATGTATATAACTACACATTTATTAGTTTTAAGTGGAATCTTGTGGCTGGTAGTCCGCAATTCAGTATAATTTAAGACATCTTGGAGATTATCGCTGTCTTGTTGGGTCTTTATTTTCACCCTCAGTCTACAGTCATCTACAAATCTAGTGATCCAGACACATCTGCATTATACTGAAGGGAGAATACATAAATATTTAACAAATAGGGACCCGAGACTGACCCCTGAGGCACCCCAATGGTCACTTCCGCCCAGTCTGACATAACACAATTTACTGAAGCCCTCTGTTTTCTACCAGTAAGCCATGCCCTGATCCAGTTCACTAAGTTAGACTCTAATACTGTATCCCTTAGTTCAGTTATTAACTCACAGTGTGGAAATTTATCAAATGCTTTTGCAAAATCTAAAAATATAACGCCTATTGTTTCACCTAAATCTAACATTCAACTAGTTTTCTCATAAAATTCCAGCATATCAGTCTGGCAAGATTTAATCTTTGTGAACCTTTGTTGTGTATGGTCTAATAAATAATTAGCCTTAAGGTGTGCTAATATATGTTCTTTAAGAATCCCTTCTAATAATCTGCATACAATTGAAGTTAGGCTTACTGGTCTAAAGTTTTCTGGGTTTGTTTTGGGTCCTTTTTTGTGCAGAGGTGTTACTATCACATCTTTTCAGCAGTCTAAGATGTCCCCTCTATCCAGAGAGAATTGAAAAATAGCTGCAAATGGTGGTGCTATTTGAGTTGCCAGTTCTGACAGTATCCTAGGTTGCAGTCCATTGGGCCCTGGGGATTTATTGATAATTAGTTTACTCAATCTGGCTTTAACTTCAATGTTTGATATTACGATTTTCACTTCTCTAGAACTGGGAAATATCCAATGGATTTATCATTAAAAACTGATAGAAGAGCCGGCCCAGTGGTGCTGAGGGCCTTACCTCATGTCACACTGGCAACCCGTGTTTGGAGAGAGCTTGGCTCGCCAGGGGTCGGCAGGGAGGAGAATGATTGAGCATCCGTTGGACTGCTTTCCTTCTCTGGGGAGGGGGTCCATATAAACATAGAATTTGATGGCAGATAATGACCACTTGGCCCACCTAGTCTGCCCATTTCCCTACCTAATGGATAAGCTGCAGATCCTAGTTAACCAACAGCCTACTTCCTCCTAACCCCCCACTAGAATTACCTTCTGTCTGTCCCATGCATTCTTGAATTCCCCACGGTTTTTGACTCCACTACCTCCTCAGGAAGGCTGTTCCATGTATCCATAACCCTCTTCATTAAGAAATACTTCCTCACATTACCTCTGAGCCATCACCTCTCTATCTTCAAATTGTGCCCCCTTGTTCTTGTACATCTCTTTTTCTGAAAGATGCTACCATCTTGGACTTTGTTGATTCCTCTGAGGTACTTGAAAGTTTCTATCATATCCCCCTCTCCCTCCTCTCCTCGAGGGTATACATATTAAGCTCCTTTATTCTCTCTTGGTATGCCCTCTGGTGCAGACCCTGCACCATTTTAGATGCCCTCCTCTGGACAGCCTCCATCCTGTCTATGTCCTTGTGGAGATGGGGTCTCCAGAACAGCACGCAGTACTCCAGATGGAGTCTCACCAACTATCTGTACAGAGGGATAACAACTTCCTGTTTTCTACTGGTGATGCTGCTCTCTATGTATCTCAGTATACCACCAACCCTCCTTACTGCCTTCTCACATTGCTTGCCCACCTTAAGGTCATCTTCTATGACTACCCCCAGGTTCCTTTCCATTTTTGGTTTTGTTAATATCTCACCCCCCCATTGTGTACTCTTCCCATGGGTTTTTGTTTCCCAGGTGCATTACTTTACACTTCTTTGCATTGAATCTAAGCTGCCATGTATTTGACCATTCCTCCAACCTTGCCAAGTCTCTTTGCATCCTTTCCAACCCACCTCTGTATCAACCCTGTTGCAGATCTTTGTGTCATCTGCAGAGACATACTTTTCCTTCCAGTCCCTCTGCAATGTCACTTATAAAGACATTAAAAAGGACCGGACCCAGTACTGAACCCTGCGGTACCCCACTAGTAACCCCTCTTTCTTCAGAGTGGACTCCATTTAAAATTACCTTCTGTGCCCTGTCATCCAGCCAATGTTTTACCCATACTACCACCGTGGGACCCACTCCCAGGCTTGTTAATTTGACTATTAATCTTTTTTGTGGGACTGTGTCAAATGCCATGCTAAAGCCTAGGTAGGCCATGTCCACAGCCCCTCCCAGGTGGAAGGTCCCAGGTCTACTACTTTGGTCACCCAGTCAAAGAAATCAATTAGATTCATCTGACATCACCTTCCCACTGTGAACCCATGCTTCTTTGGGTCCTGTGCCCCACTGGCCTCTAGGTACTCAACAGTTCTTTCCTGCAGGACTGATTCCATCACCTTCCCTACCACAGTGGTCAAACTGACAGGTCTGTAGTTTCCTGCCTCTGTCTTGCTCCCACTTTTGTGAAGGGGAATCACATCCACCTTCAGATACGACACCATCCTCCCATGATTTGTTAAAAAGGGTAGTCAGTGGTGTCACTAGTTCTCCCCTTAATTTTTTTAGAATTCTGGGGTGAATTCCATCAGGCCCCATTGCTTTGTTCACCTTCAGTTTTAGGAGTACTTTCATGAGCCGTTCTTCTGTGAAATTACTGGGATCGACCCCCCATCCAGAGTGCTTCTGTTAATTGGATTAGGCACTTCCCCCTCCTCCTCTTTTGTGAATACTGAGCAGAAGTATTCGCTCAGTATCCCTGCTTTTTCACTGTCTCCCTCTACCCACCCACAGTCCATTCTGTTCAGCCTTAGTACCCCCCTCCCTTTGTCTTTCTATGCTCCCTAATGTACCTATAAAATGTTTTATCCCCCATCTTAACCGAGCTGGCTATCTTTTCCTCATTTTGGGCCTCTGCTATTCTGACTTCCCTCCCTGCTTCCGTGTTTCCTTATACTTCCTAAATGCTATCTTTTTCTCCCTAACCTTCCCAACCACCTCTTTTGAAATCCATTGTGGCTTTTTCTTTCATTTTGATTTGTTTATTTGCTCCACACGAAGGCTTGTTGCCTCTGTGATGGCAGTTTTGATGTTTCCCCATTGTTGCTTCTCCCCTCCTTCTAGCCCATTTGCTAGTGCTTTTCGAAGGCACTCTCCCATCTTGTCAAAGTCAGCCCTCCTGAAGTCCAGTACCCTCACTTTTGTATGGCTTTACTCTGTAGCTGAGTTTATCATAAGCCACACTGTTTGGTGGTCTGTTGTTCCCAGATGGCTACCCACTTCTAGATCTGAGATCCTTTCACTGTCCCCATTTGAGAGTACAAGGTCTAAGATTGCTCCTTCCTGAGTAGGTTCCAAAACTAGCTGTCTGAGGCATGCCACCTGTAAGGGCATCAAGAATGGCCCTGCTCTAGGATGTGGTTGCAGCAAAGGTGCTCCAGTTAACATTTGGCATATTCAGGTCCCCCATCAACAGTATTTCCCCTTTCTCTGCCATCCTAAGGATGCCTTCTATCATATCCTTGTCCATTCCCTCCCCTGACATAGGAGGTCTGTATACAACCCCTGTTGGATTGTGGTGCCATTTCCAGTCTCTAATGTGACCCACAGTACCTCCTCTCCTCCTTGTTTACTCTTTTATTCAGTTGCTTTTATCTCTTCCCTTACATAAAGAGCTACTCCTCCCCCTCTTCTACCCTCCCTTTCTCTCCTGTAGGTTGTGTACCCTGGTATGTTAACATCCCAGTCATGGTTCCCTGTGTACCATGTTTCTGTGACTGCTATGATATCCAGGCATCCCTCTTCCATCAAGGCCACTAGTTCAGGGAGCTTGTTGCCCAGACTATGGGCATTGGTACTCATTAGCCTCCATTTTTTGATGGCCTTATCCCTTTTTGCCCCATCCCTGTCCTTATTGTCTTTGTAATTTTCTCCATTTACTCCTGCCCTTTTCCCTATTGAGAGGGTCAGATGGGGCTACCCATTTGCTTGCAGTCATGGATCACACTCTAGGAAGTGGGCTTAAGGCCTGGAAGGTAAGGTGTTTGGTGGATGATTTTCTTTTTTGGAGTTATGAGGGGAGGAAGGATAGGGTGCTATATTTTAGTTGGTGGGATTTTTGGGGATTGGTGGGGGGGTAGAGCTGTACGGAATATAAAATTCCACCCATTGAATTACCATTTTGATTGCTTGGAATTCTGCAAAATGTTTGTGAAAAGTCTGCAGACTTTTGCTAAATATTAAATATTAGTTATTTCACTATACTTTTAACAGTATGTGTCCAAATAACACTAAATTTGGACCATAAGCAGTACCCTATGGCTTTCAATATTGTCCCAAATGTCAGAGTTGTAGCTTGAAAGGAGTGGAGTTATGCTCGGATAAACATTTAATCAAAATGTAATTTACAGTTATTTTGAGATCATTTTTAAACTTATTTTCCAAGTTTCTCCACAATGTCAGGATTTAGAGAAGTACGTAGAATGCATACATGTACCATGTTTTAAGTCTCAAGCTTTAATGGGAGCTGAATTATAGGTAGCCAAACAGTTTGCCAAAATTTGAATTTCTGTAATTTCAGTACAACTTTGATAGTATTCATTGAAATATTACAACAATTGCCAGTTATACAGGATATCACTACATTTGTATGTGCACATAGTGACTGCATTATAACCTGCCAAACATGTTGGCAAAATTTAAAGTTCAGGTAGTCCCCTCTAATTTTAAAACTACATATCCAAATTTAACCAGATTAAACTAGTATACCACATGGTCATTTCTGAAAAAACATTCATATTTTCGGCTTTAAATAGGATTGAATTAAAAGAGGTAAAACTAACAACATTTAAAAAATAAATTTTGCGAGAACTAAGGGCAGAACTAGTGACACCACTGACTACCCTTTTTAATAAATCATGAGAGGATGGTGTGGTACCAGAGGACTGGAGGATGGCAGATGTGATTCCCTTCACAAAAGTGGGAGCAAGACAGAGGCAGGAAACTACAGACCTGTTAGTTTGACCTCAGTGGTAGGGAAAATGGTGGAATCACTTCTAAAGGAAAGAACTGTTGAGTTCCTAGAGGCCAGTGGGGCACAGGACCCAAGGCAGCATGGATTGACAGCAGGAAATTCATGTCAGATGAATCTAATAGATTCTTTGACTGGGTGACCAATGTAGTAGACCAGGGAGGGGCTGTGGACATGGTCTAGCTAGACTTTAGCAAGACATTTTACACAGTCCCACCCAAAAGATTAATATTCAAGTTAGCCAGCCTTGGAGTGGGTCCCAAAGTGGTAGCCTGGGTAAAAAATTGGCAGGACAACAAGATACAGAGGGTAATAGTATATGCAGTTTACTCTGAAGAAAGGGGGGGTTACTAGTGGGGTACCACAGGGTTCAGTACTGGGACAGTTCTGCAATGGGGTTGATACACAAGGAGGTGTGGAAAGGATGAGAAAGGACTTGGCAAGGTTGGAGAAATGGTCAGAAGTATGTCAGCTTGGAGTCAATGCAAAGAAGTGCAAAATAATGTACCTGGGAAACAAAAACCCAGGGGAAGATTACACAATGGGGGGGGGTGAGATACTAACAACAACAAAAATGGAATGGGACCTAGTGATAATCACATCAGATGACCTTAAGGTTAGCAAACAATGTGAGAAGGCAGTATGCAGGGCTGGGGGGATACTGGGATGTATAGGGAGAGGTATCACCAGCAGAAAACAAGAAGTTTTTATCCCTCTGTACAGACAGTTGGTGAGACCCCATTTGGAGTACTGCATCCAGTTCTGGAGACCCCATCTTTGCAAGGACATAGACATGATGGAGGCGGTCCAGAGGAGGGCAACTAAAATGGTGCAGGGACTGCAAGAGAAGTCATATGAGGAGAGACCAAAGGAGCTTAATATGTATACCTTTTGAGGCAGTATAGCGCAGTGGTTTAAGGCTCTGAGCTGAAAATTTGGTGGCATCCAGCCGACCAGACCTGGATTTGAATCCCACAGCTTCCACTTGCATACTGTGTGACCCTGAACAAGTCACTTAACTTCCCTGTGCTCCCAGGTCGCACCTGTAAAAAAGCTTTCAGCTTAATGTGCTACTCCTGGTGAAACAACTGGGAAAAAAAAAGGAGGGAGAGGAGAGACATGATAGAAACTTTCAAGTACCTCAAGGGAATCAACTGAGTCCAAGAGGGTAGCATCTGTCAGAAAAAGAGATGTGCAAGAACAAGGGGATGCAATTTGAAGATAGAGGGGCAACAGCTCAGGGGCAATGTGAGAAAGTATTTTTTCACAGAGAGGGTGTTTGACGCATGGAACAACCTTCCTGAGGAGGTTGTGGGGTCTAAAACTGTGGGAAAATTCAAGAATGCATGGGACAGACATAAGACAATTCTTGTGGTGGGTAGGAAGAAATAGGCTGCTGGTTAACTAGGATCTGCAGCTTATCCTGTAGTTAGGGAAATGGGCAGACTAGGTGGGCCAAGCGGTCCTTATCTGCCGTCAAAGTCTATGATTTTAAACAGCTCAACCCCAAGTAAGGTTTCCTTGTGTTTATATTTTAACCATCCTATACAACATTAAATTAACATAACTAAATGTGTCCCACAATAAATCTAACATTTAGAAATGAATGCATTTCCTGATATAAAAATAAAATAACAATAAAGGAAAATAACTATGTCTCATAATTTCTATATGAGAAAGAGACTATTAACGAGAAATGTTCTTCTCAGAGTGTATTATTAAAAGGAAATTCTTTGAGGCAGCATAATGTCTACTATGGTAATGGATCATTTGCCACCAATTCAGAACAAAAAGCTAACATTTATAAAGTTTTAGGCCACCATAACAAAAAAAAAACGATTTTCCTAGCCTTGCACATGTACCTATTAACACAATAGGTTTCCACAAAATCAACTAGGGTTTGCTAATACCAACAAACCTATACATTAACAATGGTGAAAATGTCTTAGTCTTCCCTCAACCAAGCATAACTACAAATAATTTCCATAGATCAAAATAAATGGTAAAATTACACAGTTTACAATAAAAGTTTCTGAGAAAATAAAAATGTTGAACAGTCCGTCCTCTTGCCAATCAGAGCTGCCACTAGGGGGGTTCCCCACCTCTAAACAAACTGATGATGTTCTAGAAAAATCTTAATCTAAATGCGAGGAATTGCGTTATCACCATAGTGCTTAAAGTGTGGACATATAAAGGAAATACGATGAAAAATCCACTGAGCTCAATTCCAAAAAGACACACTGTCCATACTCCTTGGGGCTGCTGCCAGGGCTGTTTCCCACATGGGGCCATAGCACTGTGTGTCCCTGGACCCACTCGTGGTACCATCTTATTGACTTTATAGCTACTGTATATAATTGCCACCTCCGCTGGGTGCCACATCACTTCTATGCATGCCCACCAACTCTCCAACTCCCACTATGGCACCACCGTGCACTTTCCTCCCTCATGCCCCACTTTCAGAGCCCCTCCAAGTTGTTACATTGTGTGGCACTGGTGCAAGGGGCTTAAACTACCTCATAGCTTGTCTAAGTTGAGCCCCTTGTTGTGCTCTTACCGGGGCTTACAGAATACAAGAAAATGAGATAGTGCAGCCCCACCATTGCGCAAGCCCCCTTGGGTGTACCCTGTTGTATATCAAAGGGTAGTGCAGTGCTACTTTGATGCAGCAGCTCCCCATTCTGATGCAGACCACATTTCAGAATTGGAAATGCCACATCTTTTGAAGCAAGGTGCCACTTGTGTCATTTATGTTTCTTGCAGACACCGTGAGTTGTTCTTCAGGCTTTGAGAATTGGGCCATCAGTATCCTCATCGGATAAAGAGGATAATTTGGAACTGAAGTTCCTGTAATTATGACTCTTTAGCATCGAGAACCATTACATTTGAAGAGGTGTTTTAGTATCATTATACAACACTGGCTAATATAGCTCAACAAATATTGAGGCAGTTTTTGTTGCCTGTTTTCATTACTTAAATACTTGGTTTAATAGCTTTAAATATTTTCTGCTTAGAACTGATATTATTGTATTAACTTTAAATGTATTATGTTTTTTTACATAGGCGTACATGAGTTTAAATGATTTTCTACATTGAGGGCCAGATATTCAAAACTTTGCCCCGGGGCTAAATTAGCACTGCCCAGCAGGCAAACTTAGCCCGGAGCACAACGCAAGCTGTACTGAAAAGGAAATAACCCAGTGCTAATCCTGCTGAATATAGCAGTCTAAGGAAGTTGGATAAACTGGTCTGGGAGTGCAGGGCAAAAATAGCCCAGGAATGAGACAGCACTGAATATAGCAATAAGGAAGTGCAAACTGCAGCTGCAGCTCCTTAGACTCTGTAGCAATCCAGTCTTGCAGGTGGAGAACATTGTGTTTGATTGCAAAGAGATATTTCACATCTACTACAAACACACCTCTCAACTGCCTGCCTCATAAATCAGGGACAAGGCTTAAAATAGTCAGGGACAAAGGTTTAAAAGCAGGGACCCATCTTACAAATTGGTGATATCCATAGAATACGTGGTTTAGTGTAACATGCATTTTCTAAGGAAGAACACGTCTGTAACATTAATGTTTGACGTTATTTTATGCTTACAACCCCCACTGTTTGGTCATGGAAACACAATGTTTAGGAAGGACAGAGTAAACCTTTGAGGTAACATCAGGGACATCCCTGAAAATCAGAGACAGTTGAGAGGTATGACTACAAACAACAATGTAGGCCACACACTGCAGAACTGTGCTAGGCTGAAGTGAGGTTTGCCCAGGGCTAACCTGATTGCACAGTGCTAACAACTACAGATATTCAAAGCTCCCATGCAAATGAGTCTACTTAGGTAATCCATGCGCAAACAGGCACATTTGCATCTCATTATATGCTGCTTAGCATACATTACCATACAGTTTGCCTGTGCTACTGCATGGTGCACACAGCTCCACCTGTTGGTCGGAATGGCAGTACAGCCTGGACGCTGCAGGCCAAGGCATGCCCACAGCATCCTCTGTTGGTCAGAATGGAATCACAGGCATTACGCGGCAGGAACTGTGTGCTGGCAGGTACTAGCAGTGCATACAACATACCTATGTAGCACTGCAAGCAGTACATAATGATATATAGATAGATATATACATATACTGTATATATATATGTGTGTGTGTGTGTGTGTGTAGAGCTGTAGTGATCTATAAATATAGATAGATACAGAGACACACGCATATATATATATATATATATATATATATATATGTATAAACATATATAGATAGATAGCTATATACACACACTACCTGTGGTCACACATGCCCTGGATGACGCCCCCACCCCACACCAACAAAGCTGGCCCACAGCAGGTGTGGGTGGAACACAGTGGGGGGACACAAGTATGCATGGGGTAGGCATAAGGCAAACCTGCTGGGGGTGAGGGGATGTCAGCTGTAGGGTCACTGGGCTGTGCAGCGCAGCCATCCCACATATAGGGATGTGGGCAGACAGGCTGGGCCAGGCAGCCCATCTCAGCCATCATGGTCCCTGTTCCCACTTGAGCTGGTTCCACTCCCTGGTAGTCTAGTGGTCCTCCCACCCTTCAAACATGAATTCTGACCCCAGGTCCATGTAAAACACCTATTTGTCCCTGGTGTTCTAGTGGCTCCCCCACCCCCAAGCACAATCCCTGACCCAGTAGCTCTGTCCGGGAGGACGGGAGGTGCACTTCTGGGGGAGGGACCACTAGACCACCGGGTTTTGCTCTCTTTTCAGGACTACCAGGCATCGGGATCATGCTTGGGGGTGGGGGACCACTAGAACACCAGAGAATATCTCTAATTACCGTGGCTACTGGGTCGGGATCATGCTTGGGGGGTGTGGGGACCACTAGAACACCAGGGATAATCTATAAATACCGCAGCTTTGGGGATCATGCTTGGGGGTTGGGGGCCACTAGAACACCAGAAAAATTCTCTACATACACCAGCTATGGGGCTCGGGGATCATGCTGAAGGGCACCACTACATTACTACCAGCTTTTTGTCGGTGGTATTTAGCGCCCCACTACAGGTCGCACTAATGCCTGTAGCATGGTGCTATACATTTGAATATGCTGCACAGCCAGCATTCATAGCCACTCCCCTCACTCCCACCCCAGCATACATTTACTTTTAGCGTTGGCACTATCGCACAGCGTTGGCGCTATTGGGGCTTCTGAATATTGCAGCCTGTGTTATTCCAGCGCTACGGTTTTGTGCTGGGCGTAATTGTTTGAATATTTGGCCCTAAGTGTATTAGATCAGAGAAAGTTGATCTAACTTAGTGATATATGTAGATCACCTTTTAATAGTACTAGCTTCCTGTGCCTATTAATAACAGCTTCTTATGAATGTATAACTTTGCTAACTTTATTTTTGCAATTACATTTACCCATATGAATTTATTACATTTTAATACTTATGGAAGCTTTTAAGGAGGGGGGTGGTCTGTAACAGAGGGGTGATTGACACTTAACTTTCTTCTGCATAAATACTGAAGTTTAAATATATAATTTACACTGTAAAATATATGCAACTTCAACATGTGAGGTATAATATTTTCTTAATCTAGTGGTAGTGACCTTTTTTGACAGCCTCCAAATGTATTATGTTACAGGATTTTTAATTATATTGCTTCTTTCATTGCTTCCCCTCCTAATATTAAGGATTTCGACTGCACTATATATTACATGTATGTATGGGATGCTTATAGGATATCCTACATATGTTTTTTAAGTATTAATATTTCTTTTGAATAATGTAATGACAGTATGCAGGTAACATTTTTCAATGTTAATGAATTAAAAAGAAAAGAAACAAAAAGTAAAAAAACTTCAGACGTAAGAATATTCAGACTTGCATCCCTCTGTGTGTAAAATCTCTCATACAAAAAAATCAATTGCAAATGAAAAATTAAGTTTAGGGTCCCAATAGTCAACTTCCAAATTTTTTGCTATTAAAAAACGTATATTCCCTAAACAATTGTCACTTAGATATGTAGTTTGTTGGCAAAGATTCTTAAATCCAGTGTAACTCTGACAGTATTGGGCTCTTCTTTTGGTTTTGCATATAAACATTTATGACTTTCAGTCTTGATTTTTACTAATCTAAACGTGGCTCCTTCATATCTAAACTTTGTAACCATCTAGCGACACAGTGGGTGTGACTAACTTTTAATTTGCACAAGCTAACTCCTGTCTTTCTGTTCATTATAGCACTTACAATCTCCCCTATCCAGCTGCCTTGTTATTTAACCCTCTCCTCTACCATCCCACTCTGCCTTCATCCTCCATTCCATTCCTCATCCATTTCCCAATTTCTCCCACCTAATTTGCTTCCCCTCTCCCCTCACCATATCCTGCAACTCCAAAAACTCATGCAGTTTAATGAATGGTTGCAAAACTGGTACAGAGCACAGGGCGTTGGTTTCATTGGGGACTGGGGGTACACCTGGAGAGATGAAGGTCTGTATTGGCATGATGGTCTGCATCTGTCCACGAAGGGAACCAAGCTCATAAGTGACAGGTTTAAATGCTTCCTTGGCAAGCTTTTAAACTAGCCATGGGGGGAGGTGCTGATAACAGGCAGGAAATTTCAAGCCTTCCTCCACAAAACATGTCAGGTAGTAAGGTAAACACTGAGGTACAGTGCTCAACAGAGGGCAGGATGGGATAAATGGAAAAATAGACAAGGGCAATAAGAGCAGGCATAGGGGAAAAAAGGATAAAGCCAACATTAAATGGAGGGCAATGAGTACCAATGCCTGTAGTCTGGGAAACAAGCTTCCTGAGCTAGTAGCCTTGATGGAAGATGAACAATTGGATATTGTGGCAGTCACAGAAACATGGTACATGGAGAACCATGACTGGGATGTCAACATACTGGGGTACACAGTCTACAGAAGGGACAGGAAGGGGAAAAGAGGAGGTAGAGTAGCTCTATACATAAGGGAAGGGATCAAAGCTACAGAATTAAAAAGTAAAGGGGGAGGACAAGAGGCACTCTGGGTCACCTTGGAGACAGGGAATGGCATCACAATCCACACAGGGATTGTATACAGACCCTATCTCAAGGGGAGGAAATGGACAAGAAAATGATACAGGACATTCTCAAAATGGCTGAAAAAGAGGATATACTGTTGATGGGGGACCAGAATGTGCCAAATGTTAACTGGATGACATGTACTGCAGCCACATCCAAGAGCGGGGTCATTCTCGATGCCCTGCAGGGGGCAGGCCTTAGACAGCTAGTGTTGGAACCCACTCGGGAGGGAGCAATACTAGACCTGGTACTCTCAAATGGAGAGACTATCATAAATTTAGAAGTCAGTAGACATCTGGGAACAAGCGGCCACTGAACAGTGTACTTTACAATAAGCACAACCATGGAGACAAGCCATACAAAAACAAGGATACTGAACTTTAGAAGGTCTGACTTTAGCAAAATGGACGAATACCTGAGGAATATACTAGCAAATAGGCAAAAAGGAAGAGTGGAAGAACAATGGCAAAAAATCAAAACTGCCATCATAGAGGCAACAAGCCTTTGTGTGAAACAAATAAAGAAAACAAAGCAGAGTATAAAACCACTATGGTTCTCAAAAGAGGTGGCAGGGAAGGTTAAGGAGAAAAAGGCTGCATTCAAAAAGTATAAGGAATCACAGAAGAAGCACGACAGGGAACTGTATCAATTAAAGCAGAAAGAAGTGGGGAAGGCAGTCAGAATAGCAAAAGCCCAAACCGAGGAAAAAATAGCCAATTCAGTTAAGAAGGGGGATAAAACCTTTATAGGTACATTAGGAGCATAGAAAGGTTAAGGAGGAATAGTGAAGATTAATAAGGGAGAGGGGAGGTGGGCAGAGGGAAACAGTGAAAAGGCAGAGATACTGAATGAATAATTTTGCTCAGTATTCACAAAAGAAGATGAGGAGGAGTTACCTAAACCAGACAATTGAAGCACTCTGGGTAGGGGGGTTGACACCAGTCCATTTACAGAAGAAAGAGTCCTGAAAGAACTGCTAAAACTCAAGGTGGACAAAGCAATGGGGTCTGACAGGATTCACCTCAGATTCCTAAAAGAACTAAGGGAGGACCTAGTGACAACACTGACCACACTTTTTAACAAATCATGGGAGGATGGGGTGGTACCTGAGTACTAGAGGAGGACAGATGTGATTCCCCTTCACAAAAGTGGGAGCAAGGCAGAAGCAGGAAACTACAGACCTGTAAGTTTGACCTCAGTGGTAGGGAAAGTAATGGAATCACTTCTGAAAGAAAGAACTGTTGAGTACCTAGAGGCCAGCGGGGCACAGGACCAAAAGCAGCATGGATTTACAGCAGGAAGGTCATGTCAGACAAATCTAATTGATTTCTTTGACTGGGTGACCAAAGTAATAGACCAGGGAGGGGCTGTGGATATGGCCTACCTAGACTTTAGCAAGGCATTTGACACAGTCCTGCATAAAATATTAATAATCAAGTTAGCCAGCCTGGGAGTGGGTCCCAGGGTGGTAGCCTGGGTAGAAAACTGGCTGCACAACAGAACACAGAAGGTAATAGTGAATGGAACACATTCCAAACAAAGGGGGGTTACTAGTGGAGTACCTCAGGGCTCAGTACTGGGTCCAGTCCTCTTTAACATCTTTATAGATGACATTGCAGAGGGTCTGGAGGGAAAGGTATGCCTCTTTGCAGATTACACAAAGATCTGTAACAGAGTTAATACACGAGGTTGGTAGAAAGGATGAGAAGGGACTTGGCAAGGTTGGAGGAATAGTCAGACATATGGCAACTTAGTTTCAATGCAAAGAAGTGCAAAGTAATGCACCTGGGAAACAAAAACCCAGTACAAGAGTACACAATAGCAGGGGAGGTACTAAAAACAACAGAAATGGAAAGGGACCAGGGGGTAGTCATATCAGATTGTCTAAAGGTTGGTAAGGAATGTGAGAAGTCAGTAAAGAGAGCCAGGGGGATACTGGGATGCATAGGAAGGGTCATCACAAGTAGAAAAAGGGAAGTGGTTATTCCTCTGTACAGACAGTTGGTGAGACCCCATCTGGAGTACTGTGTGCAGTTTTGGAGACCTCATCTAGGCAAGGACATAGACAGGATGGAAGCAGTCCTGTTGCTAGTCTTGCTTATAGAGCAGAAAGTAGCTAACTAAAAGAAGCGAAGGCAGAATTTCACTGTTCGCTGATGACACAAAGCTCTGTAACAGAGTAGACACACCAGAGGGTGTAGACAGAATGAGAAGGGACCTGCAGAAACTTGAAGAATGGTCAAGGGTTTGGCAGTTGAAATTCAATGCAAAGAAGTGCAAGATAATGCATATGGGGCACAAAAACCCTGGCACAATATATCAGTTGGGGGGTGAGGATATAGCATGCACCAAGCAGGAAAGGGATCTTAGGGTTGTCATCTCTGATGACCTCAAGGTAGGGAAACAGTGTGACAAGGCATCAGGTAAAGCAAATAGGATGCTGGGATGTATAGGCAGGGGCATCACCAGCAGGAAAAGGGAGGTCATAATTCCGCTATACAAGACACTAGTGAGGCCCCACCTGGAGTACAGTGTACAGTTCTGGAGACCATACCTACATAAGGACATAGACAGGGTAGAGAAGGTTCAGAGGAGGGCAACAAAGATGGTGCATGGGTTGCATCACAAGTCCTATGAAGACAGGTTGAAGGAACTGAACATGTACTCACTGGAGGAGAGGAGGGAGAGAGGGGATATGATAGAGACATACAAGTATCTTACAGGGAGGAACAGGGTGCAGGAAAACACTATTTTTAAGCAAAAAAGATGTTTCAGGACTAGAGGGCATGGGATGAAGTTGGAGGAGGACGATTCAGAGGAAACATGAGAAAAGAATTTCTTCACAGAATGGTGGTGGACAAGTGGAACACCCTGCCAGAGGAAGTGGTGGGGGCTGAAACAATCACGGGATTTAAGAATGCATGGGATAGACATAAAGGAATTCTAGAGGTCAGGGGTAAGGGGAAATAGACTTCTAGGAAAACAAACTGAACTTACAAGCTCAAATGGGCAGACTAGGTGGGCCATAGGCCCTTATCTGCCGACACTGTCTATGTATCTATGTATGTATCTATGTACTTTGTCTTATTAATTTAACACTTATATCTCAGCAGGAGTCAGTGTCTGTTGAGATTAAGCAAGACAGATACTTTATTAGAAGTAGAAGGGGTCTTATTTAGGGTTAAAGAAAGAAAGAAAAGAAAGAAAGTCAGTGTGTATTCTGTGCTGTGAAGGGTACTGTATCAACTTACTTTACTAAACCAGTAGGAGGAGACAGAGCTTAATTGGGGGTGTGGCTTAGACACTATAAAAGCAGGTGACTCAAATTACAACTTCCAGTTGCTTGCCTTACTTGTAGATCAGAAAGCAGCTAACTAAAAGAGCTACATTTGCGTTTGTGCGTGTCTGCTGTGTCCGCTGGGCAAACTGAAACTGCCGCCATTAGGCAAACTTGGATAAGATAATTTTAGCATATCCTCTACTTAGTAAATATACACCTTTAATAATGGAAAAAGAATTTAGTAAGTGTATGCAATGTTTGATGTATAGTGAGGGAAAGTATGGGAGTGAGTATGTACGTGATAATTGCCATCTGATTACTACTCTTGAAGCAAAGATAGCATTTCTGCTTAATATTAAACCAGTTTCTACTGATATTAAGGAACTGGAAAGTTACATTGATCTTATGGATGAGCAACTTCATTCTAATGAACCATTTCCTTCACATTTAGGTAGCATTTCTATGCCTCCTGATGAGGAGACAATTGTGTATACCTGTTGCCTCTGCCCCCTCTCATAAGGTGAATGATTATCCGCCCTCTTCCCATGATAATGATGACTGGACCATTGTCACAAAGCCTCTTAAAAAAGGAGGAGTGGTCAAATACACAATAGTACCCCTATTGAAACTCGTAATAGGTTTGAGCAGTTGACTGTATCAAATAATGAAGTGCTACATGTTTAATCCTGTGCATCACCATCTGTTGATAATAATGGTTCTAAAACACTTTTCAATCAGGAGTTAATGCCCATGAATATTTGTCCTAGTAAGTCTCAAGCTACCAAATCAATACCTATTAAGTTAATCACTCCAGAGTGTGTTAATCACTTGTTTCTGATTCTTGTACCCCTACTGTCTCAAAACAAGTGTTAGTCCTGGGAGATTCAATCATTAAGCACATTGACAGGGCAGTATGCAATAGTGACAACAGCAACCGCACTTGTTGTAGCTTCCGTGGGACCAGGGTATCTGACATTACCTCCATGATGCCTAAAATTTTACAAAATGTGGGGGAAAATCCACTGGTTATCATACATGTCAGTGTTAATGATATAAACAGCACCCCATTTAATCAGTTACAACAGGACTATGTGGCGTTATGTAACCTGTTACTTGATAGGGGCTGCTGTGTATGTATATCTGAAATTCTACCTGTCCCAAGAGCAACATCTACCATGATGCAGAAAATCAAAGCCCTAAATGAATGGCTGAGTAAGTGGTGTTTTAAGCAGGATATACCCTGTATTACCCACTGGGAATCATTTTCAGATCGTTCTTCCTTGTTTTGCTGGGACGGTTTATATCTCAGTTGTTGGGGTAGTACACTTATGGGGAAAACTATCACTAAAATCGTAAATCATTGTTTAAACTAAAAACAATGGGGAAGAATGGGTCTATTCCAAAGACTCTGAATACTTACCAAAATATTATTACAACTAAATGTAAATTCCTAACTTTTTTTTTTTTTTTTTTTAGTTAGTTATTTAACCAGGTATAGCACACTAACATACTACTAACATACTAAAATGCCAGCAGAATAGGCCTAACGGTCTTTCGTGTCTGCTCATTTGGTCAGCCACCACCCTGGGTGCTGACCTTGCTGCCCCCCTCGCCTCCTCTGGCTTCTCCCTTCCCAGTTCTGGATATTCTTGCTGCATTGGGTTTTGCTTCCAGAACCCTTCCCCTGTACCTGTCCCACCCCCTCTTGAACCCCTCCACTGTCTCTGCCTCCACCAGCCTCCTAGGCAGTGCATTCCATGGCTCCACCACCCTCTCAGTGAAGTAGCACCTCCTCCTTTCTCCCCTGAATCTTCCCCCTCCAGCTTCCACCCATGCCCTCTAGTGGCCCCCTCCTCCTTCCTTCAAAGCACCCTGACTGTTCCTCCCCTATTTACCCTCTTCATGTACCTGAAGACCTCTATCATGTCCCCCCAGTCCCTTCTCTCTCTTCCAATGTGTACATATTTAGCTCTTTGAGCCTCTCCTCATAGGTCCTGTCCCCCAAGCCCCAAATCATTTTGGTTGCCCTCCTGTGGACCCTCTCCAGGAAGGTAATGTCCCTCTTTAAGTGTGGCCTCCAAAACTGCATGCAGTACTCAAGGTGCGGCCTCACCAAGCAGTTATACAGAGGGAGTATCACGTCCCTCCTTCTGGAGGTGATCCCCCTAGTGATGCATCCCAGCATCCTGTTGGCCTTGGCTGCTGCCCTCCTACAAGTCTCTGAGTTGTTCATCTTGACATCCACCACCACCCCCAGGTCCTTCTCAGCCATCGAGACTTGTAGCATTTCCCCAGGGTGTACACTTGGCCTGGGTTTCTGGCCCCCAGGTGGAGTACCTTGCATTTCCCTGCATTGAACCTCAGCTTCCACTTTCTAGACCATCTTTCCAGAGCCTCCAGGTGCCCCTGTAGGGCCACCCTCCCCTCCTTCCCATCCACCACCTCCCCCAGTTTTGAGTCATCCGCAAAGAGACTCATCTCACTCCTGATTCCTGTCCTTATGTCCAAGACATAGGCATTGAAGAGGAGGGGCCCAAGGACTGATCCCTGTGGGACCCCACTAATGACCCTCTTTGGGGATGAGACTATCCCGCCAACTACGACCCTCTGGGTCTGGTCCTGGAGCCAATTGCCTATCCATCTGATTATCTGGTTCCCCACCCCCATTTCTCCCAGCTTATCCAACAGGCCCATGTGAGGAACAGAGTCAAATGCCTTGCTGAAGTCTAGAAAGAGGACGTCCACTGATCTACCCAGGTCCAAGGAACTCGTCACCCAGTCATAGAACTCCACAAGATTTGTCTGACACGATTTCCCCGGGATGAATCCATGTTGTCTATCATCCAGGCACCCTGACTTTTCTAGGTCCCCCCTAGCCTCTCCTTGACAATGCCCTCCATCACCTTGTCCACCACTGATGTCAGGCTGACAGGCTGACAGGCTAAGCTGAAAGCTTTTTTACAGGAGTGACCTGGGAGCACAAGGAGGGTAAGTGACTTGCTCAGGGTCACACAGTATGCAAGTGGAAGCTGTGGGATTCAAACCCAGGTCTGGTCTGCTGGATGTCACCAGAGTTGCAGCTCAGAGCCTTAGACCACTGCGCTATACTGCCTTCTACTTTGAATGCAAGATCTTTAAACCAACTCAAATTAGCAGAACTCAAAGCCAAATGTAAAACTTTAAATAAAGGTGTGGTGGGAGTAACAAACTTGGTGGGACGCATCCTCAATTTGGTCCAGAGAAATTCCAGGTTATAAGTTATATCATAAAAGCAGATTAGATAAGCAAGGCGGTGGAGTTTGTATGTACACACAAAATGATATTCCTTCTTTTGAAGTGTGTTCTCCCTTTCCTTTGGAAAGTATATGGGTTAAAATCTTATTGAAGGAGCAGTCCTATATAACTACTGGTAACATCTATCGACCTCCATCTGCAAATTCAGATTACACAACTGATATGTTTAAAGAAATTACACATTATTCAGAATCTCAAGATACTGTAATATTTGGTGACTTTAACCTCCCTTATATTAACTGGGACTCATTCTAAGGACAGTCCTATGCCAAGAAAGGACTAATAGATATGGTAGCTAGTACTGGATTACAACAACTTGTTACTGAACCCACTCGAGGTCCTAATATTTTGGATCTATTATTTACTAACATAGAGCAACAAATTAGCAATTTACAAATTTGGGATCCACTTGGGACCAGTGATCATTCATCTATTCTTTTTGAAATTCAATAGTTTAAAACTACACAAAGGAAGTTATACTACACAAAAAATTATAACAAAGCAAATTTTTCTGAAATCAATGAATACTTACAAAACAAATTGGGAATCTAATCTTCTTAACTGTACAACACAACAAGCTTGGGACTTTTTTAAAAACATTGTACATTATTTGGAAAATACCTTTATTCCATCTAAGAGGAAATTTAATAATAAAGGAAAAATTCCCCCTTGGTTCAACAAGACAATTAAAAATCAGCTTAAAATAAAAATTAAACTTTTTAGGACACTTAAGAATAGTTCTATTCCATTTAAAACTACTCTATTACATAAATACAGTCTATCTGTGAAAAACCTAAAAAAATCTATTAAATTGGCAAAAAATAAGCTAGAATTTAAACTAGTTCACACAAACAACTGTCACAAATCTCTTTTCTCCTATATAAATAGTAAAAAAGGTGTAACAAGTACCATTGGTCCCATTATAACCAATGGCTCTTCACTATCTGATATAGAAACCTCAAATCTCTTTAATAAGTACTTTTGTTCTGTCTTCTCTCAAAAATCACCTATTAGTACATTTAAAGTTCACCACGTAGATTATCATAGGTTCTATCCAACTGACATTATACAGGCTATCAAAAAACTAAAAAAAAATACTAGTCCGTGCCCAGACGGTATTCATCCATGGTTTCTGATCGAAACCTCTATAAATATTCCTATACCTTTGTCAATTATTTTCAATAAATCCTTACAAGAAAGCATTGTACCAAATGATTGGCATTCAGCAGTAGTTACTCCCATGTTTGAAAAAGGCAATAGAGGTTCTGTGCAAAATTATCGTCCAATTAGCCTGACCTCAGTGGCTGGTAAATTAATGGAACGAGTAATGAAGTCTCGAATAGATCAAGATTGCAAAAAAATTAGGAATTTATGATTCAAATCAGCATGGGTTTACTCCCAAGCATTCCTGCACCACCAATCTGATATCTTTTTACAATAATATAAGTACTCTACTAGATGTGGGTATCCCTACTGATGTAATTCTTTTGGACTTTAGTAGAGCTTTCGATAAAGTCTCACATGAAAAATTCATTCCTAAAATGCACAATCTAGGTTTGTCACCTGATATTGTCAACTGGACTTTAAACTGGTTGACAAATCATTCTCAGAGAGTCAGAATTAATAATATCTTGTCTGATTCGGGGTCAGTCTTGGGACCAACATTGTTTAACCTCTTTATTAGTGATTTACAAACTGGGCCAAATAACTTCATAGTTAAATTTGCAGACAATACTAAATTGGGGGGCAAGGTTAATAATCAGGAAAATATTTCTGCATTAAAGAAGGATTTGAAAAAATTAACACTTTGGGCAAATGAAAATCATACGCAGTTTAATCAAGGCAAATGTTTAGTAGTGCATTTCGTTGTAAATAATCCAAAAACGATATATCATATAAACGGACTACCACTTCACTCATCAAATTGTGAAAAAGTTTTAGGGATATATGTAAATAATAAACTTACATCAAATGATCACTATGTTAGAACTGCTTGCATGACCAATAGACTTTTGAGGCAAATAAAACACACTTTTGTTAATCGCACTGAACAATGCCTTATTCCATTTTATAGGGTATACATTAGACCGTATCTAGACTATGGCTCACCTTTCTGGAATCCAAACCAAAAAAAAGACATAGCAATTCTTGAACAGGTTCAAAGGAGAGTAACTAGAATGATTCCAAGATTAACAAACTTGGATTATCAGAACAGATTAAAAGCTACTGGTCTCTTCTCTCTTCAAACTAGAAGATTAAGAGGTGATATGCTTATGGTTTTTAATTTAATAAATTCACCAGATCTAATGGTAAAATGTGGTCTAACACTCTTCAAAAGGAGACATGTTCAGAGACTGCATAATAAACAGCTTGAAGTAAAAACTTATAAAACCAGCAAAAGGGGAAACTTTTTTCCAATAAGAGCATCCATTGTATGGAACAGCTTGCCACAAGAATTGGTAGAGGCAACTAGTGCCACTGTCTTTAAAAACAAATTAGATGTTTGGTTGAGGGATAATAGATAAATAATGTTCCACATAGTGTGGGGAACAGTCTCAATGGGCTCTGGCCTTCTTCTGTTCTTTCATACCAAGTAATAATACCAAGTAAAGTCCAGAGGAGGGCAACTAAAATGGTGCCGGGTCTGCATCAGAAACCATATGAAGAGAGACTGAGAGAGCTTAATATGTATACCCTTGATGAAAGGAGGGATGGGGGGACATGATAGAAACATTCAAGTACCTCAAGGGAATCAACAAAGTCCAGGAGAGTAGCATCTTTCAGAAAAAGAGATGTGTAAGAACAAGGGGGGCACAATTTAAAGATAGAGGGGGGACAGCTCAGGGGTAATGTGTGTTTTTTTTCATGGAGAGAGTGGTGGATGCACGGAACTGCCTTCCTGGGGAGGTTGTTGGGTCTAAAACAGTGGGGAAATTCAAACATGCATGGGACAGACATAAGGCAATTGTAGTGGCAGGTGGCAGGAAGTAGGCTGTTGGTTAACTAGAATCTTCAGCTTATCCAGTAGGTAGAGAAATGGGCAGACTAGGTGGGCCAAGTGGTTCTTATCTGCTGTCAAAGTCTATGTTTCTATGTTTCATGGAATTTTCCCCTTCCAGCAAACCAATGACAAGTCCTTATGGCTGCTCCTATTTTCGCCACCTATTCTCCCTATACCTTCCTCACCTGCTAGGCACTTTCACAGCACCCAGCCTCTGTTGCTACCAGTTTCTATCTCTGTAGCAAGCTACCTGTAGCAAGCTAACTGTGGGTCACCCTGGAAACAGGAAATGGGACAGTCATAAGAACTGGGGTTGTCTACAGGCCCCCAGACCTGAGGGAGGACATAGACACATTACTGTTAGAAGATATACAAAACATGACAGCTAAAGGGGAGGTTCTGATAATGGGAGACTTCAACATGCTGGATACAGATTGGTCAATACCAGCAGGAACATCTGCCAGAACTAGACTCATAGTGGATTCCCTGCAGGGAGAGGGCCTCAAACAACTGGTACAGCAACCCACAAGAGCCAGGGCTATCCTAGATCTAGTACTGACTAACAAAGAAGGGATCACAGATCTCCAGGTAGAAGGTCACCTGGGGGCCAGTGACCATCACATGGTATGGTTCAATTTGGCTACTACATCTAAATCATCCCATTCCAAGGCAAAATATGGGACTTCAGAGGAGCTGACTTTGATAAGAAGGCCAACAGAGTTAAGCTAGCCTGGCAAAAGAAACACAGGTGAGGGGTACAGGCAAAGTGGGCAAGCATTAAGGATGCAATACTTGAAGCAACATCCCATTGTGTTAGACAGAAAAGGAAGTGCAAAAGAAGAAGGAAACCACTTTGGTTCTCAAATACAGTAGCAGAAAAGGTCAGAGCCAAAGGCTGGCCTTCAGGAAATATAAGGGAACACAACGAGATGAAGATAGGAGGCATACCAAACTGCCCTAAGGGAAGCAGGTAAGGCAGTAAGGCAGGCAAAGTCCCAAACTGAGAAAACACTAGCACGAACAGTAAAGAAGGTGATAAGACTTTCTATAGATACATTAGTGAAAGGAGAAAGTCCAGAGGGGTATTGCTAAGCTTAATGGAGAAAATGGAGCATGTGAGGAGGAGGACCTGTAAAGGCATCTATCCTAAATAGATACTTTGCTCAGTATTTACTGAAGAGGAAGGTAGGGCAGGCCCACAGCTCATCATCATGGACACAGGGGGAGGAGGTGAGCACTACTCCCTTCACAAAAAGAAAGGGTACTACAAGAGCTTGCTAAGCTCAGGGTGGATAAGGCAATGGGACCTGATGGCATACATCCCAGGGTACTTAAGGAGCTAAAGGAGGCACTAGCAGAGCCATTAGCAGAATTGTTTAGTGAGTCTCTGAGCACAGGAGAGGTCCCAGAAGACTGGAGAAGGGCTTCATGTGATCCCGCCCACAAGAGTGGTAGCAGGGAGGAGGCGGGTAACTACAGACCAGTCAGTCTTACCTCAGTAGTGGGCAAGATTATGGAGGCACTCCTTAAGGAAAGGATAGTGCAACACCTGGAATCCATAGGGGCACAGGATCCAAGACAGCATGGGTTTACAAAAGGAAGGTCCTGTCAAACTAATCTCATAGATTTCTTTGACTGGGTAACCAGAGTGGTGGACCAAGGGGAGCAGTTGATGTCGCCTACCTTGACTTCAGCAAAGCTTTTGACACTGTTCCACATAGAAGATTGATAAATAAGCTGGGTAGGCTGGGGTGGTCAGAAGTTGGTCAACTGGGTGGCAAACTGGTTGACGGGCAGAAAACAGAGAGTGGTGGTAAATGGTTTACAGTCAGAAGAGATTCAAGTCACAAGTGGGGTACCTCAGGGATCAGTCCTGGGGCCAGTCCTCTTCAACATCTTCATTAGTGACCTTGCAGATGGACTAGAGCGTAAGGCTTGTCTGTTTGCAGATGACACCAAGATCTGCAACAGAGTAGATGATCCAGATGGGGTGGGCAGAATGAGAAGAGATCTGGATAAACTAGCAGAATGGTCAGAAGAGTGGCAACTGGGATTTAATGCAAAGAAGTGCAAAATCATGCACATAGGGAAGAGAAACCCTGAAGCCACCTATAGGCTGGGAGGGGAGTTGCTAGCAGTCACAAAGGAAGAAAGAGACTTGGGCATCATCATCACTGATGACCTAAAATCATCCAAGCAGACCTCTAAAGCAGTAGGTAAGGCTAGGGGGGTGTTAGGGTATATTAGTAGGGGTATCACAAGTCGTAAGAAGGAGGTAATAATCCCTCTGTACAAGACACTGGTTAGGCCCCATCTGGAGTACTGCATGCAGTATTGGAGGCCACACCTTCACAAGGACATTAACCAAATTGAGGCAGTCCAGAGAAGGGCAACCAAAATGGTGCAGGGACTGCATCAGAAGACATATGAGGACAGATTAACGGAGCTCAATATGTATACCCTTGAGCAAAGGAGGGAGAGAGGTGATATGATCGAGGCATTCAAACACCTTAAGGGCATAAACAAGGTGAAAGAGCCTAACATGTTTAAATATAAGAAAAATAGCAGGACAAGAGGACACAGCATGAGATTAGATGGGGGCGATTAAGGGGGAATGTGAGGAAATTCTTTTTCACAGAAAGGGTGGTGGATGCATGGAATGGCTTACCACAAGAAGTGGTGGCTATGAATACAGTGCAGGGCTTCAAACAGGCATGGGATAGGCATAAGGGAGCAATACAAATGACTGTGAATAGATAGGCCACTGACAGAGCAAAGGCTGATGGCACATTTATAAGGTAGAAAAAGAAATGGGCAGACTGGATGGGCCTTGCGGTCCTTATCTGCCGTCAACTTCTATGTTTCTATGTTACCTTTCCATTCTGTGCACACCTAGCAACATACTTATTGTTTAATGTGACTGAATTTTGTAATTTTAGTTTCAAAAGAGTTGAACATCATTTTTGTATCCAATGTAATTTTATATCCACTGTCTGTGTTGTTTTGCTGTATTTGTGTTGTTTACTGTTGATGTGGAACCTTAGCAAATGAGCTTATAGCTCAAAGGTATTAATCCGAGAACTGAATAAATAAATAAAATAGTTCATTTGAGCATTATAAAATGGTTTCTTGGAGCATTCTCTTAAATCCTAATTGCTAAAATCTTTGAAACTGTATTGCATGATTCTAATACTTACATTAGATTTAATCTGTGACTATGTTTCTGCACTGAGTAGTTTCCATAATCTAGCTTTCATTTGCACTAAGAATCCTACATTTTCTGTGTATTGTTATATTTAATTGTACTCTCTGTAGACTCCATTTTGAGAAGGTTAACATGTCACTAGACATGTCAATAATGTGCTAACTGGGCTTTGTGCAATCATACACCAACTGGCTTTAGCTCCCTCCTCTCCCCCTGAGGTAACTAACAGACCTAAACTATGGCCTTTTAAGAAAAAAACTACACCAACATTTTGCCTCACTCAGCAGTTGTGACTGTCTAGCCTAATCACCATGATTTCCTGACCCCACCTTACTCCATATTCCTTGATTCCCCCTTTCTCAATCCCAAAACACCTCCTCACAGTCACAAGGTAAAACAATTCAAAATTCCTTTCTTAACAAAGTGCTTAATGGTGTGCAGTGACTCCCTCTGGCCATGCACTTGGTAGCAGACTGACCCTGCCTGTGCCACCAACACCCATCACCTGTCCAGGCTGTAAAATAATAAAAGAGCCATATTTCCCCGGAAATATAGTGTCACCCAACCTGGGAATTGGAGAATGAGATTAAAATAGCAGTATTTCCTTGGTAGTCTAGTGGATCCCCACCCCCATTTCTGATATGAGCTGTAAATAATAGAATAGCCTTGCTTCCTGGTAGTCTTGTGGACCCCCTACTCCCTGTTCCCCAGTCTGAGCTAGAAATAATAAAATAAAAATATGTCCCAGTAGTCTAGAGAATCTGCCAGTCACACTCAACTTAAATCACCCCCTCCCCGGCCCACCTATCATTAACACCGACACACCATTGGCACCAGCCTCGGACCTTCTGAAATGTTCAAGTAGCCCGTTATCCTGACATGGCCCCAGTGGAGCCCCGTTATCCTGACATGGCCCCAGTGGAGCACCGTTATCCTGACATGGCCCCAGTGGAGCCCTGTTATCCTGACATGGCCCCAGTGGAGCCCCGTTATCTTGACATGGCCCCAGTGGAGCCCCGTTATCCTGACATGACCCCAGTGGAGCCCCGTTATCCTGACATGACCCCAGTGGAGCCCCGTTATCCTGACATGGCCCCAGTGCAGCCCCTTTACTCATCACCTCAGCTGTCCACTCTCAGTGACAGAGACTGAGAGTGACGGTACTGTAGAAACAGCTGCTATGTACTTTATTAACCCTTAAGTATTTGTATGTCACAGTCATGTTCCTCCTCTTTATAATCATCTCCAGCGTCTACATACTGACATCCTTCACGCTATCTCTGTAAGTACTTTTCGTTACATTAACTTTGGTATACAATTTTGCAGTTGCATCAAAAATCACACAGAATTTTACATAACTTAAAAAAAAGGTTCAGCAGAGTGTGGGTAGTGAAATGGCAATTCTGTGGGACATCAGTCAGCAGATTTAATATTTTTTCCCAGCTCTATTTACCACCTACGGAATGTTAAAAACAATTAACAGTACAACTGTCTTATAAATTAGAAACTGATGTAGTTCACCTCCAGCATAACTGGAGTGATGTCTTCAGCCTCCTGATATATCATCGGTATCCTTTGTAGCTGTAATATACCCATCCTCCTCTCATACCCCTCCCCAACCTCCCCATCTACCCGTGCTCCACCAGAGATGCCAGGTCTTTCAAGTGCAATGCATTTATACTTACCAGAGATGAATTAGCTTCTGTTGTTTATCATCTGTCCATCTCACTTGCTACAACTATAGGAGCTCCTTCCTTCTACTCTTGTTATAACTCTTGATGACATAGTGTACCTTCTATTTCATTGTAAAATGTGTATTTTCTGTGATATACAGTAGTGATGTACCCCAATTACCTTTCCTTAGAGCACACACATAGAAACTCAGTGTGCTGTCTTGACAATATATTTGAATTAATAAATTACAGTGAATTATACAATATGTTTTTATTTGCAGAAAAACAGCAGAAGTCTTTCATATCTACTGACAGAACTTCAGATTTCGTGTATCACATACCTAGAACTAACATCAGAGACACAACAGAACTTCAGATTTCGTGTATCACATACCTAGAACTAACATCAGAGACGCAACAGAACTTCAGATTTCGTGTATCACATACCTAGAACTAACATCAGAGATGCAACAGAACTTCAGATTTCATGTATCACATACCTAGAACTAACATCAGAGACGCAACAGAACTTCAGATTTCGTGTATCACATACCTAGAACTAACATCAGAGATGCAATGATTGCAGCAATGCCGCTGCTGTCTAGGCCAGATGATGGCTCCTCCACTCTGTCACAGAAAACCCCATCAAGACACGGACACACTCGAACATTCAAAGCTTGTTCACTACCAAGTCCTTGACGGTCTACAATATTCAAACGCAAAGTGTAGTTGCCAACTGGAATAGGTTTATTCTTTAAAAGTTCAACAGAGTCACCTGTAAAATAAAGAGTCATAGTGAGTGCCCTCTGCTCAAACCAGCTAGATAATATCACTAAAATATCATATATTTGGCAGATTTATGTGCAGAATAGTGACATCATACTCATAACTTTATATTTTTATGTTGCCTCTAGTATTCTATTTCTTTTCCCCTACCCAGCAAAGTGATAGATCTCAGGATATGGTAGTCCATGATGGCCCTTCTCGGATTGCCATATTCCCAACGCCAAAGGTTAACATTTTAAATACAACAGTTGGTGCCAGAGACGCCACCAGCCCTGAACCAATGCACCTGGGGATGGGGGCTGGTGGAGGGAAGGCTGATTAGGTCCAATAGATGATAGGATGACTGGGCATTGGGGTCTTGTAGGTGTTATGGCAGCCCCCAGCAACACATAGCTTCCACTCCATCCACCATCTGCATGAGTCCCCTCCAGAGTGCTGTGGATTTGGTGTGGACACATCCACAGCCCCTTGCCACCCCAACTCAGCTCATGGAGTTGCATGCACAGCCAGGTATTGGGTAAAAAGGGGCATGCAGCCAGGGGTGCCCTGATGGTGTGCATCCTGTGTGCGTGGCATGGCATGTGCAGAGGGGCTGTACACATGTTGTGAATTGGTCACTAGTTAATTATTTATTATGTCCTCAGATTGGTTTATTCCCCACTCTAAGTTCCACTTCCAGTTCACACAACAGTCCTAAATCATTTGCAAGATCTTTTAGTAATAGCAGGTCACGTCTAATTCTTCTGCTCCCCATGCTTATTAGGTTTTGAACCTGTCCTCAAGCAAATTGTCTTTTTCATCTCAGATTAATGTAATCACCCTATATTGCACCACTGACATTCTTTTATTCTGCCAGAGCCATTCTCAGTGTAGGTGCCACTACTGACTGCCATAATCTAGGATTGGTTTCACATAAAGGCCATATATGGGTTGTAATACTGATCATGAACTGCCGGCTATATTTCACCTAATGCCGTAAAAAGACCACTGACAAGATTCACAAAAAATTACAAAGACAAAGCAACATTTTGCATTGCACTTTGTGATTGCCCAGGTGTCCAAAAGTGCTATTTACAGTTCGATAGTGCACCATACTCTCAGACTGGGAATAGGGGTAGTCTGAGGCAACAGTAACCCCAGTACAGCCAGCGCTACCCCAGTAGCCTCCTCCAACATGCAGCCAGGAGCATGGTCCTGCAATGAATAGCACGGAGGTGCTATGTTCTATTCACTAAAGCAGCCACACAGCTCAGCCCAATGGGTTTGCAAGGTGGCACGTGGCCATTTGTTTGCTCATTATGGGCCTATTTACATGGGCTGCTATGGAGATTACTGTGCCCCCCATCCCTCACCCTAGAGGCAAGAGGCACCCTTGTGTCAGGTTGTGTACCCCACCCACGCTGATCCCCAGTCTGAATAATAAAAAACAGTCTCCCTGAAAACTAGTGTCCCACCCCTCCAAGACAGCTGATCACCGGTCCGGAAAAAAAGAATAGCCTTTGGTGGCTATCAGTCCCCCCAGTGACTGCTGATTGCCACCCCGATGGGAAATACTGTTGGTCTAGTGCCCCCCCACCAATTGCTGTCTCAATAATAAATACTGATAGTCCCTGGTGGTCTAGTGTTCCCAGACCCACCGACTGCAGGCTCCAGTCAAGCATACCTAATTCTGTAGCATCTAGTGCTCCCCTCACCAATCACCATCCCAATATCAAATAATTAGATTCCCTGATGGTCTAGTGTTCCCTTCCCTCAATGATCGCTGGCCTGACAAGCAAAAACAAAGTTACCCTGGTGCCATTGCCCCCCCTTTCCCACCATCCCTCATCACCAGCCCGGGTAAAAAAAAAAAAAAAACACACACATTTCCCTGGCTTCCAGTGTTCTCTCCCCCCACTCGCACCCATGCATGAGCCAGGAAAAGTATGCCTCTCTGCAGATGACACAAATATCTACAATAGGGTTGATACACAAGGGTGTGTGGGAAGGATGAGAAGGGACTTGGCAAGGTTGAAGGAATGGTCAAAAGTATGGCAGCTTACACTGAATGCAAAAAAGTGCAAAACAATGCACCTGGGAAACAAAAAACCTAGGGGAAGAGTACACAGTGGTAGGGGGGAGATACTAACAACAACAAAAATGGAAAGGGACCAAGGGTATTCATATCAGACAACCTAAAGATAGGTAAGCAATATGATAAGGCAGTAAGGAGGTCTGGGGTGATACTTGGAGGTATAGGGAGAGGCACCACCAGTGGAAAACAGGAATCTTTTATCCATCTGTACATGCAGTTCTGGAGACCCCATCTCCACAAGGACACAGACAGGAAGGAGGCAGTTCAGAGAACACAACTAGAATGGTGCAGGGTCTGCACCAGAAGCCATGCAAAGACAGACTAAATGAGCTTAATAAGTATACCCTTGAGGAAAGGATGGAGAGGGAGGACATAACAGAAACTTTCAAGTACTTCAAGGGAATCAACAGAGTCCAAGAGGGTAGCATCTTTTCAGAAAAAGAGATGTGCAAGAACAAGGAGGCACAATTTGAAGATAGAGGGGGGACAGCTCAGGGGCAATGTGAGGAAGTATATTTTCACAGAGAGGGTGGTGGATGCATGGAACAACCTTCCTGAGGAGGTAGTGGGGTCAAACACAGTGGGACATACATAAGGCGATTCTAGTGGTGGGGTAAGAGGAAGTAGGCTGTTGGTTGACTAGGATCTGCAGCTTATCCAGTAGGTAGGGAAATTGGCAGACTGGGTGGGCCAAGCGATCCTTATCTGCCATCAAAGTCTATGTTTCTATGAACATGTATCCCTGGCATCCAGTAGTCCTTCCTCACACCTGATCGCCCACCCAATGTTGCCAGCATAGTCTCCGGTGTCCAATGTAACCCCATCCCAGTCTCCTGTGTAGTACATAGAAACATATTCCTGATGGTCTAGCGGACCCCTCTCCCATTCTCAGAGCTCCTATATAGTGTCAAAAATCCTTTCTCTGGTGTCTAATGGACCTCCACCCCACACCAAGGCCAGTAGTATCCCACCACCCTGATCCCCAATCCCGAGTCCAAGCTGGCGTCCAGCACAGTCCTCCACTCTCCATTATGGCTGGCCACTGCCTGAGCTCTCAATGAGTGTGCACTGCATACAGTATGCGCTCACTGAATGACAGCTCACTCAGAGCTGTCAATCAATGTTAATGAGCACATACTGCACACAGTACAGTCTCACTGAGAGCTCAGTAAGCATATCATTATCTTTTAATAGTCCAATGTCCCTGCTTATGCCTTTATATAGTTATGGAATTGTTTCACCTCCCTCATGTTTAAAACTCTTCACAAGGTTTGTACGATTTTTTCCTTATAGTATTTTTGCATTTTCTTAGTAAATATGTTTATATGTTAATGTTTTCTGCTTTTCTATTGTACCTTTGATTTTACAGGCTGTTTTATTTTGTATGTATTTAGTTAAACTTTTGTTTACCAGGCAAGTAAAATGAGCCAAGGCCTGTTTTCATGTACGACCCGGGACCATATCAGTACAGTCAAGATGGTACGAAATTGTTAAACATTCATTACAAACATTGTAATAATGACATAAAGATAATAATAATAGCATTAATTGATCCGTTGCCTTCTTTTTATTGGTCATGCTGGTCTTTTACCCTTGTTATTACATTTTACACATTGGAATAAACTTACTTTGTAAATGCAATAATTTGTTTTTAAAGCAATGCCATTTCTGTTCAACAGTCAGGTTACAGAAGCTCTCTTTCCAGTTCCAAATCACTCGTTTTTTAAGGTTTAACCAACTGATCCTATGAAACATAAAGCTTCCCGGCAGAGAAGAACCACTAGGCCTGTTGAGTCTGGCCTTTTCCCTATCTGTATCAGCAGCTGCTTATCCTACTTGGTCCATGGCTCAGCTTCTCTTTCCTTCCCTCTAGGGTACCCTTATGCCTATCCACTGCATTCTTGAATTCCACACTGTGTTTGCTCCCACTGCCTCCCAGATAGGCTATTCTATGCATCCACCACCCTTTCTTTGCAGAAAAACATTCTCACATTGCCCCTTAGTGTCCCCCCTCTAATCTCATATTGTTTCCCCACATTCATGTACATCTCCTAAACTGAAAGATGTTACCCACCTGCAACTTGTTAATGCCCTTAAGATACTTGAAGGTTTCTATCATATCTCCCCATTCTCTCTTCTCTTCCAACGTATACATATTGAAGTGCTTTAATCTCTGCTCATACATCTTGTAAGGGCAAAAGCTAAATGGCCACAATTGTGACTGAAATGTGTGGCTCAATGCTCAAACTGAGTTAAACCAAAACCATACAAAATACAAGTCACATAATGAGCCTAGGCAGGGCCTGTAATAAAATGTACTAGGCAGTGAACAAGGAAAGCAGAACATGACAAGCGTGCCCTGTCAAGGTATTTATGCTAGAAATAAAAAGTATTTGTGCTGTAAATGAAAGGTATTTATACCGTAAATAAAGCATTGTAGTATGGTGCAACTCACTAAGGTCAGGTAGCCAGTTCCAGGCAGTGTATCAAACTGGGCTCTTCAGATATGTCTGTGACTAAGGTCAAATATCCAGTTCCAGGCAGTGTATCACCAACACACAGTAAAAGAGCATATTAAGCAATAGGATTGCTAGGAACAAATCATAGCATTAGTCCTGTTTGGGGTGTAACTTTCAAATTGTGTATATAAGCTGTGCATGTGTAACATCACGTGGAATCATGTAACATCTAAGGCTAAGTGCAAGTGGCACTATAATACCACTGCTAAATAAATTCTTTTTTATTCTCCATCAGTCTCGTTGGGTAATTATATTAAGTTGTTAGTAACAATAAGTATACGTTACACATGTTCTGGTGCAAGCCCTGCACCATCTTTGTCATACTTCTCTAAACTGCCTCCACACTGTCTATGTCACTACAGAGATGCAGCTTCAAGAACTCTACACAGGTAGGCTGGTCCCCTCCCCCGTGCATGGCTTTATAGGATGCTAACCTATAAAGCCCTGCATGGCAGGGAACCAGTCTACCTGCACGACCTCCTGATTCCTCACCACCCATCACGGGCTCTCCATTCCACCGGGGGTTGTCTCCCGGTGGTTCTCAGGTCTAGGCTGTGGAAATCTGGGGATCGAGCATTCTTGGTTGCTGTACCGGCCTTGTGGAACTCTTCACCTCATCATCTGTGGGATGCACCCTCGGCAGAAGCCTTTAAAACAGGGCTAAAAATGCTGCTCTTTGAGCAGGCATTTAATTTGGTCTGAAAACTTTCCTGCTAGTTTCTCAACTAAGTGAGTTATTGATTGCTGCATGTGGTTTTAGAATGATAATTTATTATTGTAATGTTTGTATTATTAATATATAGTATATTGCTGATTGGATAGGGTGGAATTTGCATAGTCTCTGCTGCATGATGTGAGTTTGTATTATGTATGTTTTAATATTGTTAAGCGCTCTGAGCTCATGGGAAGTAGGTCTATATAAATAAAGTTCCTATCCTGTCCAGTTCTCTAGACCAGGCCTCACCAGTGTTTTGTACAGTGGCATTGCCACCTCCCTTCTTCTGCTATTGATACTCCTTCCTATGAATCCCAGCATGCCACTGGCCCACCCCACCACCTTAGCACACTGCCTGACCACCTTTAGGTCATCTGAAAAGATTATTCTCAAATCTCTTTCTTCCTTGGTGATTGTCAAGAACCCATCCCATCCTGTAATCCTCTCCTCTCCTGGGTTTCTGCACCCCAGGTGCATGACTTTGCACTTCTTCACACTAAATCTTCGCTGAAACACTTCTGACCATTTTTCCAGTTTTTCTAGTTATTTCTCATTCTCTCCAACCCCGCTGGAGTGTCTAACCTGTTGCAGATCTTGGTGTCATCTGTGAAGAGGCAAACCTTCCCTTCCAGTCCTTTAGCAATGTCACTAATGAAGACATTGACAAGGACAGGACCCAGGACTAAAACTTGTGGTACCCCACTGGTCACTCCCCTTTCCTCAGATTCAACCCCATTCACTACCGCGCTCTGCATTCAGTCCCTCAACCAGTTTCTAACCCAGTTAACTACCTTGTGACTCACACCCAGGCTAACCAGCTTGTTTGCCAGTATTTTATGTGGAACGGTGTCAAAGGCCTTGCTGAAATCGAGGTAGGAGACATCCATTGTTCCCCAATCCTCCTCCTTTGTCACTCAGTCAAAGAACTCTATCAGATTTGTTTGACGTGACCTTCCTTCACTGAATCCATGCTGCCTCAAATCCTGTGCTCCTCAGTATTCCATATATTCCACTATCCTTTCCTTTAGCAGCGCTTCCATAATCTTCCCCACTATGGAGGTAAGGCTGACTGGTCTATAGTATCCAGCCTTCTCGCTGCTCCAACTTTTGTAAAGAGGAACCACATGTGCCCTTCTCTAGTCTTCCAGAACCACTCCTGTACTGAGCAACTTGCTAACTATGTCTGCCATAGCTCCTGCAATATCCTAGGATCTATGCCATCTGGTCCCATTGCTTTGTCCACACTCAGTTTTGTGTGTTCTTCTAGGACACTCTGTTTTAAAAATGGAATGGTTTCTGATGCCTAGCTGCTGTCCTTGTCCCTCCCCTGTTTCTGGTGATGATGCCAATTTCCTTGCTCTGAATGGTACAAACCTAGAAATATAGGGATCGAGTTTAAAAGGTCAATGCGTGGCTTGCATCCAGCCCTGTGTTAGCCGTAATGCTTTCTGCAATGTGTGCAAAATTTTAGTACATTTGATGCAGTTGCAACATTTTACTCAATTTACGGCAGCTTGCAGAAAAGGTTTTGGTGCAAGCCCCATAAAATGGGTCTCCCAATGATGCAAAGTTAGACCTGGGGAGCCCATCGAACTCCCTGCGTTCTGTACAAGGGACTTGCTGCAGGGCTTTTGCAGCAGATGGCAAACAACATTCCACTTGCTGCAATGCTATCTACATCACGACAAGTCACCACTTGTGTCACACACTCTGCTGCAAGTCCCTTGCTGTGATCTAAATGCTTAGTAAAGCATTGGGCCTATAGTGGTGTAATCACTGTAAGAGATTGGTTCCAGAATATAACAAGCGGGAATATTTGTTTCAGGGGAAGTAACTACCAAATCAAGTATATCATTTTCTCATCGCTAATATTTTGCCTTAGGGGATTGTCAGTCAATATCTCACTCCATTCATTACTAATGCATCTATACCCATATACCCACATAATTCAGGTCTCCTAATATAATAGTTTCACACAGTTTGTGTTCTGTACTAATTTATTTTAGTACCTTTTTTATTTATTTATTGAAATGTTTCACCAGGAAGGTACACTGAACAAGCTGCTCATCTCCTGGTGCAACCTGGGGGGGGGGGGCATGGAGAATACATGCATCAGTATCTCCTGATCATTTCAAATATTAATATCTAGTGTTCTATATTTAATATCTTGAAGTAATGTCTTATTATGATTTGGTTTAACCCATGTTTCTGTCTCCTCTTAGTCAGTTTTGACTACATTAAGCACACCATTTGTATATCGATTTGCTTGATTTTGGTGGTGTTTGTTGATGCTGTTTGTGCTTGTTATAGCTGCCACCACATTTGTTGTTTTGCATCTCATGCCTACTTCCATTGTGTTTTGTTTGTGATCTGGACCCATGCTGTGGTGTATGCTCTGCATGAGGTAGGCTTCCAATTAGATTATAGGGACTTAAGAACTAGAACTTTACTACTGGGACCTTCAATTTAGGGTAAAAACAAACCAAAAAAACAGAGTTAGTGTCTTTGTCTGAGTTGTGTGAAGGGAACTGAGAACTGTGAATTAGGGGGAGTGTCTTAGGCAGCAGGAAGCCAGGTGTTTAGATTTAAAACTGCCCTAGATAGCTTTTGGCAGAGAACAGCAAGAGGAAGGAAGTGCTGTTAGGACATTAGTACTCTACTGGGATTTAAGAACTAGAACTCTACTACTGGGACCTTCAATTAAGGTAAAAACAAGCAAAAAAAAAAACAAGAGTTAGAGTGTTTGTCAGACTTGGGTGAAGAGAACTGTTATCAGTGCAGTTAGCCAGGTGAAAAAGGGAACTGTCAATTGGGGGAGTGGCTTAGTCAGCAGGAAGCCTGGTGTTTGGATTTAGAGCTGCCCTAGCTAGCTTTTGGCAGAGAACAGCAAGAGAAAGGAGGTGCTGTTGAAACTTTACTACTCTACTGGGACTTAAGAACTGGAACTCTACTACTGGGACCTTCAATTTAGGGTAAAAAAACAAACAAAAAAACAAGAACCAGTGTGTTTGTCTGAGTTGGGTGAAGGAAACTGTTATCTGTATAGTTAGCTAGGGAACTGTGAATTAGTGGGAGTGGCTTAGGCAGCAGGAAGCCAGGTGTTTGGATTTAAAACTGCCCTATATAGCTTTTGGCAGGGAAAAGCTAGAGGGAGGAAGGAAGTGCTGTTAGAACTTTACTACTCTACTTTGATTATATAGCCCTGTCTCCCTCCCCTCTGCTCCCCCCCAGTCAGTTCCGCTTTTATAGGCACATGATTTGACTGACAACAGGAACTTCCTGTTTGGGAGTAGGAAGGTAGTGATCACAGAGGCACAAAAGACTCACCATCCTAGAAGGAAAAGCATAGCTCTCCACCCCCCCAACTGCTGTAGGTCTGATTCTGATCAAGTAAGAAGGAGACTACTGAGGAATACAGGAACTTCCTGTCCCAGAAAAGGAAGAGCAGGAGCTTTAAGGGCATGAGGCAGTAGAAAAGTAGGGAGAACATTTCTGTAAATAAACAGAGAGAAAAGAGAAAGCATGCAAAACAACAGTTAAGAGGCCACAAATAAGACATGATGGGAGTGGTGCAGTGCAGTGGCTGTGGAGCGGCAGTCTTCCAGGAGACATTCTGGAAGATGCAGTGTTGTCCCATCTGCAGGCACCTCTCTGGGCTGGAGAAGGAGGCTGCTCGTCTCCAGGCTGAGTTGGCCAGGATTCAGGGGACCTCCTCTCCCACCCAAGAACCACCAGGGCTGCCTGCTACTGCCTCAGAGGTTGCCAAGAAAGAGAAGCAGTTGGACCACAGTGGGCTCAGAGAGGGTGAGGGTGGTGGAATAGAGATGCATCTCTCGAGTTGTATCTCTCCACAATTCATATGCCATTCTGGCAGAGTGTGGTTCCTCTATGGAGGCACCCACAGTGGAGACCAAGGAGTTTGCTGGAAACCTCCACAAAGGAGATCCAGAGGAGGGTGGCATGGGACCCTATGGGGAAGAAAACAACTCCTGATGGGTGACTCCATTATTAGGAGGGTAGAACTGGGGGAGGGGTAGAGGGAGGTAAGGTGCCTGCCTGGCACCATGGCTTGGAGTGACAGGGAGTGAATCCCTCAGGATCTTGGGAGCAGCTGCACAGGGGAGGGAGCTGAATGTCATTGACCACCTAAGGACAAATGACCTGGCTGGGAAAGAGATAAGAGCAGTGGAGGATGTGGAGTTGGGAGGGGGCCTTAGACAAGTAGTACACATGGTAACCTTCTCAGAGGTGCTGCCTGACTATGGTATTGGTGAAGCTAGGGTGCTCTTCACCATTGGATTCAATCAATGGTTGAAAAAGCGGTCCAGAGGTCAGGGATTTGGCTTCATTGGGGACTGGGGGATCCACCTTGAGTGATGCAGGCCTGTATTGGAGCGATGGTCTGCATCTGTCCAGGACGGGAACCAGGATCCTAGATGATAAGTTTAAATGCTTCATTGGCAAGCATTTAAGCTAGCCAAGGGGGGAGGCACTGAAAAGGAGCAGGGAAATCCTAGCCCCCCCAAAAAATCAGTGTAATTAGTGAGGTAAACACCAAGATAGAGATGTCGATAGGGAGAAGGGAAGGGGTAAATGGAGACAAAGAGAAAGGCAAAGGCAGTAAGGACAGGTATGGGGCAAAAAAGGGTGAAGCCATAAAAAAATGGAGGGTAATGAGTACCAATGCCCATAGTCTAGGTAACAAATTCCCTGAACTGGTGGCCTTGATGGAACAGTGATGCCTGGATATCATGGCAGTCACAGAAACATTGTATACAGAGAACCATCACTGGGATCAGGGCCGGATTAACCATTGGGCAGAAGGGGCAGTTGCCCTGGGCCCCCTTGTTTGAGGGACCACCTGAGTTTCTTTTTCTTTTTTTTTTCATTCTTCCCTGATCCTTGTACTTTCTCACTCATTCTGTGAGTAAACCTCGGGGGAGGGATCTCGATCACCCATGGCCGACAGTTTGGCCCACTGCCACCATCCTGAAGCAGCTCGCCATTTGCTGCATCTTTGTTTCTCCATGGACGTTCTCTGCATCTGAAGCACAACATGCACCCTTCTAGCCAATTACCGGGCTTCAATGTGGTCCACTGTTGATGTTTGCCCCCCAGCACACCCAGACCTGAACTTTTCTGTCCCCCCCCAGCCCTCAGATCTGTACATGGTCCCATCATGTCATGTGATGTAACAGTCCTGCATGATAGAAAATTGCCGCCATGCCACCAGACTCATTCCTTCTCGAGTGAGCCACTGAATCCTGTCATCATCGCTAGACCAGCTGCATCACTTGCTGCGCCTGTAGCCTACTAGGCAGGCCCACTGTCTGGCCATTGACTCAGTCTCAAAAATCTGTAATTTAAGCAGAAACAGAAAAAAAAAGCAGCTTCAGTCAGCCAAGCCCAAGGCAGTGCAGAACGCGGGAGGCCCTCCGCTGGACTCACTCTGAGTTGAAGAGACTTAGAGGCTTGTCGTTGACCACCAGTGCCTAGTTTTCATCGTAATCCTGACTTTAGCAGGTAAAAAAATTATGGACCTGGTGAATAACTGAATGTTTTTATTTTTGTTATTTCAAAAAATTGTAAATGATGTGACTAGAGATCATAGAAGTCCATTATATACAAGTGTATATTGTATACTACTGTATATACTGTAGTATAAACTCAACAGTAATATGCTGTTTAGAGACTGTAGCAGCAGTCATGATTTCAAATCCCTGAAAGCTGGGCCAAATTAATTCTAAAGAAGGGAAATAGATAATTTTAGAGGATGAGAGTCTTAACAGTGTGTCTGACCATGGAGCCTATCACATGAGGAGCAATAATAGCAAAAAAAAAAAAATATATATATATATATATATATGTATTGCAAGTGGGTACTATGGGATCATGAATTGTTGATTAATGTTTTGTACCACCACTTTCTGGGTCCTACACCTTAGCCACTTTTCCACCTATTCTGTCAACTTCTCTAAAACCCTGAGATCCGTCAGCTTACTGCTTAAACTCTTGTAGGGCACAGAGTCGAAGGCTTTGCTGATGTCCAGGTAAATAATGTCCACCACTTCTCCCTCATCCACTGTTTTAGTGACCCAGAAAAGAAGTCAATCAGACTCATCTGAAACAGCCTTCCTCCAATGAACCCCTGCTGCCTCACATGCTGCAGACCATGTTCATCTAGATACACTACCAACCTTTCATTTAGTATGGTCTCCATGAGTTTGCACAAAAATAAGGCCAGACTTACTGGTCTGTAATTCCCTGGGTCATCATTTGGACCACTCTTATGGAGGGGCCGTACATGGGCTGTTCTGCAGTCCTGCGATGCCATGCCTGACTCCAGTGACTATTGAACAGGCCAGTCAATAGATCTATAAGGTCCTCTGCCAGTTCCCTCAGCACCCTTGGGTGTATGCCGATTGAGCCTGGGTATTTATAGAAATACAGAAACGTAGACGCTGTCAGTAGAAAAGGATCTCCTGGCCAATGTAGACTGTCCTAAAGTCACAACCTACTGTGGTACCACAGACCCTAATTGATTTCTGGCCTTAACCCCCACAGTCCTGTTACCAAGATCCCATTGTGTCTATCCTATGCAAGTTTGAAACCTATTACTCGCCTCCAATGCTAGCAGCACTGTCATCATGCTGTCCACCTCTATCACTACATTTGTGCTCAAGAACTGGTACCAAAGGTACATGCTAGTGTACTTAGCTGTTTATGTTGATGTGCCCCCCACCCCAGGTTGGAGACTTTGGGAGTCAGGATTGCCCACCATACACTCACAGGGCAGGCTACTACCTATTTGGGCAGTGAGATTTTGGTGTGGCGGTGTCAGTAATGCATGGCTGTGCTTGACTGCTGACACTCGGCATGAATGTACTCCAGCCATCCAACTTCAAACAGTAACCTTCTATTTCCACCCCAAGAATTGCATTTAGAGTAGCTAGACACCCTTCCAAATGCATTTTAAGGCATCAAAAATTGTTCAGCTTTCAAGGGTCTAAGTGGCCTGTAAACCCCTAGTCTATTGGTTAAGTCACAGGGGGCCCCACAATTCAAAATTGCCCAGGGCACCACAACTTGTTAATCCGGTCCTGACTGCGATGTCAACATACCAGGGTACACAATCTACAGGAGGGGCAGGAAGGGTAGAAGAGGAGGAAGGATAGCTCTCTACATAAGGGAAGAGATCAAAGCAATGGAACTAAAGGGTAAACAGCAAGGAGAAGAGGCACTGAGGGTCACCCTGGAGACCCAGAAATGGCACCACAATCTGCACAGGGGTTGTATACAGAACCCCTGTCTCAAGGGGAGGAAATTTACAGTGAAATGAAAGATGGCATCCTTAGGATGGCAGATAAAGGAAAGATATTGTCAATGGGAGACCTAAATATGCCAGATGTTAACTGGATCACCTTTGCTGCAGCCAAATCCAAGAGCAGACTCATTCCCGATACCCTACGGGGGCATGCGTCAGGCAGCTAGTGTTGGAACCCACTCGGGAGGGAGCAATCTTAGACCTGGTACTCTCAAATGGGGATGAAGAGAGGATCTCAGATCTAGAAGTGAGTACTCATCTTGGAACAAGTGACCACCAAACAGTGTGGTTCATGATAAACACAGCTGCAGTGTCAAGCCATACAAAAGTAAGTGTACTGGACTTTAGAAGGGTTGACTTTGTCAAAATGGAAGAGTGCCTCAGAAAAGCACCAGCAAGCAGGCAAGAAGGAGGGGTGGTGGAACAATATGGAAACATCAAAATTACTATCACAGAGGCAACAAGCATTTGTTTGAAGCAAATAAACAGATCAAAATGAAAGAAAAATCCACTATGGTTCTCAAAAGAGGTGGTGGAGAAGGTTAGGGAAAAAATACAGCATTCAGGAAATATAAGGAAATACAGAAGAAGCAGGACAGAGAACTGTACCAGTTAAGTCATTCACACCACAAGAGCTCTTTCAGACTTCCACCACCTGTGCCCTGAATACTCTTAGCACTGCATCCTGGGCTTTTCTAAGCAAAACCACCCATAATTAGCATGCCTCAAATTGGGGTACCATGAAGGAGCATGAGCTGGCTCCAATGATGGAAGTGGTGTGAACCTCAGCTCTGCCAGCATCGCAGTAAGTATCCTTTTAAATCTGTATTTAATGCACTCACCACAGGTTTAACTTTGATCTTTTTATTTCCTGAAAGTGTTACCTTTTAAATGGGGCCAAACACCAGGTGTGGGATATTCAGAACTGCGCCTGGCATGGGCGCCAGGGCATGGACAGGGCAATATTCAATGGTGCTGTGCCATGGCTCAGCACCACTGAATATGGTACTGTGGCCACCCGCATTGCGCATGGAGCAATGGATTCATTCACATATCCGGACTGTGTAGTATGGTATGGTCTGCAGGCCCATTGGCCCACGCTGTGGACAATCAAGGGCATACAGCTGCACTGCATCGTAGTCAGTCAAAGGGAGCTTGTGGGTGGGGAGCTGCTGCCCACCGCTGACTGGGAGGGGTGGGGTGGTGGGGCTCAGTGGGCGGGTGGGGGTACAGCTGGACCACCAGGGATGGTTTGGACATTTAATTTTTATACCGTGATTGGGCTGGAAGTGGTCCAATGGACCACCAGGGATATAGGTTGTTTTAGTGTTATACTTATGCCTGCGATCGGGCTGGAAGTGGTCCACTGGATCACCAGGGATATAGGACATTTTATTTTTATACTTATGCCTGTGATCGGGTATGGGGGGGTGCTACCACAACAGACAGTGCCACTGGAGCTCGGGTGGCCACCCACAGCTGGCAGATGCCATGCTGCACCCTGCAATACGGCAGCTCACCTGTGGGTGGACAGCCATTGCTCCTGTTTTTTTTGGCTCAACTGTGTGAGGCGCAGGTAGGGGTTGCACCTGCATCTGTTCAGCACATCCTGGGCTGACTATCGGGATATGTGGATTATGCATGGGCATGCCCCCCCACTTGTGCCGCATACATTACTGATGCTCCCTGGCGCAACGGGATTTGTGCCATGCACGTTCGCCTTTTGAATATTGTGCTGGGGTGCATCAGTGGGTTTGTGCCATGCGCAATCCTTCTGAATATCCCACCCCATGGGTACAGTAATTAATTACGTCTGTGATGATAGTTTTTACTGGAAAGCTGTGAACATTTTTAAAACTATTAATGGCACCACCCAGTGGATGAATGGCCAAGAATGTGCAATGGCCACTGGCAGCTCAACACACAAGTTTTAAGTACCCAGTCAGAGGTAATAAAAGCACTGAAATAACTGAAGAAAATGGCATTAAAGAAATAAAAGAAATGTCAACCAATATACAAATTGATATCAGAGATATGAGAAGTTCACTAGACAGGCTGGGGGAAGAAACCACTCAAATAAGAGGTCAAAGTGAGGAAGCAGAAGGGAGAATAAGCTCTGTGGAAGACTCTTGTTATGCAGAGGATCCTTTACAGACACACTCAGAATAAACTGAATTCCTGCTTAATAAAATAGACGATCTGGAGAACAGGGGCTGAAGGAGCAAATATGAGGATTGTAGGGCTCACAGAGGGAGTGGAAGGCAAAGAAATTATTCATTTCTTACAACAGTTTTTTTTCCAGAGGTACTTAAGAAACAATGGCTGTGGCCCCTAGAGATAGAGCAGGCTCATTGCTCTTTAGCCCCCCGCCCCCCAAATGGAGGTTGACCCAGACCTATAATTGTAAACTTTTTATGCTTCTCTGTCAAGGAAGAAATCCTGAGGCTAGCAAGAGGCAAGGGACAGCTGCAGTGGAGAGGAGATCACATTTATTTATTTCAGGACTTTGCTGCTGAAACTGTCAGCAGAAGGAAAGACTTTACTGAAGTTAGGAAAGCACTTCAGAGCAGAGGGTGGTCTTATTTCATGCAATACCCTGCTACCTTGACTGTATCTTGTGCTGGGGGCCCATACACTATATGTGACTCAGTAGAAAAAGTTTGGCAACTGTTAAAAAATGCTAAGAACACAACTGGTTTTGAAAACAAATGAATGCCACACAGGGAAGACCGTACAGAAACCTTAGAATGGCCAGTTCGAGCTTACACCATGGAGAGCGCACATACTGCATGCTCCCCTGAAGCAATCATGCTTGCCCGTACTATAGCAAGTGAATCTCTGCATAATTCTGAACCCCAATTAATGCCACAAACAACCTCAAACTCCCAAATAACTGCTCTCTGCAGAATAACAATCAAGTTCCTTTGCTGAAGCAGCAAAGAGCAAACGTCAGACCCCTGACAATTCCCTTAGGAAAGTTAATTCCTTCCCACAATGCCCAAGTCACCTATCTAGATGCATTGCTAATCCCAAGAAGAGAACTAGAAGCAGGAGCAGGGAAAGTAGGTGGCCTCCTAGTGCTGGATGCTCTTTGGACCCCAGGTCAGATGATTTAACTCCAAGAACTGTTCCAGGCTCTATGATACACGGAGGCTTTTCTCCTGTACTGTTGCCAAGCTCAGAGCAGGGAATCCTTCCACCTGTTGGCTGAGATGGATCATGTGATTCTCAGGACTCTCTCATAAAGGGCCAGTATTATACTCAAGCTCCTGGTTTCTGTTTTTCTTGTAGGTTCGATGCCCTCTAGAGGTAATCCCCTTCAGAATCTTACTGGAAGGATCCTGGTTTATAGGAGGGTCAGACTTCTACTATGTAATGCTCTTAAAAAAATTAGTAACCCTTTGCATATATATATTGTTTTTTTTAGGATAAGTTACTGTCCCATGATTATTGTTATTGCTTAATATGCCTCTAAAATAGCATGCAAATAGATTTTCTTTTTAAGATTCTTTCTTTTTAAAATGTCCTGATTATGGTTGCACCGCATTTTGGTAAGTGACACAGACTTAGCCATACATAGTGGCAACATGTAGCATCACAACATTAAGTATGAATCCACAGCAGGCCCATTATTCCTGCCTTTTTTGATTAAAATTAAGAGGGAAATCTTATTTATCCCTCATGGTTTTTTTAGATTATAACCTGGGTTCCAGCTAATATTTAACATGGCAACATCATTATGAGCTGGTATATCTCTAACTAGCTTTAAGCATGGCCTCCAGTGGGTCTACAAACTTTTATAGGGTGTTGGCGTCAGCTGAATGCCCTTCTTTACCATCTTTATCTCATTTCTTTCCTTTTCCTTTTTTTTTTTTGCAATATTCCTATATCTAGCTACGCCATTTCTTAAACCCCTCCGCCTTTCCCTACACCCCTCTAGATCCAGAGCAGTAGCCAGAAGAGGAAAGGAAAAGTGTGTGTGGTGTGGGTATATGCTAAAGGAAACCTCAGAGATAACAATCAGGTAAGTGCTATGAGTATACAGCCTTACTCAATAACTAGAGGAATGTTGATGAAATATAGCTAATGCTGTGCCAAAGGTGCAGAGGGCTAAATGGCTGTCAAAAATCCTGAAATACCTACAGGCTACTCTACTTGCATGCTATATGCTGCAGGAGAGCCACTCCATCTTGATTAATTATAACGCTACTAGTTGAAGGTAAGTTACCCTACCTAACCCCTTCCTTTACTCCTAATTTATATCCAAACTCATAGCTGAACTTGACCCCTTTTGTAAACTTTTCATTCTGCAGATGCCACAACCTCCATAAAAGCTGTTCTGACCTATAGTATTATTACCTGATGGATTATTTAGAAGTTATGCAGATTTATACCCTAAATGAGAGTCAGGAGAGCCATGTAAGGTGCTCAGTGTGTATGTGTTACTGCTGATACATTGGCAACTGTCTGCGTACAAACAACTGGTCTTGTACCATCTGTCTTCCCATGCCAACTTGTTGCTAATCTTCACAATTCATGAGTCAGTATTTTCTAATATCTAAATACACTGTTTTTTATAGTGTTCACTGTTTTGTATATTAATTCTTACAGTTAGATAGCCAGGACTTAATTGGTATATTGTTGAATTTCTCCTGTGAATAATTTACACTTAGATTTTAGTTAATTATTTCTCCTAAATATCCAAATTATTTCTGACTAGATTCTCCAGAATAATTCCTTCTGAGAGATAGGTTTATAAAAATATAACATGTTAGGTAACTATAATATGGCCACCTGGAATGTTACGGGGCTTGGGTCACCTGTTAAAAGGAAAAAGGTACTTACTTATCTACAAAAAAAGGAAAACTGATATTACATTGCTTCAGGAAACTCATTTGCTCCTGCCTGAAGCTGCTAAGCTCAATAGAGGGTGGATGGGACAAACAGGGTTCAGTTGCTATAATACGAAGAAAAGAGGTACTTCAATTTTAATCTGAAAAGCGATACCCTTCATTAAAGTTAAGCATGTAGCAGAAACAGGGGCCGCTTGCATAGAAACATAGAAACATAGAAGTTGACGGCAGATAAGGACCGCAAGGCCCATCCAGTCTGCCCATTTCTTTTTCTACCTTATAAATGTGCCATCGGCCTTTGCTATGTCAGTGACCTATCTATTCATAGTCATTTGTATTGCTCCTTATGCCTATCCATGCCTGTTTGAAGCCCTGCACTGTATTCATAGCCACCACTTCTTGTGGTAAGCCATTCCATGCATCTACCACCCTTTCTGTGAAAAAGAATTTCCTCACATTCCCCCTTAATCGGCCTCCCTCTAATCTCATGCTGTGTCCTCTTGTCCTGCTATTTTTCTTATATTTAAACATGTTAGACTCTTTCACCTTGTTTATGCCCTTAAGGTGTTTAAATGTCTCGATCATATCACCTCTCTCCCTCCTTTGCTCAAGGGTATACATATTGAGCTCCGTTAATCTGTCCTCATATGTCTTCTGATGCAGTCCCTGCACCATTTGGTTGCCCTTCTCTGGACTGCCTCAATTTGTTAATGTCCTTGTGAAGGTGTGGCCTCAATACTGCACACAGTACTCCAGATGGGGCTAACCAATGTCTTGTACAGAGGATTATTACCTCCCTCTTACGACTTGTGATACCCCTACTAATACACCCTAACACCCCCTAGCCTTACCTACTGCTTTAGAGGTCTGCTTGGATGATTTCAGGTCATCAGTGATGATGATGCCCAAGTCTCTTTCTTCCTTTGTGACTGCTAGCAACTCCTCCCAGCCTATAAGTGGCTTCTAGGTTTCTCTTCCCCTATGTGCATGATTTTGCACTTCTTTGCATTAAATCCCAGTTGCCACTCTTCTGACCATTCTGCTAGTTTATCCAGATCTCTTCTCATTCTGCCTACCCCATCTGGATCATCTACTCTGTTGCAGATCTTGGTGTCATCTGCAAACAGACAAGCCTTACCCTCTAGTCCATCTGTGAGGTCACTAATGAAGATGTTGAATAGGACTGGCCCCAGGACTGATCCTGAGGTACCCACTTGTGACTTGCATCTCTTCTGACTGTATACCATTTACCACCACTCTCTGTTTTCTGTCAGTCAACCAGTTTGCCACCCAGTTGACCAACTTCTGACCCACCCCGAGCCTACCTAGCTTATTTATCAATCTTCTATGTGGAACAGTGTCAAAAGCTTTGCTGAAGTCAAGGTAGGCGACATCAACTGCTCCCCCTTGGTCATGTGTTAGAGGGAACCTTCAATGGATGGAAGGAAGGTAATCATTTGTAATGTGTATGCTCCTAATAAAAACACAGTATGAATTTTTTGAAAACTTAGTTGTTCATCTCAGCCTGTATAAGGATGCTGAAATTATTTGTGGATGGAGATTTTAATGAGGCACTAGATCCCTTTCTAGAGAGAAGGAACACCTTTGTATCTAAACAGTCCGACTATCCAAGGAAAGCATTTGCAAACCTTATTACAGACTTAGATCTCATAGATTCATGGTGACTGATGCATCCGGTTGTGAGAAATTACTCCTCCTATTCAAATCGCCATGATTTTTATAGTAGAATGGACTATATTCTCCTATCAAAAGGCCTTAGTGCAACCCTCTCATCTGCAGATATTCAGAGCAGTGTAATTTCAGACCATGGCCTAGCTGGAGTGAATCTTGTGGTAGAAAAAAATGGGAACAAAACTAGTCAATGGAGGTTCAATACCTCCTTAATACGGGATGAAAGATTCAAAGATTTCATTGTGAAAGCCGTAAATGAATGTTTTGATTTCAATGACAATGGGCAAATTTACCCTGCTGCACTCTGGGACGCATTCAAAGCATTCCTTAGAGGGAAGATAATCTCATTTGCAACACAGAAAAAGAAATAATCCTTGAAAGAACTGGAGATTAAGGAACAGAGACTTAAAAAGATAGAAGAATATTATAAGAAAGGGATAGATGGGATTCTGGGCAGCTGCATGAGATGCTGTTACTAAAGACAGACATTAATAAAGCATATACAGCCAAGGCTGAACTTGCTTTATCAATGACTTAACAAAAATTTTGGGATGTGGGAGAAAAATCAGGGAAACTTCTGGCCTATAGATTAAAGAAAAGGCCCAGTCAAAATATTGCAGGTGTTAAGGGCAATACTAGTCAGAATAAAGTCTCTAATGATGATATCAACAAAGTTTTAAAAACATTTTTTAGAGGCCTATACTTTAGTGAAACACAAGACTTAGACAGTCGCATGCAGGAATTCATAAAACACCTACAACTCTCCTCCCTCAATGATTCTGAAAAAAAAAAAGATATTAAATAGACCTATTACCATAGAAGACATCACCAGAATAATTCAGGACTTACCAAATAAAAAAATCCAGGGGACAGATGGGCTACCCGGCTAGTTATATAAAATAATATGCCCAATCATCTCATCATACCTACATAAAATGTTTGTTGAGGTATTTACAGAAAAAATGGTTGCCTAATTCCTTAAATAGTGCCTTCATCACTTTAATACTCAAAAAAGACAAAGATCCCTAGTCCTGCGAAAGCTATAGACTTATATCTCTGCTAAATGCAGAATATAAAATCCTGGCCAAGGCTCTTTCATTACATCGTAGAGGTTTGGTACACAGACTAGTAGGGAGAGAACAGCTGGGGTTTATCTCAGGCAGGTCAGGGAGGGGCAACATTAGATGCTTTATTGATGTGATGCATATAGCTCAAACAACTAAAAAACCCTTACCATTCTTTCCATTGATTTTTTTCAAAGCCTTCGACTCTCTGGAATGATCTTATCTTTTCAGAATACTTACACAGTATAATATAGGGGATTACTTTATCTACTGGGTCAAAATTCTATACAGTAAACCCACTGCTGCAGTAATTGTGAATGGTTTTATATCCTCACCTTTCAATCTATATAGAGGAACAAGACAGGGTTGCCCCTTATCCCCCTACCTTTTATTTTGGCCCTTGAACCTCTCATTAAAGTAATGCAAGTGGACTTACAAATTAAAGGACTCAAGATAGGAAATTCTACTAACAAAACCTTTGCCTACACTGTTGATTTATTTTTCACAATGACACAATCCAGGGATTCAATAGGAACACTCAAACAGGTCTCTGAACAGTTTTCTAAGATATCAGGGTTAGTGGTTAACTGGTTTAAAATCCAGGCAATTTATATAAGGGCTGAAGGGAGTTCTTGTTTAGGATGTGATCTTATAGATGATTCTTGCTGGAAAGAAATGGGGATAACATACTTGGGGATAAAAATACCCCCAAATATTAACACCTTGGTAGAATATAATCTTGATCCCTTAATTAAAGAAATAAAAACAGCTTTAGATAAGTGGAAAGGATTAAACATGTATCTTTGGTGCAAGGTAAACTCTGTACAAATGATGATAGCCCCTAAAATTTTCTTTTTCAAAATATATCACTTTTGGGAAGACCAAGTTTGCTTTGTTGTCAGGCATAGTTAAAGCATTCTTGTAGGACAATAAACCTCCCAGAATTGCACTCTCAACACTTGGAGCACCATGGTCCCTAGGGGGTTTTGGACTCCCACGGTGGGAGAATTATTAGATTGTCTTCTTGTTTAAACAAGTTGCTCTCTATCTGTTACTAATAATGAAGAAATTCCCTCTAGTTAGAGGTTGAGCAAGATCTAGTATGCCCAAATAAATTATCAGATTTCTTATTTAAACCCTTACCAAATACCCAAGGATCTAATCCGTGTAGTAATGGCTCTCGTAAGGTAATTAAGAAGTTGCAAAATAAGCTGGATATTGCTCAACCACCAACTCAATTAGAGGCACTTTGGGGGAATCCAAAAATATACTCAAGAACGGAGAGGTTATTCAAAACCAGGAATGGAATGAATTGGGCATCACTAATATTGGTGATGTAATAGACTCGGACTCAAGGTTCCTTACAGTATGTCTTTTAAGGATCTCAAGACTAAATTCAAGCTTAGAAACCACAATTTTGTAGTTTACTTACAGGTCAGGAAGTTTCTATTAAACACATTACTAGGCTGTACCCTGAACTCCCCCCCCCCCATAGAACAAGAAGGGATTACAGTTGCAAAATTAACAAATCTTAGGAGGGGAGTCTCATGGATTTATAAATACTTGGCTAATAATTATGGGCACCGGGTTGTCATTAAATCATTGAGGGCTAAGTGGGAAAAGGACATAGGCTTGAATATATCTGCAGATGACTGGATGACCTCCTGGTATAATGCACAACACTCTTTCAGAGAGGTGCAAGCCAGAACTACTCAGTTCAAAATTCTACATTACTATTGCTATTCACCGCTTAGGCTAGAAGAAATGGGTTACCATGCAGGGGGAAATGCTGGAGATGTGGAATGCCACATGCAAATCTCTTACACATACTCTGGGATTGCCCTTGTTTGGGGAGGTTTGAAAGATGTGAGGAGATGCCCAATGTGTAGGTCAAGGGTGAAAAAATCTGTTGTCTTGACTATACGCATTACGCGTATTGTCACCCATATATTTATAAGAAATATATGGGTCAGAAACTATAAGCGGTGCATGGGTGTAGTCAAGACAACAATTTTGTTTTCACCCTTGACCTACACATTGGGCATCTCCTCTCATCTTTCAAACCTCCCCAAACTAAAAGTGAATTGGGTCCTTGCAGTTTCTTTAGTTTTGAAACGCTTGCTTCTTGCTAAATTGAAAGATCTAAGGCCTCCTACCCTTACTGAATGGTTTCATACTATGGCAACATTAGCAAACAATGAAAGAATCTGTTATTTATTGTCTGATAAAACAGAAGTATACTATGAAATGTGGAATCTATTTCTTAGCTCATAATTCTGAATACTATCTTAAATGCAAACAGTCTCCACGTATTTTCAGGTTTGATTATAGTTTTAAACTGGAATGCTTCTTACTGCAGTTTTATGTATGTTAAGTGATATATATCTTCTCCTTTACAGTATAATAGTAACAAGTCGTACTTGCATCTTGACTACAGGATGACCCAGTTTATTAATTGTTTGATGTCTAAACTATTTATTGTAAATTAAAAAAACACATGCCACAAACTAATGTGAATATCTCTTGAACCGTAAGTGCTACACACAAAGCATGAACTGCAAAGTTATTCTGCACAAAATTACCTTTCCAATACTGCTATGCAATCAATTCTAATCAATTCTGTTTTTATTTTATACCAGCTGAAATACCAAACAACTGTGTTTTTCTTTTTTCTTTTGGTTTTATTCAAGGTGCTTAGGTGAGGCTTGAGAGACAAATGTCAGTCATGCACACCATACCTTAAACAAATGTAAATAATTCCTAAAGTATACATGATAGACACAAGGCATCATGGGCAAAGTTGTTCAGCACAAAATTACCTTTCTAATGGTACTATGCAATCAATTGTAATCAATTTCTTTTTTATTTTATACTAGCTGAAATACCAAAAAACTTTGGTTGTTTTTTCAGATTTATTCAAAGTGCTTAGGTGAGGCATGAAAGAACAATGTCAGCCATGCACACCATACCTTAAACAAATGTGAATAACTCCTAAAGTATACATGATAGACAGAAAGTATCAGCAGCAGAGTTGTTCAGCACAAAATTACCTTTCTAACGGTGCTATGCAATCAGTTCTAAGCAATTCAGTTTGTTTAATATTTAGGTAAAAACTGCTGACTTCCTCAGATGTTTCCAGGCTTAAGTAAAAAAGTCAGTTGAGTACAGTCGTTATTGCCCTGGGTGGCTATGCTTTCAGACGCCACCTACAGGTGTATCTAGGCCTGAATGAGTTAAAGCTGAAGGAAGCAGGGAAGGCAGTCAGAATAGCAAAGGCCCAATTTGAGGAAAAGATAGCCAACTCAGTTAAGAAGGGGGATAAAAACATTGTATAGGTACATAAGGGAGTGAAGAAAGGCCAAGGGAGGGATAGTGAGGCATTGCTTTGTCCACCTTCAGTTTTAGGAGCTTTTTCAGAATCCTTTCTTCTGTGAAAGGACTGGTATTCACCCTCCTATCCAATAAAGGGGAGGTAAAAGGGCAGAGAGAGACAGTGAAAAAGCAGGGATACTGAATGAATACTTCTACTCAGTATTCACAAAAGAAGAGGAGGGGACGGTACCTAATACAATCAATAGCAGTACTCTGAAAAAGCTCCTAAAACTGAAGGTGGACAAAGCAATGGGGTCTGACAGGATTCACCCCAGAATTTCAAAAGAACTAAGAGGAGAACTAGTAACATCATTAACTCCCGGTTTTAACACATCATGGGAGGATGGTGTGGTATCTAAGGACTGGAGGAGGGTGAATGTGATTCCCCTTCACAAAAGTGGGAGCAAAGCAGAGGCAGGAAAATACAGACCTGTTAGCTTGACCTCAGTTGTAGGGAAAATGATGGAATCACTTCTAAAAGAAAGAATTGTTGAGTACCTAGGGACCAGTGCAACACAGAACCCATGGCAGCATGGATTCACACTGGAAAGGTCATGTCAGGCAAATCTAATAGATTTCCTTGACTGGGTGACCAAAGTAGTAGACCAGGGAGGAGCTGTGGACATGGTCTACCTAGACTTTAGCAAGGCATCTGCCACAGTCCCACACCAAAGATTAATAAACAAATTAGCCAGCCTGGGAGTGGGTTCCAGGGCAGTAACCTGTGTAAAAAATTGACTGGACAACAGGACACAGAGGGTAATACTAAATGGAGTCCACTCCAAAGAAAGGGGGGTTACTAATGGAATACCACAGGGTTCAGTACTGGGTCCAGTCCTTTTTAATGTCTTTTTAAGTGACCTTGCAGAGGGACTGGAAGGAAATGTATGCCACTTTGCAGATGACACAAAGATCTGCAACAGGGTTCATACACGGGGGGGTGGAAAGGATGAGAAGGGACTTGGCAAGGTTGGAGGAATGGTCAAAAGTATGGCAGCTTAAATTCAGTGCAAAGAAGTGCAAAGTAATGCACCTGGGAAACAAATCCCAGGGGAAGAGTACACAGTTGGGGGGGTATTAACAACAACAAAAATGGAAAGGGACCTGGGGGTAATCATATCAGATAACCTAAAGGTAAGCAAGCAATGTGAGAAGGCAATAAGGATGTCTGGGGGGATACTGGGGAGTATAAGAAGAGGTATCATGAGTAGGAAACAGGAAGTTGTAATCCCTCTGTACAGACAGTTGGTGAGACACCATCTGGAGTACTATATGCAGTTCTGCAGACCCCATCTCTGCAAGGACACAGACAGGATGGAGGCAGTCCACAGGAGGGCAACTAAAATAGTGCAGAGTCTGCAACAGAAGCCATACAAACAGAGACTAAAGGAGATTAATATGTATACCCTTGAGGAATGGAGGGAGAGTGGGGCCATGATAGAAACTTTCAAGTACCTCAAGGGAATCAGCAAAGTCCAAAAGGGTAGCATCTTTCAGAAAAAGATATGTGCAAGAACAAGGGGACACAATTTGAAGATAATGGGGGGAAGGCACGGGGGCAATGTGAGGAAGTATTTTTTTTACAGAGAAGGTGGTTGAAGCATGGAGCTGCCTTCCTTATGAGGTAGTGGGGTCAAAAACAGTGGAGGAATTCAAAAATGCATGGGACAGATATAAGCCAATTCTGGTGGGTGGTAGGAAGGTTTATCAGGTTCTGCATCTTATCTTTCTAACATAGAGCAACAAATTAGTAATTTACAAATTTGGGATCCACTTGGGGCCAGTGATCATTCATCTATTCTTTTTGAAATTCGACAGTTTAAAACTACACAAAGGAAGTTATACTGTACAAAAAATGATAATAAAGCAAATTTTTCTAAAATCAATGAATACTTACAAAACAAACTATCTAATCTTCTTAATTGTACAACACAACAAGCTTGGGACTTTTTTTAAACACATTGTACATTATTTGGAAAATACCCTTATTCCATCTAAGAGGAAATTTAATAATAAAGGAAAAATTCCCCCTTGGTTCAACAAGACAATTAAACATCTGATTAAAACAAAAATTAAACTTTTTAGGAAACTTAAGAATAGTTCTGTTCCTTTTAAAACTACTCTGTTACATAAATATAGACTATCTGTGAAAAACTTAAAAAATTCTATTACATTGGCAAAAAATAAGCTATAATTTAAACTAGCTCACACAAAAGACTGTCACAAATCTCTTTTCTCCTATGTAAATAGTAAAAAAGGTGTATCAAGGGCCATTGGTCCCATTATAACCAATGGCTCTTTTCTATCTGATATAGAAACCTCAAATCTCTTAAGTAAATACTTTTGTTCTGTCTTCTCTCAAAAATCACCTATTAGTACATTTAAAGTTCACCATGTAGATTATCATAGGTTCTATCCAACTGACATTATACAGGCTATCAAAAAACTAAAAAAAAAATACTAGTCTGGGGCCCAGATGGTATTCATCCATGGTTTCTGATCGAAACCTCTATAAATATTTCTATACCTTTGTCAATTATCTTCAATAAATCCTTACAAGAAAGCATTGTACCAAATGATTGGCATTCAGCAATAGTTACTCCCATATTTAAAAAAGGCAATAGAAGTTCTGTGCAAAATTATCATCCAATTAGCCTGACCTCAGTGGCTAGTAAATTAATGGAACGAGTAATGAAATCTCTAATAGATCAAGATTGTAAAAAATAAGGAATTTATGATTCAAATCAGCATGGGTTTACTCCCAAGTATTCCTGCACCACCAATCTGATATCTTTTTACAATAATATAAGTACTCTACTAGATGGGGGTATCCCTACTGATGTAATTCTTTTGGACTTTAGTAGAGCTTTCGATAAAGTCTCACATGAAAAACTCCTTCCTAAAATGCACAATCTAGGTTTGTCACCTGATATTGTCAACTGGACTTTAAACTGGTTGACAAATCATTCTCAGAGAGTCAGAATTAATGATATCTTGTCTGATTCGGGGTCAGTCTTGGGACCAACATTGTTTAACCTCTTTATCAGTGATTTACAAACTGGGCCAAATAACGTCATAGTTAAATTTGCAGACAATACTAAATTGGGGGGCAAGGTTAATAATCAAGAAAATATTTCTGCATTAAAGAAGGATTTGAAAAAATTAACACTTTGGGCAAATGAAAATCAAATGCAGTTTAATCAAGACAAATGTTTAGTAGCGCATTTCGGTGTAAATAATCCAAAAACGATATATTATATAAACAAACTACCACTTCACTCATCAAATTGTGAAAAAGATTTAGGGATATATGTTAATAATAAACTTACATCAAATGATCACTGTGTTAGAACTGCTTGCACGACCAACAGACTTTTGAGGCAAATAAAACACACTTTTGTTAATCGCACTGAACAATGCTTATTCCATTGTATAGGGCATACATTAGACCGTATCTAGACTATGTCTCCCCTTTCTGGAATCCAAACCAAAAAAAGGACATAGCAATTCTTGAACAGGTTCAAAGGAGAGTAGCTAGAATGATTCCAGGAGTAACAAACTTGGATTATCAGAACAGATTAAAAGCTACTGGTCTCTTCTGTCTTCAAACTAGAAGATTAGGAGGTGATATGCTTATGGTTTTTAATTTAATAAATTCACCAGATCTAATGGAAAAATGTGATCTAACACCCTCCAAAAGGAAACATGTTCCGAGACTGCATAATAAACAGCTTGAAGTAAAACTTCAAAACCAAGCAAAGAGAAACTTTCTTCCAATAAGAGTATCCATTGTATGGAACACCTTGCCACAAGAATTGGTAGAGGCAACTAGTGCCACTGTCTTTAAAAACAAATTAGATGTTTGGTTGAGGGATAATAAATAAATAATGTCCACATAGTGTGGGGAACAGTCTCGATGGGCTCTGGCCTTCTTCTGTTCTTTCATACCAAGTAATACCAAGTAATAATCTATTAGGTAGGGAAATGAGCAGACTAGGTGGGCCAGCCTGGGAGTGGGTCCCAAGATGACAGCCTGGGTAAAGATTTGGCTGGAGAATAGGACACAGAGAGTAATAGTAAATGGAGTCCACTCTGAAGAAAGGGGGGTTACTAGTGGGGTACCGCAGGGTTCAGTATTAGGACCGGTCCTCTTCAATGTCTTTATAAGTGACATTGCAGAGGGACTGGAAGAAAAGTATGTCTCTTTGCAGATGACACAAAGATCTGCAACAGAGTTGATGCACAAGGTGGGGTGGAAAGGATGATAAGGGACTTGGCAGGTTAGAGGAATGGTCAAATGTATGGCAGCTTAGATTCAATGCTAAGAAGTGCAAGGTAATGCACCTGGGAAACAAAAACCCAGGGGAAGAGTACACAATGAGGGGTGAAATACTAACAACAACAAAAATGGAAAGGGACCTGGGGGTAGTCATATCAGATGACCTAAAGGTGGGCAAGCAATGTGAGAGGGCAGCAAGGAGGGCTGGGGGGATACTGGGATGCATAGGGAGAGGCATCACCAGTAGAAAACAGGAAGTTATTATCCCTCTGTGCAGACAGTTGGTGAGACCCCATCTGGAGTACTGCATGCAGTTCTGGAGACCCAATCTCCGCAAGGACATAGACAGGATGGAGGCTGTCCAGAGGAGGGCAACTAAAATGGTGCAGGGTCTGCACTGGAAGACATATGAAGAGAGACTTGAGGAGCTGAATATATATAGCCTCGAGGAAAGGAGGGAGAGGGGGGACATGATAGAAACTTTCAAGTATCTCAAGGGAATCAACAAAGTCCAAGAAGGTAGCATATTTCAAAAAAAGAGGTGTGCAAGAACAAGGGGGCACAATTTGAAGATAGAAGGGGAGCGGCTCAGAGGTAATTTAAGGAAGTATTTTTTCACAGAGAGGGTTGTGGATGCATGGAACGGACTTCCGGAGGAGGTTGTGGAGTCAAAAACAGTGGTGGAATTCAAGCATGCATGGGACAGTCATAAGGCAATTCTAGGGGGGGGGGTAGGAAGAAGTAGGCTCTGGTTAACTAGGATCTGCAGCTTATCCAATAGTTAGAGAAATGAGCAGACTGGGTAGGCCAAGCGGTCCTTATCTGCCGTCAAAATCTATGTTTCTATGTAAGCAGTCCTTATCTGCCATCAAAGTTTATATTTCTATGTTTCTAGTAATGTTTGTCACACCCTTCATACTTTTTCATAGTGTGCACCCCACTCCTGGAGGTGCTCAAGGGAATTGGCCATGTAAAACTGCTGGCATACTTATTAATGGAATTCAGGACAAGAAAGGGAACATACTTTATGATTGTAAACTTATTAACTCTGGCTTCCAGTACTTCTATAAAAACTTCTATGCTTCTAAAAACTGGTCTGATTCTGCCGTCCATGGTGAGTTTCACAGAACAGCAAATTGACCTAGACTTTTTTTTATTTATTTTTTTATTTAGCTTTTTGTTGACCGGGTAAGTGCACTAGACAAATCCTGCCTATTTTCAGGCATGACCCGGGGGAGGGGGATACAGATGAATGCCAACTGACCTGGAACCAGATTAAGCTCTTGGTGGTATTTTTAGTGAATGAGGGAAATTTAGCCAGGACACCGGGGAAATTCCCCTACTCTTTTTCGATAAGTGCCATGGGATCTTTAACATCCACCTGAACTACCACCAATCCAGGCAGATGGGACCTCAGTTTAACGTCTCATCCGAAAGACAGCACCTCAGAAGTGCAGCACCCCTCTCATGCTGCACTACAGTGTCAGTACTGGGATATTAAATTTCTGATCTTGACAGGCAATCCTTAGAAAAGCTAATCTTTGTTCAGGAAATAACAGTGGTTATTAACATAGATCTAGAAAAGAAAACACCTGGACCAGATAGTTTTACAAGTGAATTTTATCAACATTTAAGTCCTTACTGTGGAGGGGATGTGAGATAACATCAAACTTCAAGTTCAACACAATCTTTGTGTGATGTTTATTCAAAATGCAGGAGATAACCTTCAGCAATGGTACAGCCCTTCTTCAGTACATCAGTTTGTAGCAACAGACTATGCAAGTCTTTTCTCTACACTTAGCCAGCACCTACTGACTCACTGGTCTCTGATCTAACTTATCCATTGAGATTTAGCCTCCCCTATGTGGGCCTTGTTTGCTTGCGTGGTGGGGGCTCAAATAAAAAAAGTTAAAGACAAAGAACCTCAGTGCAGAAGAACTGAAACAAGGGTTACTCCAAAGGGCATTGACAATAAGCCAAGTTTCAAAGAAACACAAAATCACACATACTTCCATAATGCAAAGCATCATGGGATATATGAAAATCACCATGCAATTTCAGACTTGTTCAGTTTACAGCAATTTACATGAATTTTAAATAGCACAACTAACTTAAATTTTATCATACAGTCCATTAGCAACTTTTTACCTTCATCAAAAACACCCAGTGTGATGGTATTTTCAACATTTGCAGGTTTTATATACATGTAACCCCTTTGTTACCCGGGGTTACTAGAATCCCAGTAAGACCTAGTGGTAGGCAGGGAAGGCAGCTTGTGAAACTACAGTTAAATGGGTTTCACACTGTCTCACTCTGTCCTCAGTCACAGCTGAGACTTGAGAGATGACATCACCATAGAACTGTTGCAGCTGCATGAGCCACTTTGGAATCTACAGCTCAGGGAGCGAGTTTAGAACTTTTGGAAATTCAAAGTCAGTCTTCCGTTTGTCCTTAAGCAAGAAGGAAGCATCAGTCTGCTGTTTGATCATCTTACTAAGAAAAAGGAAGTGTTCCTGTGTTTTACCTTTTTTAAAGTGGTGGAGACCGCTCCCCCGGTCTCAGTGCCCCCCTCCCTCGGGGGGGGAAGAAAAGTTCTCTGTGGGTTCCAGGGGCAATCCCCTTCTCCCACCATGGAAGGAAGCTGCCTGATTTTATTTTAGTCTGTTCTTGTATAACAGCAAAGGTTACAGTACTTCACCTGTGGGGCACCTGCAACGAAAGGGTGAGTGTTTGGCTCCATTTGAAGGGGCAAACAAATTGTTTTCTTCAGTTGGGAAATGGATGTGGACTGCTATTTTGGAGGACTATGTCAACTAGGACAAACAAATAGAGCAGTCAAACAGTTTAAAGTTTTAAATGGATTTAAAGTTCGCTGTAGAGGGGGTGCTTCAGGTCATCCACCGTTCAATCTACATTTTAAAGTTCTAAAGTTTTCTGTGTGTATCCAGAGAAATGGCCAGGTATGGGCTGTGGGAGCTGGAGGTGGGAAAACCCCCCATCTTCAGTAACCAGGTCCACCTCAACGGATTTCTTCTGTGTTTTTGCTACTTGCCTCATGCACTTGGCCAGTGATGGGGTGGGTACCCAGACGTGGGTCACAACTTGAAAATCTCTCTAGGAGTCGCAGACTCTAAGTTGTGTGGGGAGCCACAGGATGGGAAAATTACTCCTTGTTTGATGGGAGTTTCATTTGGAAGTAAGAAAACAAATCTCTCTAGGAGTCGCAGACTCTAAGTGGTGTGTGGAGCCACAGTTTGGGAGACTCCTTGTTTGATGGGATGTCTTTCCAAGTAACGTTTGGGTTCACTCCTCAAGTGGACCGTCAGTCAAGTGGCTGGCAGGGGAGCTGGGCCAGTCGGGCTATGTATCCAATGCGCTTGCAAAGTCTGGGCTGAGTGCCTGGTGGGTCCAAAGCCAGACAACTGTAGTAATGTGTTCATTCCTCAAATGGACCACTGTGTTAACCTCTAATCTGCACATACAGTAACGTAGCCCTTTGGGGGACCATGCAATGCTTTGTTTATGTTCAGTTAGTTAATAAATAAAGCCACACTGAAAAATCCCAATTCTAGTTCTGGACATTACAGTTACTGCTTCCTGTAGTTGGATTTACTTGGGTGCCCCTGTGCAGAGTAGCCAAACCTAGGTCCCTTGTGCCAGGTAACCTCATCCTTCCCCGAACCTAGGTCCCCCACCAGGTATTGCTGCCAAATGCCAACAGCATGCCACCTGTCGTTTTAGTAAAAAGGCAGGGGTGGGGACTGCCTATGTTACACACATAATCAATCAATCAATCAAAACTTTATTTTTATGGCGTCTTTCAAAAATTAGGGCACTGTACACTTTAAATACACAAATATAAAAGCTGAATCAAACAATAATACGAATTAGTTAAAAACAATCTAGGAAGGCTAATGTAAATAAATATGTTTTTAACATAGGTTTAAAACTACTGATGGTCAGGCATTCTCCTAACTGATGAGGTAGAGAATTTGACAGGGCTGGTGCTGCAAATGAAAAAGCACAAATGGCAGAAGTTTTTAAGTGAACCTTGGGAATCTCTAGCAATCCCTTGTTGGCAGATCAGAGAGGATGACTGGGGAGTCAGGGGATCTTTCAGGTAACCATTTCCCTGTTCATGTTGGACTTTGAAGGTAAGCAAGCCTACCTTATAGGTGATCCACCACTGAACTGACAGCCAATGCAGTCTGCGCAGCACAGGTATAATGAGGTTGGTCCTAGAAGTACCAATCAACAACCTGGCTACAGCATTCTGCACTAGCTGCAAGTGGCAGATGTCAATCACAGACAGCCCTAGGTTAAGGGCATTGCAAGAGTCAAGACAGGTGGTAATGAAGGCATGGACCAGTGTTGAGAGATCATCCAGCAGAACCAGGTGTTTCACCTGGGTGATATTCCTCAGATGTAGAATGATGATTTAACCATGGCTGACACCTGAGATTTCAGGGTCAGGCCATCATCAAAAATAATGCCCAGGTTACGCACCTGATCTGAGGTAGTGAGCCAAACACCATCAAGCCATAGGCCCAACACATGCCTAGCCCTGAAATCCACCCCTGGGTGAGCTGGGTCTGCTACAAACACCTCAGTCTTATCCAGATTCAGTCTCAGCCAGCTAGTGCTCATCCAGTCTTTGATCTTGGTGAGACAGTTGTTTAGCATGGAAATCCCATCAACCTGTCTTGGCATTAAAGACATATACAGATGAGTATCATATGCATAACAGTGAAAACTCAAGCCATATTGCCTAATGATATCTTCCAATGGCAGTGTATACACTGTGAACATGGGTGCCAATATAGAGCCCTGCAGCACCCAGCAGGACAGGGGGAAGGCGTCAGAGTAACAAATTCTGGTGACCACCCTCTGAGACCGGCCGATGAGGAAGGATCGAAACCGTTTGAGGACTGTACCCAACAGTCCACAAAGGATACACCATGGTCCACAGTGTCAAAAGCTGCTGAGTGATTGAGAAGGACTAAGATGGTATGAGCCTTTCGATCTCTCGCCATTAGGAGATCATTTAATACCCAGACAAGAGTGGTCTCCATGCTGTGTCCCTTTCTAAATCCAGACTAAAGTGTTTCATAGACATTGTGGGTCACAAGGTGATCATCCAGTGGCACCACAACCCCCTTCTCAATAACCTTACCCACAAAGGGCAGGTTAGAGATAGGCCAGTAGTTAACTGGGGAGTCGTGATCCAAGATTGTTTTTTTAAGGAGTGGTTGTATGACCACCTCCTTTAAGGGATCAGGAAAGAACCCCCTCTCCAGGGATCTCCAGACAATCTCAGCTAGGATCTTGCAGATAACATCTAAACACCCCACTTAAAGAAGGATAGGGACCGGATCCAAACTACAACTGGTTGGGTGTAAAGTCTGGACAATCTTCACAATGTCCATAAATTCCAGCTGGCTGAAGTCCTCCAACAGACTGGGTGCTCATCACCTCCCATTGACCTCTGCAACCCCTCATAGGGAGAGCCGGACTGATTCCAGACCTGATGCTGGCAACGTTATCTGAGAAGAATTGAGCTAGCTCATCACACTTAACCTTTGAAATAGTTCTTCTACACTGGAGACAGATTGGATTGCAAAATCTGTCAACAGTTCAGTAAAGCTGAGCTAGTCGATTCTGCGTGGCAGAAATCTCCCTGGACAGGAACTCTGCCTTCTTACAGGTGATTTCTGATTGAGAGCCCTTATAATGTTCCATCAATCTAAGCCTGTCAGCATCCAGGCTGGACTTTCGCCATGCTCTTTCCATCCTGCGACCAACTTGCCTCAACTCCTTCAAGGAACCATCATACCAAAGGGACCTTGGGCGAAGAGTGATTGGTCAAACATGAACAGGAGCAATCAAGTCCATGACATCCCCTACCGTCTTGTTATAGGCCAGTACTAGGTCCCCTGGACTCGTGCTTTCACCCAGCAATCCTAATAGGTCCAGGACCACTGATAGACCATCTGGGGTAACTCCCCTTAAATGGCAGTAGTGGACCATCTCCAAAGGGGCAGATCCATTTGTGGGGCCCCAAAACTGAACCCAATGGTGTGATGGTCAGACCAACTGACTAGTCCCACCCCCAAGTCTGAGATCTCCATCCTCAGGAGGAACAACAGATCCAGTGAGTGATCTCCTACATGGGTAGTGGAGGTAACCACCTGTGTAAGACCCACCATTGTCATTAGCTGAAGGCTTATATACATAAGGTATATCCATAAAATATGTTATGACATAGAGCCAATGCATACTAAATCCAACAATGAGGAACACAGCCTGTTGTTTTATATCAGCTCAGAGATCACAACAATAACCTCCCTGTATGAGGACCTGAGAGGGAAAAGGAAAATTAAAGAGGACACTGTAGTATAGTCAAGAAAGGGAAGGGGGTGCCCATAGGTGGTCAACCTTATGGACTAGAAATTGTAAAGAACAGATTAGGCTAAGAAATAGAAGAAGTGTTGCAACAGAGTTCAGAAAAGACTGGTCATCAAGAGTGGCAGGAGCTTCCTGTCACACATTCCCCACCTTAAGAGGGAAGCAGTTATTTGCAGCCTGCTTACCACCTTCCTGTCCCTGGAAGGGATGGAGTTTCTGCCCATCCATCTTCAGAAGCTGTGTCTCAGGGTCCCTATTAGCGATAAACATTCCATCATAAACATGGTGGATATCATCATTCTTTACCCTGAGGTGTTAACACATTTCTTAACAGAGACTAATGGTACCTTCCCTGAACTATCTCCATCTAGGGAACATACGTCATATTTCACTGACATCAATTCCTGCACCATATCTAGACATTAAATCAGCATTTACATGTTTTGTCCCTGCCCTGTAGGACACAGTAAATCAATAAGACTGAACAGTCAAGTACCACTGCATTATACAGGGATTTTTTTCGCTCATTTGATGCAACCAGCAGAAGGGGTTGTGATCAATGACAACCTTAAATTCAGCCCCCCACAAGTAATATTTCAGAGACTCAATAGCCCACTTCAGAGCTAAGCATTATTTCTCTATGGTAGCATATCTTCTTTCCCTGTCATGTAGCATTCTGCTGATATCAACGACAACAATGGGTAGGGTGGTAGGCTGCAACAACTGCGGTGCACCAATCTTTCTAAAAATTGCCTGGAGTGTGGGAGGATGTTTAGTGTGCAACCACATAGAAAAACTTAGAAAGGAGATTGAGGGTCTGCAGGAGGAACTAAGACAGGCAAGGCAGATTGGGGGTGGATTTAGCCCAATACTGGAGGGAGGAAGAAGGGGAGATGAGGGAGGGTGATTTAAGCCAACAGTGGTGAGGAGAGGGTCAGATGAAGGGAAGCAGAGACAAAGAGGCCCAGGCCAGGAACAACAATTGCCGGGGAAACCAGGTCAGGAGACAAAAGACAAATGGAAGGAAGAGATAGGGACTTGTGAGGGGAGGTGAAGAAGTAGCAAAAGTCATGGAGTGGAAAGGAGAGAACAGGTTACTATGAAGAGAGAGGGAGCGGGCATTTGTGAAGGGCCTTCAGAAAATAGTTGTGCACTGCCAGAGAGGAAGAAGGTGCAGGAGGGAAATGATGAAATTAGAGGAGTAATTGATAAATGCCTGGACCAAACTGGAGCAGGGGGAAGTTCTGCTGGGAGAATTGCAAAAGGAGTAAAAGGGGGCAATAATGTGCAGGAGGAAGAAGAGGAGCTGGAAATGAGAGAGGGAGATGAATGGAAGCAAGCAGGGAGTAAGAGTGGTGGAATCTTAGTGCTGGGGGACTCAATACTAAGAGGAGTTAGGTGGGGTAGCAAGGGGGAGAGGCATAGTTGCATTTGGGTGGAGGCCATGCCAGGAATAACAGCGGAAAGGGTGGGACAGTCTGTTCTGAAATATGCTAGAAGGGGTAGGGACAAGCCTCATTTAATTATACATCTTGGGACAAACGACCTGGCTGACAAGACAGTAGATACAGTCCAGAGGAGGTTTGAGGAACTAGCACAATTATGTGAGGGGGCAGGAAGATCAGTAACTTTTTCAGAGGTACTTCCTGTGCCAAAGGAAACACAACAAGAAAGCTGAGACTAGAGGAATTTAACAGATGGCTAAGAACCTGGTGTTGTGCTAAAGGGTATGGACTGTTGGGGGTGGGAGGTACCTGGGAGGACAGTAGTCTCTATGTCAAGGACAGACTACACTTGAGTGAGGAGGGAAGAAAGTGTTGAAACAGAGGATGGAGGAGTACATAGGCAAAGTTGGGAATTTAAACTAGGAGTGGGGGTGGCAGTTGGGAAGAGATATGCAGAGACCACAGGTTGGGAAACCATATGAGCTTACCCCCATAACAGTGACAAAGGACAAATGGCAAGTACTGTTGGTGATGCTAGGAAAGGAGGGTAGGATGGAGGAGGGGAAAGGGTGGAAGGTGGTTACCCTTAATGCTAGGAGCCTTGGGAGAAAACTGCAGAGTTACAGGTTCTCATGGCAGAGGAGGTGGACATTGCAGCCATCATGGAAACATGGGCCCCCAATACAATGACTGGGACCTGTCTGTACCAGGGTACAGGTTATTTCGTGGGGACAGGGTGATTGGGAAGGGGGGTGGCACTATGTGAAGGAAGGACTGAAGTGTGTAAGGGAGGAAGGGAGGAGGTAGTAGTAGAGTCACTTTGGATGCAAATTCAGGATTCCAAGAATAGGATTCTTAGAATGGAGTGGTGTACAGGCCACCATCTCAGACGGAGGAGTTAGGCAGGGAACTAGCGGGACAGATCAGGAGGACCTGCGAGAAGGGTAGTGTGGTGATTGTGGGGGACTTCAGCATGCCAGGAGTGGACTGGAGCACCCCAACAACCAGGAACAGAAGAGAGCAGGTACTGCTGGATGTCTTCCAGGACAGCTTCCTGCTGCAAATGGTCAGTGAACCAACCAGGTTAGGAAATACCCTTGACCTTGTGCTGGCAAATGGGGACTTTGTGAGAGAACTTACAGTGGAGGAACCGCTGTCAGGGAGTGACCACCGCTCAGTATGACTCACATTGGATATGGGCAAGGAAGGAGTGGAATCTGGCACAATAGTGCTGGACTTCAGGAGGGCTGACTTTGGGAGGATGGGGAGGTGGTAAAAGGGTACCTGGCCAGAATTCAATCTAGTATGGACACTAACCAGAGGTGGGAGCTCATAAAGCTGGGGATAGTGGAGGAAACCAAAACCTGCTGCAAAGCCCAGAGCAAGAAGGCTAGGGCTAAAAAACCCACCTGGTCAAGCAAGGAGGTCATGGAAAAGGTAAGGAGAAAAACAGCTGCCTTTAGGAAGTACAAGAAAACAGTGAGGGGAGGACAGGGAGGAGTACTTGACAGAATCAAAGGAGGTGACAAGGGCAGTAAGGGGAGCCAAAGCATCTACGGAACTCAGGCTGGCACAAGGCATTAAGAAGGGGGAGAAGGACTTCTTTAAGTATATCAGGGAGAAAAGGAGCTGTAAGGACCACATAGTAAGGATTAGGAAGGAGCGGGGTTGGGTGGAAGCTGGGTGCGATAAGGCAGAAGCACTAAATGAGTACTTCTGCTCAGTATTTACCAAAGAGAATAGGGGGGTGACACCCAAGGTGGGAGAAATGGCAGAAGTGGGGGAAGTGGTGACAGATGGGGAAATCATGGAGAGCAGAGTTCGAGAGGGTTTGAAGGCACCGAGGGTGGACAAGGCACCAGGCCCAGATGGCATCCACCCGAGGGTACTGAAGGAACTGGCAGAGGTCCTTGCAGGACCTTTGGCAGACCTATTTAATGCCTCACTACATTCGGGGTATGTACCTCAGGACTGGAGGATGGCTCATGTGGTGCCCCTCCACAAGAGTGGCCCCAAGGATGAACCGGGAAACTACAGACCAGTGAGCCTCACATCCATCATGGGTAAGCTAATGGAGACTATCCTGAAGGAGAAGCTGGTGGCCCTCCTAGAGGCCAAAGGACTACAGGACAGCAGACAGCATGGCTTCATACGTGGCAGATCCTGCCAAACCAACCTGGTCGAGTTCTATGACTGGGTAACTAGGCAACTGGATAGGGGCCATGCAGTGGATGTCCTGTATCTGGACTTCAGTAAGGCATTCGACTCAGTGCCACATGGAAGGCTGGGAAGGAAGTTAGTAGGCATGGGGCGGGTGCAAAGCTGGTGAGATGGGTAGGAAACTGGCTGCAGGGAAGGCAACAGAGGGTGGTGGTGGGTGGGGAGCTCTCACACCCAAGGGCAGTGATGAGTGGTGTTCCACAGGGCTCAGTGTTGGGACCAGTGTTGTTTGGGATATTCATTGCAGACATATCATGGGACATCAAGAGCAAGACCAGTCTGTCTGCTGATGATACCAAGGTAGGCACGGTGGTGGATGACCTAGCGGGATGGCAGGGGGTTGCAGGATGATCTGGCAAAGCTTGAAACCTGGTCAGACACCTGGCAACTGGGCTTTAATGCCAAAAAGTGCAAGGTGCTGCATTTTGGGATGAAGAACCCAAGGAGGAGTTACCAGCTAGGGGAGTGCAGCTAGCCCAGACAGAGGAGGAGAAGGATCTGGGTGTGCTCATTCGGGGTCAATGAACAACTCGGCACAATGTAGGAAGGCAGCTGCAAGGGACCAACAAAATGCTGGGTTGTATTGCAAGGTATATCCTCGAGGAGGGAGGAGGTGATTCTGCCACTGTATAGGTCATTAGTTAGACCACACCTGGAGTACTGCGTGCAGTACTAGCGTCCATGTTGAAGAGGGACATTAAGTTACTGGAGGGTGCAGGCGCAGAAGCGACAAAGATGATCAAGGGCTGGGGTCTTATCAACGAGAGGAGGTTGAAGAGTTGAACATGTACTCACTGGAGGAGAGGAGAGACGGGTGACACGATTGAAACCTTTAAATACGTGAAAGGAATAAACAAGATGGGTACAGAGGGGCTGTTCAAAGTAAGGGAGGGGAGGGCCACCAGGGGCCATGATATGAGACTGGAGTGAGGAAGGTTCAGGAGGGAGATGAGGAGACACTTTTTTACAGAGAGGGTGGTGGCTGGGTGGAATGCGTTACCTGCTGAAGTGGTATGCAGTAGAACAGTGAACTGCTTCAAACAAGGACAGAATAGGACAAGGGGGAAGGTTAATGAAGTGGAAGGGTGGAAGGGAGGGGCAGCTGCAGAATAAGGGGTGCTAGCTGCACATTCAAGCAGACTTGATAGACCTCTAGGCCTTTATCTGCTGGCAAATTTCATATGTTCGTATATACATGATCGGATGTTGGTAGGCAGTATAGCACAGTGGTTTAAGGCTCTGAGCTGCAAATCTGGAGGCCTAGGTTTGAATTCCACAGTCCCCACTTGCATACTGTGTGACCCTGAGCAGGTCACTTAACTTCTCTGTGCTCCCAGGTTGCACCTGTAAACAAGCTTTCAGCTTAGTGTGTCTCATCTGGTTAAACAATTGGAAACAAATATTCTTTCCCATTTATTTTCTGAGATAAGATTGCCTCAGTACCATTCTCTGATTTATCAGTTTGAACTTCAAACACCTTGTTGAAGTCAAGGCTTTTCAATACAGGAGCTGTACACAGAATTGCCTTGATATTCCTAAATGCCTCATCACAAATGGGGTCCACTGAATCTTATTCGGGCACCTCTTTTCAGTGAGATCAGTCAAAGAACTGGCAATGGGCTCAGAAATTAGGAATACATCTCTGGTAACAACCAGCTAAATCTAGGAAAGATCTCACATGCTTTTTTGTGGTGGGTATTGGGCCATTTGCTGCTGCTTCTGCTGTAACCTTCTCTACCTCTGGCTTCATGTGTCCATTTCCTAAAATGAACCCTAGGTATCTTGTCTCGGTCTTTGCTAGGGCACACTTAGCAGGGTTAATGGTCACTCCTGACTCCTTTATTGCTTCCAATACCTGGGACAAGTGTCTAATATGGGATTCCCAGTCAAGGCTGAATATGACCATATCACCCAAATAAGTCACACAGTACTCAGTGTGTGGTCTTAGAATGTGGTCCATAAAATGATGAAAAGTGGCTGGGGCCCCATGTAGTCCGAATGGCATTGTGACAAACTGGTATAAACCATTTGGGGGGCTAAATGCGGTTTTATCTGGTGAATCAGGTGGCAAGGGGATTTGCCAATATCCCTTAGTAAGGTCCAGAGTGGAGATATAATGTGCATTGCCTAGCCTGTCAATGATGTCATCTATTCAGGGCATTGGGTAGCCATAGTGACATGTTGTTAAGCTTTCTAAAATCTAGGCATAGATGTAACCCACCCTCTTTCTTGTCCACTATGACCATGGGTGAAGACCATGCACTCTTTGAGGGCATAATTATGCCTAACTGTTCAATTTTTTTGACTTCCTGAATCACCTCATCCCTCACCTTCATGGGCAATCTGTAGGGCTTTTGATGTATGGGGTTGTCTTGTGTGGCAGTTATGGTGTGCACAATTCCTTTGGCCTGCCGCAGGACATTGGAGAATATGGGCTCAAATTCTTGTAATACCCCCTGCAAATCTTTCTGTTGCTTATGCTCCAATTGAGGGTTTATCTGAATCAACTCCAACAGTCCTGACTGCTCTAGCCTTTTATAGGCAACCTCCAGTTCCAACTCTCTAGCTTCAGGATAGATATAAAGGGAGGAGTTAGACTTCTCATGCCATTTCCTAAGGAAGTTCACATGGTAAATTTTCTGGGCGGGTGTCCTTCTGGGCATGCTAAGCTAATAGCTCACTGCTCCTGTTTGCCTCAAAATGGTGAAGGGGCACAGTCATTTCATGAGTAGTTTGTTCTCTGTGGGGGGAAGGAGTAACAACACTTTGTCCCATGACTGGAATGTTTTACTCTTCAAACTCTTATCATATCTTTCTGCAAGTCTTGCTTCTGTTCTCAGCTCTTGTGTGTCAAGTTGATATACCTCACTAGGCGTTTGCATGACTGAGTCATGTACTCTATGACATTAAGATGTCTCACCTCCTTCCCGTCTTTTCAGTGTTCTTTATCTACATCCAGTGAGACCCTCGCGTTCCTCCCATACAATAATGAAAAAGGTGAGAAACCAGTGGGCACTTGAGGGATTTCTCTGTAAGTGAAAAGTAAATAGGGGAGGTATCTATTCCAATCTTTACTTTCTTCTTCAAAATATTACCTCAACATTCTCTTTAATGTCTGATTAAACCTCTCTATGAGGCTGTCAGTCTGTGGGTGGTCTGGGGATGTACGCACTGCTACCATGCCCAGTAGGTGGTACAATTTTTTTAATAGGTGTGCATTAAAATTACTCCCCTGATCAGTAAGTATTTCCTGGGGATTTCCATGCGGCTAAACACCTTTGCTAGCTCCTCTGCTATCCTTGGGGTAGTGACAGTTCTCATGGGGATAGCTTCTGGGTAGCTGGTAACATAATCACATATGACCAGTATAAATCTGTTACCCTTGGAGCTTTTTCCAGCGGGCCAACTATATCCACTGCTATCCTGTCAAAGGGGTTAGTCACAATGGGGATGGGTTGTAATGGTACTCTGTCTCTTTTTCCTGCCTGAACTACCTTCTGACACTCAGTACATGCTTTACAGTACTCAGCCATGTTCTCATGGATAGAGGGCCAATAAAACCTGGGTAATATTCAAGTCAGGGTGCTGTCTCTGCCTGCAAGGCCTACTAAAGGGATGTCATGTGCCAGATACATGATTTTGGGAGTGGAATTTTTCTGAAACCATTAGTTGGTCTACTACCTCTCCAGTTCTGTGGGTAGTGTATTTTCTATACAGTATTCCTTGTTTTACAGCAAACTGAGGGGCACCTTTTTCCACTCCCTTCCCCACCTGTGAAAAAAGGTTAAGTGAAGGGTCTGCTTTTTGCTCATGCTGCATGTCACATTTAAAAGTATGTCCCAAGTCTGTCTGTACACCAGCATGAGTATCCATCCAGTCCTTCTTTAGCTTCCTCTTCTCCACCTTAGTCTTATGGTCCTTGCCAGGATCCTCAAAAACATCATCATCAAATGGGAACACAGATGGAAAATGTCCTGCTTCACTTGAGCTCTGGTGGTTACAGCAAATACAGCAGAGTCCTGGATGACACGATAATGTATAAATGAAGCAAAGTCTGGGTGGTCATGCCCAAGAATAACTGGCACAGGTGGGTGAGGTACCAATCCCACTTCTACCTCATGTGTCTTTTCTTGAAATAATTTGTATGGTGGCTGTAGGGTAGTGATGGTATCACCGTGCACATAGATAACTGCTGTATTTGATCCTTTATTATTCCCAGTCACCAGATCTGCTCGCACAAGAGTCTGGCTGCTCCCTGGGCCCGATTCCAAGAGAGCGAGTAGAGCATGACACAAACTGTGCCAGTGCGTAAAGTTATGACCAAACCCTTGTGACATGCATGCTCCACCCTATTCCAAGAGAAATGGCAGTTACAACATAGAATGCTGAATTACCCACGTTGCAAGCTACACATGGCCGAACTGGCAGGCATGGGTACAAAATGTCACATGGCAGACTTTGGCAGAGGACTAAGTGTGACTTGAGGGTGGGGTATCATCAGGAATTGAATGAGTCTTTGTATTTTTACAATAATGGTTTTCTGAAACTTCAGCTTTCAATAGGTTAGACTCTGCATCCATCTGTACAGTATGTCACTAAGCCACATGCAGTGGGGTATGGGTAAAAACCTGATCACCACACCTGGACCAGAGCTGTAAAATCTGGACTGGGCACAGTGTGTGCAAATATTGCTGATCCACTCACTCCAGATAATCTGACCTGGCTTTTACCTATCTGGTCTGGTCCTGATGGTTCCATTTTCAGCCATGCCAAGGAAGGGTTGAAAAACAGACTTCCAGGAGCAGACTAGATACGTTAAAAGTCAGACTGAACAGTGCAGCCAGACTGACCAGACCAGTAATATTTGTACAAGTTGCACCCAGTCTGGCCAGTTTGGATTTTTACAGAACTGCTGTGGTTCAAGTCTGTCATTCCAGTTTTTAATCAATCTATCTTTATTTTATACTGAAAAGTATGTGAGCAAAAATGCCCAGTTACACAAATGTCCAGTTAAGAATAAAAAGAGAACAGAACATCAAGCCAATCAATCAATCAATCAATCTTTATTTTACTAGGCGAAATGCCATTGAGGTAAACTCATTTGCAAGGTGGACCTGGGCAGTCACATGTAAGAGGTACACAAAAAAAGTATTATGAACAGAGATATAATAAATACAGAAAAATATATACAGTGATAACATAGCCAACCATGGACACATAGAAAACAATAATGGGTAGTTACAAACATACAGCTCTCAGAACTAAGTACACGGTACAACTTAACAACATCCAAGATGTGCTACACAAGCAGGAAGAATAGACAGGAGAAGAATACAGCAAGGAACTCAGGAGGGACAATGAACGGAAGGTAGAGTAGGGGGGACAATGAAGGAAAGGTAGAGTAGGGAAGCAATGCACTCGATTAGATGAAGAACAAAGGATAGACTAGTAAGGAGAATGGCCATGGGGCTAATTTAAAAACACAGTGTGTAAGTGCCATCATTGAAACAATCACAGGCCTCCTTGAACATGTGTAAGTACAGGGTTTTGAAGAAGGTCAGCTTCACAGGGATTGTAAGCTTCAGGGTTTTCTGTATGGAGTTCCACAGGGCTGGAAGGGAGTAGCTTATTGCTTAGATTAAACAATTACATAGTAAAATATGGTATACACATGTCTAACATAAACAGATTTAATACAGTGATCTTGAGGGATATACAGAAGAAAGGGGAAGCAAATAAATAAGTGACAAATTACAGCATGTGATATAGTTGCAGGTACAATTCAGGAACATGAACAGATGGATGATGCAACAAAAAGAAGACATGCAACTCCTGTAGCACCCAGATCCTGCATGTGGATGAACATTCCCGTTGTGCGATCTGCCTAGGCTCCAAATACCCAGTCAAGGACTGTGTGCCCTGCCAATACTTCAACCAAGCTACGTGGATTAGGCACCAGAAAAAGCTCAAAGCCCACTTATTGGAAAAGTGCCTAGCTTTGATCGAAAAAGAGCTGCAGAATCTGCGGGAAAATCTTCTCCAACGTCAGATCCCAAAAAGAAGAAAAAAGACAAGGAGAGACACCGACACTGGGGTAGGTCTCCATCCACTTGGTGGCAACCATCAGGCACCACTGACACTGGAGGGGCCTCCACTTCAGTAAGTACCTCTACTGCCAGATCTCCTACTCCTCCAGTGGATCAGACCATGGCCTCCCTGTCTGCTTTACTCACAGTGCAGTCAGGACTTTTCTTGGATGATGGAACCCCTATTGTGGTCCTTAGACCCATATCTTCTTCAGGGTCTATTGCCAGCAGCCAGGTCAATAAGTCACTCCCCAGCCCCACCAAGGAGCTCACAGTCACAGCCGATAAGCGGGATTCCAGCTCTGCTGTTGTCTACATGGTCCAGGCTGATAAGTTGGATGTTAGCTCTTCTGACGTATGCATGGGTGTGGCTGATAGTTCACTCCCCAGTTCTTCTGGGGACCGCACAGCTGAGGCTCTCCTGTCGGGGTCAAAGCATACCCCCAACATCGAGCTGAGCAAGCTGCTGGACACTCAACAGTCTTCAGAGTGTTCCTCACTCCCATTGACCCAACCAGACCCTCTGGGCTTGCCTGAAGATCAAGAGTCAGAGGTGGATACTAATCTGGATGTTTTCCCCTCCTTTGCCAAGTCAATCTCTTCCTGGTTCACCCACTGGGCCTATTGTTAATCCCTCCTGGGACCTTCCATCGGGACCTCCTCAACCCAAGCCCCCCCTTGGACAACCAGGTTCTGCCATCTTGGACTCCAGCATCCCAGATGGTGGCAGGTCTTCCATCAAGTTCTACTCACACCCTAACACCAAGTGCCCCTTTGCCAGATGACCCTTCAGCAGGTCAGAGTATGTCTGGCAATCCGGCCATTCCTCAAATGCTAGACGCCTTCTGTCAGGCCCCAGTTACTGAATCTTCCAGTGCTGGACATTCCTGTGCCTGATCCAGTGCCATCCCCTTCAAATGTCCCTATGGGGCTGACACCTGGTCTTTCTGGACCTTCTGCCAGGCCTTCGGCCCCACCTCCTGCCTGTCCTTCAGCTCTGTCTCCAACTGGATCTATGGGCAATGTTCCAGTCTATCCACCACCACAATACCCAATTTACCATTTGCAGGGGTATTCAACTCATGGACATCAATCCCATTATGTACCAGGGTACAAGATGCTGGGTTATGTCTAATCAAGGATATGCTTCTTCTGGCTTTCCCTACTCCTATCAGGTTCATGGATACCCTCAATATCAGAAGCTGAGCTATCCATTATACCAGCCTCCTCCTCCACTGCCTCCTCCTCCTCCTCCTCCTCAGCCTCCACAGCAGCCTCAGGCTGACATCCAGACAATGTTTCAGACCCTGATTAAAGAGGCCAGAACTCAGCTAGCCTAGGAGCTTGACCGTTGGAAACCAGCGGCAGCCTCTACTCCCACCTCCTGTCTGACACCTAGATCAGCCTCTCCTGTGGATTCCCACCTTTCAGGAGAAAGCTCCTCTAGGCACCAGGTCAGGGATAAGACCCAGGACACTCCTCTAAAAAGGATTCAGATCCCCAGCAGGCACTCTTTGGACTCTGACTCAAACTCATCCTCTACCTCTGGTATGCACATACCTATACAGCACCAGCCTAAAGAGTCTCTGAAGTCCCCGCCAGAGTACCCTTCCTTTGCTGAACTCCTCATAACTATACAAAATGCCTGTAGCTGGGGCGATCCAGGAACAGGATCCAAAGTGGAAAAGGCTTGTGGAACATCTAGACATGACTGACACAGCTCCTATGCCCATACTGCCTTGGACTGGGCCCAATGAAGACCTGACATCCACTGGCTGGCAACAGCCTTCCTCCATTCTGGCTGTTTCAAAAAAGACAGACAGGATGTACCACACCTCCAGATGGGGTCACACACCTTACTGGTCATCCTAATGCAGACTTGGTTGTTATCACAGCTGCCCACCACCGGTCCCCTAAACCTAAACATTTGAGCATGTCTCCTCCTGAAAAGGAGTCTAAGCAGCTGGACAATTTTGGTCGCAAGAGCCATTCATGAGTTTTAAATCTGATTTTAAGACTTATTTGTTTCATCAAGCCTTTTCTGTATGGTTTGAAGTTTTGTTATTATTTATATTGGATTTTATTTAAAATGCCTTGATAAGCTGAAAGGCACTCAAGAAATAAATTTTACTTTACATTACCTTATCTATTCCTTCTCCACTTGCACCCTCAGGTCCCTTAATTATGTGGCTCATATGGTTTCCAACCAGAAATCTTCCCTGGCCTTACTTGAGTTCCAGCTGGAAGCTATCCAGGACCAGGAGCTTAAGGCCAGGATTGCCAAGACAGTGAGAATGGCTAAAATGTCCTGTTGCCATGCCCTCCGGGCCACTTATGACACAGTAGGCTCAGTTGCTTGCACCACAGCCAGTGCTGTCTGCATTAGGTGACATTCACTGCTCAGGATTGCTGGCCTGGCACAAGACGTCCAGACCTCCATCCTGGATGCCCCTCTCAGGGGTTCTGTGCCATTCGAAGGCGACACCAAGGATATTATCACTGAATTGCAGGACTGTGGTAAATCCATCCAAGACATCCACTTCATGTACTGAAGGGGTTACAAAGACAAAATAGCCTTTTCATCAGCAACTGAGACATCAGGCCAAAGAGGGCCCCTGCCAAACGCCAGGCCAAATGCTGGTATCCAGCATTAGGAACCCCTACTCCCACAGTCAAGTCCCAGAAGCCCCCCAGAAGAGCTGCTGGCTCCCTCCCCTCAGCTTTCTGACTCATAGGGGACCCTTCCAATGCCTCCTCCAGATCCTCTAGGGGGAACCAGAGGCAGAAAGATTTGCCCTCCACCTTCCAGGGTCACAGGATATAACCACAGACTCTTGGGTCCTTCAGTTAATAGCAATAGATCTCACCATAAAGTTCCTAGACAGGCCTCTAGACAACCCCCAGGCCTCTCCCATTATCTTCCAAGGCACCTGTCCCTGATAGAAGATGAGATCCAGGCTCCTCTGTAAAAGTCAGCCATACAGCCCATGGCTCTGGCACAGACAAGAAGAGGATACTACTTCCATTTCTTCCTAGTGCCCAAAAAGATGGGCAACCTAAGACCCATCTTGGACCTCTGCATGCTCAGCCTGTACATTGAGTACAAGAGGTTCTGCATGCTCACCATCCAGGGACTTCTACCACTGCTCCACAAGAGACCATTGGCTTTGTGCACTGGACATGCAGGATGCTTACCTGCACATCCCTGTCTTCCAGGCCAGCCACTGCTTTCTTCAGTTTGCCTTCCAGGGGGAACATTACCAGTTCAAGGCTCTCCATTTTGGCCTATCCTCAGCACCTCAGGTTTTTACCAAGTGCCTAGCAGTGGTGGCTGTGGCCTTATGCTGCAGAGGGATCTAGTTGTGCTAGTATCTGGATGACTGACTTCTGTCAGCCCCATCACAGAGCAGTCTGAGGGAGTCCCTTTCCTTCATCCTGGACCTCTTTTCCAGACTTGGAATAACAGTCAACTATCCCAAGTCCTACATCTCCCCTCCCAGCACCTATAATTCATTTGGGATGGTGCTGGACATGGTTCAAGCCAGGGCCTTCCTCCCATTGGACAGAGTGGAGACCCTGCGGGAACAGGCCAGATTAGTGTCCAACTCATGCTGGACCACAGCCCGGTCAATCTTCCATCTTCTCAGGCTGATGGCAGCTGCAATCCCTATAGTTCCTCTAGCCAGACTACATATGAGGGTGACCAAATAGACTCTTCATGTCCAATGGGATCAGCTGCTGGACAACCTGGACCACAGGGTCCTAGTGTTCAGGCGTATGAAGAAGGAACTTATTCAGTGGCAGGAGTTGTCCAATCTATCCACGGGGGTTCCCCTTTCAACCCCATGCTCCTACCATGACCCTAATAATGGATACTTCATGTCAAGGCTGGGGAACCCACCTAGGAGACCATCAGACCCAAGGAACATGGTCTTAGCTGGAAGCATCCCTACATGTCAATGTGTTAGAAATGAGGGCAGTGCTGTATGCCCTCCAGGTCTTCCAGCCTCTTTTATGTCCAGGGACACTCCTGGTTCAGATCAACAATATGTTGTCTCTTACCTGAACAAACAGGGAGGCACTCACTCATATCCAGTATGCCAGGAGGTGATGTGAGTGAGGTAATGGGCAGTCCAACACAACCTCCACCTGATTGCTGTCCATGTGCCTGGTATCAGCAATGTTCTGGCAGACAGTCTCAGTCACACCACTGTCAGGGCTCATGAGTAGAAGCAAAGTCAAGAGGTGGTCGAAAGCTTATTTGGCCTGTAGGGTCGGCAAGAATAGACCTCTTCATCTCCCCATCCAAAGCAAAACTAAATTTTTGATCGCTCTTTCCCAGGCATGGTGTTTTCTGGGGAGATACGCTGTCTCTTTGCTGGACAGGGAGGTTCTTGTGTGCCTTTACTTCCTTCCCAGTGCTACAGAGGGTTCTCCTGAAGCTACAGGTAGAAGGGGCTCACATGATTCTAATAGCCCCTCTTTGGCCTCATCAGATTTGGTTCCCTCTGTTTCAACAGCTATTGATGGAACCCCCAGTACCTCTGCCTCTCTGCCATGATCTTCTGACTCAAGAACAGGGCAGACTGGTGCATCTGGGCCTCAGATCCCTCCACCTATGTGTGGCACCTATGGACATATGTGGAATAACTCCCATTGTTATTATTTTTTTACAAAAATTGTCAACTGTGCAGACGCATTTGTAAAAAATGAATTATAATAGTGAGACTTTTTGAAATGTTATTTGGCTTACCATACTCATGCTTGTTTACCCACTTACTCAGTCTCCTACTTGTTTCTGTCCTTGTATTAACTAATTCCTGTTGCTTCACAGAAACATAGAAACACAGACTTTGACGGCAGATAAGGACCACTTGGCCCACCCAATCTGTCCATTTCTCTACCTGTTGGATAAGCTGAAGATCCTAGTTAACCAACAGCCTACTTCTTCCTACCCCCACCAGAATTGCCTTCTGTCTGTCCCATGCATTCTTGAATTCCCCCACTGTTTTTGACTGTCACGACCTCAGAAAGGCCGTTCCATGCATTCACCACCTTCTCTGTGAATAAATACTTTTTCACATTGCCCCAAGACATCTCCCCTCTATCTTCAAATTGTGTCCCCTTGTTCTTGCACACCTCTTTTTCTGAAAAATGCTACCCTTTTGGACTTTTATTGATTCCCTTGAGGTACTTGAAAGTTTCTATCATGTTCCCCCTCTCCCGCCTTTCCTCAAGGGTATACATATTAAGCTCCTTTAGTCTCTCTTCATATGGCTTCTGTTGCAGACTCTTATTCTTCACATCAAGGGGTTGTTAATTTTCATACTGTGTGTGCCTGGGGTGGAGCAGCAACAAAAGATAAACTATGCAATACCCTCAATAACACACCTACCCCAGTTTACTTTAACCTAACACCCACTTTTAAGCCTTGTACAGTAAAATCACCCTTCAAGAGAACAACTTGTAATTAAAAGTGTAAGATTTACATTGACATTTGGGTATATGCACTTTTATATTATACTAATGATGTGTGTGCGTACTGTATAGCAATCTCTAAATAATCAATGGTACACATCAAATGTTATCCTAAACATGTCTCAACATTGTGTTTATCTTCCACCTTGTCACAACATGTTGCTGTCTCAGCAGAGTTTTCAGTTAGGGTACAGTACCTTCATGTATACGATGGCCTGGTTCTGTTGAGCTGATTGCTATAACAGTGCATAGAATAAAATGTGAAACATATAGTTAGCTAATACAGATGGGGCATTATTTCTATTTAGAAAATGGCACAAATAAATTCACAATCCTGATTGGCTGATACAGCCTCCTAGCTGGGCATTTATTTCTTAATAGATGCCCAGCTAACACTAAGTGCCAGCCCAAGTACCACCTCACCACATACCCTTATACAGGATTGCTCAGCCTAGTTTCTAATTGGCTAACAGCACCGGGTGAAATTTCAAATCCCCGCCATGTTTTTTCTCTTGCTACGTTAGTGAGCGCTACTGTTCTCCCCCTCCAGCTCAATGAAGAAAAAAAAAGAAAGCCCACAGTCCGGATATTTCTCAGTCGGGAAGAGTGATAACATACCAATTTTACATAGCCGTGTTCTTCTACAACGGCACCACTCTCCCGACCGCGGTCTTGAACTACCGAACTAAACGAAAATGAAACCGGGTGTCAGTCCATTTGGTTTAATGCTGGAAAGCCTATTATCAAAACAGCACAAATACCATAATGTCCCCACACTTAAAGCTGCTGCTTAATGTTAAAAACATAAATAATGTACCTCAGGACTATCCCTTGTCATTGTAGATGCACTTTTCCATTAGACTCATGCAAGGTCGGTTGCGCGCTCAATAGACACTTCTTCCAATGGCTAATGAATAAAAATTTTTAAAAAAAGACAGTCTTGCTGAAAGCAGACAAACGATGTCCACAGACTGCTAGGCTAAATCTTTTCTGCACACTTCTTGTTGAGGTGTGTGTGTGTGTGTGGGGGGGGTCAAAACATTACAAAAGCTCTGTGGGGAGGAGCAACAAAAGGAAGAACAGCCTTTAAACATATGCACTACTTTTTAAATTAAAACAAAAATTATACTCCTTTTATTCATTTTTAAATGTATTTTCTCTCTTATTTTACAACTTAATTAAAATTCACTAAGATGCCCATTTTCTAAGCACAATAATACCCTCCATGGTGGGCATTACTGGGAAATACTGGACCTTTCAGGGGCTATAAGGCACTTCGCCTGTGGCATCGGGCCTCATTACACTTTTGAGTGGTCTGGTATTTCCCAATAATGCCCACCCAGTCGGGTATTATTGCTTACATCTGCCCTTTCTCAAATACCATACTTTGATTCAGTTAGTGTATGCAATGGCAATTTATGTTTATTATAATAATAATAATAATAATGTTTATTTATATACAGCAATTCAGAATTATCAATGCACTATACAGTAAGACAATAAAAGCAGAAGAAGAAGATAAACTACAATAAAACAAACATTAGAGGAATATACATTCAGAGACTTATTAAACTTCTGTTTTATGTTTAAGCCCATGAAACACCCTTATCTAGTTAATACATTTTCAGCCATAGTCGCACTGCCAGATCTTGTTTTAATACTCCGCAAATATTCATGCTTGGCACTCCAAGATATTTGTATTTTTACTTGGTGTTCTTGCTTGGGATTGTGAAAACAAAATCCAATCATCACATTCTAGATGGCCTAGCTAGTCCCTTGGCCACCACCATTCCATCCCAGCAGTTTTCCTCCTCTCACCCCTTCCCCATTCCCTTCCTCACCATGTTGTTAAAAAACATAGAAACATAGACTTTGACGGCAGATAAGGACCGCTTGGCCCATCTAGTCTGTCCATTTCCCTACCTAGAGGATAAGCTGCAGATCCTAGTTAACCAACAGCCTATTTCTTCCTACCCCCCACAAGAATTGCCTTATGTCTGTCCCATGCATTCTTGAATTCTCCCACAGTTTTAGACCCCACAACCTCTTCAGGAAGGCTGTTCCATGCATCCACTACCCTCTCTGTGAAATAATACTTCCTCACATTGCCCCTGAACTGCACTCCTATCTTTAAATTGTGTCCCCTTGTTCTTGCACATCTGTTTTTCTGAAAGATGCTACCTTATTGGACTTTGTTGATTCCACTGAGGTACTTAAAAGTCTCTATCATGTCCCCCCCCTCCCTTTTTTCCTCAAGGGTATACATATTAAGCTCCTTTAGTCTCTCCTCATACGGCTTCTCTTGCAGACCCTGCACCATTTTAGTTGCCCTCCTCTGGACTACCTCTATCCTGTCTATGTCCTTGCAGAGATGGGGTCTCCAGAACTGGACACAGTACTCCAGATGGGGTCTCACCAGCTGTCTGTACAGAGGGATAACAACTTCCTGTTTTCTGCTGCTGATGCCTCTCCCTATACATCCCAGTATATCCCCAGCCCTTCCTACTGCCTTCTCACATTGCTTGCTAACCTTAAGGTCATCTGACATAATTACCCCCAGGTCCCTTTCCTTTTTTGTTGTTGTTACTACCTCCCCACCCATTGTGTATTCTTCCCCAGGGTTCTTGTTTCCCAGGTGCATTATTTTGCACTTCTTTGCATTGAATCCTAGCTGCCATACTTCTGACCATTCCTCCAACCTTGCCAAGTCCCTTTTCATCCTTTCCACGCCTCCTTGTCTATCAACCCTGTTGCAGATCTTTGTGTCATCTACAAAAAGGCATACTTTTCCTTCCAGACCCACTGCAATGTCACTGATGAAGACATTAAAAAGAACTGGACCCAATACTGAACCCTGCGGTACCCCACTAGTAATCCCTCTTTCTTCAGAGTGGACTCCAGTTACAATTACCTTCTGTGTCCTGTTGTGCAGCCAATGTTTTACCCAGGCTACCACCCTGGGACCCACTTCCAGGCTGGTTAATTTGACTATTAATCTTTTGTGTGGGACTGTGTCAAATGCCTTGCTAAAGTCTAGGTAGGCCATGTCCACAGCCCCTCCCTGGTCTACTACTTTGGTCACCCAGTCAAAGAAATCTATTAGATTTGTCTGACATGACCTTCCCACTGTGAACCCATGCTGCCTTGGGTCCTGTGCTCCACTGGCCTCTAGGTACTCAACTATTCTTTCCTTCAGAAGTGACTCTATCACTTTCCCTACCACAGAGGTCAGACTGACAGGTCTGTAGTTTTCTGCCTCTGTCTTGGTCCCACTTTTGTGAAGGGGAATCACATCCACCTTTCTCCAGTCCTCGGGTACCACACCATCCTCCCATGATTTATTAAAAAGAGTAGCCAGTGGTTTCACTAGTTCCTCCCTTAATTCTTTTAGAATTCTGGGGTGAATTCCATTAGGACCCATTGCTTTGTCCACCTTCAGTTTTAGGAGTTCTTGCAGAACCCTTTCTTCTGTGAAAGGACTGGGATCGACCCCATCAAGAGTGCTTCTGTTAACTGGATTAGGCACTTCTCCCTCTTCTTTTGTGAATACTGAGCAGAAATATTCATTCAGTATCCCTGCTTTATCACTGTCCCCCTCTGCCCACCCACTGTTCATTCTATTCAGCCTCACTATCCCTCCCTTTGTCTTTCTATGCTCGCTGATGTACCTATAAAAGGTTTTATCCCCTTCTTAACTGAGTTGGCTATCTTTTCCTCAGTTTGGGCCTTTGCTATTCTGACTTCCCTCCCTACTTCCTTCTGCCTTAACTGGTACAGCTCTCTGTCCTGCTTCTTCTGTGTTTCCTTATACTTCTGGAATTCTATCTTTTTCTTCCTGACTTTCACAGCCACCTCTTTTGAGAACCATAGTGGCTTTTTCTTTCATTTTGATTTATTTGCTTCACACAAAGGCTTGTTGCCGCTGTGATGGCAGTTTTGATGATTCCCCATTGTTGCTCCACTCCTTCTAGCCTGTTTGCTAGTGCTTTTCTGAGGCACTCTCCATCTTGCCAAGTCAGCCCTCCTAAAGTCCAGTACCCTCACTTTTGTGTATGGCTTGACTCTGTAGCTGAGTTTAACTTGAACCACACTGTTTGATGGTCACTTGTCCCCAGATGGCAACCCACTTCTAGATCTGAGATCCTCTCACTGCTCCCGTTTGAGAGTACAAGGTCCAAGATTGCTCCCTCATGAATGGGTTCCGAAACTAGCTGTCTGAGGCCTGCCACCTGTAGGGCATCAAGAATGGCCCTGCTCTTGGATGTGGCTGCAGCAAATGTGCTCCAGTTAACATCTGGCATATTCAGGTCTCCCATCAACAGTATCTCCCCTTTCTCTGCCATTCTATAAATGCCTTCTATCATTTCCTTGTCCATTCCCTCCCCCTGACATGGGGGTCTGTACACAACCCCTGTGCAGATTGTGGTGCCCTTTCCAGTCTCCAAGGTGACCCACAGTGCCTCCTCTCCTCCCTGCTTACTCTTTTGTTCAGTTGCTTTTATCCCTTCCTTTACATAGAGAGCTACTCCTCCCCTGCCTGTCTCTCCTGTAGGTTATGTACCCTGGTATGTTAACATCCCAGTCATGGTTCTCTGTGTATCATGTTTCTGTGTGCTACGATATCCAGGCATCCCTCTTCCATCAAGGCCACCAGTTCAGGGAGCTTGTTGCCCAGACTACGGGACTGGTACTCATTACCCTCCATTTCCTGATGGCCCTACTCCCTTTTGCCCCATCCCTGTCCTTCTTGCCTTTGTCACTTTCTCTATTTACCCCAGCCCTTCTCCCTATCGCCACCTCTATGTTGGTGTTTGCTGCACTTACTACCGTGATTATTTGGGGGGGGCTAGGATTTCCCTGCTCCTTTCTAGTGCCTCCCCCATTGGCTAGTTTAAATGCTTGCCAATGAAATATTTAAATCTGTCACCTAGGATCCTGGTTCCCATCCCGGACAGATGTAGACCATCATGCCAGTATAGGCTTGCATCACTCCAGGTGGATCCCCAGTCCCCAACTAAGCCAAATCCCTGAGCTCCACACCAGTTTTTCAACCACTGATTGAATCCCATGGTGTGATCCTATGCCATAGATGGGTAGCACCTCCGAGAAGGTTACTGTGCGTGCTACTTGACTAAGGCCCCTCCCCAATTCCACAAACTCTTCTTGCACTTCTGTAATCCCTTTCTTAACCAGGTCATTTTTTCCTAGGTGGACAATGACATCCAGCTCCCTCCCCTGTGCAGCTGCTCCGGCAATCCTGAGGATTTGCTCCCTGTCCCTCCAAGCCATGGTGCCAGGCAGGCACCTTACCTCCCTCTCCCCTTCCTCCCCCAGTTCTACCTTCCTAACAATGGAGTCCCCCACCAGGAGTTGTTTCCTTCCCCTGCCACTCTTCTGTGGGTCTCCTTTGTGGAGGTTCCCAGCATCCTCCTTGGTCTCCACTGTGGGTGCCTCCATAGAGGAACCACACTTTGCCAGAATGGCATAGGAAGTGTGGAGAGGTACAACTGGAGGGATGTGCCTCTGTTCACCACCCTCACCCTACCTGAGCCCACTGTGGTCCAACTGCTCCTCTTTCTTGGCAACCTCTGGAGCAGCGGCAGTGGCACTGGTGGTCCCTGGATGGAAGAGGAGGTCCCACAAATCCTGGTCAACTCAGCCTTGAGATGAGCAACCTCCTCCCTCAGCCCAGAGGTGCCTGCAGATGGGACAACACACGCATCCTCCAGAGCGTCTCCCGAGAGACTGCTGCTCCACAGCCTCTGCACTGTACCACCCAATATGTCTTATTTCTGGCCCTTAACTGTTTGCAATCCTACTCTTTCCTCTGTTTTTTTCTCTCTCTCTCCTTACTTTCTGCCTGTGTTCCTTTAAGCTCCTGATTGTCCTGTTCTGAGACAAGAATATCCTATATTTCTCAGTAGACCACTTACTTGCTCAGAGGCAGACCTCCAGCAGCTAGAGGGGCGGAGAGCTACTCTTGCCCTTCTAGGATGGTGAGTCTTTGCTGGTTCTGTGATCACTCACTTCCTGCTCCCAAACAGGAAGTTCCTGTTGTCAGTCAAATCTGTGCCTATAAAAATAGAACTAGCTTTGGGTGGAGGAGTGGAGGGGAGGGAAGGAGGGCAATATAGTCCCAGCAGAGAAGTTCAGTCACACAGCAGTGCTTTCTCCTGGTGTCTTCTGCCAAAATGTATTTCATCTCCTAGCACTGTGCCATAGTAAGTCTTTTCAATAGTACCTCCTTCCTTCGCACCTATTATCATCAGGACTGCATGTTTCAACTCCTGAATTAGAAGTGATTCTTACATGTAACAGACTGTCAGATGCAGCACATTTACAGATTTTGGCAGAAAAGTTCACAGTACATTTGCCAAAAGAATGATGAACACAGCAGACTGCCTTAACCAAAGAATCACATTCTCTTCCAATCAGAGCTTGCAAAAAAGACAGTCAGGAACATATGTATGAGCTAATATTGAGGACAAAAAAGTTTAAAAATCAATGTCTAGACAGCAGACATTTGTCCAAACCTGAACTTCTTCTTACCATAGTGTTGACGTAGTTTCCATTTTCCATTGACATTCTGCTCACTGTCAACCAGCATAAAGTGAAAAGGGCCTGCATATGGGTCTAGATCTTCATCTGCTGCTTCGACAATCACTGGTCCTTCATTGTGTTCACAAGTCTGCAGACTGCGTGAAACTAGATATGGTGCATGGTCATTGACATCAAAGAGATGAATAAGCATTGTTCCTGTTCCGGTTTGAGGTGGAATACCTGGGACATAAGAAAAATACGCAAGTTAAATATTAAGCATATGGAGGGACCACCTAAATATATAAAGGTGGTGGTCAGTGTTATGTCAGAGCTACGGGTTCATTCCTTGCACCAGGGATCACCATTGTGGAAAAGCAGAAGGAGAACCCAACATCCTAGATGTTGCTCTTATCCTCTAGCAAGGAAGCATAATTCTCAGCTGTATTGCACGCATGCTGGAGTGCATAGAAACATAGACTTTGTTGGCAGATAAGGGCCACTTGGCCCACCCAGTCTGCCCATTTCCCTACCTATTGCATAAGCTGCAGATTCTAGTTAACCAACAGTTTACTTCCTGCAACACCCCACTACAATTGCCTTATGTCTGTCCCATGCATGTTTGAATTCCCCCACTGTTTTAGACCCAACAACCTCCCCAGGAAGGCGGTTCCATGCATCCACCACTCTCTCAGTGAAAATAAATTTCCTCACATTGCCTCTGAGCCGTCCCCCCTCTATCTTTAAATTGTGCCCTCTTGTTCTTACACATCCCTTTTTCTGAAAGATGCTACCCTCCTGGACTTTGTTGATTCCCTTGAGGTATGTAAAAGTTTCTATCATGTCCCCCCTGTCCCTCCTTTCATCAAGGGTATACATATTAAGCTCTCTCAGTCTCTCTTCATATGGTTTCTGATACAGACCCTGCACCATTTTAGTTGCCCTCCTCTGGACGGCTTCCACCCTGTCAATGTCCTTGCATAGATGGGGTCTCCAAACTGCACACAGTATTCCAGATGGGGTCTCACCAACTGTCTGTACAGAGGGATAACCACTTCCCTTTTTCTACTTGTGATGCCCCTTCCTATTCATCCCAGTATCCCCCTGGCTCTCCTTACTGACTTCTCACATTGCGTACCCACCTTTAGGTCATCTGTTATGACTACCCCCAAGTCCCTTTCCATTTTTGTTGTTGTTAGTACCTCCCCTGCTATTGTGTACTCTTCTTCTGGGTTCATGATGCTCATGGCCTTGGAAGAGATACCTATGTCCGGGCGAACCTGTTTCATCACTTTGTACATGTAGACTGAGTAACTCTCCTTGTGGCTCTTTCGGAGCTTCTTGCTGTCCTTTTTGGTGGGCTTCTTCACCACTTTCTTGGAGCCCTTCTTGGGCGTTTCTGGCTTAGGATCAGCCATTCTGCACAAACAGTATGAATTCACTGAAAGTGGTGGGCTCACTTTGGCTCATTGTAAAAGAGCTCCGTTGAGCTGCTGGCTGTGGAGGTGAGTGGAGGGCTGGGCCAGTGACCACGGCAGGGGTCATAGATGGGGTGTGTTGGGCAGGGTGGTGTTACTACCAACAGGATGGGAGGGGTTTGACTAGACACCAGGGAAAGGTTTGTTTGTTGTTTTTCTTTGCAAGAGGACTGATGTTGACCCCAGCACTAACAGACAATGGGGGGAGGAGGGACGGGTGTGATTCTGGGGGGGATGTCATTCTGCATTTGGCTGGAGATTGGCCAGGAGGGGTGAGCCCAGTAGACTACAGGGAAATGTATATTTATTGGAAATTGTGGATGTTGGACAGGGCTTAATCTCAACAGCAGGGGGGTTATTCTTCATACTGTGGGCCAGCAATTGGCCGTGGAGGTGGGACCACTAGACATCAGGGATGTGGGGTCTTTGGGGGAGATAGATTTTAATTCTGACTGGACAGGAATAGGGAAAACACTTCTGTTTTTTGTTCTGTCTTTTTTTTGTTAAACGAAATTCTGCATTTTGAACCGGCAAAATTCCAGTGAAATGCATGAATTTCACAAAATATTTTGTGGGGCAAAATTCCTGATTTCATCAGAATTTTTCTGGTGAAATAAAATTTTGCTGCATCCTTAATTTTGGTATAACCTTTAATGATTCTAAATGCATCAGTCATATCTCCCCTCAGTCTCATTTTCACAAAGGAGAACATCTCAAACTGCTGCAACTTTCCTCATACAGCAGAGTTCTTTAATCAAATTTTCAGCTCTATGCTGTACTTTTTCCAGATCCTTTATGTCCTTTATGTAATGTGGTATTAAGAAATGCATACAATACTCAAAAGAAAGTCTAACCAGTACCTTATTATTTCCATTTCTCTACTATTTAGCTTCCTTGTAAAATAACTTTGAATTCTGCTGGCATTGCTAAGCACGTTTCAAAGTGAATTCTATAATATATAATTTAATTCATTAGCCTGACTGTGGAGAGCTTTAAAAAGCTCTAAAGACCTTCCTTTTTAATCAAGCATTTTTAGTGACATAAATTATGTTAAATTTTATCTTGAATATAATGTTATTTACAAATGTGGTTCTAATATTGTATGTAGGATTTTGTAAAGGCGCCCTGAGCTTGGGAAGGGCGCCTTATAGAAATAAACATTTACTTACTTACTTACTTTAACAACTTGCAAGTCCCTAACCTGCTTTGCCACCTTCAGTATTTTGCCAATTAATTTATAAGTCCATTTTCCTTTTCTAGCCCAAGGTCCATTGCTCCGTATGTCCCACATTGGCAAGTGTATTGTTGTATAGATTCTCCAGTGGTAGGGGAGGCACTAAATGCATGGTCTCTATGCAGAAGGCACTGATTAGTCCATGTCCTACCAACCTGGGAAGCTTGGTTGCTGCAGCCTGATCACCAAGCTGACCCTGGTCTTTCAGCTGTGAGCCAGGCCATGTCAAGGATGAGAAAAGCTTTCAAGGAATGTAAGAAGTAAGTTCATAAAGTTTAATTTGTACAGAATTATTTTAGCATGCCATTTAAGGTATTTTTATGGCACATGTAAATGTGTTTGTTTGCTTGTGCTTACCAAGTAATACAGCATCCAGAAACTGAACTAAAAACAAATACATGAAGAAGTGCAATATGGGGTAAGGGATGACTGATGGCAGTCTCCCAACAGAGGAGTAGCTTTAGTTGTGATGGCAGAAGGAACTCGTAGACATCTATAGGTAATGCAGACAAAAGGCAATTCAACAAATATTGGCCATTCCCAATCACATTTGCTGCTTGTATTTCATAGGAATCCTAGGAAGACTGTTGGTCAGAAGCATTAGCCATGAATGACTCATCATTTTGCAGTGGACTACTGCTTACAGCTGTTTGTTAAGTATTTATCCAGTGCAGATTTAAACCACTCAATAGTTTCACAAACTACAACTGCCTCTGGTAAACTATTCCAAATATCAACCACCCTCTGGTTTATCCAGGATCCCCCATCTTGAGCTCTTGTAAAGAATTGTTGTTGTGTAGTTGATGGCTTAGGTACTGTAGTTATAACATTTGTCAATGCCGAACGTTCGCGTGCAGGTATTTGCAGTGGTATTTGGCACTTGGACATGGCTTAAAAAAACAGTGACAAAGAAGTACAAGCATTTGTCAATGCCGATTGTTGCTTGCTTCTATGTGCTGTTTAGGTATTTGGAAGTCATTGGAGTGAAAATATTGAAAATTCGCGAACTTACAAGCGTGCGTAGGAACTGCGCAACGCACCCTGTAAAACAGTCATTTTTAGGAATTTTTTCACCAAATTTTCAACATTGCCATTTTAAGACCTCTGCTCATGAACAGTGTCACTGTGATTTTCTTAATGTGTCCCATACATTGATTTCGCACACCGACTGCGCCATTGTGCGCTACATGGGTGGAAACACAGTTTTGGGCAGGATGTGAAAAATGACAACTATACTGCTCATAAGGAGGTGTGGTAAAATGGCAATGTTGAAAATCTGGAGTGAAAATATTGAAAATTGTGAACTTACGAGCTGCATAGGAACTGCGCAACGCACACTCATAAAACAGTCATTTTTAGGAATTTTTTCACTACATTTTCAACACAGCCACTTTAAGACCTCTGCTCATGAACAGTATCACTGTGATTTTCTTAATGTGTCCCATACATTGAGTTCGCACACCGACTGCGCCATTGTGCGCCATATATGGAAACATGTTTTGGGCAGGATGTGAAAAATGACAGCTGTACTGCTCATGAGGAGGTGTGGTAAAATGGCAATGTTAAAAATCTGGAGTGAAAATATTGAAAATTCACAAATGTACGAGCATGCGTAGGAACTGCGAAACGCATGCTCGTAAAACAGTCATTTTTAGGAATTTTTTCACCAAATTTTCAACATAGCCATTTTAAGACCTCTGCTCATGAACAGTGTCACAGTGATTTTCTTAATGTGTCCCATACATTGATTTGCACACCGACTGTGCCATTGTGCACTACATGGGCGGAAACATGCTTTGGGCAGGATGTGAAAAATGACAGCTGTACTGCTCATAAGGAGGTGTGGTAAAATGGCAATGTCAAAAATCTGGAGTGAAAATATTGAAAATTCGCAAACTTATGAGCCTGCGTAGGAACTGCACAATGCACGCTCGTAAAACAGTCATTTTGTGGAATTTTTGCACCAAATTTTCAACATACAGTAGGGTTTTTGGGACCCCTTCTCATGAATGATGTCACTGTCATGGCATTATTCAGGCCCAAAGGGTGATTTTGTGCAGTGACTGCAAAATCACCCTTCGGGCCTGAATAACGCCATGACAGTGACATCATTCATGAGAAGGGGTCCCAAAACCCCATGTTGAAAATTTGGTGCAAAAATTCCAAAAAATGCCTGAGATATGCAATAAAGTTGAAACCCCCTATCTAGCCCATTATACAGCTTACCGGCATTTCCTCAGTTCGAGGTCGGCTTTGAAGAGTGCAGACGTGTTCCCGGTCCACCGAAGATCGTCATGCTGAGCTCCGGAGGTAAGTATGGGGTGTGGGGAGGTGGGGTGCGCAGTGGGTGGGTGCGGGTTGTGGGAGGGGGGCCTGGGAGAAGCACCGTGGGACTATTTTCAATTTACAGGTTTTAAAAAAAAAAAAAGACAACTTGGGACGTTTGCCACGCTGCGGTGGGCTACCAGCGTGGCAGAAGGATGGCTGGGGGGGCCGTGGAACCGACGGGGGATTGGGCACCCCCGTCAGCAGACGACATGGGACGGGACATTTGCCACACTGGGGTGGGCTCCCAGCGTGGCAGAAGGATGGCTGGCGGGGGCCTGGATCTGACAGGGGATTGGGCACACCCATCGGCAGATGACGTGGGACGTTGGCCACGTTGGGATGGGCTCCCAGTGTGGCAGCAAAGATTTGGGGGGGCAGCATGACGCGGTGCTGTGTATGACAGTGGTGATTTTCTTTGAAGAGAAGACCACTGCCATCATACACAGCACCATGTCCGATTGGTGCAGAACTGCCACGCCTGCTCAATGGAGCAGGGGATTGCAAGGGAGGGGCACACCTCCAAAGTGTCCCATTCTCCCAAGACGTTCCTTGTGCATGTGCGCAAGTGAACGTAATAATGAAATTGCCATGATATGGACAGGAACAGGTTTCATACCTTTTTTCCTTCCCATCCCTCCCACTCATCTTCTATGTCCCTCTGCCTCCCCACTTCCACTTTTCTACCCTGTCTCTGTTCTAGAGTCACACACTGTGATAGTTGTTGCCTTGTGAGAATTTGCACAATGTCTTGTATTTGCATCCCCTTACCTCCACCTAACACGTTCTACCTCTTCTTTCTCCCTTTCTTATTCCATTTGTTTTTCTACAAACGTGCTGAACTGTTTCTGAAATTGCACAGCTTATGGTTGTTACAACTGGTTCATACCCAAACATTGTAATTGCACACAATTATTGTCTGTAACCTGTACCAGCTGCAATTATCTTTGGGCTTTTGTCTCTGCACTTGTACTTTATACCTTGCATAACTGTGTCCATTTATTGTATGCCGTACACCGTGACTTGAGCGGATGTGCTTTGTACTCATTTTGTATGTACTATTTGCATTTGTTACTGTTGTTGCCATCTTTGCAGCCTGGGTTGTGACTGAAAATGGTCCTTTGGTTCAGTGCACCTACCCGGTTACCAAAGACTTAAATAAATAAGTAGTTTGCATAGGAAAGGACGAGCACTGTTTGGCTACTAGAGCCTTTATGATGCTCACCGTTTCAGCAATGGTTGTATTCTTGGACACACTTGCCTTTATGATACTTATCCAAGCTAGTTTGAAAGCAAGTCATGTTTTTACCTAAAATATAGAAACATAGAATCTGATCTCAGATAAGGACCATATGGCCCACCTAGCCTGTCCATTAAAATCATTGAATCCAGCACCACTTTCCACACTATGACCACTTTCTGTGAAACCAGGTACCCCTTATGGTCACACATAAGTTTTTTGTTTTAAGATGGCTGGCTGGGAGGAGCTAGGGAGGGACTATGGTAATAGACTGAGATACTGGCTGGAGTGCTGGTGGATAAGTCAGGTCTTAGTATTGATGGATGTAGCAGAAGCTCAGGCAGTGGAATGGAAGTACTTTGCAACCTTTCATTTTTCTTTAACCTTACTAGAAAATGCCAGTCTATTGCTCTATCAGCTAAGGGTACAGGAATCTTTCAGTCTAAACTCCATTCTATATAGTTTAAAACACAGGGTCATCATTCATAGTGTTCGGCTACCTGATGCACCCAGCATATCCAAGATACATTGGCGCATCCCCGACTTGGGTATTGGCACGATTCTGGAAGGGGACCGATGTTCTGGTGCATTGCCAATGCACCGATGCATCAGATGCACCACATGCCACTCATAATGATATACAGTGCATCTGGAGGGGTTGTGCAGAGGGCATGCCCATACATATGATACGCAGCCCCATTCGTAACCCAAGTTGGAGATGCATCCCCGGAGCAAGTCCAGAGATGCAACTCCAAAAGATAAGTCTACAAGAAGTAGACATAAGTGGGTGGCTGCCAACAGACAGGCTGCTGAACTGCAGACAGCAGCACAGAATCCTGCCCACCCTTGCAGTAGAGTGTGCTCCCTCCTCCCTGCCCAAATCCCATTCCACAGGCCGCACACTACGGTGGTACAGATATCAGTGCAGTACCCCCTCCCTGCCTGAATCCATGGGTGCAAGCCGCATACTGTGGTGGTAGAGAAATATAATCAGATCCCCCCTTCCTACCCACATCCCCATTAGAATGCCACTCCCTGCAGCAGTATAAAGAATATACAGGACCCCCCCACCCCAACCGAATTGCACTGAGGACCTGAAGTCAAATCATACCCTGGTGGTCCAGTGGACCCCTCCACCCACTCAGGCACCCTCTCCTTGCCCCGCTCCACCCATCCCAGCAGGTCCCAATGATCAGTGGGAAGCACAACTCACCCACATTCCACTACAGCTGCCCACCAACAGAGCCATCTGTGAATGACAGCTACTGTACTACTGTAAGCCCATTGGTGGACCTTGTCGACCAATGGGCTTGTAGTGTGAACAGTTCTCTGTCAGTCACACTGATCTGGAAGGTTCCCTAGATTGAGAGGTTTAAGGGGAGGCTAATGGCCCACCTCTTCAGCCTCACTTTTGACTACTGATACCATCTATAAGTTCAGGTCAGTCCCTTGAAGAGTGACTTTTGGAAACCTCAACAGAATTTTAATTTTGTTACATTTTAATGAGGTTTCATTATGTTTTTATTTGCTGCAGTATGTCCTTCTTTATGTTCGGTGCCCAGAGCCTCCAGGATTGGGTGCCTTATAAATAAAAATGCCTTGCCAGCAGTAGCTGTCGTTCACAGACAGCTCTGTCATCTGGTAGCCATGGCGAAATGCGGGTGGGTTGTGCTGCCAGCTGATCATTGAGACCTGCTTGGATGAGTGGAGTGGGACAGGGAGAGGGTGCCCAAGTGGGTGGGGTGCTGGGGGGTCCACTGGACTACCAGGGTGTGATTGGACTTCAGGTCATCGGTGCGATCGGGTTGGGGTGGGGAGGGGTGGTTCCGATATATACTCTCTACTGCTGCGGTGAGCAACATTCTAACAGGGATATGAGCAGGGAGGAGAGGATCTAATTATATTTTCTACCACCACAGGGAGAAGCTTACAAAAGGGGACTCAGACAGGAAGGGGGAGTGGCAATCAGCTTACAGGGGTGATGGATTTCATAGGTAAGTCAGAGCTCTATTAGACTGAAATCCATTATTGCTCGCCATATCATGGATATCACAAGATGTTCTTTACACTTGGATAAGGATCCAACTGTGTTTTAAAGCTAGCCATATTACTGCAGGCTACCAATGCAAGAGGGAGCTCATTCCAGATTTTAATAACTCTCACAGAAAACCAATGCTTTCTTTTATTAGTTCTTAATCTTTCCATATCTATTTGAAGGAGGTGTGATCTAGTACAGTGAGATTTATTCATAATTTCTAATCCTAATAGGTCCCACAACTGGGGATCTGTAGATGCTCTGAATACTAGACACATATTTCCCCTTAGATGCCTATATTCTAATAAATACAATCCCAGATTCTTAAGTCTGGAGTGGTAATTTAGTCCCTCTACATCACTAATCATCCATGTAGCTCTTGTCTGTATTCTCTCTAATGCCTGGATTTCCCTTTTAGTTCCAGGGTACCAGAGCGGCGCATAGTACTCCATGTGTGGACACACCAAGGAAGTGTACAGTGGCAGTACAACTTCTTTGTTCCTGCATTTAGTATGTTTAGCAATAGAGTGTTGTATGCTCCCAGCTTTTTTTATGACCTGGTTACATTGTGTTTTAAAATTGAGGTCATTACTGATCCTGATGCCCAAATCTCTTTCGTCTTCCACTATTTTGAGTATCTGTCCATCTAATGTGTAATGTTCATGCCTGTTTCTCCCAAAGTGCATCACACTACACTTGCCAACGTTGAACATCAACTGTTTGTCTAACACCCAGCTCTCTAACTCTCTCAGTGCTGACTGTAGAATATCAGCGTCCTCTTTAGTATCTACAATATATCCAATCCTAGTGTCATCCGTGAATTTGGATAACCAAAGCAGTATCGTTCATTGAAGAGATATAGATATTAAACAAACAAGGCCCTAGAACGGAACCCTGTGGCACTCCACTTGTCATTTCTGCCCAGTCAGAATAGGTCCCCTTGATGTTAACTTTTTGCTTTCTATCAGAGAGCCAAGCCTCAATCCATCTGGTTATATTACCAGAGATTCCTAGATGTATTGAGGCATCCACAAGTTCCCCATGTGGGACTTAGACAAAAGCTTTGGAGAAGTCCAGGAAAATTATGTCCACTGAGTGACCCTCATCCAGGGCTTTACTAACTCTTCCATAAAACTCCAATAAGTTGGTTTGGCATGTCCTGCCCTGTGTAAAACCATGTTGGGCATAATCTTGTGCATTAGTCATCCTATGATGGGTAATGATATGATCTTTTATAATGCCCTCCATAATTTTGCCAAGGACTGCTGTCAGACTAATGGGTCTATAATTTCCCACCTCGTGCTTGGCACCCTTTTATAAATCAGAACAACATCCGCCTGTCTCCAGGCCTCTAAAATGAGCCCCTCCTCCAATTATTTCTGATAAATGGCTGTAATGGGATCCACTAATAACTCGGCTAGTTCTTTAACCACTCTGGGGTGTATTCCGTCTGGGTCCTGTGATTTATTTTGATCTATTTTTTGTAAACTTGTAAGAACGTCCTCTCTACATATAATGGTGTTAATTCCTATGGTTTGGTCAAGATGTATTTTCCGAGGACAGGTCTTCTTAGTAAAAAATGATGAAAATAACTTATTATAGTTCTCTGCCATTATATGATCTTCTGTAATCATGTTACCATCTTGGTCTTTAAGGGGTTTGGCTGTACTGCCACACATGCAGGGTGCCCGGCACATTTCACTTGGCACATCCCTGCACAATGCATGCAAATGGGGCCTAAATGACATGCAAATGGCCCCATTATGCCTTGCATGCCTTAATGGTCTCATTTGCATGTTGTTGGCTCTGAATGGCAACTTTGGGCACAGAGCATCATGAAATGCTCTATCCCACTGGTTTCCCCAACCCCACCAGAGGGTTTCACCAGTGCATCCAGGGTAGGGCGCAACTGTGGTATTCACAGAGGGATGCACCAGGAGCATCCCCGGTGCATCTTCTGTGAATACTCCAGTTGGTGCTCAGTGCATCTCATTTGCACCTGGGCATCAGAGATGTGCTGAGGTCAAGTACTTTGAGAATCCAGCCGTAAGACTATTAAAGCTGTTAATTAAATGGTCCTTTTCTATTTTCAGTTTCGGTTAACTACAGTGTAAAAGGATGTTTATTTTATAGTTAGAAAATCTCAAATAAGCAGTCAAATCAGTAAGTCTAAGTGACACTGCATACTGTATAATTATAACATTAATAAGCAGTGAAATTGGTTAGTCTAAGTGATACTGCGCACTGTTTAATTATATCATTTACTAAAATTCTAATGTCTTTCTTAAGGGGAAAAGCACTGGACTGTTCAGAGTTCTGGAGACAAAGGGAATAAACACAATTTCACTCAGTTTTAGTGGACTGTAGCCCTGTTCCTCCTGTATTTGTTTCAAATAATTAACTCAGAATCAGAGTATATTAATGAGAGGCCTGAATGAGCAAAATAACGGTCAGCCCATGCTCAAACACTTTGGATTCTTAATGCTAAGAGTCACTTAGATTTTAACAAAAATTTGAGACTGTCAATGAAAAATGTTACATTTTCTGTTTGACAACTTTTTTGTTTTCAAGGAATAGAGGGAGTTACAGGCTCTCAGAATGATTGTTGTAATTTGCAGTGCTTGTGCTTATTATACAAAAAGTTTGCTGCTACAGAAAATTATCGTTATTATTTTATTTATTTATTTAAAATTTGTAACTGGGAAAGGCACACAGAGTCGAGGCTCATTTCCAGGTGCGACCCGGGGAAAAAGTAAACAAAGGAAATGAACAATGTAACAAACAGAGAGATTTGGTCAAGATTACTGGACCAGAAATTACAATAACGAGGCACATATTTACAAAGTAGTATCCCAAGTATGAGATATAATACAGTAGTATCCCCTAGTATGAGATATGTAAAGCAATAAGACATGACAGGGTGTGCATTACAGTGTGATAACTGCACTCCTAGGGGTGTAGTTAGGCACAAGGCTGAAGGCCGAGTGCCAGTCCCTAGGAGTGCGGTTATCACACTGTAATGCACAACCCCGGAGTATCTTATTACAGTTATAAAGTAGCAGAACTAAAAAAACAAACAAAAGATAACAGTTTTACATCTGTAAACATATAGGCCCGGATATTCAAAAGGGTTGCGCATGCAAAGGCCGATGGCACATTTATAAGGTAGAAAAAGAAATGGGCAGACTGGATGGGCCTTGCGGTCCTTATCTGCCGTCAACTTCTATGTTTCTATGTTTCATGCGCAAGTCCAAAAATGCGCCATTTAGCGATATTCAGAAGGAGGCAGTTGCGCCCCCGAAAACATGCTGAGCAACAGCGCAATGAAAATGAAGGCAGTGCGCAACGAAGGGTGGATCCATGCATAAAGACCGCAATGCGATATTCAAAGATTCTGCGCAATGCGCAAGAGCGCACAGCCGGAACTAGAGCACTAGCGGAAATGAGCCAAAATAAAAAGGCTCAAGGAAGCACCGCAAGAACGCTACCAGGCTGCCAAGTGGGGGGGAGAGAGAGAGAGACACACAGCCAGCCAGCCAGCAAAGGGCAGGCAAGGAAAGCATGGGCCATAGTCTGTAGAGGCCAGCAGGGGGTGCCCGGTGCAGTGGAAGTAGCAGTGAGGACAGCGGGGGTAACACAGCAACACCAGCCGAGGGGGTCAGAAGCCAGGGAGATGGACAGTGCCAGTTTCCACATGGAAGCTGTAATGAGGGGGGTGAGAATGCATGCTGCAGGGGGACGTGGCCGTGGAAGGGTCCGTCGGCGGTATCCCCCCGACAGGCGGTACCGTGCCCACATCAGCTTTGAGCTGTACACAGATGTAGAGATCGTGGGCGGTACCGCCTGAACAGGGCAATACTGAGATGGCTCTGTGAGCTGTGCAGTGATGTGATGCAGGCACCCTCACGATGGAGTCACGCTCTGTCAGTGGAGACCAAGGTGACAGCCTGCATGTGCCTGCTCGCCACGGGCACCTTCCAGAAGCCAACAGGGGACACCACAGGCATCACACAGTCAGCCACGTCACGCATCCTCACCCAATTCCTCAGTGCACTGCTGCCACATGCTGTGGAGTACATCCATTTCCCAGCACCATGGCAGAGCGTACAGCAAACATGCAGGAGTTCCACAGGGTACACGCATTATGCCTGGCGGCTAGGGGCCATAGACTGCACCCATGTGGCCATTCTCGACGCCACCTGGCCCTGATGGCCCTCGATATCGGAACAGAAAGGATTCCCTAGTGTCAACTGCCAGGTGGTGTGTGATGCCACGGCCGCATAATCAATGTCTGTGCCACACACCTGGTGGAGCACATGATGCCTTCATATGGTATCAGTCTGCACTGTGCCATCGATTAGAGAGTGGGGACATCCCCACAGGACATCTAGTGGGTGAGTACACATGTATGGAATGCAAACTCGGGGCAAGGGTGGGAATGCCACAGGTGCCATGGTAGTGGCACACAGGGAGATGGCCAATATGGACCTGAACATGAGACTGATCTCCACTATCTCCACACAGGTGACTGCGGATACCCACTCCATCCCTGGCTGCTCACACCGTACCGGCGCCCCATGACCCCAGCGCAGCAACGCTATAATGAGGCACATGCCGCAACACGCAACATCATAGAGCGGGTGTTTGGGATGCTCAAGGCATGCTTCCGATGCCTAGACACCTCCGGCGGTGCCCTACAGTACAGCCTCCAAAAGGCCTGTGGGATATTCCTGGCCTGTTGCATCCTGCACAACATGGCCAAAGATCATGGGATAGCCGTACAGGTTGAAGAGGGGGACAGTGATGGGGACGCCAGTGGCGCCGGTGTTGATGGTGATGAGCAGCCCCCCAGGACGGCGGGACCCCCGACTGATCCGGCAGGCCCAGCTGCACCGGGACACCATCACAGAGGAGCACTACACACAACACAGGTAAGTCAAGGGGACATGTGCAACCAACACTGTCCATGCGCAAACCACAGGCACACAGGGGAACACACCAGGGGTGCATGACGGTCAGGGCAGTGGAAGGGTCCAGGCATACAAACACACCATCAGGGAGGGGTGAGCACTCATATGGACACACACACACCAGGCACAGAGCGTACATGGGCAGATGCACAGCACTGCAGAACCGACATTGATAACACACAGCACCACCGACCACCCCACCACCTGTACTGTCCAAGCACGTGTGTCAGATGCTGGGCACCCTTGCACCTTGGTGTACAGTACAATGCAGGCATCATCATGCACACGCACCTGTGGACAGCAGTTGGGTGGTGTGCAGGTGGTCTGTGTGTCGGCGCGGTGAGCAGAGCACCCAGCAGTGTACTGCCCACCGCGGCACACATTGCACACATGGCAGCACCAGACAGGGCCCGCACTGGGAGACAGCTCAGTCATGTAGCACTGTCCCACGGCCACCACGGATGCGTGGGCGGCCCCGCCGTGACCCGACAGCACTGGCAGGCTGAGCAGGGGCCACAAGGGGTGGCACTGTTGCACCACCAGGGGTCCCACTGTGCGAACGCGACCTTGCCCGCACAGGGGTCTGCAGCATGCCAAACAAACCTGCACCAGGGGTGCTCAGGATGCCCACAGCAGAACCCGGCATCGACAGGCCTGGTGTCGCACGACGCTGGGAACGGGGAGTGGAGAGTGAACTGTGTGGGGTGTGCGGTACAGGGGCACCTGACTGTGTGCCCAATGCGGCCACGACAGAGACCACTGCATGGGTCAGCCTGTCAATGGCGGCGGTCACATCCGTCCGCATACGAACCAGCTCAGCACAGTCCAGAGCACACTCCCTGCTGTGCTGCTCCACGGACACAGACAGTGCCTCCACGGACATTGCAACCTGCCTCTGCAGCTGTACTGATTCCTGCAGCAGGTGGGTGTGCTCCTCCAATGGGTACTGTGCCCCAACGGCATCCTGTCCCCCCAGGGTGTGGAAGGTCCTGATGCACAACACCCCTTGAGGGTGGGCGCTGTTCGCCAGGACCAGGAATGGGCAGATCAAAGGGCGGCAGACATGTGCCACCACTTGACACTGTACCCCCAGACCTGGTGGGTGACTGCTGCTGCTGCCCCTCCAACCGCTGTGCCCCAGGGTCCACTCGTTCCACCACTGTGCTGGCAACAGTGCCAGACACCTGTACAGCCACCGGTGCTGCCCCAACAGTGCTGACAGGCACAGCCTGGGACTGTGCCAGCATGCTGGTACACAAGTTGGAACCAGAAAGGCCCAGGGGCACGTGCTGGCCTGCTGTGTGTCCGTCATGGGACACACACCTATCACTGCCCATTGCAGTCCTTGTATCATCAATGGTGCAGGTACGTGCTACAGCCATGGTCACAGTGTGCTGGCATGCTTGCATGCCAGACTGCTGAGACACAGGCTGTGCACCCTCCGCACCCGAATCAGCAACACCAGAGTTGGCGGCCCAGCGTGTGCATGCTGCTGCAGTGCCTGCTGGCTGGTGATGGAGGTGGATGGACCCTCCTCCATGTCCAGCAGGTCATCATCATTGCCTGGACCCACCACCACAGTCTCCTGAAGATGAACAGGATCTATAACAGAAAGAGAGTACATGTGAGTGCATGTGAACAACCTTCCCCCCAACCCCCCCAACACCACCATCATGTCATACCATGCAGTGATGGGCTTCCACCTGTCTGGAATCCACCTCCTGGTACGCCCTCAATAGCACTCTGCTGCATGGATGTGACCAGTGTCTCCTCAGTCGGGGTCAGCTCCAACACCACTGGTGGGCCCCCGCCAGTGCCAGCACGTGCCGCCCTGAAGGCTGCCACCTTCTCCTTCAACCTCCTGCGGTCTGTCCCCATCTTCTTCTTGCATTCCTGCACGGAGCGCTGGTGGCTTCCGTGCAGGTTAATGGCCCAAGCTACCCCCTCCCATGCAGCTGCACGGGACTGAGGGGTGCCCCTCCGTCCACTCAGTACTGGCTTCTCATCCAGGTAGGCCTGGAAGAGGGCCTCTGTCTCTGCTGCTGTAAAGTTGGGCCTCCTCCTACGCCCACCGTCCTCACCCTCACCTTGGCTCTGCTCGGTCATGGCGATCTGTATGGGGGGAAGTGGACACCTGTCACTGTGCAGTCTACAGCATTTTCCCATGACCATTGTCCAGAACATCACACAGCATGCAACTCACCTCTCACCTGCAGTAACCGAATCTGTCCAGCGCAGCCCAATGTCGCACATTTATAGTGCAATGCATGCAAATTAGGAATGGAGCAACTATAATGACATGCAAATCACACCACTGCGCCTTTGAATGGCTGATCAGATGATTTGCATGTGTCGGCTGAATATCGCGAATCTGCGCTTTGCGCAATACGGATGAGTCGGCTGAGCCAATGGCGCAGATCTGTGACTGTGTGGTACACTGCATTGCGCATGCCCAGATAGCTTACGCAGGCATCTGCCATGCTGCTGATGTGCTGAGCATGATCGGCAATTCAGGCCATGGCCACCATTGTGCCAGTGGCACTACAGCAATGGGCACTATATGGCGCTGTGGCACTACTGCGCAATAGTCCACTGTGGCACTGGTACGCAGCTGGTCAGTTGCGCAGGATGCCTATACGTCAGATGGCGCTGTGTGTAGCCTTGCATCATTGCCCATGACCTTGTGTATGACCTTTGCCCCCTGGCGCTGTTCACCTGCCATGTGTACGTCCCTTTTGCGCTGTCTGGTGACAGCGCTATGTGAAGTGATGGCACTGTTCGAACAGCGCGATTGGAGCCTGTGGTGGTCTATTGTGCAACATCTCCACGTCGGGTTACGGCGCAGTGGGGCACCATATTGCCTGCTGTAAAGTTGGTACCATGGCTAGGAGGAGAGCTGTGTCCTGGAGCCAACTGGAAGTGGCCAACCTGGTGGCCCTAGTAGAGCCCCACTATGGGGCACTTTATGGTGAGGTGCCCCTCACCATTGCACGAACACAAGTGTGGCAGCAAGTGGCCACTGACCTGGTGGGGGTCACTGGATGATGCCGGTTTGCTGAGCAGTGCGGCACCGGTACAGTGACCTCTGCTGGAGGGATCTGGACCTGTTGGAGAGGCTGCGGTCACGTGCCAGGTGGGGCGTGGTGCCTAGGCCAGGTGGGTGTACCATCTATGCACCTGTATTCTCTGTAGGGGTGTGTGTGTGTGTGTTTTGGTGGCTGTGCATAGGTGATGGCTCGGCCACGGTTGGCTGTGTCAGTGTGTGCAGCTGTGAGATGAATGGGTATGGCTGTGTGGGCAGGCACTCTCACTGGGGCAGGGGGCAGTCTGCTTTTGAGTCACACTGATGTTTGTCTCAACATATGTCTCCCACAGGCCGGGATGTGAGGATGCAGGCCCAGGTTGACGAGGGCCATGCCAGGGCCCCGGTGCCAGCAGGGGTTGCACCCCAACAGCAGCAGCAGTGGCAGCAACAGCAGCAGCAGCAACAGCAACAGCGGCAGACACAGCTGCTTGATCAGTGTGAGTATTATGACTTCATGGATGCTATTGCATGCTGGGGGGGGGGAAGACCAGCAGCCCTACACAATACAACCATGCAGGAAAAGGGAGGTCATAATTCCACTATACAAGACACTAGTGAGGCCCCACCTGGAGTACAGTGTACATTTCTGGAGACCATACCTACGTAAGGACGTAGAGTGGGCAGAGAAGTTTCAGAGGAGGGCAACAAAGATGGTGCATGGCTTGCATCACAAGTCCTATGGAGACAGGTTGAAGGAACTGAACATGTACTCCCTGGAGGAGAGGAGGGAGAGAGGGATATGATAGAGACATACAAGTATCTTACAGGGAGGAACAGGGTGCAGGAAACACTATTTTGAAGTGAAAAGATGTTCCAGGACTAGAGGGCATGGGATGGAGTTGGAGGAGGATGATTCAGAGGAAACATGAGAAAGAATTTCTTCACAGAACAGGTGGTGGACAAGTGGAACACCCTGCCAGAGGAAGTGGTGGGGCTGAAACAATCACGGATTTCAGAATGCAGGGATAGACATAACGGAATTCTGGAGGTCAGGGGTAAGGGGCAACAGACTTCTAGGAAAACAAAGTGAACTTACAAGCTCAAATGGACAGACTGGGTTGGCCATAGGCCCTTATCTGCCGACACTGTCTATGTATCAATGTCTGTATGCACGACACAGGTGACATGCATCACTGTCCAGTATCACAGCACATCTGTGTATGCGTCACTGGTGGTCCAGGCATGCACTGGGCACATAGCTGTGTAACTGGCATCACACCACGTTGCCACGTCACTTGACAGCCTTGTTTGTGCTGTGATGGACATGGGCAGTGTGTGTGTGCAGTGGTGCGCATAGCTGGTGCCGCCTGTTTGTGATGGCCATGTGCATGTTCACTGTGGGTGGGTGCATGCCATCACAGGTGCGGGACATTGGGCTATATGGCTTGCAGGTTGGGTAGTGTTCAGGATTGTGGTCAGTCACAGCCATTGACTGTGTTCCCATTTTCCTAGGCCTTGAGGTTCTCCAGCGGATTGGTAGGGATATTCAGGGCCTCAGACAGCTGTTGGCAGACAACCAGGCCATCCTGCAGTCAATCCAGTGCCATGGCCTTCACAGGAGGCGGCACAGGACGGGGCGCCACCAGGCAGAGGACGAGCAGCCGGCTGGCCCATAGCTTTTGTTATCCTTCCCACTTCTCCCATCCCTACCACCCTGCCTTCCCTCTCCAAGTTTTTCATCCCTACCCCTTGAACACCCCTACCTTGTACCCGCCCCCCCCCTTGTAAATAGTTTTTATTGTTATGGTTCTGTAGTTTATCTAAATATACATTTCTATTTTGACATGAATAATGTGTTGGTCTCTGATTTGCAGCTGGCTATGGGTGCTCAGTTGCAGGGGTGTACATGCCATCTGGGGTGGTATGGTCCTGGGTATATGTGGGTGGGTGTGTGTGTGTGTGTGTGTGTGCGTGTGTGTGCATGGGGAGGTATCTCCAGCATGGCAGTGACTTTCTGTTGGTCTTGCCGTCTGCTGCCACCCACTGCTGGGTGCACAGGGTGTGTCTGGCTTGTGGGCTTCTGTGCTGCACGGTGTTGACGTGTGCTGGGGGGGATGCATGGTTTCCTGCAGTGCCAGTCACTGCACATAGGTGGTGTCTTGGGGTCACAGTGCAGGGTGTGCTGTGCGTGCAGGGGCTGATGTGCACTGTGGTTGTCAACCCCTGTGTGGCACTCTCAGCCTGCCAGTGGTTGTGCTGGGGTGTCATGGCTCTGCTATGCTTTGTTGGCTTGTCCCCATGGGCCAGTAGATCATCCGTCACACCAGTGATGCTGTGCTTAGAATTGTGCAGGTGTGGTGTTGGTTCTGCAGTGTGTTCCTGTGCCCATGTGTGGCATTGCTGGCGGTGGGCCCCAGCCTGCCTCCCTGGATGTGCAGTTCCATTGCTCTGGGGGGGGCTCTGCTTGCGCTATGGCACCTCTGGACTGCTCAGCTGGGCTGCCCTGGTTGCGCCATAGCGCAACATTTCGGCTCAGCTTCTCCTTCCTGGTTGCGCTATGGCGCAGTATGTGCGATATTCAGACGTTGGTTGCTTGCGCAATTTCTTCTGCTCCATGTTTGAATATCGCACCTGTTGCGCATATGCGCAATTGGTTTGTGCTTGCTCCTGCTGTTGCACTCATTTTGGGCGCAGTTTGAATATCTGGGCCATAGTCTATTTAAAGCGTGGAAGAAAAATAGTCCCAAAAATTGGGTTTTGGTTAGACAAAACAACACAAGATTGAGTATTGCATTTATATTGTGCACCAAATAATATGTAGAATATAATCTGTTACACTAACTGTTTAACCTACACAGAATAAACAGATCAACAATTGGTAATAATTTTTAATACACTCGTGACTTGACTAATTATTTCCTGGGGGAAAAAATCTTTCACTGGTAATTTTTTTGTTTGCTTTGCTGAGTGAAATAGGGACGTCTATTTGCTGCTGGGAGCTCACAAGTAATTTTAATTTTGTTCAGATATGATGCTTTGCTTTGTTTTCAGTACTGACTGCCTTTTTTACACTTTTGCCGTTACATTTTATAGTTACATATGCTTTTTGGGGGGGGTTTATGTTGAAGGCCGCGATTGCAGCTCTGAGGTCGCAGTGATGTTTGCCCAACTGCGCGATTCCATCTGCAGTTAATGATTTACACATACTGAGAGTAATCCCGGTAGCATTATGTACAAAGTGCTGTTCAGTGATGCCGGGTCAGTGTATGGTTAGTGCTTGGCTGCATTTTTACATTTAATGTGGCTATCTTTTTTTTAATTTGCTGAGCTTTTACATGGACATCCATTTTCTGCTGAGAGCTAACAAGTAATGGTACTTTTGTTTAGATATGCAGGTTTGGTTTGTTTTAATTTCCGACTGCCTTTGTTTACACTTTTTTCACGATTTTTAATCTTTACATATTCTATTGGGGGGGGGTTGCTGTTGAAGGCCATAGTTTCAGCTCAGAGATCACAGTGATGTATGCCCAGCAACGCGATTCTATCTGCAGTTCAGGATTTACTGATACATCGTGGCTGTGCGTAATCCTGGTATCATTATATGTGGAGAGTTGTTCAGTGATCAATAGTGTGTTGCATTTTTGTTTATGCCCAATTTAATTTTTAATTTAAATGTTGCATTTGTAAGATTACTTGGTTCATGGTATATTGCCTCTGAGGGAGTATTGGTGTGGTGACCCACAACAAAGTGGACGCAAAAAATGGCAATATAGATTTTGTTTAACATTCTACTTAGAATGACAATAGGGAGAACAGTGAGCCTGCCAACTCTGTGCTAAGGTTTTATTACTGGTACTAGTTATTTACAGTGCAACTTTGCCCCATCTTGCACTGTGAGCAGCCAATCAGATTTATTTATGCTAGCTATTTTATAAAATACAATATTGTATAATACAACTATAACTAACAATTTTAGGTAACGCAATACAGATGATAAATCCTTGTAGAGGCTCCTGGTACTAGAAAAAGAAAAATGCACTTTCAGAAATGTATCCAGCACAAATCAGCATTTATTTATTGAGATATTTATTTACCGGGCCACCCCTGAAAAAGGGACCTTCGGGGCTCAGTGGGCCTACCCGGTCACCAAAATGTAATAAATAAATAAATAAAAATGTATTTATTTATTAAATTTTGGTGACCGGGTGAGCCCACTGGGCCCCAGAGGTCCCTTTTTCAGGAGCAACCCGGGATTACATAACATAGGATACATCACAATGCGGTAAATGTAAAAATGCAATTATGATACAAGTTATAAAGAGGTGTACAGTCAGCTGGTTACATGTGCTGAGATCGGCATTACAGCAGTGCATGTGTATTGATACTAATAAAGAGGGGGGTGTGAACCACAAATGCAGTGACAGATTGTGCACAGCAGGTAGTAACGGACTGTGAGGCTTAGATGTCCGTGTGGTGGACCTGTATCTCTAGCAGCTGCATTTGGAGGTAGCCATCATGTAAGCCTTAAGCCTTGTGCGAAAATGTTCGATAGAGGGAGCTTCCTGCACTCTGGGAGGAAGGGAGTTCCATAGGGTGGGTGCCATGTGAGCGAAAGACATGCCCCCCACCTTGGTTCTTACTCTTGGGAGAACTAGGAGCATGCGATCTGTTGTGCGGAGAAGCTGAGGGTTATTCTTTGGTACAATAAGTCCCGAGAGGCTGGGGGGGTTGGGCTAATTAATTTGAAGGGTTGGAAAAGCAAGGGGTACTGGAGACAGGCATCCCCAGAGGGCCAATTTAGTTGGGATAGTGTGTCACAGTGATGGTTCCTGGGGTTTGACTGGGCAGCGAACCAAGCCACCTTATTGTATAGAACTTGGAGTCTATTCATCTCAAGTCTAGCTACTCCCTGGACCACTGGGGCCGCATAAGTAATTGTCGGGAGGACACTGGTGGCTATGGAGACCCTTGCTTCAGGTATCAGCTGGTCTTTCAGTCGGTAGAGGGAGCCTAGTTTCGCATGTAAGTTTTTAGTAACTTGATCCACGTGGTCCTTGAGGGTGAAGCCCTGGTCCAGGGTGAGGCCAGGGTATTTTAGTGATGCCACAACTTCTAGCCTACTGCCCGACGCAGAGGTCAGGTGTAGGTGTTGGTTTCTATCATGTCCAAGGGATCTTAGGCCAAACAGCATGGCCTTGGTCTTGTCTGTGTTAAGGACCATTCTGTTGTTAACAAGCCATTGCTCGAGGGAACTCTGGTCTCCTTGTAGCAAGGGGCTGCAGTCTCCCAGCTTAGTGGAGGGTCGATAGATGATGGCATCATCCGCATACTGGACCACAGAGCTCCCACCACAGTGGTTGCAGAGTTCGTTGGTGAAAAGGGAGAAGAGGAGGGGGCCAAGAATTGACCCTTGAGGCACTCCCTCTTTTAATATGGAGTCTTTCCATTTTACCCTCTGTGTATTTCCATTTAAATAGCTTTCAAACCACGTAAGGGAATGGCTGTCAAGGCCTACATTTGCCCAGCTTAGTCAATAGCAGATTGTGATTGACCAGGTCGAAGGCCTTGGATAAGACGATAAAGACCGCACCAGTAGCGGTCCCCTTATCTAGTTCTCTGAGTACGTCAGTTGAGAATTTGGTGAGTGCAGTGTCCGTCCCATGCCTGGTTCTGAAGCCATGCTGTGATGGTGCCAGAAGTTGATAGAACTCTATGTATTCATGGAGTTGCCCATAGATCATCCTTTCTTGTACCTTTGCCAGGGTTCAAAGCAGGGAGATAGGCCTGTAATTGCTAGTGGACTCCAGATGACCTCCCTTGAACACATTAAAGAAACTAGAAGGCTTGTAAGGATCAAGGCAGCGATAGATGTGGGAGAGTACACTACTCGCCACCAGGGTGTTAGTGTGAGACACTAGCTCCTGAGGGGGAGGCAGATGCTGAGGAAGTGAGGGGGTTAGTGCATTGGGAACATGGAGGGGAGAAGTCTGAGGAGTGTTTTGAGGGAGGAGAAAGAAGAGGAAAGTCAAAGGTCAGAGGGTAGTTTGCTCCAAAGAAGTGGGGAGTGGTAGGAGAAGGCAGACTGGACAGTGGTGGAGTGGGGTTGAGGGACAGGGAAGGCACGAGGGTTTCTATGGCAAAGAGAGTATGTAGTAGAGGTGGTTAGCAAAAGGCAGGAGGAGAGGTAAGGGGAAGGGTGCCAAACCAGTACTTAGCAATGACAGTGGTGCAGTGTACAGCTGTTCTATGTGATAAAGGAGCTAGGAAGAGTGGGGCATATAGGGGACAGTGATTGATAAGGGAAGGAGAAGTGGTTGCAAAACTGCAAAAAAAGCTGAGAAGAGTGTCCAGTTTGGAGACAGATGTGACTGGGCAGTGTCATAGACCACGTTGGTGTCACCCAAGACTGGTAGCATTGTTTTGAGCACTAGTTCACAGCAGGCAGGGAGAGGGAGACCATCTCTGTGGCAATAGAGGACTGTGAATTTGGGCCGGAGTTTGGAACAAATGGTATCTAAGTGGGTGGAGGAATCTAGGTGATTATGCAGCCAGACACCAAGGTATTTGAAAGTAGGGATGATCTCGAGGGGAGAACCGTCCAGGGTAGTAATGACTGGAGGAGATGGAAGGGAAGCCAGCTTCTGCCTTCAGCCAAAAATCATAGTAACTTTTGTTTTGTATTTAGTTTCAGTTGATTTGAATGGAAACAGAACTCTGTTGAAATCATCCTGGAGAGGGGAAAGCATGCTATTGGAGGAGGGGCCAGAGGCATAGATTACGGTGCCATCTGCATACATGTGCAAATTTGAGGAGTGACTGACGGAGGGGAGGTCATTTAACTTAAGTAAAGGATGGTGCCAAGGATGGAGCCTTGAGGTACCCCAGAGAGGATGAGGAGAGGGTTGGAGATTGCATTTCCTACTTGGACAGACTGTTGTCTGTTATGGAGGTATGAGTGGAACCAGTTTACTGCAGGTTCAGCAAGGCCAATAGATTTGAGTTTTTGGAGGGGGTGGAAGACAGAATCGAAAGCCTTTGCCAGGTCTGTGAAAATTGCAGCCATGATATGGCTTTGGTTAATTGCAGAGAAAATGGAGTTAGTGACCCACAACAGAGAGGAGATGGTTGAGTGCAGCCTTCTAAAGCCTGACTGCATTGGTGAGAGACAGTTACCGGTGGCTAGGAAATCACAGAGTTTAATGTTAATGAGGGACACCTGGACTTTAGCATAGATGGGGAGGAGTGAGATAGGGTGGTAGTTTCCAGGAGATGAAGGGTCTCCACCCTTGTTTGGTGGTATTACTTTGACTGATTTCCAGGCTTTAGAAACTGTGGCTGTAGAGAAGGAGAGGTTTAGTATATAAGTCAGCAGAGCGGCTATAGCGAGGAGGAGATGTGGAGAAGCCTAGGATAGAGTCCATAGGGCTTGTTTTGGCTGGTTAAGAGAAATGAGGACAGTATAGACTTTGTGAGGAGAAAGGGGGATGGAACTTGGCAGGAGGGGAGGGAGAGTCAGGTGGGGCAGGAGGAGAGTCAAGAGAGATAGGAGGGGGTAGTTGGGCAGGGCACAAGAGGCAAAGAACCTCTACTACAGTGGCAGGGTAGGAGACAAGGAAGCCATTGATTTTAAGGATGGGGCAGTCCTGTTGGGTAGAGGGCTCTAGGAGAGAGTGAAGCATTTTCCAGAACATAGCAGGGAAGTTATGGCCTTGTTGTAGTTGAGATTTAAAGTAAGTTGCCTTGGAAAGGCTTGGTGCAGCTGTTTCTAAGCTGTTTGCATGATTGGAGATCTGTTGGAGCTAGGGATGCTTTGTAAAGTCTCCAGACTTTGTCCCTGGTATGTCATTTGGCAATCAGGTCAGCAGTTATCCAGGGGTGGTGGTGTCATTTTACCATGGCTTTCTTCAGGGGAGCATGGAAGTTCCAGATATGGGTAAATATGTTGTAGAAAAGGGAAAGGGCATTGTCAATGTCAAGTGCAAAGAATACAGGTTGCCAGTCAACATTTGTGAGGTCCTGTTGCAGGGTGGCTATGTCGAGGGAATGGAGGGGGAGGGACCATATGTATTTGGGAGGGGAGTGAGGGGAGTAAATTTTACATATACAATAGGTGATACTGTGATCACTGAGGGCATCTGGCAGGATGCCTGAAGTGATGATACGGTGGATGTAGGAGGATAATACCCAATCAGGCAGAGTGTGGTTTTGGGACCATGGGTTCAGGCGGGTGGGTTCCTGGACTAATTTTGTGAGGTTAAGGGCCTCGATCCTGAGGATGGTGGACTTGGCAGGTGGGGAGAGCCAGTCTAGGTTGAAGTCACCTAGGAGAATGAGTTTGCCATTGGATGTGAGAGAAGAGATCAAAAAGACAGCTTTGATTAGGATGTCAGGTGTGGACTTAGGTGGGCCATAAAGAGTACCTACATAGAAAAGGGCTAAGAAGGGGAGGGATAAGAGAGCATTAATGAGTTTGGGGAAGGAGAGACAGGATTCTTTAAAGGTAATAGAGCAGGAGAGGGACTGCCTGATGTACAAGGCTACCCCACCATCATGTTTGCCTCTGTCTTGGCGGAATAGGTGGAAATCAGGAATTGCTAGAGAGGAGTTAGGAATTCTGGCTGACAGCCAAGTTTTAAAGATGCAGAGAATGTCAGGGGGATACTGGGTAATCCATACATTGAGATCATCAATTTTGGGGAGGAGGCCTATAGTGTTAAGATGATAAATACAGAGATGCTTAGGTACAGCAGAGGGAGTATGGTTCAGCAACATCCCAGGAATAGTGGAGGTTGTGGTGGTGGAGGAGGTTGAGGGAGGGCCCGGGTTGAACTGGACATCACAATATAGGAGCAGGAGAAGAAGGAAGAGGGACAGGTGTAGGGGTTATTTAGTTCTTCTGGGTTTGTGACTAGAGGGTGGGTAGGAGAGGTTTATGCAGTGATATAGAGCCTTGAGGTTTAGGAGGTGAGAGGGAGAGCAGGGAGGGGTGGACATGGCAGGCAGCAGAGGAGTGGGGGGAAGCAGATGAGGACAATTGGTGAGTGGTAATAAAGGGGGGGAAGCAGTGGAGGGCTCGGGTAGGCAAAGGGCAGAGCAACTGGGTAAGGGCACTGGATTGGGGAGGGGAGAAAGGGAGAGTGGTAATAGGGAGACAAAAAGGGCAACTGAGGGAGGGTGGGGTGAGGGAGAGGGGTAGCAGCAGGAGAGTTGAAGAGAGGAGCAGTGGAAGAAGATAGAAAGTAAAAGATGTGGTTAGTGTCATGGTAGGGAGGGGCAGGTTCACTAACATACGAATGTGAGAAACAGTAAAACGGAGGTTCAGGACAGACTGAGGAACAACAACCCAGCGTGGGCAGGGCTGGTTTGGTGGAAAGGTAGAAGGGGGAGTAAGTAGCATAGACTAAGAAAGAGTCTGTGACTTAACTGCAACACCTGCAAGACAGCAGGGGCAGAGCTAGGAGCAGCAATACCTAGTGAGCAGGAGGCCAAGACTCGGAGCTAGAGTACCAGCTGGGCAGGCCCCGCGGGGGGGATTGTACTGAGCAGAAACGAGAGGATTAAACTGAGACAGGTGAAGCTTGCTGTAGGGCAGGAGTAAATCACAAGAAGATAGTATAAAAAATGGACCACCGAGGGTGGGTTATTCCTTTAGCGGTGCCATGTGCACAGCTTATGCTTGGAAAACAATTAACCCAGAATCGGGATAGCTACCTGTGCCTGCTGAGCAGGTGCTAACGGTGGCAGCCGGGGGTGGGGAAGATGTGGGTCCCAAGCAAGGTCCCTCCTCAGTCTTCCTTACTCTGTAGTTTGGGGTGGGAAGTGAGCAGACTGCCCTAGAAATAGGAATGAGACAGGAATAAATTAAATGGCTCACTCTGATTTGCCCACAGGGTTCAAGAAAGCCATGGGGTTACAGTAGACTCAAGGAAACTCAACAGTGCATAATTCAGTACACAAGACTGATAACCCCCCTCTAAGAGAAAACTCCTGGTAGACTGGCAAATATAATTCCTCATAATCAAGGTCCCCTTCCTGGATGCAACATTCCCTCCATTGGAGAACACAGTCTGTGGCTTGAAACAGATTTGCCTCAGGAAATACAGCGGTCTACATAATTCCTAGCATAGTACAGCTGCTGAAGGGATAGTAATTGCCAAATCTATGTAGATGACCTGACTATGTAGTAAAAGATCACTTCTAAGCCAGTATTGCCATAACAATTTCATCTAGGCTCAGGCAAACAGAATTACATTTAATTGCTGGCAGCTATAGTAGTAACCCACCTACGCATCACCCATTCAGCCTTGTAATTTTCTAAAACAACTATAAAACCAACCACCCGCCCACATATCACCTGTTCCACATTGTGATTTTCTAAAACATTCCCAGCTGACTAGGCACGTTCAACACACACACACATGGCACAATAGTAATGGCAGAAACACCAATGTTTCAACGTTTCACCCGCTGAGCACACCAGACATTTAGCAGGTGAATTGAATGCTCACAAACCCCAATTCAGAGCAAGACCAGTTCCAAACAGGTCTTCATCAGGTGACCGCCACATTGAAGACACCATGTGGCACCACAGCTTGGGCTCAGAAAACAGTCAACCCAAAATTGGGATAGCTACCTGTGCCTGCTGAGCAGGGGCTAGCGGCAGCGGGGGTGCTCCACTGAAAACTAGTGCCTGGGGCTTTAGCTACTTGATAATAAGAGGTTCAACTGAGTTAGATTTATGGTAGCAGGTAGTTTTATGGTTGGGAGAATATGGACACAGAGCACTACAGCAAATAGATTTAAAACAAGTGAGCACGCTCCTCGTTTCTTCATTGAAAGACTTAATTTTTGTGAAAAGATAAGTGACTTTTTATGTTAAGAATCAAAGTAAGTGTGGGCCCACTGGTGCTAGCACCTTACACAATGTTACTCTGGTGACGCAGATTCGTGAATGGACATGGTTACTCAAGGGTCAGCAGGAGGAGGGAGGGCTGAGCATCTGAAGGACTGCTTTCCTTTCTCAGGGGAAGGGGTTGCCATGACCTGCTGCAACACAGCCATCTGCAGATGTTCAATGGCAGTGGAGGTTTGGGCATGTGAGGAGGCAGGGCCATGGCTAGACATGTTAGGAGGCAAGGCCATGGCTAGACATGTTAGGAGACAGACCATGGCTAGGCATGTTAGGAGACAGGCCCTGGCTAGACATGTTAGGAGGCAGGGCCATGGCTAGACATGTTAGGAGGCAAGGTCATGGCTAGACATGTTAGGAGGCAAGGCCATGGCTAGGCGTGTTAGGAGACAGGCCATGGCTAGACATGTTAGGAGGCAGGGCCATGGCTAGACATGTTAGGAGGCAGGCCATGTCTAGGTGTGTTAGAAGAAAGGCCATGGCTAGACATGTTAGGAGGCAGGCCATGGCTAGACATGTTAGGAGGCAAGGCCATGGCTAGACATGTTAGCAGGCAGGGCCATGGCTAGACATGTTAGCAGGCAGGGCCATGGCTAGACATGTTAGGAGGCAAGGCCATGGCTAGGCATGTTAGCAGGCAGGGCCATGGCTAGACATGTTAGGAGGCAAGGCCATGGCTAGACATGTTAGGAGGCAGGCCATGGCTAGACATGTTAGGAGGCAAGGCCATGGCTAGACATGTTAGCAGGCAGGACCATGGCTAGACATGTTAGGAGGCAAGGCCATGGCTAGACATGTTAGCAGGCAGGGCCATGGCTAGACATGTTAGCAGGCAGGGCCATGGCTAGACATGTTAGGGAGGCAAGGCCATGGCTAGGCATGTTAGCAGGCAGGGCCATGGCTGTGGCTGGGCCAGCAGGCAGGGCCATGGCTAGACATGTTAGGAGGCAGGCCATGGCTAGACATGTTAGGAGGCAAGGCCATGGCTAGACATGTTAGCAGGCAGGGCCATGGCTAGACATGTTAGGAGGCAGGGCCATGGCTAGACATGTTAGCAGGCAGGGCCATGGCTAGACATGTTAGGAGGCAGGGCCATGGCTAGACATGTTAGGAGGCAGGACCAAGGCTAGACATGTTAGGAGGCAAGGCCATGGCTAGACATGTTAGGAGGCAGGGCCATGGCTAGACATGTTAGCAGGCAGGGCCATGGCTAGACATGTTAGGAGGCAGGACCAAGGCTAGACATGTTAGGAGGCAAGGCCATGGCTAGACATGTTAGGAGGCAGGGCCATGGCTAGACATGTTAGGAGGCAAGACCAAGGCTAGACATGTTAGAAGGCAAGGCCATGGCTAGGCGTGTTAGGAGACAGGCCATGGCTAGACATGTTAGGAGGCAGGGCCATGGCTAGACATGTTAGGAGGCAGGCCATGGCTAGGTGTGTTAGGAGACAGGCCATGGCTAGACATGTTAGGAGGCAGGACATGGCTAGACATGTTAGGAGGCAAGGCCATGGGGCCACGGCTAGACATGTTAGGAGGCAGGCCACGGCTAGACATGTTAGGAGGCAGGCCACAGCTAGATGTGTTAGGAGGCAGGGCCATGGCTAGACATGTTAGGAGGCAGGGCCACAGCTAGACATGTTAGGGGGCAGGGCCACGGCTAGACATGTTAGGAGGCAGGGCCACGGCTAGACATGTTAGGAGGCAGGTCATGGCTAGACATGTTAAGACATCTCCACAGAGCAGGAGCTCACCTGCTACACACATTACCCAGTCCATGCCCTAGGGGGAACCAAAACCCCCCTTGGCTGAAGGATGAAGTCCAGTCCCTTGCAGTCCTGTACTGCCGACTGGGCAACTCAACACAGTCCACAAGTCACAAGATCAGTGGGAAGGTAAGTTCCCAAGAAGCTGGGTGACAGGGCTGGGGTGGCTGAATGGAAGAAGGCATACCAGAAGCACATGGGGGCATACAATGCATATAAAAAAGGAAAAGAATCAAAGTGACTGAAGGAGGATCTGACCTATTATTTAGCTTGTTCAAACAGTAGGGGTCCGAAATTGATGAGACATAGTGCTAGATGGTGTTTTTTTCAACTACCAGCAGTGTTACTAGGGAGGGGAACTCATTAGACAAAGTGTTGCACAATGGCTTTTGGAATTACCAATACTAGTGTTGGCAGGGAGGTGGGGGCAGGGCCTAGTGAGATGTTGCTGCATAACAGATTTTTGAATTACAGGCACCAGTGCTGGATGGGGAGAGGGAACAAGAACTGACAACAAAAAGTGCTGCACAGCGGTTTTTCCAGTTACCAGCACACCCTGTGTCAGCAGCAGGCTGAGGGCTGGAAAGGCAGAGTGCAACACAGTGGCTTAAAGAATTACTAGCACTGCTGGTGTCAACAGGGGAACACAGCTGTCAAGACAAAGTGCTGCACAATGGTTTTTAAATTTACAAGTTTTGAATTTCTAACATCACCAGGTAATGGACAATTGGGCATACAAGCCACTGGAAATTAGTGCTTGGTGCCTTAGCTGCTTGATAATAAGAGGTTTGACTGAGTTAGATTTCTGATAGCAAGTACTTTTTATGTTGGAGCGCTTGCGCAGCCAACATCTTGCGGTAGTGGAGATTTGGAGGCGCGGTCACTGTTGGGTGAATGCAGGGCATGCACCAGTAGGTGCTTCCCTCATTCCCCAATAAGCCTGCATGCCAGCACCACACCATCCGGCGCAGTTAACATCTAGGCGAAAGGTCCGGGCTGCAATGCGCAGCAAAGCTCGCCACATGCAGTGACCTTCCTATCGCTTCCCAGCATCAAACATGGTGGCACAGTGGCCACTAAACTGCCGACTTCAGGGTGCCCAATCCCCGGTCAGCTTACCCTGCCCCTCTTGTATGTGCCAACGGGGGCCCTCCCCTCGGCTCATCGTTTCACCCATTATTTGCCATTGGGGGTGTCCAACTTCATTGGCATCTGTACCCCACTCCTCTGTGCCAACGGGTGCCCAACTTCGCTCAGCTACTGTACTCCCCAAAATACACCTGTAAAAAGAAAACCATCGATGATGTTTTTTTAAACACCTGTAAATGGAAAATGGTCCTCGTAGTCTCCCTACTACCCGCACCCACCCACTGCGCATCCTGCCTCCTCACACCCCCCTCACCCCATACTTACCGCCAGAGCTCGGCGCGATGATTTTTGGTGGACCGGGAATACATCTGCACTCTTCAAAGCTGACTGTGAACTGAGGAAATGCCGGTAAATCAATACAGGTTACTCACCTGTAACAGGAGTTCTAGGAATGGTATATGTTGTTCATCCACACTTTCTGGCAGGTATCCTTGCTGCTTTAAATCTTGCCGGAAGGTCTTCAAGCTGGCTCCTCCCACCCACCTGGGTGGTAAAACTCTCAGCTCCACCCCATGATGCCAGATCTGGCCTGCTGGAAGCTCAGATTGTGCGTCGAAGCTGGGGAGGTCGGGTGGGTAGTGTGGATGAACAACATATACCATTCCTAGAACTCCTGTTACAGGTGAGTAACCTATATTTCTAGGGATATGGATATGTTGTCCATCCACACTTTCTGGCAGACTCCTAGCAGTTCTCCGGGAGGAGGGAGGCAAGGAGCACACCCCCTACTTAGGAAACAGAGACTGGAGAACCAGAGCCCCAAAACCAGCATCCCAGTGTGACTCAAGGTCGATGTGGTAGTGGGTTATAAAGGTATGTGCCGACTTCCAGGTAGCAGCCCTGCAGATATCCTGGATAGGGACATCCCTGGAAGCAGCTACCGATGCAGCGGTATGGCGGGTAGAATGAGCTTTTATCCCTCTGGGAGGCTCCATGCCCACCAACCTATAGCAGAGATCTATGCAGGAGGTGACCCACCTGCTTATCGTCCGCTTGGCTGCAGGTCTGCCAGGTGCGGCTTCAGCGTAGGTGACAAACAGCTGGCGAACCTCTCCCTGAACTTCAGCCATGCGCTCCTTATAGTATGCGAGCGCCCTTCTAGGGTCCAGAGTATGGAGCCTATATTCGGCCTCCGAGGTGTGATTGGGGTAGAACACCGGCAGAGTCAACACCTGGTTAAGGTGAAACTCCGACACCACCTTCGGAAGGAATTTCGGGTGGGGGTGCAGGACAACCTTGTCCCTGTGGAAGACCAGGTAAGGAGACTTGATGGAAAGCACCTGGAGCTCTCCCATCCTTCTGGCTGACGTGATAGCCACCAAGAAGGTGGTCTTCCATGACAGATGAGAGATGTCACACCTGTGCATTGGTTTGAATGGCTTGCCCATGAGCTTTGCCAATACCAGCAGTAGATCCACGGGTGGAAGTTCATGCACCGGAGGGGATATGTGATCCAGGCCTGAAAAGCGCCTGACCACCGCCTCCTGCGCCACCACTGCTTCCCGCCTGTGCCCGGTACAGAGATGGCTGCCAGGTGCACCTTTAGGGTCGCCGACCTAAGCCCTTGCTGAGAAAGGGACCATAGGTAGTCCAAGATGCTTGCCAAGGAACAGAAGGAAGGGTCCAGGCCTTGCCCTGACACCAAATGGAGAATCTCTTCCATTTGAAGGCATAGCATTTTCTGGTTGACTCCTTACGGGACGCCTCAACTACATTGAGGACCTCGTCGGAAAGACCCAAGGCCTGGAACTCTAGCCACTCAGGAACCAGACCGTCAGATGCAGGGATTGAAGGTCCGGATAGAACACCTTCCCCTGATTGACTGATAACAGGTCTGGGCGAGCTGGAAGCTGCCTTGGGAGCCTGGAGCTGAGGCTGAGGAGATCTGGATGCCAGCATTGGCGGGGTCAGTCTGGGGCTACCAGAATCACCTGCACCTTGTCCCTCCTCACCTTGAGAAGCACCTTGTGGATCAAGGGAAATGGGGGAAAGGTGTAGAAGAGGCCTGGGGTCCACGGCCTCGAGAAGGCATCCCTTTGCAGTGAACCCTGCTGAGGGGGGCGGGCATGAAACAGCCTCAGCTTTGCATTCTCCCTGGAGGCAAACAGGTCCACCTAAGGTGTGCCCCAGTGGGAGAACAGATATTGTACTACCTCCGGCAGGAGAGACCACTCGTGGGACACAGTCCCTATCCGGCTTAGGGCATCGGCCAGGGTGTTGGAGGCTCCTGCCACATGGATGGCTAGGAGATCCACCTCCAGGCTGTGCACAAGTGACCAAACGCAGAGAGCTTCCTTGCACAGAGGCATGGAGTGAGTCCCGCCCTGGCGGTTTAGGTAGTACATGGTCATGGTATTGTCTGTCTGGACCTGAATCACTTGACCCCGTAGAAACAGAGCAAAGGCGATGAGGGCTAGATGGACCGCCAGAAGCTCCAGCAGGTTGATATGGCATCTGGGACTCCCGAGGGGACCAGAGACCATGCGCTCTGTACTCCCCCAGATGGGCACCCCAACCCATCAGAGAGGCATCGGTCGATAGAGAGACCGTCGGCTCAAGGCGGACAAATGGGATGCCCTCCTGCAAATAGGCTGGAACGGTCCACCACTGGAGAGCGTTCCACATCCCCCTGGGAACACCATCACTAGCTGGTCCAATGGATCGCAGCGCTGTGACCACTGGCTGGCCAATCCCCACTGAAGGGGATGCATGTGCCAGCAGGCCCAACGGACCACGTTGGTGCAGGCCGCCATGAGACCCAGGAGGCGTAGGAAGTCCCGGGCAGGGTGTGATTGCCCAACCAGAAATGATTGGGCAAAGAAGGAAAGAACCTCGGCCCTGTCCACCAGGAGCCGTGCTCTGGCTTGAAGAGAGTTGAGCTCTGCCCCGATGAAAAGAATCACCTGCTTCGGTCTGAGTTCCGACTTGGCCTCGTTGATGAGAAGGCCGATCTGAGAGCAAACCTGGAGGGCCAGATCTCTTGACCGCTCCACCTCCTGTCTGGAGGGGGCTGCTATCAGCCAATCGTCCAGGTAAGGGTACACCCGGACCCCTCAGCACCACAGGAATGCTGTCACCACTGACATGCATTTGGTGAAGACCCTGAGAGCAAGAGAAAGGCCGAAGAGCATGGCTCGGAACTCGTAAAGGGATCCCTCCGCTTGAAAGCGAAGGAATCTCTGGTGAGACAGATGGATAGGGACATGAAAGAACGTGTTCTGTAGGTCCAGAGAACAGAACCACACGCCTCGTTCCAGGGATGGTATTATCTCAGCCAGAGTGACCATCCTGAAGGTCCGAGACCTTAGGAACTTGTTTAGGTCATGCAGGTCGAGAATGGGGTGCCAGCCCCCCATCCGTTTTGGGACCAGAAAGTACCTGGACACAAATCCCGAGTCTGAGAGAGGGTCCACCACCTCTCTGATCACCTCTTTCTTGAGGAGCAGAGCGATGTTGGCTCAGCAAGCCGACAGCGAGGCTGCGGACCCCGAGGCCCCCTGGGGGGGCGATGGCTCAGAAGGGCGGGGCCTGCTCGAACTCCAGAGGCAGGCCCTCTCCTACCACTTCCAGCACCCACTGGTCTGTGGTGATAGTGGACCAGGTGGAATGGAGGTGGTGGAGCCGTCCCCCCATGGGGGGAACCTGGGATGGAGTGACGAGGTTGGGGGCGACACCCCTCAACCCGTCACTGGGCAGACCTGGAGGAGAGACCAGCCGAGGGACCTCCTGGGCCTTTGCCTCCCTGCTTCCTGGAAGAGGAAGCTGCAGGCTTGGCTTTGGGATGCCAAGTGCGAGCCTGCTGGCCCTGATGCTGCTGGGTCGGAAGTGCCATGGGCACAGACGGATGAAAGGGCTTGGGTTGCGGTCTGCGGCCCTTGTCCCTCTGGGCAGAGGAGACCGTGTCCAGAGTGGCATTGGACTTTTCGATCCTCTGGAGGTGACCCTCCACTCCAGGGCCGAAGAGGTCGGTCCCCAAGAAGGGGACATCCGCCAACTTGTGCCAGGTATCCGCTGTGAAGGTGGATGTCCTCAGCCATGCCCGATGGTGCATAGCCACTGCGACCATGACTGACCTGGCACATGAGTCGCCGATGTCCAGAGCAGTCTGAAGTTGCTGCTTGGCCACTGCCCTGCCCTGGTCCCGCACCTGCTTGACCGTGGTCTGCAAGTCAGCCGGGAGATGAGGGACTACCTCGTCCAAGGAGCCCAACAGGGCGTGAGAGAAGTGTGCAATCAGTACGGCCGAGCTGGCCTGACGAAGGCCAAGGGAGGATGCAGCGTAGACTTTGAGCCCGGCGTAGTCCAACTTCTTGGACTCCTTGTCGGGAGGCTTGTCCACATCCCTGGCGCTTCCAGCACACCGGAAGACGCTGTCGGTAACCAACCCCTCGGCTGAGGGGTGTTCCGAAAAACCAGACAGGGAACCGGTAGGGACCAAGTACTTCCTCGCCATCCTGGCTGAAGGCGCAGGGCAGGAAGCTGGAAGCTGCCAGAGCTCCAAGGCTCTGCCGACAATGGCCTCGGCCACCGGAAAGGCCTCCATGGGAGAATCCCCTCAGTCCAATATCTCTGTTAGGGGATACTTGGCCCGCTTGGATATGGGCTCGAGCTGCATCCCGGTGGACTCCGAGATGAGCCTAAGCAAACCCATGAAGGACGATGGGCTATCGTCCAGTGACTGACCTCCGGAGGACTCCAGGTCGACCTGCCTGGAGAACAGGGAGGAATCATTGTCAGACTCGGACGAGTCCGCAAAGAGCTGCCTTGGGCCTGAGCCACCCTCCACCTGCTGAGGGCAGTCGGGAGTGAGGGTGACAGACAGCCTATGGGGCAAGCCCTGGCCCGACCTAGAGTTCTTGGTCGGGGCCCCAAATTTCGGCTGTGGAGGCGGAGGTTCCACTAGAATTGGTGGGGCAGCCGGTTTCGGTCGAGCAACAGGCCCGGGGGCAGGCACCTCGGCTAGGGCAAGGGGTTGTGTCGGCCGCTCTGGTGACAGCCACTTGATGGCTGGGGAAGGCGATGATGTCGGCTTGCTCCCGGACAGAAGGAGCTGTTGCCACATGAGGTCCTCGTAGTGCTGACGCAACTTGCGTCAAAGCCTCTCCTTGTCCAAGGAGGAAGACAAGGATGAGCGGCGACGCTGCTTACTACGGTAGCGAGACTGGGACGGCCTATGTCGGTGGGATTAGCTGGACCATGAAGATGTCTGAGACCAAGACCGAGAACCTCGGCGTTTCCGAGGAGGATTCTGGGGCAGGGCGGGAGACCCGCTCTCCCCTCGGCTCGGCAGTTTCGACCATGGACTCCAGAACTGGAGGCACAGGCAAGTCCATGGTAACCTCGATCTCCGCCGGGGGAACTGGGGAGTGAGGGTTTTCGGCTTCACCAGTCGACAACCCGTCCGATGGGTCAAGAAAAATCTCGACTGCGTCGACCGGTGTCTCGGTCAACTGACCCGATGGGGATGCCGTGAGGCCAGTGGCCAAAGTCGAAGGATTGACCGAAGTCGAGGGTTGACTACTCGGGGAGAAGGACCTCTCCCGCTCCCAAGAGCATCAATGGAGGGACTTACCTTTAGAGTCCTTCTTCTTGGACCGAGAGGAAAGTCCTGATGTCCCCTCTCCCTTGGTGGAAAGGGACTGACAGAGCTCCTTAAAAGAAGCTGATTAGGAGGATCCCAAGGAGAGTGGGATAAAGGCCACGGCCAAGGAAGGTGAAGATGTGGCCTGCGCCGCCTCCTCCTCAAGGGCGATCATCTGCTCGAGCTGTTCCACCGAGCCAGCCACCGTGGACACCGCCAAAGGGGCCTCCTTCGACTTCACCGGTGGGTAACATTTCTCAGGGCGCCCATGTTGTAAACGGGCGGCGCGGTCCTCCAGGACATAGACCGAGAAGGAAGAGCACAGGTCGCAGGCCTGCGGGTCGTGCTCAAGGCCTAAGCAGTAGATGCACGTGGAGTGCTGATCCATCCGAGACATCTTCTGCCTGCATGGACACCTCCAAAAACCGGGAGTCGATTTGTCCATCGCAACCGCGAGGGAAATAAATGACCGAAGTCTTGAAAACCTTAAACTTTATTTCAGGTAAACTGAAGAATTAGGAACCAGTCTTATACACAGAGCGTTAAGGAGGGAACCTGAGCTTCCAAGCGGTAAGGAAGATCTGGCGTCATGGGGCGGAGCTGAGAGTTTTACCACCCGGGTGGGTGGGAGGAGCCAGCTTGAAGACCTTCTGGCAAGATTTAAAGCGGCAAGGATACCTGCCAGAAAGTGTGGATGAACAACATATCCATGTCCCTAGAAACAGGGTTTTGTCAACTTTGATGAATAACTCGGGCATTTGTTGGAATTTTTTCACCAAATTTTCAACATGGGGTTTTTGGGACCCCCTCCTCATGAATTTCATTGCTGTTATGACGTTAATCGGTCCCAAAAGGTGATTTTGCAGTCACTGCGCGTAATCACCTTTCCGGACTGATTAACGTAAGGACAGTGGCAGTGTTCATGAGGTGGGCTCTCAAAAAGCCTATGTTGCAAATATGGTGGAAGAAATCCAAAAACACCTGTTTTACGAGCGTGCATTGCGCAGTTGGTACGCACGCTCATAACTTCACAAATTCACAATATTTTCATGCCAGATTTTCAACATTGTAATTTTTCTATACCTCCGTGTGAACAGTACAGCTGTCATTTTTCATATCCTGGCCGAAATGTGTTTCCGCACTTCTGGCTCACAATAGTGCGGTTGCTGTGGGAAATCAGTGTTTGGGGCAGATTATGAAAATTACAGTGACACTGTTCATGAGCAGAGGTCCTAAAATGCCTATGTTGAAAATTTGGTGACGATATTCCATAAAATGGCTGTGTTGCAAGCTGTGCGTTACGCATTTTGCACGCACGTTCGTAATGTGAATTTGTAATATTTTCACTCTGGATTTTCACCACTGCCATTTTTCCACACCTTTTGATGAACAGTACAACTGTCATTTTACATATCCTGCCCGAAATGTGTTTTCCCACGTCCGATGCAGAATACACGATCGCTACAGCGAAATCACTTTTGGGATAGTTCGAGGAAATGACAGTGACACTGTACATGAGCAGAGAGTAAAAGCAAATGCCTATGTTGGAAAATTTAAAACAAGTCCATAACATGACTGTGTTACAAGCGTGCATTGCACATTTCCCACACACCCTTGTAACTTTGCTAATTTGTAATATTTATATGCCACATTTTCAACATTGCCATTTTTTTACACCTCCTTATGAACAGTACAGCTGTCATTTTTCACATCCTGCCCAAAATGTGTTTCCGCACTGCACTACCAAAGCCAATGCCAGCGTGGCAACACTCAGCAGTGACAAATGCTTGTTTGGCTTGTTATACAAGTTCAATTTTCCAGCAGGTACCATCTTAAACAGAATTTGCCTGCATATGCCACAAGTAGGTGGGCAGAGAGGGACAGTGAAAAAGCAGGGATACTGAAAGAATACTTCTGCTCAGTATTCACAAAAGAGGAGGAGGAGGGGGAAGGGGAGGTACCTAATACAATTAACAGAAGCACTCTAGATGGGGGGTCAATCCCAGCCCTTTCACAGAAGAAAGGGTTCTGAAAGAACTCCTAAAACTGAAGGTGGACAAGGCAATGGGGCCTAATGGAAGTCATCCCAGAATTCTAAAAGAACTAAGGGAAGAACTAATGACACCACTGACTACTCTTTTTAAAAAGTCATGGGAGGATGGTGTGGTACCTGAGGACTGGAGGAAGGTGGATGCGATTCCCCTTCACAAAAGTGGTAGCAAGACAGAGGCAGGAAACTACAGACCTGTAAGTTTGACCTTTGTGGTAGGGAAAGTGATGGAATCACTTCTGAAGGAAAGAACTGTTGAATACCTAGAGGCCAGTGGGGCACAGGACCCTAGGCAGCATGAGTTCACAGCGGGAAGGTCATGTCAGATGAATCTAATAGATTTCTTTGACTAGGTGACCAAAGTAGTAGACCAGGGAGGGGCTGTGGACATGGCCTGCCTAGACTTTATAAGGCATTTGACACAGTCCCACACAAAAGATTAATAAACAAATTAACCAGCCTGGAAGTGGATCCCAGGGTGATAGCCTGGGTAAAACATTGGCTGGGCAACAGGACACAGAAAGTAATTGTGAACGGAGTCCACTCTGAAGAAAGGAGGGGTTACTAGTGGGGTACCTCAGGGTTCAGTGCTGGGTCCAGTTCTTTTTAATGTCTTTATAAGTGACATTGCAGAGGGACTGGAAGGAAAAGTATGCTTCTTTGCAAATGATACAAAGATCTGCAACATGGTAGATACACAAGGATGCGTGGAAAGGATGAGAAGGGACTTGGCAAGGTTGGAGGAATGGTTAGAAGTATGGCAGCTTGGACTCAATGTAAAGAAGTGCAAAATAATGCACCTGGGAAACAAAACCACAGGGGAAGAGTACACAATGGGGGAGGAGGTAGTAACGACAACAAAAATGGAAAGGGACCTGGGGGTAATCACATCAGATGACATTAAGGTTGGCAAGCAATGCGAGAAGGCAGTAGGGAGGGCTGGGGGGATACTGGGATGTATAGGGAGAGGCATCAACAGCAGAAAACAAGAAGTTGTTATCCCTCTGTATAGACAGTTGGTGATACCCCATCTGGAGTACTGCATCCAGTTCTGGAGACACCCTCTCTGTAAGGACATAGACAGCATCGAGGCATTCCAGAGTAGGGCAACTAAAATGGTGCAGGGTCAACAAGAGAAGCCACATGAGGAGAGACTAAAGGAGCTTAATATGTATACCCTTGAGGAAGGGAGGGAGAGGGGGACATGATAGAAACTTTTAAGTACGTCAGTGGAATCAACAAAGTCCAAGAGGGTAGCATCTTTCAGAAAGAGAGATGTGCAAGAACAAGGGGACACAATTGGGAAGACAGAGGGGGGACAGCTCAGGGGCAATGTGAGGAAGCATTTTTTCACAGAGAGCATGGTGGATGCATGGAACAGCCTTCCTGAGGAGGTTATGGGGTCTAAAACTGTGGGAGAATTCAAGAATGCACGGGACAGACTTAAGGCAATTCTTGTGGGGGGTAGGAAGAAATAGGCGGAGACAACATTAGTGGGGTAAATTGGAGTGAAACGTATCTGAATTAGTGTATTTTTTATTGAGTGAAGGGTAAACCTGAGAAAAGCCAGAGTAGCCCATATTTAGGCGTCATATTACAAGAACTGTTTTTAACCCTGTAGTTTGGGGGAGGGGTGCTAATTCTCAGGCCTGAGGCCTCAGCTATTTGATAATTGACCCCCACAACCAATAGTGCACCATCTGGAAGGGAGTCAGTTCTGCATAAAACCAGCCACTGCCAACCTGTCCAGCATGTTCATGTCCAGCGAGTGAGTGGGACAGCCAGCTACTGCCAACCTGCCCAGCATGGTTATGTCCAGCGAGGGAGTGGAACAGCCAGCCACTGCCAACCTGTCCAGCATGTTCATGTCCAGCGAGGGAGTGGGCCTGCCAGCCACTGCCAACTTGTCCAGCACGTTCATGTCCAGTGAGTGAGTGGGACAGCCAGCTACTGCCAACCTGTCTAGCGAGTGAGTGGAACAGCAAGGAGTGGAACAGGTGGCTGGCATCAGCAGGTGTCAGCAGAAGGAAGCGGAGAGACAGGGGACTCTGCTGGTCTACTAAGGCAAGGCACCTGATCACTACTGTGTAATAGTCACTGCTGGGAAGGGTGGAAGGTCAAAGGTAGGCCAAAACTGGAAATGGGAGCCACAACAATCTAGGGTAGCAGTATATAAAGATTTAATCAAGGCACAGGGGAACACAAACAAAAATAAACAAAAAAAGAGAAAACTAGAAACACCCTATCAGGTAAGGGTATTAGGTTTACTAGGTTACTGCAGACAAAAGTAGGTGATGTATGCCCATCGAGATCGTCTTCCACACAAGTGGGCAATTTAAACCAAAATATATTTAGAGTAAATGCATTTATCTATGGTCTTTCTTAAATCCAAATATGGTCTTTTTATCAACTGGGTCTTATGGTAACCTATTCCAGGCTTTTACTGTTTGAGCCATAAAGAAATTACCCCCTTTTGCCGTAGTTGCCCATGGGACAACTAGTTGTTTATTATTTGACCTTAGTGAAATAGATTTGGAAGTAAACTGTATACAGCAATGAGGCATTAACTCTGATGAATGGAGTATTTTAAACATAAGCAGTAAATCCTTCCTCTGCCTTCTGTCCTCTAAAGTGAATAATCCCATTTCCCCTCAGTCTTTCTTGAAATGTTTATTTTTTGAGCCTATGTATCATTTTGGTTGCTTGCCTCTGTGCCCTTTTAATTAAGTTAACGTTCCCCTTCATGTAAGGACTCCAAAATGGAGAATAATAATCCAAATATGGCTTTATGTATGTCCTGTATAATGTTGTTATGCACTGTTCGCTACTGGCTACAAAAGTACGTTGGATTGTTTTCATCATTCTAATAGCCAGCCTAGTTATTTTGTTGCACTGATCTGCGGCCCCAGTTTATTATTAATGGTTACACCAGGGTCTCTTTCTTTATCTGAAATTTGAATAGGTCTTTGTATAAAAAGTATTGATATATTGGGTTGGTTTTTCCAAAGTGATTGACAAAACACTCGTCAATGTTCAATGACATTTCATTAACATTTGCTCATTTCTCAGTAGCGCAGAAGTCCCTAGTTAGTGATTTGTGTTTGGTAAGTGTATCAACCTCACCTCCCAGCTTTGTGTCATCTGTGAATTTGGCAATAAAGTTATTTATATTAGGGTTCATACTGCTTATGAAGATGTTGAATACAGTCAGGCTCAAACCCAAGCCCTGCAGAACTCCACTACTCACACGTCCCTTCACAGACAGTTGCCCATTGACCCTTACTTGTCTAACATGATTTATTAACCAGTTTTCCACCCATTTTACCAAAGTTGTACTAAATCCCAAGGATAATAGCTTGATTACCAGAATGTAGTGGGGCACAGTGTCTAATGCCTTGCTTAAATCCAACAGAATAACACCAACAGGTGTACCTATGTCAAAAATACAAAAGTATCTCCAGGTAACACAGTCAGAACAGAAGCTGAGAATGCTGGGAGTGCTGCGGTGCAGTGGTTGTGGAGCAGCACTTTTCACAGAGATCTTCTGCAGACTGCAGTGCTGCCCCATCTGCACACACCTCTCTGGGTTGAGAAAGGAGGTCACTAGGCTTCAGATCAAGTTGGCTAGAATTCAAGGGACCTCTCCCCCACTCAGGGGACACCACGTCTCCCACTGTTAGCGCATAGGATGCCAGGGATGAGGAATGGCTAGACTATGGTGGGTTCTGGAAGGGTGGGGGTGGAGGGACAGAGGCACATTGCTCAAGAGGTCCCACTATGTAATTTCTACACAGCTGTGGTGAGGCAGGGCTGCCAGGAAAAATCACCCGTGGTAGTGACCAAAGAGGATTTGGGGGCCCTCCATAGTGGAGAACCTAAAGAGAGTGGTAGTGGACTCCACAGGAGAAGGAAGCAACTTCTGGTAGGGGTCTCAGTTGTGAGGGGGTTAGATTTGGGAATAGGAAAGGGGTGGAGAGGCAGGTTAGGTGCCTACATGGTGCTACAGCCAGGAGGGATTAGAAGCAGATCCTGAGAATCGCTAGATTAGCAGGACAGGAGGGAGAGCTAGATGTCATTATCCACCTGGGGACTAATGACCTGGCTAGGGACAGGGCTGGGGTAGTGCAGGGAGAATTTAGGGAGCTGGGTGGTCTTAGAAAGGAAGCATACACAACAGTTTTTCCTGAGGTGCTGCCTGTCTACAACAGGGGACAGGAGAGGCATCTCCACACCAGGAGCTTTAACTCATGGCTGAAGAAATGGTGCAGAGAAGAGTTTGGCTACTTTTAGAACTGGGAACCCATCTGCAAGGATAAGGGCCTATACAGGGGTGATGGCCTGAATCCATCTGGGAGGGGAACTGCTGTCCTCAGTGGATGATTTAAATGTTACTTTGATGAACATTTCAACTAGCTACGGGTGGCGGTGGAAGGAATCAGGGGTCATAAACTGCCCATCCCACAGGCTGAAGTAGAGAGTAAAGGGAACACAAGTGGAAAGGAATCCCGCAGGGTGAAAATTAATAGAAGAAGCAGGGTGGGTACTATGGAATAACAGCGATGGAATTTTGATGACAGCAACATCAGTGATTGCACAATGGTGAACAGCAAAATGCCAACACACACTACAGTGAGGACCAATATAAGCGAAGGTCCTCAATATTCTCCCTGGGAGCCACATGCCCCCTGCACCCCCTGTAATTTATATAATCAACTCCAGGCAGCGCAGGACTCAGGGACGGGGAGAAACACAGGAGGGGGAGAAAAAGTGGCTGCAATACTTAAAAAAAAAAAAAACATACACTTCCACAATGATAAAACAGCAGCAACTACAGAAATTGAATCCCATCCCATGTCCCACTGCAGAGCACACATACGTCCACCTAACCCTCTGTACCATGCTGCCAGCATGCTTTGCAGTATCACAGCAACTCCTCTTATATTTCTTACTACTGCTCCCCCACTGCTAAATCTCTACAATACATTCACTCATTCTACCACCGTTCAATAATTACAGTCACCCAGCCCTCCTTCACTATCATTGTGTCGCTCTTTTTACTTAACCCAAATCTACACACTCATATCACAGGTGATAAAGATGGAAAGAAATGGGAGCAGTAAAAAGAGACACAGGAAGGATGGAGAGCAAAAATGAAAACAGAAGGGCAACAAGCAGCATGAAAACAAAATATGGAAGGCCATGTTTGCAAATGCTAGACGTCTCGAAAATAAGATTCAGGACCTAGAGGTAATCATGGCAGAGGCCAGCCTGGATACCGTGGCCATTACTGAGTCATGGTACACTGAAAACCATGACTGGGACATGGCCATACCAGGCTATACTCTTTTCAGGAAGGGTGGGTGGGAAGGAAAAGAAGGGGTGTGGTGCTTTATGTGAGGGAAAGCATAAAAGCGACGGAGATACAGGGAATACAGGGAAAGGCAGAGGTACTGTGGGTCACCTTGGAGATGGGGACTGGAGCCACTATTCTCACTGGAGTCATCTACAAACCTCCAGCATAAGGGGAGGAATTAGAGAAGGTATTAGTGGAGCCATTAGCAAGATAGCAAAAAAGGGGGAGGTACTGCTGGTTGGGGACTTCAACCTCCCAGATGTAGATTGGAGTCTCCAAGCAGTGGCTTCAGCTAGAAGCAGGGACATCCTGGACTCTATGCTAGGGGTGTTCCTCAGGCAACTAGTCAGTGAACCCAATCATGATGGGACAATACTGGACTTGGTACTCACTAACAGAGACAGTGCTGTAGACGTCAAGATGGGAGGCTACTTGGGGATCAGTGATCACCATATGGTGCAGTTCAATGTTAGGATGGCTGCAGAATTGAACCACATAAGGGAGAGTGTCCTGGACTTGAGGAGGGCAGATTTTACAAAGATGGGTGACTGCCTCGGAGATGACCTGGTGGGGGGGATGACCTGGCTGGGGTGAACAAACAATGGGGAAAGAAACAAGGGTGCATAGCAAAGGCAACAAAGCTCTGTGTCAAACAAGTTATTGAAAGCAAGAAGAAAAAGAGACTGCTATAGTTCATTAAAAAGGTAGCTGATAAGGTAAAAGTTAGAAGGATAGCATTCAGAAGGTATAAGGAAAGACAGAGGGAGGAGGATAGGGAGGTGTATCAGGAGGTATGAGGAGACACAGAGGGAGGAGGATAGGGAGGTGTATCAGGAGATATAAGGAGACACAGATAGGAGGATAGGGAGGTGTATCAGGAGGTATAAGGAGACACAGAAGGAGGAGGATAGGGAGGTGTATCTGGAGGTATAAGGAGACAGAGGGAGGAGGATAGGGAGGTGTATCAGGAGGTATAAGGAGACACAGAGGGAGGAGGACAGGGAGGTGTATCAGGAGGTATAAGGAGACGCAGAGGGAGGAGGATAGGGAGGTGTATCGGGAGGTATAAGGAGACACAGGGGGAGGACAGGGAGGTGTATCAGAAGGTATAAGGAAAGACAGAGGGAGGAGGATATGGAGGTGCATCAGGAGGTATAAGGTATGTGTTGGTGGGAGTATGGGTCCTCCAGACCCTGCATTCCCACTTACACATAAGTACGGAGCCATACTGCGGTACCATAGTATTCCAAAGGAACCCTTGTAACATGTTTTTGACAATATCTCCGTAATTGCAGCAAGTAGGACAAAAATTCCACTGTAGGTGTAATTTATGATGTCGCAACTTCCTGATTGATTTAGTTCACCTGTGGGACCAGGGCTTGCCACCCTACAAAAGTCAACCCAGAAGCTCAAACCATTTTGCTGCAGTGGGAAGGCAAAGATCTACTATTTTGGGGCACAGTACTGTCGCAAATTGCAGCAGTTATGCAAAAGTAGGTACAACACGTTTGTGATTTGCAAAAGTGTTACGTCCATTTATATTGCAGTTTGAGACACTACTGGGGCTCTGATTTTTAAAAAGGCATTTCTGGGTGGGGGGATACTCCCCAAAAAGATTGGGCTGTGATCCTCAGGACCCAACAAGGTAAACATAACAGTCAGTGTTTACCTAGGGGATCCCAAATTTAAACGACAGGCGTTCTTCTCTCTCACTAACTGAAAACAATTTAGCCACTGCACAAAAGTAAAAGGGACATTTGTGACAGTAAAATGTAGTGGCGACAGCTTTCGAGAGACACATATATTTTTTCCCATTGATTGTAATGGGAAATTTGTTTTTTGAAGAACATTTGAATGGTTTAATATTTTTCCACCAAATGTTTGAAAGGCACATTAGTGACCCAGACTGCATCTTTCCTGAAGATTTCAGACCAAACAGACAAATGGTGCAGGCTGTGGCCATAAGCAAATAAATGCATAAGGCCCCGTGTTTTTGCATTTTTGGCCACTCTGCAATTCCACAACTGCTTATCCAACTGTAACATTACTTGCCAGATCCAGAGATCTGTGGTACCAGATCACACATGAAAAATTTCATGCAAATCTGTAGTATGATGGCAGTTATTCAACTGCAAAAGTTGGGGTTTAACATAGAAGTGGCCGTACAACCCTAACTATACTGGCACTACTGTGCCAGCATAATAAGATCTTGCTGTTTGGAATGGATGCAAAATGGCTTCCATGTCACATGTACAGGTAGCTTTCAGGAGAAACACACTTGCAAACTGGGAGAGTGCAAGGTTTCCCATGAGATCATCTAGCAGCAGACCCTGGAAGATGTGAGGGTGCTATTTTGGGCACAGAGACACATCCTGCAAGAAGGATAAAAACAGGGTTATCAAGCTATGAGTAGGGATGTTACTAGGTGAGAATAAAGGCAATTGGCCAGGTAATGCCACACACACACACACACACACACACACACACACACACACACACACACATATATATACTCACACACACTTACACACACTCACGTGGGTGGAGAATACGTGGGGAAACTGTCACTCAAGGGAGAGGTGCCACAGCCCTGAATAAATAAATTGAGCTGGCTACCCAGCTCTGTCTCTCTCTGACTTTTTATATCTGGTGAAGAAAGGAGAGCCCTGCCAATATACTAGCTTTCCTGAGTGAGTAAGTGTTATTTCAAGTTAGCCGGAGGTAAATATAGACTCTGGGAGAGACTAGATTTTTGAGATTCTTTTAACAATCACCTGTATGTAACTACTTTTATTCTCCTTTCCAGCAAACATGTAGACCTTTTTGTCTTGCTGTACGTATCCTGTTTGTCAGTAGGGAGGGTGAGTGAGATGCTGGGGGTGCCTAGGGAGGGGTTTCACCAGCCTCTGTATGGATCACTGGTGAGACCCCACCTACAGTAATGTGTCCAGTTCTGGAGACTACATTCTCAGAAGGACAGAGACAGAGTGGAGGTGGTCCAGAGGAGAGGAACTACGGTTTGCATCAAAAACCCTATGAAGAAAGACTAAAGGACCTCAATATGTACACCCTGGAACAGAGGAGGGAAAGGGGGTAGATATGACAGAGACCTTTAAGCACCTCACAGGGGTAAATAAGGTACAGGAAAGGAATATTGTTTAGACAAAAAGGCACTCAGGAACAAGGAGACATGCTATGAAGTTGAACGGGGGGTAGATTCAGGAGAGATGTGAAGAAGTACTTCTTCACAGAAAGAGTGGTGGATTCATGGAAAAGCCCTCCAGCAGAGATGGTGGGGGCAAAAACAGTGGTGGGGTTTAAGAATGCATGGGATAAGCACAAGTCAATCACATTGGAAAGGAAGGGGGAGGGAGAAAGAACTGTAGATGGGGTATGGTCTACGGTAATAGTATAAGTAAATAGAAATGAGCAGACTGGATGGGCCAAGTGGTCCTTATCTGCTGTAACATTCTATGTTTCTATGTTTCTGTGTTTGTATGCTTTCATATGCATGTAGTTCAGTTTTCGTCCAGCACAAAATGTGTAATGAATATAGAAGTTCACAAAATAAATTTGATATTATAAAGGACTGGGTGGGAGAGCATCAGCCACAGATCATTGTTATTACAAAGACTTGGCCCAGCCATACAGTGAGTTAGTGATGCCACTGTAGAACTAGAACAGTATCAGATGTTTAGAAAGGATAGAAACAAGAAAGGATGGGGCATTTTACTTTACGTGAAATCCTCACCGGAGATAGGGGAACTTGATACAAGTATCAAGGGAAGTCAGGAAATTCTACCTACAATAATAAAACTCCCTCAAACAAAACCATTTTTGCTTGTAGGTATCTATAAACCACCTAAAATAAAGAATGAGGAATTTAATTGGCTGCAAGATTATTGTAAGGGTTATAGGAATTCACATGAAATACTCCTTATAGAAGATTTTAATGTGAATAGGGCACAAATTAATCCAACCAATCAACTTATTGAATTACAAGAGGTATTGGACCTTGTTCAATTGATAGAAGACCCAACCAGATTGAATATGCAACAGTTGCAGAATTCAATGATTTTGGATATCATTTTAACAAATTATCCTGATGCTTATGGAAAACTATATGAAATTTAGGTTAGATGTGGAAAAGCAGGTGTTGGCATAGAATGGAGTTGATTCCAAGTGCTACTGAAGCATGGTCATATTTCCAAGTGGAGTTCCTAAATATATGTAACTCCCATGCCCCAATAAGGTGTAGGAAGGCTGTGGTTTCAAATGTGGCGTGGTACAATGCTTCTTTGTATAAAAATAAAAAGGCAAGGAACAAGAGCTGGTAGAGAGCAAAATGAACTGGCTAAACCAGGGATTGGTTGTCATACAGACAATTAAGAAATAGCTATATTAAGGAACTAAGAAGGGTTAAGCAGAGATATTTCAAGGATAAACTTCATTTAGATTATAATATTAACCCAAGGCAGTTCTGGAGCGAAGTAACTAAATTAATAGGGAAAAACAGTAACCAACAAATAAAAGGAATTGAGTTTGATGGGCAAACAGTACCTATTAGCAATATGGCAGTTAACTTGTTTAATAAATATTTTAATAACATTGGAGTGCAGATACAAAGCCTTCATTCACCGTACATTAATGGGTTGGGGACTACTGTATGAATAAAAATAGTAAAACAGGGCAGGTTGGATGAGGGGCCTGTTCCTGCTCCCAAATCCAAGTGGATGAGGTTAAAAAATAATTGTTGACCATGGATGTTACTAAGGCAGAGGGCTTGGATGATATCCCCACTAAACTGTTAAGGTACGCAGCTCCCTGTATTGCCTACCCTTTAGCTTATTTATTTACCTACTCACTTACAACAAAGGAATACCCGGAGGGCTGGAAAATGGCTAAGACTGTGCCAGTTTATGAAGCAGGGTCTAAGTTGGAGATGGGACATTTTAGACCCATCTCCTTGCTCCCCCAAACCTCCAAAATTAAGGAAAAGCTAGTTTCTAGACAATTGAAGAACTATTTGGAGGAGGTTGACCTGCTGAATATGTACCAGTCTGGTTTTCAATCAAAACACAGCACTCAGATGGCTTTATTGAAAGTGGTTGTGGATATCAAGATGAGCCTGAACAGGAGGAATTCAATGAGAGTTATAGTTATCAATTTGTCAGAAGTGTTCGGCACATTAAATCACAAGGTAATCCTGTCTAGGCTCTAGGATATGGGAATTATGGGGTCAGAACATAAATGGTTTAGATCCTATCTTATGGGTTGAGAGCAAATTGTGGAAATTGGTGTCTATAGATCATCTGATCTCCCAATCAGGGTGGGGGTGCCCCAGGGATCCATCCTGGGGCCCCTATTTGTAACATTTATATACATGACATAGAGTTCAGTGATCTGGAAGTTAGGTGCCATATATACACAGACTATACTTTGATTCATGTGGAAGGAAGTGCTTTAGATAGTATTACCTCTAAATTACAATTAGCTTTTTTGTAAAATACAAAAATTCTTCACTTCTGTAAATTTAAATTTTGAATGTGAAAAAGACACAAGTGGTGCACTTTTGGGGCCCTGCTAGAGAATATCAGCCATTTGATATTAGGACTAAAGGGGGTGAGAAAGTTCAACAGGTAACTTGTTATAAATATTTGGGAGTGTGGCTGCATCACAGACTGAGATGGGATAGGCACATAGAAAATCTGCTGAGTAACTTTAGCAGGAAATTGACAATGCCCTATAGACTGAAGCCCTATATGACTCTTGAGGTGTGGGTCAGGGTTGTGGATACCATGGTCCTGCCTGTGCTAGATTATGGGGATCTGGCGTATGGGGGGCCTCAAAGATGGAATTGGCAGGGCTAGATGTCATGTACAATAGGCTTGCCTGCTTCATCCTCGATGCTCCCAGAAATACTTACCATTGAGATCTATATCGAGCCTTAACCTGGTGGTGCTTAGAGAATAGGAGGGACTGGCATTTAGCAGTATTCATGGGTAACATAAGAAGTAAACATCTGTCAAGATATACCATGAGGGAGTTTAAAGTCAAGGAACAAAGGAGGGGACTGAGATTTTCTCGAGGCATAGAATATGTTGTTCCAACATGCAATTTGGAGTTAGGAAGGTCATCTCCCCTCTATAGGGGTCCTAAAGTTTGGAACAGTTTGCAGCTGGACTTGAGGAGTGTTGATACTCCTATAAATTTAAATTTGATAAAAATGGTTTACAGATTTAATACAAGTTTCAGGAATATGTTGTGCACATTAGTATATCAGGACATACATTGTACATGTATGTGAGTTGATCGTATGCTGCCCTCCTAAGTATCTAAATAAGTACTTTAATGAACATAAAACTGGGATATAAAGTGAGGGTGAGATGATAAAAAGTTGCTCCCTCAAGAATCATATGGGCACCATTAGTCAAATATAAAAATGGGTTATAAGTGAAAAAGAGACCTAGACTGTGCAAACAGTCTCTTCTTCTATGTACATTTTCAGTCTTAAACTACAATTTGTATTGCATTTTTATATGAATTAACATTGATTGCATGTAAACATTGTATGTGAAACGATAGGTTATTATATCTATCTATATGTAGTATCAGTGTTTATATTCTAAGGACCTCCCTGAAAAAGAGTTGTCACTCAATGGAGTTCAATCCTGTTCATATTGATTATGAATAAAATTTTACCAAACCAAACCACTATATCTGTATTAAACTCCAAGTTACAATACAAAGCAGGACATATTTTCTTTGAGGAAGTCACTACCCTTTCCATGTGGGACAGAAATTTTAAAAATAAAATGTGGGACATCATCCTTATCAAGACTATTAGGGACAGTTTGAATGACTTTGGACAAACATTATCTTCTGTTCCCCTGCTTTGTTTGGGTTCAAGTCTCAGCTTTATGTGATAAGTGAATACTTGCACACCAAATGAAAATCTCCCTGCTAGAGCTGACTGCCGTTACATAGACCAGGCTGCAGTTACACAGACCACATGCATATGTTTGCGAAATCTATGTAGTGGCTCTGTGAAATCTGCAGGGTCTACTATTTACATATAGAAGTGTAATCCCCCTGCCAAAATGGGGGCTTATCTTAGCCTTGCAGCTCTGGCTTTTGCTCTCCTCTAGTGCTCCCGATATGGCCTATAATGTATTTTTTTCCTGCCTGGTCCTCTCCTACCCTTTTCTGGTGCCCCAGTAACAGCTTCCTGTAAAATCCAGCCCTGCGGGTCTTGAAAACTTCAAACCATGATCTCCTGCTTGTAGCCATGTCCTTGGGGCAGTGGGGATTGAGCAGATGTAAGCGGCGCTTTTGGTCCCTGACCGCCCAAGGTTGCAGTCAAATTGGACACTGTTCTGTCAGTCCTGGGATCTCCATGTGCTGAGTGGGACCCAGTGACAATGGACTGGCCCCTGTGTGGCCCGTTTCTCAAAACTGAAGGAGATTCACAAAGGAGTTTCACTCGGGGCTCATGAATATTAATGAGCCGGAGTCCCAATTATATTTAAATATTCATGAGGGCCTGTTTGCCCTACAGGCAGCTGTATTTTGGCTGCAGCTGAAAAGGAAATTATTTTTTTTTAATAAATGTAATAGCTGAAATGTATGCTTGGGGAACATGCTGTACAAGGGGTTCTATGTGACAATGGTGACTGCCCAACGGCGAGCTGCAATATCGCAAAGTCAGGGCAGCAAAAACATTTTCACCACCCTGACATCCTCAGCGCATGGAAGAAAGGCGTCTGGGACTAACTTGTTTTGCTTTCTGTGGGGGGGGCTTCACCCCTGCACTGCCCTACTAAAGGATTCTCAGCTCCAGGGAAGTGCATGTCGGGGGGCAAAATCAAAAAAATGCAAGTTTCGGGCTGGACGCAACAAAATTGCAGTAGCGCCTGGACCCAGATCCAAACTCAGTACCTCCCACACCGAAAGCGGAGACCAACCCCGTGCCATGGTGTAGCTCGGCAGCCGACCGCATCGCCACCCCCTACATCTCCTCTGTCCCCTCCCAACCCACACTTGCCCTGCTCACTCCCCCCCTGTGCGTGTATACATATAGCGACATCCTGTCACTGCAGTCGCCCACCCCACCACATCTGGTCGCCCTACCCCCCCATCGCCATTCAGACTTTTACCCACAATGTGTCTTCCATATCGGACTGCACCTTACTTCAGGTGCCAACATCACAGGCTACCATACAAGTGTTTAAAGTAAACGAATGCTCTGCTTCTGGTTGCACCAGCAACTATTGGGACACAAATTCAAATTAAAATGCAACATTCATACAAATACATAAACACATTTTAAAAGTAATAAATATGAAAAAGATAAGCTCAGAAGTTAATCCAAGCAGCCTGAGATAATATTTCATTATTGGGTTTCAGAGAAATGTAAGCCTGTCTGTTGCTGCATGTCAGGGAGCTAAAATATTGGCAGCAGTAACAGGAAAAGAGACTGAGCAAATTAAGAGCTCTGTGCAGCAACAGCAAGTACATTACCAGGGCAGATGGACTGTGGGGCATTAGGGCAAATATTTAATTATTTCTGACTACAACAGAACTTTGATTTGGGACTGCACTTGATCTGCTCAAAGGGCAGTGGGTTAAGCAGTCATAGCAAGCAGCCACAGCCAATCAGAAAGCCAGAATAATGAAGCTAGGACTTGTGGGACATTAGCGAAGCTCATGGGGAAAAGACCACATGCTCATGCGGACTTACAGGGACCTAATTCTAGGTGCCAAAACAGCAGACCAACTGTGCATCGAGGTTCATGCATAATTCATTTTCGTGACTGACAGGCTTTATAGACAAGTGGAGGCCATGCAACCAAAAGCTTCAGATAATCAGGGCCTCAGGAGAGCCCTATAAGAGACTGTGTTTTCCAGCATTTTAGTAGATTCGAGAAGGGGGATCAAGAGGGAGAGATTTGAGTAGGAGCCTCCCACACAGGGGTGGGGGGGCTCAGGCCTAATCCATGCAGCCAAGCCTGGAGATCCAGTTAATCATCTCTAGTCTAGAGAGGGGGTACCTTCTTTATTTCGTTACATTTTAAAGTAATGTAGTCTGTTAAACTGCTAGCTTGGGGTTGCCAGAATGTCCCCAGGTGCTAGCCCTCCCTTCCACGTCTGGGAAAGATGTGGTCCGGAACCAAATGATATCAAGTAGCTGTGAGAGAGCTAAACAAAAGACCTCAGTTGTGAGAAAACTGCAGCTCATCAGGAGCCTTTATAGCGGGGATTGTCCATGAGGAACCCAAATGAGTACCCCCATGCCACCCAGTGCAAGAAGGAACATGACTGTGCTGAATTGCTGAAGTAGGGCAGCTTTGCCCAAAGTGACTGTTCGATGAAAGAATGTTATTTGGTTCACACCTTGCCCTTCTGCCCTGTCTGGTCCAGTGTGGGTGGATTTCTGCAACTGTTGTGCTGATTATAACTGTTGCTGGGGGACCCAAGAGAGCCCAAGCAGTGTTTAACTATTTGGGGGACCCATTGTGAGCCCAAAAATATCATATAAATGTACTGATTGGGGGACCCAAGAGAGCCCAATCAACATTCAACTACTTGGGGGACCCATTGTGAACCAAAAGTATCATATAAATGTGTTGAAATGTACTAGTGTTAATTTTTCTGGTCAAGACTGTCCTGTGGAGCCACCAGCCATAGCCGCATTGCCACATTAAGTGACTGAGACCTCAAAGTCAGTTAAGGCTGGTTTATACAATCTGGAAATGACAGTTTTCCACTGGATTCAAGGTAACCAGAGTGGCCTCCTAGACCCTGGTAAGAGGCGTTCCCGTTTGGTGACTGTGCTTAATTATGTCTGGAAATATAGATGTATGAGAGATATAAATGTACTGAATGTGACAAAAGTATAAATGTGCTGAATATTCAGGATTGTCAATTCTTTGTCCAACCAGTGTAACTAGCTAGTTACCTCCTCCTGAAATGTTCAGTCTAAGTCACGTAGGGCAATCCCTGCTCCATTGCCAAAAGCAGGGCAACCATTGCAGTTCTTCTGAAATCTAAAAAGTTGTTGTTGGTTAAAGTGCTTCTCAAGTTAAACTTCTTTCCTCTTTTAAATCAAAGCCAGCCAATGCCACCAGCTGCAACATCCACCAGGACTGCAACCATCCAGGACTGCAACATCCACCAGGACTGCAACATCCACCAGGACTGCAGCCATCCGGGACTGCAACCATCCAGGACTGCAACCATCCACCAGGACTGCAACCATCCAGGACTGCAACATCCACCAGGACTGCAACCATCCAGGACTGCAGCCATCCAGGACTGCAACATCCACCAGGACTGCAACATCTACCAGGACTGCAACCATCCAGGACTGCAATCATCCACCAGGACTGCAACATCCACCAGGACTGCAACCATCCACCAGGACTGCAACCATCCACCAGGACTGCAACATCCACCAGGACAGCAACCATCCAGGACTGCAACATCCACCAGGACTGCAACCATCCACCAGGACTGCAACCACCCAGGACTTTGGTAACTGGGTACCAAGGGCATAGTGTGAGATTGTGGGGTTTCATATGTGGCTGGGAACTGATACCAGTGGTGGGGAAATTAAATGTGGTCCATCTGATTAAATGGAGTTTATATAGTCAGGGTTCTGGGTATCATTCTGGCTGGTAAAATGTAATTTCTTTTCTGCTTAATCTGGTAGTCACCCAGCTGGAAGTTTTCACCAGCACAAACCAAAGCGACTGCACATTTTGTAAATAATAGAATCACTGCATAACCTCTACTCCTCCTGTTTCCCCATCCTAACTCCTATGTCCCCTAAATAAATGCTACAGTTACTGCTTTTGGCAATTGGTTGTTATGAGCATATTATTAGAGAGCGAGTCTTTAATTACAAAAGATTTGAAATTTGGGGAACTGTATATTGGGTCATGTGTTTGGGGTGGCTAAAGGTAATAGTGGGGGGTATGACATCTCATTGGGTTGTACCAGGTAGCAGCTAGCCCACTTTAAAGCTAGACTCTGAGTGGAGGCAATGCACATTATAGAACCTAATGTAAGTCTGAGAACCCAAACCCCTCAGCCTACATCATACGTAGTAGGCAGGGGTGTAATTCTAGGAGTAGTGCCACCTAATGGCTACACAAGAACAAAGGCTTCAGGGTTGACTAAGCCAGGCTTGTGTGTTACATCAGCTGGCACCATGGCAGAATTTATAGATTACTGTGCTTTTAAAAAGTATTTATTTTCTTACTTGAAGAGCAGGTATCTGCTTCTCAATGGTCTCAATGTACAGTATATGCCCAGTTTTCAATCATACAGTAAAGAACGATGGTTTATTTGCTGACTCAAGGTTACAGTATTTATGACATTCCCGGTCAGAACTGAACTGTAGGCTCAACATGTATCTTCATGCTCCAGTCATACGAACATACAGTATGAACATACATACAAACATGTGACAATGTCAGTAGAAGCAGGCCTATATGGTCTATCGAGACTGCATGAATGTGCAGCTAGTCCCTCAACTTGCAACTGCCCCCCTTCCTCCCTCTTCATCTTAACACCCCCATACCCTTTCCCAAGCCTTCTTGAAGCTACCCACTGTTCTACAAAAAAACACCTCCTCAGGTGGAGTATTCCTTCAGGTGGAGTATTCCACCTGCCCACCTCCCTTTTCAGAGAAGACATGTTTCCTGATTTCCTTCCTGAATCTCCCCCCCCAACCTCAGTTTATGACCGCTCATGTTCCTCCCTATTCTAATCTGGAGGATCCCTTCTGCATTCATCTTATTTATCCCCTTCAGGTACTTGAAGGTTTCAATCATATCCCCCCATCCCTCCTCTCGTCCAGGGATTACATGTTCAGCTTGACCAATCTACCCTCGTAGGTCTTCCCCTCCAGTCCCTGGATCATCCTTGTCACCCTAAATTACACTCCCTCCAACAATCTGATATCCTTCTTCAGGAACGGTCACAGTACTGCACACAGTACTCCAGGTGAGACCTGATCAGGGACCTGTATAGGGGAAGGATCAACTCCATACTCCTGAAGGAGATTCCCCTTGCTATACACCCCAGCATTTTATTGGCCTTTTCTGCCACCTTCCTACACTGAGCAGAGTTGTTCACACTGTCCATTATAACCACCCCCAAATCCTTTTCCTCCTCTTCTTTACTTTCCAGTTGTAACCCCCCAGCTGATAGCTCCTCCCCTTGTTCCTTGCTCCAAAGTGCAGTACCTTGCATTTCTTGGCATTGAACCCCAGCTGCCATGTTTCTGACCGCTCCTGTAGTTTGCTAGCAGAAACAATCCTCACAGTCTATCAAGTCTGCTCATGTGCGCTGCTAGCACCATATACTGCAGTTGCCCCTCCCTCAACCCTCCGCTGACTTCCTGGAACTGTTTAGTGTCCTTTACCCAGCACCCCCTCCTTGCTCTGTCCCATGCCATTTTGAAGCTTCCCACCATCTTGCAGGCCACCACTTCCTCAGGCAGTGCATTCTATTTTGACACCACCCTTTCAGTGAAGTAATGCCTCCTCATCTCTCTCACCTGAATCTACCCCCTCTAGTCTTAGCCCATGCCCTCTCATGTCCCTTCCTTTCCTTATCTTAAACAACCCCTCTGTGCCCAATTTGTTGATCCCCTCAAGTATTTAAATGTTTCAATAATGTCCCCCCCTTCTCTCCTCCAGGGTGAACAAGCTCAGATGCCTCAGTCTTTCTCCATAGGTACAGCCTTCCATCCCAAGCATCATCTTCATCACCCTGCATTGTACCATTTTGAGCAGCTTAGTATCCTTCCTCAGGTATGACCGCCAATGCTGCATGCAGTACTCCAACTGTAGCCTGATTAAGGACCTGTACAGCGGCAGGATACAGTGGCTGTCAGCAAACAACTGATCATAGAGCAGCTGTAGAAGTCATCCACATTCACCACTGCAGCAGAACATTAAAGCAGAATTAAATATATAACTTTGAGTAAGCAAATAAGTTATTTTTGATTAGACAACTGAACACTAGGTATGGGATTAAAGCCACTGAGCAGTGAATACCTGCTACTTTACTTACTTGGTATTACTTGGTATGAAAGAACAGAAGAAGGCCGGAGCCCATCGAGACTGTTCCCCACACTATGTGGGACATTATTTATCTATTACCCCTCAACCAAACATCTAATTTGTTTATAAAGACAGTGGCACTAGTTGTCTCTACCAATTCTTGTGGCAAGGTGTTCCATACAATGGATGCTCTTATTGGAAAAAAGTTTCCCCTTTTGCTGGTTTTATAAGTTTTTACTTCAAGCTGTTTATTATGCAGTCTTGGAACATGTCTCCTTTTGAAGAGTGTTAGACCACATTTTTCCATTAGATCTAGGGAATTTATTAAATTAAAAACCATGAGCATATCACCTCTTAATCTTCTAGTTTGAAGAGAGAAGAGACCAGTAGCTTTTAATCTGTTCTGATAATCCAAGTTTGTTAATCTTAGAATCATTCTAGTTACTCTCCTTTGAACCTGTTCAAGAATTGCTATGTCTTTTTTTTGGTTTGGATTCCAGAAAGGGGAGCCATAGTCTAGATATGGTCTAAAAATAAGCTAGAATTTAAACTAGCTCACACAAAAGACTGTGACAAATCTCTTTTCTCCTATATAAATAGTAAAAAAGGTGTATCAAGGACCATTGGTCCCATTATAACCAATCGCTCTTCTCTATCTGATATAGAAACCTTGAATCTCTTTAATAAGTACTTTTGTTCTGTCTTCTCTCAAAAATCACCTATTAGTACATTTAAACTTCACCACATAGATTATCATAGGTTCCATCCAACTGACATTATACAGGCTATCAAAAAACTAAAAAAAAATACTAGTCTGGGCCCAGACGGTATTAATCCATGTTTTCTGATCAAAACCTCTATAAATATTTTTATACCTTAGTCAATTATCTTCAACAAATCCTTACAAGAAAGCACTGTACCAAATGGTTGTCGTTCAGCAATATTTACTCCCATATTTAAAAAAGGCAATAGAGGTTCTGTGCAAAATTATTGTCCAATTAGCCTGACCTTAGTGGCTGGTAAATTAATGGAACGAGTAATGAAGTCTCTAATAGATCAAGATTGTAAAAAATTAGGAATTTATGATTCAAATCAGCATGGGTTTACTCCCAAGCATTCCTGCACCACCAATCTGATATCTTTTTACAATAATATAACTACTCTAGTAGATGTGGGTATCCCTACTGATGTAATTCTTTTGGACTTTAGTAGAGCTTTCGATAAAGTCTCACATGAAAAACTCATCACTAAAATGCACAGTCTAGGTTTGTCACCTGATATTGTCAACTGGACTTTAAACTGGTTGGCGAATCATTCTCAGAGAGTCAGAATTAATGATATCTTGTCTGATTCAGGTAGTGTGACAAGTGGTGTACCACAGGGGTCGGTCTTGGGACCAACATTGTTTAATCTCTTTATCGGTGATTTACAAACAGGGCCAAATAACTTCATGGTTAAATTTGCAGACGATACTAAATTGGGGGGCAAGGTTAATAATCAAGAAAATATTTCTGCATTAAAGAAGGATTTGGAAAAATTAACACTTTGGGCAAATGAAAATCATATGCAGTTTAATCAAGACAAATGTTTAGTAGTGCATTTCTGTGTAAATAATCCAAAAACGATATATTATATAAACGGACTACCACTTCACTCATCAAATTGTGAAAAAGATTTAGGGATATATGTTAATAATAAACTTACATCAAATGATCAGTGTGTTAGAACTACTTGCATGACCAACAGACTTTTGAGGCAAATAAAATGCACTTTTGTTAATCGCACTGAACAATGCCTTATTCCATTGTATAGGGCATACATTAGACCGTATCTAGACTATGGCTCCCCTTTCTGGAATCCAAACCATAAAAAAGACATAGCAATTCTTGAACAGGTTCAAAGGAGAGTAACTAGAATGATTCCAAGATTAACAAACTTGGATTATCAGAACAGATTAAAAGCTACTGGTCTCTTCTCTCTTCAAACTAGAAGATTAAGAGGTGACATGCTTATGGTTTTTACTTTAATAAATTCACCAGATCTAATGGAAAAATGTGGTCTAACACTCTCCAGAAGGAGACATTCTGAGACTGCATAATAAACAGCTTGAAGTAAAAACTTATAAAACCAGCAAAAGGGGAAACTATTTTCCAATAAGAGCATCCACTGTATGGAACACCTTGCCACAAGAATTGGTAGAGGCAACTAGTGCCACTGTCTTTAAAAACAAATTAGATGTTTGGTTGAGGGATAATAGATAAATAATGTCTCACATAGTGTGGGGAACAGTCTCGATGAGCTCTGGCCTTCTTCTGTTCTTTCGTACCAAGTAATACAAAGTAGTAAAGTAATGTATGCCCTATACAATGGAATAAGGCATTGTTCAGTGCAATTAACAAAAGTGCGTTTTATTCGCCTCAAAAGTCTGTTAGTCATGCAAGCAGTTCTAACACAGTGATCATTTGATGTAAATTTATTATTAACATATATCCCTAAATCTTTTTCACAATTTGATGAGTGAAGTGGTAGTCCATTTATATAAGATATCGTTTTTGGATTATTTACACTGAAATGCACTACTAAACATTTGTCTTGATTAAACTGCATATGATTTTCATTTGCCCAAAGTGTTAATTTTTCCAAATCCTTCTTTAATGCAGAAATATTTTCTTGATTATTAACCTTGCCCCCCAATTTAGCATCATCTGCAAATTTAACCATGAAGTTATTTGGCCCTGTTTGTAAAACATTGATAAAGAGATTAAACAATGTTGATCCCAAGACCGACCCCTGTGGTACATCACTTGTCACACTACCTGAATCAGACAAGATATCATTAATTCTGACTCTCTGAGAATGATTTGTCAACCAGTTTAAAGTCCAGTTGACAATACCAGGTGACAAACCTAGATTGTGCATTTTAGTAATGAATTTTTCATGTGAGAATTTATCGAAAGCTCTACTAAAGACTGAAAGAATTACATCAGTAGGGATACCCACATCTAGTAGAGTACTTATATTATTGTAAAAAGATATCAGATTGGTGGTGCAGGAATACTTGGGAGTAAACCCATGCTGATTTGAATAATAAATTCCTAATTTTTTACGATCTTGATCTATTAGAAACTTCATTACTCATTCCATTAATTTGCCAGCCACTGAGGTCAGGCTAATTGGACAATAATTTTGCATAGAACCTCTATTGTCTTTTTTAAATATGGGAGTAACTATTGCTGAACACCAATCATTTAGTACAATGCTTTCTTGTAAGGATTTGTTGAAGATAACTGACAAAGGTATACAAATATTTATAGAGGTTTCGATCAGAAACCATGGATGAATACCGTCTGGGCCCAGACTAGTATTTTTTTTAGTTTTTTGATAGCCTGTGTAATGTCAGTTGGATAGAACCTATGATAATCTACGTGGTGAACTTTAAATGTACTAATAGGTGATTTTTTAGAGAAGACAGAACAAAATTACTTATTAAAGAGATTCAAGGTTTCTATATCAGATAGAGAAGAGCCATTGGTTATAATGTGACCAATGGTCCTTGATACACCTTTTTTACTATTTGTATAAGAGAAAAGAGATTTGTGGCAGTCTTTTGTGTGAGCTAGTTTAAATTCTAGCTTATTTTTTGCCAATTTAATAGAATTTTTAAGTTTTTCACAGATAGTCTGTATTTATGTAGTAGAGTAGTTTTAAATGGAACAGAACTATTCTTAAGTTTCCTAAAAAGTTTAATTTTTATTTTAATCTGATTTTTAATTGTCTTGTTGAACCAAGGGGGAATTTTTCCTTTATTATTAAATTTCCTCTTAGATGGAATAAAGATATTTTCCAAATAATGTACAATGTTTTTAAAAAAGTCCCAAGCTTGTTGTGTTGTACAATTAAGAAGATTAGATTCCCAGTTTATGTTTTGTAAGTATTCATTGATTTTAGAAAACTTTGCTTTATTATAATTTTTTTGTACAGTATAACTTTCTTTCTGTAGTTTTAAACTGTTGAATTTCAAAAAGAATAGATGAATGATCACTGGTCCCAAGTGGATCCCAATTTGTGAATTGCTAATTTGTTGCTCTATGTTAGTAAATAATAGATCCAAAATATTAGGACCTCAAATGAGTTCACTAACAAGTTGTTGAAATCCAGTACTAACTATCACATCTATTAGTCCTTTCTCAGCATAGGACTGTCCTGAGAATGAGTCCCAGTTAATATGAGAGAGGTTAAAGTCACCAAATATTACAGTATCTTGAGATTCTGAAAAATTTGTAATTTCTTTAAACTTATCAGTTGTGTAATCTGAATTTGCAGATGGAGGTCGATAGATGTTATCAATAGTTATATAGGACTGCTCCTTCAATAAGATTTTAACTCATATACTTTCCAAAGGAAAGGGAGAACACACTTCAAAAGATGGAATATCATTTTGTATGTACCTACAAACTCCACCGCTTTGCTTACCTGCTCTTTAATGTTTTGTGCAATTTCCCTGATGATGGCAGAGAGAGCTGATCCCCTTAATTGCCATAGCACTCCCATTATGTTTCATGTCAGCAGAGGGGGTAGTTAGTAATACAAAGTGCTGCACGTTAGCTTTAAAAATGGGGGAAGCATATTGTTTTACAGGACAACTCTCATTGGCTGCTAGAGAGGAGATCCACCAAAGTGGCATGGTGTCCAAGAAGCACCCCCCCCAGAGCTGCTTGGAAAATGCTATGCATTTAAGAGCATGGGGCGGCCTAAGTAAAACATCTGCTCATGGAGAGACAGCATGGTAGGTGAAGTAGAAGTACTCCACTGGAGTGGTAGACAGGTGGTAGGCTAGTTGAAACTGCTCCTTCAGAACAATGGACAGATCAGTAATTGCAGATGTGTGGTACCAAAAGCACAATGACCATTCCTAGTAGAAACCTTGAAAGCAGCACACAGATTCACAGCAGCTTCCATTTTGCAGTTTCTAGTTATGAGACATGTGAAGGAGATCAAAGGGGAAAAACAAAGAGTGGGACACAGTGATTGCCAAGGCCAAACTTGTGATTGGTGGAGAGAAACAAGCCTCCAAAATCCCTCTCTGCAGAGCCACAACAGTATGTTTACTTTGCAGTTGGCAAGAAAACAAACATGTAACTGATCTGGAAAGACCTGTAAAAGTTTTACTTCTTGAGTAAACACTTACCATCATCAACAGCATAAACAACAACTTTATAAATGCTGTTCTCGACAGAAGGAGATTCTCTGTCCAGTTCTTTTTACAGACGTTACCTCACCAGTCTCTTCATTTATGGTAACCCAGTTTTCAGGATCTTCAGCTATTACATATCTGTAAAGCAAGAAGAGAAACGTACCATCAGATTAACAGTCAACAAATAAACGTTACCATAATCACATTTACATTTCCTCTGGTTTCGTACTTATTCACAGAGAAGATGTTAAATGTTTGGGAATTGAGGCTCACTGGATAGACCCATTGCTTAATAACCTAATGCAATGAAAATGCCATTGTTCAATTTCTGTGCCACCACATTATTGTAGCCATAGTAGCTGCTAGTTTCTATGTGTCAACTTACCAGAAAAAGAGACCGTGTTCTGAAGAGTTTGCCTTACACCCATACAGAAAAAAGGAGGGAGATTTAATAATGACAATTTACCATTCCATCAGGTTCCATAACTGGGCCATTGATGGTTCCTGTGGTATGGAAGATTACAGTGGTGGTATTGTAGGCTGTGACCACCTAACAATTCTCTTCACAGTTCCATTTGAGGAAAATTGCCCCTCATTTGAAAACCCAATAGCTTGTGCTGTCCCCGTGGTACAGTGGCAGTGCGTTATGTTGCCACCTGCAAGACCTGGAATCCCACACTAAGCCCACTTATGGCCAAGTTCTTTGTGGAGGGGAGGTATTTGGCTACAGCCAGGGCAGAAGCATTTGGAGCAGCCTGTAAGTGGTATCTATTTAGGAAGACAAACTCAGAATCTTAAAAATGACAGGACAGAGTTCATTTTCCCAACACCCACATGCCTGACAGGAAGAAAGATGATGCCGACTAGGGTGCAGTAGAGGATGTGACGAACTGCTACCCTACCCCTAGCCAGGCACCCCAAGGGACTAAAAAATGTGGAAGCTGGGTGAGCTGCTCCTGTGGTGTGGAGATCTAAAAAGTTAGCAGCTCAGCCAGAATGGTCTGGTAGACCCGCGTTCTGTCCCCAGTCACCAAAAATTTTGCCGGCACACAGTTTCACCCCCCCCCGAACTTTTTTTGTTTTGTTTTGCTCCAAAGTCTGCTCCCTCTTGAAGTTGGTTCTTTAAGTTACAGGGGGTGTTGGGGGGCACAGCCCCCTGCATTACATGTAAGTTCCTTGCAAGATACCGAAATTCAATCTCATGAACTTGGTCTTGTAGAGTTCAGGATACTGAATTTCGGTCTTTCAAAATGTATTCCTGCAAGCACATGTACACATACTACAGCCAGCCAATGAGTGGCATTAGTACCAGCTGCAAAGACAGCCACTTGTCTGCTCTCCTGGTTGGAGGAAGAGCTCAGCTGTGGTGCTCCAAACCCCAAAGGCAACAAAGGGTATTGAGAGTCATGTAATATAATTAGTTACATGCACAGTTGAAAGGGTATTGAGAGTTATACATTATGATTTAGGGTACAGCACAACAGTTATGGAGAGTCAAATAATATGATAAGAAGTATAGTAGAAAACACACTGAGACTTACACAGTATGACTCATGGTACAGTACAAAATAGTCTGAACATTACTCAGTATGATTAGCAGTACAGCAGCTAGAGTACTTAGAGTTACATAACTATAATTTGAGGTACAATAGAAAGGGTATTGAGAGTTACACAGTATGATAAGCAGTACAGCAGCTAGAGTACTGAGAGTTACATAACTATGATTTGAGGTGCAATAGAAAGGGCATTGAGAGTTGCACAGTATGATTAGTAGTCCAGCAGCTAGAGTATTGCGAGTTACATAACCATGATTTGAGGTACAATAGAAAGGGTATTGAGAGTTACACAGTATGATTAGCAGTACATTTGAAAGAGGTATTGGGAGATAACAGATTCTGTTTACCTATACAGTAGAAATGGCACTGAAACTTAAACATGATTAGTGAACAGTAGAAAGGGTTTAAGAGTTGCATAATACAATATTATTTGTGATACAGGAGAAAGGGTATTGAGATCTACACTTTATAATCATCCATTTCATCTGACATCTCCTTCTCTGAGATCTTGCCAGTCTGGGAGAGGGGGCAGATGGACGGAACATCACAGAAGGGGAGATAGGGGAGCTAAACATGTGGCTCAAGGGCTGGTGCCAGGAAAAAGGACACAGATTTGTAGGGAACTGGCAACAGTTCTGGGAGCAAAAGTTCTTTACATTTGATGGACTGCATCTGACTAAAGAGGGAGTCAGTGCATTGGGGCAGAAGTTTGCCATCTTTGCAGAATATTTAAACTAGCAAATGGGGAGGGGGTGCAGCACCCCATACGTCGAATGGGAAGAACACCCCTCCCCCTCAGCTAGTGGTCAAACAGGGATTCAGCATGTTTGCAGTTCATTTGCATCACCAGGTAAGAAAAAAGGTCTGTCTCCCCATATGACGCACAGGTGAAATGCCAAACCTCACCCAACAACTAACACACAGAAATCTGGCCAAAGGAAAATCATGTACACAAATGCTCACAGCCTGGGAAATAAGATCCCAGACCTGCAGGCAATAATGTCAGAGGCTAAACTGGACATAGTAGCAATTAGTGAGACGTGGGTTACCAGTAACCACACTTGGGAGACTTCAGTACCTGGCTATGTATTGTTCAGAAGAGACCTTGGTGCAAAAAGGGGAGTGGAGTGGCCCTGTATGTCAATGAAAATATCAAAGCTACAGAAATGCTGAATACACATAAGGAGCCAGAAGAACTGTGGGTCACCCTGGAAACAGGAAATGGGACAGCCATAAGAATTGGGGTTGTCTACAGGCCCCCAGACCAGACTAGACATGGACACATTATTGTTAGAAGATATACAAAACATGACAGCTAAAGGGGAGGTTCTGAAAATGGGAGCCTTCAACATGCCAGATACAGATTGGTCAATACCAGCAGGAACATCTGCCAGAATTAGACACATGGTGGATTCTCTGCAGGGGGAGGGCCTCAAACAACTGATACAACAACCCACAAGAGACAGGGCTATCCTAGATCTAGTACTGACTAACAGGGTAGGGATCACAGATCTCCAGGTAAAAGGTCACCTGGGGGCCAGTGACCATCACATGGTATGGTTCAATTTGGCCACTACATCTAAATCATCCCATTCCAAGGCACAAATATGACACTTCAGAGGAGCTGACATTGATAAGATGGCCAACAGAGTTAAGCTAGCCCTGGCAAAAAGAAACACAGGTGAGGGGGGTACAGGCAAAGTGGACAAGCATTAAGGATGCAATACTTGAAGCAACATCCCATTGTATTAGACAGAAAAGGAAGTGCAAAAGAAGAGGGAAACCACTTTGGTTCTCAAATACAGTAGCAGAAAAGGTCAGAGCCAAAAGGCTGGCCTTCAGGAAATATAAGGGAACACAGCAGGATGAAGATAGGGAGGCATACCAAACTGCCCTAAGGGAAGCAGGGAAGGCAGTAAGGCAGGCAAAGTCCCAAACTGAGGAAACACTAGCACAAACAGTAAAAGAAGGTGACAAGACTTTCAATAGATACATTAGTGAAAGGAGAAAGTCCAGAGGGGGGGATTGCTAAGCTCAAAGGAGAAAAGGCATGTGAGGAGGAGGACCCTGTAAAAGCATCTATCCTAAATAGATACTTTTGCTCAGTATTTACTGAAGAGAAGGTAGGGCAGTGCCCACAGCTCTGCACCATTGACACAGGAGGGGGAGGGAGGTGAGCACTAGTCCCTTCACAAAAGAAAGGGTCCTACAAGAGCTCAATAAGCTCAGGGTGGAAAAGTCGATGGGACCTGATGGCATACATCCCAGGGTACTAAAGGAGCTAAGGGTGGAACTAGCAGAGCCATTATCAGAACTGTTTAGTGAGTCTCTGAGCACAGGAGAGGTCCCAGAAGACTGGAGAAGGGCTCATGTGATCCCGCTCCACAAGAATGGTAGCAGGCAGGAGGCAGGGAACTACAGACCAGTCAGTCTTACCTCAGTAGTGGGCAAAAGTATGGAGGCACTCCTTATTGAAAGGATAGTGCAACACCTGGAATCCATAGGAGCACAGGATCCAAGACAACATGGGTTAACAAAAGGAAGGTCCTGTCAAACTAATCTCATAGATTTCTTTGACTGGGTAACCAGAGTGGTGGACCAAAGGGGAGCAGTTGATGTCACCTACCTTGACTTCAGCAATGCTTTCGACACTGTTCCACATAGAAGATTGATAAATAAGCTGGGTAGGCTCAGGGTGGGTTAGAAGGTGATCAACTGGGTGGCAAACTGCTTGATGGGCAGAAAACAGAGAGTGGTGGCAAACGGTAAACAATCAAAAGAGATGCAAGTCACAAGTAGGGTACCTCAGGGATCAGTCCTGGGGACAATCCTCTTCAATATCTTCATCAGTGACATTACAGATGGACTGGAGGGTAAGGTTTGTCTGTTTGCAGATAACACCAAGATCTGTGACAGAGTAGATGATCCAGATGGGGTGGGCAGAATGAGAAGAGATCTGCATAAACTAGCAAAATGGTCAGAAGAGTGGCAACTGGGGTTTAATGCAAAGGAGTGCAAGATTATATACATAAGGAAGAGAAACCCTGAAGCCACCTATAGGCTGGGAGGGGAGTTGCTGGCAGTCATAAAGGAAGAAAGAGACTTGGGCATCATCATCACCGATGACCTGAAATCATCCAAGCAGACCATTAAAGCAGTAGATAAGGCTAGGGGAGTGTTGCGGTATATTAGTAGGGGTATCACAAGTCAGAAGAAGGAGGTAATAATCCCTCTTTACAAGACACTGGTTAAGCCCCATCTGGACTACTGCATGCAGTACTAGAGGCCACACCTTCACAAGGATATTAACCAAATTGAGGCAGTCCAGAGAAGGGCAACCAAAATGGTGCAGGGACTGCATCACAAAACATATGAGGACAGATTAACGGAGCTCAATATGTATACCCTAGAGCAAAGGAGGGAGAGAGGTGATATGATCAAACCATTCAAACACCTTAAGGGCATTAACAAGGTGAAAGAGTCTAACATGTTTCAATATAAGAAAAATAGCAGGATAAGAGGACACAGCATGAGATTAGAGGTAGGCTGATTAAGGGGTAATGTGAGGAAGTTCTTTTTCACAGAAAGAGTGACAGATGCATGGAACGGCCTACCTCAGGAAGTGGTGGATATGAATACAGTGCAGGACTTCAAACAGGCATGGGATAGGCATAAGGGAGCAATACAGATGAGTATGAATAGATATACCATTGACAGAGCAAAAGCAGATGGCACATTTTTAAGGTAGAAAAAGAAATGGGCAGACTGGATGGGTCTTGCGGTCCTTATGTACCATCAACTTCTATGTTTCTATGTTTCTATGTCCTGGTCTCAGTTTATGGCCCCAGCAGTGCTGAACCTGCTTTTTTCCATTTTTTTTTTTGCAGTTTAAAGTTTATTAACCTTTTTACCAATAATACAAACAAAGCAGACATACGTACATACAGATCGTTTACATTAGACATTTATGATTCTTAAATCTGCCTCTCCCCCTCCCTTAATCCCTACAATCCCTTTCCCTCCTCCCCCCCACCCTTATCTACTAGGACAATAAGTAAAATGACATACCATGCTAAGGTTTATCCTATCTGGGTTAACTACATGGCCCAGTAATAAGTGCATAACATATAAACCACCTTACAGTGAATAAAGAGCATAAAGGGGGTCTCTTTTTAAACCTGCTCATTGTGTTATTCAAATTAGCAATGGCTTTCTCTGTATGTAAGTTTGCCAGGATTTCTGTTAACCATTCATTATAGGAGATTTCTTGCTGGTCAAGCCAATGTCGTCACATCAAATTCTTGACGGACATGGCAATAAGTGTTATATGATACTTCCGGTTATGAATTTTAATACCAGAAAGGTCTCCCAGGAGACAAATTTCAGGAGTGAATAAATCCTTAAGACCTAAAAGGAGATCCGTAAGTTGCATAATGTTGTGCCACAGTGGGGATATTTTCGGGCGTGCCCAGAAAATATGGAATACGGTCCCTTCCTGTTGTTGACATCTAACACATAAAGTGGTGGCCTTTAAGCCCAACTTAACCAGTTTACAAGGTGTATAATAAGCATTACGTAGGATAGAGAGTTGCATTAGTCTTAATCTGTCCTGCTGATTAGCTGATGGCAGGTGTACCAAATAGTCGTCCAGTTAATATTCTGGCCTGGGAAAAAGGATTTACATAGACCAGTTGGTCCAAAGCTGTCTGGAAACTTCCAGAGGAACAATATACTATAGATTTTGGATATCGCTTTAGGGCCTCCACTAAGCACACATAATTCCTTGCGGAGTGGAATGGAGTGAACTGTCCTAGGTTTATGGCCAAAGGATCGTACTAAAGCATGTCTGAGTTGGATGACCTTGAATATATGCCTGTTGGAGATGCCAAGTTTGGTGATGATTTCCTGAATTGAAAGCCATGTGCGATTGTCATTAATAAACCCAGAGACCTCCAAGTCCTGCATTATAGGGAGCCAAGACTGGGGAATCGGTTTACCTGCTATTTTAAGGCAAAGATTACCTACTATGGGTTGATTAAGATCCTTAGTGTGATCATACCTAAGGAATCACCAAATCTACGCATGAACTTTTAAGGATGTAGAAATTGTCCAGTTTTTAAGTTTTATGGGGAGGAAACTCTCCCTGATATGTAACAATCCCTCGGGGCTTAAGCCTGATGTCCGTATTAGCGACAATTCAATTTTAAGCCAGGCTGGGGCCCTATATAAATTTACCTGGGATATCCATCGCATGTATTTATTAATATGCAATGCCCAAAAATAGAGGGTCACATTAGGAAGTCTCAAACCCCCTTTATTTTTAGGGGCCATCAAGGTATGACAGGCTATTCGAGAAGATTTGTTTGACCAAAGAAATTTGGTAAATAGGGATAGTAATTTCTTGAACCAGGATAAGGGAAGCCAGATATCGAGCATGGAAAGGGGGTATAATAAATGCAGAAACACATTCATTTTGATTAGGTTTATTCTTCCTCATAATGAAATAGAAAAGGAAGCCCACCTATTCATGTCTTGGGTGATATTGTTTGCCAAAGTGTCCAAATTTAACCTAATAATTTGCTTGGGGCTTCGAGATAATTATATGCCAAGATATCTGAGGGAATCTTGCTTCCAGTAGTGGAAATACCGTTGTTTTGCCAATATTTAATTTATAGTTGGACATTCTACCAAAAGTGGCAATGACATCCAGCATATACGGTATGGATGAACAGGGGTTGGAGAGTTGAAGGAGGAGATCATCCGCATAGGCAGAGACCTTTACTTCACAGGGATAAATGGGGATCCCTTGGATATTCAGACAGTTTTGTAATCTTCTAATTAATGGTTCGAAATACAAATTTAATAATAATGGAGAAAAAGGACATCCCTGCCTGGTACCTGAATGGAGGGTGAACTTTTCCAAGATCACACCATTTCCTGACACCCGCGCAGAAGGAGATTTATACATTGCCCGTATCCAGCTTATAAAGTCGGATGGGATGCCAAAGGCCTCCAAAACCTGGAAGAGATACTCCCAATATACCCTATTGAATGCCTTCTCGGCATCCAGGGAGACCAGAGCTGCAGGGTAGGGTGCATCCCTGGACACCAAGAAGACATGTGACAGGGTTCTTAAGTGATCAGCTGAAGACCTACCCTTCAGGAACCCAGCCAGTTCTGATCCTATCAGGGTATCCATTACCCTATCAAGCCGGCAAGCCAACAATTTGGTCAGAAATTTTATATCCTGATTTATTAATGATATAGGATGGTAATTGGATACATGATCAGGAGGCCTACCCAGTTTGGGAATCAAAACAATCATTGCTTCGAATAACAAGGGGTCCGTATCCGCGCCTGATAGGATATACTGGTGCAATGGGAGAAGCATTGGTATTAACTGAGTCTGAAATTTTTTATAAAATAAGGCCGAGTATCTATCTATCCCCGGCGTTTTGCTCACTGGCAAATCATTAATAGCTGCGGCAATTTCCGAGGCACTTATTGGAGCCAAAAGTCTATTCTCTTGTTCCAGCGAAAGCCGGGGTAAATTAGAGTCATGTAGATAAGCCTGCAATTGTTGTGTTGTTGGAGGTGAATGCATAGGGCCGTATAACTCCTTATAATAAATCGTGAATTCTTTTATAATTTCCTCTGGCTGCATTTTAAGGGAACCATCTTGCAAGGACAATATAGAGGTGACATAACGAGATGATTCCATTTGTTTAACCCTGAGTACCAATAGCCGGCCCGCCTTTTCCCCTTGATTGGTATACAAAGCCTGAGTTTTTAAAATGGAATAATCTGCCTTCTCCTGAAGCAGTTCCATGTATGCGGCTCTCAGTTTAATCAGTTCTTGCTGGACAGTTTCTGTTGAAGTGGGGGAGAGATCTTCCTCTAGAGTCTTGATTTGGGAAAGCAAGTGGGTCAATCTAGCACCAGAAGCCTTTTTCCTATATGTGGCCATGGTAATCAAAACCTCTCTGAGATGTGCCTTAAAGGCTCCCCATAACATATCAGGTCTGCCCTGAGGATCGTTGTTAGAATGATAAAAGATATCAATCTGCTCTTGTATCTGTTTGACAAGAGAAGTATCTTTTAACAATAAATCATTTAGTTTCCACCTGGAACCTCTTTTTGGGAGAGATATCATTGATATCAGACAGGAAACAATGGAGTGATCTGAAGGTGTCCCAGGTAAAATCGAGGATTCCAGTGTTCCGGGTATAAGGGAGTGAGACTGGAATATATAATCTATCCCCGATGAGAAGGAGGAGGAGTGAACTGGGGAAACAAAGGTATATTTCCTGTCTGAGGGATGTAATATCCGCCAAATATCACACATTCCGGTCTGATCAAGAAATTCTCTGAATGCCCTTTGGGCAGGAGAAAGACCCATTTTCTGTGGGCTTGACCGGTCCATGGTCTGGTCATACACTAGGTTAAAGTCACCCCTTATAATCATAGGCATGGAGAGGTATGGTTGCAAGACTTGTATTAATTGGGTAAAGAATTTGGGTGCGTCGTTATTAGGCCCATATACGCTACTTAATATTATTTCCTTATTGTAAAGTAAGCCCTGAATAAAAATATATCTTCCTCCTGGGTCCTTAATCACATTAATTGTGTTAAATGGGATTTTCCTGTGGATAAGAATCATTACCCTGCAGCTATCTGTAGTTCCCTTGGCACTGAAAAACTGACCAAACTGCAGTCTATGAAGCTGGGACACCTCAACATTCAAAAGGTGCATTTCCTGAACACAGACAATGTCTATGTTCAATAACTTTAAGTGATGTAACACCTGATATTGCTTCCTTCTCTTCCTACCCCCTCTGATATTCCATGTCACGATACGTACACTGTTAGCCATTGTGTCTAATTAATAAGACAGTGATCTCCATTTCCTGCATGGGGCGTCATAAGAAAGCCTGAAATATGGCAACCTTAGCATTGGTATTACGTTTCTAGTAAATAATATCCCTTCCCGCTCACCCCCCTTCCACCCTAAAGATGTAAAGGAGGGCCGACTTTGGGAGGATGGGGGAAGTGGTAAAAGGGTACCTGGTCAGAATTCAATCTAGTATGGACACTAACCAGAGGTGGGAGCTCATAAAGCTGGGGATAGTGGAGGCAACCAAAACCTACTGCAAAGCCCAGAGCAAGAAGGTTAGGGCTAAGGAACCGATCTGGTTGAGCAAGGAGGTCATGCAAAAGGTAAGGAGGAAAAGAGCTGCCTTTAGGAAGTACAAGAAAACAGGGAGGGGGGAGGAGAGGGAGGAGTACTTGACAGAATCGAAGGAGGTGACAAGGGCAGTAAGGGGAGCCAAAGCATCTACAGAACTCAGGCTGGCACAAGGCATTAAGAAGGGGGGAAGGACTTTTAAGTACATCAGGGAGAAAAGGAGCTGTAAGGACCACATAGTAAGGATTAGGAAGGAGGGGTTGGGGTGGAAGCAAGGTGCGATAGGCGGAAGCACTAAATGGGTACTCTGCTCAGTATTTACTAAAGAGAAGAGGGGTGACACCCAAGGTGGGAGAAATGGCGAAGCAGGGTGGGAAGTGGTGACAGATGGGAAATCATGGAGAGCAGAGTTTGAGAGGGTTTGAAGGCACTGAGGGTGGACAAGGCACCAGGCCCAGATGGCATCCACCCCAGAGTACTGAAGGAGCTGGCAGAGGTCCTTCCAGGACCTTGGCAGACCTATTTAATGCCTCACTACATTTGGGGTGTGTACCTCAGGACTGGAGGATGGTTCTCATGGTGCCCTCTACAAGAGTGGCCCCAAGGATGAACCGAAATACAGACCAGTGAGCCTCACATCCATCGTGGGTAAGCTAATGGAGACCATCCTGAAGGAGAGGCTGGTGGCCTCCCAGAGGCCAAAGGACTACAGGACAGCAGACAGCATGGCTTTACATGGCAGATCCTGCCAAACCAACCTGGTCGAGTTCTATGACTGGGCAACTAGGCAACTGGATAGGCCATGCAATGGATGTCCTATCTGGACTTCAGTAAGGCATCGACCTCAGTGCCACATGGAAGGCTGGGAAGGAAGTTAGTAGGGCACAGGGGTGGGTGCAAAGCTGGTGAGATGGGTAGGAAACTGGCTGCAGGGAAGGCAACAGAGGGTGGTGGTGGTGGGGGAGCTCTCACACCCAAGGGCAGTGACAGTGATGTTCCACAGGGCTCGGTGTTGGGACCAGTGTTGTTTGGGATATTCATTGCAGACATATCATGGGACATCAAGAGCAAGATCAGTCTGTTTGCTGATGATACCAAGGTAGGCGCGGTGGTGGATGACCTATGGGGATGGCAGGGTTGCAGGATGATCTGGCAAAGCTTGAAACCTGGTTGAGACACCTGGCAACTGGGCTTTAATGCCAAAAGTGCAAGGTGCTGCATTTTGGGATGAAGAACCAAGGAGGAGTTACCAGCTAGGGGAGTGCAGCTAACCCAGACAGAGGAGGAGGAGGATCTGGGTGTGCTCATTACAGGTCAATGAACAACTCGGCACAATGTGGAAGGCAGCTGCAAAGGCCAACAAAATGCTGGGTTGTATTGCAAGGGTATATCCTCGAGGAGGAGGAGGTGATTCTGCCACTGTATAGGTCATTAGTTAGACCACACCTGAGTACTGCGTGCAGTACTGGCGCCCTATCTGAAGAAGGACATTAAGTTACTGGAGGGTGCAGCGCAGAGCGACAAAGATGATCAAGGGGCTGGGGACTTATCATATGAGAGGAGGTTGAAGGAGTTGAACATGTACTCACTGGAGGAGAGAGAGACAGGGGTGACATGATTGAAACCTTTAAATACATGAAAGGAATAAACAAGACAAGTACAGAGGGCTGTTCAAAGTAAGGGAGGGAGGGACACCAGGGCCATGATATGAGACTGGAGCGAGGAAGGTTCAGGAGGAGATGAGAGACATTTTTACAGAGAGGGGTGGTGGCTGGGTGGAATCGCTACCTCCTGAAGTGGTATGCAGTAGAACAGTGGACTGCTTCAAACGAGGATGGGACAGGACAAGGGGGAGGGTTAATGAAGGGGAAGGGTGGAAGGGAGGGGCAGCTGCAGAATAAGGGGTGCTAGCTGCACATTCGAGCAGACTTGATAGACCTCTAGGCCTTTATCTGCTGGCAAATTTTGTATGTTCGTATGTACATAAACAAAAATTAGGTAACATACTGCTCAAAAAGCCCCAACCTTCTCTCCCTCCTGTCATTGGCACGTGGTACAGCTGGTCCTGCGTCAGTCCCTAGTATTCCCCCTTCCGCTACCCAGGAGCCTAATGAGGCAGCCTTTCAAATCCAATTTGTAAATACAAACAGTATGTAAATCCAAACCGTGTTAGATATACAGAGACAAGGTTATCACACCCATTAATATCCGCACACAACTTTTCACAATACCATCTATTTACTTGGGTGAGATTGTGCTATGAAAAGTCCTCTAGTATTGGAAGGGTACTCATTTTCAGTCTCTCCTAATATTGACCGAATGTGCCAGTCAAAAGGAGTGGTTCATGACTGAATTTCTAATGCCAGAATAACCTCCACTGTGATTTATTCATCATCCTTTCCAATATGTGCGAGTGGGGTGTGCCCTCTTGTGGAGAGATCGCATTCTGAAACTTCTTACATATCTAAACTAAAATAAGATTGATCTGATCCAAACAATTGTTACATATCATACCCTCCCAAATAATTGAACAATCATGGACAACAAAACCTGTTATCTCTACAGGTATTAGGCAAATCTACTAAAGGGGAAGCAAAAAAGAAATGAGACTACATGCTGCCCTGAATAAGCCCTCAGAAATGTCCTTAGTTTCCAGTCATTCTGAACCCCCCCCCGAGGATTTCAAAACAGAATGAATGGCCATCAAACCCACAAAGTTCTTGAGAAATGTAATAGGTCACTATAAATGCCATAAACAGTTCTATGGTGATAAACTGGCTTTCTTTTGCAGTCCCTCAACATGATCTCACAGAAGATCCAGTAATTCTCCCCGAGATCATCGCTGCTTTCATGCTCTTTCAACTCCTTCTGTAATGCCTTCAGCAAGGGTTCAACTTCATCAAAGGACATCCAGGCACCCAAAATCATTACCTGGAGGTGAGCGGGATACCCCATACAAAATTTTATTCCTGCAGCGATTAGCTTCTTTGCTGTAGGATGAAAAAGGGCTCTCCTTTGTCTCACCGCAGCAGGGAGGTCTTGGGTTATTTGGATCCTGCTTCCTTCCCAGAGCACCTGCTCTAACTCCTTGATCTTGGACAGAAGGAACTGCTTTTCTTGGAAATTAGGGAATTTAAACATCAGAGGCTGGGGTGGTTGGCTAGGGGCAGGCATCAGTCGCAGTGCTCTATAAGCCCTCTCTATTATATACGAGGCTCCAAATGGAGAGGGGCCAGCAAGCTTCTTGATCAATTTCTGGATGAATAGGATGGTATTACTACCTTCCTCTTTTTCTGGAATGCACAAAATCACCACATTATTTCTATGGCTTCTCCCCCTCTATACCTTCGACTTTTTGCTCCAACTTTTGAATGCGCTGCCAGTTATCTACCATTGCGCTATCTGTACGATCTGATTTCTTCTCCATAGAGATAAGCCATGCCTCTGTATCGGACATTCTAGTAGATAAGTCTTCCAGCGCCCCTGACATCTGCTTAATTTCAGCAATAACTGACTTTAAATCATCTCTAAGTAGTTGCAGCTCTTTTAAAAACAGCTCCAGGGTGAGGGGAGTTGCTTCCAAAGCTGAGATATGAGAGGCCGTAGTAGTAGGCTGTTTACCACCCCCAGCCATCTGGGCCTTGCTTCTTTTGCCATATTTCTCAGGGGAGACAGGCGGGGTGTGTCAGGGCAGCACGGTTCTCATTTCTGCTTCCATTTCCAACCCGGATCACCAACACGTAAATCCACACCTTAACAACTGGTTCAGAGATTGTTGGGACCTTATTTGGAAATGGTTTAATTGAAATAAAAGCCCTAAACAGCGGGGAGCTGAATCCAAGTGCTGCTACACAGTCTGCTGCATCACGTGAACCCCTTTTTTCCATTTATTATCTCAAGCTATACTGGATCTGGGGACACAGGAAGCAGTCCTTGGGGAGGGGGGATATGAATGAGGTCTTCAAAACTCTGTGTGATAGAACTGGTAGTCCTGCCAGGTTGGATGCCCCTGGCATTGAATCAACGGATGATAGACCATGATCTAGTGGACCTTTGGTGCCTGGGGCACTCTTCAGCCTGGGACTATACCTTTTTCTCCCCAAGCATTCAGTGATTAATTGTTTGATGATATTAATGATTTTATATATGATATATGTTGTTGAGATGTTTGTTTTGTGATTTTAAAGTTGTTAGGCGCCTTGCCATTTGAAAGGCGCCACACAAATAAAGTCTATTATTATTATTTATTATGTCATGGCACCAATAGCCAAATGGATCTGATTTTAACCTCATCAGCTATTGTTAAAGGGACTCTTAGCACTACTATTGAGCCTATTCTAATATTGGACCATTCCCTGTCACTTTTACTTTTCAACAGAGGTGTGCAGGTCCGGAAGCAAAGAGGTAGCAATTTAATGCCAGCCTTATGGGAGATGCAAATTTTAGTGACTGGCTGGAGTGAGAGAATATAGACTCTTTGTCTAACAATTGCTCAGGAGGCACATCCACTAAATGGGTCTGGGAGAGCTTGAAAGCTTATCTCTGGGGCAAAATGATAGCTTGTGCTAGGAAACTGAATAGGGAGAAGGAAATGGAAGTCCTGGCACACATTAGGCATCTGACTGGTCTGACGTGGGCTGTGCCATCCAGTCCGGATGCCTTAGCCATTACAGCATTGGACATGGAGAAGGCAATCTTATCCCTCCAGCTTCTAAGGAAGGTTGGCCTTAGGGAGGAATATAGTTAGTGAATGTGCACCATTTCTGCTGAACCACAGGTGGCTCTCCTAACAAATCAGCTGCCCTTTACTTTGTTTCAACTAGGCAGAAGCTTGTGTGAGGGATGCCCCCTATCCCCAGCCATTTGTTCTGGCCATTGAGCTGATGACACAGAGGCTGTGGGAACGGGATTGTAAGTTGATGGAGAGCTCTATAAGCTGAAGCTTTTCATTGATTATATATGTAACCCCCTTGTTACCCAGGGTTACTAGAATCCCAGTAAGACCTAGTAGTAGGCAGGGAAGGCAGCTTGTGAAACTCTAGTTAAATGGGTTTCACACTGTCTCACTCTGTTCTCAGTCACAGCTGAGACTTGAGAGATGACATCACCATAGAACTGTCGCAGCTGCATAAGCCACATTGGAATCTGCAGCTCAGGGAGCGAGTTTAGAACTTTGGGAGTTTTCAAAGCAGTCTTGAGTTTGTCCTAAAGCAAACAGGAAGGAAGTCATCCTGTTTTACCTTTTAAGTGGTGGAGACCAGCTTTCAGGTCTCAGTGCTCCCTCTCTCCGGGGAGAAAAGTTTCTGTGGGTTCCAGGGCAATCCCTTTGCCCACTAATGGAAGGAAGCTGCCTGGTTTTTGTCAGTCTGTTCTTGTATAACAGCAAAGAAAGTGTTACTTCGCCTGTGGGGCACCTGCAACGAAAGGGTGAGTGTTTGGCTCCATTTGAAGGGGCAAACAAATCGTTTTCTCCAGTTGGGAAATGGATGTGGACTGCTATTTGGGAGGACTATGTTACTAGGACAAACAAATAGAGCAGTCAAACAGTCTAAAGTTTTAATGGATTTCAAGTAATGCTGTAGAGGGGGTGCTTCAGGTCATCCACCGTTTAATCTACATTTTCACAGTTTAAGTTTATGTTTGTCCAGAGAAATAGCCGGGTATGGGCTGTGGGAGCTGGAGGTGGGAAAACCCCCCATCTTTAGTGACCAGGTCCACCTCTATGGATTTCTTCTGTGATTTGCTACTTGCCTCATGTGCGCCTGGCCAGTGATGAGGTGGGTACCCAGACGTGGGTCGCAACTTGAAAATCTCTCTAGGCGTCACAGACTCTAAGTGGTGTGGGGAGCCACAGGATGGGAAATATACTCCTTGTTTGATGGGAGTTCATTTGGAAGTAAGAAAACAAATCTTTCTAGGAGTCACAGACTCTAAGTGGTGTGGGGAGCCACAGTTTGGGAGTCTCCTTGTTTGATGGGAGTCTTTCCAAGTAAAGCTTGGGTTCATTCTTCAAGTGAACCATCAGTCAAGTGGCCGGCAGGGAAGCCGGGCCAGTTGGGCTCTGTATCCAAAGTGCATGCAAAGTCCGGGCTGAGTACCTGGTGGGTCCAGAGCCAGACAATGTAAAAATGTGTTCATTCTCCAATGGACCGCCTTTAGTCTCTATCTGCATATACAGTGAACGTAGCCCCTTTGGGGACCATACAATGCTTTGTCATGTTTCATCTAGTTTTGAATAAAGCCACACCGAAAAATCCCAATCCTGGTTCTGGACATTACAGTTATTGCTTCCTGTAGTTGGATTTATTTGGTGCCCCTGTGCAGAGTAGCCAAACCTAGGTCCCTTGTGCCAGGTAACCTCATCCTCCCTGAACCCAGGTCCCCACCAGGTATTGCTGCCAATGCCAACAGCATGCCACCTGTCATTTTAGTAAAAAGGTAGGGGTGAGGGGTTACAAAAATGGAGGCACCGCTTTGGATTTGTTCGGGAAGGAAGGTGCTTGGGCAAGTAGGCTAGCGTTTTGGCTATCTGTCAGTGGGTAGCCCAAAAAAGTTGAAGCAATTTCCCTAGTGTGTTGCTGTGTGCTGTGAATCTTGTGCTGCTGTTTAAAAAATGCCAACTGTTTACCAAGGAGCTGTAAAGCCAAAGAGTGTGCCCTTGTCCTGCATCATCAAAAAAGTTTACAGCGTTTTTGTCAGTTTTAAAATGAATTTCTGTGAAGGAAAGTGTGGAAGACTAGGGATAGCAACGGAGAAAATATGCCCTGGACGTTGGAAATGCTTTCTGTGCAATGCTAGAGACTGCAGAGTTAATGGCAATGTTACATGGTTGAAATGGGCTCCCGCCGTGGAGTCAGTTGGGGGAAAAAAAAAAAGTGCATTTTACAGTTTGAATTTGCCTGCTCGACGATCGCCATGAGGAGAGAAGCCCTCATGAGGAAGAAGAGGCTCATTTGCATGGTGTCGTGTGGTTGGTCAGTTTGCCATTGGTCCCGCCCCTCAGCCAGCTCTTCTGTGACTGCTTCAGTATTCGAGAGGGAGACAGAGAGTAGTACGTGTACTGGCAGTGGAGGAGTGCCGTGAGGATTCAAAGCGCTGTGAAGTAGTTCAAAAAGTGACTTTTAAGTTTAAAATTGGGCTCAACCCGCAAATCGATCGTGGAATTAGTGAATTTTGTGGTTAAAACGATGGTCGCGGAGACTGCCCGCCCGTTTGCATTCCGAGGCCTTCAAAATCTGGCTGCAGGCCGTTTTACCCCATCACAGCAAGTTGCTACAATAACAGTGAGTAAACAATTAAAAAACTGCTCAATCAGTGATTTTCAGAAATGCCATATAAAATGTGTGTGCAGCTGTATAGTCGCTTAGCAAGTATGTGTGACGTCCTGCTAGCAAGTGCAAGTCTGTAAAGCCATTGAATGTATGCATAGCAATGAAAGTAGCCTCAGTTTAAAGTTGCAGCCACAGAGAGACTGTGGGTTGTAACAAGTGCAACACTAGTAGAAGCAGGCAATCCTGAGCTGAAACCTGAAGTTTTTAAGGGACTGTAAATAAAATGAATGTTGCCAGCATGTGAAAAGTCCAAGGAAAATCCTGTAAATGTGTGAAAAGCCAGATCAGAGCAAGTTGTGCAGTTTGAGTAAAAGTTATCAGTAGCTGATGTAAATCGGGTTCGCAGTGGCTTGACCCAGAGTCTAAATGTTGATGCACAGGAGTGCTGCCGCCGACATTACAGGGTGGGGTAGTAAAGTAAACACAGCAGCAGAGGAGCCATTTTAAAGCTACAGAGTGTGTTCATTTAAAGTGGGACTTTCAGTTACAGTGAACTCTTGTTTATTTTTCTGCAGTTATGGCCTCAGGACCAGCTCGTTACCCAGATCATGCCCGGGTTGCAGTAACAGCAGCAGTAAATAGACAGAGATATTGAAAAGTGGTGCTATGGAGGGCAACTCCCTCCTGATGTGGCAATTCCTAATTATCCAGTGCGGTATGCCAGATGTGCTTGAGTGCTGGAAGGGATGTCTTTATGATTCCTCACTGTGCTGGATGTCTACAAAAATATGGCTTGTATTAAGCGCCTCCAATTTGTTTGGCTCCCACATGGACAAAAATTCAGGAATCTGCAGTTGGCAGCACACAGCATCAGGCAGAGCCTGTGGAGGAAGGTCTCTCGGGGGAATGTGGCACAAAGCTAGAGGGTGCAGAATTAGAGACTGAATCTGAAATTGAAGTTTTGGATGCTGGATCTCAGAAAGAAAGTTCAGATACAGCATCAATAGACCCCTGGGTGGGGGGGCCTAGCCCAAGTCTCGCAGGTGAAGATGAGATGCGGGAAGCCTTTGAATGGGAGGTGTCAACCTCCGCACCTAGTGATGAATGGATAGTCTCGGGGGTGAGAATGACTGCTCACTCCTAGGATCAGATCCTCAGTGAAGAGGAAGATGAGGGGGAACCTATGTGGCCTTGTGAGAAAGGAACGGGTACACAGCCTCAAGATCTTGCCTCGGAGGAATGTGTTCAAGAAGGTAGTGATGCCACTGCCCTGGCTTTACAAGAAGAAGTAGTCAGGGATCCGTTTTTAATTTCTTTGAGGATGCGAAGCTGGCAGAACCAGGACTGGCCACCCCCAAGCCAGGCCAGCGGTCTCAGATTGACCAAAGCAAGTAAAGAGGAGAGACTGGTTCGTAGAAAGGCCAATGAAATCTATGGTATGACCTTTCCTACCTTTCCTCGGAGAGTCTAGGAGGAGATTGAGGACTGCAGGAAATCCTGGATCTGGGATGAAGCAGTGAAATATGTGCATCCTGGGGCCAACCAGCATGTAAAAAATAGACTGTTCCATGAAAAGTATATACAGTGGAAGAGAGGCAGGACACTGTTTATGGACAGAGTGAGAATAGTGGATGGAGAAGGACGTGAAGTCTCCCACTGTGTGAGTTATGTTCACCCAGATGGGGTAATAATTCAAGCCCCTGACCCCTGGTACTATTGGCCTCAGTGCAAGGAGCTCCCAGTAATTAAGCCCGTGCCTACAAAATGGAGAGCCGAGCAGTGGTAGTCCATACTGCCACATCAGACTGTGAAATGCCCTTACTGATCCGCCAATATGAATAACCAAGGACTCAGGTGCTCCACATTCATCAGTCTACAGTGTACTGTCTTGTTCAGCAACCATCTACTGGCCCACCAGATGACTTCAGATCCAGAGAGGACACCAGCCCAGCTGTTTCCTGTTCATCGCCTGGTAATCGGATGACGTCGGACCAGCTGTTTTTCTTTTTGTTCCTGTTCTAAGGTTCTTTCTCCAGAGATGATATCAGCTCAGCTGTTTCCAGATGTGCCCTCCTGTGTGCCCTGAAGATGTCTGCCCAGCTGTATCAGAAGAAATGCTGCCAGGAGAGTCTTAAGTCAGGGACAAGGTTGGTGCCGTTCAGTATACTTCAAGAGGCTGGTAAGTCCGAAAACCCTTTTTCTATCTTTATGACATTGCAGTACACACCCTACACTACAGACTTCAAAAATGTGTGAACTGTCCACAAAGACTCTCCCCTTTGGGATTTTGGCCTTCTAGAACTGTGCTTCATGGGGCTCCAGCCCAGGAGAGACTCTTTATTGAACTAGCCTTCAGGCCTTGTGGTCACTAGTTGGGACTTTTAGGGCACTCCATCCCCCAAAATGTGTATTGTAAATAATGTCATTACTGTACTCTAATGTAAATACTGTTTTTTCTACCTTTTTTCTAAAAAAATTATTTTTGGGATTGTTCAGTGTTTTTTTTTCTGTATGGTAGGGGTTGTTGTTGTTTAGATAGACTGTGCATGCAGATTAAGAGTGTGTTTTGTTTTTGTCTTTTTCCTACAGGTGTTCCTGGGAAGACAGAAGAGAAGACAAGAAGAGGAGGAGGGGCTCATCGGAGTTCCTCGTCAGTGCTTTATTGTGTAGAATTTAAAGTGCTGTGTTGTAGTTGCAGGTTGCCCAAGGTCGGGGAGGTCCCTGGGTTTTGTTTTTGTTTGGGATGTTATGTTAGAGGCAGATAGGTTTTTCCTAGAGGGTTAGGGGGATAGACAGGCTGTGGTCCTCAGTGGCCATAGGGACTGCAGTACTGATCTATCAGGGCTATGCTCTGGATGGTTCTACCAGAGCCACTAGGTGTCCATAGTAAGTGGATAGAGTAGAGGCTGATATGTCAGCTATAGGCCTCTAGGCCCTTAGTGTTGCCTACCTGTGCTTGCACATGGTAGGAGGGGGCCTGATCACCCCCCTCCGCAGGTAGCACATAGGGTGGGATGGCCTAAGGCCGGGTGCATAATGACTGGGGACAGTCATTTTCCTGGTCAAGGGCGAGTGTAACCCTCTTGTTACCCGGGGTTACTAGAATCCCAGTAAGACCTAGTGGTAGGCAGGGAAGGCAGCTTGTGAAACTCTAGTTAAATGGGTTTCACACTGTCTCACTCTGTTCTCAGTCACAGCTGAGACTTGAGAGATGACATCACCATAGAACTGTCGCGAGCTGCATAAGCCACATTGGAATCTGCAGCTCAGGGAGTGAGTTTAGAACTTTGGGAGTTTTCAAAGCAGTCTTGAGTTTGTCCTAAAGCAAACAGGAAGGAAGTCATCCTGTTTTACCTTTTTAAGTGGTGGAGACGCGTTTCAGGTCTCAGTGCCCCCTCCCTCCGGGGGAGAAAAGTTCTCTGTGGGTCCCAGGGGCAATCCCCTTTGCCCACTATGGAAGGAAGCTGCCTGGTTTTTGTCAGTCTGTTCTTGTATAACAGCAAAGAAAGTGTTACTTCGCCTGTGGGGCACCTGCAACGAAAGGGCGAGTGTTTGGCTCCATTTGAAGGGGCAAACAAATTGTTTTCTTCAGTTGGGAAATGGATGTGGCCTGCTATTTGGGAGGACTATGTTACTAGGACAAACAAATAGAGCAGTCAAACAGTCTAAAGTTTTAATGGATTTCAAGTAATGCTGTAGAGGGGGTGCTTCAGGTCATCCACCGTTCAATCTACATTTTCATAGTTTAAGTTTATGTTTGTCCAGAGAAATGGCCGGGTATGGGCTGTGGGAGCTGGAGGTGGGAAAAAAAAAACATCTTTAGTGACCAGGTCCACCTCTATGGATTTCTTCTGTGATTTGCTACTTGCCTCATGCGCCTGGCCAGTGATTAGGTGGGTACCCAGACGTGGGTCGCAACTTGAAAATCTCTCTAGGAGTCGCAGACTCTAAGTGGTGTGGGGAGCCACAGTTTGGGAGTCTCCTTGTTTGATGGGAGTCTTTCCAAGTAAAGTTTGGGTTCATTCTTCAAGTGGACCATCAGTCAAGTGGCTGGCAGGGGAGCCGGGCCAGTCAGGCTGTGTATCCAAAGCGCATGCAAAGTCCGGGCTGAGTGCCTGGTGGGTCCAGAGCCAGACAATGTAAAAATGTGTTCATTCTCCAATGGACTGCCTTTAGTCTCTATCTGCATATACAGTGAACGTAGCCCCTTGGGGGACCATACAATGCTTTGTCATGTTTCATCTAGTTTTGAATAAAGCCACACTGAAAAATCCCACTCCTGGTTCTGGACATTACAGTTATTGCTTCCTGTAGTTGGATTTATTTGGGTGCCCCTGTGCAGAGTAGCTAAACCTAGGTCCCTTGTGCCAGGTAACCTCATCCTCCCCGAACCCAGGTCCCCACCAGGTATTGCTGCCAACACCAACAGCATGCCACCTGTCATTTTAGTAAAAAGGCAGGGGTGAGGGGTTACATATATTACTCACTACTTGTAATCCTACCTCTTCCATATAGGGCCTGGTATCCCTGTGAGCCATCATTCTGAGTTATCTTGATTCAAAAATAACTGGGGAAAGATCAAAGTTTTACCCTCAACTCTAACTGATCAGAATAATGTTGTAAGGCACAGATTTAATTCACATAGGTAGTATACAAAGTATTTAGGTGTTTTGATCTGACCAACATACAAGGATTGGCCTATGTTAAAATTTCACCCCTTGGTTAAACAAGCATTTGTCAATGCCGGATGTTTGCTTGCTGGTATTAGCACTGGGAATGCAGGAGTTAGACAGATGCAGAGAAGGAATGGCTATGAAGTAGTAAACTTCACACCAACCCCACCTCCACCCTGCAGAGACAAACAGGCATTGGGGTATGTACAGGGTGGGACGTTATGGTTAGAAACCCTAACGCCCTAGGCGTTTGTTGGTATTTGTACTACAAATTTTCAACATGGCCTTTTTGTAACCCCCACCTCATGAAAGCATTTGGGACCTCTTCTCATGAACAGTGGCATTGTGATTTTGTGAATGCGTCCCGAACTTTGAGTTCCCACAGTGACCGTGCCATTGTGCGCCAGATGTACGAAAACAGAGATGGGGCAGGATGTAAAGAATGACAGCTGTACCATTCATAGGGAGGTATGAAAAGATGGCAATGTTGAAAATCTGTAGTGAAAATATTAAAAATACTCGAACCTCAGAGCATACGTGAAAACTGCACAACGCATGCGTGTAACAGTCATTTAGTGGAATTATTTCACCAAATGTTCAACATAGGCATTTTGTGACCTCTGCTCATGAACACTGTCAGTATGATTTTCTTAATCTGTCCCAAATACTGATTTCCTACAGCAACTGTGCTATTCTGCGCCATACGTGTAAACGCATATTTTGGGCAGGATGTGAAAAATGACAGCTGTACGATTCATAAGGAGGTTTGAAAAAATGCCAATGTTGAAAATCTGGAGTGAAAATAGTAGAAATTTGCCAAGTTATGAGGGTGCGTGGAAACTGCACAATGCATGGTTGTAATACAATCATTTTATGGACGTTTGTCACCAAATTTTCAACATAGGCATTTTAGAACCTCTGCTCGTGAACAGAGTCACTGTGATTTTACATACAAACATGCATACGAACATACGAATCTGCCAGCAGAACAGACCAATCAGTCTGCCTGAGTGTGCAGCTAGCACCCTAGATTGCAGCTGCCCCAGCCTCCCCCCCCAGTTCCTCCCCTGCTGGTCCCATCCCCTGCCCCCTAACTCTTCCTCTTGCTTTATTCCACTCCTTCTTAAAGCTATTGACTGTTCTACATGTTGCCACCACCTCTGGCAGTGCATTCCAACTAGACACCACCCACTCAGTGAAGTAGTGCCTCCTCATTTTCCTCTTGAAACACCCTCTTAGAACCTTAGTCCTTGCTCCTTCGTCTCTCTTCCACTCCTCAGTTTAAACACCCCCTCAATGCTAGGTTAATTTACCCTTTCAGGTATTTAAATGATTTAATCATATCCCCCATCCCTCCTGTCCTCCAGTGTGTACATGCTCAGCTCTTTCAGCCTAACTTCACATGCCTTTCCTTCCATCCCCTTTAACATTTGCTGCTGCACATTTTCATGCTATTGGCCTCCCTGTCTTCAATACCTGACTTGACCCACTTTCTCACCGCCCCTTTTTAAAGCAGTCCCACCCACAGGATCACACATTTGCTCTCAACCTTTTCTCCAGCCACTCCATCTAACTCCTCTCAATTACTGCTCTACCTGCCTTATTGTTAGGGACCTCACCCTAATTCGACTATATACCCTTTCAACTATAAACCAGCTAGCAGTTAAGCAGGCCAGCAACACTAAACAAACTACCATGGGGTGCAACCACCTACTACTACACCTCACTACCTCTTTTGGCATTGCTGGTACCATATACGAATTCAAACCCCTACTTCCCCTCTCTGAATCCTTACTGGGTGCAAGCTGGAAGAAAAGCATACACATGGCCACTATCACTTCCGGTAATGATAGGCTCTTTATCCTCCCGCACCTCCCATACACAGTTATCGCCAAGCCAACCTCCCAAACCGTAACCTTAATGGTTAGCTTTCCCCCTAATTTAACAGGCACATAGACACCTCCCCCACCTGAAGCGCAGGTGACGGAAGACACGAGGGAAGATAAACATCACCCTATCTGCCAGAAAGGTTATCTTTATGCTACTCTCTGGAAATGCTCATGTAAACCCTGGACCAACAACCCTGAGGAGCAGGAGGGTCTATACAGTGAACGGCCTAAAGATAGCATCGCTAAACATCTGCAGCTTAACTACAAAATTCGACCAGCTTCAGGCTTGGTTGACCATTCACGCCCCAGACATACTCTGCCTAACTGAAACCTGGCTGTCAGGTAGGATCAAAGATGGTGAGGTGGCCATCGAAGGATTCCAAGCATTTCGACTTGATAGAATAAGCAGGAAAGGCGGCGGCTGCCTCCTATATGCTAGAAACTCACTGAGTTGCTCCGTCCTCCCCATCTCCAAAGTTGTGGAGGATTATGAGCCACTAGTGGTAAAAATACAAGTCGGCCTAAAAGGCAATACCCTTACCATTGCCACAACCTACCTGCCCTCCAAAAAAGCCAAGGAAGGCCTTCCTCTGGTTATAGAAGAAATTAGAGCACTCAGAAAGGGCTCAGAACTCATCTTGATGGGTAACTTTAATATTAACTGGTTATGTAAGGAGACGACACCCTCCAGAGACCTGATCACCTCCCACAGTCTCATGCAACTCGTAACTCACCCCACCAGGCAGAACTACAAGGCTGGTATCAGCACCCTCATTTACTGGGTCTTAGCTAGCTCACCAACTCGATTCTCAAAACTTGGGGTTCTCCTGGACGTGCTAAGTGACCACTCCCCAATCTCCTTTATACAGACCACTAAACTTGCCAAAAGGCCACCCCGCCTCATTGAGAGCAGGGTTCTGCAGAAAGGCAAACTTGGATCCCTCAAATTGGCCCTGTCTGCCTACAACTGGTTCCCCATCAACAAGGCACCTACACTGGACCAGGCCCTTAGTTTTTTCACTGAGGGCTTCAATTCTATCTATGCACCACGCACAAAATAGAAAATTCGGGGGGAGGTTAATGGCTGGATTGATGGCAAGCTCCTCTCCCTCCTAAAGAAGAGGGACTGCCTCTGGGAAAAAGCCTTAAACTCAGGCAGCAAGCATGACCTACAGTGCTACAAAATGGCTAGAAATCAGTGCACCAAACTTATCAGGCTCTCAAAAGCCAATTTCCATAAGACCCAGCTTAACAACGCATGGGGAGATGGAAAGAGGTTTTGGGACAACATCAAGAACATCCTTGGTAAAGATCAAAAGCAGCACCCTAGGATACTCAACATTAATAACTCATCCTCCTCAGATCTGCTAGCCATTGCTGATGCCTTTAACCAGGCCTTCACAGACCTGTCCTCAGTGCTGCCTCCAGACTACCTTCTGCCTGTGGAGGACCAAGGTTGCACTAACCTGCTCATAACTAACCACCCAGCCTTCTACTTTAAGAAGGTGATGGTGAAGGAGGCCCTAACGATGGTCAGGAAAGTCCTAGGCAAAACCAGATTGGGGAGTGACAGACTAGACATGAAGTTACTATCTCACCCTTGATGTTCTTATCATGCCCATAACAATGCTATTTAATAAATCCTTGGCCCTAGCTCAATTTCTGGAGGTATGGAAGCAAGCCCTGGTAACTCCAGTGCATAAGAATGGTGACAAGGCACTGGTGTCAAACTACAGGCCAGTATCTATCCTCTCCCCACTATCCAAAGCTTTGGAAATAATTGTGGCAAGGCAACTCACAGAATACCTCAATACTGTAAGCACAATCTGCTCTGCCCAAACCAACATGGTTTCAGTCAAAAACACAGTACCACCACGGTACTGCTGGAATACACTGACTATGCGCACAAGGCCCTGGATGAAGGCAAATTGGTGGGGTCCATCTTCACTGACCTCACCAAAGCCTTCAACACCATCAACCACCTTCTACTAGTACTCCAGCTCCAAAGATTGGGTGTGGCACCTAATGCCATGAATTGGTTCAATGACTACCTAACACACAGGAGCCAGCGAGTCAAAAATCGGGCAGACGTTATCCAGCTCCATAGATGTACTCCTAGGAGTCCCTCAAGGATCAATTCTAGGGCCCCTGCTTTTCAGTCTTTTTGTAAATGACCTACCCACATCCTGTGACACCAAACTTATTCTGTATGCGGACGATGCCGTGCTGCTGAGCAGTAGCACCTCTCAGCTTGCCCTACAAACAAAACTATAGAACTCTTTCAATAAACTCGAGGACTGGTTCAGTAGGCAAAAGCTGCTACTAAATTACAAGAAAACCAAGGCCATGCTACAATCCAGCCCCTGCAACAAACACAAGCATGCTCCCCTCGTAATCACCAATAAGGCTGGTGAGCAGATTGAGCAGGTGCACTTGTTCAAGTACCTTGGAGTCACCACTGATGACTCTCTCACTTATGCACACCACATAGACTCCCTTGTCAAAGTGGTAAACACAAAGATCAGGGTCCTCTATAGGTATAAGAAATCCCTCACCCCGGAAGCACTCCGAATCTCAGTCTCCAGCTCCATACTCTCCATGATAGACTACGGGCTGGTGGTCTATGGAGCTGCTACTGATACAGTGCTCAAAAGGGTCCAAACTGCACTTAATAAGGCATGCTGCCTCACCCTGTGTGCAGATCACTACACTCATACTTGCACCCTGTATGAGCGTACAAACTGGCTTAACCTAAAAGACAGGATCAAATACCAAACATGCCTCCTGGGAAAGAAGGCACTCCTCAGAAAAAAAACACCCTGTATAGGAAACCTGCTCGAGGCTTCTCTCTCAACACACATCACCAGACAGAGGAAGAATGGAGCACTGTCCATACCATTCTGCTGAACCTCCCTAGGCAGCGCACTTTCTCCTATCGGGCTCAACTCTGGATAAATGAACACCAACTGAAATTACAAACAAACAACAGCCTGTCTCAATTCAAAGCAGGCCTCAAACAGCACCTAATGACTATCTCAAAATGCACCTGTTTCTCAGGCCCCACTTGATAGACAGGCCTACCCCCAAGGTAGCACCCAGCAGGGCTACCTAGAGAACTCTGCCTCCATTCCAGCCTAGCCAAGGTCTTAAGTAAGCTATCAGTCCTCTTTAAACACACTTGGTACTGCCCCTTCCAACCCCCTCCACACACACACCATACTCTACAAAGCCCTCTGGAGCTGCCCCCCATTACAGCACCCCCTCTTTCACTACCCCCCCCACCTCTCACTCTCTGCGGTAGGTTCAAACCCAATCCCCCTTGTTTCACTGTCACCCAGCCTCTCGCCATCTGGGATAGTGTTAAACCCTATGCAGTTACTCTGCCATAGTCTAGCAACGGAACTGGAGGTTTGAAGGGGTGTGCTACCTAGGGCAACCATATGGAAATAGCTTAGTATTCGATTACAACTGCTCTGTTTTGTCTCCTATTTGTCTAATTGTCATGTAATCGCTCTTTATTGCCGAATGATCAGGCCTCTGTAACCACTGAATGTGTGTATTGTCTTATTGTCCACCCTGACGTAGAACCTTTGTAAAAGAGCTCACGCTCAAAGGTCTTTCCGAAATACTAATTAAATTAAAAAAAAACATTTTTATTACCCTCCTTTGCACTGCCTCCAATAACTTTACATCTCTCTCCTCAGGTATGGCCTTCAGTATTGCAGACAGTACTGTAGGTGTGGTGTGACCAATGATCTGTAGAGCAGGAGGATCACATCCCTGTGCCTGGATGAGAACCCCCTTGCAATGCACCCCAGCATCCTGTTTGTCTTCGCTGCTGCTCTCCTGCACTGGGCCAAGTAGTTCATGCTCCCAGTTGCCAACACCCCTATGTCCTTCTCCTCCTCTGTGATCTCCAACCTCACCCCCAACCAATAGTCCCTCTTCTGGTTCTTAGCCCCGAAATGCATCACCTTACACTTCTTTGCATTGAATCCTAGCTGTCACTCCACCGACCATGTCTCTAGTTTTGTTACGTCCCCCTGCAGTTTTTCCCATCCATCCATCCTCTTTGTCCATCACCACCCCCAATTTAGTATCATCTGCGAACAGACTAACCCTGCACCCCACTCCATGTGCTATATTGGAGATAAAGAGCCCAAACAGCACTGGGCCCGGCACTGACTCCTTTGGCACTCCGCTTGTCACTGCTCTGGATGCCAAGAGCTACCCCACCACCACCCTCTGCACCCTCCCCTGTAACCAGTCCTCTATGCATTTAGTCAGCTTTTTTCCCACTCCCACTGGAATCAGCTTCTCCCCAGTCTCCCATGAGACACTGTATCCAAGGCATTACTGAAATCCAAGTACAGGACATGTACCACATGGCCCCTGTCCAATTCCCTTGTCACCCAGTCATAATACTCTTTTAAGTTGCTTTGACAAGACCTCCCTGAGACAAACCTGCTTTGCCGCCCATCTTGGAGGCCATTACTCTCTAGGAATGCCACCAGCTTCTCCTTCAGTATCGCCTTTATAAGCTTACCCACTATGGATGTGCGACTGACCGGCCGATAATTTCCTGGCTCCTCCCTGGGCCCACTCTTGTGTATGGGCACCACATGGGTGACCCTCCAGTCCCTGTGTACACACACCCCATTTCCAGGGAGGCATTGAACAGATCTGCCAGTGGCTCAGCCAACAGCTCCGCCATCTCCCTCAGCACCCTGGGGTGGATGCCATCAGGACCTGGTGCCTTGTCTACCCATACTGCACTCAGCCCCTCTAGCACCCTACTCCCTGTGATCACTTTGTCGGTCACCTCCTCCCCTCCTTTCCCCACCCCCCAGCCCATGCTGGTAGTGGACCATGCCTCTCCTTAGTGAAAACAGAGCAGAAGTACTCATTTAGAATTTCTGCTTGCTCCTCCCCCTTTTCCACCCAATTCCCTCCCCACTTTATCTTCACAATATGTTCCTTGCATTTCCTCTTTTCCCAGACATACCTAAAAAAGTCCTTTTCCCCTCCCTTCATGCCCTGTTCTAACCTTAATTCCCTGGAGGACTTAGTTTTTTTCACCCTCCTGGTCACCTCCCTTGACCAACTCCCATAAGTCTCCTTATCCTCTCCCTTCCCTGTTCTCCTGTACTGCCGGTATGCAGCCCTCTTTGCCCTCACCCCTTGCAGCACTGCCTTGTTCAGCCAGCATGGTTTCTTGCCTCTGCTCTTCTTACTCCTGGCCCTGGTGCAGGCTACTGTGGCATCTGTTAACCCAGTCTTTATGACTACTCACTTTTGCTCTGCATCCATCCCTGGCCTTATATCCTGGAGTCTCCCTTGCAGTATTGCTCCCATCCTCCCAAAGTCCACCCTACTAAAGTCCACCACCTTGGTGCCTGTGCCTCCTGTCTCCCTGCCCAGTGCAAGAATGAGCCACACTGTTTTGTGGTCGCTACCCACTAGTGGGTCCTCCACCCTTACCTCCCTCACCACCTCCCCATTTGCCAGTACTACATCCAGAGTGCTACCAAACCTTGTAGGCCCACTTACCAATTGTGTCAGAAGGCCATCCTAGAATGCATCAAGGAGCACCTGCTCCCTGATACTGCTAGTGGCCGGGGTGCTCCAGTCAACCCCTGGTAAGTTAAAATCACCCACTATCACCACACTCCCCCTTCTACACACCCTCCTTATCTGCTCTGGGAACTCCCCATCCAGTTTCCAGGATTGGGCTAATGGTATGCACACCACTCCCAGCCTCAGTTTTCTGCCCTTGGAGTCCAGGAGATGCACCCAATGCACCTCTGTCCTCTCCTCTTCTCTTCTCCCTCGTCCCTTATGCATTTGATCCCTTCTCTCACATAGAGTGCAAACCCCCAGTCCCTACTGTATATTCTGTATCCCAGGATTGCCAAGTCACAATCATGGTACTCTGTGACCCAAGTCTCTGTCAATGCAGCAATGTCCACCTTCTCTTCTGAAAGGAGCACCCGAAGTGCTGCAATTTTGTTCCCCAGGCTTCTTGCATTGAGAAAGACCACCTTCCACCCATACCCCTCATTCTCCTCACTCTTCTCTTTGGCCTGTGTCCCTCCTCCAGGTAATCCGCACCCTTTCTCCTTCTTATACTTACCAGGTGGTGGTGCCTTCTGTATTACACTCACACCACTCTGCTTGCCCCCTCCCAAGGTTACTAAGCCTCCGCCTTTACCTATATCTAGGGGGGTGAACTCACTAGGCTCTCCCTGTCTGGACCTTTTTACCAACCTCAGTCTTTTGGTCACCCCCCCAGTACTTTAAATCCACCTTAGTAGAGATATACCCCTCTAATCCAGTCTTTAATACTCCCCTCCCCTCCCTACTCAAGTGTAGCCTGTCTCCTGGGTACAAGTCACGATTCCCCCAGTTCCTACCCAAGTTAGTCACTAACCCATAAATTCTGGTGTGGCACCAATCTCTCAGCCAGTCATTGAACTCCTTGATCCTACCCTTCCTCCCCGTGCTTGCACATGGCACCAGAAGTACCTCTGAGAATGCCACGACTCTCGCCCCTCACACTGCCTTCCCAACTCCTTGAAACTCCCCCTCACTACTTCCACAGTCTCCCCTGCCAAGTCATTTCTACCCACATGCAACACTAAATGAGGTTTCTTCCTCCCCCTTGCTGCACACTTGAACAGTGCTTGCCCTGCCCCTCCTACAGTCAACCCAGGGATAGCTTCAACCCAAATATGGCTGTGCCTTCCCCCCTTCCACCCCATCTCACCCCTTTCAGTATAGAATTCCCCAGGACAAGTACCCCACCGTCCCTTGCCCACTTTTCCTTGAAGTCGACCACCTTAGTTTGGAGGGGCATTATCAGCTCTACCAATCAGAGATTTCCTGTAAGAAGGAAGAATTCCTGTCCAAGGAGATCTCTGTTGCTCAGAATCGACCGGCTCAGATTTTCAGAACTGTGGACAGGTTGTGCAACCCAGCCTGTCTTCAGCTTCGTCTAGCTTTTTCACAAAAGGAGTGTGATGAGGTCACTCAATTCTTTGGGAATAAGGTAGCTGACATCAGATCTGAGATCCACCTGGCACAGTCTATGAGGGATGCTGTTGGTCGGCACTTGGTCATGGTTCCCCGAGCCTCCTGGAGTTCCTTTGACCTGCTGAAGTTCAAGGATGTTATGTGGATTGTCCAAGGGATACACCCTACATGCAGTAGTTTAGATCTGGGTCCAATCTTCCTGATTTGGGGTTGTGTTGAAGTCGTGGGCCCATTTCTGGCTCAAATAATCTGGTGCTCCTTAGAATTGAGTGATTTCCCAAGCTCCCTAAAGGAGGGGGTGGTGACTCCCCTTTTGAAGAAAGCTACTTTGGACCCAGATATTTTTGCCAGCTACAGACCTAGCTCTAACCTTCCCTTTATTGGGAAGGTTGTTGAGAAGGTAGTGGCAAACCAGCTGGAGGACCATTTGACCATCCATAATATCTATGAACCTCTCCAGTCTGGTTTTCGTAAGACGCATAGTACTGAGATCGCTCTGGTTCGGGTGCTCAGTGATCTCTTGATGGTGAGAGACTGGAGAAACTGTTCTAGCTTGGTTCTCCTTGATCTCTTCTCAGCGTTTGACACTGTAGACCATGGGGTTTTGCTCGAGTGCCTGAAGACCATCTGTGGACTGTCTGGTACAGTGCTTTGGTGGTTTTCATCTTTCCTGTCTGGAAGAATGCAAAGAGTTGTGTCGGGGATTTTTTCCTCTGACCCTTTCTCTCTGCCTTGCTGGGTACCCCAGGGCTCAGTGCTTTCCCCCTTGTTGTTTGCAGTGTACATGCTACCCGTCAGAGACATTGTAAGATGGTATGGACTGAGGTTTCATTGCTATGCTGATGATACCCAGCTCTACCTGTCATTCACTCCCGACCAGGTTAGTGCTCTCTCTGTATTTAATTTCTGCCTCACTGAAATCCATGATTGGATGAGTTCGAGCTGGTTAAAGTTGAATGCAGGTAAGACCGAGGTTATGGTTGTGGACCTGGGTTGCAGGATAGAGGGGTTGGGATCTGGTCTGCCCTCTGGTTTATTTCGGGGGGGTGACCAGATCCTTACCTCTGAATGGGTTCGTAACCTGGGAGTGGTACTTGACGACAGGCTGACCCTTCGGTATCAGGTGCCATGAAGTCTGCATTTTACCATCTTAGGAACATTGCCAGTGTGAAACACCTTGTTCCATCCAGCGATTTACCTGTGTTGGTCCATGCTTTCTTGACCTCTTGCCTTGACTACTGCAACTCCCTATACCTGACGCTTCCTGGTGTTGATATCTGCCACCTGCAGCTAGTGCAGAACGCTGCTGCTCGGTTGTTGACAGCGGTGCCGAGAAGGACACATATTACCCTGATCTTGCGCAAGCTGCTGATACAGTGGCAGATCACCTTTAAAGTAGGTCTTTTGACCTACAAAGCCCTGCATGGACTTGGCCCCGAATACTTAAAAGAGCTTCTGATTCCCTACAGCCCTGTACGACAGCTCTGTTCGGCTGGCGAGGGGTTGCTGGAGGTTCCGAGGGTTATCTTAAAATCTTCTGGGGCTCGGGCATTTATGTTTATAGCCCCAACCCTCTGGAATTCTCTGCCCTGTCAGCTTCAGAATTGCATGAACGTGGAGAGTTTCAAGTGGGAACTTAAGACCTATTTATGAAGTCAAGCTTTTATGGGTTGATGTGTTATGATGTTCTGATTTTATATATATTTATTTATTCTTGTGATTTTATTGTTCATTTGTACAGCACCCTGGTGTCTGAAAGGCACTTAATGAATAAAGTTTTATTATTATTATTCTAATGCCCCTTCCACCACCCTAGTATTCATTCTTCCCTGCCCCTTACTCCACCAGCTGCACCCTCTGTGACTTCTGTATCTGCACCCCCTACTTCTGTCTCACCCCTTTTCTCTGCCTTATTCCTCCCATCCTCTTGAACTCCTTCCCAGCCTGACTACTTCCTACTGGGCTTCACATGTCGACCTCCCCTCCTCCCCTGCTGATTTCCAACCCCTCTCCTATCCCCGTTGTTGTCGATTTAGGGCCCCCATTCCCTTCAACCCCAGTAGTGATGCCCCTCCTATCCTTCCCCCTTCCCATAGCCTTCTCTCCTCCAGCAACCCCTCTTTCCTTCCTTACTATCCCCCCTTCTACCCTTTTGTCCTCACTATCTCTTTCCCTACCTGTTGCCATCCCTCTCATGCCCAGCTTGTCCCCCAGTATGTTCCTGCTCCCCTCTCTCTCCCATGCAGAGGCTCAAATCTATTCCTAGTCAGACCCTCCTACATCTCTTCCCCTATCAGTTCCCCTCTACTTGTTCCCTCCTTGCCCCCGGTCCCTCCTACTTGCAGCCATCTGCTCTCTCCCTGGTACTCCTTGTGGTCTCTTCCTCCCCCATCAGGAGGCTCCCCCTCACCTCAGGCACCTCTCCCTTCTCCTCTCTTTTCTGCTAGTGCCTCTGATACTGGGGTCAGTTTCAGTCCCTAGTTGTTCTTCCCCGTCCCCTCCATTAACATCACCTATTCCCCCCAGCCAGAATGTCTACCATACTCATCTACCCTGCCACTTAGACTCCTCCCTAGCCTCCACAGTTCCTTCCTCAAACTAGCCAGTTGTATATAGACCATACACCACCCCCATCCTCCATGCCTAGTCCAGGATCATGGTGGACCCACACCCTGTACACCCCATCATCCTTCCAATGATGCCCACCCTATTGACATGTGGCACCTGCCCCATTTTGTCTCCCATCTTATGTTACAGGCTTTTACTCCCAGTTTGTGTACCCTACAACTGTTAGGCCCCTATTCACTCAAATTCCTGTTCCCCCCACACTAGTCCCCCTTCTGCCCCCTTGTCGACTGGGTTAATTCAGTCTCAAATCTCATCTGTTAGATACTGTATTACTATAGCAATCCTACAGCCTCCTCGTCCATTTTTCACCCCTCAGCTACCATACTTTTTGTTCTTGGTTCTCATATAGTTTCACTTAGCCCAGTTAGAAATCCTATTGCACTCCAAGTATTACTCAACTCAGTTAGAGAAATAAACAGAACAAATAAATATGTATTATTGCAGCAATCATAACCATATAGCTCAGTACTTAGGTCAGTTAGAGAAATAAACATAACAACTTAATCTGTATTATTACAGCAATCTTAACGTATCCAGTCATTGCTTTGTCTCCACCCAGAGACCCTGCTGTAATATAGGACCACACAGGACCCTGTGCGGTATGGTTGGCAACTCTAAAGTCCTGACAGAGCTCCGTTGAGCTTGCTCACTCCCCCTCTCTCACTGGCTAGTTCTGTTTCTCCCTGCGCTGCAGGCTGCCCTTTTGTACTGGGCTCCTGCCTGCATTGGTGCCTTATTCTGCCCACAAAGAAATCCACAGCAGTCCTAACAGAGCTCTGTTGAGCTCGCTCACTCCCCCTCTCTCACTCGGTCATTCTTAATCTGTCTCAAACACCGATTTCCCACAGTGACCGCGCTATTCTATGTCGGAACTGCACAAACACATTTCGGTCAGGATGTGAAAAATGACAGTGGTACTGTTCATAAAGAGATGTGAAAAAATGCCAATGTTGAAAATCTGGCATGAAAATATTACAAATTTGCAAATGTTACAAGGGCGTGTGTAAACTGTGCAACACACACTTGTAACACAGTCATTTTATGGACTTTCATCACCAAATTTTCAACATAGGCATTTTAGCACCTCTGCTCATGATCAGTGTCACAGTCATTTTCTTAATCTGTTCCGATCACTGATTTCCCACATCAACCATACTATTCTGCGCAGGAAGTGTGAAAACACATTTTGGCAAGGATGTGTAAAATGACAGCTGTACTGCTCATAAGGAGGTGTGGGAAAATTCCAATGTTGAAAATCTGAAGTGAAAATATTACAAATTCGCGAAGTTATGAGCGTGCGTGGAAACTGCGCAACACACACTCGTAAAACAGTCATTTTTGGGATTGTTTTCACCAAATTTGCAAAATAGGTTTTTTGAGAGCCCACCTCATGAACAGTAGCACTGTCATTTCATTAATCAGTCCCAAAAGGTGATTCCATGCAGTGCCCGCAAAATCACCTTTCAGGACCGGATAACGCCATGACAGTGATTGAATTCATGAGGAGGGGTCCCAATAACCCCATGCTGAAAACGTGATGCCAAAATTCCCAAAAATGTCTAGGATATGCACCAAAATTGAAAAAACCTTATTCATGCCATTATACAGCTTACTGGTATTTCTTCAGTTCGCGGTCGACTTTGAAGAGTGCAGACGTGTTCCTGGTCCACCGAAGATCGTTGCACTGGGTTCCAGAGGTAAGTATGAGGTGACGGGAGTGTGGAGAGGTAGAGTACACAGAGGGGAGCGTGAGTTTGGAGGGAGGTGCACCGGAAGACTTCAAGGGACCATTTTCTCATTTTTCAGGTAAAAAAAACAAATGGATAACTTGGGTTGGTTTTCCTTTTTTGTAGGTGTGTTTAGTACACTGGGGTGGGCTCCCAGTGTACCACCTGCATTTGTAGGAGGGGGACCGAAGTTGAAGGGGATTGGGCCCCTCACTGGCACAGAAACAGGTGTGGAGTGTATCATGCAGAGGGGGATTGGGCACCTTCCCTGCACACAGCAGAATTCAGGGGGTGGGGACATGATGCCAATGAGGAGTTGGCTCCCCTGTTGGCAAACTGAACTGGGAAGGGGGGACTGAAGCCAATGGGGATTGGGCCCCCCCGTCAGCAAAGAAAGACTGTTGGGGGGTGCATGATGCTGAGGGGGACTGGGCACCCCTTCAACACACAACAGATATTTAGGGGTGGGAACATATTGCTGACTGGGAGTGGGCTTCCCATCAGCAAATTAAGTGGGTCGGGGGCATGCCGATAAAAGGATTTGGCACCCCCGTCGGCTCTGAGGTGGCCATGTAGAGCCACCATATTCCTGGTACTGTTACACCAGGCAAGGTACCGCCCTGCAATGATGGGTCGCTCCCTCATTGCAGCAGAGTTGCTGATGCTGCAATGATGAGGTGGCCAGTCATTGCAGCTGCCAAATGGTTTCAAGTTGGTGGCACTTCTGCAGAACCACTGTCATCAGGACACTGGGCCTGCATTTGGTGCACACCACCAAGCCCACAAATGCAGTGCTGGTGTAACCTCCCCTCACTGGCCCCCCCTTGTTTCTCTGTCAAAAGGGTTGCTCCTCTCACATCTATGTGCCACCGAGAGGGGTGGGGTAGTCACTACAAATTACTCTTGCAACAGAACTGTGGACCCATTACTTCTACTACCGAACCTGCCATTCTTAGACAGGCAACCCAAATGTGGCAACTACCTGGCTCACACCTGGGGGGACCATTTAGCAAGGCCAACAACCTGGGCCCTTGGGAGAAGACATTTGCTCAGCATTATACTAGGTTTGTACTTCTGGTCAGAGGCACCCAATTAAATCTGGACACTGGAAGCAATAACTGAAATGTCCAAACCAGGAATGAGATTCTAGAGTGTGGCCTTTATTCACATGACACAGAGAATAACAAAGCAAAGGTGGACCCCCTACACTCACTGGTAATGCAGATTACAGATGTATAGAGCACATTTCCTCTCAAACGAAACCCTCAGGTTCTGAACTTAAATCATGGGAGGATGGGGTGGTACCTGAGGACTGGAGAAGGGCAGATGTGATTCCCCTTCACAAAAGTGGGAGCAAGGCAGAAGCAGGAAACTACAGACCTGTAAGTTTGACCTCAGTGGTAGGGAAAATGATGGAATTATTTCTGAAAGAAAGAAAGAATTGTTGAGTACCTAGAGGCCAGCGGGGCACAGGACCCAAAGCAGCATGGATTTACAGCAGGAAGGTCATGTCAGATGAATCTAATTGATTTCTTTGACTGGGTGACCAAAGTAATAGACCAGGGAGGGGCTGTGGATATGGCCTACCTAGGCTTTAGCAAGGCATTTGACACAGTCCTGCACAAAACACTAATAATCAAGTTAGCCAGCCTGGGAGTGGGTTCCAGGGTGGTAGCCTGGATAGCAAACTAGCTGCACAACAGGACACAGAAGGTAATAGTGAATGGAACACATTCCAAAGAAAGGGGGGTTACTAGTGGAGTATCTCAGGGCTCAGTACTGGGTCCAGTCCTCTTTAACATCTTTATAGGTGACATTGCAGAGGGTCTGGAAGGAAAGGTATGCCTCTTTGCAGATGACACAAAGATCTGTAACAGAATTGATACACAAGGGGGGTAGAAAGGATGAGAAGGGACTTGACAAGGTTGGAGGAATGGTCAGACATATGGCAACTTAGATTCAATGCAAAGAAGTGCAAAGTAATGCACCTGGGAAACAAAAACCCAGGAGAAGAGTACACAATAGCAGGAAAGATACTAACAACAACAAAAATGGAAAGGGACCTGGGGGTAGTCATATCAGATGACCTAAAGGTGGGTAAGCAATGTGAGAAGTCAGTAAGGAGAGCCAGGGGGATACTGGGATGCATAGGACAGGGCATCACAAGTAGGAAAAGGGAAGTGGTTATCCCTCTGTACAGACAGTTGGTGAGACCCCATCTGGAATACTGTGTGCAGTTTTGGAGACCCCATCTACACAAGGACATAGACAGGATGGAAGCAGTCCAGAGGAGGGCAACTAAAATGGTGCAAGGTCTGCATCAGAAACCATATGAAGATAGATTGAGAGAATTTAATATATATACCCTTGATGAAAGGAGGGATGGGGGACATGATAGAAACTTTTAAGTACCTCAAGGGAATCAACAAAGTCCAGAGGGTAGCATCTTTCAGAAAAAGAGATGTGTAAGAACAAGGGGGCACAATTTAAAGGTAGAGGGTGGACAGCTCAGGGGTAATGTGAGGAAATTTTTTTTCACGGAGAGAGTGGTGGATGCATGGAACTGCCTTCCTGGGGAGGTTGTTGGGTCTAAAACAGTGGGGGAATTCAAACATGCATGGGACAAACATAAGGCAATTGTAGTTGGGGGGGTTACAGGAAGTAGGCTGTTGGTTAACTAGAATCTGTAGCTTATCCAATAGGAAGGGAAATGGTCAGACTGGGTGGGCCAAGTGGTCCTTATTTGCTGTCAAAGTCTATGTTTCTATGTAAGTGGCTATGTATTTAACTTAGACCCCCACTGTTGCAGATGCTTCTAAGCCATACACAAATTAAAAGTTCTGTACTTGGCAAGTCTTCCTTTGACCCCACAGTAGGCAGACACTTTTACTCTGAACTCTGTCTCAGTGAACATTGTCTCAATTTCAGAGCAGAATTCACCATGGTATGCAGGTGCCCCAGGGCTTCTTCCCACAAATGTCTCAGGTACTCACAAACAATTCAATTCTCAGGCAGCTTCTCCCTGTCCAGGCTGACACAGGGGATTGCCCCTGAATTCCTGAAATTCCCCCCATTCTTCCAGGATGGGGCACTGGAACATCACTAGGAATGGTCTCTATCACTTTACTCTGGTCTCTTCTGTGTTCCTCTCTAGGGTGAGAACATACAACCCTCTTGTCTGAAATAGCTGTATATCAGAGCTAGGCTCTGAGGGGCTGCCAACTGCTTTCGCACTGAAGCTGTGGAACTCCCTGCCAGCCTGCACTCGCACCTCCCCATCACATCCCCACTTCAGAACCTTCCCTATGGGGCTTCCTGAAATCAGCCGCCACGTGTCTCTGTGCCTAAATTGCTTCTCCTGGTACCTACCTCTGGGTGGCCTGTCCGTGGCTAAAACCAGCACTTTGCCCCACTGGACTTGCCTGTGTCTCCTGTCATACCCTGATGGGTGCTCTATTACCCTGTAGTGACTGGTTCTGGATGGTAATCTACCTGATTCTCCTCTTACCCCCTGTTCTGACTTATTCTGCTGCATTGTACCTTGGTATTCTTCAAGATCATTGGAAGTCTACCGTCACCTATTTTTTTTCCTGGACTCAACTGGATGTCAACTTACGTAGTTATCCATGTTACCCCACAGTTGATTTCCACTCATTGTGCTCGGTCAAATGCAATCTATGTACCTCAACAATTGTACCTTACTCGAATGTCTCTAAAGTGCCTTAATCTATGTACCCTATTCGTATGATTTATCATGTTGCCTGAACCTAATGTATGTTAACCCTGTCTATACCTGTATGCCTGATGTTCATGTATTGTTCCATTGTAACCGTCCCGGGTCGCGCCTGAAAATAGGCACTTGGCTGTCTAGTGCACTCACCCGGTAAACAAAAGCAAATAAATAAATTGCAGCACACCTCTTGCTCCCTAGACTGCTATCTGAAGACTCTCCTGAATTCCCCAATGTTCTACAGCTAATGCCTGCAGCTAGCATTCCATTGTGGCTTATGCTGCTGTGAGAATTCTATGGTGACATCATCACTCCAGCTCAGCTGAAACTGAGAACAGAGTGAGACAGTGTGAAACCCATTTAACTGGTATCCCACAAGCTGCCTATCCCTGCCTGCCACTGGATCTAAGTGGGAGTCTAGTAATCCCTGGGAACAAGGGGGGTTACACTGGCACTGGCCACCACACTGCCGCACCTCCACAACCCACTTCTCTCCTAAGCTGCCACATAATGTTTCTTGTGCATGCCTGCAACCAAACATAAAAACTTAAGGAAGACATAGATTATGGAAGCACTTTCACCTCTCTGTTGGGGAAAGTATTGATTGATTGATTTAAAAGTTTTACCAGGAAGGCATACTGAGCAGAGTACTGCTCAATTCCAGATGTGTCCTGGAAGTACAGCTACTGCTAATGATGGTCCTTCCGACAATATTATATCTGATAAGATACTTACCTTTACAGTTTCTGTGCTCCATTTGGAAGCTGCTGTCCACATTGGCAAGTACATTTTTGAGGGAAGAGGGCAGGGCAAAATTATCTTGGGTCCAAAGGGGAGATTTAGATTGCCCTTTTTCGAGGGTTATTATTTTGCAGCTGGCCTTTGCCATACCTGGCAGTGGCTTTACACACAGCAAATTAAGGATGTAGTTTGGTGGGTGGGATTGGAGAAACAGTTGGTAGGGGATCACCTACAGAACTGATACTTTGTGATACAGTGAAGAAAGCACAGAGTTCACCTACTCAGCAGTATGCCCTGCATGTGTGGAGTGGATTTTGGAAAGTGCTGGGCAAGACATGGGATATTCTTTTTAGCCTATGGCCACTTTTTAGATACATACATGAACTGAGAAATACCAAAGTAGGAATAGTAAGACTGAAATAGGGAGGAGGGGTGTGTGTGGAAGAGGACCACCAAAAAGGGGACATGTTGAACACATACCTCTGTTCAGTATCTAGGGAGAAGGGAATAGATAGCGGGCCAATAATGAAAGACAAGGGCATTAAGGGAAGGGAGGTGGACCCTAGTCCATCTACAGTGGAAAGAGTCCTAAGGGAATTATCATGGTTAAAAGTAGACAAGGCAATGGGAACAGACAGGGTGCACCCCAAGTTAAACAGTGAGCTCAAAGAGGAGTTGGCTGCACCTCTAACAGCCATGTTCAACCTGTCACTAGAAATGGTAGAGATCCCAGTGGACTAGAGGAGGGCTGATATTGTCCCACTCCACAAAAATGGAAACAAAGAGGCAACTGGAAATGAAAGGCCTGTCACGCCAACTTCAGTAGTTGGCAAAGTAATAGAACCAGTACTGAAGGAAAGGACTGGGGAATATCTTGTTTCCAATGGTTTTCAGGATACAAAGCAGCATGGATTCACTAGGGGAGATCTTGCCAGACAAACCTGATTGAGTTTCTTGACTGGGTAACCAAGGAAGTGGATCAGGGAGGAGCAGTTGACATAGCCTACCTCGACTTCAGTGAGGCCTTTGACATTGTTCCACATAGAAGACTGGTGAGCAAGCAGAAAAGCCTGGGAGTAGGTCAAAAAATAGTAAGACAGGTAGAGAGCTGGCTGGACAATTGGAGTTAGAGGGTGATGGTAAATGGCAAAGTGACTAGTGGGGTGTCACAAGGGTCAGTACTAGGTCCAGTCCTCTTCAATGTCTTCATAAATGACATTGCAGAAAGACTGGGGAAGGTATGCCTGTTCCTAGATGACAAAAAAATTTGCAACAAAGTAGACATACCGGAAGGGGTGTGTGGAAAGAATGGCAGATGATTTAAAAAAGATGGAAGAATGGTCACGGGTTTGGCAGCTGGGCTTCAATGCAAAAAAGTACAAAATCATGCACTTGGGGCAACACATCAACTGGGAGAAGAAGTACTAGCAGTCACAAAATAGGAAAGGAACTTAATTAGTTACTTAGTTGGAAAGAGATGGAAGAGATCAGAGACCCATCAAGTCTGCCTCCCACTCCTAGTGGGGAATTAGTGTTTTCATGTTTGAGATCTTAGATAATTATCTAATTCACATTTAAATAGATAAAATGATGTGATATAAAATTGGATAGCTTTGCCAATAGGAAAGGGGAGGTAGTGCATTTAGAAGTGATCTACAGGCCACCATTGCAACTGGACTCAGAAGATGAGATTATAATAGAGGAGATATTGAAATGGCTAATAAAAGTGAGGTGCTGTTGATGGGGGGATCTAACTTTACCCGACGTGAGTCGGGAAACATCCTCAGCAAAATTAGGGAGAAGCAAAACTATAGCGGATAGTCTGCAGGCAGCCCTCCTCAGGCAGCTGGCAAGGAAACCCAACAGGGAGGGGTCATTGCTGGAATTAGTACTGACAAATGGTGACAGGATGGGAGAAGTTGATGTGGGGGAACACCTTGGTTTGTGTCACCACAGTACTATCTGATTCACATTACAGACACCAGCTGAGATTGTTCAATCCAAGGTGAAGTACTAGATTTCAGAAAGGTAGATTTTTACAAAATGGGGGTGTATGTGCTGGAGGTGATGGGGGAAACAGAAAGGGGGTGGAGGAGGGGCCATAATTGAAGCGACGGAACTCTATGTCAGGAGGGTGAATAAGACCAGGAGGTACAGGAAGCTTCTTTGGTTCAGCAGGGAGGTGGCGCACAGGGTTAGGGTGAAGAGGAGGGCATTTAGGAGGTTCAAGACAACACAGAATGGGGAGGACTGGTAAACCTACCAGAGGAGGCAAAAGGAGGAGGAGGGCAGAGAGGTGCAGAGAGATGCAGAGGTCGAAGGCCAGGGTAGAAGAAGACATTGCCAAATCAGTCAAAACTAGTGACAAAACTTTTTTTTAGGTATGTCAGTGAGAGGAGGAATACTGGAAGGGGGATAATCAGACTTAAAAACAATGAGGGGGTTTTGCTGGAGGAGTATTCAATGACTATTTTTGCTCAGTATTCCTGGTGGGGGGGAGAGAGTTTAGGGCCAGTAGTACTGAGGTTGGGGCAGGGATTGGGGTTGATACGAGCCCACTTAAGGAGAGTGCAATCTTCAGAGAACTGGAGTGACTGAGGGTGGATAAAGCCATAGGGCCGGATGGGGTGCACCCTACAGTGTTGAGGAAACTTAAGGATATTCTGGCAGCTCCATTGGCAGTTCTCATTAGCAGGTCCCTGGAGACAGAGGAAGTCCCAGAAGATTGGAAGAGGGTGGACATGGTCCCTCTTCACAAAGGGGGGGATAGGGAGGAGGTGGACAACTATAGGCCTGTGAATCTAACCTCCATAGTGGGTAAAATTATGGAGAAGTGACTTAAGGGCAGGATTCTAAACTACTTAGAAGAAAATTATCTTCTGGTTTAACCAAGGGGAGGTCCTGTCAAATGAACTGAACAGAGTTTTTTGATTGGTTCACTAGGGAACTGGATCATGGGGTTTGATGGACATTGCATATCATGATTTCTGGAAGGTGTTTGATTCAGTTCCACATGGGGGCTACTTTATACATTGGGTGGTCTGTAACTGGGAAGGAGGGTGGCAGGGTGGGTGCGCAACTGGCTAAGAGGTGGAAGCTAGAGGGGGTAGTGGTAAATGGGATCATCTCAGGAGATGGAATAGTCACCAGTGGGATTCCCCAGGGGTTGGTGCTGGGACTACTGCTTTTTAACATATTCGTGACAGACATAACCGAGGGACTAAAGGGAAGGGAAGGGTGTGTCTCTTTGTGGATGATATAAAAGTCTGTAATAGGGTGGATAGCCAAGAGGAGGTAGAGAATATGCACACAGACTTGAGGGTGCTAGAGGTTTGGTCTAGGGAATGGAGACTAGCCTTTAACATACAAAAGTGCAAAATCCTGCACATTGGGCCCTATGCTCGAAAGCACGGAGCTCCTCCACACCACGTGAGGCATGGAGACACTCCACACCCATTGCACCCCTGCTCAGGATACACTAAGGGGAGCGCACAGCTCCCATGCACCCAATCCCCCACCGGCATGGACCGCAATGTGCAGGGGGTGGACGGGGGTATGTCAGCACTATGCAGCATGCACAAAGCCATGTACTGCTGTGCATCAGGGTGCATAGGGGCAGCCAGTATGCCAGCTAAACCCTGCCACAAGTCCTCCATGTGCCCTGCCCCCACACATACCAGATAAGGGAACAGCCTCGAGGCAGGTGGGCATTACCCACAGAGCGCACCAGCTCTGTCCCTGTACCCCAGAGGTTGAGCCCCCCACATATACGGTGCCTCCCCATCCCCTGCTGATGCACACCCACCCCAGGGCAGCACCACCATGCCCATGCTGCCCATGGCACGACACTGTACTAGCAAGGCACACACCAACCTCCAGGCTGCACCTGTCAGAACAATGGCTTATAATATCACTTTTTATAATAATGCACTTAGAGTCACCTCAGGCCTTACCCAAAAATTATTTTCATAAATTACCAAAAATAATAACAGTTCACATATGATATTATTCTGTGATCTCCAGATTCAAAAATGATGGTAAAAAACACTGTTGCCACACTTTGGATTATATAAGAGATAAATATATATTTTATTCACATATGTACAAGTCCTAAATATTCATAATTAGTATAAATATCAAGTATAATAAAAATAATGTAAACATAAACTGTAAGGTGAACAAAACAACAGGTTTTAGAAAACCAAGTAAATCAAAACAAATAAACCAAATGTCAACAAATAAGCAATGCAAATGAATAAGCAGTATTCGACGTAATAAATGATGTACTATTTCTTCAGCATACTTATAAATATCATGATCTTTTTACTATTTATTTATTTTTTATTTATTTCAATCTAGGATTAGAAAATACCTTTGAGCACAGTGGAGCTCATTTACAAAGGTTCCACATCAATAATGGGGAGGGAGTTACAAAACAGACAGAGTATAAAGCACAATAACATGTACAGATAATACCAAATACAGCAAACAGTAGAACAGCACAATAACATGTACAGATAATACCAAATACAGCAAACAGTAGGACAGCACAATACATAGTAAACATAGGTGATTGCAATTAGATACATAGTTGGCATTCTAGGACTTTATAGGTAAAAACATGGGTGGGTAATCCCATTTGGAAATGGTAAGGGAAGGGTGAGTCACAGTATGAAGAGTAGCAGCAGGACAGAGAAAAAGAAGAGGGGATGCAGACAGGTGGCATTGTCAAGCATGTTGAGTGATGCAGGAAGGGGTAGAATGGGTTGGAGCGGGGGCAGGCACAGGAGGAGAAGGTGACAGGAGGGAGGGGATGGTGAGGTATTGGGGAGAGAGGAAAAAAGGGAGGAGGAGGAGGAAGAAAGGTGTGGAAAAGAGTCAGTCAGGGGTCATAGTGGGTGAGTTAGTGGGACAGAGTAAGAGGGTCAGGATGTGACAGGTGGGGGGGAGGGTGAGAGAGGCGATTGAGCAGGGGAGGAAGGATGCAGCCAGGGGTCTTGGTCAAGGAGGCTGGGGAATGCAGGTTGCCAGATGAGGTGCCAGTTGCATGACTAATTAAAACAGGTACACTCACTTTCTTTAGAGATGTGCAGATGCAGGAGACGCTTGAACTGGGTAAGCTGAGGTATGCTAGTCAGTTCACAGCTCAGGCCATTCATCCAGTTAGGAGCTTTGTAAGGGAAGGATCACTGGCATTGGGTGGTCTGAACCCTAGGAATGTGAAAGAGTTCAGAAACAGAGGACAGGGTGTGACATGACTTCTGAGGCTTTGATAGAAGACTGTTGATGCCCATTGGCAGAGCACCAAGCAACACTTGCTTGGCAAGTACACATGAGTGATACTTGATGCGGTCTTGTAGTTTGAGCCCCCCGGTTAGGGCAAATAGATCACAAGTGTGGGTGAGGTAGCTGGCACCAGTGATAAGCAGGGACCCTGGTTTTCCATTTTTAACGGTAACACCGGTAACAATCACGGAATCCTGCTTGGTTTGCAGATTTTGAATTCTTGTACCGGTGCCTCACGGAAATTGCATGTCACTGCACAGAATCTCTAAGATTTCAACATCTTTTTACATTTTTTTTTATTTTCTCTTTCTATGTCCCCATCTCACAGCATCAGTCTCCACTTTTCAGAGATGCCTAGGCTGGGTATCCCCTAGTTTAACCCCCAGCTAATGCTCAGGAGCTCCTGTGGTACTGCCCCTATCCTGCCTGGATTGTACCCCCCCCAGGTGGAAAGGTAGGGGACCCCAGGACCCATCCACGCTCCCTTAGTGTGTGTCAGGCAGCTCAGTGGGTCCCTCATGGAGCCTGGTTATGAAGTATGGGGCACCTGGTCCCTTCTGTCAGTGGCCAATAGTGGGGTGATTGTTCCTGGTTTTCTGGCCTTGTCTCCAAGGGCACGGGACTACAGGAGATCCAAGAGGTAGGTCACATAGAGACATGCCACTGCTCCAGATCCTGGCTAGGGTTTTCCCCTCCTGATCATTCCGCAGCACCATTACATCACCACCCGTGATCACATAGGTGGTGGTAAAGCAGCAGGACCTGTAGCTCACCCTCCCGGAGGAGAGCAGTCCCCAAGCTGCTCGATCCTACTCCCTGGCCAGACCTCCAGCAACTCGAGTTTGCTTCTGACCCTGGGTCGCTGGCATTGCAAGCAATGAGTGCTACTGCCCAGCCAAGCAGGCGGACCCAGACTTCAGCATCTTAAAATGAATGCTGCTGTGCTTTGCATTCTTTCTGCTTTGCTGCATATAGAGTCAGTAAGAAATCACCCACACTGCTTTGTTGTAATCAGCCATTCAGTTTAGCCACCCATGCCTAGTGGTTAGAGTAACAAGCAGTGAATGAACTGGGTACATCCAGCAGACCTGGGTTTGATTTCCACAACCTCCACTTGCATACTGTGTGACTCCAAGCAAGTCACTTAACCTCCCCAGTGCTTCTAGGTCACTCCTGAAAACTGACAGTTCTGCCTAGTGGGCCTTACCTGCTTTACAAAGAATATAACAAAAATACCAATATATGTTTACTACATCATAGAATAGTAGTCAGGGTACCATGTAATTTACCTGAGTTTTACTTGGGCTGCAATGATTTTGTATAGGTAAATATAATTGTTCAAATACATTTTATGTTTTATAAGCTTGTTTTAGATTTTAGTCAGGTTTTTATTGTATTCTTTTCATATAAGCATCTAGGTTGTAGATTGCTAAATGCAGGATCACTGTTACCAACCTAAGCTCATTCAAGTTTACAATCAGTAGGGCCATCCCAAATCCTCAGTTGTTTGAATGAAAACTAGTCTGAATGAAAGTATGTTCACAAGAAGAAACTGCCTTACTACTATGAAAATACTTCACTGTTAGCACCCATTTAGGTGAATTGGATAATTTGCACTTTTCTCCCACCTGCTGTTTCAGTCTCTGTGACAACAAAAGTTTTCTGATAGACTGCTTCAACAAAAAGCAAATGTTAAGTATTTGAGTGTACTTATGTTTGGCCAGTGGATTTTGAAAGCACAATCAATGACATACAGAAGGTAAGACCCCAAGAGGCTGCATGATGCTGGTGGGCAGAGTGGTGCTCAATTCACATCTGAACAAAGACATGAAAACTGGGAGACACCCTTTCCATGGACACCAAGTTAAAAAAGCATCCACATGTCTGGGAGATGCATAAATTCATTTGAATGTCCTCCACTGATCACTTATGGATTTTTAGGTGAAGACACTGTATTTCAAAAGCAAATTCAAGTAGTTTTTTTGCTCCTCCTACCCCTGGCCATTCACTCCTTCAGGCTCGCTAAGGCCCTCACCACCGCAGCTGAGTCCCAACCACCATCCACTGCTCCTTACTGCTGTGCTATGATGTAACCCAAAGTAACCCTTCATTGAGTGGGACTCTACCCCTGTGGGAGGCTACCAGGGGAGGAGAATTGCCCAAGAGCTTCCTGTGTATCCTGGGCATGGTTGAGGTCAGAACAGACACATGTCTGGGGCTTCCGCTTATGGAGGGACCAACAGCTGTCCTTCGTTTGGTCACAGGTGTTTTCCCATTTTCTTGGGAGTGTGACAAGCCACATGATGTCAAGGCACAAGCCGACGTCCATCACGCTCCCTCCTGCAGTGAGGGCTGACATGTTGTCATGCCTCTGGCCTCCATCAGGGGCCAGCAAATGCTGAGCTGTGAATCCACCTTCCCTCCCAGGAGAAGGTGAGTGGTCATTGGACACTCAAACCTTCACCCACCAGCTGGCCCTCCAACCCCCAAGTCTGTTCTCTAAACCTGGTCAGCGGTGTCACAGGCAGAAATCCAATTCAGGCAGTTAAATTATAGATAGGAAAAACAAAGGTAGTCCACCTTAGCGGTGATGGTTCCAATTAATTCACATCTGAGTTCTACAAGCAAAGAGACCAAGTCATTTGTAACTTGTGCATGTTGGTGTGGGTATTGAAGAAAGGGGATCATATGCTGTCACTACTGCCATCACCCGAAGGATGTGGACCGCATTGTTGCTACTGTCATTACACCAAAGGTGGGGGCTGTAGTGTTCTGCCATCACCACTGATGGATGGGGAATAGTACTGCTGCCATCACACCTAAGGGATAGGGCTGCAGTGCTGCTGTTTCTGTAACATGTGAGGGAGGGAGGTCATAATGCTATTGTTTCTGTCACACCTGAGGGAGGGAGGGAGGTCATACTGCTGTTGCTGCTGCCATCACACAAGAGGAATGTGGGCTGTAGTGCTGTTGGTGCTGCTATTGCACCTGAGGGATGGGACCGTAGTGCTGCTTCCATCACACCTTATGGATGGAGGCTATAGTGTTGCTGCTGCCATCACATCTTGTATCTAAAATAACTTTAAATTGGTACAAGGATGGAAGGATGTGTAATAGTGGAGGTCAAAATTGCTAAAAGCATGTTAACAGAGTTAAAAATTGTTAAATAAAGTACACAAAACTAAACACCGGTAAAACTGGATTTTGGCTTAGTAGACACCGGTGACAATACCGTTTTTTACAATGCGCAAAATGGAATATGCCTTTTCTCAATCCCGGTTAACCAGTGTCCCTGGTGATAAGTCTATCAGCTTTGTTTAGAGCAGTATTTAGTCTTTTGAGAAATGTGGCTGTGGCAGCTCCATATATAATCAAGCCATAGTCAATAACAGCTAGTACCGAGCTGTGGATTGCAAGTTTAAGTGCTTCTGGGGTCAGACTTCATCTGTGTCTGTAGGGCAGTCCTAGTTTAGCATTTACATTCTCAGCAACAATATCAATGTGTAGCCTCATAGGTAAGGTGGCAGTCCAGGGTTACCCAAGGTATTTGAAGTGATGGATTTGTTCAATGGGGCTCCTTGGTTATTTTTAACTGCAAGGGCATGTGACTTGTGTATGGTGAGTGGATGAGAACTGCATAAGTTTTGTTTTCTGTAGTTTAGAACTAGCTTGTGGGATTGGAGCAATTTTTTCAACGTCAAGGAACCCATGTTGTAGGTGGGATCTGGGTGACTTGCAAAGATGACAGCATCATCTGTGTAAAGGAAGGTCCTTAAATGACAGGCCTTTGGAAGGTTGTTTAGGAAGATACTAAACAGAAGGGGTCCCAGGATGGACCCTTGGGGTATGCCTGATCTAACAGAGCACAGTTCCAAGATGGAATTTGAAATCTTCACCCTCTGTGACCTGTTGGCAAGGTAGCTGTTGAACCATTTTAGTGCGCTAGGTGAGAGACCAGTCTTTGCAAGTTGGTCAAGGAAGAGTTTGTGATTCACGGTGTCAAAGGCTTTTGTAAGGTCTATGAACACTGCTTCTACCAGACTGCTATTGTCGATGGACTGTTGAATGAAGCAAGTGAATTCTAGAAGAGCTGTAGTTGTGCTATGCTTTTTCCTAAAGCTGTGAAGCTGTGTGCATTGCAGGGAGTACTTATTAAGATAGTCCTCAAGCTGGTTGGTTACTATGTGTTCCAGAACCTTTGACAGTGGAGGGAGGATGGATATTGGTCTGTAGTTGCTAGGTTCCGTGCGATCACCTGATTTGTGCACTGGCATGATCAGTGTGGATTTCCAGATTTCTGGGAACTGGGACAGAGTGAGGGATAGGTTGAGTATTTTAGTTATAGGCAGGAGAACCTCTTCTAGGGTAAGTGCGATAAGTTTGAGGTCCAGCGAGTCCCCACTGTGTCTGGTTTTCCCCAGAACTTTGGATAGCAGTTTCCTGACCTGGGCGGCAGAGACCTGTTTGAAGTAGACCAGAGGGTGAGTAGGCTTCTCTGCATCTGAGCACCGGGCAGACGATGGGGGAGCATCTTCAAAGAAGTCTTTAGGGAGGATCTCTGATAGATTAGTGAAGGCAGCATTAAAAGTATCTGCAATTGAGAGAGGGTCGGTAATGGGATTGCCTTCAAGATTTAATGTAGTCAGAGAGACCTTCTGTTCTTTGCCCGTGATGTCTTTTATGTTTGCCCAGAATTTCCTGCTGTCACCCAAGGAGTTCGACAGAAGCTCTTTATGGTGGTTTTGTTTTGCATGATAAATCGCCCTTGTACAGGCATTTCTGGCTGCTTTGTATGCCTGAGGTCATGCTGCCTCCTGTTAACAGCAATAAGCACAGATAGTCCGTTGTTTCATTTTGGTAACGAGTTCTGGTGAGATCCAGGAGTTAATAGGTCCACAGACCTTCATCTTTCTAAATGGTGCATGAGTGTCGCAGGCCGTATTGGAAACCTTGATGAAGTGATCAAGAACAACATTGATGTCACTGATAGAGTCCAGGAGGGACCAGTCATGGGATTAGAGTTGGCACTTTAGTAGATCTAGGTGTCCATGCCTTAATATTCAGTTGTAGATGGTTTGGAGTGGGGGAAGCTGAATTTATTTGACCAGCTACACATGATAGGGGAGTGGTGAACTCTAACATTAGAGTGGTAATCAGGGTGACTTGATATGATCCAGTCAATGGTGGTGCTAGTACCTGTTTTATAGTTTATCCTGGTGGGTGAGCTGATGAGCTGAGTGAGGTATAAGGATGCTAAGGAGTCCTTTATAGCTCCATTTGCTGATGACAGCCAGTTTATATTAAAGTCCCCCATTATTACTGTCTCAGCAAGGTGCTTTTCCTCCTGATGATGGTTCAGAATACTGTGCAGGCAGGGGGTTGGTTCCTAAGGCGGTATATAGACAGAGAATACAGTGAGGATTTCATTGTGTGCAACCCGGAGCAGTTGTACAGCTAGTGCCTGTACAGGGTATCCAAAGTCCAACTGAGGTAATGCCAGCCCGCTAATGCTATTTTTTAAGTAAATTGAGCAGCTCCCACCACACTTAGAGGATCTATCAAGTCAAGAGATCGTATATTCTGGCAATGCAGCTGCTTCATCCGGCACTTTGGGTGACAGCCAGGTTTTAGAGATGGACTGTACATCTGGGTTGTTCATGGTCACCCAGACTTTGAGGGTGTCAATTTTGTTGAGGAGACTACAGATGTTGATAATGGCCAGGGTAATGGAACTCTGTTTGGGGGCCCATTGATGAGGGTTCTTAGGTCCAGGGTTTGGGTGAATGTTTCCTGATAGCATCAGTAGCAAGAAGGCTAGGCTCTAAAGGTACAGTCTTTGAAGTTTGGTTGAGTGTTTGATGCAACTTCTGTAGCGGAGGTATTTTTTTCCTTTTTATTTACTTGACTCGAGGATGAGGTAGAGAGCCAGGCAAATGTGGTGGCAGGTATGCTTATTAATGCTCTGCCACCTACAGTGCTGAGTCTGTGAAAAGAAGGGGGACCAAAGTCCGCAGTTTAGAGTGAAGAAATTTCCTGTTGTGCAGCCAATAGTGTAGTAAGGGCTGCTAGCCATATATTTGTTTGTCAGCTGATTGATACCTGGTGATTAAGTCAAAGGCCAAAAGAAATGATTGACAGCTGAGGTCCAGAGTCACAGAATGTGTTATTTTTTATTTATTTATTTTTTTTTTTAGAATTCCTTAAGGTGATTAACTGTGCCTGCGAATATGCAGGATGTGAAATACTATAAGAACTTGAAACTCATTACACTAGTGTCTCAGGTTATAACTTTGTATAATAATTGTTTTAAACTTTAGCATGTAAGAAGGTACTTCTTTACATCTATATTCTAGCTTAACTATATACCCAAGGTTTTGTAGCTAAAATGCACTAAGTTACCACTCCAGATAGTCAAATAAAGGTACTAAAAGTGGAATAAAGGAATACGTTTGTTTTAGTTATCTGTAGGTGCAGTCTTCTACTTTTTAACTTTCAAAATCTTGGTGAGAACTTCTGATTTTGCATGACAAACGTCCTTGGTGGTGAACTTGGCTTTCGTCTTCTGTCTTTTCCCCTTGAACCTGGAACTGCAGAGTCTTTTGACATCAATGAAGCAATGCAGGCTGGATCCTTCTTGCTTGACATCACAAATCATCAAAATCCTCTTCAGGATTCAGTGGGAAAAATCAGACAGCAAGATTTTGGCAGTCTAGCAGCACAGTCCGTAGAAAGATCTCTCCCTGTGGACAGCAATGTTGTTTTGGGTAACCGGACTCTGTGATTCTTTTCTGTTTCAGTTCATTTCTGCTCTTGAACCTGCAACTCTCAACACACTGCTGTTTAACAGCACTACTAACTTGCTGGCTGGTAAATTCTGAAGTTAGTCTCTTCTTCAGGCTTTTAACAGAAATTCCAAAACATTACTTTAGTCCAAATTCTCAGTATGCAAAACATAGGCCTTGTTTCATCCAGAATTGGGAAGAGAGTCCTTCCTGTAACAGCCAGTTTTAGTAGCTGGACTTTGTTGCAGCATTGTGCAGGTTTTCAGGCAGGTACCTCACACCCCCTGGTGGTGGCAATGGCGCAACCCAAATGCTGGTTCCAAGCAGGCTTTTGATCTCATTCAAGTCCCAAGCTCATCCAAAATTGTCAGGGCAGACAACACAGGTCCTCACACACCAAAGGATCAGGCAGTTGTGGGCCGGCTTTGCCAGCATCCCATTTATGTCCCTCTTGCTGGGCGACATCACCATCAAATTATGATTGGTCTGACTACTCTTTGTGGATAATACTGTTAGCACCTCCTAAACCATTGCTTTATCAATATGACCTCATCTTCTAAAACTATTTTTGATTTAAAACAATTTTTCTTTCTTGCATCTATGTGCACCTCATTACAAACGTAAAACCTACATTTTCAGATGCAGCTAAACAAGAGGATTCATTTGAGACCAAACATGATGGTGTCACTTCTAATATAAAATCTGTAATTTATAAAAACATAAAACTTACTCCTTTATAGATATCTAAAAAGTATTTATAGATTTCAGAAGTACATGTTTTCCAGTCCAAAATTACATTAGTTTGGCATACCTGCTATCATTAGAAACTTTATAATCTTAGCAAACTTCTTTAAGACAGTGATTTCTTTTGTTTGTGGTTAATGATCCATTAATTCATGTTGCTTTGGATTTCATTAAGAAGGCTTACAAACCACACAACTAGATGTTGCTTGCTAGATCAACACTTGAGACTCATTTCATTGAAAAGGTGGTAAGGTCAACCTACTTTAGGCAGCACATTTGTCAATATATTTTAAACAGTTTTGGGGCTACATAGTTTTGTAAATAGCAAGGGATTGCAATACTCTTGTAGCACTGACACTTAATCCCTGTGAAGTTTCAGGCATTCTAAATGACCTGTGTGCTTCTGAAATGTAGCAGAGTTTTTGTATATTTTCTATAAATAACAGTTTTAATTTCTTAAAGCCAGTCTATTTCAGTCTCTGTTAACTTTTGATATCTGGGGCTGGCTGTTATGAGAAAAGCAAGGACATAAATTATGTCAAGTTTCCATGACAATAATCTCTTAGTCTCAGCTTCAAGCTCTTCTGCAAATAATTGGGACAGGGGCCATTCATTTTAAACAGACTTGAAACCTTTTTTCTCTGAAGTTGTCCAAGTACGCTATATCTTTTTTTTTCATGGCATCATTCCTCCATTTCAGCATTCAAGCCTTAAGCAGCATTGTCCTTGTTTTAGAGTTCATTTTATAGTACTTAATAATTAAGCCAATATAAGGATATAGAATAGCAATTAAGAATATAATAAAATTACAAGAATAAAATATTTTAATCAAATTAGTTCTGTTCCTACACACCCATCCCCACACTGCAGCCTCCCTCCCACGTGGGCACCTGCCCCTGGTGTACAACCTCCCTCACCCATACACATGGTCACAAGGGTGCCATAGGTCCTGTCCCACACACTGCTGTCCATTGATACCCTCCCACACATGCACGTGTGGCACCAACAGACCCCTTCTCCCACATGGCCTGTCTGTGCCACATCTCTGGATGGCCAGCAGCACCGCTCACCACTCACCACCATGGCCACTGACCATCCATCTGCAGGGGCGTTCATTTCATGTGCGCCCAGCTGTGTAAGGGATCCACTGCTAGACCCAGGATGAGCATCTGATTGGATGTCTGCCTGGGCCCTTGACTCTGCCCCCAGCTGACTCATGGAGTGCTGCTTGCCAGGGGGCATGCCTGTGACAGGTCATAGCCATTGGGGAATACCATCAGTGTGTACCTGTCCACAGATGTGGAGCTCTGTGGGTGGGATAAGCACCTTGGGTGTGTAATTCCTGCCCGGTGGTGTGTAGGCCTGTCAGGGAAGAAAATCTGAAAAGAGACTTACTGGCTGGGGGTCAGACCCTAGAAGTCACTGAGGAGGAGAGGGACCTGGGAGTCATTGTTTAGGGGACCTCAAGCCATCTAAACAGTGTGAGAGGGTGGTGGCCAAGGTTGCCAGGATGTTGGGCTGCATCAGGAACAGATTCACTAACAGGAGGAGGGAGGGAGGTCATCATCCCACTATACAAGCAGCTGGATAGACCATATTTGGAATATGGGGTGCAGTTCTGGAGGCCATTCCTAAGAAGAGACATGGACAGGCTGGAGCATGTCCAGAGGAGGGTGACCAAGATGGTGATAGGGTTTGGTCATTTGCAATATGAAGAGAGATTGAGTGACCTGGGCATGTACTCACTTGGTCAGAGGAGGGATGGGGGAACATGATTGAGACCTGTAAGTATGCTAAGAACATCAACAGTGAGCTGGTAGAGATGCTGTTTAACTTATGGGGCCTGAAGAGGACCAATGGGCATGCATTACAGGTAGAGGGGGGCAGGTTCTGAGGAATCATTAGAAAGAACTTTTTCACAGAAAGGGTGATGGAGAAATGGAATGGGTTTCCAGAGGTGGTGGAAGGGGAAGACACCACAGGGGCTTTAAGAGGGCATGGGACAGACACATGGGTCTGCTATTGGGGGAGGTAAGGGAGATGGAAAAGCCCTAGCCATCAGCTAGGCACCTTGTGCAGACTGGGTGGACCACACAGTCCTTTTCTGCCATCACATTTCTATGTTTCTATATTTTATGGAAAATTATTTCAGACTCTTGTTACCGTAACTGTAAAATAGCACATTTATTTGTATTGCTAAAATGCACAATTACTTGCTTGTTGTGAGACCTTAATTTAAAGAGTCTATCATTAAAAGAAAGACCAAATTGATGCATTACATCAGAGTCCTGTATAATCTTGAAAAGAAACAGCAGATCACCACGTATTCTCCCATCCTCCAGTGAGTCCAGATTCAATGATAAAAGGCATTCCTCATACTTTAAATTTGTAAGACGTATTAACATTTTAGTCACTGTTCTCTAAACACCTTGTAGTAAATTTACATCTCCCCTTAAATAGGGTGACCAGAAGGGATAGTCATAATCTAAATGGGGTCTGATATAGACAGAGGAAGTATACATTGTTCATATCTTGAGATAAAGGATCTCTTTATACTCCACAATAATCTGTTTGAAGTTTGAACAATTTTTTTACAGTGTAAAGAAGAGGACAGCGTATTGGTAATTATAATGCCAAGATCCCACTCATTCTGGACAGACTTCAATGAATAGCCATTTAGCCTATACTTATGGTGAGGCTTATTTCTACAAAAGTGTAACACTGAGCATTTATCGTGGGTAAATTCCATCTTGTTAACTCGCTGAGCCCTAGGTGGCCATTTTGAATAAGGTTAAACAAAGAATATTTCGAGTCACATGTTTAACCAAGGTCCATGTTTCAATTCAATTTAAGTCAGTTTCCATGCTTAATAATTTAGACCTAGTGGAGGCTATTCTCAAAGGCATGGCGCAAGTCACACCAAAGGTGACTTGTGCCGAATGATGATACACCGGGGACCCTGTGCCCTATTCTCTATCGGGCAGGGTCCCGGCAGCTAAGTTCCGCAAGTTACACCAAGTGAAGACATTCACCAAATGGAGGACGCATCCGAGAAGATTGCTGCAAGCCTGCAGCACTGCCAAGTATAAGGGTGAAAGCTACCCCATCAGCCCCGATCCCTCATGAGAGTAAGACATAGCCCCCTCCCAGTCCTGATCCCCCAAGACAGTAGGAAATAGACCCCCTCCCAACCCTGATCCCCCAAGGGAGTAAGAAAGAGCTCCCATCCCAGTTCCAATCCCCAAAGAGTACTAGCCCCCTTCCAGCCCGGATCCCCTATAATATTAATAAAATCCCCTAAGCCCCAATCCCCATCAATCTCTGCACCTAGAAATATTGTCATGTACAGTGTTTAAAATATATTTCTAAAGCACCCTAGCCCTGGTGGTCTAGTGGCTCCACACACCCCCCACCCTGCAGTGCCAGACCACCATGCTCCCCCCACCCATACCCAGTCAGTGACTGGCATAGCCCACCTCTCACCACTGTGGGCAGCCACTGACTGCTCTTTATATGAGCATGTGTTACTGCAAACAGCATGTGCTCAATGAATGGAGCTGTCATTCACTGATCGCATACTACGTACAATAGTATGCACTCATATGGAGCTCAGTCGGTGGCTGGCCATGGTGGTGAGAGGTGGGCTGTGCCAGTTGCCATCTTGGTATGGGTTGGGAGGATAGGGGTGGTCTGGCACTGCCATGTGGGGGGGTCACTAGTTTTTTTTTTTTTTTACATTTGTGCCCAGACTTGGATCAGGGCATGGAGGAGAGGGGGCGCTAGCCCTGTGGGGCTTATTTCATTGTAATTTGGGGGTTTGGGGCATGGTGGGATCCATAGCCCTGTAGGGCATTCTGTTATGGATATTTGGGGATCAGGGCATGGAGATTCTGTGAGCACTGCAGGGCTCATTTAATTGCATTTTGGGGAACCATGGCATTGGGGGGTCTGCTGGCCCTGCATGGTTTTTGAAGCACATTTGGGGGATTGGGGTGGTGACAGGCACATTGGCGCATTCCCTGGTGGGTGCAAGGTACACTTACACCAGCTTGCAGCTGGTGTAAATATACCTTGACAGATGTCCTCCAGGGGTTGTTCTGACAGCCACCCTTCTGGAATAGGGCACAACTGCTACCGTAAACCCTCTTGCGCCATGTCGCAGGGGTTTATGGTGTAAATGGGGGCTTAAGTCCACTTTGGCACAAACAGCCTACGACATGTTGCAGACTGTTTGTAGAATCCCAAATGTCATAACTCATGGTGCAAAGTGCTACTTGCACCATTTTGTCTGGTGCAAGTCATTTTGTGCCATGTGTAACCCCTTCTAGAATCGGGCCCAGTGTCTACTTCATCAGCAAGTTTGGTGTCATCTGCAAACTTGCTAATCTGATTTCTGATGTTAAGGTAAAGAGCACTAATAAAAATATTAAACAGAATGGCCCCAGCATAGAACCTTGTGGCATGCCACTGCTCACTGCTGCCTCTTCTGAGAAGAGGGTTCCTACTCTGACCTGCTGTGTTCTCTGGGTTTGCCAGCTTCCAATCCACTTCAAAAGGTATGGACTAAAGTCCATTTTGTCAAATTGTTTAACACGTTCACGATGGGGAACTTTATCAAATGCTTTTTTGAAGTCTAATAGGATGACGTCCACTGAGATACCAAGGTCCACATTCTTACTGATATTTTCACAGAAAGACACCAAGTTGGTAGTACATGATCTACCAGGTTTAAATCCATGTTAGGTAGCATCACATAAGCCCAGAGAATGTTGCTCCATGTCAAGACATGATTTCAAAAGTTTTTCTGAGACCGTCACCTTGCAAATATGGGAGGTTAAACTAATGGGTTGATAGTCACAAGAGTCTTACTTCCTTTTTCTGTTGCTTGCACACATGTGCAAGAAACACATTGTGTCACATTTTTTCAAAAGCAGGTTGTGGAGGTGCGGCAGTGTTGTGCCCAATGGCAGCAGCCCATTCAGGGGCTGGTCTCTGCCTGGCCAATAGAGGAGCATGCCCTGGATCACCACAGTTAAACAAGCAGGCCACTACATCAAAGGAATTGAACCGCTGCAATCAGGGAGCACCCCGTCAGTACGCAATCCGCTGTTCATACATGGGGCCTCCCTGACTGCAGTGGCCAATTACAGAGCTGCAAGCCACCAGTCCCCCCCTTTAGTGTGTCTTCCTGGTGAAACACTTCAAGAAAAGAAAAAACGATGGGGTAGCCCACTCCCTGTCAGCATAATCCTCCCCTTTCCAAATTTCTCCTGTGCCAAGGGGGGACCCCAGTCCTCCTCGGCTCTTGCCACCACCACCCCGCACCTCTAAGTGCCAACAGGGATGCCCAATCCCCCTGTCGGTATGCCCCCTTATTCATCATTTTGCCAACGGGAGAGCCCACTCCCTGTCAGCATAATGCTCACCCCCCAATGTTGTGTCTGCCAAGGGGGGTGCCCAGCCCCCCTCAGCTCTTGTCAACCCCCAGCCCTCGATAGGTGCTGATGGGGTGCCCAATCCCCTGTTGGCTACAGCCCCCCAAACAGTCAGGTGACACACTGGGAGGCCACCCCAGCATGCCTAAACAAAATGTCCCTGTAAAAAAGAAAACTTTCCCACAATGTTTTATTTATTTAATTATTTTTTATTTACTAAACTCTAGGATTACAAATACCTTTGAGCAGGAACTGCTCATTTACAAAGGTTCCACGTCAAAGGATGTAGGGTAATATACATACATAAAAAGGCAAATGACAGTTACATTCTTAATACACAAAGTTGACTTAAACATGATATATACAGTAAATAGTGGAGACAGACAGCAAAAGCCAGCTTGCATCAGTTTTCAAGGTGAACTGTATATGGGGCAGGAGAGAGTCGGAATGGAGGCAGCAGGCTGAAGAGCCATTGTCGGAGGGTAGAGATGGATAGCAAGAGATTAGTGTGGGTGGGTTGGAGGTCTCGTGTCAGCTGAGAGCGGAGGGGTGGGTAGAGGGTGGGGTAGTGGAGGCTGGTGAAGTAAAGAGTGAGGCAGTACAGCCGGTTTCAGGTAACCAATGACTAAGGTTGGAGGTGATGACCATTGTTTAGTAGAGGCAGTCACACTGCATAGTAGAGGTGAGGGATAGTTGTAGCTTCCTTTTGAAGGGACCAAGAGTCACAGTTACATATGCTTCTTTGTTAAGGGTATTGCACCACTGAGGAGCCCTGTGCAAGAATGACCTCTGACCCATAGTGGTCTGGCATCTGGGGACCTGGAAGGTCTGTTGGTGAGCTCTCCGTGTAGGCTGGGTGCTGCTGTAAGCTGTAGAAAATAAACCTGTAAAGTAAAAATGGTCCCTCATTGATTCCTCTCCCAAACTGCGCCCACCTTCTGCGTACCCCTCTCACCCCATACTTACCTCCAGAGCCCGGTGCAAGGATCTTCGGTGGACCGTTAACCCGTCTACACTCTTCAAAGCTGAGCACGAACTGAAGAAATGCCGGTAAGCTGTATAACGGCATAAATGGTTTTTTTTTTTACTTTGGTGCATATCTCGGCCATTTTTGGGAATTTTTTTTTCACCAAATTTTCAACACGGGGTTCTTGGGACCCCACCTCAAGAATTCAGTCACTGTCATTTTGTTATTCTTCCGAAAGGTGATTTTGCAGTCACTGCATGGAACCACTTTTGGGACTGATTAATGAAATGACAGTGTCACAGTTCATGAGGTAGGCCCCCCAAAACCCTATGTTGAAAATTTGGTGAAAAAATTTCCAAAAATGACTGTTTTATGAGCGCGTGTTGCTCAGCTCCTACACATACACGCAAGTTCAAGCATTTTTAATATTTTCATTCCAGATTTTCAACATTGTCATTTTACCATACCTTCTTATGAACAGTATAGCTGTCATTTGTCACATCTCACCTAAAATTTGTTTTCGCACATGTAGCACACAATGGCATGGTCGGTGTACGAAATCAATGTTCAGGACACATTAAGAAAATCATAGTGACACTGTTCATGAGCAGAGGTGTTAAAATGACTATGTTGAAAATTCGGTGAAAAAATTCCCCAAAATGACTGTTTTACAGGCGTGCATTGCGTAACTTTGAGCATTTCTAATATTTTCACTCCAGATGTTCAGCACTGCCATTTTACCACACCTCTTTATGAACAGTACAACTGTCATTTTTCACATTTCACCCAATATGTGTTTTCGCACACGTAGCGTACAATGGCATGGTCGGTGTGCAAAATCAATGTTTGGGACAGATTAAGAAAATCACAGTGACACTGTTCATGAGCAGAGGTCTTAAACTGGCTATGTTGAAAATTTGGTGACAAAAGTCCATAAAATGACTATGTTACGAGTGTACATTGTTCAGTTTCCATGAACCCTCATACATTCACAAATTCATTATCTTTTCAGTCCAGATTTTCAACATTGGCATTTTTCCACACCTCCTTATGAACAGTACAACTATCATTTTTCACAACCTGGCTGAAATGTGTTTTCACACTTCCGGCGCAGAATAGCATGGTCGCTATGGGAAATCAGTGTTCGGGATAGGTTAAGAAAATCACAGTGACACTGTTCATGAGCCGAGGTCCCAAAATGCCTGTGTTGAAACTCTGCTGTAAAAAATCCCCAAACTAATTGCATTAGGGGTGTGCGTTGCACAGTTTCTACGCACACTCATGACTTCACCAGGTTTTTTTTTATATTTTCATTCCAGATTTTCAACATTGCCATTTTTTACACCTCCTCATGAACAGTACAACTGTCATTTTTCACATCCTGTTCGAAATGTGTTTCCACACCTGTGGCACCAAATGTAGTCACTGTGCAAAATCACCTTTCAGCTAACAAACTGATAGTGTCTCTACTCATGCGGTGGTATCACAAAAAGCCCACGTTGAAAACTTGGAGTAAAAATACCAAGAAACACCCAGGGTGTTAGGGTTTTCATCCATAATGCCCTATAGGCATCAGGGATGTGACTTGGTATTGTAGACGGCAGTGCTCATGCCATTCCACCCCCACCCGCACCCTACAGCCAGTGACAGGCTTCGAGGTATGCCTTGGACTATTTGGCCCCAGAATCCATCCCATTCTCCTATACTGCACCCATTTCAGCATATTTCCTTATGGAATGAGGTGAGTAAAGCCTGAACACCCAAGGCACACCTCGACACTTGTCAGTGTCTGCAGGGTAGGGTGAGGGGAAGTGCCATGACCATTATGGGCAATGACCCAAAGGCACACCCCAGTGCCTGACCATCTCTGCAGGGTGGGGGTGGGGTTGGCATCAGTTCAGTACTTCACAGCCATTCCTATACTGCATTCTCATAGGGGCCTGCGTCTGGCACAAGCTGTGGCAAGCAGCACCTTGCACCAATGCCTAGTGCACCAGGGACCTTGCACCTGATTCAGGTACAAAAGGGGTCCCAGTGAATTAGTTCCCACACTAGCACTGACTGGAACCCTGCGGCAAACCCCTGGCACACTGCACAGGTCCACTGCAGGCCATCAGAGACTTACACAGAACCCTCTGTCCCACTAGGTAATGGGCATGTGGACCCAACCCAGTGGGTCGATGTCCCCCCACCATATTTGGTGCAATTGGCACCTGGCCACGGAGGTGAGTGATGGGATGTGCTGGGCACTGGGCAGCAGTCTGGACTTGTGTACGGGGGGTTTGGGCACCACATGCTGGGGCATGGGTGGGCATTCTACCACCATACAGTGGTGCTGCAATAGCACCAATGGGGCAGGCATCGGGGATTGGGAGAGCTGTATTGGGATGCAGGTACCAACATGGTACACAGGTGGCACCAGGGAGCTGTGAGGGGTGCCACTGGACCACTAGGATGGGGCCACACTCTGGAGTGTATGGAGGGTGGACCATCACCACGGTGTGCCGCACATAGGCATGTCACCCAGGGGAGACTGTCTAAGTCCCCTTACGGCTAACCTGGCTGGTCTAAGGACACTTAGAATTTCTCCCCCACCAGGTGATGTCTGTGAATCGCAGGATGCAGCTTGCATTGGCCGCAGTCCCCCTACCACTATGCCACAGGTGCAAGCCCTGTTTGGGGCAGGTGGATTGCGGTCAACGCAGGCCACCTTTGTGAATTGCACGGAGGGCAATCATAGATGCAAGGTGCACCTTAGACCATATCTGTTTACTGCAGGCACCTTGCGTCTGATGCAGAGCTTTGAGAATCAGGGCCCCATCTGTCTAACTCCTACACTTGCACTGTTAATGCCAGCAAGCAACCATTTGGCATTGACAAATGCTTGTGTAGTAAGCTCCGGCCCATAAGAGGCTCACAGGTGACCAGTGGGAAGCTCATTAATTAGGAACAGATTGCATCTTCTTTTTAATGTCTTTATAAGTGACATTGAAGAGGGACTGGAAGGAAAAGTATGTCTCTTTGCAGATGACACAAATATCTGCAGCAGGGTTGCTACACAAGGAGGCAAGGAAAGGATGAGAAGGGACTTGGCAAGGTTGGAGGAATGGCCAGAAGTATGGCAGCTTGGATTCAGTGCAAAGAACTGCAAAATAATGCACCTGGGAAACAAAAACCCAGGGCAAGATCATACAATTGGGTGGGTGTAGTAACAACAACAAAAATGGAAAGGGACCTGGGGGTAATCATATCAGATGACCTTATGGTTAGAAAGCAATGTGAGAAGGCAGTAGGAAGGGCTGGGGGGATACCAAGATGTATAGGGAGAGGCATCACCAGCAGAAAACAGGAAGTTGTTATCCCTCTCTACAGACAGTTGGTGAGACCCGCCATCTGGAGTACTGCATCCAGTTCTGGAGACCCCATCTTTGCAAGGACATAGACAGAATGGAGGCAGTTCAGAGAAGGGCAACTAAAATGGTGCAGGGTCTGCAAGAGAAGCCATACAAGAAGAGACTAAAGGAGCTTAATAAGTATACCCTTGAGGAAAGGAGGGAGAGGGGGGACATGATAGAAACTTTTATCAGTGGAATCAACAAAATCCAAGAGGGTAGCATCTTTCAGAAAAAGAGATGTGCAAAAACAAGGGGACGCAATTTGAAGATAGAGGGAGGCACATCTCAGAAGCAATGTGAGGAAGTATTTTTTCACAGAGAGTGTGATGGACACATGGGACAGCCTTCCTGAAGAAGTTGTGGGCTCTAAAGCTGTGGGAGAATGCATGGGACAGACATAAGTCAATTCTTGTGGGGGGTAGAAAGAAATAGGCTGTTGGTTAATTAGGATCTGCAGCATATCCTGTATGTAGGGAAATGGGCAGACTAGGTGGGCCAAGCAGTCCTTATCTGCTGTCAACGTTTATGTTTCTATCTCTTCTGTCTGCAAGCTCAGCCCAGGCTAATGTACAAACACTTTATCACATTTCTTATGAGTCTTTCTTAAACATGTTTTATCTGTTTACAGGACTGCACCTGATTTGAGGCCAAAATCAAAAGCTATTAGTTATAATAGAAGAGTCCCCCCCCGACACACACGCATACACATGCCCCAAAAAGCTGCTTAAAAGTCTGCAATTCATTCAGATCAATTCCATTTTCTTACTTAGTTGGGGTTCAGTGCCAGAAAGTGTAAAATCATGTACTTAGGGCATAGGAACTCCAATGCTGAGCATAGGATGACAAGAGGTACTGATACTCACTAGATGTGAAAGGGTCCTTGAGGTTATTATATCAGATGACCTCAAGATGGCAGTACAGTGTGACAAGGCTATGGACAGGGCAAATTGGATTCTGAGGTGCATAAGTAGTGTCATCTCCAGTAGGAGGAGGAGGGATGTTGTGCTGCCATTGTATCATTCCCTGGTATACTCCCAGCTGAAGTACTGTGTCCAGTTTTAGAGTCCACACTTCAGAAAGGACATAAGGTTTTCCAGAGGAGGGAAACTAAAATGGTTCAGGATTTTCACAGGAATCCCTACAATGAAAGGCTGAAGAATCTCAACATGCACATTCTGGAAGAGAGGAGGACGAGAGGTAATATGATCAAGACCTACAAAGTACCTCACAGGGGTAAACCGGGTACAGTTGAGGAGTTTCCTTCAAATGAGGATGAGCACCCAAACCAAGGGACATACAATGAAGCTGGGGGGGAGGAGTTCAGGATAGATGTGAAGAAATATTTCTTTACTAAAAGGGTGTTAGACGCCTTGAACAGACTGCCAGGAGAAGTGGTGGAAGCTAAAATGGTAAGAGACATGAAGCATGTGTAACCCCTTTGTTACCCGGGGTTACTAGAATCCCAGTAAGACCAAGTGGTAGGCACTCCTGGGCTCAGATCCTCAGTGAAGAGGAAGATGAGGGGGAACCTAAGTGGCCTTGTGAGAAAGGAACGGGTACACAGCCTCAAGATCTTGCCTCGGAGGAATGTGTTCAAGACGGTGGTGATGCCACTGCCCTGGCTTCACCAGAAGAAGAAGTAGTCAGGGATCCATTTTTAATTTCATTGAGGATGCAAAGCTGGCAGAACTAGGACTGGCCAGCCCCAAGCCAGGCCAGCGGTCTCAGATTGACCAAAGCAAGTAGAGAGGAGAGACTGGCTCATAGAAAGGCCAATGAAATCTTTGGTATGACCTTTCCTACCTTTCCTCAGAGAGTCTGGGAGGAGATTGAGAACTGCAGGAAATCCTGGATCTGGGATGAAGCAATGAAACATGTGCATCCTGCGGCTAATCAGCATGTAAAGAATAGACTGTTCCACGAAAAGTATACACAGTGGAAGAGAGGCAGGACACTGTTTATGGACAGAGTGAGAATAGTGGACGGAGAGGGACGCAAAGTCTCCCACTGTGTGAATTATGTGTGTCCAGATGGAGTAATAATTCAAGCCCCTGACCCCCTCTACTATTGGCCTCAGTGCAAGGACCTCCCAGTAATTAAGCCCGTGCCTACAAAATGGAGAGCCGAGCAGTGGTAGTCAATACTGCCACATCTAGACTGTGAAGTGCCCTTATTGAACTGCCAATATGAATAAACAAGGAATCAGATGCCCCATATTCTTCAGTCCACAGTGTACTGCCCTATTCAGCAACCCTCTACTGGTACCACCAGATGACTTCAGATCCAGAGAGGACACCAACCCAGCTGTTTTCCTGTTCATCGCCTGGTAATCGGATGACGCCGGACCAGCTGTTTCTCTTTTTGTTCCTGTTCTAAGGTTCCTTCTCCAGTTATGACATCAGCCCAGCTGTTTCCAGATGTGCACTCCTTTGGGTTCCCGGAAGATGTCCGCCCAGCTGTATAAGAAGAAATGCTGCCAGGGAGTCTCTTCGGAAGGGACCAGGTTTGTGATGTCTGAATACTTCAAGAGGCTGGTAAGTCCGCAAAACCCTTTTTATTCTATCTTTATGACATTGCAATACACACCCTACACTACAGACTTCAAACAGTGTGTGAACTGTCTGCAAAGACTCTCCCCTTTGGGATTATTGCCTTAAAGAACTATGCTTCACGGGACTCCGGCCCAGGAGAAACTCTTTAATGGACTGGCCTTCGGGCCTTGTAGTCACTAGTTGGGACATTTAGGACATCCCATCCCCCCCAAAGGTGTATTGTTACCAATGTCATTGTACTTTAATGTAAATACTGTTTTCTACTCTTTTTCTAAAAAAAAAAAAAAAAAAAATCTTTTTCCTTTTTGGGATTGTTCAGTGCTTTTTCTGTGTGGTAAGGGTTGTTGTTGTTGTTGTCATTGTTGTTGTTTAGATAGACTGTACATGCAGATTTGGATGTGTTTTTGTCTTTTCTTACAGGTGTTCCTGGAAGACAGAAAAGAAGACAAGAAGAGGAGGAGGGGCTCATCGGAGTCCCTCGTCAGTGCTTATGGTGTAGAATTTAAATGTACTGTGTTATTATTGCTAATGGTTGTAGTTGCAGGCTGCCCAAGGTCGGGGAGGTCCCCGGGTTTTGTTTTTGTTTGGGATGTTATGTTAGAGGCAGATAGGTTTTCCCTAGAGGGTTAGGGGGGATGGACAAGCTATGGCCCTGACCTGCAGTAGGGGCCACAGTGCTGATCTATCAGGGCTATGCTCTGGATGGTTCTACCAGAGCCACTAGGTGTCCATAGTAAGTGGATAGAGTAGACGCTGAGATGTCAGCTATAGACCTCTAGGCCCTTAGTGTTACCTACCTGTGCTCGCACATGGTAGGAGGGGGCCTGATCACCCCCCTCCGCAGGTAGCACATAGGGTGGGATGGCCTAAGGCCGGGTGCATAATGACTGGGGACAGTCATTTTCCTGGTCAAGGGCGAGTGTAACCCCTTTGTTACCCGGGGTTACTAGAATTCCAGTAAGACCTAGTGGTAGGCAGGAAAGGCAGCTTGTGAAACTCCAGTTAAATGGGTTTCACACTGTCTCACTCTATCCTCAGTCACAGCTGAGACTTGAGAGATGACATCATTATAGAACTGTCGCAGCTGCATGAGCCACTTTGGAATCTCCAGCTCAGGGAGTGAAGTTTAGAACTTTGGGAAATTCAAAAGGTATTCTTCCGTTTGTCCTTAAGCAAGAAGGAAGCATTAGTGTGCAGTGTGATCTCTCACTCAGAAAAAAGGAACTGTTCCTGTATTTTACCTTTTTAAGGTGGTGGAGACCACTCCCCCGGTCTCAGTGCCCCCCTCCCTCTCTGGGGGCAGAGGAAAGTTCTCTGTGGGTTCCAGGGCAATCCCTTCTCCCACCCTGGGAAGGAAGCTGCCTGATTTAATTTCAGTCTGTTCATGTATAACAACAAAGGTTAGTACTTCGCTGTGGGGCACCTGCAACAATGGGTGAGTGTTTGGCTCCATTGGAAGGGCAAACAACTTCTTTTCTTCAGTTGGGAAATAAATGTGGACTGCTATTTGGGAGGACTATGTCAACTAGGACAAACAAATAGAGCAGTCAACTGTTTAAAGTTTAAATGGATTTAAAGTTCGCTGTAGAGGGGGTGCTTCAGGTCATCCACCGTTCAATCTACATTTTAAAGTCTAAAGTTTTCTGTGTGTCCAGAGAAATGGCCAGGTATGGGCTGTGGGAGCTGGAGGTGGGAAAACCCCCCATCTTTAGTAACCAGGTCCACCTCTACGGATTTCTTCTGTGTTTTTGCTACTTGCCTCATGCACTTGGCCAGTGATGGGGTGGGTACCCAGACGTGGGTCGCAACTTGAAAATCTCTCTAGGAGTCGCAGACTCTAAGTGGTGTGGGGAGCCACAGGATGGGAAAATTACTCCTTGTTGGATGGGAGTCTCCTTGTTTGATGGGAGTTTCGATTGGAAGTACGAAAACAAATCTCTCTAGAAGTTGCAGACTTCAAGTGCTGTGGGGAGCCACAGTTTGGGAGTCTCCTTGTTTGGTGGGATGTCTTTCCAAGTAAAGTTTGAGTTCATTCGCCAAGTGGACTGTCAGTTGAGTGGCCAGCAGGGGAGCCGGGCCAGTCGGGCTATGTATCCAATGCGCATGCAAATTCCGGGCTGAGTGCCTGGTGGGTCCAAAGCCAGACATCTGTAGTAATGTGTTCATTCCTCAAATGGACCGCTGTGTTTAACCTCTAATCTGCATTACAGTGACGTAGCCCTTTGGGGGACCATGCAGTGCTTTGTTTATGTTCAGTGAGTTAATAAATAAAGCCACACTGAAAAATCCCAATTCTGGTTCTGGACATTACAGTTATTACTTCCTGTAGTTGGATTTACTTGGGTGCCCCTGTGCAGAGTAGCCAAACCTAGGTCTCTTGTGCCAGGTAACCTCATCCTTCCCCGAACCCGTAGATACATATGTGAAGATATGTTACACATGCATGGGTTAAACATAGGTGCATATTAGGAAAAGGGGAAGGAGGGGGTCAACAGAGATCAGTAGGGCTATGGAGGTGGAGTATGTTCAAGTTCATTGCAGGAAAAATCCACTGAAAAAGCTTATTCACAAGGAGGTCCTGATGGACACAGGCAGAATAAGACATGCAGTGACATATACAGGCAGGAGTTACAAGTTGGTAGAGAACACTTGGGCAGATTGGGTGGGCTGAGCGGTTCTTTTCTGTTGACAAATTCTATGTTTCTATGGCATCATGTGTTCATTCAGGTGCAGTGTTTATTTAAAGTTAGGCCTACCGTACATCCAGATGTAAGGTACAGTAAATTACCGAATTAGATGCAGGCCATTTATAGTACAATAAACAGAACCCCAGTGCTTCGAGAAGCCTTTACTCTTCATATGGTTGCTTAAAGAGTTGGGGTTCTATTAGCAGTGTCCACACCAGTATGCTGATCTTAAAATCAACACCACATCTGGATGAGTACTTGATTCTTGCTCACTCCATTTCTTCCCCACTTTGAAAGCTGCTTGTCCTGAGTTAGTTTTGGGCTGGCAGTGCCTCACCTGTGTTGGAAGATGACCAATAAGTGACACTGAAAGATGTCAGACTTCACAGACTGTGAAGGGAGCTGCCCACCCACCATCTTGGCAAGAAGAAGGCTGCAGCTGTGACACTGATGACTGTTGGGGTGTGGGGATGGGGGCACCAAAGGGGACAGACATAAGGAGATAAGATCATACTAAAAATTGTGAGATCTTTACCAGCTTTCCAAAACGCTTACCAGTAAAAGAACACTCTATGAAGTTTTTAAAATGGCAACTCAATCTGATGAGCCCTCTGTCTGCCATCTGACACAGGCATCAACCACCATACAATTGCCTAAAGAAGGCCTTGTGGTCATGTGGTTACTGAAATACTGGAGATTACAGATGTACAAGAACAAAAAAATATCAGACAGAAGCTGGCACATGTCTATAGCAGCTGTCTCCTGCTTCTCAGTAGTTGTAGTTATACCCTTGAGGTACTTGAATGTTTCTATCCTATCCCCTCTTTCCCTCCTCTCTTCCAGTGAGTACATATTGAGGTCCCTTAATTTCTCCTCATAAGTCATGTGTTACAAGCTCTGTACCTTCTCATTCGCCCCCACTGGTCATGCCCTGTCCCCAGACTGCACCCCATTTACCACCACTCTCTGTCTCTTGTCTGTTAGCCAGTTTCTAACCCAGTTTAACACACTTTCCGTTATACCCAGCCTACTTAGCTATTTTATCAGCCTCCTATGTGGGACTGTGTCAAAGGCTTTGCTTAAATCAAGGTAAGTGATGTCCACTGCCCCACCCTAATTTACTTCCTTTGTCACCCAGTCAAAGAGATCAACCAGAGTTGCCTGACATGACCTCCCCAATGTGAATCCATGTTGCCTATGGTCCTGGGCTCCAGTGGCTTCTAGATGCCCCACTATCCTTTCTTTAAGCAATGTCTCCATGATCTTCTCCACTACTGAGGTAACGCTGACTGACCTATAGTTCCCTGCCTCCTCCCTACTGCTGGATTTGTATAGAAGAATCACGTGTACCCTCCTCCAGTTCTCTGGCACCACCCCTGTGTTGAATGACTCAGTGAACATGGCTGCCAGAGGTACTACTATCTCCCTTCACAGTTCTCTTAATATCCTTGGGTGTATGCCATCTGGTCCCATCGCTTTGTCCACCTTCAATTTAGTCACCTCCTGCAGGATTCTTCTGCCTGTGAATGGACTAGTGTCTACCTCTTCATGCCTTTGCTACTGCTGTACTGCTGTGGCCCTTGCCCCTTCCCCTCTTCTGTGAATACTGAACAGAAAGACACAGTGGATGTCTTGGGGGGGCACATGACAGTTCTTAGGCATGGTACTATCACTTCTAAATACCGAAACAGCACATATAAGCAAGCAACATTCAGCATTGACAAATGCTTGTTTATAAATTGTGACAATAGCTTTCCTCCAATTAAATGGAACATGATCAGTTAAGATAGATTTGTTAAACAAAACTGAAAGTGGATGATATAAAATACTGTAGATGACAACCCATTCAGAATTTTTGGATAGATTCCATTTGGACCCGGGGAAGAATTACAGTTCAGTGTTATTGAAACAGATGAAACCTGATCTATAGTAAATTCTTTAGGAGTGTTACATACCTTTTTGATAGGCTCATAAATACAGCCCCTATCATTAAATACTGTACAAAAATATTTAAGAACATTTGTTAACTATTGTTGGTCCTGAATAAAAGAACCTCCTTCAACGAGAGGACCCAAAGATTTAGAATTGTTTTTAGTATTATTGACATAAGCATAGAATTTATTTTTATTTAGTTGTTTAACCAGGTATAACACATTAAGCTGAAAGCTTTATTTACAGGAGTGACCTGGGAGCACAAGGAGGTTAAGTGACTTGCTTAGGGTCACAGAGTATGCAAGTGGAAGCTGTAGGATTCAAGCCCAGGTCTGGTCTGGTGGATGTCACCAGATTTGCAGCTCAGAGCCTTAGACCACTGCACTATACTGCCTGCTAATGATTAAATGATTAAAGATTCTCCATAGTGTGTGCAATTCTAAGTTCAAGTTTTTTCTGTTCTGTTTTTACGTTCGCATGCGCTCATGCGCAAGGAACATTTTGGGAGAGTAGCACACTTTGGAGGTGTGCCTCTCCCCTTTTCAACCCTGCTCCGTTGAGCAGGCGTGGCGGTCCTGCACCAATGGGTGTGGGAGCTGTGTATGACAGCGGTGGTCTTCACTTCAAAGAAAACCACCACTGTCATACAGAGCACCGCATCACGCTGCCCCCCGCGTCCAGCCGGCCCCCCCCAAATCTTTGCTGCCACGCTGGGAGCCCACCCCAGTGTGGCAAACGTCCTGCATTGTTTGCCGATGGGGGTGCCCAATCCCCCGTCAGCTCCTCGGCACCCCCAGCCATCCTTGTGCCATGCTGGGAGCCCACCCCAGTGTGGCAAACATCCCATGTAGTCTTTTTTTTTTTCACCTGTAAAGCAAAAACGGTCCCACGGCACTTCTCCCAGTCCCCCCTTCCACAACCCGCACCCACCCACTGCGCACCCAGCCTCCCCACACCTCCCTCACCCCATAATTACCTCCGGAGCTCAGCACGACGATCTTTGGTTGACCAGGAACACCTCTGCACTCTTCAAAGCCGACCGTGAACTGAGGAAATGCCGGTAAGCTGTATAATGGACTAGATAGGGGGTTTTCAACTTTATTGCATATCTCAGGATTTTTTGGAATTTTGGCACCAAATTTTCAACATGGGGTTTTTGGGACCACTTCTCATGAATGATTTCACTGTCATGGCGTTATTTGGGCCTGAAGGGTGATTTCGCAGTCACTGCGCAGTCACTGTGTGAAATCACCCTTCAGGCCTGAATAACACCATGACAGTGACATCATTCATGAGAAGGGGTCCCAAAAACCCCATGTTGAAAATTTGGTGAAAACATTCCAAAAAATGACTGTTTTACGAGTTCCTACACAGGCTCATAAGTTCGCGAATTTTCAGTATTTTCACTACAGATTTTCAACATTGCCATTTTACCACACCTCCTTATGAACAGTACAGCTGTCATTTTCCACATCCTGCCCAAAACGTGTTTCCACCCATGTAGTGCACAATGGCGCAGTCGGTGTGCAAAATCAATGTATGGGACATATTAAGAAAATCACAGTGTCACTGATCATGAGCAGAGGTCTTAAAATGGCTGTGTTGAAAATTTGGTGAAAAAATTCCTAAAAATGACTGTTTTACGAGTGTGCGTTGCGCAGTTCCTATGCACGCAGAAGTTCGCAATTTTCATTACTTACCCAGATTTTCAACACTAGGATTTTACCACACCTCCTTATGAGCTGTGCAGCTGTCATTTTCACATCTTGCCCAAAACGTGTTTCCACCCATGTAGCGCTATAATGGCACAGTTGTAGTGCGAACTCAGTGTATGGGACACATTAAGAAAATCACAGTGTCACTGTTCATGAGCAGAGATCTTAAAATGGCTATGTTGAAAATTTGGTGAACAAATTCCTAAAAATAACTGTTTCACGGTCGTTGCACAGTTCCACGCCTTTCGTGGGTTTCGCAATTTTCAATATTTTCACTCCAGATTTTCAACATTGCCATTTTACCACACTTCCTTATGAGCAGTACAGCTGTCATTTTTCACATCCTGCCCAAAACGTGTTTCCGTCTATGTAGCGCACAATGGGGGTGACAAAAAGGTCATGCTGAAAATTTATTGTGCAAATACCAGCAATCGCACAGGGCATTAGGGTAAAGCACCATACGTGCCAAACACTACTGCAAATACCTGCCAGTGAACGTTCGGCATTGACAAATGCTTGTTACAGCAGTCTTAATGGATTTAAGCAAAGTCTTGTATCTACTTCTGTTCTCAGGTGTGGAGTTCTTTTTATATTTTATAAATGTTTTGTTGTTTTTATTAATGAGACATTTAAAGGAGATCTGTTGGCTACCTTGAAGCCCTACCCGTTGCAAAGATCAGGGTTTCACCTTCCAAATCCCCCCCTGTTGTGCCCATAATAAAGCAATAACTTTTTTTCCTCAATGCTCATAAAAATCAGAGGCAGCTCCACTGCAGCCAGCATGTTTAAATATGGAGGTGATCACCTCCCACGACCTCGCTGCAAATACAGCAGGAGAATGCTGTGCATACTGTGTGACTCTGAGCAAGTCACGTAACTGCCCAGTGCTCCCAGGTCGCCCCTGAAAACAGGCACTTGTGCCTAGTGGGTCTTATCCAGTTACCAAAGACTGAAGAAGAAAAGGAAAAAAAAAAAAATGACCCACCACTGCCCCTTTCTTATTGGTCCATCTGTGTACGGAGATCTTGTAATCTTTTTAACTTCGATGCCCGACTTTATTGTTACAGAATGTGGCTCAATGCCATGAATGTGCCACGCACACACATAGCCTTCAGGCATATTCTGTAAAAATAATATTGGGCATAAGACATGAAATGATTATAAATCTTTGTAAATAGATGGATCAATGAAGGAGGAGCAGTGGTGCTTCATCCTCCCGCGGTATTTGTAGCGAAGTCATGGGAGGTGACCGCCTCCATATTTAAACATGCTGGCTGCACTGGAGCTGTCCCTGATTTTTGTGAGCATTGAGGAAAAAAAATGATTGATTTATTATGGGCACAACAGGGGGATTTGAAAGATGAAGCCCTGATCTCTGCAGTGGTTGAGGCTTCAAGGTAGCCAATCGTTCTCCTTTAATATGTAATATGCTCAGTATTTACTGAAGAGAAGGTAGGGCAGGGCCCACAGCTCAGCATCATGGACACAGGGGGGGGAGGGAGGTGAGCACTACTCCCTTCACAAAAGAAAGGGTCCTACAAGAGCTTGCTAAGCTCAGGGTGGATAAGGCAATGGGACCTGATGGCATACATCCCAGGGTACTAAAGGAGCTAAAGGAGGAACTAGCAGAGCCATTAGCAGAATTGTTTAGTGAGTCTCTGAGCACAGGAGAGGTCCCAGAAGACTGGAGAAGGGCTCATGTGATCCCACTCCACAAGAGTGGTAGCAGGGAGGAGGCGGGGAACTACAGACCGGTCAGTCTTACCTCAGTAGTGGGCAAGATTATGGAGGCACTCCTAAGGAAAGGATAGTGCAACACCTGGAATCCATAGGGGCACAGGATCCAAGACAGCATGGGTTTACAAAGCGAAGGTCCTGTCAAACTAATCTCATAGATTTCTTTGACTGGGTAACCAGAGTGGTGGACCAAGGGGAGCAGTTGATGTCGCCTACCTTGACTTCAGCAAAGCTTTTGACACTGTTCCACATAGAAGATTGATAAAATAAGCTAGGTAGGCTCGGGGTGGGTCAGAAGTTGGTCAACTGGGTGGCAAACTGGTTGACTGGCAGAAAACAGAGAGTGGTGGTAAATGGTATACAGTCAGAAGAGATGCAAGTCACAAGTGGGGTACCTCAGGGATCAGTCCTGGGGCCAGTCCTATTCAACATCTTCATTAGTGACCTCGCAGATGGACTAGAGGGTAAGGCTTGTCTGTTTGCAGATGACACCAAGATCTGCAACAGAGTAGATGATCCAGATGGGGTGGGCAGAATGAGAAGAGATCTGGATAAACTAGCAGAATGGTCAGAAGAGTGGCAACTGGGATTTAATGCAAAGAAGTGCAAAATCATGCACATAGGGAAGAGAAACCCTGAAGCCACTTATAGGCTGGGAGGGGAGTTGCTAGCAGTCACAAAGGAAGAAAGAGACTTGGGCATCATCATCACTTATGACCTAAAATCATCCAAGCAGACCTCTAAAGCAGTAGGTAAGGCTAGGGGTGTTAGGGTGTATTAGTAGGAGTATCACAAGTCGTAAGAGGGAGTAATAATCCCTCTGTACAAGACATTAGTTAGGCCCCATCTGGAGTACTCGTGCAGTATTGGAGCCACACCTTCACAAGGACATTAACCAAATTGAGGCAGTCCAGAGAAGGGCAAACAAAATGGTGTAGGGACTGCATCAGAAGACATATGAGGACAGATTAACGGAGCTCAATATGTATACCCTTGAGCAAAGGAGGAGAGAGGTGATATGATCGAGACATTTAAACACCTTAAGGGCATAAACAAGGTGAAAAGAGTCTAACATGTTTAAATATAAGAAAAATAGCAGGACAAGAGGACACAGCATGAGATTAGAGGAGGCCGATTAAGGGGAATGTGAGGAAATTCTTTTCACAGAAAGGGTGGTAGATGCATGGAATGGCTTACCACAAGAAGTGGTGGCTATGAATACAGTGCAGGGCTTCAAACAGGCATGGGATAGGCATAAGGGAGCAATACAAATGACTATGAATAGATAGGTCACTGACAGAGCAAAGGCCGATGGCACATTTATAAGGTAGAAAAAGAAATGGGCAGACTGGATGGGCCTTGCGGTCCTTATCTGCCGTCAACTTCTATGTTTCTATGTTTCTATGTTTCTATGTAATAATTTCTGATGACCTGAAGGAGCTAAACAGTGTGACAAGGCACTGGGAAAGACTAGCAGGATACTCAGATGCATAGGCAGGGGTATCACCAGCAGAAGCCCCATGAGGAGAAGCTTAAGAAATTAAATATGTACTTCCTAAAAGACAGGAGAGAAAGGAGGGATATGATAGAAACATCTAAATACCTCACAGGCACAAACAAGGTACAGGAAGGGAGCTTTTCTGGCAAAAAAGATGCTTGAGGACAAGGGGTTACACAACTAATCTGATGGGGAGGCTGAGAGGAAACGTGAGGAAGTACTTCTTCACAGAAAGGGTAGTGGATGCTTGGAATGGCCTCCCAGCAGAGGTGCTGTGGGCTAAAATGGTTACAGGATTCATAAAAGCATGGGATAGACACAAGGAGATCTTAGAAGTAAGGCAAAGGGGGGTGCAAGCCGGAGACTGAGGGTCTGTGGTGGCACTGTAGGTAGGGAAAATAGGGCAGACCAGGTGGGCCAAGAGGTCCATTTCTGGCAACAGTTTCTATGTTTCTGTGGCACCATCTTCAGCTCTGTATTGAAGAGATCACTGTTGTCTGGGCTGACTGGTGAAAGGGAGGGGAAGGTTACTTCATATTGGGGGATCTTTTTCCCCAATAAGGGAAAGGGGAAATTGTTTAACCAGGAAAGGCACACTAAGGCAGAGCTTGTTTCCAGGTGTGACCTGGGAGCACAAGGAAGTTAAGTGACTTGCTCAGGTCTGGTCTGCTGGATGTCAACAGATTTGCAGCTCAGAGCCTTAGACCACTGCGTTATACTGCCTCTATAACCTGATATTTTAAGATTTTCTTAGAACTTCAAGAGCAGGCCTCCCTGCCAGTATCCTATAAATTAAGATATTTTCAAATTCATCACTTACTGACTTCTATTCTAGGCACTCAGCTTTGACTACCAGCAAGAGGAATGTGAGATGATGCCATGGGACTTGCAGGAGCCAGTAGGGTGAAGGGGAACCCTCCTAGACTCACTGTCATCTACCAATGACTGCTGGACACTTACACCCCTACTACAGACCAATTACATGTGAGGTGGGAGAAGTTGTTGGATCATGGCCTCACTGATGAGGAATGGGAATGTTGTTGGGCCAATGCATATGGGCTTTGCAGGGACATGGGTGGTAGGCTTATGCAACTTAAAATGCTCCACTTTGTGGTATCACACGCTTGCATTTCTAAGTAGGTCGCATATGGCCTCCCACTCAGTGCTGGTGCTATGGCCTACAGGAAGGTACTTTGCTCGATATTTTGTTGCACATGGCCTCCCACTCAGTGCTGGTGCTATGGCCTGCAGGAAGGTACTTTGCTCAATATCTTGCTGCACTGTCCAAACCGTCAAACTTGCTGTTCTCAGCTCACCCACCAGCACAGCGCTAGTGCTACCACTTGCAATGCCAGCAACCTGGGTTCAGGAACAAGCCCAAGGCATTGGGGAGATGGCCAGGGGAGGAGGACTGAGCATCCGTAGGACCACTTTCCTCCTCTGGGGTGAGGGTGGGCAAGAGCTTGGTGCTTGATTTACCCCTGGTGGAGGCAAAGGGTGTCACAGCCTAAGCTACAGATGAAGGGGAGACGTGGCAGGTGTCGGTGTATGCACCTTGACGTCAGCGCACGTCACGTCTCCCATGGACAAAACAGGAAAAATCCCGCTTGTGCTGGATGACCACCTACCTCTGCAGGCCCCATAGCTGGTGACTCAGGTGCCTCCTGGAGGCTGGATCCTGGTTCTATCAGATTAACAGATACCCCACCCCTACCATGGTGGTCATTACCATGGGGGACTTTGGGAAAGGCAGGTAAGACTTAGGAGATGCTGGGGTGATGGGGCTTGGAGGGCCAGCATGAACGAGGGATGACCAGGATGGGGGAGAGAAAAAAAAACTTGGTGGTCTCAAATTTTAACTTTGATGGGGAAAACCTTGGCTTTCATTACGCTGAGAGATGCGTCCCTAATTGTTCGGGGAAATATCACTTGATTACCTGCACTGCACAAACTGCAGTGTAATTGCTTTATGACTGCCATTACTGAAGCTAAGAGGCTCTTGCTTTGCAGATGGAAGACACAAGAGTCCTCTCTGTAGATGAATAATTGGACAATATCTTTAAACTTGTGGGATATGAGTGGCTATCATACCTAGCAGCCAGCAGGAAACACTGATTTGAAGAAGTCTGAGGCCCCTTTTTGCTCCCCTCATAGTCCAGAGGAGGAAGGAGAATTGGGTAGAGTATGCCGTCCCCGGCACTCTCCAGCCACATAGTGGAGGACATGGAGTGCCAGTTCCTGGGAGCATTGTTTCTAGTCATCTTTATTAAGCATTATGATCCTCATTAGCCAATGCCCTGGTTATTTCAGCAGATCAGTTAACGTGGTACACACTGACCTGAACACCAAGTTTTTTCCTTTTAGTTATTGTAAAATGTTAGGTTATATTTTTGTGGCTTATATTACTGGTGGAAGGTTTGATTTGCACATTGACTGTGGTTCTTGTTCCTGTTGTGGTGTTAAACCTTTCCATGGGCTTTTTTTTTCTATTGTTATTTTATTTATTCATTTTTGTGTTTTATTTAGTTTTTGTTGACCAGGTAAGTGCACTAGACACATTCTGCCTATTTTCAGGCACGACCCGGGGGAGGGGGATACAGATGAATGGCAACTGACCTTGAACCAGATTAAGCTTTTGGTGGCATTCTTAGTTAATGCCACCAACAGCATAATCTGGTTATTGGGTGGGCACCTCATGAAGGTTACTAATTTAAACCATTTTTGCTGATTAAGTTTGTGAGATGTGCACTCTGTTTCTCTGGCTTTAAGTTGAAGCAAGGCCTCTTTCATATTGTATATACATAATCTCTGACTGTAGCTTTAGCCTGTAATCCAAGAAGCAGTAGTGTTATTTTTGGCCAGGTTGGAATATGGTTATTTTGATGTTTATATTCACATTTTGTACTTTGTTCTGTACTTTTTCAAACTTCAATAAACTATAAATTATATTTAAAAAAATTCTGGACAGTTGTCTGGAATGAGAAAAGAAATGTTGCAGCCGTCACAGCAATTCACTTTCATTTTCAATTGTTTGATGTGCATGCAGCAGTTTTTCCATTTAAAAAAGAAGAGGGTGTAGTCTCAACAGGGTTTCAGAATGCTGTTGCACCACAGAAGGGTACAATCATGTCCCATGACCTTAGAACTCTGTAAGCTATGCACTATAATGTGGTTAGTGGTGCAGTAGGAAGGGTACTTAGAGTTACACAATTTCACTAGTGCTACAGTAGAAAGGATATTGAGAGTTACACAGTATGATATGCACTACAGTAGAAAGGATATTGAGAGTTACACAGTATGATATGCACTACAGTAGAAAGGATATTGAGAGTTACACAGTATGATATGCACTACAGTAGAAAGGATATTGAGAGTTACACAGTATGATATGCACTACAGTAGAAAGGATACTGAGAGTTACACAGTATGATATGCACTACAGTAGAAAGAGTATTGAGAGTTACACAGTATGATATGCACTACAGTAGAAAGGATATTGAGAATTACACAGTATGATATGCACTACAGAAGAAAGGACACTGAGAGTTACACAGTATGATATGCACTACAGTAGAAAGGATACTGAGAGTTACACAGTATGATATGCACTACAGTAGAAAGAGTATTGAGAGTTACACAGTATGATATGCACTACAGTAGAAAGGATATTGAGAGTTACACAGTATGATATGCACTACAGTAGAAAGGATATTGAGAGTTACACAGTATGATATGCAGTACAGTAGAAAGGGTATTGAGAGTTACACAGTATGATATGCACTACAGTAGAAAGGGTATTGAGAATTGCACAATTTACATACAAACATACAAATCTGCCAGCAGAAACGGGCCTCATGGTCCATCAAATCTGCACAATTGTGCAGCTAGCACCCCTAGATTGTAGCTGCCTCACCCTCTCTCCTCTCTGACCTCCAGGAAGTTCTCAGCACTACTTACCCAAACCCTCCCCCATTCCCTGTCCCATGCCCTTTTAAAACTACCCACCATCTTACATGAAATCACCCCCTCTGGTAGGGCATTCTATTTCAACACCATCCTCTCTGTGAAGTAATGTCTACTCATCTCTCTCCTAAATCTGCCCCCTCTAATCTTAGCCCATGCCCTCTCACATTCTTTCCCTTCCTCACCTTAAATAATCCATCAGCACTAGATTTGTTGATCCCCTTCAAGTACTTGAACATTTCAATCATACCCCCCATCCCTCCTCTACTCCAGGGTGTACAAACTCAGAACTCTTAGCCTGTCCTCATAAGTTGTGCCTTCCATCCCCCATATAATTATTGTTGCCCTGTGCTGCACCCCCTCTAGCAGTCTAACATCCTTCTTCAGATATGGACGTCAGTTCTGCAGTCAGTACTCCAAGTGTGGGCTGGCCAAGGACGATTTCAATAGTGGTACAGTAGAAATGGTATTGAGAGTTACACAATTTGATTTGTGCTACAGTAGAAATGGTATTGAGAGTTACACAATTTCATTTGTGCTACAGTAGAAACAGTATTGAGAGTTACACAATTTGATTTGTGCTACAGTAGAAACGGTATTGAGAGTTACACAATTTGATTTGTGCTACAGTAGAAACAGTACTGAGAGTGACACAATTTCATTTGTGCTACAGTAGAAACGGTATTGAGAGTTACATAATTTGATTTATGCTACAGTAGAAACGGTATTGAGAGTTACACAATTTGATTTGTGCTACAGTAGAAACGGTATTGAGAGTTACACAATTTGATTTGTTGTAGAGTAGAAATGGTATTGAGAGTTACACAATTTGATTTGTGCTGCAGTAGACATGGTATTGAGAGTTACACAACATGATTTGTGGTACAGCAGAAATGGTATTGTGAGTTACACAATTTGATTTGTGGTACAGCAGAAAGAGTATTGTGAGTTACACAACATGATTTGTGGTACAGCAGAAATGGTACTGTGAGTTACACAATTTGATTTGTGGTACAGTGGAAATGGTATTGGGAGTTACACAATTTGATTTGGGGTACAGTAGAAATGGTATTGACAGTTACACAATTTGATTTGTGGTACAGTAGAAATGGTATTGAGAGTTACACAATTTCATTTGTGGTACAGTAGAAATGGTATTGACAGTTACACAACATGATTTGTGGTACAGCAGAAATGGTATTGTGAGTTACACAATTTGATTTGTGGTACAGCAGAAATGGTATTGTGAGTTACACAATTTGATTTGTGGTACATTATAAATGGTATTGAAAGTTACACAGTTTGATTTGTGGTACAGTAGAAATGGTACTGACAGTTACACAATTTGATTTGTGGTACAGCAGAAATGGTACTGACAGTTACATAATTTGATTTTTGGTACAGTAGAAATAATACTGAGTTACACAACTTGATTTGTGCTACAGTAGAAATGGTATTGACAGTTACACAGTTTGATTTGTGGTACAGTAGAAAGGGTATTGACAGTTACACATTTTGATTTGTGGTACAGTAGAAAGAGTATTGACAGTTACACATTTTGATTTGTGGTACAGTAGAAATGGTATTGAGAGTTACACAATTTGATTTGTGGTACAGTGGAAATAATACTGGGTATTGAAAGTTACACAATTTGATTTGTGGTACAGTAGAAATGGTATTAAGAGTTACACAGTTTGATTTGTGGTACAGTAGAAAGGGTATTGACAGTTACACATTTTGATTTGTGGTACAGTGGAAATGGTATTGAGAGTTACACAATTTGATTTGTGGTACAGTAGAAATGGTATTGAGAGTTACACAATTTGATTTGTGGTACAGTAGAAAGTATATTGTGAGTTACATAATTAGTGATACAGTACAAAAGGTATGGAGAGTTACTCAGTATGATTGCAGTACTGTAGGAAAGGTATTGAGAGTTACACAACATGATTTGTGGTACAGTAGAAAGGGTATTGTGAGTTACACAATTAGTGGTACAGTACAAATGGTGCTGAGAGTTACACAATATGATCTTCGTACTATAGAAAAGGTATAGGAGTTACACAATATGATCTGAGGTACAGTCAAAAGGACATTGAGAGTTACACTTTTTTAAAGTTTTTTTCCTCTGTGTGAATTTTTACTGCTCATGAAAGGTGCTGGACTGATAGCACACTAGAACCTGAAGTCCTCCATTGATCCACAAGACAGGTACAGCACAGGTGATCACAGTGTAAGCTTCCTCACATTGTCCCACCAATGTGCCTCAGCCTTGCCATGCAGGGACCATCACGTAGATGAGTGGGCAGTTCAGAGTCTATGCCCATTCAATCCTTGACCTTTCATGTGAGATTGCCAACAAGGGTGCCAATTAGTGCCAGTTGTGTTGGTGGTTTTGTGATGTGTACACCTGCCCACTGGAAGCTAGACTGAGACCACCATGACTCATTTCATATATGCTACTGAACCTTATAATGACTTTCGACCACTACCACCCTGGGCTGGATTTAAACCCGTGAACTAGAGGTGAAAGGCTCCTTAACACAGTACCAATCCACTGAGTCGTCCATTTCCCCAAGAGTTACATGTTTTAGTTAGTGGTACACTAGTAAGGGTATTGAAAGTTACACATTCTGATTATCGATACAGTGGAATGAGTACTGATAGCTACACAATATGATGTGTAGTGTAGAAGAAATGGGTTTGAAAGTTGCACAATATAATTAGTTGTACAGTAGAAAGAGTATTGAGAGTTACACATTCTGATTAGTGGTACAGTAGCATTCTAGCGTAAAATGTTGGAGGTGTGTTTATACTCAACCTAAGTATAGTCACTTCCATAAAGAAGGAGGGGCTAAGAATAAGCTGTAACCTAAATCCATCTGCAGTCACAATACCTTGATATGAAATGGGCAAACTTCAAAATAGAACTCAGAACTCAGGCTCCATGCAGTATGTTTTACACTGAGATTTTAAAGCAGATATTATTTAGTTTTTGTAAAAAGGACATCCAAAATAAAGAAGTCTCACTGGTCAAAACATTTCATGGAACTGTGCACTAAATATCTTTAATGCACAGTCATCCTTATCCTAAACCACATCACACAATGAGCAAATCAGTCCTCTCATAACCAGAACTATCGTCCATCAGTCTCCCTACAACCAGAACTGATCTTTCTTCACAAACATGGCTGCTACCTTTACATACCTCTCAACCTCTTGCTTCATAAATCAGGGACAAGGCTTAAAAGAATCAGGGACAAAGACTCCAAATCAGGGATACATCTAAAAAATGACTAGTATTCACCCAGAAAGCTGATAGAATTTGGAGAGTAGAGTAAGATGCATTTTCAGAAGAACAGCAAGTCTGTAACTTTAATGCTAGACATTTTTTTTGCTTACAGTCCCCATATTTCTGTCACAAAAACACAAATTTTATGAAGGACAGAGGAACATTCTGAGGCAAAATCAGGGGTGTCCCTTGTAAATCAGGGACAGTTGAGATGTATGTACCTTTACACTGTAAAAACCTTCAACTGGGCAGTAAAAATAAAACTACTTTAAATAAAAAATACAACAAATGAATTAAATGTTATTTCCTTGATCATCACACAGTCCTTACACACCAAGACAAATTAAAAACATTGGGCTGGATATTCAAACTGTGCTATTTTGTGGCGCAAGCCCTTGCACTGCACAAAATAGTTGTGCAGGGGTGTGGCCGGGGCGATATTCAAAGGAGTTGCGCTATTGAGCAACTCCTTTGAATATCACCCCCCCGGCCACAGCCACTGTGCATGGCACAGTGGAACTTGCGCCACCGCAAGTGGTCAGAGGGAGTATCTGGTTGCGGTGGCGCATACCATTACGCCTACACGCAAATTTCCGATATTCAAAAGGTGACATGCAAATGGAGCCATAATTCATCACAAAAGTGCAGGGGCCATTTGCATCTATTTATGGCCCCATTTGCATGCCATTAATACCAGGTGTGCCAGTCCCGAGACTTGCGCCTGGCCCCCTGCCAGGCAGCAGCAGTCGGACCGATGCCCTGCAGCCCGATCACGGCAAAGTGTAAATAACCCCCCACCCCTGACCTGATAGCGGGCAAAAGCATAAAATCCCTCCTCTCCGACTGGCCCGTCGTGGGCAAAAGCATAAACCCCCACCAGCCCGATCGCGGGAAGCAAAGTGTCTCCCCAGAACATATCCTGGTGGTCCAGTGGAACACTAAGCCCGATCGCGGGCAGCAAAGTATCCCCCAGAACATATCCCTGGTGGTCTAGTGGACCACTAAAGCCCGATCATGAGGCTGCATAATAACCAACACCCCCAAGACCATATCCTGGTTATCAGTGCCCACCCCACCCACCCGGCCCCACCACCCACCCCTCGGCAGCCTATATCTGGACTGCCTTATGCGGTATGGGCTGCGCCCATTGGCTCTGCTCTGCACCAATGGGCGTGCAGCCCTACCTGGCAGTCAGTCGGCGACGGCGGGGTGGCAGGCGGTGGATGCTGCCACCCGCCGCTGCTGGGGGGATCGGGGTGGTGGGGCTTCGTGGGTCGGTGGGGTTGGGGGACACTAGATCACCAGGGATATGGTCTGGGAGGGGTGTGTCGCCACATTATGCAGCCCGCGATTGGGCTTAGCGGTCCACTGGACCACCAGGGATATGTTCTAGGGGTGGGGTTTAATCTTTGCAGCCCGCACCGGGCTTAGCGGTCCACTGGACCACCAGGGATATGTTCTGGGGGAGACACTTTGCTGCCCGCGATCAGGCTGGTGGGGGGTTATTTAAGCTTTTGCCCACGATCGGGCCAGTCGGGGGAGGGGAATTTTTATGCTTTTGAATATGTTCTGGGGGCACTTTGCTGCCCGCGATTGGGCTGGTGGGGGGTTATTTAAGCTTTTGCCCGCGATCAGGCCAGTTGGGAGGGGGGATTTTATGCTTTGCCCACGATCAGGCCAGTCGGGGTGGGGATTTTTACACTTTTGCCCGCGATCGGGCTGCGGGGGGGCACAGGAGTAGGTTGAGGCCAGCCACAGGTGGCAGCTGCTGTGTTGTGCCCTGTACGCGGCAGCTCACCTGTGGGTGGCCCTCGACTTACTCCTTTTTTTTTGGCTCAAAGTTGTGCAGGCGCAGGTTGGGGGTTGCGCCTGCACAACTCTGCACAGCCTGCTGAATATCGGGCTGTGCAGTTTATGCATGGTTCCTCCCCCTCCAGTTCAGCATGTATTCATTTTCATTGCGCTGTTGCTCAGCTTGCCTTGGGGGCGCAACTGCCTCCTGCTGAATATGGCAGAATGGCGCAATTTCGGACTTGCACAGGCGCAACCCTATTGCACATGGCGCAACCCTTTTGAATATCCAGCCCATTAAGTATTGTTTATAGTTTTCATTACAACTGTGTCTTTGCTGAAAATGAAAATATCCTTTCTGTCTTTGTCTGCTTATCAGGGAAATCACTTCTGCATGCCCTGACAGTGAGATATTTGAGTCTCTGATTCTAGAAGAGGCCTTTATAGTGTATAGTAGAGCATTGTTCTATATAGAAATCCATCTTTTTCAAAATGCTGTTGTGCCACAGTTCAGAGGTCGTGGAATTTGATTGTATCCTTCCGTGGTAGAACAGTATTCCAGAACCTCTAGAGACTACACAAGTCAGTTTCATTGTGAAAGATAAAACAAATACAATGCACACATTTCACATATGACTATACACTTTATATAATACAGGATGAGCAACTTTGTGCATAACCAGTGTGTTCTGCCACCTCAGGGTTCTGATTCTCATGGACCTCTCAAGTTTTGGCCTCAAGGTCAGAGGGAATCAGGACCCCTCTGTGGCAGAACACATTGGTTGTGCATAGTTGCTCATCCAGTAGTTTCTATGTTGTGTGTGCATATGTATATGTGTGTGTGTGTGTATATACAATAAGTTATGAGAGGAACATTCTGTCAGTGAAACTGAGCAGAATTTTGAATCCCTGTATTCCATGGTAAATGTTCCATGATAAACATTCCATGGTAAACATTCAATATGTTGAATGGTGGGGGGGACGGAGGAAAAAACACAAGCTGAAGAATGTAGGCAATATAGAGAATACTGGATGGGCAACTATGCAGAACCAGTGTGTTCTGCCACAGAGGGATTCTGATTCCCTCTGACCTCAAGAGCAAAGCTTGAGAGGTCCATAGGAATCAGAATCCCGAGGTGGCAAAACACACTTGTGCATAGAGTTGCTCATCCTGTATTTTTTATAGTGTATAATACTGTGTGAAAAATGTGTTTTGTGAGTTCTTTTGCTTTCAAAATGAAACTAACTCATGCGGTCTCTAGAGGTTCTAGAATGCTGTTCTACCACAGTAGGGTAGAACAGCATTCCATGACATTGGAACTGTGGTAGAACAGCATTTTGAAAGCGATGGAATTCTATACAGAACAACACTCCACTATAATACCGTTCTACCATACACTGCAATAATACTTCATAAACAAAGAGAAACAGTGGGAACCAGTTACACAGAGAGAGGGAGATCCAAATGGCTACAATACACTCTTGAAGTTTATAAATGCACATATGCGGTAAATGTATATACTGCGGATATGTGAAACATATTAAAACCAGCCAAAACCCCACAAGTGGTAAGACGATCTGCTTGAGAGATTTTCTCAGTTGCAGAACTTACAGTGTAGTTTACCTCCTAAATCGTATATGTGGCTATTTATATTTGCTTGCACGTATGTGCAAAAAACATAGTGCGATGATCCAAAATGCAGTTCTGTACAGTTGAAAGGGAGAGCACCGCTTGAGTAAGCAGCACTCCCCCTCCCCACGCACACACGTTTGCACACACATTGAGTGCTCATGCACGCCTACCTCCCCCACGCACACACTGTATGGCTGATAGTGGTGCCCAATCCTCCGTCAGCTCTACTGTTTCCCCCCCACAGTCTGTATGGCCGACGGGGGTGCCCAATACCCCTTCAGCTCTACTGTCCCCCCTCCAGACTATAAGGTGCCACCCTGGGAGCCCACCCCAGCATGGCAACAGGTCCTATGGCCAACGGGGGTGCCCAATCCCCTATCGGCTCCACTGCCCCCCAACAGCCTTCCAGCTGCCATGCTGGGAGCCCACCCCAGTGTGGCAAACGTCCTGCATAGTCCAAATAATAAAAAAAAAACCTGAAAGAAAAAAAACCTTCCCTCGCTGCTGTTTTCACCCCCCTCTTCCACACGCGCCCACCCACTGTGCACCCTGCCTACCCACACCTCCACCTCACCCCATACTTACCTCTGGAGCTCGGCATGACGATCTTTGGTGGACCAGGAACACATCTGCACTCTTCAAAGGCGTCCGCGAACTGAGGAAATGCCGGTAAGCTGTATAATGTAATGAATAGGGTTTTTTCAACTTTGCTGCATATCTCAGGCAATTTTTGGAATTTTGGCACCAAATTTTCAACATGGGGTTTTTGGGACCCCTCCTCATGAATTCTGACTATCATGGCGTTAATCGGGCCAGAAGGGTGATTTCGCGGTCACTGCGTGAAATCACATTTTGGGACTGATTAACAAAATGACAGTGCCAGTGTTCATAAGGTGGGCTTTCAAAAAGCCTATGTTGAAAATTTGGTGAAAAAATTCCTAAAAATGGCTGTTTTACGAGCGTGCATTGCGCTGTTCCTACGCACGCTCGTAGGATCATGAATTTCAATATTTTCACTCTGGATTTTCAACTTTGCCATTTGACCACACTTCCTTATGAGCAGTACAGCTGTCATTTTTCACATCTCACCCAAAATGTGTTTCTGCGCATGTAGCACACAATGGCGCAGTCGGTGTGCGAAATCAATGTTTGGGACACATTAGGAAAATCCCATTGACACTGTTCATGAGCAGAGGTGTTAAAATGGCTATGTTAAAAATTTGGTGAAAAAATTCCTAAAAATGACTATTTTATGAGCATGCGTTGCACTGTTCCTACGCACGCTTGTAAGTTCGCGAATTTTCAATATTTTCACTCCAGATTTTCAACATTGCCATTTTACCACACCTCTTTATGAGCAGTACAGCTGTCATTTTTCACATCTCACCCAAAACATGTTTCCACCCACGTAGTGCACAGTGGCGCAGTTGGTGTGCGAAATCAGTGTATGGGACACATTAAGAAAATCACAGTGACACTGTTCATGAGCAGAGGTCTTAAAATGGCTATTTTGAAAATTTGGTGATAAAATTCCTAAAAATGACTGTGTTACGAGTGAGCGTTGTGCAGTTTCCACGCACCTTGTAAGTTCATGAATTTGTAATATTTTCAGTCCAGATTTTCGCCAGTGGTATTTTTCCACACTTTCTTAATAACAGTACAGCTGTCATTTTTCACAACATGGCCGAAATGTGTTGTCACACTTTCATCACAGAAATGCGTGGCCGCTGTGGGAAATCATTGTTCAGTACAGATAAAGAAAATCACTGTGACACTGTTCATGACCGGAGGTCCTAAAATGCCTGTGTTGACAATCTGCTGTAAACAATTCCCAAACTAATCACGTTACGGGTGCACGTTGCACAGTTTCTATGCACGCTTGTGACTTCACCAGTTTTTTTAATATTTTCACTACAGATTTTCAACATTGCCATTTTTTACACCTCCTCATGAACAGTACAGCTGTCATTTTTCACATCCTGTTCAGAATGTGTTTTTGCATGTGTGGTGACAAGTGCCGTAGTCGCTGTGCAAAAGCAGCTTTCGGCTAACAAACTGATATTGCCACTGTTCATGGGGGGGGGGTCACAAAAAAAACATGTTGAAAATTTGGAGTTAAAATACCAACAAATGACTGAGGCGTTAGGGTTTCTGACCATAACCCCCCACCCTGTAGAGAATGACAGGCATCAGGGCTGTGACTTGGGATTGTCACCTGCAATGCTCATACCATTCCACCCCCACCCACACCCTGCAGCCACTGAGAGGCATCGAGTGTGCTTTGGACTTTTTGGCCCCAAAGTTCACCCCATTCTCCTGTACCGCACCCATCTCACAATATTTCCTGATGGAATGGGGTGCACATAAGGGCCAAAGACCCCAAGGCACACCGTGACATATGGCGTGGCCATTATGCCTGATGACCCAAAGTCACACCCCAATGCCTGTCACTCTCTGCAGGGTGGTGATGGGGTTAGCTTCAGTTCAATACTTCACTGCCATTCCTATTATGCAGCTCTGTAACTCCTACACTACCAAATGCCAATGCCAGCAAGCAAACATTCGTCATTGACAAATGCTTGTTTATGTGGGTATAATGACTAGACAATTTAAAACCTGTATAATGGAGCATGTGAGGGCTCTGTTTGGAGGGGATGAAAGCTATGAAACAGCAAAATAGTCAAAAAGCTTGCCCAAGTTAGAACATAGGATTGAATTTGTGGGTATTGCAAAGGTCAAACTTGTATGGGGAGGGGGCTGGAAAAACCTATTGGGCAATGTGAATACTTTTGGATTTAGGAATTGTGGGTCTGCAATCAATTGGGACTGAATGATAACACTGAATTCTCCTCATATCTGTAAACAATGAGATGACCAGGTGGCTTCACCATTGTGCATTCGGGCTATTATAACTGATTTTTGTACAATAGGAGGGTTCTAATTATCATTGCTGGTACATATCTAAGTGCATCTTTGATTACATTTCCTGGTGGTCTATGCCTTTCACTGATTTCTTTTAAAAGTCGAGTCTCTCCAGAGTTTGGCTGACTGCACTTTATTTCAGGTGAGCATATTCTGGATTGACCTTTTGGCCTCTTACCTAGCACATTAAGATGGTTCATATTAACTACTTTTGTACAGTACTGTAAGTGATGACATATGTTCAGCAGCACTTCTTTGATGTTTTAAGGAGTACATAGCAAGGCATCACCCTACCAATCCTCTGTATATGGTAATTTTTTGGGACACTTTTTTTAATCTAATTAACATATTTATAAAGTTTATTTGCACAGTTTAGACTGCCAAAATACCATAAGTTGATCTAAAAGGAGGATAAACAAAGTTAAAGATAATCATAAATCATTTTATAATTACATTAGTAACAAGAAGCAGGGAGGAAAAATCTTAGGTCCTATAAAAGATCAGGATGGGAAACTAATAAATGACAATCTAGAAATGGCCAAACAATATAATACATATTTCTCATCAATATTTAATACAACATCTAGGGGGACTAAAGAACATTTAGAGGATATAACAGCAAATAAAATCACACTAAATGTGGCGGACAGTAAGATTAGGTTGCTGAAACTTGACTCCAGCAAATCACGGGGTCCAGATGGGATTCACCTGAGAGTCCTTAGAGAGTTGGCAGAGATACTTACAGAACCAGTGGTGGCACTGTTCCAGGTATCACTCAACAGGGGGGAAGTAGTAGAGGTCTGGCGTAGGGCTAATGTCTTACCTGTCCAGAAAAAGGGATCGAGACAGGAGGTAGGTAATTACAGGCCAGTGAGCTTGGCCATGGTCTTGGGGAAAATCCTAGAAGGAACTATAAAGGAATCATAGTGGATTTTATGGATCTAGCCGGGGATCTAGATGATGCTCAACATGGTTTCAAGAAAGGCTGCTCATGCCAAACTAACCTCATAGAATTTTATAGAACTTGAAGCAGGGCACTGGATAAGGGTAATTCAGTGGACATCATATTTCTGGACTTTTTTGAAGGCTTTTGATATACGGTATTAACACATGGGGAATTAATTGATGCACTAATAGATCATAACATCCAAGGTAATATTACTCACTGGGTAGCCTCATGGCTCAGCAACAGAAAGCAAAGGGTTTGTTTAAAAGGGTCATACTCAGACTGGTCGGAAGTTGGAAGCAGTGTCCCCCAGGGATCAGTGTTGGGGTCTTGTCTATTTAACATTTATATACACTCATTAACAGGGGAGGTATGGGAATCCACATTTGCAGATGACACCAGGATAGGCAATATTATAAACAATAGCAGCGATACACACAAACCGCAGACCACTCTAAGTAAGATGGAGGAATGGGCACAAGAGTTGAAACTGTCCTTTAACACCAACAAATGTACAGTGATGCACTCTGGGAAGAATAATAATAAGGGAGATTATGTATTAAATGGCCAGATATTAAGGAAGGTCACTGACAAACAAGATCTGGGTATTATGGTGTCAAATGATCTTAGATTCAAACAACACTGCAATCAGGTGGTTAGGATTGCCAGTGGTATACTGAACAGCATTAAAAAAATATATTGAAAGTAAGAAGAGGGAGGTGATTGTTCCACTGTATGGATCCTTGGTCAGACCACAGTGGGAGTATGACGCCCAGTTCTTGTCACCTGGCTACAAAGTAGAGATCAGATTGTTAGACAGAGTCCAGAAAAGGGCAACATTCAAAAAGAATTAGACAAATATTTTAATTCTAAGGCTAAACTGTATTAGTAAAATGGCAAGCTCAATGGATGCCAATCTAAATATGTTTTGTTTAACCTATGAAACTAGGATGATCATTGACATAAAGGACAAGGAATATGATGAGAGACTATCAGAGCTAGGAATCTGTACACTGGAATACCATAGATTACGGGGAGACATGTGTATGGTCTATAAGGCACTGATATGTTGAGTTATAGGAAAAACTTGGGTTCACACTTAAAGAACAAAACTACCATACCAGAGCACACCCATTACAGTTGGTGGGAGAAAAATACCAATCAATAAGAAGGGGCCATTGGTTTCGTCTGAGAGTGGTACCCACCTGGAACAGCCTACCAGTGGAAGTTGCAGCAAGTAACAGTATGCACAAGTTTAAAAAAAGTCTTGACAAGCATTTAATAGCAGGAAAATACAGGGATATTGCTAGATTGACACAGCGAACATTATGGACTAAATTCTTCTTTGCTCTGATATTACCTATGAAACATACGCCAGGCTGGGTGCCTTTTTAGTGAGAAACATCTCTCTATATATTTGAGATGGACTATGTATCAAATATTGGTATGATACATAGAAAGTCATATATAATTAAAACAATTCTCATTGATCCAGTGCATTTGAACCTTCAAGTTTATAAATGTATGTGTTACATCTGTTAGTAGTCAGGTATTTAAGGGGCACATTTGCACTAGGAAGATAACTCTGATGAAGCTTGGGAGCGCCCAAGTGAAACATTAGTTTGTCTTTGGCAAAGCCATGTGTGTCAGTACTGTGGTGGTTTTTCCATGCACCTCGTCTGGTAAGCATGTCTGTACTGCACTTTGTCTTGGACTAAATAAACATCTGTTTTTTTTATCTCACTCTGTTTCACATGTGAAGTGTTTGCTATCAGTGTTTATTTACCTTGCTGCCATGACAGTTAGTAGAGACAATATAAAGATTTGGTGCAGTACTAGCTCAAGACCTGAGGTAAAGAACAAAATGTACGTAGCACAGCGAGCACAGCATGTCCCAACAGGGAAAGTCAAGGAGGAAATACTTGGGCCCACAGTCAATAGATCAAAGGATGGGCTAGTCACCCTAAGTAAGTGCAGGCATTGAAGTCTTTCAAGTACCGGTAGTTCCATAAACATCTTTTAATGAGGCAATGAGAAGACACTCCAGGGCAAATAGTAGGAGGGCATTCAGGAGATAGAAGCATACACAAACAAGCATTTGTCAATGTTGAATGTTGTCTCACTAGCACTGACTTTGGTAGTGTCAAAGGGTAGAGATGCATAACAAGAATGGCAGTGAAGTATTGAAGTGATGCCCACCCCACCCCCACCCTGCAGAGACTGACAGGCATTGGGGTGTGCCTTTGGGTCATCAGCTATAACACTCATGCCATTGTATGTCACCCTACTCTGTAGATACTGACAAGTGCCGTGGTGTGCTTTGGGGTCTTCGGGCATTATACTTACCCCATTTCATAAGGAAATATGCTGACGTGGGTGCAGTATAGGAGTGTGGGGTGAAATTTGTGGCTGAACAACACAAGGCACACCACGATGCTTGTCAATGGCTGCAGGGTGGGGGTTGGGGTGCAATGGCACGAGCATTACATCCGGTGATCCTAAGTCACAGCCCTGGCACCTGTCGGTCTGTACTGGGTAGGGTGCTACAGTTGGAAACCCTAACACCGTAGGGGTGCAGTGGAATTTTCACTCCAGGTTCTCAACATGGACTGTTTGTGAGGCCACCTCATGAGGAGTAGCACAATCAGTTTGTGAGCTGAAAGGTGGTTTTGCACAGTGGCTATGTCATTTGGTGACTCAGGGACGGAAACACATTTTGGGCAGGACATGGAGAATGGCAACTGTATTGTTCATGAGGAAGCGTAAAAAATGGCAAGGTTGAAAATCTGGAGTGAAAATATGAAAACATTGGTGAAGTCATTAGCATGCATAGAAACTGTGCAACACATGGCCATAACTCAATGGGAGTTTACATACTAACATACTAAAATACCAGCAGAATAGGCCTAACGGTCTTTCGAGTCTGCTCGATTGGTCAGCCCCCACCCTGGGTGCTGACCGTGCTGCCCCCTCGCCTTTTCTGGCTTCTCCCTTCTCAGTTCTGGATATTCTTGCTGTATTGGATTTTGCTTCCAGAACCCTTCCCCTGTACCTGTCCCAGCCCCTCTTGAACCCCTCCACTGTCTCTGCCTCAACCAGCCCCTAGGCAGTGCATTCCATGGCTCCACCACCCTCTCAGTGAAGTAGCACCTCCTCATTTCTCCCGTGTATCTTCCCCCCTCCAGCTTCCACCCATGCCCTCTAGTGGCCCCCCTTCTTCCTTCGAAGTACCCTGACTGTCCCTTCCCTATTTACCCTCTTCATGTACTTGAAGACATCTATCATGTCCCCTCGATCCCTTCTCTCTTCCAATGTGTACATATTTAGCTCTTCGAGCCTCTCCTCATAGGTCCTGTCCCCCAAGCCCCAAATCATTTTGGTTACCCTCCTCTGGACCCTCTACAGGAGTTTAATGTCCCTCTTTAAGTGTGACCTCCAAAACAGCATGCAGTACTCAAGGTGTGGCCTCACCAAGCAGTTATACAGAGGGAGTATCACTTCCCTCCTTCTGGAGGTGATCCCCCTAGTGATGCATCCCAGCTTCCTGTTGACCTTGGCTGCTGCCCTCCTACAAGTCTCCGAGTTGTTCATCTTGACATCCACCACCACCCCAGGTCCCTCTCAGCCATTGAGACTTGTAGCATTTCCCCCACCAGGGTGTACACTTGGCCCGGGTTTCTGGCCCCCAGGTGGAGTACCTTGCATTTCCCTGCATTGAACCTCAGCTTCCACTTTCTAGACCACCTTTTCAGAGCCTCCAGGTCCCCCTGTAGGGCCACCCTCCCCTCCTCCCCATCCACCACTGCCCCCAGTTTTGAGTCATCTGCAAAGAGACTCATCTCACTCCTGATTCCTGTCCTTATGTCAGAGATGTAAGCGTTGAACAGGAAGGGCCCAAAGACTGATCCCTGTGGGACCCCACTAATGACCCTCTTTGGGGATGAGACTATTCCGCCAACTACGACCCTCTGGGCTTGGTCCTGGAGCCAATTGCCTATCCATCTGATCATCTGGTTCCCCACCCCCATTTCTTCCAGCTTGTTCAACAGGCGCATGTGAGGAACAGAGTCAAATGCCTTGCTGAAGTCTAGAAAGAGGACGTCCACTGGTCTACCCAGGTCCAAGGCACTCATCACCCAGTCATAGAACTCCACAAGGTTTGTCTGACATGATTTCCCCTGTACAAATCCATGCTGTCTATTGTCCAGGCACCCTGACTTTTCCAGGTCCCCCCCAGCCTCTCCTTGACAATGCCCTCCATCACCTTTCCCACCACCGATATCAGGCTGACAGGCCTGTGGTTCCCTGCCACCTCCCTTGATCTCCCCTTGTGGATAGGCACTATATGCGCCACCTTCCAGTCCTGGGGCACCCACCCTGTCCCCAGAGAGATGGTGAAAAGCTCTGCCAGGGGTTTCGCCAGGACATCAGCAAGTTCCTTCAGCACTCTGAGATGTAATTTATCCGGCCCCGGTGCTTTCTCTGTCTTAAGGTAGCTGAGGGCTTCCCTCACTCTCTCTGCTGTAATTTCCACTTCCAGCACCTCTTCTCTCTGCTTAGCCCTCCCTCCTCCTGCCAGTGATGTCTCCTCCTCTCCTCAGACCCGCCAATCAGTAAGGGTCCCCCCCATCTCAGTATCTCTGTCTCCTCCTATGTATGATGCAGCACCCCCATTTTCATTGGTGAAAACTGAGGTGAAGTACTCATTTAGTACCTCGGCCTGCTCCCCCGGGTCTTGTGCCCATCTCTCCCCTGATTTAATCCTGCTAATCTGCCCCTTCACCCTTCGTTTTTCCACAGTGTATCTAAAGAACCCCTTGTTCCTTCTCTTAATTTCCCTGGCCAGGTTCTGTTCCTTCCTTGCCTTAGCCACCCTCACCACCCTAGTGGACCTTCTAGCCATCAGATCATACTCCCCTTGATCCCTTTCACTCCTTGGGCACTTGAAATGCCTGTAGGCTGCCTTCTTTCCCCGCACCACCTTCTGAACCTCCCTGGTCCACCAGCAGGGTTTTCGGGCCCTACCGCATTTTTGTCTTACTCTTGCACAGGTGCTGGTAGCATCTTGCACCCCTCTCCTGATGATTTCCCACCTACTATCAGCATCCATGTCTGACCCAATCACATCAAAATGCTCCTTAAGGATCCTTCCCATTTCCTAAAAATCCATTCCCCTGAAGTCAGTTACCTCCATCTTTGTGCAGCCTTCTATCCCTCCTAGGTCCAGGCAGAACCAGACTGTGGCATGGTCACTCCGTGCCAATAGGTCCCTTACCTCCAGGCCCCTAATCTGGTCACTGTCTGCCAGGACCACATCCAGTACCCGCGCCTCCCTGGTCAGTTCCCCCACCTGCTGAGTTAGGAACACATCTTGAAAGACATCCAACAACCTCTGTTCCCTGGTCACGAAAGATGACATAGTCTCCCAGTCTGTTCCTGGCATGTTTAAGTCCCCCAACACCACCACCGTTTCTCTGCCCAGTCTGCAGTGTCTTCCAACATCTGCCACCAGACTCTCCTCCAGCTCCTCCACCAGGGCAGGGGAGAGTTTGTTAGCCATATTTTTAACATAGGCATTTTGGGATCTTCCCTCATGAACAGTGATGCTGTGATTTTGTTAATCAGTCCCAAAAGTTGATTTCCTACGTGGACCACGCCATTGTGGATCACAGGTACGGAAACACATTTTGAGCAGGATGTAAAAAAATGACAGCTGTACTGTTGATAAGGAGGTGTGAAAAAATCCCAGCACTGAAAATCTGGCATGAAAATATTGCAAATCTGTGAAGTTATAAGGGTGCGTGGAAACTGTACAATGCATTTTTCAACACAATCATTTCATGGAGTTTTGGCAGCAAATTTTCAACTTAGTCATTTTAGGACCTCTGCTCATGAACAGTGTCACCGTCATTTCCTCACACTGTCCTGAAAACCGATTTTACACAGCGATCATGCACTTCTGCACTGGACATGCGAAAATACATTTTGGCCAGGATATGTAAAATGACAGTAGTACTGTTCATAAGGAAGTGTGGAAAAATGCCAATTTTAAAAATTTGGAGTGAACATATTACAAATTCCCGAAGTTATGAGCGTGCATGGAAACTGCGCAATTCACACTCGGAAAACACTAATTTTATGGACTTTCATCACCAAATTTTCAACATAGGCATTTTAGGACCTCTTCTAATAATAATAATAATCTTTATTTATATTGCACCTTTCAAATACCAAGGTGCATACCAAAAAGATGGAGTACAAACAAAGCATACAAAGAATAATATAAAAACTGTTAAAAACAAATACAGACATCAGTCAGAGACACTGTAGGCCCTATTCCATAAAAAGGATTTGACAGCCTGTTTAAAGCTCCCCATGGTTGTACACTCCCTTATCCGATGGGGTAGAGAATTCCAAAGGGTTGGTGCCACAAACATAAAAGCCTGGGCCCCAGCTGATTTCAATATAACTCTAGGAATCTCTAGTAACCCCTCGTCGGCTGAGTGGAGCAACCTTATACGGAGCTAATGAGTCAGGAGATCTTTCAGGTAGTCAAGGCCCAGATCATGCAGGGCTTTAAAAGTCAGTAATCCAACTTTGAAGGTGATCAACCACTGAACTGGTAGCCAGTGCAGATCCCGCAGCACCAGAGTAATATGAGATGTTCTAGGAGTACCTGTAAGTACTCGAGCTACAGAATTCTGCACCCACTGAAGGCAGCGGATATCAACCCCTGGAAGCCCAAGGTAAAGTGAGTTGCAATAGTCCAGGCATGAGGTCACAAAGGAATGGATCAAAGTTGGCAGATCACCAGACAGAACGAGGTGCTTGATTCTGGCGATGCTTCTCAGATGATGAAACAAAGATTTTATCATTGCTGACACTTGAGATCATAAAGTCAGCCCAACATCTAAGATCACCCCCAGATCTTGCACCCGTTCAGAGACCAGTAACTTGACATCCCCACAAAACACCCCAGAGGGGGAGCCAGCCACAGGTCCCCCTCTCTGGCAATCCGGATCCAAAACCAACACCTTAGTCTTCCCAGAATTCCACTTCAACCAACTGAGCCTCATCCAATCCTGGATTTCCTCCAGACAGCTATTAAATACAGCGACAGCTCCTTCCTAGTCGGGTGCAAAGGACAGGTACAGTTGGATATCATCTGAATAACAGTGAAATCCCAACCCGTATTGTCTCACAATGTCTCAGAGGGGAAGCATGTACACCGCAAACAACATGGGGGACAGTATAGAGCCCTGAGGAACCCCACAAAAAAGAGAGAAGGAATCAGAGGAAAAAAACCCTGACACCACCCTCTGAGATCTTCCGGTGAGGTATGATGTGAACTATCTGAGCACAACCCCAGAGAGTCCACAAATACATCTCAGGCACTCCAAAAGAACCCCATGGTCAATGGTGTCAAATGCTGATGATAGATCCAGTAAAACCAGAATAGACCGTTTTCTCTGGTCTCTCGCCATCAGATCATCATTAAGCACCTGAACCAGTGCAGTCTCGGTACTATGCCTCTTACGGAAGCTTGATTGGAGAGGTTCATAGATGCTATGGATGGTCAAGTAGTTCTCCAACTGGGTTACTGCCACCTTCTCGATCATCTTCCCTGCAAAGGGGAGGTTCGAGATAGGTCTGTAGTTAGCCAGACATTCTGGGTCCAAAGACGATTTCTTCAACAAGGGTGTCACCACTGCCTATTTCAGGGACAGGGGATATTCACCCGAGTCAAGAGAAGACCAGACTATCTGTGCTAGAGCCAGTAGAATAGAATCTCCACCCCCAAAATTAGGGGTGTGGGACCTGGATCTAAACTACAGGTAGTAAGATGCAGCCCCTGGACAATCCACATAACATCCCTGATTTCCGGGCGGTCAAAGGTACTCCAGGAAAACAAAGGGATAGTGACCCGATCCTGGGCACCCGCAACTAGCATAGAACTTGTCAAACAGATGTCTTCCCTAATGTCGGCCACCTTATCAGCAAAGAACCGAGCAATCTCATCACATTGTGATTGTGACAATGATCTATGGAGCTGTAGACAGGTTGGGTTGCACAATCTGTCCACATTTCTGAAAAGCTGAGCAGGTCGGTTCTGCGTGGCAGAAATTTCCCTGGACAGGAACTCTGCCTTCTTACGGGAGATTTCTGACTGATAGAATTGATAATGTTCTAGCAGCCTAAGGTGGTCAGCATCCAGGCCAGACCTCCACCAGCAATGTTCTAACCTGCGTCCAAGTCACTGCAACTCCCTCAAGGCCCCATCAAACCATGGGGTTCAAGGTCGGAGGGAGAGAGGATGCACATGAACTGGAGCAATGGAATCCAGGGCAGAGGTAATGGCAGTATTATAAGCCACAACCAATGCCTCTGGATCATTACTATGCACAGGAAGCTCAGATAGGTTAAGAACTGCAGCAAGGCCAGTAGAGGAAACATTCCGCAAGGGGTGGAACTTAACCATCTCCACAGGGGTCGGCCTACAAGGAGGGGCACCAAAATTGAATCTCACAGTGTAGTGATCTGACCAACTGACTGGTTCCACCCCCACATCAGAAGTCTTGATCCCCAGGAGGAAGACCAAGTCAAGAGAATGGCCAGCTTTATGTGTAGCAGTGGTAACCACCTGTGTTAGGCCCAGTGAATGCATTAGCTGGAGGAAGTGTTGTCCAAATTGTGAGAGCTCATCACTGATCCATGCATTAAAGTCACCCAGGACCATCAGCCTGGGTGACTTAAATGCCAGGTCAACAATGAAGTCTGCTACTTCCTTAAGGAATTGCTTCTCATCTCCTGGTGGACGGTAGATGAGAGCAATTCGATAGCCCACACCTGCTACAACAGCACATTCAAAAGAAAAGGTCTCCTCAACTGGCACACTAGTGAGCTCCAATTCAGTCTTAAAACAGACCGCAACCCTCCACCGCAGTCCAGCCTTGGGTGATGAATCATGGTATACCCGGCTGGAAGTGTGGCCTCCAGTACCGGTCCCACATTATTATCCAGCCAAGTCTCAGTGATGCAAGCCAGGTCCGTCGAGGCAACAAGACCTGATATTATAGCAGTCTTGTTCCGGATGGACCTGGCATTGCACAACATCGCCCGGGTTGGACAGAACTCCTGGACTGCCCCGACCACCTGCCCATCACTAAGGATGGTGCCCTTGGGTATGGGGACCAAACAGGAAGGCCCATGCTCTAGGCTCCACTTCACCCCAGGGCATCTACTGGGCTTAGTCACCCTAATGGGAGTGCTCCCCTCATCTCGCCTCCACTGCTGTCCCCCCCACCCCCTGCCTCCCTCCTGCGGGAAATACCTAAAGCCTGACAATATTGGTAGATGGAAAAAGCAGAGGGAGTGGAGAGCAGAGGCTGAGTAGCATATGACGGGGGGGCAACAGGAAGACACATCTCAAACAGAGCAAATCCTCAAAAAACAATAAAAGTAGTTAAAATCAATTCCTTGTACAGTTAAAACAAACTAACTACAATGACTAAACAAATTTAAAACCCCCAAATCACAGCTAGGCCTTTTCTCGCCCCCCCACCCAACTAGATAGTCAAACCAATTTCAAACAAAACAAATAACTAAAATATATAACTTAAACAGTAGAAACCTAACCTCCCTATCGCATAAAGTAAATAAATAAATAACTAAATTAGCCCACCGGACCTCTCACAACCTGGGCTACTTAATAAACAAAACTAAAATAAAATTACAGAAGTTATTTGAAAATTTCCCCTTAGAAAAGTCTGTCACAAATCTCTACAATGGGGAGAGTTCACAGATGTAAACTGAGCCCTCTCACTGCTCTTATAACTTCCACAGAGTATATCAAATCAAAAAAAGTACTTGCGGTGAGGTAAATCAAGCTGGCTGTGATCCAACCGACCATAGTCTAAAAGAGTCAAATATAGGGATTCACTATGCTGGACCCACCGACATCCAATTGAACATAAATCCTCAGTTCTTCCAGTCTGGAGGTGATGAAACTATCACTAGGCCACAAAGATTCTTCCACCAACAGTAAGGGAATCACCCCGTCAGGACAGTGGCCCACCACTACGGTTCTGGGACAAGTTCACCCCCCAGTGAACTGCCCCAGAAGCCTAGGAGGGGGGAATAACAGGCCAGGTCCTCCAACTGACCCCACTCTCCACTCCTGTGTGGGACACTTACCCCCCAAGGCCCCCCTCACAGGCCCAGCAATTACCTCGGCTCTGCCCAGCGCGGCCCCAAATAACCAGGGAAAGTTACTTCAAAGGGCATCTCAATAGCTCCACAGTTACACACAGGGTGCTGACTCCCAACTCCAATTTAAACCTGTGCTCTGGTCTAAAGGAGCCAAACAAGTCACCTTTGTTACAACAAAACACAGTTCTCTCACTCCAACACGAGTCTCACAGACAGTCCTGTAATCAGCCGCCACAGCAGCAGACTCTCGCCACCAGTTCTGTGGTTTAGACAACTAAAACCATCTTGGTGCCATATACACGCAGCAAAGTCCACACCTCACCACAACCACTCTGGTTGCAGATGCTAATACAGGAAAAACCGGAAAAACCTAATGAGTCCCGAATGAGAAAGTAGTAGATAAGTCCCGACTGAGGAGATAGCAAGCATGTCCCGACTGAAGAGGTAGCAAACAGGTACAGTAAGTCACGGCTGAAGCAGTAATAAGCAAATCCCGACTGAGGAAGTAGCAAGCAGGTCCAGACTAAGGAGGTAGCAAGTGGAGCATTTACCGACCAGCAATTATCGACCGGCAAAAATAGAAACAACTGCGCAAATCCCATTATGCCGTCTAACACGCTCGGCCCCAATTTTCAAACACAAAAACACTGCAAGTAACAAAATAGGTGAAAAAGAAATAAAAACAAAAATTGCAGAACTAGAATGATGCCTGGCCCAGCGTGGCCGCCATCTTGAATATAGTGATTCATGATGTCATCAAAGAACAGTGTCACTGTCATTTTCATAATGTGTCTCAAACACGGATTTCCCACAGCGACCACGGTCTTCTGCGCAGGAACTGCAAAAATACATTTCGGCCAGGATGTGAAGCATGACAGCTGTACTGTTCATAAGGAGGTGCAGAACAATGGCAATGTTGGAAACCTGGAGTGAAAATATTACAAATTTGCAAACTTACGAGTGTGCATGCAAACTGTGCAACGCACGCTCATAACACAGTCATTTTATGGAGTATCGTAACCAAATTTTCAATATAGGCATTTTAGGACCTCTGCTCATGAACAGTGTCACTGTCATTTTCATAATCTGTCCCGAACACTGATTTCCCACAGCGACCGCGCTATTCTGCGTTGGAAGTGTGATAACACATTTCAGCCAGGATGTGAAAAATGACAGCAGTACTGTTTACAAGGAGGTGTGTAAAAATGCCAATGTTAAAAATCTGGCATGAAAATATTGCAGATTTGCAAAGTTACGAGCGTATGTAGCAACTGCACAGTGAACACTTGTAAAACAGTAATTTTTTTGGATTTTTTCCACCAAATTTGCAACATAGGCTTTTTGAGAGCCCACCTCACGAACACTGGCACTGTCATTTTGTTAATCGGTTCCCGAAAGGTGATTCCACACAGTGACTGCGAAATCACTTGTTGGGGCTGAATAACACCATGATAGTGACAGAATTCATGAAGAGGGGTCCCAAAAACCCCATCTTGAAAATTTGGTGCCAAAATTCCAAAAAATGCCTGAGATATGCATCAAACTTGAAAAAAACCCTATTCATTCCTTTATACAGCTTACCAGCATTTCCTCAGTTCGTGGTCAGCTTTGAAGAGTGCAGATGTGTGCCCGGTCCACCAAAGATTGTCACGCCGGACTCGGAGGTAAGTATGGGGTGAGGGGTTGTGGGGAGGCAAGGTGTGCAGTGGGTGGAGTGCGGGAGGGGCAGGGTGACCGCTGAGGACGTTTTGTTTTATAGGGTCTTTAAAAAAAAGACATTGCGGGATGAGTTTTCATGTTTCTTGTGGGATTTGGCATGCTGGGGTGGGCTCCCAGTGTGCCACCTCAATGTTTGTGGGTGGGGGTGTGTTTTAGCCGATGGGGGATTGGGCACCCCCATCGGCACATAACAAATGGGGGGGAGGGTGCATGATGCCAAGGGGGATTGGGCACCCCCCTTGGCAATCAACAGAAGGGGGGACACATTCTGCCAATGGGGAGTGGGCTCCCCCATCAGCATTGTGACAAGCAGCAGCGGTTGCAGTCACTGCACCATGTTGGCTGCACCAAGGGAGGCGTGTAATGGTCACACTGCGTGAGAGCTTCGCTCTCATTGCAGTGAACCTTTTCTTTGTTGTGATGGCCACATTAGGCATGCATGAGGTCAGTGCCTCCTGCTGCCTGATTGGAGAATGAGGGACGCACCTTCTGATGTGTGCCCTGCATTCTCCCAACAGTGACCGCGCCTCCAAATCTGCTACTAGTGCAAGATGTTGGCTGCGCAAGCGCGAGCCAACATAAAAAGTATTGAATTCCATAGCAGTGCAAGTTTTACAGACAACAAGCATAGACAAGTCATTAGCTCTTAAAGGGTAACCAAGGTTAGTAGCCCTAACTGCAGCTTCTCAGCCAGGATGGGAGGGGTGGTGCTTCAGAGTACCTTATCTATCAAAAACCCCAGGGAAAAAGCACGACTGTTAGGGAGGATAACCATCCATATTTGTTGTAGACATCCCAGTGGTGTGTGAGGTGGGCTGCTTAGAGTGCAAAATAGCATACATTATTATATGCTACATCCCATTTGGACAAGAGGGACTTAGCAGCATAGGCAAAGATAAGAAGACCATTATTAAGGGAGTGTAGGAGCACTCCCTTAGCAAGGACCAGTCGTGCACCAGGAGTGAGGAAGTGTTTAGCTCTATAAGCCATGCCAGTCTTACCATTCAGAACTCTACACACATTAGATACATAGATGCTGTCGGCAGATAAGGGCCTATGGCCCACCCAGTCTGCCCATTTAAGCTTGTAAGTTCACTTTATGTTTTTCTAGAAGTCTATTGCCCCTTACCCCTGACCTCCAGAATTCCCTTCTGTCTATCCCATGCATTCTTAAATCCCATGATTGTTTCAGCCTCCACTACTTCCTCTGGCAGGGCATTCCACTTGTCCACCACCCTTTCTGTGAAGACATTTTTCCTCTGAATTGCTCTCTCTCCAACTTCATCCCATGCCCTCTAGTCTAGAGATGTGCAAGGAAAAATCCAGTTAGGGGTCATGGGTGATTCCAAAGTACTTGAAAGAATAGGAAGCAGTCAGGGCAAACCATTAATACTGGACCCCGCCCATGGTTCATGGCATAACCAGATTTTTGCCCGAGAGCTAAAAAGCATAATTTGAGTTTTCTTCAGTTGAGGACCAGCTTATTAGCTGATGGCCAGAACTGAATTAGGTGGAACTCCTCATTCAGTTGGGAACTGATTATCCTGATATCCTGGGAGATAGAAAAGAGCATCAAATCATCTGCATACAGGCTCTTCTAGATGCAATTCTGGGTTGTTCCTTCACAAATTCTTGCAATGCCTTGTTTCCCTGTGATATGTGCCAGTTTGACCAAATGATGTTTGTGAAAAATTTTGCATGTACTAAGTACATGCTGACCACATAGAAACAAACAAGGCCCGATTCTCGAAACTTCCGGAATGGCACAAGGGGCTTACACCACAAAGTATTGCACGAAGTGCTGCTTGCAGCAAATGATGCTTCAGGAGCGATTCACAAAGGCAGCCTGCATCAACCGCAGGCTGCGTACACCAAAGGGTGCTTGCCCCTGTGCCAAAATATAGGCTGCAGCTTGGCATTAGGGGGCATGTGACAGATGCAGGCTGCCACATCCCCATAACCTGCATTTTCAAACCCTCCCAGAGGGTGAAATTCTAAGTACTCTCAGACCATCAAGGGCTGGTCTAAAGGTACTTAGAATATCAGCCTCTGAGAGGGTCTGACCAGTTGGGCCACTACTGGAGCACCCCTCACCATGTGCTGCCCCCCTGCCCCAATCTGCCTGAATATTTAAGTTTAAAAAAGCATTCCCTGGTGACTTAATGGTCCCCCCCCACCCAGATCTACTATTTTTGTTTTAAAAAAAAGCATTCGCTGGTGATCTAGCAATAACCCCCCACCTCAATTTGTGCAGATATTTAAATGCAACGGCATTCGTTGGTGATCTAGCAATAACCCCCCACCTCAATTTGCGAGATATTAAATGCAACGGCATTGCTGGTGATCTGGCAATAACCCCCACCTCAATTTGCGCGAATATTTAAATGCAACGGCATTCGCTGGTGATCTAGCAATAACCCCCACCTCAATTTGCGAGATATTTAAATGCAACGGCATTCGCTGGTGATCTGGCAATAACCCCCACCTCAATTTGGCGAGATATTTAAATGCAACGTATCTGGTGATTCAGCAATAACCCCCACCTCAATTTGCGCAGATATTTAAATGCAACGGCATTCGCTGGTGATCTGGCAATAACCCCCCACCTCAATTTGCGCAGATATTTAAATGCAACGGCATTCGCTGGTGATCTGGCAATAACCCCCACCTCAATTTGCGCAGATATTTAAATGCAACGGCATTCGCTGAGATTCCAGCAATAACTCCCACCTCAATTTGCGCAGATATTTAAATGCAACGGCATTCGCTGGTGATCTGGCAATAACACCCCACCTCAATTTGTGCAGATATTTAAATGCAACGGCATTCGCTGGTGATCTGGCAATAACCCCCCACCTCAATTTGTGCAGATATTTAAATGCAACGGCATTCGCTGGTGATCTGGCAATAACCCCCCTCAATTTAGCATGAATATTTAAATGCAACGGCATTAGCTGGTGATCTGGCAATAACCCCCCACCTCAATTTGCGCAGATATTTAAATGCAACGGCATTCGCTGGTGATCTAGCAATAACCCCCCACCTCAATTTGCGCAGATATTTAAATGCAACGGCATTCGCTGGCGATCTGGCTGACTCCTCCCATCCCTGGTCGGACCCCAAATTAAGATGTTGTGAAAACTCATTCTCTGGTAATCCATTGGATCCTTCCAACCCCAAGCTACCAGCATGTAAAATAATACAAACTCATTCCATGGTGACCTAGTGGACCCCCCCCAAGCCCCAATCTGTCCAGCCCTACTGAACTGTCACTGAGCACATACTGTATATAGTACGGGCTCATTGATGGACATGTCAGAGTGAGCTGTCAATCAGTGAGCGCATACTGTATACAGTATGCTCTCAGTGACAGTTCAGTCAGTGGCTAGCTGTGGTGGTGAGAGGAGGGCTGTGCCAGTCGTTTGCTCAGGGTTCATGCTGGGGGGAGCTGGGTGGTGTGTACTATCGGCCGAGGTGGGGGTCCACTAGATCAACAAGGAATGAATTTGTAACATTTTACATGTTGGTCAGATCTGGGCTGGAGGGGGAGCTAGATTATCAAGGAATGATTCTCGTAACATGTTAACTTTAGGACAGATTGGAGCTAGGGGCGTCTGCTAGCCACCATGGGAAGTGCTAGACTGGTGCACAGCTGCCCCTTAGCTTGTGGCAAACCCTTCAGATGTGCTGTCTGCTTAGCACATGACCACGGTTGCCACAAGCTGAAGGACTTTGCCACCGGGACCCTGCCCACTAGAGAGTGGGGCGCAGGGTACCAGGCAGCCTTTTGAGGCACCTCATATCAACCCGAGGGCCCTTCAGAATTGAGCCCATTGTGTCATTTCTATCATTTATAGCAGGCTGGTTTTTAAAAATCTAATTCTGTCCATTAAAAGAACTTGCATGTTACGGTGCTTGCATGATGACTGTAGATGAGTAGCCTCTTTCTAAGAATCTTTCCCTGAAATCCATGGCTCCTATTTCAAAGTCAGTGTCAGAGCTGGCCCGGTGGTGCTGAGGGTTGAGGCACTGGATGCCACACCTCATGCCACGCGATGACCTGAGTTCGGGAGCAAGCTCAGGAGTCGGGGTCGGCAGGGGAGGGAGACAGATTGAGCATCATCTAGCCAGCTCTAATCTCTGGGTGGGAGGGTTTGGATGCCCGGTGCTCTGGCAACCCCATTGGAGACAGGAGGCACCATCGAGCCACTGGGCTGCATGTAAGAGCATGGCTGATATAGGCAGGGTTGCCATGCACTGGTGTCAGATGTGCCCATGCAGGGGGGATGGGGGATCTTGGGCTCACTACCAGAAACACCCTTCCAGCTCTGGATAGGCAATGGCCCTGCCAATGCCACTGACACACGCCCAATGCTGGTTCCCCCACCACTGCTCCTATGGTCTCCCTGGAGTTGTCCTCCATGACCCAGGGAACTGTAACATACTTGAAGATGACAGGGGGGAACACAGCGGGTGGTAGAGCAAGCTGGTGAGTGCAGTGGCCTGAGAGAGTTCCAGGCTGGGGTGCTACAAATAGATTAAAAAAAAAGCCAGTGTCAGAGCTGCGATTTGTCCTGAGATAAAGAAATTGTCCCTTGGGGATGTTTGGCACTGTGGGATAGTTCTATGTGATAATGGCGACTGCCAAACGGCGAGCCGCATTATCGCGACATCATGGTGGTGAAAACATTTACACCACTCTGACATCCTCAGCACATGAAGGAATGGTGCCTGGGACTTGGTTATTTTGCTTTCTGGCCTGCACCCCTCTACTAAAGGATTCTCAACTCCAGGGGGTGCATGTTGGGGGGGCAAAAAAACACAAGTTTTGGGCTGGGTGCAACAAAAATGCAGTAGTGCCCGGACCCAGATCCAAACCCAGTACCTACAACACCGCAAGAGGAGGCAACCTCTGACACCATGGTGCATCTCGGCAGCCAACCACAGTGCCACCTCCCTACATCCCCTCTGCCCCCTCCCAGGCCACACTCGGCGTGCTCACTCCCCCCCAACGTGTGTACATATAACAACATTCTGACACTGCAGTGGCCCACCCCACCACATCTGGTCGCCCTACCCCCATCGCCATTCAGGCTTTCGCCTTCAACGCATCGCTGTTTCAGACAGTGCCTTAATTCAGGTGCTGATGTCACAGGCTACCATTGTGGGATCAATTTTCAAAGCACCAAGAATGCTGCAAGCTATTGGTGCCCCAATCACTTGACCCATGGGGCTTCCAGCATTCTCCTAGCCAGCAATCTACATTTTCAATCCTGAGTGCCAAATGTCGTAAGTTAGGCCAGCTTTTCCTTGGTCTAACTCGCACCATTCGAGGGACCCTTTTTACAGGGCTTGCCCCAAATCCTTGGTGCAAGCTGTTGTAAACTGAAAAAACTATCAAAACTGTGCCTGACAATAAAAAATCAGGTGCAGTTGCAGCAAAGGAATTTGAAACAGCTGCACCCAAAAATTGCTTTGATGCAGGGCTTGCTGCAAGTCCGGTATCAGCCTTTGAAACTTGAGCTCCTTGGGCCCGATTCTAAAAGGGTTACTGCCTGGCATAACAGCAGCTGTGCCAAGCAGAATGGTGCATGTAGCAACTTACACCAGCAGTCGCAGGCCACTTGCACTGAACAGCTGTTACACTGCATAACCCCCTGCAACATAGTGCTAGGGGGTTTACGGCAGCAGTTGCACCCCATTCTAGAAGGGCAGCCACAAAGTTCCCACATTGGGATTCTACAACAACCCCCGGGGGAGATCTAGCAATGTAAGTTATACCAGCATTTAGCTGGTATAACTTACAGATGCCCCTAGGGGTCCTGTAGACCTGTCAACTGCCCAGCAGACACTGCAAAGTTTCCCTCCCTCCATGTACAGCACACCCCAGTGGGGCCACACAGGGCTACCTATACCCCCAGTCCCCTGAAACAGCCATTGGCAGAAGCCCCACAGGGCGGCACTGACATCCCGTCACCCATGCCCCTAACCGCGAGTCGACCACTGCATATGCGACAATAATCAAGCCCTGGTAGTCTAGTGCACCCCCCCAACTGTACAATAATATAACAATATCTATCCCCTTTTCCCTGGTAGTCTAGTGGCCCCCACACAGCACCCCTCCACCCATCCCCAGCCGGCGACTGGCACAGCCCACCTCTCACCTCCACGGCCAGCTGCCGACTGAGTGTGGTATTAGCGCTACTGCACAGATGCGCTCCAAAATTGACATTCTGGAGACACAGTCACATTTTTTCTTTGAATACCCCTTTGGCTCAACATTCTGGCTCCAGCATGGCATGGGTTCACCACTTGTACCCTCCAGGTCTGCTTTGCTGTATGTAAATACTTTCTTTGGCAAGCTCAGTGTGCCTATACCTTGCAACAGAATTGATTTCTCCTCATGCAGTTGCACATATGGTGCATATTCAACTTCAAACATTGTGTTTGAAAGATAAATCTTCATTTTCTGCTGCTTCTTTCCACAAGTTGTGAACTGGTTTTCACCACTGTTTTGCACAACTTGTATACTGTGACATTTTGTTTTTTCCTGACTTGATCTGTTTGTAGTTTTTTTCTGTTTAACATACTAACATACTAGAATGCCAGCAGAGTAGGTCTCATGGTCTATCGAGTCTGCTCGGGAGTCAGTACCCTGAACAGGTACTGTAACTATCTTCCCGGTTCCTCCCATGCTCCCCCTCCCCCCAACAAATTCCTCCCCGGACAAGCATTCCTCAGCTTCACCCTCCACCTTACCTGTCCCAGCCCCTCTTGAACCCCCTCCAACATAGATACCTCTACCAGCTCCTCAGGCAGTGCATTCCATGATTCCACCACTCTCTCAGTGAAGTGCCACCTCCCCCCCATCTTCCACCATCCAGTTTCCAACTGTCCCCCCTGGTGACTCCTCCCTCCTTTCTCTGAAGGATCCCATTTAGGCTTACCTTATTTACTCCCTTCAGGAACCTGAGGATGTCAATCATGTCCCTCCTCTCCTCTAGCAAGAACAGGTTGTGCTCCTCAAATCACTCCTCATATGTCCTATCCCCCATACCCTGGATCATCCTAGTTGCCCTCCTGGGAACTAGCGACCATCGAACAGTATGGTTCACAATAAACACAGCAATAGAGTCAAGCCATACAAAGACAAAGGTACTGGATTTTAGGAGGGCTGACTTTGCCAAAATGGGTGAGTGCCTAAGGAATGCACTAGCAAATGGGCAGGAAGGAGGGGTGGAAGAACAATGGGGAATAATAAAAACTGCCATCACAGAGGTAACAAGCCTTTGTGTAAAGCAAATAAACAAAATGAAACGAGGTAAGAAACCACTATGGTTCTCAAAGAAAGTGGCAGTGAAGGTTCAAGAGAAAAAGAAAGTATTCAGGAAGTCCAAGGAATCACAGAAGGAACAGGACAGAGAACTGTATCAGTTAAAGCAAAAGGAAGCTGGAAAGGCAGTCAGAACAGCAAAGGCCCAAACCGAGGAAAAGATAGCCAACTCAGTTAAGAAGGGGGATAAAACCTTTATAGGTACATCAGGAGCAAAGGAAGACCAAGGAGGGATAGTGAGGCTTAATAAAGGGGAGGGAGGAGGGTGGGCAGAGGGTGACTGTGAAAGGCAGAGATACTAAACAAATATTTTTGCTCAGTATTTACAAAGGAAGAGGGAGGTACCTAAAACAAACACTAGAAACACTCTGGATACAGAAGTTGATACCAGCCCATTTACAGAAGAAAGAGTTCTGAAAGAGCTCTTAAAACTGAAGGTGGACAAAGCAATGGGGCCTGATGGAATTCATCCCAGAATTTTAAAAGAACTAAGGATAGAACTAGTGACACCACTGACTATACTCTTTAACAAATCATGGGAGGATGGGGTGGTACCCGAGGACTGGAGGAGGGCAGATGTGATTCCCCTTCACAAAAGTGGGAGCAAGGCAGAAGCAGAAAACTACAGACCTGTTAGTTTAACCTCAGTGGTAGGGAAAATGATGGAATCACTTCTGAAGGAAAGAATTTGTGTATCTAGAGGCCAGAGGGCACAGGACCCAAGGCAGTATGGATTCACAGCGGAAGGTCAAGCCAGACAAATCTGATAGATTTCTTTGACTGGGTGACCAAAGTAGTAGATCAGGGAGGGGCTGTGGACATGGCCTACCTTAGACTTTAGCAAGGCATTTGACACAGCCCCACACAAAAGATTAATATACAAGTTAGCCAGCCTGGGAGTGGGTCCCAAGATGACAGCCTGGGTAAAGAATTGGCTGGAGAATAGGACACAGAGAGTAATAGTAAATGGAGTCCACTCTGAAAAAAGGGGGGTTAGCAGTGGGGTACCACAGGGTTCAGTATTAGGACCGGTCCTCTTCAATGTCTTTATAAGTGACATTGCAGAGGGACTGGAAGGAAAAGTATGTCTCTTTGCAGATGACACAAAGATTTGCAACAGAGTTGATGCACAAGGTGGGGTGGAAAGGATGAGAAGGGACTTGGCAAGGTTAGAGGAATGGTCAAATGTATGGCAGCTTAGATTCAATGCTAAGAAGTGCAAGGTAATGCACCTGGGAAACAAAAACCCAGGGGAAGAGTACACAATGGGGGGTGAGATACTAACAACAAAAATGGAAAGGGACCTGGGGGTAGTCATATCAGATGACCTAAAGGTGGGCAAGCAATGTGAGAGGGCAGCAAGGAGGGCTGGGGGGATACTGAGATGCATAGGGAGAGGCATCACCAGCAGAAAACAAGAAGTTATTATTCCTCTGTGCAGACAGCTGGTGAGACCACATCTGGAGTACTGTGTGCAGTTCTGGAGACCCAATCTTTGCAAAGACAGACAGGATGGAAGCTGTCCAGAGGAGGGCAACTAAAATGGTGCAGGGTCTGCACCAGAAGACATATGAAGTGAGACTTAAGGAGCTTAATATGTATAGCCTTGAGGAAAGGAGGGAGAGGGGGGACATGATAGAAACTTTCAAGTACCTCAAGGGAATCAACAAAGTCCAAAAGGGTAGCATCTTTCAAAAAAAGGGGTGTGCAAGAACAAGGGGGCACAATTTGAAGATAGAAGGGGTCGGCTCAGAGGTAATTTAAGGAAGTATTTTTTCACAGAGAGGGTTGTGGATGCATGGAACAGCCTTCCAGAGGAGGTTGTGGAGTCAAAAACAGTGGTGGAATTCAAGCATGCATGGGACAGTCATAAGTCAATTCTAGGGGGTGGGGGTAGGAAGAAGTAGGCTGCTGGTTAACTAGGATCTGCAGCTTATCCATCAGGTAGGGAAATGGGCAGACTGGGTGGGCCAAGCGGTCCTTATCTGCCGTCAAATTCTGTTTCTATGTTTCCTCTGAACTCGCTCTGGGAGCAGGATATCCTTCCTTAGGTGCAATCACCAAAACTGCACACAGTACTTGAGATGCGGTCTAACCAGGCTGTTGTACAGCAGCAGAATCACCTCCCTGTTTCTTGAGGTAATCCCCCTGGTGATGCACCCCAGCATTATATTGGCACTGGCTGTGGCCCTCCTGCATTGCCCAGAATTATTTATTTTGACATCCACCAGAACACCTAGGAGTTAAATTTCAGTTTCCAGGTGCATGGCCACCTCTCCAGAGTGTCCTGGTCACCCTCCAGAGCCATCTTACCCTCTTCCACATCCACCACCGCCCCTAGCTGAGAGTTGTCTGCAAAGAGGTTAATTTCACACCTGATACCCTCCCTGATATCGGAGATGTAAGCCTTAAATAGGAGTGGTCCCAGAACTGATCCCTGTGGGAGTCACTTATGACCCCCTTGGAAGACAAGACCACTCCCAACCACTACCCACTGGGTGCATCCAGATAGCCAATTCCCAATCCCCCTAACCATAAGTGACCCCACCCCTATCCTACCCAGCTTCTCCAGCAGATCCGTGTGTGGGACCAAATCAAATGCCTTGCTGAAGTCCAGGAAGAGGACGTCCACCAGTTTACCCTGGTTTAGTGCAGCTGTCACCCACTCATAGAACTCCACAAGGGTAGTCTGACACGATCTGCCACGGAGGAAGCCATGCCGACGATCATCCAGGAATCCCCTTCCTCCAGGAATACCCCCAGCCCCTCCTTTAGGATTGCCTCCATCAACTTTCCCACCACTGATGTCAGGCTGGCAGGTCTATAGTTCCCCAGCTCATCCCTGGAGCCCCCCCTTCTGGATGGGCACATTATGTGCCTGTCTCCAATCCCTGGGCACCCTCCCAGTCTACAGAAAAGCATTAAAAAGGGCCACCAGTGGTGCAGCCAGGACATCAGATAACTCTCATAGTACCCTGGGATGGATACCATCAGAACCCGGAGTTTTGTCCTTTTTAAGGACTTGAGGATGTCCTGCACCCTGCCGATGGGGATTTCAGCATCCATACCCCACCCTTGGAAGATCCAGCATGCCCCCTCCTGCTCAGAGCAGCTACCTCAGCACCCTGAGTGACAGTAGGTACCCCATCAAGTAAGGTCACCGCCCCTTCTGCCCCCTACATCCTCTTGCTCTGAAGCTTCTCGGCATCTTCCCCAGTGAAGACCGATGCAAAGTACTCATTGAGTACTTATGCCTGTTCTCCTGCCTCCTCCACCCACCCTCCCCCATCCTCAACCTACTTAAACTGCCCCTTCACTCTCCTTCTCTCCCTAATATACCTGAGGACCTCCCCGATCCCCTGCACCAGCCTCTGATCCTTCCTAGCCTTGGCCCCTCTTACCACTGGTTGCTATGATTTCACCAGTAGAATTTCCTTACACTTGCAGTAGGGGGAGACTCTGTTTGTCTCAGCAAGATGGCAAACTATGAGTTCACCTGTGCTGCTACCACAGATATGGAGAGGTGAGCCTCTCTCCCCATGCCTGCAAACTCAGAGGCTACGTCTGCTGAACTTTCTACTATCTCCAGTGAAATGCAAGTGGATTCTACAGCTACCTTTCCTAACTTCACAGAGCCATTAGACTTGGATCCTACCTTTCTCTCTGTCTTGCAGATAGGTTCATGAAGTTGAAAAACATTTAAGCAGAGCTCTCAGGCAAAAACAAAACAAAAAACTACACCATCTTGCTCTCTTGGAAAAAGGAGAGGAATGTTTGGTATTGGCAAAGGAAAAACTGCCTGCAAGTGCAGATGCTGCTATGACGCTCTCCTCTGTGACTGCAACAACTGACAGCTCTGTCCTGCCTGTACTAAGCAATGATGCACCAACATCAAGGATGTTGCTGTGGCCCTCTTCTCAAACACTGGCAGCTGCTCAACATACTCTTCAAACTGCCTCCCAGTACCTCATTCGGATCCACAACGGGAGCTCGACAAAAATTTTGTTGAATGCCTCATCAGCGACACCGGCAGGTTGACTGCATTCTGTAGTCAGCTGCCAGTTCGCACTGTAATTCCTTGTTTTCTTCAGGAGGACTTTGCCCCCGAACCTCCCATGCGGGGGGCTGTGCCCACCACACCCCCTCCCACTTAAGGATTCTCAACTCTAGTCAGAGCTGATTGGGGGGGTGCAGGACCCCCGGCAGACAGCGCCAGGTTCCAGTGGGCCTCCCACAGTGGCATGGTGGTGTAGTAGCTATGGGGGGGTCTCGCTGGTGAAATATCGCTGTTGGGGGGGGTAACGGCCTCATTCAAGGTGAGCATTTTTCAACAGAAGATGTTCCTTTATATTTCTCTGTGCTACCCAGTTCTGTCTCTGTGGTTGACCCGCTTGTTGCAACAGTAACATATAGCATTGCAGGCCTGCCTAAAATTTACAAAACCCCTTCAATCTCTCCCCCAACATCTGCTACATCACCTACACTTCACTCTCAACCCTTGCTTCATGTGACTTTGGGTCTTAAACGAGGACTTCAAAAACACTATACTACTAGATTATTCTCCTAAGGACTGGAGTTTGGAAACAGTGTTGCAGGGGAAATTCAATGAGGACAATATCAAAAGGCTGAAGCACACACTTACCCCAATAATGACTGGACCCAGAGCTTCTTAATCAAATTTTATTGCATCAAAATAACGCCTGACGCGTTTCGGACACATAGTCCTTTATCAAAGGCTAAAAACATAATGAACACATCTTACTTATATATCAAGTCACCTATTACATCACAGTGACAAAATACAACTCTATTGGTTACTAATAATTAAACACCAACACCTTTAAAACCATCCTCAAAATTTAAAAACAGAAACATGGAATAAAAATGATTTTTTATACAAAACCAATTACTAACCAAAGATTAAATACTATATACTAACATATCTACAATGACAAATAAATATTATCTACGTTCCAAATATGGTTTCAATTCTAAATGTGCATTAGTACCTGGTATTTTGTATGCATTTAAACGTAAAATCCATTCGTTCTCCTTTCTCAGAATTTTATTCCGGTAATTACCGCCTCTCGGATCGCTGAAGACTTTTTCAAGGCCTAAAAACTTAAATTCATGCAATTCTGGTGTCTATTTGCAAAATTGTGTACTGCTGTGGCATAGGTCAAATCGTTTTTATTAATGGCACAAACATGTTCTAAAACTCTAATCTTAAATGTTCGTTCTGTTTTGCCAACATAAAATGCATCGCATTTACATTTTGACAAATAAATGACTACCCTGAGTGTTACTTGAAATCAGTTGTCTAATGTCAAAGATTTTATCCTGTCGATTGTTAACACTAAAATTCTTTTCATTCAAAATATGGATGCAAGCACAACAATTTTTACACTGCACACAGCCAGTATAAACACCTAACCAACTGTTGGTGTGAGTCACTGTGTGTGTAAAATGACTTCTCACTAGAGAGTCTTTCAATGTGGATGCATGCTGATAAGTAAAAATAGGAGGCTGTGTACAAACTTCTCGTAGACCTGGTTCTGCCATGAGCACTTGCCAATGTTTTCTAATTATTTGTGCTATCTCTTAGCTCTGGGAACTATAGGTAGTCACAAAATAAAATCTTTGATTTTTTTCCAACATCTCATCATTATCAACCAACATTGCCTTTCTATCTGTCGCAACTGCTGCCTGATAACCTTTATCTATAATCTTGTTTGTGTAACCCCTATTACTAAGTCGATTTTTTAAGGCAGTTGCTGCTGTTTCGAAATCAGTTTGTTTACTACAGTTACGTTTTAGTCGAAGGAACTATCCTTTGGGGATATTTTCTACCGTGTGTGTTGGATGACAACTGGTGGCAAATAACACAATATTGCCATCTGAGGGTTTCCGTAAAAGATTAGTATTAACTTGTTCTTCTTTATCACGGATTATCTGTAAATCTAAATAATTTACAGATACCTCACTTACACAATATGAAAATTTTAAATGTTCATTTGTCCCATGCAGGTAATCAACAAATTCTTTCAACATTTTTTCGTCCCCCTTCCAGATTAATAAAATGTCGTCAATAAAACATTTCTACAGTAATATGTTATAAAAAAAGGGGTTACCAAAATTATTGAAGATAACATTTTGTTCCCATTGACCCACATATAGACTAGCTACTGATGGTGCACAGGTAGCCCCCATTGCAGTCCCCTTTATTTGTCTGTAGATATTCCCATCAAAAACAAAAATATTTTTGGTCAAAACATGTTCAAGGAATTTTAAAATCACAACAATTTCTTGATCAGACTTATCACCAGAGCCATTTAAGAAATAAGCAACAGCATCCATAGCCCCATCACGGGGGAACATTGGTATAAAGTGCTTCGATGTCAAATGTGACTAACAAACAATCTTTTTCTATTGAAACTTCATCTAACACCTTTAGAACATCTTTAGTATCTTTAATGTATGACTTAATTTTTTTCACATAACTATTAAGAGTGTGATCTACATACTGGGACAAAGGTTCTGTTAGGCTCCCAAGACCGTTAACTATAGGGCGGCCAGGGGGGAGTTTGTTTGTCCTTATGCACTTTTGGTAGTACATAAAAAGTAGGTCTAACTGGATGTTCAACTTTCAGAAACTTCCTAGTTTGATCTGTTATAATTCCTTGTTTAAAAGCTTCATCTATTGTCTCATCTATACATGTTTTATACTCCCATACTGGATCAGAACTCAGTTTCTCATAGAATGTTCTATCATTTAATTGCCTCATTACTTCTTGTTTGTATTTATTAATGTCCCATAACACCACACAACCCCCCTTTATCAGCTTAATAACAATACTAGGATCATTTTGTAACAATTTTAAAGTTTCACGTTCATTCCTAGTTAAATTGTTAAATGGTACACGTGCGGGATTTTGAAATAGATTCTCAAAGTCCGTTTCACATAAGTCTCTAAACACGCTCACTGCGCTACTAAGAGGTGGATTGAATACAGAATCCGGCTTGAAGGTCTTTGTTTGAGCAGAGGGGTAGGTCAGAAAATCTGTGGCAAAGTTTCTATCAGCACGTTTGTTGAAAAAAGCTTTCACATTTAGGTTCCTACACATCAAATTTAAGTCAATCACAGTCTGTACAGGATTTAGTAAAGTCGTCGGTGAGAAACTTAGACCTTTTTTAAGCAATGATGTCTCCGAATCAGTCAACACATGGTTTGAAATGTTAATAATCTGTATGTCTTCACTCACCTCCTCATTGTTCTGGCATTCCATCTGTTGCCATTCCTCTTCCAGTTGTACCATCCCCTCTGCTCACGATGAACCACATTTTTTCTGTTCCCTTCTTGTATGTTTCCTATGCCGTAATTCACCAACCTGGGGCTCCATCGTAATTCTTGCTGCGATGGCTGTTCGAAGCTCTTTTGGTCCCTGTGAAAAAAATGGCTTTGTGTGTTATCTTCACCTTCTGATCCACTTTCTTCTGTATTGTAGCTAAAAGAAATGTGAGCAGGTCATTTCAAAATCCCCTTTCTTCTTTCCTTCTTCCATGAATATACACAGTGGTTTTCATAGTTACCTTTATCTCGAATGACTTTAGTTTGCTTAACACTCTTCAATTCACGGTCCAATCTTTCAATAAACTCCTGGAGTCTTTTATTGCACAGGTCAAAACCTTCTGTGTCTTTGTATTTTAAAGCTTCTTTTTCAATTTTTTCCAAATCATTTTTGAGTGCAGTTTCTATTTCTTTACTGTATTTTATTATTAACTGCATATACTTAGTGAAGTGAGTAGTAGACTGATGCGGTTAATAATAAAATACAGTAAAGAAAGAGAAACTGCACTCAAAAATTATTTGAAAAAATTGAAAAGAAACTTTAAAATATAAGGAGCACAGAAGGTTTGTTCCCTGTAATAAAAGACTCAGGAAGTTAATGAAAAGGTAGACTATGAAATGAAAATTAAGCAAACTAAATTAATTCGGATAAAAGTGACTATGAAAACCACCGTCATGGAAGGAGAAAAGGGGATTTGAAATTACCTATAATTGCTTTGGCTACAATCTGAAAGAGGTACAGACTGTGATTGACTTACATTTGATGTGTAGGAACCTAAATGTGAAAACTTTTTTCAACAAACGTGCTGATAGAGACTTTGCCACAGATTTTCCGACCTACCCCTCTGCTCAAACAAAGACCTTCAAGCTGAAGTCTGTATTCAATCCACCTCTTTGTAGTGCAGTGAGCATGCTTAGAGACTTATGTGAAACGGACTTTGAGAATCTATTTCAAAATCCCCTTCGTGTACCATTTAACAATTTAACTAGGAATGAATGTGAAACTTTAAAATTGTTACAAAATGATCCTAGTATTGTTATTAAGTTGATAAAGGGGGTTGTGTGGTGTTATGGGACGTTAATAAATACAAACAAGAAGTAATGAGGCAATTAAATGATAGAACATTCTATGAGAAACTGAGTTCTGATCCAGTATGGGAGTATAAAACATGTATAGATGAGACAATAGATGAAGCTTTTAAACAAGGAATTATAACAGATCAAACTAGGAAGTTTCTAAAAGTTGAACATCCAGTTAGACCTACCTTTTATGTACTACTGAAAGTGCATAAGGACAAACAAATTCCCCCCGGCTGCCCTATAGTTAGCGGCCTTGGGAGCCTAACAGAACCTTTGTCCCAGTATGTAGATCACACTCTTAATAGTTATGTGAAAAAAATTAAGTCATACATTAAAGATACTAAAGATGTTCTAAAGGTGTTAGATGAAGATTCAATAGAAAAAGATTGTTTGTTAGTCAAATTTGACATCAAGCACTTTTATACAATGTTCCCGTGATGGGGCTGTGGATGCTGTTGCTTATTTCTTAAATGGCTCTGTTGATAAGTCTGATCAAGAAATTGTTGTGATTTTAAAATTCCTTGAACATGTTTTGACCAAAAATAATTTTGTTTTTGATGAGAATATCTACAGACAAATAAAGGAGACTGCAATGGGGGCTACCTGTGCACCATCAGTATCTAGTCTATATGTGGGTCAATGGGAACAAAATGTTATTTTCAATAATTTTGGTAACCCCATATTTTTATAACGTATTACTGTGGAAACATTTTATTGATGACATTTTATTAATCTGGAAGGGGGACGAAAAAATGTTGAAAGAATTTGTTGATTACCTGCATGGGACAAATGAACATTTAAAATTTTCATATTGTGTAAGTGAGGTATCTGTAAATTATTTAGATTTACAGATAATCCGTGATAAAGAAGAACAAGTTAATACTAATCTTTTCCAGAAACCCACAGACGGCAATACTGTGTTATTTGCCATCAGCTGGCATCCAACACACATTGTAGAAAATATCCCCAAAGGACAGTTCCTACGACTAAAATGTAACTGTAGTAAACAAACTAATTTTGAAGCAGCAGCAGCTGCCTTAAAAAATCGATTTAGTAATAGGGGTTACACAAACAAGATTATAGATAAAGGTTATCAGGCAGCAGTTGCAACAGATAGAAAGGCATTGTTGGTTGATAAAGATAAGATGTTGGAAAAAAATCAAAGATTTTATTTTGTGACTACCTATAGTTCCCAGAGCCAAGAGATAGCACAAATAATTAGAAAACATTGGCAAGTGCTCACAGCAGAACCAGGTCTACGAGAAGTTTGTACACAGCCTCCTATTTTTACTTATTGGCATGCATCCACATTGAAAGACTCTCTAGTGTGAAGTCATTTTACACACACAGTGACTCACACCAACAGTTGGTTAGGTGGTTATACTGGCTGTGTGCAGTGTAAAAATTGTTGTGCTTGCATCCATATTTTGAATGAAAAGAATTTTAGTGTTAACAATCGACAGGATAAAATCTTTGACATTAGACAACTGATTTCATGCAACACTCAGGGAGTCATTTATTTGGCGAAATGTAAATGCGGTGCATTTTATGTTGGTAAAACAGAACAAACATTTAAGATTAGAGTTTTAGAACATGTTCGTGCCATTAACAAAAACGATTTAATCTATGCCACAGCAGTACACATTTTTGCAAATAGAGAGACACCAGAATTACATGAATTTAAGTTTTTAGGCATTGAAAAAGTCTTCCATGATCCGAGAGGCGGTAATTACAGTAATAAAATTCTGAGAAAGGAGAACTAACGGATTTTACATTTAAATGCATACAAAATACCAGGTATTAATGCACATTTAGAACTGAAACCGTATTTGGAACGTAGATAATATTTATTTGTCATTGTAGATATGTTAGTATATAGTATTTAATCTTTGGTTAGTAATTGGTTTTGTATAAAAAATAATTTTTATTCCATGTTTCTGTCTTTAAATTTTGAGGATGGTTTTAAAGGTGTTGGTGATTATTAGTAACCAATAGAGTTGTATTTCGTCACTGTGATGTAATAGGTGGCTTGATATATAAGATGTGTTCATTATGTTTTTAGCCTTTGATAAAGGACTATCTGTCCGAAACGCGTCAGGCATTATTTTGGTGCAATAAAATTTGATTAAGAAGCTCTGGGTCCAGTCATTATTGGGGTAAGTGTGTGCTTCAGCCTTTTGATATTGTCCTTGTTGTGTTGAAAGCACCACTACTGCTTTGTGCATGGTTCATACGAGAAGAAATTCAATGAGGGCTGCTGGGAACCTACTCCTCTCAGGCACAGTCACTCACAGTTACCTGAAATGACTCATTCTACAGTCACTACTCTGATGCCAGCTCATCTCATAGTCCTTCCTTTTTTTTTTTAAAGACATTTTTATTAGAGAGTTTCAACTTATTAACCATACAACCTCAACTATGTACACCCACAGCTGATGGGGGTTAGTCTCTGAAATATTGACAAGAACTGTAACAGCCTTATCTGGAAGTAATCATGTCAATAACTTTTCCCACCACACGGGGTTAAAACCCCTAGAACAAAAGTACTAATTCCTTCGAGGATTGAGAAATCTGAGCCATGACCTAGGCAACATTGCTCGCTGGAGGTAGCCCCAGGCTGTGTCCCCTGGAAAGAGAGATAGAGTCCACCACCACCCTTAAACCTAAGCAGACCAACACCCTTATATTGATACCAAATCACTAGTACCAGTGCAACCCCATAACATTTGTAGACATTATATTACGTTATATTACGTTATATTATATTATATTCACTCAAAGCAGAAAAAAGTTCAACTCAAGTTATACATTACTCTTAAATAATAATCTCTTGCTGATCCCAACTCAACAGACAGGCCTGTGTTTGAATATTTGTAACTTTCAGTGTGTAAATTGCCTCCAAAGCCAACCATCTTTTTTATATAACCCTTTTCTTCCCTCATTATAAGTATGCCTCTGTATTCTTCCCAAGGCACAAATAAGATCTCTCACCCATTGCTCATATGTACAGATATAGTGATCCTTCCAATGTCTCAATATAGTGGATTTAACTATCGCAGACATCAAAGATGAATTATATTTAGGAATAGTCCCACGTATCTGTGACATATCATCTAAGACACATATTTCGGGCAATATAAATTCTGAATAGTCCAACAGAGAGGCCATCTGTTTAATTTCAACCCAAATAGTTACAATCTTACTGCATTCCCATACCACATGTAGGATATTGCCAGAACCCACTCCACATCTAAAACACAGGTCTGTCTGTCTAAGGTGTCTATCACATAGTTTTACAGGGGTAAAGTACATATTGGAAACAATAAAACATTGCATAGTCTTATACTTGGGGATAGATACAGTATATATTTTTGATTCCTCCATATATTGTCCCAAGCAGGCCTCTGAGGGGCCAATGTTCTATCCCAATATGGAATCCTGATGGGAGAGTTCTGACTGAATTATTTCAAAAGCACTTTGTAAATTTTGGATAAAGAATGAGAAGTAGGATCCACTTCCTTTAGATTATCCCATGTAAACATATTTCCTGTGGGCCCCCAAACCTTTTCCAGACCTGTTCCAGCATTTTAATAAGCTGTAAGCTTTTGAAAAAGTGCACTGAATCACACTTACCCAGGAAAACTACCCTATTATCCTTTATAACATCTATTACCTGTAGACCCAGGAGCTGAGCTGCCCAACGCTGAGTAATAACCTTACCCCAATCAAGAAATTAGGGTTGCCCAGCAGAGGCTGTTCTAGAGATCTCATTTGATCCCTTCTCTGGGTAGGAGTAAGAAATAAGCACCAGGCCAATGCAGATTTAATGATTGGAGTCAGAGATGTGCTTTTAAGGTATTTCTCTGGATTAGCAAAGAGAAACGCCTCTGGAGAGAGGCCTGAATCCAGTAATAATTGCCTCTCTATTTGTAGCCATATTGGAGTATATGTCCCTTCCACTGAGTTACTAACCCATCGACTCATATAACCCATTTATCCCACCACATAATACAGTTAAAGGTCAGGCAGCTTGATCCCCCATATTAAGCTGTAAGCACAGGATGCGATGTTCTCTCCTAGGAGGCCTAGAGTTCCATAAAAATTCCTATAGTTTCCTAATTTTTACAAACCATAGTTTGGGAATATGATAAGGGGCTAGATGTATTGAGTATAATAACCTGGGCAAAAGGTTCATTTTGACTAATGCCAATCTAGCTGCAAAGTTCAAAGGAAGCTTATTCCATCTAAGTATGTCCCCCTTAATCACAGACAAAATCAACTCCATGTTTATCACTGCTCCATCCTCCATATGAGCCATGACCCATACACCCAAATATTTAATCCTGTCCGACAACCAGTGTACCTGTAGGGGTTCAAAATCTGCTCTGCTCTGCTCTGCTGACATCCGGTGTCAAATACAGAATTTGGGTCTTACTCAAATTTAGCTTATAATTTGAAACTTTAGAAAATTACTCAATAATTTCAACTGTCCTTTTAAAACTTAAGGCCGGTTCTTGCAAATATAACAAGATATCATCTGCAAAGATGGAAAATCTTAGGTCCCTTCCCGCTATCATGATCCCCCTGATGTTAGCATCATTATTGATTGCCCGTAATAGGGGTTCCAGATAAATAGTAAACAATAATGGCGAGAGAGGGCATCCCTGTCTGGTCCCATTCTGTAAGCGAATCTCCTGTGAAATATACCCATTACATACCACTCTGGCCATGGAAGCTGCATATAGGTTTTTAATACCTTTGAGAAGGCCCTCAGGGAAACCCATCCTCCCCATTGTAGCAAATAAAAATGGGTGGGAGACGCTATTGAAGGCCTTCTCAGTGTCCAAATGTATTAAAGCTAGGGGAAGTTGGGAATCTGATGCTTGCCCAATTATGTGGTGGCGCTTCCTAAGGGCATCCTGCGCCCACCTACCTGGCATAAATCCTACCTGCTCATGACTAATTAGATTTGGGGCAATATTCAATATTCTATTAGCAATGATCCTCACGAGAATCTTGATGTTTTGATTCATCACGGCTATGGGCCTATAACTACCAGGCAGCTTCTTAGGCTTGTCTGATTTTAGAATCAGGGAAATATACGCCTGGTATGGAGGTGGGTGGCACACTCCATCCTGCATTACATGGTCAAAAAATTCCTTCAGCAGGGGGAGTATAGTATGGAGATGTGTCTGGTAAAACTTAGCTGATAGGTCATCTGGCACTGGAGTTTTGCCAGACAGCAGAGATTGAATCATATCTATTATCTCAGATTGTCTTATTGAGGCTGCCAACTCACTAACCTGTGCAGCATCCAACACAGGTAATGGTATTCCCTCTAGGAAGGACCCAATTGCCATCTCATCAGCAAGGTTTTCTGCTCAGTAAATGTCCTTGTAATAACAGGCAAACACATTTGCCATTTTCTCAGGATCCGGTAAGCACTGCCCTGCATACCGTATGGATGTAACTGTCCTTGCGGCCTCCCATTCCCTGACTCTAGCAGCAAGAAGGTGGCCTGGTACATCACCCTGCAACAAATATTTAGCCTGAATCTTTTCCAGCCAGAATTCTACCTTAACATACATGATATCAGACATTTCGCTTCTCAGACTTTGAAGCTCCATATCTCCAGAGGAGTCAATGATTCAATGGCTTCCAGAATAAACTCCTCCTTTCCCAGTCTCATTCTGTTTTTCCATGCTGCCAAACCCTGGGCTTCCCCTGGATATAGCTCTTTGCAGGTTGGCCATGCTAATTCTGTATTTTGGAGTGTGGGCAATTCATTTTGTATGATCTCAAGTAGGATTTCCTCCAATTTGCTCTGGACCAAAGTCTCAGTCAAAAGCATATCATTTAACCCCCATCTATACAGCCTGGGGGGGCAGCAATAGGCTCCCAGGTTAATTGAATTGGGGAATGATCCAAAAAAAATCTACACCGGGTTGTCACCTCCTTAACCTCCTTAACCTCACCAAGCGCCACCCTATTAACCAAAAAAAAGTAAATCCTGGATTGGGTCTTAAAGTCATGTTGTTGCCCCCTTTAGAGTGAACCCAGGGTGGGTCTACCAAAGCAGTGACCTCCAGTAATCTAATCGTAGCTTTCTGAGCCTGGACAGAGTCCCCTCCGGACAGTGGTATCCTATCCTCCCTGTTATTTAAACATAGATTCCAATCACCTGCCAAAATGAGGGAGTGTGGAGAGAATACAATAATATCCAACTCCAATGAAGCAAAGAAATCCAGATTGGAAGGGGTTGGACCATAAATAGAAGCAACTGTAAGCTCTTTACCCCCCGATAGTACCCGAAATATAAATCCCTCTACTATCCTCCCTTGTAATCACTTGTGTTATGTGATATGGAATGATTTTCTCTATTAAGATCACCACTCCCCATGAGGCCTTTTCATTACCAACTTCATAAACCTGGCCTACCCACAGCCTCTTAAGGAAGCTCAGCTCCTCTGTCAATAGATGGATCTCCTGCAGTGCAGCTACAGTGGCATGAAAAAGTATTTGCCCCCTTCCTGATTTTCTCTATTATTGCATATTTGTCACACTGGATGTTTTCAGGTCTTTAGAGAAAATGTAATATTAGATAAAGGGAACCTGAGTGAACAAATAACACTGTTTTTTTTTTTTTATTTCACTTATTTAATGAAAAAAAGTTAACCAACACCAACTGGCACTGTGTGAAAAAGTAATTTCTCACACTTAATAACTGGTTATGCCACATTTAGCTGCAATGACTGCAACCAAACACTTCCTATAATTCAATATCAGTCTTTCACATCGCTGTGGAGGAATTTTAACCCACTCTTCCTCACAGAACTGCTTTAATTCAGTAACATTTGGTAGGTTTTGAGCATGAACTGCTCGTTTCAGATCTGCCACAGCATCTCTATTGGGTTTAAGTCTGGACTTTGACTAGGCCACTCCAAAACTTTAATTTTACTTCTTTTTAGCCATTCTGATGTGAACTTGCTTTTGTGTTTTGGATCATTGTCTTGCTGCATGACCAACTACGCTTCAGCTTCAGCTGACGGAAGAATGACCAGACATTCTCCTTAAGAATTTTCAGGTACAGAGCAGAATTCATGGTTCCTTTAATTATGGCAAGTCATCCAGGTCCTTAGGCAGCAAAGCATCCCCACACCATCACACTACCACCACCATGTTTGACTGTTGGTATGGTGTTCTTACTGTGAAATGCTGTGTTTGCTTTACGCGAGACATTATGGGATCCATGTCGTCCAAAAAGTTCCACTTTGGACTCATCTGTCCATAGAACATTTTCCCAAAAGGCTTGTGGATCATCCAGGTGCTTCTTGGCAAAATGAGAGACGGCGTTTATGTTCTTCTTAGTTAGCAGTGGTTTCCACCTTGCTACTCTCACATGAAGCCCATTTTGCCCAGTCTCTTTCTGATTGTGGAGTCATGAACACTGACCTTAGCTGAGGCAAGAGAAGCCTCAGTTCTTTGGATGTTGTTTTAGGATCCTTTGAGACTTCCTGGATGATTTTACGCTCGCCCTTGGAGTAATTTTGGCAGGCCGCCCACTCCTGGGAAGATTCACTACTGTTCCAAGTGTTCTCCATTTGGAGATTATGTCTCTCACTGTGGTTCGATGGAGTCCCAGAGCCTCAGAAATAGCTTTGTAATCCTTTCCAGACTGATAGAGGGCAACAATTTTTTCTGATCTTTTCAGGAACTTCTTTGATCATGGCATAATGTGCTTGTTGAATCTTTGTGCTGGCAACGTGACTCTGATGGTGAGGTCAAAATAAGTGAGGTTTATATTGAGCAGGGCTGGCTGTAATCAAGCCTGGCTGTGTTCAATCAGCTGACTCTAATTATCCCTTTAATTGGGTTGATTTAACTAGGGGGCAATTACTTTTTCACACAGTGCCAGTTGGTGTTGGTTAACTTTTTTCATTAAATAAATGAAATAAGTAAAAAAAAAAGTGTTATTTGTTCACTCGGGTTCCCTTTATCTAATATTATATTTTGTCTAAAGACCTGAAAACATCCAGTGTGACAAATATGCAATAATAGAGAAAATCAGGAAGGGGGCAAATACTTTTTCACGCCACTGTATGTGAGCCCCCATCTGTCTAATATACCTTAAAATTACCATTCTTTTACATCTACTCCTGAGTCCTTTTATATTCCATGAAATAATTTTAACACTCGACATTAGTAAACATAAGAAGAATTTTGTTCAACACCATCATACAATGCACTATCAAAGTCTGCATCCTGCCCTGGCACCTGTTGGACTCTCTCTCAGTACCAGATCCCCTTAAACCACCACCTCTTATCGCCCGATCCCTGGATCCTCTTCCTGGAAATCCTAGATTGACCTCCTCTGAAACAACAATTCACAGACAAACCCTTTTCTATGATCCCCCAGCCCCCATCATAATTGCGCCAGTTTCTGTGACCTATCCCCTATATCATATCTCACATTCAACCATAAGCCCCCTCTCTTAAAGCCCTAACAAAAAATTACTCACCCGGCCTCTAATCCCCATGTAACACCCTCTATTGCCATTCAGCCCTTATTCAAATGAGTCATGCTACCCCACCAAGAACCACCCTCATTCACTAGATTACTATATCTAATGGTAGGCAGTGAGCTGGGTATGTGGCCACATTATATCCCAGTCTGTATGGGAATATAGGCAGAGCAACCACCATAGTCCCCTTGGAACCTTTCTCCAAAAAACCATTGCCCACCCCCTTCCTTCCCCTATAAATTATAGCCCTGAGGAACAACTGGTCCCTCTTACCCAAGAAAAAACCCTGTGGTGTCGAAGGGAGTTACTGAACATAATGGCAAGTCACTCCTCAGTCCCATAAACTGCTACTATATCGCCCCCTATGTGAGGAGGTGTAACCCCTCTCCCAGTTCCAATACATATATCCATCCCCCGCTAGGCTCGATAAGCCCCAATCAATGTAATTCGGCCGGGATGGATGTTCATTTCTGAGGCAATACCACACTCAGGGAACATACTCCCCACTCTCTCCAACCCCCCCGATCATCTACCATTCGCAACAAAGCCCCCCATAACAAAAAACAAATATGAGTGTTCTATGATCTCTACAGCATCTGTAAAGGTACATACATGATCTGTAGAAACCAGCTCCTAGGTAAGCCTCCATATTCCTAACTCAAACTGGAGGGATCCATTTAACCATAGGGTACAAACATTTATCAGCCATCTTCATACAACAAACAGAAAAGAGAGAAAAAAGGAAGGAAAAAAAGGGGGGAATAAAAACAGTGGGGGGAGGGAGAAAGAAACAATACACTTTTTTCTTCATCTTGCCCTGCATGTCGCTTCCACCATTCAAGTCCCTTTCAACAAATGATGCCTGTCCTCTCCGCAGTGTCAGTGAATCAGGTTGGTGGCTTAAACAAATCAGGGAGCTCGGCACTGAGGCCCACTAAAGCATCACTCGCAGTCAGAAATCTCTTCTCACCAGTTTGCAATCTGCACAGTAAAGTTGCAGGGTACTGCAGGTGAAACTTAATGCCAGTGAGTTAGAGTCTTTTCTTGATGTCAGCATATTCATTTTTGATTCTCTCTAACTGATGGGGTTTGATCCTGAAAAAGCCACAGTGATGCACCATTCCATTGCAGAACTTTGTTTTGTCGGGCATGATTAAGCACATGAGATTTTTCTTTGTAATTTAAAAACTTCATAATCAAAACCTGAGGTCTAGCACCCAGTGGAGACATTTCCCACAGAGCACTGTGTGCCCGCTCTAAGTTGTAAGCCTCCCCGTACAGTGTAAGGCCAAGCAGCTTGAGCAGCATATCCTACACAAATGAGACAAGATCAGGACCTTCTGTCTTTTCTGGAAGGCCTGCTAAAATGAGATTATTTCTTCTGCTCTGAGATTCCTGGTCTTCCATTCTGTCTTCAAGTTTCTTAGCTTGTTTACGTATGGTAATTAACTCTTGGTCCATAGTTGTAACTTTCCGCTCCTGAGAAGAAAGCCGAACTTCTACATCCCCCATTCTCTGGGGCCAGGGAATGTGAAAGGGCTTGATAGTGGAATCCATCACTAGACCTCGTAACAGTTGCTTAACCTCACTTAGATTCTCCGCCTTTGTATTGGACCCTCCTTTCAGTTCAATTTGGCCTGCCTGTTCATCCAGTATGAGAGATGAGGGTTTCAGCCTTTTCACCACCAGGGTTCTCGCAGCCAAGGGCTCCACCACGTCTGGCTCCATTGTGATGCAGCAGCTCAGCCTGGTATAGACACCACCAGCGAGAGACTAAAGTTTTAAAAGGTGCTTATACACACACCCGCTATCAGTTTGGGATATTGATGTTAAATCAGCAGCACTTCCCCAATTGGAGTGAGGTGAAAAAACAAGGATAAGGGATCTGAGCAAAATTAAAAGCTTATTACAAATTATCAGGGCCTAGGAGCAGCACAGAAGATATCCTCTCATGCCAGGCTCATCACGTTATCCCCATCCCACGGTCCTTCCTGAACCTTTTAATTTTTAAGGTGTACTCCCGAAGCATTTTGTTGTACCCTGCAGTCTTCACTTCCTCAACCTATACTTCCACTCCTTGCTACTAACACTGACATCACTCTCAGTCCTGCTACCTTTCCTTTCACACCTTCTGTTCACAATACGCATGTTGCTGCTGTCTCATTTCCAGCACCCAGTGATTCACTACTCTCACCAGCCCACTTTGACATGGTCACAGACTTCTCCTGATACTTCTTGACCCCAAAACCGATTCTAGTTTTCCCTCTACTCTTAAAAATTTCTGGGTGGATAGGCTAGACTGGGAGTTACCACTCCTACAGTCTGAGCCCCCAAAGTCTGCTCATGCTATCTCTGTAAAAACAAGTATTTGTCAATGCCGAATGTTGATTGTGTTGGTGTGTTGAGCTTGCTCACTGCCCCTCTGTTACTCACTCAGTCTGTTTCTCCCAGTTCTGCAGACTGCTCTGTTGTACTGGGCTCCTGCCTGCAGTGGCACCTTGTTCTGCCCACTAAGAAATCCGCAGCTGTCCTGACAGAGCTGCGTTGAGGTGGCTCACTCCCCCCCCACTTGCTCATTCTGTTTCTCCTGCCACTGCAGGATGCCCTGGTGTACTGGGCTCCTGCCTATGTTGGTGGCTTTTTCGGCTAACAAAAAAATCTGCAGCAGTTCCAACACAGGTCTGTTAAGCCTGCTGACTCCCCCTCTCTCACTCACTCATTCCGTTTCTGCCGGCGCTGCCAGCTCGCTCACTCCCCCTCTCTCACTCACTTGTTGTGTTTCTCCTGGTGCTACAGGCTGCCCTTTTGTACTGGGCTCCTGCCTGCATTGGCACCTTTTCCTGTCCACAAAGAAATCCACAGCTGTCCTGATGGAGCTTCATTGAGGTCGCTCACTCCCCCTGTGTGTCTCACTCATTCTGTTTCTCCTGGCACTGCTGCCTGCCCTTTGTACTGGGCTCCTACCTCTGTTGGCGCCTTTTTCTGCCCACAAAGAAATCTGCAGTAGTCCTGACACAGCTCTGTTGAGCTCGCTCACTCCCCTTCTCTCACTCACTCATTCCATTTGTGCCGGCACTGTAGGCTGTCCTTTTCTATTGGGCTCCTGCCTCTGTTGCCACCTTCTTCTGCCAACAAAGAAATTTACATCAATTACAATACGGCTCCATTGAGCTTGCTCACTCCCCCTCTCATACTCGCTCATTCTGGTTTTCCTGCCACTGCAGGCTGCCATTTCGTACTGGGCTCCTGCGTGCATTGCTGCCTTTTTCTGCCCACAAACAAATCTACAGCAGTCCCAACAGAGCTCTGTTGGGATCACTCACCCCCCCTCCCTCAATCACTCATTCTGTGTCTCCTGCCTCTGCAGGCTGCCCTTTTGTACTGGGCTCCTGCCTGCATTGCCGCCTTTTTCTGTCCACAAAGAAATCCACAGCAGTCACAATAGAGCTCCGTTAAGGTCGTTCTCTACTGCTCTGTCACTGGCTTGTTCTGTGTGTCTTGGCATGGCAGACTGCGATTTGTACAGGGCTCCTGGCTCTGTTGGCACCTTTGTCTGCCCACAAAGAATTCCGCAGCTGTCCCAACAGAGCTCCATTGAGGTCACTCAGTCTCTCTGTCACGTGCTTATTCTGTTTGTCCTGGTGCTGCAAACTGCCCTTTTGTATGGGTCTCCTGCCTGCATTGGTGCCATTTTCTACCCACAAAGACATCTGCAGCAGTCCTAATAGAACTCCATTGAGCTCATTCAGTTCCCCTGTCTCACTCACTCATACTGTTTCTCCCACCACTGCAGGCTGCCCTTTTGTACTAGGCCCCTGCCTGTATTGATGCCTTTTTCTGCACACAAAAGAAACCAGTTCTTCAACCAGGAGTTAAAGCTCCTGGTGTATGCAGCCCTATACTCTCCCATGCCTCTCACAGGTAGTACTTCCGAGAAGATGACAGAAGTAAATACTTGCTTGAGACCCCTCCCCAATTTCCTAATCTCTTCCTGAATTTCCTTAGACTTCCCATTTGCCAGGTCATTGGTGCCTTGCCGGTGATCCCCAGGATCTTCGTCCTATCCCACTATGCTGTGGCACCAGGTAGGCACCTCACCTTCCTGTCCTCCCAATTTTAGGATTTTAGGACATCTGCTCATGAACAGCGCCACTGTCATTGTCTTACTATGTCCCGAACACTGATTTCCCACAGTGACTGTGATATTCTGCCCCGGAACTGTGAAACACATTTCAGTCAGGATGTGAAAAATGACAGCTCATAAGGAGATGTGAAAAAACGCCACTGCTGAAAATCTGTCGTAACAATATTACAAATCTGCTAAGTTACAAGGGTGCGAGGAAAGTGCACATCGCACACTTGTAACACAGTCATTTGATGGGCTATCATCACCAAATTTTCAACATAGGCATTTTAGGATGTCTGCTCATGAATACTATCACTGTAACTTTCTTAATCTATCCCTAACAGTGATTTCCCACTGCGACTGCCGTATTCTGCACCGGAAGTGCAAAAACACATCTCAGCCAGGATGGGAAAAATGACAGCTGTAGTGTTCATAAGTAGGTGTGGGAAAATGGTAATGTTGAAAATCTGGAGTGAAAATATTACAAAGTTGCGAAGTTATGTTCGTGCGTTCAAACTGCACAACACACGCTCATAACACAGTCATTTGATAGAGTATCATTACCAAATTTTCAACATAGGCATTTTAGGACATCTACTCATGAACAGTGTCACTGTCATTTTCTTAATCTGTCCCAAACATGGATTTCCCACAGCGACTGCGCTATTCTGCGCCGGAACTGCGAAAACATATTTTGGCCAGGATGTGAACAATGACAGCTGTACTGTTCATAAGGAGATGTGAAAAAATGTCAATGTTGAAAATCTGTTGACAATCTGATGTGAAAATATTGCAAATTCACGAATTTACGAGCGTGCGTAGCAACTGTGCAATGCACGCTCGTAAAACAGTAATTTTTTGGATTTTTTGCACCAAATTTGTAACATAGGCTTTTTGAAATCCCACCTCATGAACACTGGTACTGTCATTTCATTAATTGGCACCGAAAGGTGATTCCGCACAATGACTGCAAAATCACCTTTCAGGGCCGATTAATGCCATGACAGTTTGAGAATTCATGAGGAGGGTCCCAAAAAACCCATGTTGAAAATTTGATGCCAAAATTCCAAAAAATGACTGAGATATGCATTAAAGTTGAAAAAAACCCTATTTCTACCATTATACAGCTTACCAGCATTTCCTCAGTTCGCTCAGCTTTGAAGAGTGCAGGCGTGTTCCAGTCCATGAAGATTATGTGCCAGACTCAGAGTGACATATGGGGTGAGGGGTGTGGGAGAGCAGGGTTACAGTGGGTGGGGGGCAAGGAGAGCGCTGAGGGACAGTTTCCTTTTTTACAGGGAAAAAAACACCAAAAGACGTCGCAGGACCATTTTTTACTTTATAGGGGCATGTGGCATGCTGGGGTGGGCTCCCAGCATGTCATCAGAGGCTTTCATTTTTTGGGGAGGGCAGCAGTAGCCGACGGGGCATTGGGCACCCCATTGGCAGACACTAAAAGCTGGGAGGTTACCTAATGCAGACGGGGAGTGGGCTCCCCCATCGGCAACAGGAAAACGGGGGCACTGAAGTCAACGGGGATTGGAGCCCCTGTCGGCAAGTAAACATGGTGGAGAGGGTTAATATTGTTTGTGAAGATCCCGCTCTGCAATGATGGGTCGCTCCCTCATTGCAACGAATGACCTATGCTGCAATGACGAGGCTGCCCCTGATTGCAGCGCCTGATTTGTCTCAAGTTGGTGATAACGTTCCAAACTAGTGTCAGCAGCAAAGTGACATGGCATTGGGGAAGCGGGACAAGCCTTTGCAGGTTGTGGGGGCACTGGCCACAACAGTACCGTGCCTCCACAACCTGCTTCTAAGAAAGCTGTCTCAATATATTTCTTGCGCTGTGCCCAATCAACATAAAAATGGCAATCCTTTCATAAAGCAACTCCAAATGCAACTACTCAGGCCCCATCCCAGTGTCAAAATGCAGTTCAGTTTCTCTGTTTTGGTGGACTACATTTGCCCTCAGATCATACGCATGTAGGGAAAATGTTGTTGAAAGATTTGATGCTTTTAACCCTTAGTGAGATATTTGCTTTGCTTCATTTGACTGCTGGCCCTTATTTCGATGTAAATTTCAAAACAGCTGTGCATTAAGATGGATTTTGGCATCATTATGGCCAACTAAAAAATATTCCTTTATGAAAACTCTTCCAGGCAATTCCACTTACAAAGCCTGCACAATGTACAGATACTATACTTTTAAGGAATGAGGGAGTCAATATTTTTGATTTTAAATATTAGCTGGTGCAGCATTGTACTTTACAAGGAGGTCTGGAACTGATTATGGACTCAGAGTCCTTTTAGTGATTTCAAGTTCAGTTAAAATATGGCTCGTCCAACTCACAGCACTTGCCCAGTGTTTTCTACCTTAGTAAAGATAGGGCTCTCTGTTTTTATCCTGGGCAACCCAAAACCCACTTTAAATGTGTATCAAACCAACATCTCAATACAGCATGTGATAAGCTCTGCTACACCTCCTGTCTTGACTTTGGCCATGTTAATGCACACTGTACTAATCAGCTCAGATGTATCTCTGATGTGGAGGCCCAATGTTATTGCATATGCCAGTGGGCATTCCACAGTAGAGAGGACAGACTTCCTCCAGATACTTTCATAAATTTATTTTATTTTTTTATTATATTTGTTAACCGGGTAAGACCGAGGGTCTTTTTCAAGCTTGACCTGGACAAAAAATATAATACAAAACATACAAAGACATAAGATAAACATTCAATGACAATTATAAATACATGCATCAGTTAAATAAAACTTTAAACGCTTTCTAATAACTAACAAAGAGCAAGCGCAACATGCACTATGGCAGCAACTTCATGAGGAGGTCGCCCAAAAACTTGCTCATGTTGATGATGGCTTGAGTTCTTCTCCTTGTGTCCAACTTGTGTCCTCAAACAGAGCCTCCCAGGACAGTGCAGGGCTCACAAATGGAGCCCTGCAGCAAAACAAAGAGCCTTCCTCTCCCTCCAGCACAGGTCTTTTCACTGGCTCCTTCCTCTAATGGAGCCTCCTAGGAGAGTGCAAGGCTCACAAATGGAGCCCTGCAGCAAGATAGAGAGCCCTCCTCTCCCTCCAACACAGGTACAGCACATACGGTACCTGTGTTAGCCCACTGATACTTCTCTGGGTCTTAAACCTCTGACCTCAAACACCTAAGATGGATACCCTAACCACTATGCTATCCACTGAGTACAATTTTACCTGTTCAGTTATCTGTCCTTAACCTCAGGGGCACCTACCCCTTAGCCTTCTAAGGTGACTGCCACCCCCCAAATCCTTTTGACTCCTGTTCATACCCTGGTAAGTATCAACCCCCCTGCCCTTTTCAGCTGCTTTCCATACCTTGTTTAGACCCTCACTGCATTATGTGGCCCTCAAACTATCTAGCCCCACTTGTAATCCTAATGTTCACACACACACACACCCAAGCTCCTGAGGGCCCAAGTCCTCATCTATCCTCCCTTTTTCATGCCTAACAGCCACAATGCAGGCTGCTGGTACTGTAACTGTAACACCTGCCCACTCCTCTAGGCCCATCAAGTCTGGCTGTTGCACCACACACCACTTCAACTTCCCACCCTCCTTCTCATACGTCACCTCTCATCACTGCTATTATTTCATTCAGTCAATCAATCAATCAATCAACCAATCAACCAATCAATTAACCAATTAGTCAAGCAACCAGTCAACCAATCAGTCAATCAATCAACCTATCAAACAAACAACCAATCAATCATTATTTAACCAGGTTGAACACCATTGATCAAGCTCCATAGATACATAGATACATGGACAGTGTCGGCAGATAAGGGCCTATGGCCCACCCAGTCTGCCCATTTGATCTTGTAAGTTCAGTTTGTTTTCCTAGAAGTCTGTTTCCCCTTACCCCTGACCTCTAGAATTCCTTTATGTCTATCCCAAGCATTCTTAAATCCCGTGATTGTTTCTGCCCCCACCACTTCCTCTGGCAGGGTGTTCCACTTGTCCACCACCCGTTCTGTGAAGAAATTCTTTCTCATGTTTCCTCTGAATCATCCTCCTCCAACTTCATCCCATGCCCTCTAGTCCTGGAACATCTTTTTCGCTTAAAAATAGTGTTTTTCTGCCCCTCTTCCTCCCTGTAAGATACTTGTATGTCTCTATCATATCCCTCTCTCCCTCCTCTCCTCCAGGAGTAATGTTCAGTTCCTTCAACCTGTCTTCATAGGACTTGTGATGCAATCCATGCACATCTTTGTTGCCCTCCTCTGAACCTTCTCTACCTGTCTATGTCCTTATGTAGGTATGGTCTCCAGAATTGTACACTGTACTCCAGGTGGGGCCTCACTAGTGTCTTGTATAGCGGAATTATGACCTCCCTTTTCCTGCTGGTGATGCCCCTGCCTATACATCCCAGCATCCTATTTGCTTTACCTGCTGCCTTGTCACACTGTTTCCCTACCTTGAGGTCATCAGAGATGACAACCCCAAGATCCCTTTCCTGCTTGGTGCATGCTATATCATCACCCCCCAACTGATATATTGTGCCAGGGTTTTTGTGCCCCATATGCATTATCTTGCACTTCTTTGCATTGAATTGAATTGAAAGTTCATCTGTAAGGCGGGCCTGGGTAATACACATACGTGATTCAATAGAACAACAATAACACAAGCCAGCAAAACAGGATAACACAGACAACCTGAAAACATGTTAAGGCAAAGAGTAATACAACTACTCTGAGTACAACAAAATAAAGAAGTATATACAATAAGTATACATGTAAAACAACTTTTCTTAATATAAGCAATGTGGCAATGTATGAGTAGGCCTACTAGGAAGAATGAGAGAAATGTAAGGAGGCACAAAGAATGTGGGGAAGGTTGAGGGTAGGAGGAAGGATGGGGGGCTACAAGTGTCATAGTAGTAGCAGCAGTGCAATTAGCAGCAGGAAAAACATTTACAGGGATCAGAGAAGGATCTCAAGTACAGTGATTTGAACTCCACAAGACTAATTGGGTTAACCAGTTTTAAAGTGTTTTGGATTTTATTCCACAGCTGGGGCAGCACGTAGCTGAAGGAAGCTCCACCAAAATGGAAACTGACCGTAGGTACATATAGTGAGATGGAAGAGGAACTTCTCCAGGCATCATTTCCTAAGGTGCAGAGTGGTAGACAGTCAGATATGTAGAGGGGGAGTTTCTTAATAATAGCTTTGTAGGTCCAGAGTATAGCATTATTCTGTTTCCTGAACGTAAGTGATGTCCAACCCACCAGGGAATAAAGTGCACAATGATGCGTGGTGTAAGCTGCTCCAGAGATGAAGTGTAGGGCTCTGTGGTACAAGATGTCAAGCTTTCCTAGTGCTGACTCTGGAACTTGACCATAGAGGAAGTCAACATAGTCCAAGAGAGCTAGGAAGGTGGTTTGTACCAGCCTCTTCCTACCCTCTTGGGTAAGTAGATGTTTAATTCTATAGAATAGGCCAAGCCTTTGCTTCAGTTTTTTTGAGAGTTCCTCTATGTGTTCGGTGAAGGAGAGTGTTGTCAATCCATACCCCTAGGTATTTAAATTTCGCAACATAATCCAATGATTCACCAAGCAATGTGGTGATAGGTAGCACTGGGACAGATTTCAAGGGATTTGAGGCCATAACAAGTGAAGACAGGAACATGGCTTTTGTTTTGTTTTTTTTTTGCATTTAGGAGTAACTTTTGGTTAAGGAGGTTGCATTGTAGTATAATGAAATCCGATTGTAGGCTCATACAAGCACTCTCAGGAGTATGTGTGGTGATGCAGAGTACTGTATCATCAGCAGAAAGGTGGACGATGACTGACTCAATTCCATGGTCAATATTATTAATGTACAGTGCAAAAAGTAAGTGTCTCATAATGGAGCCCTGTGGCACTTATCTGCTGATCGGTTTCAGCGAGGAAAGATCACCCACTGCTTTGACTTGCTGCATACGTTCTGACAGGTAACTAGAAAAGTATTTCAGGAACAATGCATCCAATCCAATACTGTGAAGGGTAACCAACAACAGGTCATGGTCCACGGTATTGAATGCATTACTTAAATCAGAATAAGCCAGAAGGGGAAGGATCCAGATTCATTTCAGTGCAGTGCAGTAACTGCTCATTACTATTTTTGTTTTAAACTTAGATTTGTGTGCTTTTAGTGGTACTGTTATTTCTTTGCTGTCTTTACTTAGAATTGTTTTGGGGCTGTTAAAAATTCAAAACCTAGACTGGTGTGCTTGTAGTGGTGCTGTTTTCCTTTGCTGTCTTTACTTGCTGCAAATTTTGTCTTGTCTTGTTTGTCTGGTTTTGCAGTTTGGGGGAGGGGTGTTAATTGACTGACCTCTGACCTCAGCTACCTGATAACTGGAGGTGGAGGCTAAGCCAGATTTGAGTTAGCAAGTTGATTTTGGGTTTCTCAGAAGAAGCCAGAAGGGAAAGGATCCAGATTCATTTCAGTGCAGTGCAGTAACTGTTCATTGCTATTTTTGTTTTAAACTTAGATGTGTGGGCTTTTAGTGGTACTGTTATCTCTTTGCTGTCTTCACTTAGAATTGTTTTTGAGCTGTTGAAAATGTAAAACCTAGTTTGGTGTGCTTGTTGTGGTGCTGTTTTTCTTTGCTGTCTTCACTTACCCTCCTTCCCTCCCCTGCCCCACCTCTTAATTATATGCCCTGTTAAATCTGATTGACAGGAGCTAAGCACATGGAATAGCAGGGGTTGTGGAGTAAGGGGGCATAAGGGGAAGGTAACCTGCCCTTGGCACAACAAGTGTTTTGACTTTTTTTTGTTTTCATTTGTTCAAAAAAGTATCTGAGGATCAGTGGCAGGATTTTCAAGCCAGTAAATTAATAAAGAGGGAACTACAAGGAGAGCTTCAGTAATAGACAAGTACTGGAATAGCAGTATAAGTGCAGTATAATGTGGGGAGTGATGCAATGTAGTGGATGCAGGGCAGCCGTATTCAGGCAGACCTTCTGGACACTGAGGTGTTGCCCTTATCTACAGGCATCTCTTTGGACTGCAGAATGAAGTTGCCAGACTCTGAACTTAAGTAAACTGGGTCAGGAGTACCTTCGCCCCTATCCAGAGACCATCCAGTCCAATGCCACTGCCTCAAAGGCTGGCAAAAACCAGTAAAACTTGGATGACAGTGGGCTCAGGGAGGGTTAGGGCAGTCAGGCAGAGGCACATCCCAAATCCTATTCCACTCCAGAATTCAAATGCTGCACTGGCAAATGGGTACAACCAAACAGAGGTACCCAGAGAAGTGGAAGGGAAGGGAAGGATGTGGAGGTCAACTAAGGAGGTGACCTCAGTGTGGCGAGCAGTGGACCCCAGAGGAGGAGGAGGAAGCAAATCCTGGTAGGGGGCTCTATTATAAGATGGATACAGCTAGGAACACAGGATTGGGAGGACAGGAAGGTGAGGTGCCTACCTGGTGCCACAGCATAGTGGGATAGGATGAAGATCCTGGGGATCACCGGCAAGGCACTAATGATCTGGCAAATAGGAAGTCTAAGAAAATTCAGGAAGAGTTTAGGAAATTGGGGAGGGGTCTCAAGCAAGTATTTACTTCTGTCATTTTCTCGGAAGTACTACCTGTGAGAGGCATGGGAGAGTATAGGGGTGCATACACCAGGAGCTTTAACTCCTGGTTGAAGAACTGGTGCTGTGAGGAAGGGTTTGGATTCATTGGTGACTGAGGACCCACCGGGAGGGATGGAGGCTTGTTCAAGCCTGACAACCTGCTTCTGTCCTGGAGGGGAATCCAAGCACTCAATGAAAAGTTTAAATGCTACATGGACAAGAATTTAAACTAGACAAGAGGGGTGGCAGACCAGCAAGGAGGGTACCTAATTGCCCAACCCTCACAGTTAGCAGTGGAACCAGTGAACAGTAAGAATGGATATCTCTACAAAGCAGTGTGCAAAAGATGGAAATAAGCACCCAAGTAGTGGATAGGCAGAAAGAGGGTAAAATTCAACAGAAGAGCACACAGCAAGGAGAACCAGGGATAAAGGACAACTAGGGTGGGGGCTGGAGTAGAACAGCTAAACAGTCCAAGGAGTTCAAATCATGGAACATCTTGTGTGCCAATGCCAGGAGCCTTAGCAACAAGATGGAGGGTTCTATGTCATAATGGTGACAGCCAAAGGGTGATTGCCACTACAGCTAAGTCACATCGCTGAAAATCTGTTTTGATGAAGTGACTCCCCGGCGCACAGCAAAATGATGCCAGGGATGTAAAACTATAACATTTCATGTAGGGGGCTTCATCCACCACACCCCCCTACTTAAGGATTCTCAACTCCAGAGGGGTGCATGTTGGGGGGGTACAAAATTAGAAAAAAAATTTGGGCCAGGTGCAGCAAATATGTACCTGCACCTGGACGCAAACCCAACACCCTGTACACCCAAGCCACGAACCCACCAACCATGCCACGGGGCCAGCTCAGCAGCCCACCATCCCTTAAAAGTCCTCTTCTTCCTCACTGAGCATGCTCATTCCCACCCCCATGCATACGTAAGTGTAGCAACATCCTGTCACTATATACATGAACCCTCCCCTATCCGATTACCTTACCTCATCGGTAGCCCCCATGACATGTGCAGCAACTGAGTCACCATTTTGGGGTTTTCTCAATCTCAGGCTACCAGATGGAGGATCTGTAGGCTGTCATGGTGCAGTCAGACCTGGACGTTGTGGTCATCACAGAGTCCTGGTGTAATGATAACCACGACTAGGAGGTGACGTTACCCGGCAACAGCATATTCAGAAGAGATAGAGCAGGCAAGAAGGGAGGAGGAGTGGCACTTGGTGAGTAGGCTTGTCATACATTCCTGCTTGTTTTGTATTTTATTATTTAATTTTAAGCTGTTCTGATATTTATGTTCTGTTCTTTTAATTGTTTTTATGAACTACAGTATACAGTGCTTTGATTTTAGAGATTGCACTTTATGAATAAAATTTATTATTACTAATGTGAAAGATGGCATTAAGGCCACTGAGATCCAGGAGGAAAAAAATACAGGTGAGATACTGTGGGCTAAGTTAGAAAGGAAAATTGGGCCAGCCATCTGAACAGGGGTGGCCTACAGACCACCAGCCCAGAAGGAAGAAACAGATAGGGAGCTGATGCTAGCTATCCAAAGAATGGCAGACAAGGATGAAGTGGTGCTGGTTGGAGACTTCAGTATTCCAGACGTAGACTGGAGTCTCCCAGCAGCAGCATCAACCAGGAGCAGATTTATCCTGGACTCCCTTCTAGGTGCCTTCCTCAAGCAACTGGTCGTGGAACCAACTCAGCAGAAGACAATACAGGACCTCGTGCTCATAAACTGGGACAGTGTGGTGGGGGTAACAGTGGGAAAGCACCTGGGGAACTGTAGTTTGAAATTATAGAAGGAGCAAAATCAAACCGCACAAAAACACGTATCCTGGATTTTAGGGGGGCAGGCTTTGAAAAAAATAGGGAGATTCTTGAAAGAGGTATTAATGGGAATAGGGCAGGAATCATGGGTTGAGGAACAGTGGGCAATATTTAAAATGGGGATTACAAGAGCAACAGAATTATGCATTAAGCAGGTTAGCAAGGGGAAAAGGAAGAGGAGGCCATTATTGTTTTCCAAGGAGGAAGCGGAGAAAGTGAAAACCAAAAAGACTGCATTCAGGCAATACAAAAAGACACAGGCAGAAGGGGATAGGGAGAAGAAGCAAAGGGAGGCAGGGAGGTCAGTAAGGGAAGCCAAAGCTCAAACAGAAGAGCACATCACAAAATCAGTGGGTAGAGGGGACAAAACCTTTTACAGGTACAGAAGTGAAAAAAGAAAGGCAAAGGGAGTGATAGTGAGACTGAAGGGGGAGGATGGGGGCTTCATGGAGGATGGCAACAGTAAAGTTGACATATTGAACAGGTATTTCTGCTCAGTCTTTACTGAGGAAGAGGAGGGTAATGGGTCTGAAGGGAGTACAAGGGGTGGGAATGGTGCAGAAATAGACACAAGTCTCTTTACACGGGAAAGGGTCCTAATGAAACTGGAGGGAATAAGAGTTGATAAAGCAATGGGATCAGATGGGGTGCACCCCAGGGTCCTAAAGGAACTAAGAGAGGTGGTGGCTAAATCTCTGGCAATCCTGTTTAGCTGATCACTGGAAACAGGAGAGGTACCCAAAGACTGGAGGACAGCAGATGTAGTTCCCTTATACAAAAGTGGGAACAAAGAGGAGGCAGGGAACTACAGACCAGTCAGCCTCACCTTGGTAGTGGGGAAGATCATGGAGGCACTGCTGAAGGAGAGATTGGTGGAACATATGGTTGCAACAGATTACAGTACCCAGGGCAGCATATTTCACTGGGGGGAGGTCATGCCAAACCAACCTCATTGAATTTTTCAACTGGGTGACAAGGGAGGTGAATCAAGGGAGGCAGTAGATGTGGCCTATCTGGAAATCAGCAAGGCCTTTGACACTGTGCCACATACAAGGCTATTAAACAAACTGGGAAATATGGGAGTGGGCTGGACAGTAGTACAGTGGGTAGGTAATTGGCTGGGTGGCAGGACATAGAGGGTGGTGGTAAATGGCTGTCACACCACAGAGGGAAGAGTGACCACTGGGGTACCACAGGGATCAGTGCTGGGACTGGTCCTACTCAACGTCTTCATCAGTGACATTGTGCAGGACCTAGAAGGCAGAATGTCCCTGTTTGCTGATGGCATGACGCTCTGTAACAGAGCTGACATGCCAGAGGGTGTAGACAGAATAGGGAGGGACCTGCAGAAGTTTGAAGAACGGTCAAGGGTTTGGCAGTTGAAATTCAATGCAAAGAAGTGCAAGATAATGCATATGGGGCACAAAAACTCTGGCACAATATATCATTTGGGGGTGACGATATAGCATGCACCAAGCAGGAAAGGGACCTTGGGGGTTATCATCTCTAATAACCTCAAGGTAGGGAAACAGTGCGACAAGGCAGCAGGTAAAGCAAATAAGATGTTGGGATACATAGGCAAGGGCATCCCCATTAGGAAAAGGGAGGTCATAATTCCACTATACAAGACACTAGTGAGGCCCCACCTGGAGTAAAGTGTACAGTTCTGGAGACCTTACCTACTTAAAGACATAGGGTAGAGAAGGTTCAGAGGAGGGCAATAAAGATAGTACAGGGATTGCATCACAAGTCCTATGAGGGCAGGCTGAAGGACTTTAATATGTACTCCCTGGAGGAGAGGAGGGAGAGAGGGGATATAGAAACATATAAGTTGTTGGCAGGAAAGGACCCAAGGCCCATCCAGTCTGCCCATTTCTTTTTCTACCTTATAAATGTGCCATCTGCCTTTGTTCAAGTTCAAGTTTATTGCAGGAAAACTCCATTGAGCAAGCTCATTCACAAGGAGGTCCTGTGACATAAACACTTAAAGTACAAACACAGATAGGTAATAGTATATACATGAAATACACGTTACATGATACAGGCTGGATATACATACAAGGGTACCACATAGGGTGACCGCAGGTGGTAAACATTGATATGAGACAGGGAAGTGACTTACAGATCGCATACTGATAAATGAAACATGATGACTGGTGTGTGCAATACATATACAGTATTTTGGCAGCTAGAACAAACAACAGTCTACAACTGATATGGGAGGGGGGAGAGATTTGATAGAGTAGCAGTGGAGCGTAAGCAAAGATAAAGCCAGGAGTAGAAGGGAAGGAAAGCAGTTAATATGACAAATCAATTATACCTTACCAGTGGATAAATATGGCACACATGGGGAAGGAAGAGACTTAATGACAGTTACAGGTGTCTTTTATTTTGGCTGAACTTAGCGATTTGTAGAAGTTTATTGAAACTGTGCTAGTTAGTTTCAATACGGTTTATAGTGGTTCCAAATGGAGGAAGGGCATATGCAATATACGTTTACCAAAGAAGTCTCGTCCTTGGTATGTCAAGCATAATAAAGTCAGATTTTCTTAACGAGTATGCACTATGTGAGATACTAATAAGGGAAGAGAGTAAGCTTGGCAATTTCTGCAGGAGCAGTTTAAGAGTCCATAGCCCAGCATGGAGCAGGCATCTAGTAGTAAGGGATGTCCAACCAACAGCTGCATATAAGTCACAGTGGTGCGAGCAGTAGGGAGTTGGTAATGAACTGTAGCATACGGTGATAAAGGATGTCAGTTTACTTAGATTTGCAAAGTGGTGGAGGAATAGATTACATCGCCATAGTCAGTAGGGGAAAAATTGGCCCTGTACAAACATTTCGAGTTTCAAAGGGGAAAAGGGGCCTATTTCTGTAGAAGAAACCTAACCTTGCTTTTAACCTTCTAGAGACATCTTCGATGTGGTCACTGAAAGATAATTTATTGTCAATCCAGATACCTAGATATTTAAATCTGGTTACAACTTCCAGAGGCTCGTTTAGCGTGGTGACAATGAAGTCTTGGGCAAGAGTATTGGGGGCCTGAGACAGCACTGCGGGAGCATATCATCGCTTTAGTCTTCTTAGCATTGAGCAGAAGCTTTGCCTTTATTAGATTATGCTCAAGTTGTGTGAAGTCTGCTTGAAGCACTCCCTTGACTTCAGATAACGATGAGCCAGAAGTATACAACACAGTATCATCTGCAAAAAAGTGCAGATTGGACGTAGATATGTTAGCATCTAAGTCATTGATGTACAGAGAAAACAAGATAGGGCTAAGATGGATCCTTGGGGGACTCCTCTTGCAACTGGCAAGGCAGCAGAAAAAAAGCCTTCCGCCTTTACTTTTTGTAATCTTCCAGTTAGGTAGCTAGAGAACCACTGGGTGGTATGGTATGTGGCACCCAACTTTGCAAGGCAATTGACTAATACCGTACTTGTGCTGGCAATGGCCTATCTATTCATACTCATCTGTATTGCTCCCTTATGCCTATCCCATGCCTGGTTGAAGCCCTGCAGTGTATTCATATCCAGCACTTCCTGAGGTAGGCCATTCCATGCATCCACCACTCTTTCTGTGAAAAAGAACTTCCTCACCTTACCCCTTAATCAGCTTCCCTCTAATCTCATGCTGTGTCCTCTTGTCCTGCTATTTTTCTTATATTGAAACATGTTAGAGTCTTTCACCTTGTTAATGCCTTATGGTGTTTGAATGTTTCGATCATATCACCTCTCTTCCTCCTTTGCCCTAGGGTATACATATTGAGCTCCATTAATCTGTCCTCATATGTTTTCTGATGCAGTCCCTCCACCATTTTGGTTGCCCTTCTCTGGACTGCCTCAATTTGGTTAATGTCCTTGTGAAGGTGTGGCCTCCAGTACTGCACACAGTACTCCAGATGGGGCCTAACCAGTGTCTAGTAAAGAGAGATTATTATCTCCCTCTTCCGACTTGTGAATCCCCTACTAATACACCCTAACATCTCCCTAGCCTTACCTACTGCTTTAGTGGTCTGCTTGAATGATTTCAGGTCATTAGTGATGATGATGCCCAAGTCTCTTTCTTCCCTTGTGACTACCAGCAACTCACCTCCCAGCCTATAGGTGGCTTCAGGGTTTCTCTTCCCTATGTGCATAATCTTGCACTTCTTTGCGTTAAACCCCAGTTGCCACTCTTCTGATCTCTTCTCATTCTGCCCACCCCATCTGGATCATCTACTGTGTTGCAGATCTTGGTGTCATCTGCAAACAGACAAACCTTACCATCCTGTCTATTTGCAATGTCACTGATGAAGATATTGAAGAGGACTGGCCCCAGGATTGATCCCTGAGGTACCTCACTTGTGACTTGTATCTCTTCTGACTGTATACCATTTACCACCACTCTCTGTTTTCTGCCCATCAACCAGTTTGCCACCCAGTTGACCAACTTCTGACCCACCTAGAGCCTACCCAGTTTATTTATCAATCTTCTATGTGGAACAGTATCGAAAGCTTTGCTGAAGTCAAGGTAGGCAACATCAACTGTTTTCCCTTGGTTCACCACTCTGGTTATCCAGCCAAAGAAATCTATGAGATTAGTTTGATAGGACCTTCCTTTTGTAAACCCATGTTGTCTTGGATCCTCTGTTCTTATGGATTCCAGGTGTTGCACTATCCTTTCCTTAAGGAGTTCCTCCATAATCTTGCCCACTACTGACTGATCTGTAGTTCCTTGCCTCCTCCCTGCTTTCACTCTTGTGGAGTGGGATTACATGAGCCCTTCTCCACTCTTGCTAGAGACATACAAGAACCTTATAAGGAGGAACAAGATGCAGGAATACTCTATGTTCCAGCAAAAAAGATGTTCTAGGACTAGAGGGTATGGGATGAAGTTGGAGGGAGGACCATTCAAAGGAAATGTGAAGAAGAATTTCTTCACAAAACAGGTTGTGGAAAAGTGAAACACCCTGCCAGAGGAAGTGGTGGGGGCTGATTTAAGAATGCATGGGATAGACATAAGGAAAATTCTGCAGGTCAGGGGTAAGGGGCAACAGACTTTTAGGAAAACAAAGTAAACTTACAAGCTCAAATGGGCAGACTGGGTGGGCCATAGACCCTTATCTGCCGACAGTGTCTATGTATCTAAAGACTAAGCATACATAATTCTTTATGTCAAGGGCTCTCTGCCAGTCATTCATTACCTTAGCAAATGCTGAGATTGTACTGTGACGGGGTCTAAAGCCTGACTGTACTGGATTGAGCAGGTTGGAAACATCAAGATAGTTCCTAAGTTGATTATTCACTATTTTCTCCTACAGTTTGGAGAGGATGGGAAATAAGGAGATCAGCCTGTAATTGTTGAGGTCACTTGGATCTCCAGATTTGAAAAGGGGTATGACTTGAGCAGTCTACCAAATTGACAGGAGTTGAGCCATGCCAAGGGACAACTTGAAGAAGTGTGTGATTGGTGCTGCCAAGACTCGATGACTGAGCTTTAAAAAGTACGATCCAGTAAGATCTGCTCCCACACTTTTTCTGGTATCCAATTGGAGGATCAGGTCTTCCACTTCTTTGAGAGTAAGAGGCTGAAAGGAGAAACCTGTGTCTAGGGCACTGTGGATAGGGACAGGGGTAGTTTTGTCCTGGTTTGCAAGCTACATTCGGAGGTTGTTGACCAGTGATGAATCGAAGGCCATCCTAGTGGTGGCAAAGTGTTTGTTTAGGAGGTCTAGATCTTGGCTTTGTTGGTGATGGAGAAGCCGTCATAGGAAATGTTTGAGAAGAGGGAGCCAGAGGATGCATGGCCTTAAATACCTTTCAGTATTCTACAGAACTTAGCAGCGCATGTCATGGAGGAGTCCAGTGTTGTATGGTGATAGTTAGCTTTTGCAGTTCTGGTAAGCTTTGTGCAGCAATTCCTAGCTGACCTTGATGTGTATATATGTATTGTCACTCCATTTTGTATGATATTATTCCATTTTGAAATGCTTAATCATAGTTATATAAGATGTTTTGTACAAGATGTTATGAGACTTTTCTTTTGGAATCTCTGGCATTGTTTGGCTCATGATGTTCTGGACACCTGGCCAGTGTTTAGGGCATGGTGATCTGACGAATGCCAAATATTTATTAAGTGGTGTTTGTCATGCTGAACTCGTAATGTTCTGGGCACCTGGCCAGTGCTTAGGACATGGCGGTTTAGCATTTCTAAATACCAGATAAAACATATAAAATGGGACTTTCCAGATGCCTGGTTTGAAGCCTCGCCTGCAGAGTGGACGCATTGCTGCAGGAGCTGTTCCCGATTCCTGAGACTCCTAGCCAGGCTGAAGGGGGGCTTCCCAGCCATTGGAAGAGGGCTTGGATGTTGCTTTATTGAATCGGTGATGTATTAAGTTTTGTGGTTAGAAACCTCACCTGCAGGATGGACGCATCGCTGTAGGGCCAATTCCCGGTTCGTGAGACTCCTAGCCAGGCTGACAAGGGGGCTTCCCAGCCATTGGAACAGGGTTGGATGTAGCTTTTGAAATCAGTGATGTATAACCTTTTGTATTATATTTTGTTATAATAAAGCTTTGGCTTGCTGTAGTTATTGTGCTGTTATTGTGTGCATGTGAGTGTGAATGGTAAATAGCTGCCTGGTTTGAGTTGGCAGAACATTTTTGGCGTAGTCAGCAGGATGAGTTCTTTTTTTATCTTTTCTCTTTAATGAAACTGTGAAAGAATATGTGGAAAGATGTATTAAGGAAAAGTCTCTCAAACAAGCAACTGCACTGCCCTTTTGTACTTGTAATTTGTGCTTGCTGCAAGTATATACAGTTAGAGCCAATGATGGCTTTCACAGATCAGGCTGCTTTTAGGAGAAAAGCAGCGGCTGGTTAAGTAAAGTTAGATAAGCAACATCTAGAAAAAAAAATAAACTACTGTGGATGTACGCACAGTAGGTGACTACAGACGGAATGATTTGAAAATCCTCCCCCCCATGTTGCCTATCTGTGTAGTTTCAAGTTTTTCTGTATCAATTTCAAGTTCCCTTGCCTCCTATAGAGGCTGAAACATTTGATCCCAAACCCAAGTACTGGGGACCTCTACCAGATGGATCTCAACCTAGTACTGTTAGAAATTTTTGTTTGTTTTGTTTTTAAACTGCAAACCAGAGCTCTGGAAAAAGACTTGGTTTGCAGGTTACTAAAATAATAAAAGAAAACCTTTAAAAGGTTAAAACCTTTGAAAGGGTTAATAGCTGCAGTGTTTGGAAATTATCATGAAGGTCCTGCAGTCAGTTTTCTTACTCAGACTAGTGTATCGGAAAAGAAGAAGAAAAATACCTTGGCACCGGGTAAGTCTGAATTTTTTATTTAAAGTTGTTTTATGTCTGTCTGTTAATACATATACTAAACAAGGCAATGCTCCGTCTTTCTCGTGCATATTTTCTAGCTTATATCTGTGTTCTGTAATTATGTTCTGTTGTCAAGGTTGCGAGATAGGATTGACTGCCTTCAGTGCACAACATGTTACAGTAAAAAAAAAAAAGAAAGAAGAAGCTTCTTTGTCTCATAGCTGACTGTTTTAATTGGCTTTATTTTTAATGGAACATTTGTGCTGCCTAGATAGGGTCAGTGAAGAACTTTTGTTTGGTGGAGCAGGTAGTGTTGATGGTGAAAGTTATGGCGTCATATAGATTGCAATGTGCAGAAAGAGTTGTAGTTTGCAAGCAACGTGCCAAGCCACTGCTAGGTGAAAATGTAATGTGTTAACAGCTATAAATGGCTTTATCATACTTCTAGTTAAAACCAGAAACTTTTGCAAAATGGCAGAGTGCCATATTTAGTTATGTGCCAAAAGGTGTAATCATGTTATACGAGATGTGTTCACTTACAGATGGTATGTTGTACTGCATTTTAACAGAGTTAAAATGTGTTTAAGTGTTTTGTTCTAGAAAGATTTGGCATGGCAATATGTATAAATGTGTTGGTTTAAAAATTGTCAGTGTTACAAGACAGGCAGGAGGCAGCACATATATCTAAAACACGTACAGTTTTCTAATAAAACTATGGGCATTACCTCAGCAAATTGGTGTGAAACAATGTCAGTCTTATTTTGTGTTAAGTATTTCTTTTGTGTATGTGTATGTGTGTACTGTCTTGGCCAGCAGTTTTATTGTGTGCTCTATTGTTATTTAAAGATATTTTAATATTGGTGGTGTTCAAGGACACTACAGGAATGGCTGGGTTTGAATGACCCTTGCATGCACACTGTGACCTTTTGCACGTTATTTGACCTTCTTGTGTTTCAACATTTTATGTTACTACCAGTTCAAACTTGATGTGTATTCCATGCCTAAAGCACAACTTTTCACACAAAATGTATGTTTTCATGAAAGCACACCAAGAGTGAACCATGTAATTTGACTTTTTATTGCAAAACTAGTATTCTAAGTGAAGAGGAACAAACTTTTCTTCTCTTCTCATTGCTTCTGACTTGCAGCTAACACAGGCAATACTCCAGCTGGAAGGGGAGAATTATTCATCATCTCCCCATATTTTTATTACGCTTTTGAAAAAAGGACTATTACAGCTGTTTTTGAGAGTTTACCATCTACAGTTAAAAACAATGGCTTTTGTTTTTATGTGTGACCATGGTGTAATCATTTTTTTTTTGTCTTTTTAAAATGCATTCTAAGAAATACGTACATACGGTATTACCATCAATCTGGATTTTTTATAAACTCAGCTGACATTTTGTCATGCTTAGGATAAGGGAACCCAGGGACGCTTGGCTTCTTTTATCCTATGGAAATAATCTTGTTTTATTTTTAAACTAATGTTTGTTTGTTTTTGTTGTTTGTCTGTGTTTCTTCTCTTTCTTCTAGAGAAAAAGAAGTTCCCCATCTTTATAGTATTGTAATATTATCTTGTTATAATTTAAAGTGTAGTAGGTGGGGATCACGTCACCATCCACAGCTAACCTTTTTATTGCTACAGTATTCGAGCTGTCTCTTGCACCTCGAGCTGTCTCTTCCACCAGTAGGAGCTTGGGGGGAGGGGGTAAGCTACCCTTCCTCCATCCATTCCAGTGTAATACCCACAAAGGTTGCAAGGTACATCACTGTTCCCCCAAAAGGGTAAAAAAAAAAAGTGTATTTGCCAATAATTGTTTCTTATTTACAGGTTTTAAAAAGACCCAAGGTATTTTAACAGCATAACCCAGCCAAGCCCTTCTGTTTTCTCTAGTGCAAACAGTTGAATCCCCACCTATTATTAATACAAGGGCTTCTGCCTCAGCAAGTAATCAGTTACGCTGGAGGGTAGAGTTGTGTATGTATGTTATAATGTTTTAATACAAATGTTATCTTCAAAAATAATAAAATTTGTGTATTTCTAGGTCCTGCAATGGGTCCTAAAAGGAATGTTGGTGTGTCTTATGGTCCATTTGGCAGAGCTAATTACCCCTGGAGGAAGGATTCAAAGGATTAACTGTAATGACACTGGTTGTAAAGGAACCTGGAGTTGGAAAAATAATACCAAAAATAAAACCCAGAGGAACTTTAGCTGCCCATCCGGACAGAAGTGTGTGGTACTGAACATGACATTTTCACCAGGGGTCAATCTCTGGACGACAACTGGTGGCCCAGGACAATTATATGTACAATATACCAATAATACTAATAAAGTCTCTTTGCACAACACGACTGATATTAAATGCTGCAACCTACCCGATAGGTGCATGGCAGAGCGAGGCCTGGCACAACATTGCTGTGCAAGTCAAACAAACATTTTTAACGAAACTCTCCGGTTAATGAAAATAAACACTTCATTTTGCATGAAAGCTACAGAGATAATGCATTAACACAAAAAAACAAAGCACAAAGTAATTTAATGAGTAATAATAAATTTATATGGAGGACCGTGTTTAAGCAATGGATACCAGTCACTAAGATTGGGCAAGATTATGGAGGCACTCCTTAAGGAAAGGATAGTGCAACACCTGGAATCCATAGGGGCACAGGATCCAAGACAGCATGGGTTTACAAAAGGAAGGTCCTGTCAAACTAATCTCATAGATTTCTTTGACTGGGTAACCAGAGTGGTGGACCAAGGGGGAGCAGTTGATGTCGCCTACCTTGACTTCAGCAAAGCTTTTGACACTGTTCCACATAGAAGATTGATAAATAAGCTAGGTAGGCTTGGGGTGGGTCAGAAGTTGGTCAACTGGGTGGCAAACTGGTTGACTGGCAGAAAACAGAGAGTGGTGGTAAATGGTATACAGTCAGAAGAGATGCAAGTCACAAGTGGGGTACCTCAGGGATCAGTCCTGGGGCCAGTCTATTCAACATCTTCATTAGTGACCTCGCAGATGGACTAGAGGGTAAGGCTTGTCTGTTTGCAGATGACACCAAGATCTGCAACAGAGTAGATGATCCAGATGGGGTGGGCAGAATGAGAAGAGATCTGGATAAACTAGCAGAATGGTCAGAAGAGTGGCAACTGGGATTTAATGCAAAGAAGTGCAAAATCATGCACATAGGGAAGAGAAACCCTGAAGCCACTTATAGGCTGGGAGGAGTTGCTAGCAGTCACAAAGGAAGAAAGAGACTTGGGCATCATCATCACTGATGACCTAAAATCATCAAGCAGACCTCTAAAGCAGTAGGTAAGGCTGAGGGGTGTTAGGGTGTATTAGTAGGGGTATCACAAGTCGTAAGAGGAGGTAATAATCCCTCTGTACAAGACATTGGTTAGAGCCCCATCTGGAGTACTGCGTGCAGTATTGGAGGCCACACCTTCACAAGGACATTAACCAAATTGAGGCAGTCCAGAGAAGGGCAACAAAATGGTGCAGGGACTGCATCAGAAGACATATGAGGACAGATTAGCAGAGCTCAATATGTATACCCTTGAGCAAAGGAGGGAGAGGTGATATGATCGAGACATTTAAACACCTTAAGGGCATAAACAAAGGTGAAAGAGTCTAACATGTTTAAATATAAGAAAAATAGCAGGACAAGAGGACACAGCATGAGATTAGAGGAGGCGATTAAGGGGAATATGAGGAAATTCTTTTCACAGAAAGGGTGGTGGATGCATGGAATGGCTTACCACAAGAAGTGGTGGCTATGAATACAGTGCAGGGCTTCAAACAGGCATGGGATAGGCATAAGGGAGCAATACAAATGACTATGAATAGATAGGTCACTGACAGAGCAAAGGCCGATGGCACATTTATGAGGTAGAAAAAGAAATGGGCAGACTGGATGGGCCTTGCGGTCCTTATCTGCCGTCAACTTCTATGTTTCTATGTTTCTATGTAATTGGATATCGGTATCTTCTAATAAAGTTAAATGTACTGACACGTATTGTTCTGGACAAATTGTCCATTACAATGTCAGTGACCCACAATTAATGTGTAAATATGTAGTATTACCCATAATATTTGGCCCCCCAATATTTGATCCCAAATTTTGGTTACCACATTTTAACGGGGACTATATAAATAGTACTAATAGGACGCACAATTTAAGTTTATGCTCACAGATGATGGATGGGGTGTTGTGTGAAAAACATTCTCAATTAACAATATAAAATTGTTACTTGTCATATCATATACAAAAAATATATGACAACAGACCTTTTATGATGCCATTTTCATACAAATTGTATTCACAATAATCAAAGGACCAAATAATGTGTATATATATATATATTGTGTTAATTATTGTCACTCCATTTTGTATGATATTATTCCATTTTGAAATGCTTAATCATAGTTATATAAGATATTTTGTACAAGATGTTATGAGACTTTTCTTTTGGAATCTCTGGCATTGTTTGGCTCATAATGTTCTGGACACCTGGCCAGTGTTTAGGGCATGGTGATCTGACAAATGCCAAATATTTATTAAGTGGTGTTTGTCATGCTAAACTCGTAATGTTCTGGGCACCTGGCCAGTGCTTAGGACATGGTGGTTTAGCATTTCTAAATACCAAATAAAACATATAAAATGGGACTTTCCAAATGCCTGGTTTGAAGCCTCGCCTGCAGAGTGGACGCATTGCTGCAGGAGCTGTTCCCAATTCCTGAGACTCCTAGCCAGGCTGAAGGGGGCTTCCCAGCCATTGGAAGAGGGCTTGGATGTTGCTTTATTAAATCGGTAATGTATTAAGTTTTGTGGTTAAAAGCCTCACCTGCAGGATGGACGCATCGCTGTAGGGCCAATTCCCGGTTCGTGAGACTCCTAGCCAGGCTGACAAGGGGGCTTCCCAGCCATTGGAACAGGCTTGGATGTAGCTTTTAAAATTGGTAATGTATAACCTTTTGTATTATATTTTGTTATAATAAAGCTTTGGCTTGCTGTACTTATTGTGCTGTTATTGTGTGCATGTGAGTGTGAATGGTAAATAACTGCCTGGTTTGAGTTGGCAAAACAGACCTGAAGGCAGTCCAGTCAGAAGGAAGTTTTGATTTAAGAGCCTTTTTCCAGAGTTTATCCCTGCTGAGCAAGGCGGACTTCAGTTTAACCTTGAACCAAGGGAAAGTTTTCTTCTTGGTGCAGATTTTGACCAGGGGGCATGCTTATCTAATGCCCCACAGACAATGATTTTGAAGGTCTCATGTGCAAGTCCATGAGGAAGGCCAGAGGATCTAAACTATGTAAACATCTTTTAAATATGAATCTGGATTTAGAGATTCGTTTAGGTGGTGACCTTATACAAACGGTGGAGCAATGATCACTTATGTTGGTGAAGAAGACACCAGAGTAGGAAAATTGGTAAGGATTGTTAACTGATATGATGGCTAACAGGGAACTTTTTTTTTGTTTCGGATGAGTCACTTCTGTGATGATTTAGACAAGCCTGAAGGTGTCGCATAAATGTTTTAACGGTTTGGAGCAGTTTGAAAGCCAGTCCAGACTGAGAACACCCAGAACTATGACTTCAGACTGTATCACATTCAAGGAGCTAGTTAAATGGCTCAGCAATTATAACCCCACAGAGGGAGATCTATAGCAACCCATAATGTACAGAGACGAGGAGGCTGAGAGTTGGACTTTGATTTTCAGACTCCTTTGGGACAGAGGTAGAATCAAATAGAAACAATGAATTTGTCCAGAACATAGATGGCAACCCCACCTCCTCTGTCCAGTCTGTCCATTTGGAAGATATTGTAGGACAGAATGTTCACCTCAATGTCCAAGGTACAGGGTTTGAGTCAAGTCTCCAAGACCACCCCAACATCTGGCTTTGTATGCGTAATCCATGTCTGTACGGCATCTCATGTTTTAAGAGAGAATATTTACTAAGGTAAAGTAAATAAGTAAGTAAGTAAAATTTTATTTATATTAAGCGCCCTTCCCAAGCTCAGGGCGCTTTTACAATAAAACAAATAAAATCAAATTTCAAACAATAAATCAAACAACCATACAACACACTTACTTGTTATGTACCAACAAATGCTGAGGCAAAAAGGAAAGTTTTTAGTTGTTTTTTAAAACTTACAACAGTTAGGCATTCTTGTATCTGATGAGGTAGAGAATTCCACAGGGTTGGTGCCATATAGGCAAAAGATCTACCTCCTGACATCTTTAGATGTACCCTGGGAATCTCTAGCAATCCCTCGTCAGAGGAGCGAAGAGAACGGGCAGGACAGTAAGGCACCAAGAGCTCTTTCAGGTAGTGGGGTCTCAAATCATGTAGGGCCTTAAAGGTCAATAATGCGACCTTGAAGGTGATCCGTCACTGTACTGGCAGCCAGTGCAACTCACGCAGCACAGGTGTTATATGGCTAGATCGTGAAACTCCCATCAACAACCTGGCCGTCGCGTTCTGCACAAGCTGCAAGCGGCGGATATCCACCCCCGGCAGCCCTAGATAAAACACATTGCAGTAATCAAAACAGCTGGTAACAAAGGCGTGGACCAAAATGGGAAGATCTTCCCGTGGAACCAAGTGTTTCACCCGGGCAATATTCCTCAGATGATAAAAGGCAGATTTGACTACGGCCGACACCTGCATCTTCATAGTCAGGCTTTCGTCAAAAATTACTCCCAGGTTACATACTTGGCCAGAGGCCAGAAGCTGGGCCCCCCCAAGATATAAACCGAGGGTTTCCCTGTCCAAGCCCCTGTTATCCTCCCTCCAGGGTCCACAACCAACACCTCAGTTTTCCCTGGATTCAACCTAAGCCAACCAGCACTCATCCAATCCTGAATCTCCAGAAGGCAGTTATTAAAAATAGTGATGGAATCCGACTCCTGATCAGGCATAAAAGACAGGTAGAGCTGAGAATCATCAGCATAACAATGAAAACTCAGCCCATACCATCTTATAATGTCCCCAGTGGGAGCATATACACGCTGAATAACATGAGGACAGCACCGACCCCTGCGGTACCCACAGGGCAGACAGTGAGGGCGAGGTGTTAACTCCGATACCACTCTCTGAGATCTGCCCTCCAAAGAGATCGAAACCAGCTGTGGACTGCTCCCCTCAGACCACAGAGAAACCACAGGCGGTCGAGTAATACCCCATGATCCACGGTGTCAAATGCTGCTGAGAGATCTAAGAGAACCAAGATGGAACGGGTCCTCTGATCTCTTGCCATCAGGAGGTCATTCAATACCGAACAAGAGCCGTCTCTGTACTGTGCCTTTTCCTGAAGCCGGATTGGAGAGGGTCATAGATATTGTGGATAGACAAATGATACTCCAGTTGCAGAGCGACCACCTTCTCAATAACCTTCCTACAAAGGAGGTTAGAGATTGAGTCTATAATTTGCTGGGCAGTCGGGGTCAAGAGAGGCTTTTCAAAGGGGTATATTACCGCCTCCTTTAAGGGATCTGGAAAGATCCCTCTCTCTAATGACACCACCACTATCCCAGCCAGGAGTGGGTCGATAACAACTACACACTCCACCACCAGGTGAGTAGGGCCCGGGTCCAACTTACAATAGGTAGGTCGCAGAGTCTGGATGATCCTCACAATATCTATTACTGCTGGTAGTCTAAAGGTAGACCAGTACAACTGGGCATTAGTACCACCCGATTGATCAGTACAATGCTCAATAGAAAGACACTGGCTGATCTCATCCCTGATGGTGGATACCTTGTCAGCAAAGAATTTATAAACTCCTCACATTGTACCTGTGATAATGCTCTACCAGTCTGGAGACAGACTGGATTGCACAGTCTGTCCACAGTCCGGAAGAGCTGGGATGGTCTATTCCTAGCTGCAGCAATTTCCTGGACAGGAACTCTGCCTTCTTATGGGAAGTTGCTGATTGGTAGAATTTATAATGTTCTAACAATTCAAGTCTATCCACCTCCAGTTGAGTTTTCCGACAACGTCTTTCTAATCTTCGTCCCTTCCTCTTCCACTCATGGACCTCCCCGTCAAACCAGGGAGCCCCTAGGTGAAGAGTACGGGGATGAACATGAATTGGAGCCATGGCATCCAGGGCCCCAGTCACAACCCTATTATAGGCCAAGACCAGTGGCCCTGGATCCACACTATCCCTTGAAAACCGAGAAGTCCAGCTCCGTCATTAGGCCCTCTGAGGTAATCCCTCTTAAGGGCGGAACTGTACTAACTCCCTGAGGGCAGGCCTATTCGGCAGACCTAAATCTAAACCTCAGGGCGTGATGGTCAGACCATCCGACTGGCTCCACCTCCACATCAGATATCTCCATCCCCAGATGGAAAACCAAGTCCAATGTATGCCCCCCCTCATGGGTTGCAGAAGTAATTACTTGTGACAGGCCCAATGAATCCATTAATTGGAGAAGATTTTGACCAAATGGCGAGAATTCATCGTCGACCCAGGCATTGAAATCCCCCAGAATTATCCATCTGGGAGATTCCAATACCATGTCGGCGACAAAGTCTGCAACCTCCTTCAGGAACTCCCTCTCATCCCCTGGTGGACGGTAGATAAGAAGGGTCCTGTAGCCTGCACCTGCACCCACTATGCATTCAAAGGTGTTGGTATCACCAACTGGCACTTCCCTGAGATCCAGATCTTGCCTAAAACAGACAGCAACCCCCCCACCCCTCCGGTCCACTCTCGGGCGGTGAATCACCGAGAACCAGCGAACCGCATGAGAGTCCAACACAGGACCAACATTTCCATCTAGCCAGGTCTCGGTGATGCAAGCCAGGTCGACCGAGGAAACAAGATCCGCAATCACTGCAGTCTTGTTCCTAATCGACCTGGCATTGCTTAACACCGCCCAAAAGGGACGGAAATCCAAGGGTGATCCCACTTCCTGCCTGACACACTCCAAGTCAGCGTCAGTGCCCTTGGATATGGGAACTAGGCAAGGGGGACCTCGCTCCAGTACCCATTTCACCCCAGGGCGTCTCCTAGCCCTCACTGCCCGTATCCGTTCTTCTCCCTCCCATCCCCCCCAAGAGTTCCAAGATCCCCGTATCCTTCTACTTTTTGATCTTACAATGCCAAGATTACAACATCTAGCATAAACCTCCACTGTAAGTGGGGGTAATTTGAAGGGATGGAGGTAAAGCCATCTAACTGTATAACAACCACCCTCCTCAAGCAGTTTAGGTACTTTTTAATTCAGAATGTCTGACTTCTTTTTGCTGATGTCAGGCAACATACACTCTAAACCTGGACCTGAGCAGCAGCCTCACTGTAGCAGCAGTAATCCTGGTGGTCTCAAACTTGCCTCTGTTAACATCTGTAGCCTTCTATCTAAGCTTGACTTTCTTCAGATCTGGATATTGCAGCACAAACCTGATGTTCTAACATTAAATACAAGACATCACTGTTGCCCTGTATGATTACACTCTATTTAGAGAGGATAGGCTTGGTAAAATGGGGGTTGGTGTCCAATCTACCTGTTAGACTCATTACATGGCCTTACCATTCCAAAATTAATATCAGGGAACAATGCCCAGGCCCTTGCAGTTAAAATAGCTCTAGATAATAAGGGCAAGGCACTCACCATTCTTTCTGTATGTATCACCCTACGGGACCTTGCCAAAGGTTTCAATATGGTGCTTGTATACATCTCCAACCTGCCCAATCACTCTGAGGTTGTTGCTCTTGGGGACTTTAATGTTAACTGGCTTGCACCAGAAGCAGACCCCTACAAAGATGATGTTGCTGCCATAGACCTCACCCAATTGGTGAGTACCCCTACCAGAATCAACTATAGGACTGGCAGTAGCTCACAGCTTGACCTGATTTTTACAAACCACCCAGAGAGGTTCATGGACACTGTGGTCTTTTCAGAATCTCTCAGTGACCACTTCCTGTCATCTGCCATTGGTCAAACAGGTTCCCCAAACTGCCTGCAAAACCATCCTACCATTGTGCCCTTAAGAGAGACCAGCTTAAGCAGTTTCAAGCCTACCTCCTGCAATGTGACTGGTCACCAATAGACTCAGCTAAAAGTGTAGATCAAGCCATGGCTCACTTTATTGCCCTCTTTAACATGGCCTGTGATATTTTTTCCTCCTTTAGAAAATGAAAAGTCAAAGGCGTTAACAAACCCTGGATCACGACCTCCCTCCCAAACCTCATGGCCTCATGAGACCACTTCTGGCACAAAGCTTGTGCTATGGGTAACCTAGCAGACTGGCAGCTCTACAAGGCTGCATGGAATGCTTGTACCTGAGAGACCCGCCTAGCCTAAACCACCCACTTTAAAGAAATGCTCTCAATTTCCTGGGGTAATGGCAGTAAATTTTATGATAATCTCAAGGGCCTTACTGGCAAACTCAACAAATCCCCTTCCTTCATGCTTAATGTTAATGGTGAAAGCATCCAGGATCCAAAGCTAATAGCAGACACACTCACTACTACCTTTACAGAACTGGGTGGCATTCTGGCCCAGATTTCTTTATTGACACAGCCAGTTTGGACATCTCTCAGAAGGCTGCCACTATCTCTAACCCCCTCCACACACACACACACTTCAGGATAGTTACACAAAACGAAGCAAAAATGTATCTACTGCAAGTGCTTGGGAAGTCTAGATTCAGCAGTGACTCTCTCGACCTGAAACTATTTCACCATACTTTCAATGCCGTCCTGACACCCCTCACCAAGCTACTAAATCTGTCCCTCTGCCTTGGTTAGTTTCCCCAACAATGGAAAGTGGTGGTGGTGACACCCATCTACAAGTGTGGCAATAAGGCCTCACACTCAAAAAACAAGCCAATCTTCACCCTTTCACCCCTCTCCAAGCATTGTAGTGAACTGTATCTGACCAGTTATCTGAGTATCTGGCCAAATACAACTGGCCTGCAGCAACATGGGTGTAGGAAGGGTCATAGTACCACCTCTGCCCTACTAGAATATACTGACTTCATTCATTAAGTGCTTGGCCATGGTCACCTAGTGGGATCAATCTACAATAATCTCACAAAGGCAATTGATATGGTTAATAATACCTTCCTGCTTGTGTCACATCCTGCCCTCGGACTCTTATGAAGTCACGTTCTGGTTCAAAAACTACCTAGAAGGCAAAACACAGCAGGTAAAAATCCAGGATACCCTCTCAATCAGCCATTCTGCACAATGGGGAGTCCTCCAAGGCTCAATCCACAGTCCCATTTTTTGTAGCCTGTTCCTTAACTCCCTCCCCCAAGTCTGCACCAGCAACCTACTCCTCTATGCTGATGATGCAGTACTTTTCATGAGTCAGCCAAACTCACTCCCCCTTGTCAGAAGCCTACAACACAGCTTTTCAGAGGCTGACTCCTAGTTTGCCCAACACAAGCTAATAATGAATGATAAAAAAAAACAAACAAGGTAATGCTGTTTGCCAGGCCACGTAACAAGAATAACAGTGCCCAGTTAACCATTTTTAATAACCACTGTATACCTCTTGAACAAGTCCACAACTTTAAACATCTTAGGATAACCCTCAACAGCACGTTATCTTACTATGAGCATGTCATCCTCTTCTCCCAGATTATTAATACAAGAGTATGGATCCTGCACAGACACAGGCATAGCATGACCTCTGAAGCACTCTGACTAGGAGTTACCAGTTATTTCCATAATTGATTATGGACTTCTTCAACTTCAACTTTATTGGATAACAAGTTGAGATAACAATATCTCATTTTCAATTGCATCCAACACTTAAAACACTGTACATACAACAAACAACAAGCAATTGCACACAATAACAAACAGTTACATAAATCTTCATTACAGTATAACATTCAACTCAGATTATTAAATTATCCATAACATAACAACTGACTTGTAATTTATGGTTCTGCTATGGATAGGACCCTTAAAAGAATTAGCATCGCACTTAATAAATCTTGCCACTTGGTTTCTGGTGTGCACAGATACACCCACGCCAGTGACTTGTACGCCCAAACCAACTGGCTGCACCTTAAGGGCAGGATCTCATACCAGACCTGCCTGCTGGCAGAAAAGATAAGCCTTGGGCTAACCCTACATACTGCACAATATCTTCATACACATGCACCCAACCCTTGCTGTACGTAAAGCTCATCCAAGCTCACCTACCAAGTCCTGTTCTGCTGTACATTGCAAGTGCAGCAGGCTTCTATGTACAGAGCTCCCAATTGGTTGAATGGCCTCCCCTCAGATGTACTGGATGAGCCCAAGATAGGACAATTTAAATCCAAACTCCAGCAACACCTTATTATGCTTTACAGCTGTGACTACCCCACCTAACTGCTGCCTTCACAGTCCTAGCCTATCCTCCATTGTACCACCCCCCCACCCACCATTTGGCCTTACTACCTCCTTTCCTATCCTTTCTGGTATCTACTCCTCATCCTGTCTTACTAACTTTCCAGCCTTTCACCTGCTTACCAACTGTCTAGCTTTTAGTCAGCCCTGGCCTTTGTTGCCACAGGTTTTGCCACCCCATCCCTCCCTTATTCTCCACTCTAATACAAACTTAGTCAATTTCTAAACTGAATTGATATTACATTAAATCCTGTTACCTACCTGCAACCCTTTGTATTTTTTCTTAATCTTATCTTCAAATGTTATGTGCCCATCTGCCATTATTGTGCCACTTTTTTGTTAATTACAAAGTCATCCTACTGACGGCACCTCTTTTTTTTTTACCTTTTGAGTGTACCAACTGTAACTATTTCTTACTCTTGTTAAGATCATATGTATGTAACTGTCTCAGCATCATTATCACTGTACTTTGCAAATGTTCTTTTGTTGTAACTATGTGTTCACTCTCAACATGGAACCTTTATATGAGAGTCCATGGCTCAAAGGTATTGTAATTCTGAGAAATAAATAAAACTTCCCTCACAACTCCAAAAATCCATTCCTACTCTGACCTCAACTCCAGATCCTTCTGTAGACACCAGACTGCCTTCTTTGTCTGCTGACTCTCAGTATATCTTTGACACACTGGCTAACCCTTCATTAGTGCAAAAACCTGAAAACTCCACCATGCCTCCGACTGAACATACTATAATGACAAGGAGGTGACCCAGCTGCCACCAGAAATCCTCAACCCATCAGACCACTAAAGCTACTTCCCTGCCTGCAGTTTCACTGGAAAATAAGGATGCAGTACTAGATCAGGATGGGATGGATTCTGAAGAAAGCATGGACTCACCCAATTTTAAATCTGCAACCTCTCAAGTAATGAATGAAGTGAATGCCTCCTTTACAGATGCACTTATAAGACAACAATGTAAAAAGACAAAAAGGGGCACTAAGTCATTCTCCAAAACTGAAACAGCCACTTACAGTAATTCAAAAAACTGTATTTCACCTCTCACCTCTTTCTAATGACCCTCTAATGATCTCTTGCATCACTGAATCTCAATGGCATAAAGAATAAGTCAAACAAAGCTTCCTCTTTACTTTACTACAACAGCAACCATATGCTATTTATTGTCTACAAGACACATACTTTTCCATCACTTCTGATATACATTGCACACAGAAACATTGACTGCGGGGCCCTCCTATTGGTCTTTATGTCAGGAAAAATATTTGTTTTGATGGATTAACATTCACCGGCTCAAACTGGAAGACATTGAAAATGGTAGAGCCCTCCTCTAGGATGTAAACATACACAATGAACTGTTTCACGTCATCTCTGTTTATGTTCCTTAAATGAACAAAGACAGGATTGACTTGTTCATGAAAATTCAACCTTTTCTATCCTATGTTTGAGTGAGATTCCTATACTTGGGTGGAGATTTCAACTGTGGTCTATGTACCTCTGACTGAGGAGCTAAAATCAACAAACTTTACTGTGACACAAACTTTCTGAATCACATGTTTAAAGAAGCATCCTTACAAGATCCCTATAGATCTCTGTATGGGACTGGTGGGTATACCTACTACAGAAACTCTTTGGCAACTTGTATTGATTAAATGTTTATTGCATCCCATATTGTTACATGTTCAATGAACCTGACATCAATGGAAGCTTCCAACCATTTATTACTAGGAGGCTTCGTTAGTGGTAACACTGTGATTTGTACTGGTCATACTACATGGTGACTGAATAATCAGTCTCTTTTAGACTTATCATTACAGTTTACATTGAGTGATTTGTTATTGGACATGCAAGTGATTCAATGCCTGTATGATGATATTGGTCTTTGGTGGGTAAACGCAAAATTTGCTGTTAATAGTTTGTTCCACACTTCATCCATAAAAATCACACAAACAAATTATCTGCAATACTTACAGCTTTGGATGGATATAATGAACTTGTTGTCCCAAGCTCATTTGATGAAATCTATTATTTATTCATTTATTGGAGTTACAGCTTTGAGCTGGAAGCTCATTTACAAATGTTCCACGTCAAGTGAAGCAGAACTCAAAAAAAAATACACACAGCACAAGTAGAAATAGCACAATGAAAACAGTATAAGTGCAGTGTTACAGGGTTAAAAAATGTACATACAGGTGTATACTGTAAATATATCCAGTACATATTTTACAAACATAAAATGAAGCAACCAGAGAACTGAGCTTTTTCAGGAATCCCAGTAGAAAGGGGGAAGAGCAGGGTGAGGGTAAAATAAGTTAGTTTGTTTATTTTGTTATCCGAGTAAGAACACTGGACCAAGTTCTTTTTCTGGTCCAACCTGAAAACATATAACAAGACACAATGTACAACATAGTAAATCACATGCAACATAAACATTTATGAACATAATTTTCAAGTAAAAACATTTTAACTGAACTTTCACCTAAGTGCAACACAGGTGGGGGAGCAGGATAATGTGAGGGGTAGGGGCATGGTAGAAAGAGGTTAGGTTGAGCAGTCAGATGGGGTGGAGGGGCTGGGGGAGGGAGGAAGTAGCATGGCAGTGGGATATGACAGGTAAGATGGGGTGGGATTATCAGTCACAGTTGCTTAAAGAGCTAAGGTGTTGGCAGAGTTTTCTCTTAAATGGCCTCAACTTGGCTTATTGGTTATGCCCGGGGGGGGGGACAAAACCTTTTACAGGTACATCAGTGAAAAAATGAGGGTAAGGGGGGAGATAATGCAGCTGAAAGGGGAAAATGGGGAGAGTGTAGAGAATGATGGCCAGAAAGCAGATGTGCTGAACAAATATTGCTGCTCAGCTTTTACGGCAGAGGGACCAAGAAGTGGGACAACAACATGTGAAAGGGGCATGATGGGCATAGAAATGGACACTGGCCCCTTTTCAAATGAAAAGGTCCTCAGGGAACTGCCAAAATTAAGAGTTTATAAGGCAATGGAACCAGATGGGATATACCCCAGAATTCCAAAAGAGCTGAGGAAAGTGTTGGTAGAACCACTGACTGCCCTGTTCAACCTATCTTTAGAAACAGGGGAGGTTTCCAAGGACTGGAGAAGGCTGATGTAGTCCATCCATGCAAAAGTGGGAATAAGGAGTATGTGGGAAACTATAGACTGGTCAGCTTGACCTCAGTAGTGGAGAAAGTCATGGAAGCACTTTTGAAGGAAATAATCATGGAACACCAAGTTGTCAAAGGTCTACAGGACACAAGGCAGCATGGTTTCATGTGAGGTAGGTCGTGCCAGACTAACCTCACTGAGTTTTCCAATTGGGTAACCAGAGAGGTGGATCAAGGAGGGGTGGACATGGCCTACCTGTATTTCAGTAAGGCCTTTGACACCATGCCACATCATAGGTTGACAAGGAAGCTGGGGAACATGGGAGTAGGAAAGAAGGTGGTGAAGTGGGTGGAAAGTTGGCTAGATAATAGAACTCAGAGGGTGGCAGTAAATGGCAATCATGCTGAAGAGGGTAAGGTGACCAGTGGGGTACCACAGGGATCAGTACTGTGCCCTGTCCTCTTCAATGTCTTTGTCAGTGACATTGCAGAAGGTTTAGAAGGTAAGAACTACCTGGTTGCTGATGACATTAAGCTTTGCAAAATCATGGACATGCCAGGGGGAGTAGGTAGAATGAAGGGGGAGCTAAAGAAGCTGGAGAACTGGTCAAGGGGTTGGCATCTGTGGTTCAATGCAAGAAAGTGCAAGATAATGCACATTATACACAAAAACATAGGTGCAACATATCATCTGGCAGGGAGGAAATAGAATCATCCCAGCAGGGAAAAGACTTGGGGGTGATTATATCTGTTGACCTCAAGGTTGGGAGGCAGTGTGACAAGGTTGCGGGAAAGGCTAGCAGAATTTTGGGATGCATAGGCAGGGGAACCACCAGCAGAAAAAGAGAGAGGTAATAATTACATTGTACAGGTCTTTGGTAAGGCTACATATCTTGAGTACTGTGTCCAGTTCTGGAGGCCCCACCTGGGTAAGGACATTGATAGGATGGAGGCAATTCAGAGGAGGACAACCAAAATGATACAGGGACTACATCACAAGTCCTGTGTAGCTAGGCTGAGGGAATTTAATATGTACTCCCTAGAGGAGAAGAGGGAGAGGGTGGATATGATTGAAACATTTAAGTACCTTACGGGAAGAAATAAGGTAAGGAGAATACAATATTTCAGACAAAACATTGCTCAACAACGAGGGACCACAAGATGAAACTGGTAGGAGGGAGATTCAGAGAAGTGAGAAAGTACTTCTTCATGGAAAGGGTGCTGGACAAGTGGAATGGCCTGCTAACAGAAGTGGTGGGGGCAGAAACAATGGGGGGATTTAAGAATGCTTGCTATAGGCATATAGGAGTACTGGTAATTGGAGGAGGGGGACAACCTACTACTGACAGAGCATAAAAGTTATTGGAGGTACTGGGGCAGACTAAGTGAGCCGAAAGCCTTTATCTGTTGACAGATTTCTATGGTTCTAATGCTCAGATCAGTATTGTAAAAGAAAAGATGATGCATTTACAATACAATAGAATGAAATCTCTTTACATGGTACCCCATTCTGGAACACAAGATAGAACAGGTGGTGGTAGTGCTTTCACTAGTTGTAGGAGTAGGGTCCTAAAATAAAACATTACCTCACTACGCATGCAGAGCGGCCATGTTGTTTACTCCAAGGAGGAGATTCTCATAGTAGTGCACCACTATTTAACTGACATGTTTGACACTAGACCTCCAACCCACTCAGTACATCCCTTCTTGCACCCTCTATTCCTGAAGGGGAAGTGGCCCAGCTTGTAAATCCAATATCCAGTGGCAAAATATGAACTGCTGCTTTGTCCCGCTATAATAACACTGTCCTGGGCTTGATTGGCTTTACTTCTGAATTTTACATATTATATGCTACCTCTTTAGTAGACAGTTTAGTTCAGGTCTTTAACTGGATCAAAAATACTCCTCCTCCACTTGGTTTTTGTGAAGCGCTAATAATTTTGTTTATTCAAAAAGGGTGATGTCACTGACCTTCGTAATTTGTGACCCCCTCTATTTATTAAATTCTGATTTGAAAATCTTGATGAAGGTCCTTACGTCTTGACTGGTGATAGTGGCCCAATATGTTATTGTAGAATTTCAATCTTGTTGCATTCCAAGTAGGACTAGTCATGATAATCTTATCCTATTGAGGGAAATCATTTCCCTGAATTGCACAGAACAGAAGATGGGATGTTTATTATCCCTAGATTAAGAGACAGCATTTGATAACATTTTTCATGATTACTTTTATGCAGTTTTACATCATATTGGTATTCCCCCATGTTTTCTACCTGGATCCACAATTTATACCATTTTGTATTTATTTTAGCCTTTGGTAACCGGGTAGGTCCACTAGGCACAAGTGCACAAGGTTGTGCACTTGTGGCATGCAATACTAAATTAATAGCTGTTGGTTTTTGATAGCACTTGGTATCGATGATTGTTTGTTCTTTATTTACAAATAAGTTCAGATCCAGAAAATTTAAGTTATGTTTATTGGCCTCACAAGTGAATCTTAAATTCAAGTTGTTAACATTCAGCCATTTGATGAACTCATGTGCCCTTTCATCAAATGTTGATGTTTAAGCTTTTTCTGAACGTATTTTTTCATGACTGCACTGATTGTTTAGCACATAAAATATTTAGAAGCTTTTCTGCTACATTTATAAAAACATTCTTCATGATAAGGAACTGGCTGTTAAATGTATAGTTGTTTGAAATGAACTCTGAGTGTATTAATTAAGCACACACATGGTTAATGATGTTTACCATTCTAGTGATGTTATGGTACCTATTTGTACTTAAGTCTGTTTTCCCATCTCTTGGCCACAACCCTGAGGAAGACTCGTGAGGAGTCGAAGAGTTGGGTGGCTAGACGGTGTGTTACTTGTATTACCTTTTCTTTGGAATAAAAGTTATTTGAATGCTAATACTGGTGCATTCTACATTTTTGCAATCACATCAAGTGAGATTTACTGGGACTTACTGGTCAGAGTGTCACACTTTCATTCTTGTCTGTATTATAACGAGCTGGCTACTCTATTGTGTGCACTAGACTGAACTGACTGACTCATGGCTTTTCCCTTTGTTTTTCAAAGTGTTGGATGCCCTGACCCCCCAAAAATGCCAGTGGGGGCCTTACTAAAGTGCTAGATGCCCTGACCCCCCTTAAAAGGCCAGTGGGAGCCTTACCAAAGTGCTGGAGGCCCTGAACCCCTCCTCCCCTTAGCAAGGTCCATGAACTCATCATCACTGGAGACTTTAAAATCAACTGGTTCAACAATGAGGAAACCCACCTGAAGGATGCCATGGCTAGTCTGTATCTCTCACAACTAGTCATGGAACCCACCAGGAGGAACTACAAGACAGGCAATTGTACCCTCATAGACCGGATATTCCCTAACTCCCCTGACAGAATAACCCAGGTTACAGTGCAGCTAGATACATTGCGTGATCACTCCCCAGTCACTCTGAAGTGGTCAAACAACCTAAGAAAACCTCCACCCATCACGGTTGAAAACAGAGTCTTAAAGAGAGGACAACTGGGGTCTTTCAACGCTGCCCTAGCGTACTTTGACTGGTCACCCATAGATGCACTGCCTGATCTGGACCTAATCCTGAACTACTTTGTTGTCAGCTTCAATAATATCTGTAACAGATTCACCCCACTCAAAAAAAGGAAATTGAGAGGTCACACCAACGGGTGGATCACCAAGGAACTTCTTAACCTCATGAGGGAGAGAGATAACCTCTGTGCCAAGGCCAGGTCATCTGGGAAAATAAATGACCATCAGGCATACAGGGCCACCAGAAACAGATGTACATATCTCACCAGGCAAGCAAAGGCAAACCACCACAAGGACCAGCTGCAAAACAGCTGGGGAGATGGGAAAAAGTTTTGGGCAAATATAAATAACCTCCTTGGGAAGGAAGAAAAAAGCACTCCCAAGTGCTCAACCTAAATGGCTTGCCCACTATGGACCTGCACACTATAGCTGAGGCTTTCAGCACCTCTTTCACAGTCGTTAGCTCCATCCTACCACCCGACTATCTGAAGTGAGAGAGAGAGTCCAACTTAGTAGTGAGCCAACAATGCAAAACCACCCTAATTTCTACTTCAAACGGGTGTCCACCAAGGTCCTACATACTGAAAGCACTGAGCAAGACAAGGATGGGAAGTGATGGGGTCGATATGAAGTGGGTAGCACTTGTTCTTGATTAACTCATGGTCCCTATAATGAAACATTTGAACAAATCATTCACACTAGCCAAATTCTCTACAGTTTGGAAACAAGCTCTGATGATCCCTGTTTATAAAGTGGGGATAGGTCCAACATTGTTAACTATAGGCCCATATCAATCCTCTCCCCACTATCTAAAGCACTGGAAAGGATTGTGGTCGTCCAAATAACAGATTACTTACATAAATACCAGCTGCTATGTCCCCAGCAACATGGCTTTCAAAAGAATCAAATCATGACCACTACTCTGGTTGATCACACCAACTCTGTGCACCAAGTACGTGTGAAGGCAAATTAACTGGGTCAGTATTTATTGACTTAACAAAGGAAAGGCGTATGGCACAGTCAATCACCCCCTCCTGTTGGATCAACTAAAATACCTGGGAATGGCCCCAAATGTTGTGGACTGGTTCAAGGACTACCTGTCCCACAGATCGCAAAAAGTCACAATTGACAAAGTCATATCGGGATCCAAAGAGGTGTTCATAGGCATCCCCCAAGCATCAATTCTGGGACCCCTCCTATTTAGCTTGTTTTTGAATGTCTTCTCAAGACTTATAACAGCAAAATCATCCTGTATGCAGATGACTCTGTTTTCCTCAGTAGTAACTGCCACATTGAACAAATTGAACAGGAACTTCAGACCTCCTTCCATAATATTGAGGATTGGTTCAGTGTACATAAGCTACTCAGCAATTATTAAAAAAACTAATAAAACACTGCTCCTATCCAGCACACAGCTAAAGAGGAGATTCCCTGTCCTATCCATCAAAAACAAAGCCAATGCACTGCTTGAACAGGTTCACTCATTTAAGTACCTGGGTGTCAACACTGACGATACCCAATCTTATGTTCAACATATAGACAAGGTAGTCAAAGCTGTTAACTCCAAGCTTGGAGTCTTATATAAACATCAGAAAAACCTCACTCCAAATGCCCTCCATCTCTCTGTCACTAGTTCAATCTTATCCATCGTTGACTATGGGCTGGTGGCTTATGGGTCAGCCATGAATACTGCTCTGCAAAGGGTGGCAACAGCACTAAACAAGGCATGTAGACTTGCCACTGGTGCTGACCAACTCACCCATGCCTGCTCTCTGAATTCTCAGGTGAACTGGCTGTCACTGGAGCATAGAATAAAATTCCAAACCTGCCTACTCAGCAAGAAGGCACTTCTTGGCTCTGCCCCCTTTATCTCTGACCTCCTGTACCAAGCTGACTCAAAATATGGAACCAGAAGTAAGGCATTGGGTGCGCTTGCTATCCCTTTCCGCAGACCTGCATATGTGCAGTGGGCCTTCACATATAGAGTCCCTCTGTGGCTCAATGAGTGCCTGGAACTCTCACAAGGAACTGCAAGCTTGCTAGCCTTTAAATCTGAACTTAAGAAACAACTCCTCTCCAGGAACGCTTGTGACTGTCTAGTGGCACCTAAGATGGCTCTTGCCCCACAAACATTCCTCAAAGATATCTCTGCACTTGCCTGCATCTTCCACCCCTCAATCTTTGCTCTAAGCAGCCTATATCATCCACCCTTCAACTTCACCTCCCCTATACACCCACCACAGTCCCCCCACCTCCTTATCTGTCCTCGCAGACCACACCTCATACCTTTCAGACCCCCTCCTCTCCCTCCCTTCCCCTTAACTTCTTGTAATCGCCCATCACTTTTGGCCTCTCCCCTTTCAGTTGTCACCTACCCTCAGGCTTTCTCCAACCTTCCTTACTATTTCCACTTAACACCCCCCACATTTCTGTTCTGATGAAGTCTTTTTAGCAGACTGCTAACCTTTCCCCTCACCTCTATTCCTCTCCTCCTCGCAGACCATATCTCATACCCCCTCTTCTCCCTCCCTCCCTCTAACTTCTTGTAATCACCCATCACCATTGGCCCCCTACCCCTTTCTGTTGCCACCTACCCTAATGCTTTCTCTAACCTTCCCCACTGTTTCACATCCCACCCCCACTTTCTTTTTTGACAAAGTTTTTTACCAGACTGCTAACCCTTCCCCTCACCTCTACCCCTCTCCTCCCACATGCCCCTGATTCTCCCTTGAACCTGTCTACTTTCCTCACTGTCAATGATCAATGTCACCTTAACTATCTCCCTATGCTAACTGTTATTGCTGCACACCAGTGAACTGTTTATTATCGTGTGCTGTATATTATATATTTTCAACTATTTCTTTTTATTCTCTGATGTGGAACCTTCTTGAAAAAGCTTCTGCTCAAAGGTTGTTTCTGAATAATTAATAAACAAATACATAAAAAAATTAAATGTATCCATTGGAACTTTCCAAGTTATTTTGAGAATAAAAGTAAATTTTGGTATCCCTGGGTCAATAGATGGATTAGTCCACTGCTTGATGTGTGGACTGAGTCTCACACTATGCTTAGTTTTCCTGCTAATCATCCAGATTTTGTTAAACCTTTTCTCACTAAATTAAGTCAATGGAAGATGGACCTTCCATCAATCAGACTTTCCTCCAGATTGGACATCTATAATGCCATTATGACCTCCCATTATTCGGATCTGGTCACAACTGGTGCTGTGTTAATGATTTCCATCCCTTGGTGGATCTACAAGTAAATTTGGGTTTTATCCAGTTGATCTGTGACCCTACCAGAATAAATATGGCAAACCCTTACCCATCCACGATTTTGGATTTTGTTTTTTACCAATTCTACAGAGAATATATTCTCTTGTGGGGTTTTACCTCATTTTTATCTCATTATTTCAAGTTTCACCTTGAATCTCTCTACCCACACCTGCACCCTCTTCAATGAGGCAGGGTGGCTCCCACTCCACCTCCGAGCTCAATTCCAAACTTGCATGTTTATCAAAAAAGCCATGCTAGGGCTTATGCCCGAGTTCACCAACAGAATATTCACAAAGACATTACCCATTAAGCAGACAAGGAGTGCTGCAAAAGGGGGACTCCAGGTGCCATTTAAGCATACTAAACTGGCACAAATATCTCTCTCCTTCCTGGGCCTAAAGTGGTTCAATGAGCTGCCTACCACATTCCTGGAATGTACAAAGCTCAGACAATTCAGGTCCAGGCTTTTGACATGAATATTTGACAATGCCTACTTGGGCTGATCCTCCACCCCCCCACCCTCACCCCTGGCTATCTCTTATGTGTTGAATCTACAACATCAGCTACCTGCCCTCCCCCCACCCCCACTTGCCCCAGTACTACCCAGCAGAGATGCTTTTCCTGGCCCTTCTCCTTGTTCCTGTTTCTAACGCTACAATGCCTCACACTAAGAGCTGTTAATTTTGCTATGGTTAGACTCCTATGTACTAGGGAAACTTGAAAGTATGTGCAGCCTTGTGTAACCTTTTTGTAATCTAACTGCTGTGACATGTTGTCTGTATCTGTTCATTTGACTGACTTGGAACCTTTGAAAACAAGTCCTTGACTCAAAGGTATTAATCCTAAACTGAAATAAATAAAATAACATAAACAAATAAATACCTGATGCAATATTTGATCATCAGTTTACCTTTTGTTCTAGAAGTAGACCTAAGAAACATACATGCACTAAATGAACAACATGGTGTAGTTTTAAAAATCTCGATTACATCAATCTTATGCAGGATGCTGGCAGTATAAATTTGATTAACTATTATTAATACCCACAGTGGATGATGCCTGGGATTGTTTTCAACATGAATTTATGTTAGTGTGCAATAAGCATGCTCCCATCAAATCTTGGCAACTGAAACATAAAAATGCTAATTGGGTCACTAATGAGCTGAGAAAACAAAATAATTCCAGAGATAAAGCTTTGGTCAAAGCTAAAAAAACAAGGTGAAAAAATTGACTGGGAAAACTATACGAGATTACATAATTCATATGTGAAAACAGTGAGGTCCACTAAACAAAATTATTATAAGAAATCTTTGGAAACTAAAAGTTCTCACCAGCCCAAAGATTTTTGGTTGACAGTGAATTTTCTTTTGAAAGGCCAACGTACTAAGACTCCTAATGCATTTACAATTGATGGCCAGTTGATTCCTGTGTCTCAGTTAGTGGTAGATAAATGTAATACTTTTTTTGTGAAATTGGATCAAGGGGTAAACGGGATAGATACAGAACAACTAGAAATGAATGGAGGCTTGAGCCACAATTTCTCCGTTTAGGAGACATCAGCCCATAGGGTTCTGATGGAGTAGCTAAAATTAAATACATCCAAGGCTATGGGCTTGGATGGTGTCTGTTCCAACTTAATGAAGTTTGCTTCTCCGATGGTTGCATATCCCTTGGCATACATATTTAATCTATCTATTAAGACAGGGGTATTCCCAAAAGCTTGGAAACAATTGAATGTTGTTCCCATCTACAAAGGGGTATTAAAACCAAGTTTGGCAACTATCGACCTATTTCTGTCTTACCTCAGGTCTCAAAGATCTTTGAAAGGATTGTGGCTGCCCGGATTACTGGATATTTGGAAATCAATGGCTTTTTAAATGGAAAGCAAAACATTACATCTATATCCCATTATCTAAGTGTAATAATACCCTCCAGAGTGGGTGTTATGGGATATAACAGACCTTCTAGGGGCTATAAGCCTGTGGTGTTGGGCCTCATTATGCCCCTTGGTGGTCTGTTATATACCAATAACACCCACCCTATCAAGTATTATTACTTACTCACCTGACATGCACAAATAAAGCACACCCATAAACGGCAGTGCAAAATGCTCACTAATAACCCTGATTGAATATTTTTTATTTTATTTTATTTTAGTCTTTGGTAACTGGGTAAGGCCTACTAGACACAAGTGCCTGTTTTCAGGGGTGACCTGGGAGCACTGGGCAGTTAAGTGACTTGCTCAGAGTCACACAGTATGCAAGTGGAGGTTGTGAGAATCAAACTCAGGTCTTGTCTGCTGGATGTACCAAGCTCGTTCACACCTCGTTCCTCTAACTTCTAGGCTATATAACAGCCATGGCATTAATGTTCAATTTGGTTTCATGTTGTATCATAAAGTGAGTCAAATGTTTACTAAGGGAAGATAAAATACATTAAAATACACACACACCATGCACATACACATCCACACAAAAAATATCAAGCTAATTAAAATTCAACATGACATGTTTCAGTGCCTTATCTGTACCTCTTCCCCATTTTGAAACATATGCATTGCTGAAAGGGAACATTCTGATGATTGGTATTTTCTTTTCCTCTTGATACATTTGTGCCTTTCACTTCACAATATTCTCAGCAGGTTGCATAATATAATTCTGATTTGAGCAAAACCTTTCTGTTTGTGTTATTGCTTTATGACTGCATACCCTTTGCTATGGTATTGTACGAGGAGGGGAGCACCGCAAGTTACTGGCCAAAAGAAAAGGTCACAACCATGATAGCTTTACTGATAATTTATTACTTTTTCCTTCATTGCTAAAGTACCCTGAGGGGGATTCGAAGCTGTGACTTTGTAGAGTTAAATTTGCTCATTAAACAACTTGCAATCAATGTTATGATTTATGCCAATTCTGCCAAGATGGGGGAGAAATATACAATATATAATGTACATCCTTGACAGTTAATCCTCCCAATGCTGAATGATTTAATGTGTTTTAAGCCTTATCCCCCCCACTCCACCTTCTGTGTAGCACTTATGGTGAATTTTGGGACTGGTAGAGATTGTATCCAATACGTGCAGTGCACTGCTTAACATAAGCCATAGAAAAACTAATCACAATGGCCAAAAGTCAGATATGTGGGCGATTAAAGAGCCAGTGTTTGAGCTTAGGAACAAGGAACAGCAATGACAGCCTGAGCAATTATGCCACAAGTTTTAATATTACCCATATGGGATAGAATTCACAAAGTTTCTTGGGTGGTTAGTGTCAGCTTGTAGGAAACTCTCAGTGGCAGTGTTTTCAGTAATTTTGTCCACAAACTCTATTTCCCCTCACTTCCAGAGTCACATTTAAAAAAATAAGGATGTTTTGGCTGGTGACACTAGCAAACTAGAAGGGATTTAATTGTAGAAAAACAACAATTGTCTTGTTCATTTAAGTAAATACTGGTCTGAGAATTGCCAGTTATTATGCAGGGCTAGTTGTAAGGGTCTGATAGTGATTGATAGACGTAGTATTGAAATGGCTGAAGTCTTCATTCCGATGAAAGTGCTGCTACTGCATAAAGTGTATTTGGTGCTAAGATAAAAAGGCAGCCAGCCCCACTAACCACAAACTTTCTAACAAAATGTTGCACTTGAGAGGATTAAAGGCACACACACAAGAAATATTAAAAGCATACATAACATAGGCAACTTAGGTGATACAGAGCTTGTATTTAGACTTTCGTCCACAGTGCTCACCTGCTTAATTTTAGGGATAAAATGATCTTTCACCAAAGTGTTTGTCCAGTTTTAGTTTAAACTGATTTATTGACTTGCTACCAACAATGTCTAAGGGGAGTGCATTCCAAGTAGTGACGACTCTTTGATTAAACCATCTGGCACTACTCACTCATTTATACCAACTGTCTTCTAGTTGCAGAGGGCGTGATTTGGTTGCATAAGATTGTGCCTTGCTCTATAGACCCAGAAGGTCCCATAGCTCATTTTCTTCCCATGCTCTATATACTAAACACATATTGCCCCTTAACCTCCTGTGTTCCAGGGTAAACACATTTAGCTCTCTCAGCCTGTTCTGGTAAGTCATAGTCTTTAGGCCTTCTATGGTTCTAGTAGCCCTTTTATGAACCTTTTCAATCATTTGGGCTTTGACCTTTTTATAGGGGGACCAGACCTGTGCGCCATATTCAAGTATGGGCCTCACCAGGGACGAATACAAGGGGACCAGCACCTCCGTATTTCTGCTCTCAATGTGTCTTAAAATGTAATTTAGAATGTTGATTCCTTCTGGGTTATGTAGTTACTACAGTGGGTTTTAAATAAGAGGTCCATGTGATCATAATTCCTAGATCCCTTTCTTCTCTAGTAGTACCTAGGACTAGTCCATTTAATGTGTATTTGTAGTTATGTTTTTTCCCCATGTGCATAATCATGCCTTTATCCTGGTTCAATAGTAACTTATGATTATTAGATCAGTCCTGTTGGAATGCAGCTGCATAATTCTGATTTTTGACTATGGCCCCCAGTTTGCAATTGTCAGCAAACTTTGCAAACCAGATTTTATCATGGACATATTGAATGGAGGAGACATATATATTAAACAGGCACACCTGTATTATCAGTATTGAATCCTGGGGAACCCCGCTCATCACTTCCTTACATTTGGAGAAAGATCCCTTTATACACACCCTTTGTTTTCTATTCAAGAGCCAAGAATTAACCCAAGATACCAAGTTTTGATGTATTCCCAGTTTCTGAAATACAGCTATCAGTTCACCATGTGGCAGTTTGTCAAATGCCTTGGAAAAATAAAAAAAAAAAAAAAACACATCCACTGGGGCTCCCTGATCCAAAGCTTTATTCACCCTGTCATATAACTGCATTGTGGGGGATGATCTCTGAGGCACTCCATATTCCTGACATCGTGGGTTGTATACACCTGATGCACATGTGACAAAGTAAATCCGTCCCCTTCTGAGGGTCACTGGTCTCTTCTGGTCACTTCAAATTGTGCATCTGAAGAAGGTTGTCACACTCCTTCAGAGCTCCAGACTTAAGCTTATAAAGAAAATTTATCACACGGTAGTAAAACTCATATCACCCCTAACAGGTAGACTGTACTCAGCACAGAATATTACACTTAAAAATGTTAACTATGGACAGCACAGCAAGGTTTGCATCTAAATTTCTCATCGGTCTGTCTCAGGAGTACAACAGTCTTGGCAGCTACCAAGAATACTCCACTTTGAACAGCAATGTTTTACTTAGGCTACAACTCGCTGCTCTCTATCAGAATGTCTCACTCAACTCACAAACTACCTGGTGATAAACAAAGCATGAGAAAAGAGAATCCAAATCTAAATATCTTTTTACAGCACTTCCAGCAGCATTCTGCTGCACTCTTCTCATAAGACAACTCCCCAATCCAACAGCAGCCAAATCATACCCCTTGGTGCCCTGCATATCGCAGCAGATAACTCTTGAACATTAGGCACCTCACCCATTCTGCAGTTTTTCCACTACCTGCTACAGTGCTATGGACACCCCTTTTCCAGCAGTCCCAGACGCTAACATGCCACAACATAAACTATGAGGCTCAAAAGCCTTCTACTGCCTGCAATCACGAGTGCTCTGTACACCCCTAGCAGTGGTTACAGAATCTCACAATGCAGCATTTCGGAAGATGACAGGGTCGTGCAGCGCCTTCCTTATGTTCCTGCTCACTAGCTCATGCTGCACCTCTGTGGAACTAAAATGCAGATTCCATACTGTTCTTATATGGCCCCAATTAAATCATCTCCATGCTGCCTGCACTTCTCTCTGGCTCTCTCATCTCGCGCTACATATTACGCACCTTCCCATCGGTGCTCAGACTCTCGCGAGACTTCCTGCCATGCACCCACGTGATGACATACGCCCCACTGGCAGTACAACACAGAGTGCATCGTGACCTGATCGAATACTCTTCAAACAAGATTCCCCTCCACATACTGGCTCTCTACAGACTATCGACTTAAATAGGCAATGTGCACAGATCTATACTGGCTAATTAATCTAACGCTAGACAGCAGTCATAATACAGTAGGGCAATGGGTAATGTGCCTGCCTGTGAGACATTCAAGCACCACCTCACTTAAAGTAATAAGTGCTCTATGTGCAGCATACTACTTATAAGCACATACAGTGGCTCACATTAAAGAGATACATTACCATGCAGGTTCATATCAGAAAAGCCTGCATTTCACTACTGTTTACAGCCAACTTTTTCTTTTCAACAAGAAGCCTTACAAAATGATAAGCACATCTGATACTCAGTATGTCATTTCTATCTGATTAACAGGTCACCATGCCCAAAACAAAGAGTTGCAGGCAGTGTAATGTGCCAATTCCACACCATAAACTAGGAAGGCTATGTGCCTCCTGCACTGAAGAATCCACAATACATGTTGAGGTACAGGAAACGGAGGATGATTTCTCCCCTACAACAACTAGTCAAGACACTCACCAACATTCAGACACCACCAAAGCCTTACTACAGAATAACCAATTTATGCAAGCACAACAAGAGGTGCTAGCAGCAATGCTATAGCAACTAACAGAACTATCAAAGCAACAGACTATTAACCCACCTCCTGCAAAGAAAAGGGCCTTTAACTCCCTATCTAGACCTCTAGATGCACTCGCAACTGACCAGACCACTTTGTCTGCAGATTCAGGTGACTCCTCAGATGAGGAAGAGGGAGATCTCGAGCAAGAACCACAAACCCTCATGGCCAAGTGGTGCTTTCCCAACCAAATCCTAGCACTAGTACATCAAATCATGGAAACAGTGGGGTTCGAAACCATAACCCCAAAACCCACGTACAAACTACTTCCATCCCTACAACTTATTGCTAAACACACAGACACCTTCCCAGTCTGCGAGGTCATAGAGGAGCTAGTTTTAAAGGAATGGTCCTCATCTGAACCAGCCAGAATCCCAGAGAGAAAATCCTGGGACAAAATGTACCCATTACAGGTGGAAAAACTAATCCCGTGGTGTACACCTCCTACAATGGACCCCCAAATAACTGCTCTCAATTAAAAGATCGTGCTCCCCACTGAGTCCACCTCTGGACTAAAGGATCCCGTTGACAGAAAACGCGAAGAAAACCTAAAGAAGAGTGCAGAATTAGCAGGCTTGGGAAGCAGAGCAGCCTCCACCACCATCTAGGCCACAAGAGCTCAGCTGACCTGGCTCCAGGAACTTCAAAAGACTATTCCAGTGAAGTCCCATGAGTCCACACTCCTGGAAAATGCCTGGCAGACACGGCGGTAGAATCCATCAAAATAAATGCCAGATCCACAGCTATCACCAACAGAGCCCATAGATCTTTGTGGATGAAATTATGGGATGCTGACTAGGAGTCAAAAGCCACCCTACAACGACTTCCTTTCAAGGGCAACATGATATTCGGAGAAGGACTAGAGAAAAATCTCAAGGGCAAAGAGGAAGGAAAGGCACTAGCCAGAAACAAAATCAGATCCACATACCTACCAGCCCATCCCAGGAGCAGATGTCATTCCTTTTGGGACAAGAAAAGGGGAAGTTCCATATTCAGGGGCAATACTTTCCAACAAAACTATACCATGCCCTACCACTACAACAGATACAGGGGTAGGGTCTCAACACAAAGAGGCAGAGAAAATTACTATCGCCGGAACCATTGGGTTTAATTGTCATAGTCAGTGCGCAGAATCACCTTTCGAGGCTGATTAACGAAATGACAGTGCCAGTGTTCATGAGAAGGGCTCTCAGAAAGCCTATGTTGGAAATTTGGTGGGAAAGAAAAAATAAATGACTGTTTTACAAGCATGTGCTGCACAGTTGCTATGCACACTCGTACCTTCGTGAATTTGCAATATTTTCATGCCAGATTTTCAACATTGCCATTTTTTCACACCTCCTTGTGAACAGTATAGCTGTCATTGTTCACATCCTGGCGGAAATATGTTTTCATACTTCCGGCACAGAATAGCATGGTTGCTGTGGGAAATCAGTGTTTGGGACAGATTAAGAAAATGACAGTGACACTGTTCATGAGTAGAGGTCTAAATGGCTATGTTGAAAATTTGGTAACGAGCACTCCATAAGAAATGACTGTGTTCTGGTCTTTATTAGCAACTGTTGCAACAGCACACTCTGAAGTTAGCGATTGAAAATATTTTCATGCCATATTCTCAACATTTCTATTTTCACAACTTCTTGTGAACCCGAGTAGCTGTCATTTTACATCCGTTTAAATGTAAGCCAGACTCAAGCAGAAATAGCAGCACGGTTATGGAGTGAAATCACTGTTCGGGACACATTACGAAAATGACAGTGACACTGTTCATGAGAAGAGGACCTAAAATACCTGTGTTGAAAAATTTGGTGACAATATTCCATAAAATGACTGTGTTACAAGTGTGCGTTGCGCAGTTTGCACCCACGCTCGTAAGTTCGCAGAACTTATAATATTTCATTCCACATTTTCAACAGTGCTATTGTTCTACACCTTCTAATGAACATTACAGCTGTCATTTTTCACATCCTGACCAAAATCTGTTTTCACAGTTCCGGTGCACAATAGCGAGGTTGCTGTGGAAAGCCCGTGTTCGAGACACATTATGAAAATGGCAGTGCCAATGTTAATTAGCAGATGTCCTAAAATGCCTATGTTGAAAACTTAGGGCTGAAAGTCAATAAAATGAGTGTTTTATGGGCGTGCGTTGTGCAGTTTGCATGCACGCTCACGACTTTGTGAATTTGTAATACTTTCACTCCAGCTGTTCACCATTGGCATTTTTCCATACCTCCTTATGAAAAGTACAGCTGGTTGAAATGTGTTTTTGCACGTCCAGTGCAGAATTGTACGGTCACTGTTCGAAATCACTTTTTGGGACACTTTGAGGAAATGACGGTGACACTCTTCTTCAGCAGAGGTCCTAAAATGCCTAAGTTGAAAATGTGATGGTGAAAGTCCAGACAATGACTGTGTTGCAAGCGTGTGTTGTGCAGTTTCCACACACCCTTGTAACTTCGTTAATCTGCAATATTTTCATGCCACATTTCCACCACTGGGATTTGTGCACACCTCATTATCAACAGTCCAGGTGCCATTTTCCACAGCCTGCCCAAAACGTGTTTCCACAGCTCTGCTGCACAGTGGCGTACTCGCTGTGCAAAATCACCTTTTGGGACACATTAGCAAACTCACAGTGCTATGCCTCTCCACCTCCACCACTGCCAATGCCAGCGCGACAACATTCGGCATTGACAAATGCTTGTTTTTATTTTGTATGGGTACAGACAGTAGAGTGTCTGTTGGACATCTGTTGCACAATAAAAAAATATTTTGCACAAAAAAAAATGTTTGCAAACAGTCAGTCTCTGTTCATGTGTGTGCTGTGTGCATTGTGTGCACTGAATTATGTAGAGCAGATACATGGTAAAAAGGTATGTGGGAATTGTTGTGAAATTATTGATATAATATTAAACAAGCATTTGTCAATGCCGAATGTTGATTGTGTTGGTCTGTTGAGCTCACGCAGTGGGCCTCTGTCAGTGGCTCAGTCTGTTAGTCCCAGTGCTGCAGGCTGCTCTTTTGTACTGGGCTGGGGCGTGCATTGGCACCTTGTTCTGCTGAGGAAGGAATACGCAGCTGTCCCGAGACAGCTCCATTGAGGTGGCTCACTTGCCCTGTGTCACTCACTCATTCTGTGTCTCCTGGCACTACAGACTGCCTTTTTGTACCGGGCTTCTGCCTGTGTTGGCGGCTTTTTCCACCCATGAAGAAATCCACAGCTGTCCCGGCAGAAGTCCGTTGAGGTTGCTCAGTCCGCCTGTCTCACTCACTCATTCCGGTTCTCCTGGCGCTACAGGCTACCCTTTTGTACTGGGCTCCTGTCTCTGTTGGCACCTTTTTCTGCCCACAAAGAAATCCGCAGCTGTCCTGACCAAGCTCCATTGAGCTCGCTCACTCCCCTTCTCTCACTCGCTCATTCTGTTCTGCCGGCACTGTAGGCCGCCCTTTTCTACTGGGCTCCTGCCTGTGTTGCTGCCTTCTTATGCCCATAAAGAAATTTGTAGCAGTTAACACAGCTCTGTTGAGCTCACTCACTCACTCATTCTGGTTTCGTGCCACTGCAGGCTGCCCTTGTACTGGGCCCTGCATGCATTGCTGCCTTTTTCTATCCACAAACAAATCTGCAGCAGTCCCAACAAAGCCCTGCTGAGCTCACTGACCCCTCCTCACTCTCTGCTCATTCTGTGTCTTCCTGGCGCTGCAGGCTGCCCTTTGTACTGGGCTCCTGCCTGCAGTGGTGGCTTTTCTGGCCAGAAAGAAATCTGAAGCAGTCCTGACACAGCTCCACTGAGCTCGCTCAGTGTCCGTCTGTCACTCTTGCATTCCGTTTCTGCCGGCGCTGCAAGCTGGCCTTTTGTACTGGGCTTCTGTCTGTTTGCTGCATTTTCTGCCCACAAAGAAATCTGCAGCAGTCACACTACAGCTCCACTGAGCTCGCTCAGTATCACTCTATCACTCGCTCTTTCCGTTTGTCTTGGCGCCGCAGACTGCGCTTTTGTATGGGGCTCCTGGCTGCATTGGCACCTTTGTCTGTCCACAAAGAAATCCGCAGCTGTCCTGACAGAGCTGCGTTGAGGTTGCTCAGTCTCCCTCTCTCATCGCTCATTCTGTTTGTCCTGGTGCTGCAAGCTGCCCTTTTGTACGGGGTTCCTGTCTGCATTGGCCCCTTTTTCTGCCCACAGAGCAATCCCAGCAGTCCTGACAGAGCTCCGTTGAGCTCATTAAGTCCCCTTGTCTCACTCGCTCACACTGTTTGTCCCACCGCTGCAGGATGCCCTTTTGTACTGGGCCCCTGCCTGTATTGACGCCTTTTTCTGCCCACAAAGAAATCTGCAGCAGTCCTGACAGCACTTTGGTGAGTTTGCTCACTCCCCCTCCCTCACTCGCTCTCTATTCTGTTTCTTCCAGTGCTGCAGGCTGCCTTTTTGTACTGGGCTCTTGTGTTGGGGCCTTTGTCTGCCCACAAACAAATCCACAGCAGTCCCAACAGAGCTCATTTGAGCTCAGCCACTCCCCCCTGTCACTCGGTTGATCTTAATCTGTCCCAAACACTGATTTCCCACAGTGACCATGCTATTGTGCGGCAGGAGTGCAGAAACATATTTTAGCCAGGATGTACAAAATGTCAGCTGTAGTGTTCATAAGGAGTTGTGAAAAAATGCCACTGTTGAAAATGTGGCGTGACAGTATTACAAATTTGCGAAATTAGAAAAGTGCATGGAAACAGTTCAACGCACGCTTGTAATACAGTCATGTTATGGCAGTCCCAGCAGAGCTCCTTTGAGCTCACTCACTCCGCTTCTCTCACTTGCTCATTCTGTTGTGCCGGTACTGCAGGCTGCCCTTTTCTACTGGGCTCCTGCCTGCGTTGCTGCCTTCTTATGCCCACAAAGAACTTTGCAGCAGTTACAATACAGCCCTGTTGAGCTCACTCACTCGCTCATTCTGGTTTTCCTGCCACTGCAGGCTGCCCTTCTGTACTGGGCCGCTGCATGCATTGCTGCCTTTTCCTGCCCACAAACAAATCTGCAGCAGTCCCAACAAAGCCCCATTGAGCTCACCGACTCCCCCTTCCTCATGTGATCGTTCTGTGTCTCCTGGCACTGCAGGCTACCCTTTTGTACTGGGCTCCTGCCTTCATTGGTGGCTTTTTATGGCCAGAAGGAAATCTGAAGCAGTCCCGACACAGCTCCACTGAGATCGCTCACCCCCTCTGTCACCTCGCATTCCGCTTCTGCCGGTGCTGTAAGCTGGCCTTTGTACTGGGCTTCTGCCTGTGTTGCTGCATTTTCTGCCCAAAAAGAAATCTGCAGCAGTCACACTACAGCCCCGTTGAGCTCACTCACTACCGCTCTGTCACTCACTCGTTCTGTTTCTCTTGGGGCCGCAGACTGCGCTTTTGCATGGAGTTCCTGGCTGTGTTGGCAACTTTGCCTGTCCACAAAGAAATCCGCAGCTGTCCTGACAGAGCTCTCATCGCTCATTCTGTTTGTCCTGGCGCTGCAAGCTGCCCTTTTATATGGGGCTCCTGCCTGCATTGGTGCCTTTTTCTGCCACAAAGAAATCCCAGCAGCTCTGACAGAGCTCTGTTGAGCTCACTAAGTCCCCTTGTCTCACTCGCTTGTACTGTTTCTCCCACTGCTGCAGGCTGGCTTTTTGTACTGGTCCCCATGCCTGTATTGACGCCTTTTTCTGTCCACAAAGAAATCTGCAGCAGTCCTGACAGCGCTTTGGTGAGTTCGCTCTCTCCTTCACTCGCTCTCTCGTTCTGTTTCTCCCAGTGCAGCAGGCTGCCCTTTTGTTCTGGGCTCTTGTGTTGGGACCTTTGTCTGCCACAAACAAATCCGCAGCAGTCCTGACAGAGCTCAGTTGAGCTTGGTCACTCCCCCCCTCACTCGGTCGATCTTAATCTGTCCCAAACACTGATTTCCCACAGTGACTGTGCTATTGTCTGCAGGAGTATAAAAACATATTGTAGCCAGGATGTGAAAAAATGACAGCTGCAGTGTTCATAAGGAGTTGAAAAATGCCACTGCTGAAAATGTGGCGTGATAGTATTACAAATTTGCGAAGTTACAAAGGTGCATGGAAACAGTTCAACACACACTTGTAACACAGTCATGTTATGGAGTTTCGTCACTAATTTTCAACATAGGGATTTTTGGACCTCTGCTCATGAACAGTACCACTGTCATTTTCTTAATCTGTCCCGAACACTGATTTCCCACAGTGACCATGTTATTCTGAGCCGGAACTGTGAAAACACATATCGGTCAGGATGTGAAAAATGACAGCTATACTGCTTATAAGGAGGTGTGGAAAAATGGCACTGTTGGAAATGTGGTGTGACAATATTACAAATCTGCGAAGTTACAAGGGTACGTGGAAAGTGCACAATGCACACTTGTAACACAGTCCATTGATGGGCTATCATCACCAAATTTTCAAGATAGCCATTTTAGGACCTCTGCTCATGAACAGTACCATTGTCATTTTCTTAATCTGTCCCGAACAGTGATTTCCCACAGCGACTGCTCTATTCTGCACCGGAAGTGCAAAAACACATTTTGGTCAGGATGGGAAAAATGTCAGCTGTACTGTTCATAAGAAGGTCTCAGAAAATGGCAATGTTGAAAATCTGGAGTGAAAATATTAGAAATTCGCGAAGTTACAAGCGTGTTTGCTAATTGTGCAATGCACGCTCGTAACACAGTCATTTTACAGAGTATTGTTACCAAATTTCCAACATAGGCATTTTAGGACCTCTACTCATGAACAGTGTCACTGTCATTTTCTTAATCTGTCCTGAACACTGATTTCCCACAGCGACCGCGCTATTCTGTGCTGGAAGTGCGAAAACACATTTCGGCCAGGATGTGAACAATGACAGCTATACTGCTCACAAGGAGGTGTGACAAAATGCTAATGTTGAAAATCTCGTATGAAAATATTGTACATTCACGAAGTTACGAGCATATGTAGCAACTGCGCAACGCACGCTCGTAAACAGTCATTTTTTGGATTTTTTCCACCAAATTTGCAACATAGGATTTTTGAGTGCTCACCTCATGAACACTGGCACTGTCATTTCATTAATCGGCCCCGAAGGGTGATTCCACACAGTGACCGTGAAACCACCTTTCAGGGCCGATTAACGCCATGACAGTTCAAGAATTCATGAGGAGGGGTCCCAAAAACCCCATGTTGAAAATCAGGTGAAAAAATTCCCAAAAATGCCCGCAATATGCACTAAAGTTGAAAAATTCCTATTCATTACATTATACAGCTTACCGGCATTTCCTCAGTTCGCGGTCGGCTTTGAAGAGTGCAAACCTGTTCCCAGTCCAGCGAAGATCATCACACCATGCTCAGCAGATAAGTATGGGGTGAGGGGGGTGTGGGGAGGCTGGGTGCGCAATGGGTGGGTGCTGGTTGTGGGGGGGTGCGGGGAGACTACGAGGACCGTTCCTTTCTTTTTAGGTTCATGAAAACGAAGCGGACACTTTTCACATTTCGGGGGCATGGGGACACTGGGTGGGCTCATGTGCCACCGGAGTCTGGGGTTAGCTGTAGCCGACAGGGATTGGGCACCCCGCCGCAAACAACAAAGTGTTATTTCGCTGACGGGACTGGGCACCCCATCAGCAAACAACAAAAGGGGGGATTCCTTTCTGCCGACGGGGAGTGGACTCCCCCATCGGCAAATAAACATTGGGGGGGTACATTATTGTTTGTGAATACGGCAGCAAGCTGCCGCCATGTTCACAAACAATACCACAGCTGCTACATCCTGCCCTGCAATGACGGGTCGCTCCCTCATTGCAGCGGATGGCTGACACTGCAATGACGAAGGGGCCCCTGATTGCAGCGGCTATTTGTTTTTAAGTTGTGGCACTGCTGGCTGAACTAGTGTCAGCAGCAGCGTGCCACAGCATTAGGGGAGGGGGGACAAGCCTTTGCAGGCTGTGGGGGCATTGGACACAACAGTGCCATGCCTCCGAAACCTGCCACAACATGTTTCTTGTGCATGCGCGCAATCAACATAAAAAGTCCTCCATTTAAAACAGCAATTAAAAGCACATGAGTTCAGGTAGCTGCTGTACTGTTTCTGTCTTTTGCATTGACAACAATGTCTCCACACTAGCATGCTGATTTAATTTCTATATCTTACATCATTCTAAGTTATTTAATTGTTGTCTTTTCAAGGTCAGTGGCATTGTTGAAACCATTGTCACAAAGGCTAGCCTAGAACAAAGTCAATCAACATCCCTTCTACGTTTACTTATATTTATTTATTTATTTTAGTTTTTGTTGACCGGGTAAGTGCACTAGACAAATTCTGCCTATTTTCAGGCACGACCCGGGGGAAGGGGCTACAGATGAATGCCAACTGACTTTGAACCAGATTAAGCTATTGGTGGTACATTGTGGGGGATGATCTCTGAGGCACTCCCCAATCCTGGCATCATGGGTTGAATACACCTGATAGGTTGTCTGGATGCACATGTGACTGAAAGTAAATCCAACCCCCTTCTGTGGGTCATTGTTGTATTGTGGTCAGTTCTAATTGTGCATCTGATTAAGGTTGTCACACACCTCCAGAGCTCCAAGCTTTCCTTTAAGAGACGACTGCTACAACATAAGAGACATTACTAAAACTACCCAATAATAACAAGCAGAATAAGTCAGAAATATTGCTACAACTGTTAGATTCAGCAGGCAAGCTTTCTAGATAGCATTGTTGCATCTATACTAGCATCGGATATTAAGATAGAACAGACTCACAGGACAGCATAACTTTCACCTCTCCTACATGTCTATAACTGTCATATGAATTACTAATAGCCAGTCTAAGGACTCATGCAGAGTAAAGCCAGCCAAGAGATATTCTCTGAATGCCCAACTGAAACTCTCTGAGCATTTCTCTTCTAGAATACCTCCCACTGTTAGGAACGTGCTTCTCTAGTCAAACTCTAAAAAATTTAAAAGCCAAGCAGAACTCTCTAAACATCCCACTTTTGGAGTCCCTCTTAGCAACCCCAAAATGACCCCGGCTCTAAGGTACTATCTCTACTTCCTTTAGACCATATTTGAGGGAATCTCGGATAACCTTGCCTCATGCAGCTACACTTACCTAATCCAGGAGTGCTCTGGTCACCTCTCCCAGCGGTTCCAGACCCTCTGACAGCCTGCAGTCCTTAACTCTGCAGCATGCCAAATTGCAGTGCTCTGGATATACCTTTCTCAGTGGTTCCAGATGCTCTCCAAACTGCCAGCATCGTCTCCTGCTGATCTATATGGCTTCCACATGATCCTCTGCTCGACCACGCTACCTTACGACTACGGCCCTCGCACTACAGCTTGACTCCCTGGTTCCTCCTTCTTCCCTAGTGCAAAATCTCACGCTACATCATCATCGCGTGTAGCTATTGGTTCCCAATTCACGCAAGACTTGTCTCTCCATTCTGACTGGATGGCGTCTGCCCCACAGGGCGATCACACTGCACTTCGCAATCTCCACAGCACAGTTAAAGCTGCATGTACCTCTGGAAGCCTTCAATATTTTGTAACCTTTGCTAAGCAATCACATCACTATTTGGCCATTCCTCAGGCCTCTCTCTTGAAGAGACACAGTCCTTCCTCTCAATCACACGTAGTAAAGACACCCCCACAATTTCAGTACAAAGCAGCACACTGTTCACCCTAGAGCAATTACAGGCAACTAACCCTATGCCACTAAACCAGTTGCCTCTTACAGCACTATTTTAATAATTACTGCACTGGTGCAAGTCCTCAGACTGTCCTCTCCTGCTCTACGGGTCATAATGCCCAAACCAAAGAGCTGCAGGGAGTGCAATGTTCCTATTCCCCACCAGCAGCTGAGATGACTTTGCACATCCTGTGCTGAAGATTCCACCTACCACATAGCAGTACAGGACATAGAAGAAGAGTTTTCAACTTCCTCCCACCTCCAACAGACAGAACCGCATTTGGACACAAGAAAAGCCCCGATTCAAAATAATCAACTCATGCAGGCTCAACAGGAAGTACTGACAGCAATGCTACATCAGCTATCAGAATTATCTAGATAAGTCAGGCAACCCCCCAGCTAAGAAGAGGGCCACTGCTCTCCATTCCACACCCTTGTCCACCACAGATGCCTCCCCACCACCGCCTGACTCAGGGGACAGCTCAGATGAAGAAGAGGGAGAGCTCAATAATGAGCCTGACACCCTCACAGTAAAACGGTGTTTTCCAGACCGAATCCCAGCATTAGTATGCCACATTATGGATACTGTGGGTTTTGACACAGTCTCCTCTACACCCACATCAAAACACCTGCCATCCTTACAACCACTGGCCTAGCAAGCAGACGTATTCCCCGTCTGTGAGGCCGTTGACGATTTAGTACTAAAATAATGGTCCTCATCCGAGCCAGCCAGAATCCCAGAATGAAAATCCTGGGACAAAATATATTCACTCCAAGATGACAAGCTAGCTCTGTGGTGCACACCTCCCTCAGTAGTCCCGCAAATAGCAGCTTTAAACAAGAGGACCGTACTACCCACAGATTCCGCCTCTACATTATGGGATCCCATAGACAGAAAGGTGGAGGATAACCTCAAAAAGAACGCAGAGTTAGTGGGACTGGCAAGCAGAGCTGTGGACATAGCTATTTACGCTACTAGAGCTCGGTTAACTTGGCTCCAGGGACTTCGCAAAACCATTACCCCCAAAATCTGCCGAATCCACCCCCCTGGATAATGCCATATTGTCCACTAAATACTTAGCAGATATGGCAGTTGACTCTCTCAAAATAAATGCCAGATCTGTGGCTATTACCAACAGAGCCCGCAGATCACTAAGGATGAAACTATGGGATGCTGACAAAGAGTCGAAGGCTACCCTACAAAGATTACCCTTCAAGGGCAACATGATGGCAGACCTGGGCTCTACATGCATCTCCTGATTTCTTCGTGATAACTGAATCCTGGCTCACACCTTCAACCCCGGACAACGCTATCAACGTACCCAGATATATCATCTACCGCTGTGACAGACTGACTAGAGGGGGAGGAGTTGCAATATATGTCAAAAGCAAATTCACAGTCACAGTCTTTGACTGCACCTCAAAGGCTAAGGAATTTGAATGTCTGGCTTTACAATGATCACTTTCCAGTGAGAAATCACTCCTTATGGCAGCATGCTACCAACTTCTGGTGGCTGGGCACTTCTGCCACACCTTCAAAACCTTCTTGACTCTGCTAATACTGAATGTATTCTAATGTAGGATTTCAATCTAAATTGGAATGATGACAGCTCTAAGAAATTGAAGGATCTATGCGATGTTAATGGTCTGTTACAAACAGTGACTGCTATAACCAAACCTAACAGAAAAACCCCTGAACGCAGCACCTTCCTGGACCTTATGCTACTAAATAAACCTCACAATATCTTGCATACTGGAGTATTTTTCAATGATATAAGTGACCACTGTGCTACTGCCTGCATCAGACATCCTTCCCAAATAAAAATGTCCTCCAAATTCAAACAGAAAAGATACCTGAAAAAGTTCTGCCAGTACACTTTCCTGAAAGATCTAAGCAACATTCGTTGGCAGGATTTCTATCTAGCCCCCACCTTTAACGAGGCATTTAACATCTTTCACATCCTCTTACTGGGGCTAATAGATAAACACGCCCCCACTAAGACTGATCAAATCAAAAAATAAAACTGGCTGGTTCTCACCCATCCTGAAGAAAGCACTTAGGGATAGGGACTACTGGTGGAAAAAAAGTGAGGAAATCTCACCTGGAGGCTGATTGGTTAGCCTTCCATACCACTAGGAATTCTTGTACCAAGCTAATTAGGTCAGAAAAAGCTAGGTACTTCCAAAAAGAACTAGAAGACAATAAAAAAACAACTCTGCCAAATTTTGGAACATCCTCAAAGAAGTTGAAGATCAGTCCACTGCAACACCCCTTCCAAACAAAATTGTGTCTGATGGTACCACCTATATGGACAAAGCTGATATACTAGAGAAGTTTAATGATCACTTTGCCACTGCAGGGCTTGCCTTTGACACCTCACCTATCAGCAAACTTAGCCTGGCAAGAGACTACACTGTTGGCTTCACTGATAGCCACAACCATAAACAACAGCATCCCACCCTCTTCAGCTTCCTCACAATTACATTCAAGCAAGTGGAGGACCTCCTCCTTTCTCTGGATACAAAAAAGAGTGCAGGTGCAGATAATATTAAATCTTACTTCTTAAAACTTGGTCATACCTATCCGACCACCCCATTACACACTTATTCAACACCTCTCTCTGATTCAAGGTGAGCTACCTGTCTCATGGAAAACTGCCTACATCCTACCATTATTCAAGACTGGGGATCCGAGTGATCTAAACAATTACTGGCCTATTTCTATACTATCCATCCTCTCTAAATTATTTGAAAAAATTGTCAACCTCCAACTTAGAGAATATTTGGGTTCACAAAAGTTGATAAACCCGGCTCAGTCTGGCTTCAGAGCCAAACACAGTACAGTGTCGGCTCTTGCCAAAGTAACTATAGACTGGCAAATGGCCTTGGACTCTAAGAAGCATGTATTTGTCCTCTTCCTTGATCTAAGTAAGGCCTTTGATACTGTGGATCATACCATCATGCTTACTGCACTGAGTAGCATTGGACTTGATAGTTCTGCCATTAAATGGTTCACCAGCTACCTAACCAATAGGTTACAACAAGTCAAAGCCATAGGAGATCTGTCCCCACATAAATTCTTGTTACGAGGAGTCCCTCAAGGCTCCATCCTGGGTCCTATCCTCTTTGCAATATACATCAATAATCTGGACTCGCAGCTGGGCACAGCCAATGTTCACTTATTCACAGATGATACTGTACTCTATACCACAAATTCATCCTTGGATTTGGCCCCTGAGTACTTACAGAAAGATTTCGTTACCCTCCAATACAACCTTATCACTCATAAGCTCCTCCTTAATGCCAAAAAGACTAAAGCAATGATTCTTTCACCAAAGTCGACTTCTGGATGTCAACATATCACACAGATCCGAACATTCTTAGATGAACCCCTTGAAGTAATTGATACCTTTAAATACCTAGGATTCTGGCTGGATAACAAGTTCAACTTTCTGTGCCACTTAAATGAAACTAAGACAGCGATTAGGTTTATTCTATCGCATTAAACACTTACTTACGTTAGAAGCCAGAATGAGACTAATACAAACTGCATTCCTTTGTTGGGGGCAGGAAGAAATAGGCTGTTGCTTAAATAGGATCTGCAGCTTATCCTCTAGGTAGGGAAATGGGCAGACTAGGTGGGCCAAGCGGTCCTTATCTGCCATCAAAGTCTAAGTTTCTATGTTACCTATACTGGACTACGCTGACTTCCTTTACAGTCATTGCCCACCAACGATGCTAAACAAACTGGACACCTTTTACTATCGGGCTTTAAGATTTATCCTAAATCTACCCCGAGGTACACATCACTGTCGTCTATACCAGGTTTCGGAATGGACCTCACTCTCAACTAAGAGAACAAGCATTTGTCAATGCTGAACATTCACTTGCAGGTATTTGCAGTGGTGTTTGGCACATATGGTGCTTTACCCTAATGCCCCGTGCGATTGCTGGTATTTGCAGACCTTTTTGTTACCCCCATTGTGCGCTACATAGGCAGAAACACGTTTTGGGCAGGATGTGAAAAATGACAGCTGTACTGCTCATGAGGAGGTGTGGTAAAATGGCAATGTTGAAAATCTAGAGTGAAAATATTGAAAATTGGGAAACTTACGAAAAGTATGAGGGAACTGCGTAACGCAGACTCGTAAAACAGTAATTTTTAGGAATTTTTCCACCAAATTTTCAACACAGCCATTTTAAGACCTCTGCTCATGATCAGTGTCACTGTGATTTTCTTAATGTGTCCCATACATTGATTTCACACACCGACTGCGCCATTGTGCGCTACATGGGCGGAAACACATTTTGGGTGAGATGTGAAAAATGACAGCTGTACTGCTCATAAGAAGGTGTGGTAAAATGGCAATGTTGAAAACCTGGAGGAAATATTGAAAATTCACATACCTACGTGCATGGAGGAACTGCACAACTGCACACAAACACATTTTAGGAATTTTCCACAAACTTTTCAACATGGGGTTTTTGGGACCCCTTCTCATGAATGATGTCACTGTCATGGCATTATTCAGGCCCAAAGGGTGATTTCACGCAGTGACTGTGAAATCACCCTTCGGGCCCAAATAACACCATGACAGTGACATCATTCGTGAGAAGGGGTCCCAAAAACCACATGTTGAAAATTTGGTGCAAAAATTCCAAAAAATGTCTGAGATATTCAATAAAGTTCAAACCCCCCTATCTAGCCCATTATACAGCTTACCAGCATTTCCTCAGTTCGCAGTCGGCTTTGAAGAGTGCAGATGTGTTCCTGGTCCACCGAAGATCATCGTGCTGAGCTCTGGAGGTAAGAATGGGGTGAGAGGGGTGTGGGGTGCAGGGTGCGAGTGGGTGGGTGCGGGTTGTGGGAGGGGGCGGGGAGACTGCGTGGGACCGTTTTTACTTTACAGTTTTTTTTTAATTGACGACGTGGGACGTTTTCCACACTGGGGTGGGCTCCCAGCGTGGCACAAGGATGACTGGGAGGGCTGAGGAGCCGACAGGGGATTGGACACCCCCGTTGGCAAACAACGTGGGATGTTTGCGATGCTGAGGTGGGCTCCCAGCGTGGCAGGCGATGGCTTGGGGGCCGTGGAGCAGATGATGGGGATTGGGCACCCTGTCAGCAAACAACGCTGACGCTTCCATGCTGGGTGGCCTCAGCATGGCAGCAAGGATTTGGGGGCGGCGTGATGCGGAAGCGGCGTGACAGTGCTCTGTATGACAGCTGTGGTTTTCCTTGAAGCAAAGACCACCACTGTCATACACAGCTGCTGCACCCATTGGTGCAGGACTGCCACACCTGCTCAACTGAGCAGTGGATTTAACGGGAGAGGCACACCACCAAAGTGTGCTACTCTCCCAAAACGTTCCTTGCGCATGCACACAAGTGAAAGTAAAAAGGAATGCTCGCCTCTGTTTTTTTTATAGCATTATCTGATAACCTCCCTGCATACATCTCAAACCTCTTCAAACAGGCTAAAGGTTCCTATGGCCTGAGACGCTTCTCCATAATCTGCTTCCAGATTCCTGGAGTGAAAACTACCCTTGGCTCAGCAGCAATCAACTTCTCACTTCCATCACTTTGGAATACTATACAAGACTCATTAAATTATCCTCACCTCCAAGCATTTTCACATTCAAAGCTCTATTAATGGATTATCTGAAGGAATCATGCAACTGTTTCAGACAACTATGACCCCTAAGCCCCAAGTGCCACTCTCAAATCCTACACCTAAGTATCTCATCCACCCCACATTCCTAACAACAGAAACCTAGGACCTACAAGCCTTGTTCCCTTAATCTGAGATAGCCCTGCCTATTCTCTACCTTTTACATATTCTGGCCTCCCTCTTGGCTGCCTACCCTTTCACCTCAATTTCTACCCTATTCCTTAATACCTCCTTATTTTTTATCATTTAGGTATGAGCTCTTACTTAGCAGAGACTATATGGGATTGTTGTCTCTTCTTATTCGAGGAAAGCTTATCATGATGCATCTTTGCATGTTAATTATGTTGACCGATATGTATAGGCCCATATTGACCGGCACCTTCACAATGTTTTTTTTTTTTTGCACCACTGTCCACTATAATTGTAATCTTATGAAGTGTACTGTATTGTATTAATGCCCAGGACCACCTTGAAAATGAGCTTGCTCAATGGTGTTTATGCCTGGTTAAATAAAGTGATTGATTGATTGAATGATATTTGGCAAAGGGCTAGATGAGTACCTTAAAGGCAAGGAGGAGGGTAAGGCACTTCATAGAGACCAAAAACTTCCTACCTACCGACCAGGCCAAGGAGTAGATGTCACTCCTTTTGAGACAAGAAAAGAGGGATTCCCATGTTCTGGGGCAATACCTACAAACAAAACTATACCACCCCTTACCAGTACAACCGATACAGAGGCAGAGGTAACACACACACAGAGACAGAGGGAACTACAATCACAGGCGCAGCTCACACCCCTGACTATGCCTACCCTCACCCACATCGAGCAACTCCAGTGGGCACCAGGCTAACAAACTTCTTACACCACTGGTGAAGATCCATCTCAGACAAATAGGTATTACAAATAATCTTACTAGGCTTCCCAATCGAATTCACACACATCCCAATGTACAACAGAATGATCCAATCACCTATATCCAATCACAGGGCCACCCCAACCCAAGTCCAAACAGTTCTAAATGACCTGCATGTAAACAATGCAATAGCACCCATACCAAAACATGAAGGACAAGGAATATCGTCCATCTTCTTCATGGTCCCAAAAAAGTCAGGGGGCATACGCCCAGTGTTGGATCTCAAACTCATCAACAAATCAGTGAGGTACACTCCATTCAAAATGGAGACCATCAGGTCCACCCTACAAGTGCTCCGACAGGGAGACTTCCTCACCTCAATAGACTTGAGGGATGCTTACCTGCATATACCCATGAGATCAAGTCACTACCGATACTTACGATTCTTTATTCTGAACCAACACTTCCAGTACCAAGTACTACCCTTTGGTCTAGCCTCAGCCCCCTGAGTCTTTACAAAAGTCTCCATAGTACTAGCTGCCAAACTTCGTGAGAAGGGGATACAAGTAATCCTGTACTTAGACAACTGGCTCATCAGAACAAGGTCACCACAGCAGTCCATCAGGGAGACAAACATAGTGGTAGACTGCTTACAACAACACGGCTGGGTAATCAATCACAAGAAGAGCAGTCTAACTCCCAGTCACTCTATCGAACACCTAGGAACAGTCATAGACACAGACAGAGGTCTAGTATTTCCATCAGAATCCAGAATACTGTCAATCATGTCGACCACCAGGCTACTACAGAAGTCACAACACCCAACACTACTCCTTATCTCTCAAATGTTAGGTCTTATGTCCTCTGCAATATACAGTGTACCTTGGGCAAGATGGCACTCCAGACCACTCATGGACTTCCTTTTAACCCAAGGACCCACCTACAATATCAACTTATCAAAGACAGTCATTCTACCAACAAGGGTAAAATCAAGCCTCTCATGGTGGACAAACAGACTCAGTCTGTCCCAGGGCATGACCCTAGATATCTCCCCAGACATCACAATAGAGACTGATGCCAGCCTCACAGACTGGGGAGCCATAACGGGAAAGAACACAGCACAAGGGAAATGGACCCTAACCGAGGCAAGACTGACGATAAATGTTCTGGAGATGAAAGTGGTCTTCAGGGCTCTACTACACTTTTCACACCTCATACAGCGAAAACACATACAGATAAAATCAGACAATCAGGTCACAGGATCTTACATAAACAAGCAAGGGGGCACAAGGAGCACAGCAATGATGACTCAAACAATATGACTCATGGCATGGGCACAATGCCACTTGAAATTTATATCAGCCATTCTTCTAGCAGGCAAGCTCAACATAACAGTGGACTGGCTGAGTCACCAAATGATACACCCAGGAGAATGGAAACTCCATCCACAAGTGTTTCTCCAACTCAACCAAAGATGGAGACCAATACAAATAGATCTCATGGCCTCACACAAGAACCACCAATGCAACACATATTGGTCAAGGTTCAGGGATCCCAAAGCCTTGGGAGTAGACTCTCGCTGTGCCCCATGGACATTCCAGGTGCTTACATCTTCCCCCTCATTCCTCCAAGTGCTCAAAAAGATATAAATTTTGAGAGCACAAGTCATTCTGGTGGCACCACACTGGCCCAGATGGGCTAGGTTTGCCACAATAATATCCATGGCACTAGCAGACCCATGGAGACTTCCAACATGCCAGGACCTACTTTCTCAGGGCCCTATACTGCATCCAAATCCACAGTGTCTACAACTGATGGCATGGCTCCTGAAAGGGAGAGACTGCTAAAGGCAAGATACCACCCTTCAGTTATAAAGACTATGGAATCATCTCAACAACAATCCACGATTAACTCCTACCAGCGGCATTGGGACATATTCCACAAGTGGTGCAAACATCACAACATAGAAACACTTACATGCACCATACCCCACATCCTACTATTCCTTCAGGAAGGTCTCCAACTGGGCCTGCCACCTGCATCTCTGACAGTACAAGTCACAGCAACAGGGGCAGCCAGGGGACCAATACAATGGATCACTCCAGGATCACATCAAGATGTCGCACGTTTCCTGAAGGCCACAACCAATTTACGTTGAGTCAATAAACCTATATTACTTCCATGGGACTTCACCATTGTTCTGATGTCCATGATTAAGTCACCATTCAAACTCATAGAATCCATTCCCATAAAAATGTTACAACTGAAGTCCGTCTTTCTAACAGCCATCAAATCTGCTGGACGAGTAGGAGAACTACAAGCCCTTTCACACAAAGAACCATTCCTACAGTTTTACTCAGACAGAATTTCCATGCATCAAATTGCATTCTTTCACCCCAAAATAGTTTCACAATTCCATACATCCCAAACTATAGAGATTCCAGTGGAACTTCCACATGCAAACATACAGGCAGATCCACAATTGCGAATGCTGGGGATGAAAAGACTCCTCTCCACCTACATCACAAGAACCTGAGACATACGCAAAACAGACAGACTGTTCATCATAGTGCAGGGCAGCAGAAGAGAATTACCTGCTTCAAAATCATCCATAGCAGCCTACCTAAGGTCAACTGTATCAGAGGCCTACAAAGCCACAAATATGCTAGTACCATCAGGCCCGAAAGCCCATTTCACCAGAGCAATCACAACATCCTGGGCAGAAAGGAATATGGCCACTGTGGAAGAGATCTGTACCACAACAATGTGGCCAACTATTCATACCTTCACCAGACACTACAGAATGGATGTGTCCCAAGTCACTAAAACTAACTTTGCAAGGGCAGTGCTGTTAGCATCCCGCACAAACCACAAGAACTCTGATACGTCTAACCCTCCCTGCATCTAATCACTGCTTTTGAATAACCCATGATGTCTGGATTGGGGAGTGCCACAGAGATCATCCCCCACAATGGTAGTTTACTCACCTGGTAAAGGTGATTGTGGAGGAATGAATCTCTGAGGCACTCCACACCCCTCCCTACTTAGACAACAACTGAACAATACTACCTATAGACAATCAGAAGGAATAGTGATACCATTATAGAAATGCTATCGATACTGTTATTGAAATAATATACATCTCAGAGTCTTAAGATTGTACCTAATAGACACATTAATCCTTTGAGAACTGAATATGTGTGAATGTATATAGATTCTGGACGTATATATACGTCCACAGTCTTCAAAGGGTTTTAAAACTATCTAGTTCAGACTTCAACAAGCTATTCTCTATAGTGTTATTGATGGGTAAAAAAGAGTGTTTTTCTATAACACATTTCATTTCAGATACAGCTTTGGAATACATCAAACTGACCAAAATACAACAGTGACCCACAGAAGGGGGTCAGATTTACTTTCAGTCACATGTGCATCCAGACAACCTATCATGTGTATACAACCCATGATGTCAGGATTGGGGAGTGCCTCAGAGATTCAATCCCCCACAATCACCTTTACCAGGTGAGTAACTACCATTTCTGTTACAAGCTTCCAAAGACTGACTTGTTGGTCCAAAAACTTAGGCACTTTGTTCTTTTTTGTGACATCTGTGTTGGCCCCAAAAAAAGGTACCAAACCATTTGCTTCCGGATCATTGCTGTTGAATGCACTACACTGAATAGGCATTATACTGCAAGAGCCTAGCAGACTACAGGGATTCCTACATTTACAGAAAAACAGAGCCATTTGCAGGGAAATTGTTCCCATTGACTTGCATTGGTTATAGGGGACATTAGAGCAATTCTGCTTCCATAGGAAATAATGTAATCTACAGGAAAAAAGGAAAATTGCACTGGAGTTACAGGGTAAATTCCAAATCAATGTGGTAGCACTGCTACCATGTCTTCTGAAGCCCACCATGTTTCTTTCCATGGTGTAATAGACGAAATACATGCCTTTCCATGCTTAGAAAGGAAGTGTTAATTATTTAGCATCTGAATGTACTGGTGTGAACTAGCCTTCATGCTTTGCCCAAGAGCAGTGGGGGAGGGGAAAAACAAAGGAAGAGGATGAGGCAATGTGCAGTTTATCTGCCACAGCTTCTGGAATTCATTTAACTCTGCTCAATCCAGTAAGCATCAGAGGTGTTGTTTGAGAGGTCTGTGGGAATGCAGACACATGACTGACATACAGCATCTTGTTTCTGCAGGTACATACAAATACAAGCATTTGTCAATGCCGAATGTTGTCTTGCTGCCATTGGCAGTGCAGGAGTTAGAGAGATGCAGCATAGGAATGGCAGACAAGTATTGAACTGATGCCAACCCACCCCCCACCCTGCAGAGAGTGACAGGCATTAGGGTGTCCCTTTGGGTGTTTGTTAGTGCAGTGTGGGAAAACATGCTGGGCAGGATGTGAAAAATGACAACTGCACAGTTCATAAGGAGGTGTAATAAAATGCCAGTGCTGAAAATGTGGCATACAAATATACGGAATTTGCGGAGTTGCAGGGGTGCGTGGGAAATATGCAAGGCACGCTTGCAGCACTGCTAGTTCGTGGGCGTTCGGCACCAAATTTTCAACATAGGCATTTTAGCACCTCTGCTCATGTACAGTGTCACTGTCATTTCCTCAAAGTGTCCCAAGAAGTGATTTCGCACAGTGACCACGCTATTCTGCGCCGGAAGTGTGGAAACACATTTTGGGAAGGATATGTGAAGTGACGGCTGTACTGTTCATCAAGAGGTGTGTAAAAATGGCAATGGTGAAAATCCACAGTGAAAATATCACAAATGCACGACGGTATGAGCATGCGTACAATCTGCCAATGTACGCTCGTAACAGTCATTTTATGGAGTATCATCACCAAATTTTCAACATAGGCATTCTAGGAGCTCTGCTCATGAACTGTGTCACTGTCATTTTCATAATCTAGGCCAAACACTGATTTCCCACAGCGACTACGCTATTGTGCGCTGGAAGTGCAGAAACACATTTCGGGCAGGATGTAGAAAATGACAGCTGTACTGTTCACAAGGAGGTGCACAAAAATGCCAATGCCGAAAATCCGGCGTTAAAATATTGTGAATGTGCGAGGTTACGAGCCTGTGTAGGAACTGAGCAATGCACGCTCATAAAACAAGCATTTGTTGGATTTTTCCCACCAAATTTGGAACATAGGCTTTTTGAGAGGCCACCTCATGAACACTGGCACTGTCATTTTGTTAATGGGTCCCGAAAGGTGATTTTGTACAGTGACTGTGAAACCACCTTTCGAGGCCGATTAATGCCATGACAGTGATATAATTCATGATGAGGGGCCCCAAAAACCCCATGTTGAAAATTTGTGCCAGAATTCCAAGAAATGCCCTAGATATGCAGCAAAGTTGATAAAGCCCTATTCATTGCATTATACAGCTTACTGGCATTTTCTCAGTTCGCGGTCGGCTTTGAAGAGTGCAGACGTGTTCCCGGTCCACGGAAGATCGTCGCACCAGAGTCCGGAGGTAAGTATGGGGTGAGGCGAGGCAGGGTGCACAGTGGGTGGGTGGGGAGGGGCATCTAGACTACGAGGGATGGTTTTCGTTTTGCAGGGGGAAAAAAGGAAAACCATTGCGGGACAGTTTTCATGTTACTGGGCATTTGGCACACTGGGGTGGGCTCCCAGCGTGCCACCTAAGTGGATTTTGGGGTGAGGTGTCGACGGGGATTGGGCACCCTGAGCACACAACACGGGGGTAATGCCGAGGGATTGGGCAAATTCTGCCGGCAAAGAAAGAAAGTGGGGGAGCGTGAGCTGAGGGGATTGGGCACCCCCGGCATTGAACAGTTGGGGGAGGATGCCAATGGGGAGTGAGCTCCACCGACAGGGTGCAAAGACAGCGAGGAGGGGCTGGTGAGCCGAGGGGGATTGGGCACCGGCATTCAACATTTGGGGGGTATGCTGATGGGGAGTGGGCTCCCCCATTGGCATACAAACACGGGGGGGATTGGACACCCCCGATGTCGGCAAGCGTGAGGTGGCTGCCCGCTCACCAACCATGGTCATAATGGTGGCGAGCACGGCAAGCAAAGGACCGCTGCATATGACGAGCTTTGCTCGGATTGCAGAGGATCTTTGCTTAGATGTGCTCACCCCATTATGTATACATGGTGTGGTGCCAGCATGCAGGCTGATTGGGGAATGAGGGACGCACTTACTGATGCGTGCCCTGCATTAGCCCAACAGTGGCCGCAACCCCCTCTCAAACCCATACTACCGCAAGATGTTGCTTGTGCATGCATGCAAGCCAACAAAAAAAGCACAGAGATCACACACATAGTATCCAGTCTCCATCAGACAGCCTCTCTTGACACACTGTATCCAGTTTGTTTATGAACAGATCATTCACACTACACATACAGTACTATTCCTACTTGTTTTTCACTGCAATAAGCTGTCTGTTTCATGTTGAGCTACAGTATAAAGATCAGATTGCAGTATAAAATTGAGACTATGAGTGATTATAGTAGCAATACTTACTATACATTGAAATTAAACATCAAGGGGGGGATGAATTCCACAGGTTTATCATATTTCTTTTTAAGGTGTTAAATTTTTGTCACTTCAAATGGAATGGATGGGCCCTTGTTTTCGTGTTAGTATCTTCACAATATAAAACATATTTATTTCCTCATATAAGGAAGAATGATATACGGCTGATTAATGACGTCACACTACCTGGAGTGACACTTGGCAGAAATGCCCTGTTAATCCCAGAAAGCTAAGCATTTCGTTTAATTAAGTAAGTGGCTGGCTCGGAAGATGCTAAACAATAAGACACCATTAATGAGCCTAATACCCACCCTGAAATTAACACAATGTTTTTAACTTATCAATAAAAAGTTTAATTTAGCATGAGTATTTGAATGCCTTTTTACAGTGCTTGCAGGGGCAAGTAACTGTTGCAGTCATTCTTCTCAGATGTAATGTATTAGACACAGTGCTCCAGTGCAACCCATTTAGGCCTAATGTTACACTTGTTTCCCAAAGATACTGTATACTGATTTTCTATATAATGTTACACTTGTTTCCCAAAGATACTGTATACTGATTTTCTATATAATGCTACACTTGTTTCCAAAAGATACTGTATACTGATTTTCTATATAATGTTACTACTGTTTCTTAACGTGGATTGCTGCAAGACCTGTCAGCATTACCATGTGTACCAGAGGTCTTATAAATGCTGAGAAAATGGCAATAACACTAGCATTATATATATTATATAGAACATCACTATATGTTTGGGAAGCAAGTGTAAAATTAGGTCAAAAATAAATATTGTGACAATTGTCAGGCAAAATAATGAATGAATGATTATGTCATCACCTAACTGAATATCTAATTGGTCACTTGTCAGGCAGTCTTGTCTTACCATAGGCAATGATGTCATGAGACAAAAGACGCTTTTACAAACAGGTTTCTGTAACGGAATGACTGTTATGGAAACAGTATTCAGTTACATCCATTGTGTGTAAAGTGCATATGTTCCGTTCCCTTCATGAACGTTTGTGTAAACCATTCTCTGCTTTTTGCGGTTTGCACCGATGTGTTCCGTTTCGACTGGCTGTATAAAATAGCCATTCCGGTAGTACAGCAGAAACAGCCTAGAGAGAGGCAAACTCTGTGGGGGAGCCAAAATAAATGGAGGCAGGGGTTGCAGGAATACTCGCGAAGTGTTAAGTGAACACGGAACACAACAGAGTACAATGGCACTATACAAGTAATGCTTGCTCTGTTTCTAAACCCTGTGTATAAAAGCTCTTAAAGAACCTTAGTGTACAAGCTCTAAGGCAAGGGTTATCCCAAAGGCAACTGGCTGGGAAGCCAAGTTTCAAAGAAATATAAAATCACACATACCCCATATTGCTTTGCATTGGTACAACACAGACAGACATGTTTTTAACTTATCAATAAAAAGTTTAATTTAGCATGAGTATTTGAATGCCTTTTTACAGTGCTTGCAGGGGCAAGTAACTGTTGCAGTCATTCTTCTCAGATGTAATGTATTAGACACAGTGCTCCAGTGCAACCCATTTAGGCCTAATGTTACACTTGTTTCCCAAAGATACTGTATACTGATTTTCTATATAATGTTACACTTGTTTCCCAAAGATACTGTATACTGATTTTCTATATAATGTTACACTTGTTTCATTCATTCATTTCTGAGCATGTCTATACAGAAAGGGCTCATGCAGTGCACAGTTGGTGGCTGGCCACAGAGGTGAGAGTTGGGCTGTGCCAGTCGCCGACTGGGGATGTGTGGGGGAGTGACTGGCACTGCTAGGTGGGGTGGGTGGGGGGCACTGGACTACCAGGAATCTCAGGGGTTCTAATATTTACACAGTTACAGCACCATATCGGGTTGGGGCATGGATGGGGGGCACAGCTGGGGTGACTTGTGACATGCCCTTTGAGTATGCCCTTTGGTTGGCATACCTGTCCATATGTCGCAAGTCATGGGACTTAGCCGAGGAGCCTCTGCCCATTCTTGAATAGGGCACAGGGTCCATGTTGCAGTGACGTTTGGTGCAAGTTGTCTTTGGCGATGACTTGTGCCAATGCTTCTAGAATCAGGCCAATTATTTGTAACAATTGTCCTGCATTATTATCAGTAGGAACTTTGTTGATGATTTACTGTAGCTTGTAAGAAACTTCACACATTTAAAACTGATTTGTGAATAAGAAGCTACTGCTGTATATTTAAAACTGTGGAAATGTGTACTGCTTTCAATAACCTCAGCACTGGAAACAAGCTGGAATATACTGTAGCTTAATACAGTTTTGTCTGCCCTGGAATGTATACCTGAATGGATAGTTGATTGGGTACTTTCAGATTTGCTGTCCATAGCTTGAACTATTTAAACCAAGCATTTTTAACTTAAAACTCTGCAAAGAAGATGCTTGCATCAGATACATAAGGGGAGTTTCCTAATACATAAGGGGAGTTTCAATGTTTAGTACTTTTAGTGTGGTTTGGGCCATCCCTTGTTGATAATATTTTATGCATCAAATACATTTTATGTTATATATACTGTATGTTTATTTTCCAATGAACCTCTGTTTATTGTAAAATCAGTTTGACTAATGAACTTTATTATTTGATGATGTGTAAGACCATTTATCATTTTGTATTAGCTGATGTACATGTGCTGGTGAGTGAACCACAGAGCCATAGTGCAGTCTTTTCAGGGTATAAATATGTATAAAACTGGCATACAATTGGAACCCTCACAATTACAGTATTTGACGGAAATAGTCACAACTTCTTGAATGGCAGCCAGCTGCTGCTTCCATATGTTTCTGCTGATCTGGAACCATGCCTTTATCTGGGATTAACTTTGATTTCAGGTCTTATTCCAAATCCAAGTCTATTATTTTACAACATAGTATGCACATTCAGAATAAAAAAAAGTCTGTTATGGGTTACAGTTTGTTTTATTTGCTGTCTTCACTGTGACACTTTAGTGTCATAATTGGAATGAAATGTGCGGTATTTTTTTACCATGTAAATGTTTGCACTCTTCGTCCATCATGCAAATAATGTGATAAAATCCAAGTTGTATTCTATTTCTGACTCCAGCTGTTAGCCCTCATAGTACTACATAGAAAAAGCAGTACAGTAAATAATGTAATAAAATAAATGATTGGAAGTTGCGTAAAACATCACACACACATCCCTGTTCAGTGCCACTGTTCTCTGATGCTGAAACAGTCAGGGAGTACTGTAAGTGTGCATGCAGAGTGCAACAGAGATGGAACATACTGTATATATTTCTTAAGTCGGGTGATCAACTGAGATGACGGCAGAAGATCACTGCAATCATTTCAGTTGACAAGATCACCCAATTAATAAAAGTATAAATTCAGTCTATATTGCATTCTGCATGCAAGAACCTATTCAAATGTCAGTGGCTCCCTTTAGGCATTAGAAAACAACAGTGGTTTAGGCTTCCCATCAGTTACTGCATGAACTATGAATTCTGACACCTTTTCTCAAGGAAGCATGCATGTAATATTGCCCTTCTACTGTACTGAGTTTTTTTAGTAATGTTCTCTACTCTGTGGGGGTGGGGGAGCCACACCTCAGCCCAGCCTTGCTTCATGGTCCCCTGCAGTCGATAGCAAGGAGGCACTGCACCGTTGCTCTGTTTGCCCCAAAATGAAAAGAATGAATTAATGAATGATGATGTCATAACCTATAGTAATACCTGACTGGCCACCTGTCAGCCAATCTGGTTTTACCATAGGCAATGATGTCATCATTCATTCATGCTGGAATGAACGAGCATGGTCATCAGCTCTGTATGCATAATTAGTCATCAATAAAAGAGGAATTATGATATACTGTACTGCATATTGCTGAAACCTGGAAGATAGTGCAAACGACACCACTTAAATTCAATTCACTGTCTGACTTGCTGTGACTGTCAGCTTATCAGTCTACTTTAAAGCTACTTTGGCCACACTCAGAATTAAACCCATGCTTTGATACAACTCTGTACTAAGAAATAAGTGGCCTATGCAGAGAAACCAAACTTGAACATTTTGCATAATTGCAGTTAAAATGTAATTATCCCCAAAACTTCACTATAAGGCATACGTTCAATTTTTTTCCAGTTCATTAAGTTTTATCATTTATTAGGCCAGGATAAGCACTACAATACACTGCCTCGAATGAAAAGTACAGTCTTCATACAGAAAGCAGTTCATTGCTCTGATTTCAGTAACACTGCCAAATGGCTCAGCACCATAAATTAATCAGTTTTTTGCAGATAACCCTAACAATACTGATAATCTCTCCTCCATTTTTTTCTTTAAGTTAAGCATAGTAGGGTAATTCCTTCACGTGGCCACTAGAGGATGCTAATCCCAGTGGTGCCTCCAAGATGTAACCCCCAGGTGGCGCTATACCAAGGGCTCTACCCCTGCCTGCTTGACTATGGACAGGTTGAGGGGCCTAGGTTCTATGACGGGTGCCTCCACCCAGAGGTCAGGGTTTGTTCTGGTTGGTCGAGTTTGGTCACAGCCCTCTGAGACACCAAGACCCCCTTTTTCTTCCCTTGAATGGTCTACAAAATATACAAGAATTGCAATACCAATACCCCACATGTACACTATATCCAATCATAAGGTACCACTTACCCTCGAGATCGATTCTGCAGTTCATCTTGGAGGACCCCCCTGTGAAATAAGGTTGGTCAATTTACACAAAATAATGCAATGCCTGCTATATAGGTACTGACACTCTAAACAGGTTAAAGTCACTAACATCCAATCTGGTTTATTTAGGGGAGTGAAACACAGGGGGGGGGAATCAAGCTGATTGGCAGAAATAAATCACAGTACTGTGCACTCATACAAAGTCATAAAAGTCACAATTCTGGGTACCCAGGTTGAGGGGCTATCCAGGTCCGTTGTCCGGGGTTGGCTGGCAGGTGCAGATGGAAAGGGCCCTGTAAGAGAGAGATATGCACAATACCCAATTGTAATCCAGAGCTGGATGGCTCAGTCTTTGAGAAAATGAGAGAAAGAAAATCAGATGAAACACTGGGGTTTGTTAACAGGTCACAGGGGATGCCCTGATTTGTACTCATACTACCCCAAGCTGATGAAACCTGGTGCAGATGGTGGTTCTTGATTGCCAGACACACAAGTAGGTAGATGAGATTCTACCGCCTTGGCCACACTGCCTTGATCAGCAGACAGATTCAGTCTGAACACATTCAGCTCAACATTCAGCTTACACTGCGCGGTGACAAGAGAACCAGAATAGCTGTTCTTCATGAGCATTCAACACAATTATATGTAAAGGAAATTACTATACCACGCAGCTGCTTTCAGGTCCCAATGCACTTACTGCAAATACCAGGGAGTTCACACGGCAGCTTCAATTCCTGACAGACCAAGAGCGATTCAGCAATTTCTCCAGTCTTCTACAGGGTGAGCCTGGTTTCCTCTCTTTCAGCCTTCCTTCCTTTTGGAACTCTTGGATTCAGTCTGATTTGAGTTGGCAATGGCAATGACCCGACTTTAGGCCTCTCACATGCTTCCCATGTGAAACTATACAACGCAGAAGCACAGAGCTCCTTCTCTCCTCACGGTCACAACGGATCTGATTCCCCAGTTGCAAGGCAGAGCATTCTCTTCAGGCACCACCCGGTCCAGTTAGTGGACTCAGCTCTCAATCACTCAGAAACTCTCTCCATTGGTGCAAATAGGTGCCAAGGTCCAGAACTTCACTTCCCAAAATTACTAGCTATACCTCTTCATTGTAAGCCAGCTCCCAGAAGAGTCCGAATTCTGGTTGGTCCAAAGAGACTTCATTTTAAAGGTCCCACCACACTGATTGGACCCATTCGACAGTTCAGATCCAAAATGGAGGGGCAAAACACACAGAGTCCCAGCTGCAAGAAAGGTAAATTAGACAAGCTGCATTTTAACTAACACTTTAACTGGTTTCAGGCAAACAGTTACATCTTCCATTTAGGCACCCTTTGCACTCTTAGCGACTGCAGAAACAGACTGATTTCCTCGCAGTCCAGGCGGGACTCGAGCAGAGAAACCCAAGACCCCTAGAAAACAATAGTCATGTCTGCAAGCAGACAGCTCTTAAAGAAACAGTATGAGGAGGCTCTACCAGCACTCACAGTGCCATTCTTAATGGCTTAATCACTGAACGCCAACAGGCAGGGGAACACCTAGGCAAGCTCCATGGAGGCTCTTTAGGAACCCCCATTTATAGAGGGATTACACTGGTATGAAGCAGCTCTTCTGTGTCTCCTTCTAGCAGACCCAGATGTTTAATTTGGCTAGAATAAAACATCTGCTACTTGTACTACTTGAAACCCCTACTAGCAGTCTCAAGAGTACACCAGTTCCCCTCACTTTCAATTTACCTTTGGTGGAAACTTTTGGGCTCCTTGTTGTCCCTGCTAGTGACTACAAGTATGTCCCTTGCCTTACCGCTCAGGGTACTCCCCTGATTATTTTGCCATTTCGTCTCTAGAGTGCTTGGTCAGTAGCAGAGCAAATATGTGTATTTCAAGGCATACCTGGCTTTCATAGCTGGAATATATGGGGGTTTTCTCTGGTTTTGGCAGCTCTCCTGTTTGTTTTTGCCTCTACTCTCAGTATCCAAACATAGCGAATTTCTCACACCTCCCCATCTCTTGTGTATTTGGGGAGGGTGTGGGCCATGTTGTCCCCCCTGCCTGGCATCTCGCTCCCCTCCTGCTGCTCTCTTGGTTCATCTCACTGGATTCGTGGTCACGCATGCACCATTCATGCTGTTTCCGAGCACATGTTACTTAGTTCCAGCTTGCACATACACGATTACATTTGACTCTCACGCATCAGCACATCGACGCCGCCATCTTGCGCATGGCAAAAACTGACTATTGACTCACAATTCATGAGTAGGAGCAGCGAGCAGGATCATATTACAAAATGATCTACGGGGCCACTTTCCTTGCCATAAGGCTGCTGTTTCACCAGTCTCAAGCAGTTCAGTTTAACAGGAACCCCTCAAAACAGGTTACTCCATTCTGCCACTTCAGATCCCATTTAGGGCTTCTATAGAGCTCTGCCTTTCTTTTACTAACAGTTTGGATAGCTCCCTTAAAGGGACATACTGCAGGCTACCTTACTAATGACCCAATCAGTGCACTCTGGGTGCACTTGTTCCCTAGTATGTATCCCTTATATGCCAATGATAGCCATAGCACTATCAAGTCTCTCAAAGGCAGTTACTCTCAGGAAAGCTCGAGCACTGATGAGGTCAGTTCTGCATACAACAGCTGCTTTTATAATTCTATATATATATAAATGATATATTATACATAAATTGTTATAAGTGGTGTGGATAAGTCCCCAGAACTTGTTATCTAGTGTTAATTTCAAGCCACTTTCAATGACCATTGCAGCTATCCCCATTTGTCTCCCATTCCTCCACAGACATGGGAAAGACAAGGAGCTGCAAACTTTGCAATGTACCAATCCCATCTGCGCAGCTAGGACGCATTTGCACATCTTGTGCCGAAGACCCACCTAGATAGGCAGAATCTGAAGATGAGGACATGTTGGATATTCACAGTGAGCGCCACAGTGCCCCAGAGGTTCCTCAGGCCATTCCATCTACCTCAACTAGTCAACTGGATAACAATACAATTCTTCTGCAGAACCAACAAGTTCTACAGCTCCAACAACAACTCATGTCAGCTATGTGGGACAAATTACCAGAGATATCTGCAAGACCCCACAGCTCTCGGATCCCTGGTCTGTCCACAAATAGCACCTTGGGCAGACCCACCCCTACCAGGACAGAGCCACCGTCTCACTCTGACAACTCGGAAGACGAGGAGGATAAGGAGGTGGACCCCAATTGCTTACCGCAAAATAACATTTTCCTGAGCAGATACCAGCACTGGTATGCAGCATTATGGCCACAGTGGTTTTTGAGACCTCACCCACACCCACGCCACTGTCTAAGCTATTGCCTTCTTTACAACCAGCAGCCAAGGCATTGGAAAAATGTCCCGTAGGAGAAGCCATTGATGAGATTGTAAACAAAGAATGGGAAGCCACAGACCCAGCCCGTATGTCAGAATGCAGATCATGGGATAAAATGTATCCCTGGAAGTTGAAAAACTAGCAATATGGTGCACCCCCACTGAGCGTAGACCCTCAAATAGCTTCCCTCAATAAAAAAAAGTCCTGCCAATGGAATTCACCTCAGCTGTAAAAGACCCAGTGGACAGAAAGTTGGAGGACATTTTAAAGAAAAATGTTGAGCTTTCAGGGCTGGGGGCTAGGGCAGCAACCACAGCCATTTATGCCAATAGGGCACAGCTTGAATGGTTATAAGAGGATCAGAAAGCAATGCCAGACAAGATGGCAGAGCCACATTTGCTTGATAATGTCATCCTTTCCACAAAATATCTGGCAGACATGGCAGTAGACTCTCTGAAGATCAATGCCAGAGCAGCCACCCACACTTCTCAACAGAGCCAGAAGATGTATATTTGTGTTGGTGCTGATTTTTTTAACTGCTGAAGGGGAGAGGCTTGCTGCTATTATGCTCCTTACCCCCATTGTGGCTTCAATCGGCTGGAGAGAAACACTGAAGAGCACAGAGTGACTTTTTTGGGGGGGTATCCTGTCAGTGACACTCCAGCTTAAGTTCAAAAGGTTATATCAGGTGGTCAAGTATAGATTAATTTTGTGTTTGTCTGTCTCCCCCAAACTTGTCTCACTCGGTGAAACACAGCATATAACAACATCTGTCATTTCACACTAGCTGCCCCCAGACTCACCCACCATTGTGAGCTATACAATAAACTCTGCTGGCTCCCCCCAGCTAAATACCGGGATTCGAGGTTGGAAGCTTCTCAGGGAAAGTGGTTATTTCTGGCATTCCACAGGGACTGGCTCTGTGTCTTCCAAAAATGGACCCCATGCCCTACCACCTTAGGTCTCTGAATGCTGGGTTGCTTAAAGTCCCCCCCACCCATACTCTTATGGGGGACTGTGACTTTGCTGCATATGTGCCCAAACTCTGGAACTCTCTCCCTGATCATGTCCATTCGGCCCCCTCCCATGGGAGTTTTCGCACCTCCCTGTGGACTTTTCAGAAGCTAACATCTGTCTGCGACCGCCCCAAGCCCCCTTAGAGAAATGAATCATGCTGACGGAGTCCATCCAAGTTATTACTGCAACTGCTGTTGCTTCTTTCCATAGCTTTAATTGATTAATATCTACTTAATTGCTCAACTACTCATTTTCCCCAACCTGTGGGCATCTTCTGTGTCCGCTGCACTGCTCTATGGACACAGGTTGCTCTGCCTACTCCCACCTGCACAGGTGGTACATTCCACTCCTCAGTACTCTGAGTCTGCTTGTTTTACCTACCATACACTTAAGTAACATGTTACTAAGCTGCACGGAGAATCATGCTGCACTCCTATCAAGCTGCTCCTATTGTCTATTATGTACTTTCTATACGTTGTATTATTGTTGATTGGTGTATCTTCTTTTCCTCACATGTTTTATTATTTCATATAATATGCTGTTCCACCCTTGTGTTACCTTATATGTATTCCACTTGTTGTACTCTCCCGGGTCGTTCCCGAAAATAGGCATAATACTTGTCTAGTGTACTTACCCGGTAAACAAAAGCTAAATAAATAAATATCTTAATTGCAGAATAATCAGGGTCTCTGATTTTGTCATGCAAGTTCACCACAGATCAATTGTGATGGGTAATTGCTATTTTTCTTTTAAACTTAGATTGTGGACTTTTAGTGACACTGTACTTTCTTTGATATCTTTACTTAGAATTGTTTTTGGGCTGTTGAAAATGTGAAATGTAGTGGTGGTGTATTTCTTTGCTGTCTTTAATTGCTGCAAATTTTTGCCCCTCTCCCCTTCCCCCAACTCTTAATTATATGCCCTGTGAAATCTGATTGACAGGAGCTAAACACAGGGTATAGTAAGGGGTGTGGAGTAGGAAGGGCATAAGGGTGAAGAAGCCCACCCTCAGCACAAGTGTTTTGACTCATTTATTATGTTTGCTTGCACGCATGTGCAAGAAACATAGTGCCATCATCCGAGTTTTCGGAGGCGTGTCACCCCCTCTTCCAATTCAGTCAGTGTGTTGGTAGGCGCTGCCCCAGTCCTCCAATGCATGCTGGAGCTGTCTATGACAGCTCCAAAATGCAGTGGCATACAGTTGAAAGGGGGAGCTATGTTTCAGTAAGCAGCGATAAGATATCGCCTGCTCATGCGCGCTCCCCTACACACACACACACACACACACACACACACACAGGCATACTGCACGTGCCGCCCTCACACACACACTGTACAGATGGGGGTGCCCAATTCCCGGTCGGCTGTGCAGTGCCCCCCCAAAAGTCTTCCACATGCCATGCTGGGTGCCCATCCCAGTGTGGCAACTTATCGTATAGCTGACAGGGGTGCCCAATCCCCTGTCAGCTCCACTGTCCTCCCCCCGAGTACAGAGTGCCACACTGGGAGCCCACCCCAGCAGGGCAACTGATGCTATGGCCGACGGGGGTACCCAATTCCCCGTCGGCTCCACGCCCCCACAACCAGCCATCCTTGTGCCATGCTGGGAGCCCACCCCAGCGTGGCAAATGTCCTGCATCATCATTTTAAAAAAAGAAACAACCTGGAAATAAAAAACTGTCCCTTGGCACTTCTCCCTGCCCCCTCTCACAACCCACACCCACCCACTGTGCACCCTACCTCCCCACACCCCCTCACCCCATACTTACCTCTGGACCTCGGTGCAATGATCTTCAGTGGACCAGGAACACGTCTGCACTCTTCAAAGCCAACCGTGAACTGAGGAAATGCCGGTAAGCTGTATAATGGGATAGATAGAGTTTTTCCAACTTTATTGCATATCTCAGGCATTTTTTGGAATTTTTGCACCAAATTTTCAACATGGGGTTTTTGGGACACCTTCTCATGAATGCTGTCACTGTCATGGCATTACTCAGGCCCAAAGGGTGATTTCACAGCCACTGTGCAAAATCACCTTTCCAGAATGATTAATGAACTGACACTGCCAGTGTTCATAAGGTGAGCTCTCAAGAAGCCTATTTTGAAAATTTGGTGGAAAAATTCCAAAAAACGACTGTTTTACAAGTGTGCATTGTACAGTTCATACGCACGCTCGTAAGTTTGCAAATTTTCAATATTTTCAATCCAGATTTTCAACATTGCCATTTCATTACACTTCCTTATGAGCAGTACAGCAGTCATTTGTCACATCTTGCCCAAACCATGTTTCCGTCCATGTAGCGCACAATGGCGCTGTCAGTGTGCGAAATCAATGTATGGGACACATTAAGAAAATCATAGTTACACTGTTCATGAGCAGAGATATTAAAATGGCTATGTTGAAAATTTGGTGAAAAAAGTCCATAAAATGACTGTGTTACGAGTGATCATTGCGCAGTTTCCACACACCCTCGTAAGTTCATGACTTTGTAATATTTTCAGTCTAGATTTTCACTAGTGGCATTTTTTCACACTTCCTTATGAACAGTACAGCTGTCATTTTTCACAACATGGCTGAAATGTGTTTTCACACTTTCAGGGCAGAGATGCGTGGTCGCTGTGGGAAATCATTGTTCAGAACAGATAAAGAAAATCACAGTGACACTGTTCATGATCACAGGTCCCAAAATGCCTGTGTTGACAATCTGCTGTAAAACATCCCCAAACTAATTACATTATGGGTGTGCATTTCACAGTTTCTGTGCACACTCTTGACTTCACCAGTTTTTTTAAATATTTTTACTGCAGGTTTGCAACATTGCCATTTTTTACACCTCCCCATGAATAGTACAGCTGTCATTTTTTACATCCTGTTTGGAATGTTTTTGCACCTGTGGTGCTAAATGCCATAGTCACTGTGCATAAGCAGCATTTGGCTAACAAACTGATATTGCCACTGTTCATGAGGTGGGGTTACAAAAAAAAACAGGTTGAAAATTTGGAGTGAAAATACCAATGAATGCCTGAGGTATTAGGGTTTCCAACCATAATGCCCAATCCTGTAGAGAATGACAGGCATCAGGGATGTGACTTGGGATTCTTGCCTGTAATGCTCATACCATTCCACACCCTGCAGCCAGTGAAGCATCGAGGTGGTAGCCACCTCAAGTAGCCACTTCTGTCACTTTCTCAGAAGTACTACCTGCGAGAGGCAAGGGAGAGCACAGGGGTGCATGCACCAGGAACTTTAACTCATGGTTGAAAAACCATGGTTGGACTCTTCAGCCCCAAAGTTCACCCCATTCTCCTATACTGCACCCACCTCACCATACTTCCTGATGGAATGGGGTGCACATAAGGGCCAAAGATCCCAAGGCATACTGTGACACTTGTCAGTGTCTGCAGGGTGGGGTGTGGTGAAATGGCATGGCCGTTATGCCTGATGACCCAAAGGCACACCCCAATGCCTGTCACTCTCTGCAGGGTGGTGGTGGGGTTGGCTTCAGTTCAATACTTCACTGCTATTCCTATTATGCAGCTCTGTAACTTCTACACTACCACTGCCAATGCCAGCAAGCAAACATTCGGCATTGACAAATGCTTGTTTATTTCTTGGTTTATTTTCTTTTTTAGAAATAAAAGTATCTGAGGATCAGTGGCAGGATTTTTAAGACAGTAAATTAATAAAAAGGGAACTAGGAGAGCTTCAGTAGCAGAAAAGTAGTGGAATAGCAGTATAATTGCAGTATAATGTGGGGAGTGGTGCAATGCAGTGGCTGTGGGGAAGCCATATTCAGGCAGACCTTCTGGACACTGAGGTGCTGCCCTATCTGCATGCATCTCTCTGGACTGCGGGATGAGGTAGCAAAACTCAGAGCAGAAGTAAACTGGGTCAGGTGTACCATCACCCCATCCAGAGACCACCCAGTCCAATGCAACTGCCTCAAAGGCTGCCGAGAATGAGAAGTACTTGGATGACAGTGGGCGATGGGAGGGTTAGAGCAGTCAGGCAGAGGCACATCCCAGATCCTATACCACTCAAGAACTTATATGCCACACTGGCAAATGGAGACAACCAAATAGAGGTACCCAGAGAAGTCAAAGGAAAAGATGTGGAGGTTAGCCAAGGAGGTGACCTCAGCGGGGAAAGCAGTGGACCCCAGAGAAGGAGGAGGAAGTGAATCCTGGTGGGGGGCTTCATCATAAGAGGGATCCAGCTAGGAACACAGGAGGGGGAGCACAGGGAGGTGAGGTGCCTACCAGGTGCCACGGCATGGAGGGGTGGAAGGAAGATCCTGGGGATCACTGGGAAGGCAAGATGAGAGGGTGAGCTGGATGTCATATCCACCTAGGTACTAATGACCTGGCAAATGGGGAGCCAAAGGAGGTTCAGGAAGAGTTTAGGAAATTGGGGAAGGGTCTCAAGCAAGTAGCCACTTCTGTCACTTTCTCAGAAGTACTACCTGCGAGAGGCAAGGGAGAGCACTAGCATGCACCAGGAACTTTAACTCATGGTTGAAAACTGGTGCTGTGAGGAAGGGTTTAGATTCATTGGTGACTGGGGACCCACCTGGAAGGATGGAGGTTTGTTCAGGCCTGACGGCCTGCATCCATCCTGGAGGGGAATCCAAGCACTCAATGATAAGTTTAAATGCTAAATTGACAAGCATTTAAACTAGCAAAGGGGAGTGGCAGGCCAGCAAGGGAGGTACCTACTTGCTCACCCCCTACAGCTAGAGTGGAACCAGTGAACCAGAGGAGTGGCCATCACTAAAGAACAGTGTGCAAAAAATGGAGATTAGCACCCAAGAGGTGGATAGGCAGAAAAGGAGTAAAATTCAGCAGAGGGGCAGACAACAAGGAGAACCAGGGATAAAGGATAACCAAGGAAGGGGCTGGAGTTGAACAGCAAAACAGTCTAGGGAGGTCAAATCATGGAAAGCCATGTGTGCAAATGCCAGGCGCCTTAGCAACAAGATGGAAGATCTGGAGGCTGTCATGGTGCAGTTGGACCTGGACATTGTGGCCATCACTGAAACCTGGTGTAATGATAACCACGACTGGGAGATGACCATACCTGGCTACAACATATTCAGAAGAGACAGGGCAGGCAGGAAGGGAGGAGGAGTGGTACTGTATGTGAAAAATGACATAAGGGCCACAGAGATTCAGGAGGAACAAAATGGGGGAGAGATACTATGGTTTAAGCTGGAAAGGAAAATGGGGCCAGCCATCTGCATAGGTGTGGTCTATAGACCACCAGCCCAGGAGGAAGAAACAGATAGGGAGCTGATGCTAGCCATCCAAAGGATGGCAGACAAGGGTGAGATAGTACTGGTTGGAGACTTCAATATTCCAGATGTGGACTGGAGCATCCCAGCAGCAGCATCAACTAGGAGCAGATTTATCCTGGACTCCCTTCAGGGTGCCTTCCTCAAGCAGCTGGTCATGGAACCAACTCATCAGAAAGCAATACTGGACCTTGTGCTCGCAAACAGGGACAGTGTGATGGGGGTAACAGTGGGGGAGCACCTGTGGAACAGTGACCACCAGTCATTGTGGTTTGAAATCACATAAAGAGCAGAACCAAACCACACAAAAACATGTATCCTGGATTTTAGGGAGGCAGTCTTTGGGAAAATGGGGAGATACTTGAAAGAGGCATTAAGGGGAATGGGACAGGAATCAGGGGTTGAGGAACAGTGGGCAGTATTTAAAATGGGATTACAAGAGCAACAGAATTATGCATTAAGCAGGTTAGCAAAAGGAAAGGAAGAGGAGACCATTATGGTTTCCTAAGAGCTGGCAAAGAAAGTGAAAGCCAAAAGATTGCATTCAGGCAATACAAAAAGACACAGGCAGAAGGGGATAGGGAGAAGTACCAGGAGAAGCAAAGGGGGGCAGGAGGTCAGTAAGGAAGCCAGCTCAGACAGAAGAACACATTGCAAAATCAGTGGGGAGGGGACAAAACCTTTACAGGTACATAAGTGAAAAGAAAGGCAAAGGAGGGATAGTGAGACTGAAGGGGAGGTGGGGGCCGCATGGAGGATGACAACAGTAAAGCTGACATATTGAACAGGTATTTCTGCTCAGTTTTACTGAGGAAGAGGAGGTAATGGGTCTGAAGGGAGTACAAGGGTGAGAATGGTGCGAATGGGCACAAGCCCCTTTACATGAGAAAGGGTCCCAAGGAACTGGAAGTAATAAGAGTTGATAAAGCAATGAGGCCAGATGGGTGCACCCCAGGGTCCTTAAAGAACTAAGAGAGGTGGTGGCTGAACCTCTGGCTATCCTGTTTAGTCAATCACTGGAAACAGTGGAGGTACCCAAAGACTGGAGGATAGCAGATGTAGTCCCCTTATACAAAAGTGGGAACAAAGAGGAAGCGGGGAACTATAGACCAGTCAGCATCACCTTGGTAGTGGGGAAGATCATGGAAGCACTACTGAAGGAGAGATTGGTGGAACATCTGGTTGTCAATGTACTACAGGACCCAAGGCAGCATGGTTTCACCAGGGGGAGGTCATGTCAGACCAACCTCGTTGAATCTTTTGACTGGGTGACTAGGGAGGTGGATCAGGGGTGGGCAGTGGACATGGCCTATCTGGACTTCAGCAAGGCCTTTGACACTGTGCCACATAGGAGACTATTACACAAACTGGGGAATATGGGTGTGGGCAGGACAGTAGTGTGGTGGGTAGGTAACTGGCTGGGCAGCAGGACACAGAGAGTGGTGGTAAATGGCTGTCACTCCACAGAGGGAAGAGTGACCAGTGGGGTACCACAGGGATCAGTGCTGGGACCGGTCCCATTTAACATCTTCATCAGTGACATTGTGCAGGACCTAGAAGGCAGAATTTCACTGTTCGCTGATGACACAAAGCTCTGTAACAGAGTAGACACTCCAGAGGGTGTAGACAGAATGAGAAGGGACCTGCAGAAACTTGAAGAATGGTCAGGGGTTTGGCAGTTGAAATTCAATGCAAAGAAGTGCAAGATAATGCATATGGGGCAGAAAAACCTTGGCACAATATATCAGTTGGGAGGTGAGGACATAGCATGCACCAAGCAGGAAATGGATCTTGGGGTTATCATCCCTGATGATCTCAAGGTAGGGAAACAGTGTAACAAGGCAGCAGGTAAAGCAAATAGGATGCTGGGATGCATAAGCAGGTGCATCACCAGCAGGAAAAGGGAGGTCATAATTCCACTGTACAAGACACTAGTGAGTCCTCATATGGAGTATTGTGTACAGTTCTGGAGACCTTACCTACGTAAGGACATAGACAGGGTAGAGAAGGTTCAGAGGAGGGCAACAAAGATGGTGCATGGATTGCATCACAAGTCCTATGAGGACAGGTTGAAGGAACTGTACATGTACTCCCTGGAGAAGAGGAGGGAGAGAGGGGATATGATAGAGACATACAAGTATCTTACAGGGAGGAACAGGGTGTTTGAATACACTGTTTTTAAGTGAAAAAGATGTTCCAGAACAAGAGGGCAGGGGATGAAGTTGGAGGAAGGATGATTCAAAGGAAACGTGAGGAAGAATTTCTTCACAGAACAGGTGGTGAACAAGTGGAACACCCTGCCAGAGGAAGTAATGGGGGCTGAAACAATCACAGGATTTAAGAATGCATGGGATAGACATAAAGGAATTCTAGAGGTCGGGGTAAAGGGCAACTGACTTCTAGGAAAACATAAACTGAACTTACAAGTTCAAATGGGCAGAATGGGTGGGCCATAGGCCCTTATCTGCCTACACTGTCTATGTATCTATGTATTAAGACAAGTTTTAACACTTGGTAATTCATGCATGACAGAATGTAATCAAGTACAATTTGTCAGAACTGTAAGCTAATGTAATGACTAACATTTGCACTTGTTTGAAGTCTGCCTCAGAGTGAGACATGCTGTTAAAAGTGCTGTGTCAGTGTTTGGGAGGGGGAGCAGCTTGTGTTTAATTTTCCCAGTTCATAAAGAAGGTCACAGTCCACTGTGTAAAGACCGTCCAAGAAGGTCCAGATCAATGTCTGTACCTTGGGGCACACCTTGCAATGATTTTTCTATTTAGCAGTATAAGTCACCAAGAATCATTTTAAGCAGGCATGCCCCCGGGATACAAACATTAATCTGTCCTTCTGTGGATCTGTGTACCAGCTAATCCAGTTTAGTTACTAGTTTCCCCTGCTGTGTTTCTGCAAATGATTATTGTTTGGCAACCATTTTGTAATTTCTGGGTAATAAATCTGTGCCATGCCAATCCGGTTCCAATTCCCTCTGACCCACTTGCTAAAGGCCAAGAGGGAGCAGGGCAACATTATAGAAATGTTCAAGTTTCTCAGAGATGAACAGGGTGTGACTGCCAGCAGCTCTTCAGGTGTTGCAAGGAGACCACCTCAAGAGGACATGATGGTACAAAGCCATTGGGGGTGGGGGTCAGAAAGGATGTGAACACTTTTCTTCATGAAAAGAGTGGGGGACAGGTGGAAATTAATACCATGGAGGGCTTCAATAGAGGGTGGGAGTCCCATTGTGGGACTCCCTTGTAATAAAACATTTATTTTTTAAACCATAGTTTGTGTGTGTGCGTTTTTTTTTTTTGGGTGCTGAGCTAGTGAAAATCATGGCGGGCCAATGGATTTTTTCAGCCACTAGCCCTGTGGGCTGGTGGCTGAAAAAGTTAGCTTCAACCCCTGGCGTACCTGATTGTGGTATAGTTTGTGTGAAACACCACTCATATCAATACAAACGTTAGCTGTGGTCATATATATAGCAAGCCTATATCCTCATCCCCCAAAACACCCAAACCAAAAGACTTCACTTTGCCTGTTTGTTGTGTCGGAGGGGTGGGAGGTTGTTTGAATTGCTGTGCTGCTTTATTTGTGTTAATATCATTTTTCTTGTAAACTGTCTTTATTGGTGGGGTAGGCTGGGGTGACGTGACACTGTGTTTACAGTTGGGGCTATGTTTGGCTTCTGGCCACTGCATCGTCACTTCTGTATGTTTAATAAATAAGATGGTGTGCTGTGCTGCCTTGTTTAGGGTAAGTGTATATGGGGGTGGCTTCTGCTGTGCTGCACTGGTTGGTTCTGCATCCTAAAACAGTGCTTCTCTGTGGATATCGATTGTTGTGCCCTTTAGTAATGTCTCGCATAAGAATAAACATTCAGTTTCTGCATCTTGCGATCATCCAATGCCCTTGACTACATAAAATTCTGGATCCCACTTGTGTCTGTGGCATGATCTTTTCCTTCATCTGGACTGCGTAGTAATAAGTTGTGGAACTCCTTTTGTGCGCACTTCTGCCACATGGATTTCTTAAAGAGATTGAGTATTATGTTGTTGCTGTTCCTCATAATGTGTCTCAGGTTGTTTCTTGTTCCCTCAAGTGTCTCAGAGCTGTGTCGTGTCTTTTTAATGATCTTATTGCTGCCAATCACATTTCTAGAATTTTTTTTGACTTTTCTTTTTGTTTTTTTGTGGCCTCTATTCAGAAAGTATCTCATTTGGTGTACACTGCAAAGAAACATGGCACATCCAGCTAAAAAAGGAAAACTGCTGATGAGAACCGAACATTTCAAAATGACTGGTTTGATTATGGCTTCATCAGTAGGAAGGGACTGCCATTCTGCGTGATTTGTTGAGAGTCTGTTGCCGGAAACAAGAAATCGAATGTACAGCGTCACTTCATGACAAAACATGCAGCATTTACCACTAAATACCCTGAAAGTCAAGCACGAAGGAAGGTCTTTGAGGAGCTGGAAAAGAAACTGGGGAAGCAGCAAACTGTGCTGACATCATGGTCGTCATCTGAAAATCATCTCACAACAGCCAGCTTCATTGGAGCTCTGCAGGTGGTTCGCGCAGGGAAGCCTTTCACGGATGGAGAATTTTTGAAAGACACATTTCTTGAGATGGCTCCATATTTGTTTGCAGAATTCCGGGAGAAAGACAAAATTGTTTGCCAGATTCAAGATTTGCCAATGTCTGCCAAGACCATGAAGGATTGTGCGTACAAAATGATGAAGGCTGTGGATTCTCAGGTAGTGAAAGATATCAGATCATCTTCGTATTTTTCTTTAGCACTTGATGAATCCACAGACATCAAGGAAACAGCACAACTGGCAATAATGGTTCGTTTTGTTTGTGGGTCCAGAGTAAAAGAAGAACTAGTGAGCATTTTCCCCCTGATGCAGCAAACTAGAGGAGAGGCCATCTTCAGTGCTCTCTGTGAGTATTTCCAGAAGGAGAACCTGTCCCTTGACAAAATAGTGAGTATTTGTACTGATGGAGACCCCAGCCTGACTGGATGTCACAAAGACTTGTAAAGCTGCTCGAGGAGAAACTGCAATGGTCAATTATTATTTTTCATTGCATTCTCCACCAGGAGTCACTGCGTCCCAAGTTCCTTGGAAAGGAGATGGCAGGTGTTATGGCACTGGTCATAAAAATTATAAACACTATTCTTGCCAGGGATCTGAACCATCGGCAGTTCAGACACCTTCTGGAAGAGCTGGATTCACAATATTCTGACCTACTGATATACAACAATGTTCGTTGGCTTTCCCGGGGTAAGGTCCTGAAATGGTTCGCAGACTGCTTGACTGAAATTAAGCAGTTTTTACATGAGAAAGGCATTGTGCAAGAAGAAATGTCAAGCAGCTTTTGGCTCCAGAAGTTTTACTTCTTGGTTGATCTGTCTGGACATTTGAACAGACTGAATATTGGTCTGCAAGGAAGGGAAATACTGTGTTCTCCCTGTGCAAACAGGTCCTGACATTCTCATCAAAACTGAAAGTGTTCCAGAGTGACTTAAAAAGAGGAGCACTGCATCATTTTTAATACATTCGTAAATTTAAAATGGATAACGAGACAAGAGAACACAGCTTTACCATGAACACTGCAGTGCTTGATGACGCCATCAATGGGCTGATCAAGAACTTTGGTAACAGATTTAATGATTTCAGAAAATATGTACCAACCTTCCGGTTTATGACCCAGCCATATCAGTCAAATCTTGATGAAACGCAGCTGGACCATTTTAACATCCCCATTGCTGACTTGGAGCCGTAAGTGGTTGAATTCGAAGAGTCGCACATTTGGATGGATAAATTTAGAGAGCTAAATGCAGAGCTAGAAAGAACATCTGGAAAGACAAAGGGCAGAGCTAGCAGCAGCACACAAGTGGGTTGAGATGGAAAGGCTGCCAAACACAGATGGGCTCATCTTCCAAGTTTGGATGGCGCTCCCTGATAATTTCAAGACAATGAAGCAGCTTGCTTTCAGCATGCTGTCAGGTTTTGGCTCCACCTATCTGTGTGAACAAGTGTTCTCTCACATGAACTGTATTAAAAACAAATTCCACTCTCAGCTCACTGATGGATCATTAGATGTTTGCATTTGAGTAAAACTAACCAGCTATGAGCCAAATGTAGAAAAGCTCAGCAAAAGGATGCAAGGCCAGAAATCACACTAATATAAAGTGCTGAATTAAACAGTGATGCCTGTATTTTGTGGAGAATGTGTTTTTTTTGGGAGGGGGACCTACCTTTCATTAGGCACAGAAAAGTGGTGGCAGAGCAGTACTGGTTGTATCTTGAGAGGATGCTTTTGTAATAGCAAGCAGTTTGTGCAATGGAACAGAAAAGAGGTGACTTGACAAGTACTGCAGCAAAGGATTTTTCTTGTAGCCAGCAGTTTATGCACTGGTACAGAGAACTGGTGACTGAGCAATACTGGTTGTACTTTGGTAAGAGGTGGATTCTGGATATTCAAACTTCCTCTTGCCAAAATACAGCCAGCACTATACAGCTGTGTATGCAGTGTCACAGAAACCTGGTACCTGAACAGTACTGGTCTGATCATGGGAAGAGGGATTTGGAATAACCAGCAGCTTATGCATGGGCACAGAGGTGGATTCTGGATATTCAAACTCCCTCTTGTCAAAACACAGCAAGCACCGTGCAGCAGTTAATGTACAGGCACAGAAACATGGTGCCTGAACAGTATTGTCTGTGTTCTGGAAACAGGTATTTTGAATAACCTGCAGTTTAGACTCTGGCACAGATAGTGGTGGTGCATGAACCTTATTGTATTTTGGTAAGTGGGATTTGAAACAATAGGTTGCTACATTTGCACAAAAAGTATTTATTCAACAGAAACAGCTAATTCATTTGCACAGCAACTTTATTTATTCAATAAACACAGCACATTTGTTTGCACAGAATCTATTTATTGCTCAAGAAACAGTGCATTCATTTGCATAGAAAATGTATTCAATAAAAACTAAATTCCTCTTAATATAGCAGTCTGTGTTGTTCTTTTAATAAAGTAACATACATTTTGCCCTAAAATGACAGGTTTTGAGAATGTCTGGCATGTACATGTGCATGTTAGTCTTGACCACAGTTTTGAATGGCTCTTTTATCTCAAGTATCTTAAGGGAATCAACAAAGTCCAAGAGGGTAGCATCTTTCAAAAAAAGAGGTGTGCAAGAACAAGGGGGCACAATTTGAAGATAGAAGGGGGGGCTCAGAGGTAATTTAAAGAAGTATTTTTTCACAGAGAGGGTTGTGGATGCATGGAACGGCCTTCCGGAGGAGGTTGTGGAGTCAAAAACAGTGGTGGAATTCAAGCATGCATGGGACAGTCATAAGGCAATTCTAGGGGGTGGGGTAGGGAGAAGTAGGCTGCTGGTCAACTAGGATCTGCAGCTTTTCCATTAGGTAGGGAAATGGGCAGACTGGGTGGGCCAAGCAGTCCTTATCTGCCATCAAAATATATGTTTCTATGTTTTGCAGGTGGCCATTTTTTGGTCATTGGCCATGTGGCTCCCAGGCCCAAAAAGGTTGCAGACCCCTGCACTAGAAGATGAATCAGGCCATGTCCACTTCATAAAAGGTGGGCCACAACTTTGAGATTACCTCAATGACCTCTTCCATCCCCACCAGCTGAAACTCCCCCAAGCAATAGGAGTGCCCCTGCCCACACAAGACCCAGCACTATTGGAATGATCTTGTCCTACTGGGGAAATCTTGGACCAGATAGAGGACACCCTGTCAGAGAAAAAATGAGCAAACTCCTCACTATAGTAAGCAGGGGGTGAAACACCGAGTGGAGTTAAGTCCCTGGGATGCCAGGTGATGGGCTGGGGTGGTCATTGAGATGGAGAGTTTGCAATCCTAATGGAGGAGGAATACCGTAGGATTAACAGCACCCAAAAAAACAAGAGGTAACAGTACCTTCTGTTTCTTATTGTCGTACCCCCTCTTACTGCACTCAAGCATCCTGTTAGCCTTGCTGAAGGCTTGGTTACATTTTTTTTTGTTTTTTTAAGGAACCACTAATCATGACTCCTAGGTCCCTTTTCTGTCATTTTCTGTTTAGCTGAACCCCTCATATTCAGTACTCTGTTCTGTGGTTTCATTTCCTAAGTGCATCACTTTGAACTACTTGACAGTTAATTTCTGTTGCCATACTTTGGGCCACTTTTCCAGACTTTGCAGATTTCACTGCAATTCCCTTACCCCCTCCATATTGTTAACTCTACTACAGAGTTCAGTGTCATCTGCAAATACATACAAACTGCCTTGGATTCCCTCTTCAGCGATACTGAAGGATTACGGCCAGTTGCGTAAGTAAACAAGAAAGTATTAAGGTAAGAGGCTTGCATCTAAAGCCACGCCACTCTGTCACACCTCTTCCTGAGTCACAGAATAGTTTATAGAATACTCATATAATATAGTATAGTTTATAGAACAGTCATATAATAGTTATAGTAATGTACAGTACAGTGTGTGCAAAGTACCACATTGGACCCAAGGGATATGGGGCGGAGTGCCCCCACAGAAGATGTAAACAGTTCACTAAACTAACTAAATGAAAATAATGAAGATATTCAAATTTAACTCATAGGACCAGGGGGATGTGGGGGGCGGATCACCCCCACAGAAGAAAGAACTAACAAATATTGTTGTGGTTATTGTAAAAAAAAAAAAACTCTAAATATTGATTGCTTCTTTCTTCTGTGGGGGCGCTCCACCCCCCCACACCCCCGGTCCTCAGTGGTTATTCTGTAGTCAGTAATATTGTATCCGAGATAAAAATAATTTAATTGCATTCAGCGCATGCAGTTTCACTTGCGCTCCTGCTGTTTTTACTCGCTTGTGCAGCTTCAAGATACATATTACCGTGTAGTCTCTGAAAGCTGCGCAGCTACACGATGTGGCTGTAATCCTTCAGTATTGCCCCCTCTTCTATATCTCTAATGAACATAATGAAGAGGACTTGGCCAGAAAAGATCCCTGAGAGATCCCTGTGGTACTCCACTAGTTAACTCTTTTACTACTAATCTGATCCAATTTATTTATTGAAATGTTTCACCAGGAAGGCACACTGAACAACAAGTTGCTTGTCTCCTGGTGTGACCTGGGGGGAAGGGAACATAGGAATAGATACAGAGATTATACAATTCAAGAAATCAGAGACTTTCATCACACAATAACAGGGACTTAAACACAGATTACAAAGCAGTGCATTTGACTACAGGAAGATACTGGCAAGAATACTGTACAGCGAAAGATAACCATTGTGAACAGAGTGATTACAACAGCAATTAGATACAATGACGTGCAAATATCAATCAGGATGCAAGCCCTTGTGGTTCCAGCTGAGAGGACATTGCTGAGTGTAGACTAGTAGTGTATTTAAGTAAAGCAGGTGAGAGTAGCACAGAGGCAACAAGTTAATTAAGATATCACCGAAGTGCAAGCAGTCTAAGTACAGTAACTGCTTAGTGGAGTAACACAAAGCTGAGAGATCAGCCCAGGTCTGCACCCATCATAAAGGAGAAGGAGTTTTTAGGGTGGGAAGATAAGCGGGGTGTGATTAGGGCTGGTTGGGGGGAGTGGAGGAGGAGATGGGTCTACCAGAGTTTCCCCCACCAAGATGTTGAAAAACCCTGCTTGCACAAGGCAGAGGTAGAACACATCAGGGGGAAGCAGGTAGTGAGGGTGGTGGTAAGGACTGGAGGAGGAATAGAATAAGATAGGGGAGAAAGTAGTTGTAGGGGAGGGGCTCAAAAAGGTATACATGTTGAGAAACAGTGAGTCAGTGGGCCAGTGGAGAGGGGGAAGGATTAAATGCATGAACAATTTACTGAGAGAAAGTTGTGTAAGGCTGAGGATAAGGAGAAGAGGGAGGAGGAGTATCAGATTGGAAGGGAACGTGCATTTCAGAGGTGTGGGAAATGATACAAGAAAGCATTTTGGCCAGCAGAGGTAGACCAGAGGGGGATTGCCAAAAAGCGAGAGTCAATAGATCCAAGGGCGTGGAGGGGGGACTGTCAGGAGGGAGGAAAGGTAGGAGGGTAGAGAACTGAACCAGAATTTAGAGACAAATTTAGCACAGTGGTGCATGCATCTATTTTTAAGTGAAGGGAGAGCCAGGGAGTGATAGAGAGAGCAGTGATGCTTGAGAGTAGGGGAAGAGTTCAGTGTGAAGTGACAGAAGGAACTGGAGAGGGTATCCAATCTGGCCAGAGGTGACTTAGGCACAGCACTGTAGACTACATCACAGTAGCCAAATATTGGGAGGATCATCTTCTGGACAAGTTTACGCCTAGCCGGGAAAGGAAGGCAGTTCCAGTTTCTGTATAAGGCACTGAGCTTGGAGCGCAGTTTTTTCAGGATGGTGTCAATGTGTCCAGAGAACTTTAGATGTTGTTCAAGCCAAACACTCAGATATCTAAATGAGGAAGTGTCCTCAAGAATTGTCCCGAGTGTGTGGAAGGAGGGGGTGGAAAGGAGCTTAGAGAGCCTCTGCCTGGTGCCAAAGGTCATGGAGACTGTCTTCTTAGCATTTAGGAAGAGTCGATGAGGATTGAACCAGAGCTGAACCTTGTTGAAATCATGCTGGAATCTGTCAGCGACATTGGAAGGTGAGTGGCCTAAAGTGAAGAGGACCATATCATCTGTATGCAAGTGTATGGAGGTTGAAATACAGACAGATGGGAGGTCATTTAGCAAAATGGAGGAGAGTATAGGACCTGAAACGGAGCCTTGGGGTACACCAGTGTTAAAGGGAAGTAGGGCAGGGGTGTGAAATCAGCTATTTGGACTGACTGGGTCCGACCTATGAGATAGGATTTGAACCAGTTCATTGCCTGTACAGATAAGCCTACTGAGGAGAGGGTGCTTAGTAGAAGTGACTGGGAGAAGGTGTCGAAAGCTTTAGCTAAATTAATGAAAATGGCAGAGGTGATATGACCACTGTCCATCCCTGATAGGATGTAGTCACTAAGCCTTATCAGGGAGGTAGTTGTGGAGTGATTTCTATGAAAGCCAGATTGGAAGGGAGTAAAGAAGTTAACATTAGAGAGGTAGGAAGAGAGTTGGTTGGGGACCAGATGTTCTTCAGTTTTGCAAGGGTAGGAACGAACGAGATAGGATGGTAGTTGCCAGGAGTAGGTGGGTCACCACCCTTGGGTAGAGGAAGAACAGCAGCATGTTTCCAGTGGCAGAAAGAGCAGCCAAATTGAAAGAGGTTGAGGAGCTTGGGGGGTAGCAATGGCTTAGGCTGAGAGGTACAACAATTTAGGGTCTAGTCCATCAGGTGATTTGCCTTTGGAGGGGTTCAGAGCTAGTAGGGCTTCTAAGGTATCAGTTGGAGTAAGTTTCGAGAAGGAGAAGCACCATCTCAGGGCCACTTGTGGCATAGCAGATTTTGTAGCAAGATTGGAAAGCAGGATGGCAGAGTCATAGGAGTTGAAGTAGTTATTGAATTCATGTGCAACACTGGGGTGGTCTGTAACTAGGGAATTATTTATTAAGAGACTGGAGGAAGGGGGGTGGAGGGAGGGCAGAAAAGAGAGTGGATTACCTTTCAAAATTTAGAGGGTGTTAATATTAGATTGAAAGGTAGAGCTAAAGTATTAGGCTTTGGCCAATCAACTGGCCTTGGTGCATTTGTTTTGTAAAAAATGATAGGCATCATATTCTTTTTGTAGTATAGAGGCTTTGTGTTTCTTCCAGGCCAGACCCCAAGCTCTTAGACAAGCAATGAGCTCAGAAGAGGTCCAGGGGAGGTGATTTCCTCTGACACAGACAAGGTGGAGTGGGCCGTAGCAGTTCCAGATGTTAAGGAACTTGTTTTTGAACAAGTTGGCGGCTGCATCAGTATCTGTTGCCAAAGCAATAGGGGCCCAGTTTAATTGGGCAAGGTCCAGGAGAAGTGGGGTGAGGTTTAGTGAGTTGTATGATTGAGTGAGTAGGGTCTTTGGCGGTGACTTAATTTGGTGGATTTTGTGCACCAGGAAAGTCATACAGTGATTGCTTAATGTGCTGGGTAGTAATCCTGCCTTAATGACTCTGTGAGGGTGAGAAGTGAGAGCCCAGTCGATCAGTGAACGATTGTTTTGTCATTCATCCCAGTTGGTTCAGAAATGATTTGAAAAAGATTATGGGCAGCAGTATTATTCTGTAATTTGTTAAAGGAGGGGGCTAACCAGTTTGAGACAATATCACCCATGAGATAAATCTCACCTGTAGAGGTTATGGAGACAATAGAATCAATAAGTTCAGTGACGACTGATGATTGTAGCCCAGGATGACAGTATGCTTCTGCTATGAAAATTGAGAGAGAGAACGGGAGTGATAGCTGAAGTATGAACAATTCATAGGCTTTGGTTATAGTGGTAGCAAGTTTGATAGTGTAATTCACCACATCTCTCTGCTGTCTTCACTCCAACCTACTCCCTATTCACCTTGCTGTTCTGCTGCCTACCTTACCCATCTTACTATTTCTGTAGCTGTTGCCAGATCCCCCATCTTCATCAGCAGTTTTTTGTGTGGAACGGTGTTAAAAGCCTTGCTGAAGTAGAAGCAGAGTACATCTACTGCTTGCTCCTTGTCAACTTCCTTGGTTGCCCAGTTAAAGAATATCATCAGGTTGGTCTGACAGGAGATCCTTGACACTAACCTGAGCTGCTGACTATCCTGAAGCCTACTTTTATTTTGATTGCACGCAGCACAAGAAACATATTGGGACAGCTTTCTTAGAAGCAGATTGTGGAGGCGTGGCACTGTTGTGGCCAATGCCCCCACAGCCTGCAAAGGCTTGTCCTGCTTCCCCCAATGCTGTGGCATGCTGCTGCTGACACTAGTTTGGAACCTTGCCACCAACTTGTGACAATTTAGCCACTGCAATCAGGGGCTGCCTCATCATTGCAGCGTAAGCCATCCATTGCACTGAGGGAGTGACCCGTCATTGCAGGGAGGGACCTTCTCATACTGATATTGTTTAGAACACGGTGCAGTTTGCCACCGTGTTCACAAACAATATTAACCCCCTCACCATGTTTACCTGCCGATGGGGGCTCCAATCCCCATCAGCTTCAGTGCCCCCGTGTTTCTGTTGCTGATGGGGAAGCCCACTCCCTATTGGCATTAGGTAACCCCGCCTCCCTGCTTATATTGTCTCGCCGATGGTGCCCAATCCCGTCAGCATAATGATACCCCACTTTGTTGTGTGCCAATGGGGGTGCCCAATCAACTGACGGCTACTGCTTCCCCTCCAAAAAAGAAAGCCTCCAGTGACATGCTGGGAGCCCACCCCAGCGTGCCACATTCCCCTGTAAAATAAAGTGTCCCGCAATGTCTTTTGTTTTTTTTCCCTGAAGAAAAGGAAACTGTCCCTCAGCGCTCTCCTTGCCCCCCACCCAAAAACCGTGCCCACTCACTGCACACCCTGCCTCCCCACACCCTTCCTCACCCCATACTGACCTCTAGAGTCTGGCATGAACATCTTTGGTGGACTGGGAACACATCTGCACTCTTCAAAGCCAACTGCGAACTGAGGAAATGCCGGTAAGCTGTATAACGTAGAAACAGGGTTTTTTCAACTTTAATGCATATCTCAGTCATTTTTTTGGAATTTTGGCACCAAATTTTCAACATGGGGTTTTTGGGACCCCTCCTCATGAATTCTGGAATTGTTATCATGTTAATCAGCCCCAAAAGGTGATTTTGCAGTCACTGCGTGGAATCACCTTTCGGTGCCGATTAATGAAATGACAGTGCCAGTGTTCATGAGGTGGGCTCTCAAAAAGCCTATGTTGCAGATTTAGTGGAAAAAATCCAAAAAAATTACTGTTTTACGAGCGTGCATTGTGCAGTTGCTATGTACGCTTGTAAATTCACTAATTTGCAATGTTTTCATGCCAGATTTTCTACACTGACATTTTTCACACCTCCTTGTGAACAGTACAGTTGTCACTGTTTACATCCTGGCCGAAATGTGTTTTCGCACTTCCAGCGCAGAATAGCGCAGTTCCTGTGGGAAATCCATGTTCGGGACAGATTAAGAAAATGACAGTGACACTGTTCATGAGTAGATGTCCTAAAATACCTATGTTGAAAATTTGGTAACGATACTCCATAAAACGACTGTGTTATGAGAGTGTGTTGTGCAGTTTGCATGCATGCTCATAACTTCGCAAATTTGTAATATTTTCACTCCAGATTTTTAACATTACCATTTTCCCACACCTACTTATGAACAGTGCAGCTGTCATTTTTCCCATCCTGACTGAAATGTGTTTTCACAGTTCCAGTGCAGAATAATACTGTCGCTGTGGGAAATCAGTGTTTGGGACACATTAAGACAATGACAGTGGAGTGTTCATGAGCAGAGGTCCTAAAATCCCTATGTTGAAAATTTGGTGATGAAACTCCATAACATGACTGTGTTACAAGCGTGTGTTGAACTGTTTCCACGCACCCCTGTAACTTCGCAAATTTATAATATTTTTGAGCCACATTCTCAACAGTGACATTTTTTCACACCTCCTTATGAACAGTACAGCTGTCATTTTCCACACCCTGGCTAAAATATGTTTTTGCACTCCTGCTGGAGAATTGCATGGTCTCTGTGGGAAACCAGTGCTTGGGACAGATCAAGATCGAGTGAGTGGGGGAGGAGTGACCGACCTCAACTGAGCTCTGTCGGGACTGCTGCAGATTTGTTTGTGGGCAGAAAAAGGTCCCAATGCAAGAGGCCAGTAAAAAAGGGCAGCCTGCAGCACTGGGAGAAACAGAATGAGAGAGCGAGTGAGGGAGGGAGAGTGAACAAACTCACCGGAGCGCTGTCAGGGCTGCTACAGATTTCTTTGTGGGCAGAAAAAGGCATCAGTTTGCTCACTCTCCCTTCCTCACTCACTCTCTCATTCTGTTTCTCCCAGTGCTGCAGGCTGCCCTTTTTTACTGGCCTCTTTCATTGGGGCCTTTTTCTGCCCACAAACAAATCTGCAGCAGTCCCGACAGAGCTCAGTTGAGGTCGGTCACTCCTCCCCCTTCCTCACTCGCTCATTTTGTCTCTCCTGCCGCTGCAGGCAGCAGGCTGCCCTTTTGTACTGGGCTCCTGTCTGCATTGCTACCTTTTTCTGCCCACAAAGAAATCTGCAGCAGTAACAATAGAGCTCCGTTAAGGTTGCTCACTACTGCTCTGTCACTGGCTCATTCTGTTTCTCTTGGCGCTGCAGGCTACACTTTTGTTCAGGGCTCTTAGCTGCATTGTCTCCTTTGTCTGTTCACAAAGAAATCCATAGCTGTCCCAACAGAGCTCCATTGAGGTCACTCAGTCTCTCTCTCTCTCTCTCTCTCTCTCGTGCACTCATTCTGTTTGTCCTGGCACTGCAAACTGCCCTTTTGTATGGGGCTCCTACTTGCATTGGCACCTTTTTCTGCCCACAAAGACATCCACAACAGTCCTGATAGAGCTCCATTGAGCTCACTCAGTCCCCCTGCCTCACGCGCTCATACTGTTTCTCCCACCACTGCAGGCTGACCTTTTGTACTAGGCTCCTGCCTACGTTGATGCTTTTTTCTGCCCACAAAGAAATCTTTTATGGGCAGAAAAAGGCAGCAATGCATGCAGGGGCCCAGTACAAAATGGCAACCTGCAGTGGCAGAAAAAACAGAATGAAAGAGTGAGAGGGAGGGAGAGAGCAAGCTCAATGGAGCTGTACTGTAATTACTGCATATGTCTTTGTGGGCAGAAGAAGGTGGCAACACAGGCAGAAGCCCAGTAGAAAAGGGCAGCTTGCAGCGCCAGCAGAAACAGAATGAGCGAGTGAGAGAAGGGGATTGAGTGAGCTCAACAGAGCTTTGTCGGGACTGCTGCAGATTACTTTGTGGTCAGAAAAAGGCGCCAACAGAGGCAGGAGCCCAGTACGAAAGGGCAGGCAGCAGCGCCAGGAGAAACAGAATGAGTGAGTAACACGGGGGAGTGAGTGACCTCAGTGGAGCTCTGTCGGGACAGCTATGGATTTCTTTGTGAGCAGGCATAGGTGCCAATGGAGGCAGCAACCCAGTACAAAAGGGCAGCCTGCAGCGCTGGGAGAAACATAATGAGCGTCTGAGATAGGGGCAGTGAGTGAGCTCAATGGAGCTCTATCATGACCGCTGTGGATTTCTTTGTTGGCAGAAAAAGGTGGCAATGCAGGCAGGTGTCCAGTACAAAAGGCTAGCCTGCAGCGCCAGCAGAAACGGAAGGAGTGAATGAGAGAGGGGGAGTCAGCAGGTTAAACAGACCTGTGTTGGGACTGCTGCAGATTTCTTTGTGGGCCAAAAACGCCACCATCACAGGCAGGAGCCCAGTACAAAAGGGCAGCCTGCAGCAGCAGGAGAAACAGGCTGAGTGAGTGACAGAGGTACAGTGAGCAAACTCAACACACCAACGCAATCAACAGTCGGCATTGACAATTACTTGTTCTCCATGTATTCGACTAGGTCCTCTTTGACTAGTACTCCATCAGTTTCCTTACCGTGAAGTAATGTTGATGGGTCTATAGATTGCTGACTGCTCCTTGAGCAGGTTGATTATTCTGTAAGCCTTATACGTTACATGAAGGATATGAAAGTATCTGACAGCTGAATGCAGCAAAGCATGTTTGATCTTAACCTGAGTGTTATTTTATATGGAAACATTATTTTGGAAAACTAAAACCACGACTCCAGGCATGTGCCTCAGCGTTAATGTGCATGCCCAGAGCCAAGTCATGGCTTTACTTTTCCTAAAGGCAGTTTCCATTTGAAGTAACGCTCATTTTAACATGACATACTTTTCAGAGCTCAGCAGGACAGGTACTTTCATATCCTTACTGTAACTTAAAAGGCTTATGGAATAACCAACATGTTTATGCACGAGTTTGCAGAATCAACAGCATCATTTTAAATTGAGGGCATGCAGCAGCGGTGGCCAACTAGTGTAAGATTGGGGAAAGCAAAATGCTTATTTGTTTAAAAAAAGAAATTATTGGCATCAGGTTGTGAATCAGGTACTAGACATGCCATCAGCAGTCATACTGACAGCAAGAGGCACCAGTCTGCAACAGGTGAAAAAAGGCAAAAGAAAGCTAACTGTGTCCCTTTAACAGAAGCATCTTCTGTAACTATTTAACCACCCCATATTTCAAGTCCCCACTAATACATTACTACAAAAACACTAAACAGGCATGAGAAATTCAAAATTAATTTATATTGCACAGGCGAAGTATCTGTGTTTCAAAGTGTTATTAAATCACCCCGCACAGACACAACCATCAGCTGCTACTCAATAAGTTCTTTGGCCTTTGTCTGTCCAGAAACTCAGTGGCCTGGTTCCAAAGTTATCTATCTGAGTTCGCACCATGAGTGAAAACTGATGTCTCCCTGTCTGACAGCTGACAAGTATCCGTAGGTGTATCACATGGCTCTATCTTGGGGCCTTTTCTCTTCAGCCTTTTTATTAACCAGTAGCCTGCGACATCAGTGCCTGAATTAAGGCACTGTCCAATATGGGAACGCATGGTGGGCGAAGGCCTGAATGGCAATGGGGGAGGGTAGGGTGACCAGATGTGCTGGGGTGGGTGACTGCAGTGACAGGATGTTGCTATATGTACACACATGTGGAGAGGAGAGAGCAAGCATGGTGAGCATGGCCTGGGAGGGGGCCGAGGGGATGTAGGGGGTGGCACTGCAGTCAGCTGCAGAGCTGCACCATGGCATCAGGGGTTGTCTCTGCTTGCGGTGTGGGAGGTACTTGGTTCGGGTCTGGGTCCAGGCACTACGACATTTTTGTTGCGCCTGGCCCGAAACTAGTTTTTTTGCTTTTGCCCCCCCAACATGCACCACCCTGAAGTTGAGAATCCTTTAGTAGAGGGCCTGCGGGGCCACAGCCCCCCACAGAATGCAAAATAACCAAGTCCCCAGAGCCATTCCTCCACGCACCGAGGATGTCAGGGTGGTGAAAATGTTTTTGCCACCCTGATGTTGTGATAACATGGCTCGTCGTTTGGCAGTCGCCGTTGTCACATAGAACCTATAAACCTATTACCTGAAGCCTGCCATGTTCTCTTGTATGCAGACAATACTATCCTATCATCTGTGGTAAGAATACTAACGTTAGCAAACTCACTTCCCAACTCCAGGAAAACGTTGAGTCCTTAGAAAATGGATTCTCTAATAGACTGGTCTTCAACTGAAAAAAAAAAAAAAAAAACATTTTTTTTTACCAGCAATCACATGAAGAAAAAGGTCTCCCTAATTGTCATCCTGAGTAACAAAAGTCTAATACTGGACCAAGTAGAGACATTTAAATACCTACGATAGTACTGGACAATATGCTATCTTTCACTCCCCACATGGACAATCTGATGTCTACTATAAATAAAAGGCTGGGTTCCCTATTTAGAAATCAGGACAGCCTCATTGCTGAAGCCAGGTGACTGATTGTGTCCATCTTCTTGATGCAAATGGACTACGGACTGCCCATCTATGCAGACGCTAGTGACTCAGTATTAAACAGGGTCAAGGTGATATGCAATAAAATTTGATGCTTTGTGCTAGGGTCTGACAAGGGCACCCACAGCAGGCAGCAGCAAACTTTATTCACTAAACCATTAGCTCTCACACTTTGTGATAGTAAGCCTCCTCCAAGCCATGAAAAAGATTTTGAGCCTCCCTCAAATTTGGAAAAAATCTTGGCCCTCCCCACAGAAAACAAGCATTTGTCAATGCCGAACATTTGCTTGCAGGTATTTGCAGTGGTGTTTGGCACATATGGTGCTTTACCGTAATGCCCTGCGGGATTGCTGGTATTTGCACAATAAATTTTCAGCATGACCTTTTTGTTACCCCCATTGTGCGCTACAGAGGCGGAAACACATTTGTGCAGTATGTAAAAATGACAGCTGTACTGCTCATAAAGAAGTGTGGTAAAATGGCAATGTTGAAAATCTGGAGTGGAAATATTGAAAATTCGCAAACCTACGAGCGTGCGCGTGAACTGTGCAATGCACGCTCGTAAAACAGTCATTGTTAGGAACTTTTTCACCAAATTGTCAACATTGGCATTTTAAAACCTCTGCTAATGAACAGTGTCACTGTGATTGTCTTACTATGTGTCACACATTGATTCGGCACACCGACTGCGCCATTGTGCACTACATGGGTGGAAACACATTTTGGGCAGGATGTGAAAAATGCCAGCTGTACTGCTCATGAGGAGGTGTGGTAAAATGGCAATGTTGAAAATCTGGAGTGAAAATATTGAGAATTCGCAAACTTACGAGCGTGCGTAGGAACTGCACAATGCACACTCATAAAACAGTCATTTTTAGGAATTTTTGTACCAAATTTTCAACATTGCCATTTTAAAACCTCTGCTAATGAACAGTGGCACTGTGATTTTCTTACTGTGTCCCATATATTGATTTCGCACACTGACTGCGCCATTGTGCACTACATGGGCGGAAACACATTTTGAGCAGGATGTGAAAAATGACAGCTGTACTGCTCATAAGGAGGTGTGGTAAAGTGCCAATGTTGAAAATCTGGAGTGAAAATATTGGAAATTTGCAAACATATGAGTGTGCGTAGGAACTGCACAACGCACACTCGTAGAACAGTTATTTGTAGGAATTTTTTCACCAAATTTCCAACATAGACATTTTAAGATCTCTGCTCATGAACAGTGACACTGTGATTTTCTTAATGTGTCCCATACACTGAGTTCGCACACCGACTGTGCCATTGTGCGCTACATGGGCGGAAACACGTTTTGGGCAAGATGTGAAAAATGACAGTTGCACTGCTCATAAGGAGGAGTGGTAAAATGGCAATGTTGAAAATCTGGAGTGCAAATATTGAAAATTCGCAAACATATGAGCAGGCATAGGAACTGCACAACGCACGCTCGTAAAACAGTCATTTTTAGGAATTTTTTCACCAAACTTTCAACATAGCCATTTTAAGACCTCTGCTCATGAACAGTGTCACTGTGATTTTCTTAATGTGTCCCATACATTGATTCCGCACACTGACTGCACCAATGTGCGCTACATGGGCGGAAACATGTTTTGGGTGAGATGTGATAAATGACAGCTGTACTACTCATAAGAAGGTGTGGTAAAATGGCAATGTTGAAAATCTGGAGTAGAAATATTGAAAATTCGCAAACCTATGAGCATGCGTAGGAACTGCGCAATGCACGCTCATAAAACAGTCATTTTTTGGAATTTTTGCACAAAATTTTCAACATGGGGTTTTTGGGACCCCTTCTCATGAATGATGTCACTGTCATGGTGCTATTCAGGCCCGAAGGGTGATTTCACACAATGACTGCCAAATCACACTTCACGTTCCGAATAACGCCATGACAGTGACATCATTCATGAGAAAGGGGTCCCAAACCCATATTAATATAAATTCAAAAATACCTGAGATATGTAATAAAGTTAAAAAACCCTATCTAGCCCATTATACAGCTTACGGCATTTCCCCAGTTCGCGGTCGGGCCTTGAAGAGTGCAGATGTGTTCCCGGTCCACGAAGATCGTCACGCCGAGCTCCAGAGGTAAGTATAGGGTGAGAGTGTGGGAAGGCTGGAGTGCACGCAGTGGGTGGTGAGGGCTGTGGGAGAAGGGACTCGGAGATGTGCCGTGGGACCATTTCCATTTACAGGTAAAAAAACGATGTGGGGCGTTTGCAGCATGGCTGAGGGCTGAGGGCCGGCCGGGAGTTGGGCACCCGTCGGCAAACTTACCTTCACATTTGCCATGCTGGGGTGGGCTCCCAGCATGGCAGCAAAATAACTTGGGGGGCGATGGAGCGATGGGGATTGGGCACCCGTCAACTAATAGCGTTGCCAGCTGGAGTGAGCTCCCAGCATGGCGCAAAAGCTTTGGGGGTGGCGTGGCGGGGAGCGCGTGGCGTGAGGGGGGCTGCGTGGCGTGGTGCTGGGTATGACAGCGGTGGTTTTCTTTGAAGTGAAGACCACCTCTGTCATACACAGCTCCCGCAACCATTGTTGCAGGACCGCCACGCCTGCTCAACGGAGCACTGGATTGCAAGGGAAAGGCACACCTCCATAGTGAGCGACTCTCCCAAAACGTTCCTTGTGCATGCGCGCAAGCGAACGTAAAAATAACTCCTACTTTGCACAGTACACCAGGAATAAAGTGAAGCTAATAAAGTTGACGGAGTATATTCTTTTTTTATTCAACTTATTGCTCCCCACCCTTGACCCAGCACCCCAGGTTACACTTGTCACTCCACTTTTCTGACACTTGGGCCCTTTTTACTCTGTTTCCTCTCTGTCTGGAACAACTAACTTTGCCACTGTATCTCTCCTCCTCTTACCCTGCAGTTAGGTAACTTTATGCACCCTTACCTCAGGTCACACCTGGAAACATGCATTGGATCACTGTGTCTTTCCCAGTCACTAATATACATATAAATACCTACTATAGAAATGAACTTTGACTCAGTGTGCCTTTCCCAGTCACTAAGATATATACATACAAATACCTACTATAGAAATGAGCCTTGACTCATTGTGCCTTTCCCAGTCACTAACATACTTACATACAAATACTTATTATAGAAATAAGCCTCGACTCAGTGTGCCTTTCCAAGTCACTAATTTGCATATAAATACCTATTGTAGAAACAAGCCTCAACTCAGCATGCCTTCCTCAGGCATTACTTTACATATAAACACATACCTATAAACAAGTTTTGGCTCAATGGGGACTTCCTGGTCACAAATGTGTGCATAAGTAAAGCATCTCACTTGCAATTATCCCTATTTAATTTGTTTTATCCTTTCACATAAAACAGCCAAAACTTAAAATGTAAATACTGTACATTCTCAGACTTTACTGGCCTCCCCTAGAACAAGCTGGGGCCTCCCTTGGGAGGCTGGCCTCATCATTTGAGAACCACTGCACTAACCAAATGGCTACACCTTTCCACTTTAATAAAGATATACACCTGTGTATTAGCCCAGAAAACACTGATGGTCCTAACATCCCTGCACTAAAAACTGTTTCCACCCAGTGTCTAAACAGCACAGCACAGCACAAGGAGTATGGCCAGGAGTGCCCTTGAACTACCTTTCCACAGAACTTGGCTGATTAAGCATTCCTTTACCATTAGGGCTGCAGGCTGGCTAAATGAACTGACAGAATCCATATTGAACCTCCCCAGGTTTGCCCAATTCAAAAATCCCAGCAGGTTGGCAAAGCAGTTAAGTGCAAGTGAAATGTGTCTTTGAACTAGTAACACAGAAACATAGACTTTAACAGCAGATAAGGACTACTTGGCCCACCCAGTCTGCCCATTTCCCTACCTATTGAATAAGCTGCAGATTCTAGTTAACCAACAGCCTACTTCCTGCCACCCCCCACTACAATCGCCTTATGTCTGTCCCATGCATGTTTAAATTCCCCCACTGTTTTAGACCCAACAACCTCCCAAGGAAGGCAGTTCCATGTATCCACCACTCTCTTCATGAAAACAAATTTCCTCACATTACCCTTGAGATGTCCCCCCTCTATCTTCAAATTTTGCCCCCTTGTTCTTACACATCTCTTTTTCTGAAAGATGCTACCCTCCTGGACTTTGTTGATTCCCTTGAGGTATGTAAAAGTTTCTATCATGTCCCCCCTGTCCCTCCTTTCATTAAGGGTATACATATTAAGCTCTCTCAGTCTCTCTTCATATGGTTTCTGATGCAGACCCTGCACCATTTTAGTTGCCCTCCTCTGGACTGCTTCCATCCTGTCTATGTCCTTGCGTAGATGAGGTCTCCAAAACTGCACACAGTACTCCAGATGAGGTCTCACCAACTGTCTGTACTCAAAATTCCCCTGCATGATCTCAATGGTGTCCAGCCTCCCAAACAGTTAGTCCCAAGTACAAAGACTTGCCAACAATGGACCCAGTCAATGACAAATCAACCTTCACCTTAAACTGTACTAGTGTCATTGAACTAGGCATACATAATCCTGGCCATACTCCTTGTGCTGTGCTGTTTAGACACCGGGTGGAAACAGTTTTGAGTGCAGACATGTTAGAACTATCAGTGTTTTCTGGGCTAATAGACAGGTGTACATCTTTATTGTACTGGGAAGGTGTAGCCACAAGGGAATCTTCCCTCCCCCTAAGTCTGCTGTGGAAACTGTACTTAATCATCCTCCATAATAGCCCTTTACTCCACTCACTTGCATCCTGTATCTCTTCTATCTAGCCCCTTCTCTACAGCCCTTAACCTTACACTATATCTCACTTCCCCATCTTTGGCTTTCCTACTAGACTCCCCCGCTCCCTCCTCTACCCTCTATCAGTCACACCCATCTCCCTGCTTTCATATCTTTTTAATAATACCACTCCTCTCCCTGCTTCCTCCTCTAACCAACCTTGCCTTACTATCTCAATACTGAAACCCCTCCTCTCCCCTGCGTCCTCCTATAACCAACCCTGCCTTACTGTCTCTAAACTGAAAAACCTCCCATCCCCAGTGTCCTCTTGTAAGCAACCCTGCCTTACAGTCTCTATACTGAAACTCCTCCCCTACTTCCTCCTCTAACGAACCCTGCCTTACTGTCTCACTACTGAAACCCTCAAAACCCCTGCTTCCTCCTTTAACCAACCCTGCCTTACTGTCTCTAAACTGAAACCCCTCACCTCCCCTGCATCCTCCTCTAACTAACCCTGCCTTACTGACTCTACACTGAAACCCCTCCCAACCCCTGCTTCATTCTCTAACCAACCCTGCCTTACTGTCTCCATACTGAAACCCCTCCCTCCCTGCATCCTCCTCTAACCAACCCTGCCTTACTGTCTCCATACTGAAACCCCTTCCCTCCACTGCATCCTCCTCTAACCAACCCTGCCTTACTGTCTCTACACTGAAACCCCTCCGACCCTGCTTCATTCTCTAACCAACCTTGCCTTACTATCTCTATATTGAAACCCTCCTCCTAGCGTCCTCCTCTAACCAGCCCTGCCTTACTATCTCTATACTGAGCCCTCCCACCTGCTTCCTCTCAACCAACCCTGCCTTGCTGTTACTATACTGAAACCCCTCCCCACCCCTGCTTCCTACTCTAACCAACCCTGCCTTGCTGTTACTATACTGAAACCCCTCCCCTCCAACGTTTCCTCCTCTAACCAACTGTGCCTTACTGTCTCTATACTGAAACCCCTTCCCTCCCCTGCTTTCTCCTCTAACCAACCAGGCCTTACTGTCACTATACTGAAACCCCTCCCCTCCAACGTTTCCTCCTGTAACCAACCCTGCCTTACTGTCTCTATACTGAAACCCCTTCCCTCCCCTGCTTTCTCCTCTAAACAACCCTGCCTTACTGTCTCTATACTGAAACCCCTCCCTCCCTTCCTCCTCTAACAAAATCTGCCTTACCGTCTCTATACTGAAACCCTCCCTCCCTGCTTCCTCTCTAACCAACCCTGTTTTACTATCTCAACTGAAACCCTCCCTCCCTGCTTCCTCCTCCAACCAACCCTGCCTTACTATCTCTATGCTGAAACCCCTCGAATCCCCTGCTTCCTCCTCTAACCAACCCTGCCTTACTGTCTCTTTACTGAAACCCCTCCCCTCCCCTCCTTCCTCCTCTGACCAATTGTGCCTTACTATCTCTCTACTGAAGCCTCTCCACTCCCCTGCGTCATCCTTTAACCAACCCTGCCTTACTGTCTCTATAATGAAACCCCACCCCTCCTCGCTTCCTCCTTTAACCAATCCTGCCTTACTATCTCTATACTGAAACCCATTCCCTCCACCGCTTCCTCCTCTAACCAACCCTGCCTTACTGTCTCTATACTGAAACCCCTCCCTCCCTCCTCCTCCCTCTAACCAACCCTGCCTTACTGTCTCTATACTGAAACCCTTCCTTCCAACGTTCCTCCTCTAACCAACCCTGCCTTACTATACTGAAACCCCTCCCTCCCAGCTTCCTCCTCTAACAAACCTGCCTTACTGTCTCTATACTGAAACCCCTCCCTCCCCCTTCCTCCTCTAACCAACCCTGCCTTACGACTCTATACTGAAACCCCTCCCTCCCTATCTTCCTCCTCTAACCAACCCTGCCTTACTATCTCTATACTGAAACCCTCCCCCTGCTTCCTCCTCTAACCAACCCTGCCTTACTGTCTCTATACTAAACCCTTCCTCCCTGCTTCCTCTCCTCTAACCAACCTGCCTTACTGTCTCTGTACTGAAACCCTCCCTCCCTGCTTCCTCCTCTACCAACCGCTGCCTTACTGTCTCTATACTGAAACCCTCCCTTCCCCTGCTTCCTCCTCTAACCAACCCTGCCTTACTATCTCTTATACTGAAACCCTCCTCCCTGCTTCCTCCTCAGACCAACACTGCCTTACTGTCTCTATACTGACCCCCCTCCTCCTCTGATTAACCCCTGCCTTACTATCTCTATACTGAAACCCCTCCCCTCCTGCTTTCTCCTCTAACCAACCCTGCCTTACTATCTCTATACTGAAACCCCTCCCTCCCTGCTTCCTCCTCTAACCAACCCTGCCTTACTGTCTCTATGCAAACCCCTCCTCCCTCCCCACTTCCTCTGACCAACCCTGCCTTACTGTCTCTATACTGAACCCCTCCTCCCTCTCCCCTCTAACCAACCCTGCCTTACTGTCTCTATACTGAAACCCTCCTCCCCTGCTTCCTCCTCTAACCAACCCTGCCTTACTGTCTCTATACTAAAACCCTCCCTCCCTGCTTCCTCCTCTAACCAACCCTGCTCTTACTGTCTCTGTACTGAAACCTCTCCTCTCCCCTGCATCTCCTCTGACGATACCCTTGCTACTGTCTCTAGGCTGAGAGCCCCTTCCACCTGCTTCCTCCTCACCAGCACTGCCTTACTGTCTCGATGCTGAAACCCCTCCCTCCCATGTTTTCTCCTATAATCAATCCTGCCTTACTCTATAATGAAACCCCTCCTCCCCTCCTGCTTCCCTCTAGCCAAACCTGTCTTACTGTCTCTATACTGAAACCCTCCTCCCTCCCTTTCTCCTCTAACCAACCCTGCCTTACTGTCTCTATACTGAAACCCCTCCCCTCCACGCTTCCTCCTCTAACCAACCCTGCCTTACTATCTCTATATTGATCCCCTCCCCTGTTTCTTCCTCTAACCAACCCTGCCTTACTGTCCCTATACTGAAACCGCTCCTCTCCCGTGCTTCCTCCTCTAACCAACCTGCCTTACTGTCCCTATACTGAAACCGCTCCTCTCCCCTGCTTCCTCCTCTAACCAACCTGCCTTACTGTCTCTATACTGAAACCCCTCCTCCCTGTTCCTCCCTCTAACCAACCCTGCCTTACTGTCTCTATACTGAAACCCTCCCTCCTGCTTCCTCCTCTAACCAACCCTGCCTTACTGTCTCTATACTGAAACCCTCCCTCCCTGCTTCCTCCTCTAACCAACCCTGCCTTACTATCTCTATACTGAAACCCCTCCCTCCCTGCTTCCTCCTCTAACCAACCCTGCCTTACTGTCTCTATACTGAAACCCTCCTCCCCGCTTCCTCCTCTAACCAACCCTGCCTTACTGTCTCTATACTGAAACCCCTCCCTCCCCCTTCCTCCTCTAACCAACCCTGCCTTACTGTCTCTATACTGAAACCCCTCCCTCCCTGCTTCCTCCTCTAACCAACCCTGCCTTACTATCTCTATACTGAAACCCTCCTCCCCTCCTATCTCCTCTAACCAACCCTGCCTTACTGTCTGTCTATACTGAAACCCTCCCTCCACCGCTTCCTCCTCTAACCAACCCTGCCTTACTGTCTCTATACTGAAACCCCTCCTCCCTTGCTTCTCCTCTAACCAACCCTGCCTTACTGTCTCTATACTGAAACCCTCCCTCCCAGCTTCCTCCCTAACCAACCCTGCCTTACTGTCTCTATACTGAAACCCTCCTCCCTGCTTCCTCCTCTAACCAACCCTGCCTTACTATCTTTATACTGACCTCCTCCCCTCAACCAACCCTGCCTTACTGTCTCTATACTGAAACCCTCCTCTCCCCTGCTTTCCCTCTAACCAACCCTGCCTTACTGTCTCTATACTGAAACCCCTCCTCCCTGCTTCCTCCTCTAACCAACCTGCCTTACTGTCTCTATACTGAACCCCTCCTCCTTCCTCCTCTAACCATCCCTGCCTTACCTATACTGAAACCCCTCCCTCCCTGCTTCCTCCTCTCTAACCAACCCTGCCTTACTGTCTCTATACTGAAACCTCCCTCCCTGCTTCCTCCTCTAACCAACCCTGCCTTACTATCTCTATACTGAAACCCTCCCTCCCCGCTTCCTCCTCTAACCAACCCTGCCTTACTGTCTCTATACTGAAACCCTCCCTCCCTGCTTCCTCCTCTAACCAACCCTGCCTTACTATCTCTATACTGAAACCCCTCCCCCTGCTTCCTCCTCTAACCAACCCTGCCATACTATCTCTATACTTAAACCCCTTCCCTCGACTGCTTCCTCCTCTAACCATCCATGCCTTACAATCTCTATAATGAAACCCCTCCTCTCCCCTGCTTTCACCTCTGACCAACCCTGCCTTACTGTCTCTATAGTGAAACCCCTCCCCTTCCCTGCTTCCTCTTCTAATCAACCCTGCCTTACTATCTCTATACTGAAACCCCTCCCTCCCCTGCTTCCTCCTCTAACCAACCCTGCCTTACTATCTCTATACTGAAACCTCCTCTCCCCTGCTTCCTCCTCTAACCAACCCTGCCTTACTGTCTCTATACTGAAACCCCTCCCACCCTGCTTCCTCCTCTGACCAACCCTGCCTTACTGTCTCGATACTGAAACCCCTCCCCTCCCTTGTTTCCTCCTTCTAATCAACCCTGCCTTACTGTCTCTATACTGAAACCTTCCTCGCTTCCTCCTCTAACCAACCCTGCCTTACTATCTCTATACTGAAACACCTCCCTCCCCCTCTTCCTCCTCTAACCAACCCTGCCTTACTGTCTCTATACTGAAACCCTCCCTCCCTGTCTCCTCCTCTAACCAACCCTGCCTTACTGTCTCTATACTGAAACCCTCCTCCCTCCCTCCTTCCTCCTCTAACCAACCCTGCCTTACTGTCACTATACTGAAACCCTCCCTCCATTTCCTCCTCTAACCAACCCTGCCTTACTGTCTCTATACTGAAACCCTCCCCTCCTCGCTTCCTCCTCTAACCAACCCTGCCTTACTGTCTCTATACTGAAACCCATCTCCTCCACAGCTTCCTCCCCTAACCAACCCTGCCTTACCATCTCTATACTGAAATCCCTCCCTCCCCTGCTTCCTCCTCTAACCAACCCTGCCTTACTGTCTCTATACTGAAACCCCTCCCCTTCCCTGCTTCCTCCTCTAACCAACCCTACCTTACTATCCCTCTACTGAAACCCCTCCGCTGCTTCCTCCTCTAACCAACCCTGCCTTACTATCTCTATACTGAAACCCCTACCTTCCCTGCTTCCTCCCCTAACCAACCCTGCCTTACTATCTCTTACTGAAACCCCTCCCTCCCTGCTTCCTCCTCTAACCAACCCTGCCTTACTATCTCTCTACTGAAACCCTCCCTGCATCCTCCTCTAACCAACCCTGCCTTACTGTCTCTATACTGAAACCCCTCCTCCCCTGCTTCCTCCTCTAACCAACCCTGCCTTACTGTCTCTATACTAAAACCTCCTCCCTGCTTCCTCCTCTAACCAACCCTGCCTTACTGTCTCTATACTGAAACCCCTCCTCCCCGCTTCCTCCTCTAACCAACCCTGCCTTACTGTCTCTATACTGAACCCTCCTCCCCTGCTTCCTCCTCTAACCAACCCTGCCTTACTATCTCTATACTGAAACCCCTCTCCTCGCTTCCTCCTCTAACCAACCCTGCCTTACTGTCTCTATACTGAACCCTCCCTCCCCTGCTTTTCCTCTCTAACCAACCCTGCCTTACTATCTCTATACTGAAACACCCTCCCTCCCCCTGCTTCCTCCTCTAACCAATCCTGCCTTACTGTCTCTGTACTGGAAACAACTCCCTTCTCCTCCTTCCTCCTCTAACCAACCCTGTTCCTACTGTCTCTATACTGAACCCCTCCCCCCTGCTTCCTCCTCCTAACCAACCCTGCCTTACTGTCTCTATACTGAAACCTCCTCCCTGCTTCCTCCTCTAACCAACCCTGCCTTACTATCTCTACTGAAACCCCTCCTCCCGCTTCCTCCTCTAACCAACCCTGCCTTTCTGTCTCTATACTGAAACCCTCCCCCCTGCTTCCTCCTCTAACCAACCCTGCCTACTATCTCCTACTATCTCTATACTGAAACCCTCCCTCCCCGCTTCCTCCTCTAACCAACCCTGCCTTACTGTCTCTATACTGAAACCCTCCCTCCCCTGCTTCCTCCTCTAACCAACCCTGCCTTACTGTCTCTATACTGAAACCCCTCCTCCCCTGCTTCCTCCTCTAACCAACCCTGCCTTACTGTCTCTATACTGAAACCCTCTCCCTTCCTCCTCTAACCAACCCTGCCTTACTGTCTCTATACTGAAACCCTCCTCCCTGCTTCCTCCTCTAACCAACCCTGCCTTACTGTCTCTATACTGAACCCTCCCTCCCCTGCTTCCTCCTCTAACCAACCCTGCCTTACTGTCTCTATACTGAAACCCTCCCTCCCACCAACCCCTGCCTTACTGTCTCTATACTGAAACCTCCTCCCTGCTTCCTCCTCTAACCAACCTGCCTTACTGTCTCTATACTGAAACCCTCCCCGCTTCCTCCTCTAACCAACCCTGCCTTACTGTCTCATACTGAAACCCTCCTCCCCTGCTTCCTCCTCTAACCAACCCTGCCTTACTATCTCTATACTGAAACCTCCCTCCCTCCCTCCTCTCCTCTAACCAACCCTGCCTTACTGTCTCTATACTGAAACCCTCCCTCCCCCGCTTCCTCCTCTAACCAACCCCTGCCTTACTGAAACACCCCTCCACTGCTTCCTCCTCTAACCAACCCTGCCTTACTATCTCTATACTGAAACCCTCCCTCCTCTTCCTCCTCTAACCAACCCTGCCTTACTGTCTCTATACTGAAACCCTCCCTCCCTGCTTCCTCCTCTAACCAACCCTGCCTTACTGTCTCTATACTGAAACCCCCTCCTCCTGCTTCCTCCTCTAACCCAACCCTGCCTTACTGTCTCTATACTGAAACCCTCCCTCCCCTCCTTCCTCTAACCAACCCTGCCTTACTGTCTCTATACTGAAACCCTCCCTCCACTGCTTCCTCCTCTAACCAACCCTGCCTTACTGTCTCTTACTGAAACCCTCCCTCCCTGCTTCCTCCTCTAACCAACCCTGCCTTACTGTCTCTATACTGAAACCCTCCTCCCTGCTTCCTCCTCTAACCAACCCTGCCTTACTATCTCTATAACTGAAACCCTCCCTCCCCTGCTTTCCTCTCTAACCAACCCTGCCTTACTATCTCTATACTGAAACACCCTCCCTCCCCTGCTTCCTACTCTAACCAACGCTGCCTTACTGTCTCTATACTGAAACCCTCCCTCTCCTCCTTCCTCCTCTAACCAACCCTGCCTTACTTCTCTATACTGAAACCCTCCTCCCTCTTCTAACAACCTGCCTTATCTCTATACTGAAACCCTCCCCCCCTGCCTCTCCTCTAACCAACCCTGCCTTACTGTCTCTATACTGAAACCTCCTCCCCTCCTTCTCCTCACCAACACCCTGCCTTTACTGTCTCTATACTGAAACCCTCCTCCCTGCTTCCTCCTTAACCAACCCTGCCTTACTGTCTCTATACTGAAACCCCTCTCCTGCTTCCTCCTCTAACCAACCCTGCCTTACTATCTCTATACTGAAACCCTCCTCCCGCTTCCTCTAACCAACCCTGCCTTACTATCTCTATACTGAAACCCTCCCTCCCTGCTTCTCCTCTAACCAACCCTGCCTTACTGTCTCTATACTGAAACCCTCCTCCCCGCTTCCTCCCTAACCAACCCTGCCTTACTGTCTCTATACTGAAACCCTCCTCCCTGCTTCCTCCTCTAACCAACCCTGCCTTACTATCTCTATACAAAACCCCTCTCCCCCTGCTTCCTCCTCTAACCAACCCTGCCTTACTGTCTCTATACTGAAACCCTCCCTCCCTGCTTCCTCCTAACCAACCCGACTTCCTGTCTCTATACTGAAACCCCTCCCTCCCCACTTCCTCCTCTAACCAACCCTGCCTTACTATCTTTATACTGAAACCTCCCTCCCTTCCTCCTCTAACCAACCTGCCTACTGTCTCTATACTGAAACCTCTCTCCCCTGCATCCTCCTCTGACCAACCCTGCCTTACTGTCTCTATACTGAAACCCCTCCCTCCCTGCTCCTCCTCTGACCAACCCTGCCTTACTGTCTCTATACTGAAACACTCCCCTCCTTTCCTCCTCTAACCAACCCTGCCTTACTGTCTCTATACTGAAACCCTCCCTCCTCTCTCCTCTAACCACCTGCCTTACTGTCTCTATACTGAAACCACTCCCTCCCTGCTTCCTCCTCTAACCAACCCTGCCTTACTGTCCTATACTGAAACCCCTCACCCTTCCTCCTCTAACCAACCCTGCCTACTGTCTCTATACTGAAACCCCTCCCCGCTTCCTCCTCTAACCAACCCTGCCTTACTGTCTCTATACTGAAACTCCTCCTCCCTGCTTCCTCCTCTAACCAACCCTGCCTTACTGTCTCTATACTGAAACCCTCCCTGCTTCCTCCTAACCAACTCCTGCCTTACTGTCTCTATACTGACCTCCCCTCCTCTCTCCTAACCAACCCTGCCTTACTGTCTCTTATACTGAAACCCTTCCCACGCTTCCTCCTCTAACCAACCCTGCCTTACTGTCTCTATACTGAAACCCTCCTCCCTGCTTCCTCCTCTAACCAACCCTGCCTTACTGTCTCTATACTGAAACCCCTCTCCTCCCCTGCTTCCTCCTCTAACCAACCCTGCCTTACTGTCTCTATACTGAAACCCTCCTCGCTTCCTCCTCTAACCAACCCTGCCTTACTATCTCTATACTGAAACCCCTCCCTGCTTCTCCTCTCTAACCAACCCTGCCTTACTGTCTCTATACTGAAACCCTCCCTCCCATGCATCCTCCTCTAACCAACCCTGCCTTACTATCTCTATACTGAAACCCTCCTCCTCTGCTTCCTCCTCTGACCAACCTGCCTTACTGTCCTATACTGAAACCCTCCACCTTCCTCTTCTAACCAACCCTGCTTTTGTCTCTATATGAACCCACCCCTCCCTGCTTCCTTCTCTAACCAACCCTGCCTACTATCTCTATACTGAAACCCACCCCTCCCTGCTTCCTCCTTAACCAACCCTGCCTACTATCTCTATACTGAAACCCTCCTGCTTCCTCCTCTAACCAACCCTGCCTTACTGTCTCTATACTGAAACCCTCCCTCCCAGCTTCCTCCTCTAACCAACCCTGCCTTACTGTCTTTATACTGAAACCCTCCCTCCCTGCTTCCTCCTCTAACCAATCCTGCCTTACTGTCTCTATACTGAAACTCCTTCCCCCCTGCTTCCTCCTCTGACCAACGCTGCCTTACTGTCTCGATACTGAAACCCCTCCTCTCCCTGCTTCCTTCTCTAACCAACCCTGCCTTACTATATCTATATTGAAACCCTTCTCCTGCTTCCTCCTCTAAACAACCCTGCCTTACTATCGCTATACTGAAACTCCTCCCGTCCCATGCCTCCTCCTCTAACCAACCCTGCCTTACTATCTCTATACTGAAACCCCTCCCCTCCCCTGCTTCCTCCTCTAACCAACCCTGCCTCACTGTCTCTTTACTGAAACCATTCCCCTCCCCTGCTTCCTCCTTTAACCAACCCTGCCTTACTATCTATCTACTGAAACCTCTCCGCTGCTTCCTCCTCTAACCAACCCTGCCTTACTATCTCTATACTGAAACCCCTCTCCTCCCTTGCTTCCTCCTCTAACCAACCCAGCCTTACTGTCTCTTTACTGAAACCCCTCCACTCCCCTGCTTCCTCCTCTGACCAACCCTGCCTCACTATCTCTATACCGAAACCCCTCCCATCCCCTCCTATCTCCTCTGACCAACCCTATCTTTCGGTCTCTCTACTGAAGCCTCTCCACGCCACCGCTTCCTCCTCTAACCAACCGTGCCTTACTGTCTCTATACTGAAACCCTTCCCTCTCGCTTCCTCCTTTTAAAAAACCCTGCCTTACTATCTCTATACTGAAACCCTTCCTCCCCAGCTTCCTCCCCTAACCAACCCTGCCTTACTATCTCTATACTGAAACCCTCCCTCCTGCTTCCTTTTCTAACCAACCCTGCCTTACTATCTCTATACTGAAACCCTCCTCCCCCCTTTCAAACCAACCCCTGCCTTACTGTCTCTATACTGAAACCCTCCTCCCTGCTTCCTCCTTAACCAACCCTTCCTTACTGTCTCTTACTGAAACCCCTCCTCCCTGCTTCCTCCTCTAACCAACCCTGCCTTACTGTCTCTATACTGAAACCCCTCCCCTCCCCTGCTTCCTCCTCTAACCAACCCTGCCTTACTGTCTCTATACTGAAACCCCTCCCTCCCCACTTCCTCCTCTAACCAACCCTGCCTTACTGTCTCTATACTGAAACCCTCCCTCCCCTGCTTCCTCCTCTAACCAACCCTGCCTTACTATCTCTATACTGAAACCTCCTCCCCTGCTTCCTCCTCTGACCAACCCTGCCTTACTGTCTCTCTACTGAAACCCTCCCACCCTGCTTCCTCCTCTGAACCAACCTTGCCTTACTGTCTCTATACTGAAACACTCCTCCATTTTCTCCTCTAACCAACCCTGCCTTACTGTCTCTATACTGAAACCCTCCCCTCCTTCCTCCTCTAACCATCCTGCCTTACTGTCTCGATACTGAAAGCACTCCCCTCCCTTGTTTCCTCCTCTAACCAACCCTGCCTTACTGCCTGTATACTGAAACCCCTCCACTCCTTCCTTCTCTAACCATCCTGCCTTACTATCTCTATAATGAAAGCCCTCCCCCGCTTCCTCCTCTAACCAACCCTGCCTTACTGTCCCTATACTGAAACCGCTCCTCTCCCGCTCTTCCTCCTCTAACCAACCCTGCCTTACTGTATCTATTCTGAAAACCCTCCCCTGCTTCCTCCGCTAAGCAACTCTGCCTTACTGTCTCTATACCTCCCCTGCTTCCTCCTCTACCCAACTCTGCCTTACTGTCTCTATACTGAAACCCCTCCACTCCCTGCTTCCTCCTCTAACCAACCCTGCCTTACTGTCTCTTTATTGAAACCCTTCCCTTCGCCACTTCCTGCTCTAACCAACCCTGCCTTACTGTCTCTATACTGAAACCCCTCCCCTTCCCTGCTTCCTCCTCTAAGCAACCCTCCCATACTATCTCTATACTTAAACCCCTTCCCTCCCCTGCTTTCTCCTCTAACCAATCATGCCTTACAATCTCTATAATGAAACCCCTCCTCTCCCCTGCTTTCTCCTCTGACCAACCCTGCCTTACTGTCTCTTTACTGAAACCCGTCCCTTTCCGCTCCTGCTCTAACCAACCCTGCCTTACATTCTTATAATGAAACATCTCCTCCCTGCTTTCTCTCCTCCACCAACCCTGCCTTACTGTCTCGATACTGAAACCTCCTCCCTGCTTCCTCCCTTGACCAACCCTGCCTTACTATCTCTATACTGAACCCTCCTCCCCTGCTTCCTCCTCTACCAACCCTGCCTTACTTCACTATACTGAAACCCTCCCACCTTCCTCTTCTAACCAACCCTGCCTTACTGTCTCTATACTGAAACCCCACCCCTCCCTGCTTCCTCTCTAACCAACCCCTGCCTCACTATCTCTATACTGAAACCCTCCTCCCTTCCCTCCTTCCTCCTCTAACCAACCCTGCCTTACTGTCTCTATACTGAAACCCTCCCCTCCTCGCTTCCTCCTCTAACCAACCCTGCCTTACTGTCTCTATACTGAAACCCTCCCTCCCTGCTTCCTCCTCTAACCAACCCTGCCTTACTGTCTCTATACTGAAACCTCCTTCAGCTTCCTCCTCTAACCAACCCTGCCTTACTGTCTCTATACTGAAACCCTCCTCCCTGCTTCCTCCTCTAACCAACCCTGCCTTACTATCTCTATACTGAAACCCCCCTCCCCTGCTTCCTCCTCTAACCAACCCTGCCTTACTATCTCTATACTGAAACCCCTCCGTCCTGCTTCCTCCTCTAACCAACCCTGCCTTACTATCTCTATACTGAAACCCTCCCTCCCTGCTTCCTCCCCTAACCAACCCTGCCTTACTATCTCTATACTGAAACCCTCCTCCCCTGCTTCCTCCTCTAACCAACCGCTGCCTTACTGTCTCTATACTGAAACCCCTGCCTCCTGCTTCCTCCTCTAACCAACCTGCCAGACTGTCTCTATACTGAAACCCTCCCTCCCTGCTTCCTCCTCTAACCAACCCTGCCTTACTATCTCTATACTGAAACCCCTCCTCCCTCCTTCTAACCAACCCTGCCTTACTATCTCTATACTGAAACCTCCCTCCCCAGCTTCCTCCCTCTAACCAACCCTGCCTTACTGTCTCTATACTGAAACCCCTCCTCCCCGCTTCCTCTCTAACCAACCCTGCCTTACGTATCTATACTGAAACCCCCTCCCTGCTTCCTCCTCTAACCAACCCTGCCTTACTGTCTCTATACTGAAACCCCACCCTCCCCCCTCCTCTAACCAACCCTGCCTTACTGTCTTTATACTGAAACCCTCCTCCCTGCTTCCTCCTCTCTAACCAACCCTGCCTTACTATCTCTATACTGAAACCCTCCTCTCCCTGCTTCCTCCTCTACCAACCCTGCCTTACTGATCTCTATACTGAAACCCTCCTCCTCCCTGCTTCCTCCTCTGACCAACCCTGCCTTTCTGTCTCTATACTGAAACCTCCCTCCTGCTTCCTCCTCTAACCAATCCTGCCTTACTATCTCTATAATGAAACCCTCCTCCCCTGCTTCCTCCTTAACCAACCCTGCCTTACTGTCTCTATACTGAAACCCTCCTCCCCTCCCCACTTTCTCCTCTAACCAACCCTGCCTTCTGTCTCTATACTGAAACCCTCCTCCCTCCACCCTTTCCTCCTCTGAACCAATCCTGCCTCATTATCTCTATACTGAACCTCCCTCCCGCTTCTTCCTCTAACCAACCCTGCCTTACTGTCTCTATACTGAAACCCCTTCCCTCTTCTGCTTCCTGCTCTAACCAACACTGCCTTACTATCTCTATACTGAAACCCCTTCCCTCCCGACTTCCTCCTCTAACCAACCATGCCTTACTGTCCCTATACTGAAACCGCTCCTCTCCTGCGCTTTCTCCTCTAACCAACCCTGCTTTACTGTCTCTATACTGAAACCTCTCCCCTCTCCTGTTTCCTCCTCTAACCAACTCTGCCTTACTGTCTCTATACCTCCCCTGCTTCCTCCTCTAACCAACTCTGCCTTACTGTCTCTATACTGAACCCTCCCCCCCCCTTCCTCTCTAACCAACCCTGCCTTACTGTCTCTATACTGAAACCCCTTCCTGCTCCTCCTCTCTAACCAACCCTGCCTTTACTGTCTCTATACTGAACCCCTCCCTGCTCCTCCTATAACCCTGCCTTACTGTCTCTATACTGAAACCCTCCTCCCTGCTTCCTCCTCTAACCAACCCTGCCTTACTTCTCTATACTGAAACCCCTCCTCCCCTGCTTCCTCCTCTAACCAACCCTGCCTTACTATCTCTATACTGAAACCCTCCCCCTGCTTCCTCCTCTGAACAACCCTGCCTTACTGTCTCAATACTGAAACCCTCCTCCCCTGCTTCCTCCTCTAACCAACCCTGCCTTACTGTCTCTATACTGAAACCTCCTCCCTGCTTCCTCCTCTAACCAACCCTGCCTTACTGTCTCTATACTGAAACCCCTCCTCCTCCTGCTTCCTCCTCTAACCAACCCTGCCTTACTTCTCTATACTGAAACCCTCCTCCCCCTTCCTCCTCTAACCAATCCTGCCTTACTGTCTCTATACTGAAACCCTCCCTCCCCTGCTTCCTCCTCTAACCAACCCTGCCTTACTGTCTCTATACTGAAACACCTCCTCCCTGCTTCCTCCTCTAACCAACCCTGCCTTACTGTCTCTATACTGAACCCCTCCTCCCTGCTTCCTCCTAAACCAACCCTGCCTTACTGTCTCTATACTGAAACCCCTCCCTCCCTGCTTCCTCCTCTAACCAACCCTGCCTTACTGTCTCTATACTGAAACCCTCCTTCCCTGCTTCCTTCTCTAACCAACCCAGCCTTACTGTCTTATACTGAAACCCTCCCTCCCTGCTTCCTTCCTCTAACCAACCCTGCCTTACTGTCTCTATACTGAAACCCTCCCTCCCTGCTTCCTCCTCTAACCAACCCTGCCTTACTATCTCTATACTGAAACCCTCCCTCCCTGCTTCCTCCTCTAACCAACCCTGCCTTACTGTCTCTATACTGAAACCCCTCCCTCCCCTGCTTCCTCCTCTAACCAACCCTGCCTTACTGTCTCTATACTGAAACCCCTCCCTCCCCTGCTTCCTCCTCTAACCAACCCTGCCTTACTATCTCTATACTGAAACCCTCCTCCCTGCTTCCTCCTCTAACCAACCCTGCCTTACTGTCTCTATACTGAAACCTCCTCCCCTGCTTCCTCCTAACCAACCCCTGCCTTACTGTCTCTATACTGAAACCCTCCTCCCTGCTCCTCCTCTAACCAACCCTGCCTTACTGTCTCTATAATGACCCCTCCCTCCCTGCTTCCTCCTCTAACAACCCTGCCTTACTGTCTCTATACTGAAACCCCTCCCTCCTCCCTTCCTTCTCAACCAACCCTGCCTTACTGTTCTCTATACTGAAACCCTCTTCCCCTGCTTCCTCCTCTAACCAACCCTGCCTTACATGTCTCTATACTGAAACCCTCCCCGCTTCCTCCTTCTAACCAACCCTGCCTTACTGTCTCTATACTGAAACCCTCCCTCCCCTGCTTCCTCCTCTAACCAACCCTGCCTTACTATCTCTATACTGAAACCTCCCTCCCCTGCTTCCTCCTCTAACCAACCCTGCCTTACTGTCTCTATACTGAAACCCCCTCCCTGCTTCCTCCTCTAACCAACCCTGCCTTACTATCTCTATACTGAAACCTCCCCCCTGCTCTCCTCTCTAACCAACCCTGCCTTACTATCTCTATACTGAAACCCCTCCCCCCTTCCTCCTCTAACCAACCCTGCCTTACTATCTCTATACTGAAACCCTCCTCCCTGCTTCCTCCTCTAACCAACCCTGCCTTACTATCTCTATACTGAAACCCCTCCCTCCCTGCTTCCTCTCTACTCAACCCTGCCTTACTGTCTCTATACTGAAACCTCCTCCCCGCTTCCTCTCTAACCAATCCTGCCTTACTGTCTCTATACTGAAACCCTCCCTCCCTGCTTCCTCCTCTAACCAACCCTGCCTACTATCTCTATACTGAAACCCTCCCTCCCCTGCTTCCTCCTCTAACCAACCCTGCCTTACTATCTCTATACTGAAACCCCCCTCCCTCCATGCTCCTCCTCTAACCAACCCTGCCTTACTGTCTCTATACTGAAACCCCTCCCTTCCCTGCTTCCTCCTCTAACCAACCCTGCCTTACTATCTCTATACTGAAACACCTCCCTCCCCTGCTTCCTCCTCTAACCAACCTGCCTTACTGTCTCTATACTGAAACCCTCCTCCACCTTTCCTCCTCTAACCAACCCTGCCTTACTGTCTCTATACTGAAACCTCCTCCCCTGCTTCCTCCTCTAACCAACCCTGCCTTACTATCTCTATACTGAAACCCTCCCGCTTCCTCCTCTAACCAACCGCCTTACTATCTCTATACTGAAACCCTCCTCCCTGCTTCCTCCTCTAACCAACCCTGCCTTACTATCTCTATACTGAAACCCTCCCCTCCCTGCTTCCTCCTCTAACCAACCCTGCCTTACTGTCTCTATACTGAAACCCTCCTCCTTCCTCCTCTAACCAACCCTGTCTTACTGTCTCTATACTGAAACCCCTCCCCCTGCTTCCTCCTCTAACCAACCCTGCCTTACTGTCTCTATACTGAAACCCTCCCTCCCTGCTTCCTCCTTTAACCAACCCTGTCTTACTGTCTCTATACTGAAACCCTCCCCTCCCCGATTCCTCCTCTAACCAACCCTGCCTTACTATCTTTATACTGAAACCCTCCCTCCCTGCTTCCCTCTAACCAACCCTGCCTTACTGTCTCTATACTGAAACACCCCTCCCTCCCTGCTTCTCCTCTAACCAACCCTGCCTTACTGTCTCTATACTGAAACCCTCCCCACACCGCTTCCTCCTCTAACCAACCCTGCCTTACTGTCTCTATACTGAAACCCTCCCTCCCTGCTTCTTCCTCTAACCAACCCTGCCTTACTGTCTATACTGAAACCCTCCCCTCCCTGCTTCCTCCTCTAACCAACCCTGCCTTACTGTCTCTATACTGAACCCCTCCTCCCCTGCCTCCTCCTCTAACCAACCCTGCCTTACTGTCTCTATACTGAAACCCCTCCCCTGCTTCCTCCTCTAACCAACCCTGCCTACTTTCTATATACTGAACCCCTCCCTCCTGCTTCCTCCTAAGCAACCCTGCCTTACTATCTCTATACTGAAACCCCTTCCCTCCCCAGCTTCCCTCTCTAACCAACCCTGCCTCTCTATCTCTTAACTGAAACCCCTCACCTCCCCTGCTTCCTCCTCTAACAAACCCTGCCTTATTATTTCTATACTGAAACACCTCCCCTCCCCTGCTTCCTACTCTAACCAATGATGCCTTACTGTCTCTGTACTGAAACAACTCCCTTCTCCTCCTTCCTCCTCTAACGAACCCTGTCTTACTGTCTCTATACTGAAACCCCTCCGCTCCCCTGCTTCCTCCTCCTCTAACAAACCCTGCCTTACTGTCTCTATACCAAAACCTCTCCCCTCCCCTGCTTCCTCCTCTAACCAACCCTGCCTTACTGTCTCTATACTGAAACCCCTCCTCCACCGCTTCTCCTCAAACCAACCCTGCCTTTACTGTCTCTATACTGAAACCCTCCTCCCATGCTTCCTCCTTTAACCAACCCTGCCTTACTATCTCTATACTGAAACCCCTCTCCTAGCTTCCTCCTCTAACCAACCCTGCCTTACTGTCTCTTACTGAAACCCTCCTCCCTGCTTCCTCCTCTAACCAACCCTGCCTTACTATCTCTATACTGAAACCCTCCTCCTCCCTGCTTCCCCTAACCAACCCTGCCTTACTGTCTCTATACTGAAACCCTCCTCCCCTGCCTCCTCTAACCAACCCTGCCTTACTGTCTCTATACTGAAACCCTCCTCCCGCCTCCTCCCTAACCAACTCTGCCTTACTGTCTCTATACTGAACCCTCCCTCCCCTGCTTCCTCCTCTAACCAACCCTGCCTTACTGTCTCTATACTGAACCTCTCCCTCCCCTGCTTCTTCTCTAACCAACCCTGCCTTCTGTCTCTATACTGAAACCCTCCTCCCCGCTTCCTCCTCTAACCAACCGGTTCTGTCTCTATACTGAAACCCTCCCCGCTTCCTCCTTTAACCAACCCTGCCTTACTGTCTCCATACTGAAACCCTCCCTCCCCTGCATCCTCCTCTAACCAACCCAGCCTTACTATCTCTATACTGAAACCCGTCCTCTCCCCTGCTTCCTCCTCTAACCAACCCTGCCTTACTATCTCTATACTGAAACTCCTCCCCTCCCATGCTTCCTCATGTAACCAACCCTGCCTTACTGTCTCTTTACTGAAACCCCTCCCCTCCCCGCTTCCTCCTCTAACCTACCCTGCCTTACTGTCTCTATATTGAAACCCCTCCTCTCCCCTGCTTCCTCCTCTAACCAACTCTGCCTTACTGTCTCTATACTGAAACCTCCTCCCCTGCTTCCTCCACTCTAACCAGCCCTGCCTTACTGTCTCTATACTGAAACCCTCCTCCTCTGCTTCCTCCACTAACCAGCCATGCCTTACTATCTCTATACTGAAACCCTCCCCCCAACCAACCCCTGCCTTACTATCTCTATACTGAAACCCCTCCCTCTTCCTCCTCTAACCAACTCCTGCCTTACTGTCTCTATACTGAAACCCTCCCTCCCCTCCCGCTTCCTCCTCTAACCAACCCTGCCTTACTATCTCTATTTGAAACCCTCCTCCCCCGCTTCCTCCTCTAACCAACCCTGCCTTTCTGTCTCTATACTGAAACCCTCCTCCACAGTTTCCTCCTCTAACCAACCCTGCCTTACTATCTCTATACTGAAACCCTCCCTCCCTGCTTCCTCTAACCAACCCTGCCTTACTGTCTCTATACTGAAACCTCCCTCCCCTGCTTCCTCCTCTAACCAACCCTGCCTTACTATCTCTATACTGAAACCCCTCCTCCCCTGCTTCCTCCTCTAACCAACCCTGCCTTACTATCTCTATACTGAAACCCCTCCCTTCCCCGCTTCCTCCTCTAACCAACCCTGCCTTTCTGTCTCTATAATGAAACCCCTCCCCTCCACCGTTTCCTCCTCTAACCAACCCTGCCTTTCTGTCTCTATACTGAAACCCCTTCCCTCCACCCTTTCCTCCTCTAACCAACCCTGCCTTACTTTCTCTATACTGAAACCCCTCTCCTCCCCTGCTTCCTCCTCTAACCAACCCTGCCTTACTATCTCTATACTGAAACCCCTCCCCTTCCCTGCTTATTCCTCTACCCAACCCTGCCTTACTATCTCTATACTGAAACACCTCCCCTCCCCTGCTTCCTACTCTAACCAACCCTGCCTTACTATCTCTATACTGAAACCCCTCCCCTGCTTACTCCTCTGACCAACCCTGTCTTACTGTCTCTATACTGAAACCCCTCCCCTGCTTCTTCCTTATCTACCCCCCTTACTTCCTCTTTAACCAGCCTGGCTTTCCTATCTTTTGACTGAAACCCCTCCCCTTCCTCCCCCTTTTAACCGTCTATGTTATTATATAAATAAGTACTTTTTTAGAACTAGTTTCTCTTGTTTACTATTTTGGTGTAATATTTTACACCATCTACGATTGTATGATGTTTTTTTGTTTGTGCAAAATTCCCCTGCATGATCTCAATGTCTTCAGCCTCCCACACAGTTAGTCCCAAGCACAAAGACTTGTCAACAATGGACCCCGACAATGACTAATCAACCTTCACCTTCCAGGACCATTCCCTTGAGGTACCTCAAAGTTTCTATCATGTCCCCCCTCTCTCTCCTTTCCTCGAGGCTATACATATTAAGCTCCTTAAGTCTCTCTTCATATGTCTTCCGGTGCAGACCCTGCACCATTTAGTTGCCCTCCTCTGGACAGCTTCCATCCTGTCTATGTCTTTGCGGAGATTGGGTCTCCAGAACTGCACACAGTACTCCAGATGGGGTCTCACCAGCTGTCTGTACAGAGGGATAATAAGTTCCTGTTTTCTACTGGTGATGCCTGTCGCTATGCATCCCAGTATCCCCCCAGCCCTCCTTGCTGCCCTCTCACATTGCTTGCCCACCTTTAGGTCATCTGATATGACTACCCCCAGGTCCCTTTCCATTTTGTTGTTGTTATCTCACCCCCATTGTGTACTCTTCCCTGGGTTTTTGTTTCCCAGGTGCATTACATGCACTTCTTAGCATTGAATCTAAGCTGCCATACATTTGACCATTCCTCTAACCTTGCCAAGTCCCTTCTTATTCTTTCCACCCCACCCTGTGCATCAACTCTGTTGCAGATCTTAGTGTCATCTGCAAGAGACATCCTTTCTCCTTCAGTCCTTCCGCCAATGTAAACCTAAAAGACATTGAGAGGAAAGTCTAATACTAGACCCTGCGGTGCCCCACTAGTAACCCTCCTTTCTTCTGGTGGACTCCATTTACTATTACTCTGTTTCTATTCTCAGCCAATTCTTTACCAGGCTGTCATCTTGGGACCCACTCCCAGGCTGGCTAACTTGTATATTAATATTTTGTGTGGGACTGTGTCAAATGCCTTGCTAAAAGTCTAGGTGAGCCATGTCCACAGCCCCTCCCTGATCTACTATTTTGGTCACCCAGTCAAGAAATCTATCAGATTTATCTGGCATGACCTTGCCGCTGTGAATCCATGCTGCCTAGGGTTCTGTGCCCCTCTGGCCTCTAGATGCTCGACAATTCTTTCCTTCAGAGTAGTTCCATCATTTTCCCTATCACTGAGGTTAAACTAACAGGTCTGTAGTTTCCTGCTTCTGCCTTGCTCCCACTTTTGTGAGAGGAATCATCTGCCCTCCTCCAGTCCTCAGGTACCACCCCATCCTCCCATGATTTGTTAAAAGGGTAGTCAGTGGTGTCACTAGTTCTACCTTTAGCTCTTTTAGAATTCTAGGATGAATCCCATCAGGCCCCATTGCTTTGTCCACCTTCAGTTTTAAGAGTTCTTTCAGAACCCTTTCTTCTGTAAATGGGCTGGTTTCAACTTCTGTATCCAGAGTGTTACTACTGTTTGTTTTATGTACCTCCCCTCTTCATTTGTAAATACTGAGCAAAAATATTTGTTTAGTATCTCTGCCTTTCACAGTCTCCCTCTATCCACCCTCCCTCCCTTTATTATTGCCTCACTATCCTCCTTGGTCTTCCTTTGCTCCTGATGTACCTATAAAAGGTTTTATCCCCTTCTTAACTGAGTTGGCTATCTTCCTCAGTTTGGGCCTTTGCTGTTCTGACTGCCTTCCCAGCCTCCTTTTGCTTTAACTGATACAGTTCTCTGTCCTGCTCCGTCTGCAGATTCCTTGTACTTCCTAGATGCTTTCTTTTTCTCTTGAACCTTCACCACTTCCCTTGGAACCATAGTGGTTTCTCACATCGTCTTGTTTTGTTTATTTGCTTCACACAAAGGCTCGTTACCTCTGTGATGGCAGTTTTTTTATTCCCCATTGTTCTTCCAACCCTCCTTCCTGCCCATTTGCTAGTGCATTCCTTAGGCACTCACCTATTTTGGCAAAGTCAGCCCTCCTAATATATATAGGGTAACCTATATTTGTAGTACAAATTCTAAAATAACAGGAAGGAGTTCTGACAGTGTGATTTTCAAATAACCCCTTTGGCAGTTTCGCACATTGCTGTTGCTGATATTTAGAGTAGCCGCAGTACTGTTTCTCATCTAAGCAATACTGCAAAAGTAAACGACCTCTAATAGAAGCGTTCCTGTTTTCTTTTTTCCCCCCCGAGTAAGGGTTAGACCATTTGCTTTTCATTGGATTTCCAATCGATCCCAAAAAGATGGCAGTGACTTCATCTGAACGAAGCTTGAGGGATCAGAGAAGGAGCATCAGGGGAAAATATTCTTGTAACCTCCTCCCCATGATGGCAATCTGCTGTTTTTTTGGGAGGGTTATATTTTTTTTTTACTGTTACTTTTTTTTTCTATCTGTATATACAGTAACAATGGAACAGAACGCATTTTACTGTCACATTGAACAGTTAACAATAACCACTTTGCCGTGCCTTTTATGACTGGGATTGAAACCAAAACTTTCTAAAAATAGTTACATAGTGCAAATGTTAAAATATATTCCCAGTACAAAGTATATAGCTCCGCCCCACTTACACTCACTGCCGTTAATAAACCAAAGTAAGCCTTTTCATTAAAATATTACCAAACTGAAACAAATCTTTTCTCAGGAAATGCAGCTATGAATGGAAATAATGTTAAACCCTTTTCTTACAAGAAGGTAAATAAAAACGATAAAACAAAAAGTATCAGATTAATTACCCAGTATATAAAGGAAGTGAAGAGAATGAAGGAAATTTGCTTTACACTGTACATTTTTTACAGTACTGTATATCTCAAATTGATTTACAATCCAGAAGATGAAAATAGGAGAAAATTCCATTGAATAGGTGAACAGAGACACTAAAACGGCATAGAGGCAGGTGAGGGAATTAGTCAGTTTAGTTGAATAGGGAGGCGAGATGGGGTACCCAGCATAGAGGAGTGAGTATAGTATCCCTGTTACTCAGTGCATTTTCCCACCTGGTCCTTTACTTGATCATCCCAAATTTATGGGGGAGGAGGGAAGATGGCGCATGGGAGCTTGATTCCTTACTGACATCAAGAAATTAATTACTGTGACTGGTTGGAGCCGCTTCTGCTGAGTTTGCAGTGGCTGTGGTTTTCACTTTGTAGTTGAAACAAATCATTGTAAATAAGGTATGCGGTAACTGAAGTTTAACAAAATATGTCCAGCAAAATCAAAGCTCATTCCAGTCCTTTGAAGTGATGATACCGTCTTTCTTTGAAGGGGCACATCCAGGTCGGTGGGGAATGATAACCAGAATCCTTAATTCTGAAAACCTTGATCGGGATTCTTTGATTACAGAATTGCAAATCACATGGGTTGCACTGAAAACCTTAGGCATGCTTCTACTGGTTTCACCGCAACTTTTCTGTCTCCCCTTTTCACTGCCAAGAACTATTTGCCACATGTGAGTCATTTACTGTAGCATTTGCCAGCATAATATTTTGTGGTGATTTGCATATACAGCCCATGATGCATTAAATTATGGGGGTATGTGTGATTTTGTATTTCTCTGAAACTTAGCTTCCCGCCAATGCCTTTGGGGCAACCTTTGCCTCAGTACTTGCACACTGAGGTTCTGTGAGTTTTATCCTGTGTGATATTGTATTTATCTACACTGGAGAAGTCTGACCTCCAGCACATCACAGATGGCTTTCACCACTTGCTCTTGTGTAAATAATGTATCATACAGGTCCCCATTGCAGAGCCCCTATGTACCTGCACTACTATGTAAGAGATCTACAATCTTAGATGTAGGTATATCATAAATTCTTTAGAACACATGTATACATATAGTACATAGAAACATAGAGTTAGATGGCAGATAAGGACCGCTTGGCCCACCTAGTCTGCCCATTTCCCAACCTGATGGATAAGCTGCAGATTCTAGTTAATCAACAGCTTCCTCCTAACCCCACTAGAATTCCCTTATGCCTGTCCCATGTATTCTTGAATTCTCCACTGTTCCTGACTCCACAACCTCCTCAGGAAGGCTGTTCCATGCATCCACAACCCTCTCTGTGAAAACTACTTTCTACATTACCTCTGATCCATTCCTCCCTCTATCTTCAAATTGTGCCCCCTTGTTCTTGCACATCTCTTCTTCTGAAAGATGCTACCCTCTTGTACTTTGTTAATTCCCTTGAGATACTTTACAGTTTCTATCATGTCCCCCTTCACTCCTTTCCTCAAGAGTATACATATTAAACTGCTTTAGTCTCTTCTCTTATGTCTTCTGGTGCAGACCCTGCACTATTTTGGTTGCCCTCCTCTGAATTGTCTCCACTCTGTCTATGTCTTTGCAGAGATGGGGTCTCCAGAACTGCACACAGTATTTCAGATGAGGTCTCACTAACTGTCTGTACACAGGGATAACAACTTCCTGTTTTCTTCTATTGATGCCTCTTCCTATGCATCCTAGTATCCCCCAGCCTTCCTTACTGCCTTCTTGCATTGCTTGCCCACCTTTAGGTCATCTGATATAATTACCCCAGGTCTCTTTCCATTTTTTTTGTTATTAACTCACCCCCAACTGTGTACTCTTCCCTGGGTTTTGTTTCCCATGATGTATTACCTTGCACTTCTTTGCATTGAATCTGAGCTGCCACATATTTGACCATTCCTCCAACCTTGCCAAGTCCCTTTTCACCCTTTCCACCCCACCTTGTGCATCAACCCTGTTGCAGATCTTTGTGTCATCTGCAAAGAGACATACCTTTCCTTCCAGGTGCTCTCCAATGTCACTTATAAAGACATTAAAGAGGACCGGTCCCAGTACTGAACCCTGCGGTACTCCACTAGTTACCCTCCTTTCTTCACTATGGACTTTGTTTTCTATTACCCTTTGCATCCCATTTTCCAGCCAGTTTTTTTTATCCAGGCTACCACCTTGGGACCCACTCCAATGCTGGCTAACTTGTATATTAGTTTTTTTGTGTGAAACTGTGTCAAATGCCTTGCTAAAATCTAGGTAGGCCATATCCACAGCCCCTCCCTGGTCTACTGTTTTGGTCACCCAGTCAAATAAATCTATTAGGTTCATCTGACATCACCTTCCTGCTGTGAAACCATGCTGCCTTGGGTCCTGTGCCCCACTGGCCTCTAGGTACTCAACAATTCTTTCCTTCAGAAGTGATTCCATCATTTTCCCTACCACTGAAGTCAAACTAACTGGTCTGTAGAATCCTACCTCTGCCCTGCTGCACTTTTGTGGAGTGGAATCACATTTGCCCTCCTCCAGTCCTCAGATACCACCCCATCCTCCCATGATTTGTTAAAGAGAGTAGTCAGTGGTGTTACTAGTTCTACCCTTAGTTCTTTTAGAATTCTTGGATGAATCCAATCAGGCCCCATTGCTTTGTCCACCCTCAGTTTCAAGAGTTCTTTCAAAACCCTTTCTTCTGTGAATGGACTGGTATCGACCCCCCTATTCAGAGTTTCTCTCTTGTTTGATTTAGGTACCTCCCCCTCCTCTTCCGTTGTGAAAACTGAGCAGAAATATTTGTTCAGTATCCTTGCTTTTTCACTGTCACTCTCTGCCCACATTCCCTCCCCTTTATTAAGTCTCTGTATCCCTCCCTTGATTTTTCATTGCTCCCTAATGTGCCTATAAAAGGTTTTATCCCCGTCCCAGAGTTGGCTATCTTTTCCTCAGTTTGTGCCTTTGCTATTCTGACTGCCTTCCCTGCATCCTTCTGCTTTAACTGATAAAGTTCTCTGTCCTGCTCCTTCTGTGTTTCCTTATATTTCCTGAATGCTTTCCTTTTCTCCTTAACCGTCCCTGCCACCCCTTTTGAGAACCATAGTGGTTTTTCCCTCATTACACATTTGTACACATAGTAAACTTGTCATCTCCCCCCACACACACACACACACACACACACACACACATGCACCAGCACTACTTTCAGCTTTCTTACCAAGGTTCCACTTTCTATACCTGCTCTTTACCTTCACCTTGCCATTTTGCAGAACACAGTGATCCCTTTGAGAGCCTAACTCTTAATAATACACGTGCACCCTATGACATAGGCTCCTCTTCTTAGGCACTCTTCAGTCTCATCCTTTGTTTAACCAGCTCAGAAAGTAGCACTTTTGTCCGGGAAGTGAACATCTTTTTACCTATCTGTTGTTTCATTCTCATTGTTTGTGCCAGATTTCTAGTTCCATAACCCACAACAAACAGGATGAAAACAGAACACAGACTGAAGTGCTCTCAACATGTGAACAGAGTCCCTCCTCAGGCAACATTTTCTGAAGCCAGAATTCAAACATATTCATCATGAACCCTCTGCACTGTGCCTGAAGCTAATGCCACTCTTCAAACTTTTGGCTGCCATGCTGATACACTGACCAAAAGAAAACCTAGGGGTTTGCACCTTCAGGTCACTCAAGGAGAACAATGGACTTCTGGGAGGTAGTTGGGGTGGGAAATGAGAAAAAATTACTCACCTTAGTAATTGTGTTTGTTCTAATGGAGTCTTGCTGTATTCTGACAATATGCAGTTAGCCCCAGCACTTGAACTGCCCCAGAGAGGAAAGGGTTAAATCTATGCATAAGCATAGAACATTGAGCTCGAGCTCGGTTACAAATCTCTGTCTGTGGTGCTTCAGAGTGTAACCAGTAGATTATTATGAGCAACTAACTAACTACACTTCTTTTGTGGAAATTGTAAAAACATAAGCGCCAAAGAGCAACAACTTGGGTCCATAAAACTCAGGTCGAGAACCAAAGAAATAACAGGTAGTGAACATGTATATAACTAAAGAACACAACATAACAACAAACTACCCCACCTCAGAGAGGAGGGGTAGAAGGGTACACCCCTGAGGTGCAACACTGTACCCACCAGCCCACATCCCAAAAATTAGGTTCCAAGAGGGGAGACGGGGGGGTCAGAATACAGCAAGACTCCATTAGGAGAAACACAATTACTAAGGTGAGTAATTTTTTTTTCAAACAACATGAAGTCTTGCTGTATTCTGACAATATGCAGATTACCAAGCAGTCCCTCTATGGAGGAGGGCTACTGAACCTATTTTGGAAACAGATCCTGCAGTACTGCTGCACCAAACCTGGCATCATTCCTAGCCTGGCTATCCAGAGAGTAATGCTTGGTGAATGTATGGACTGTTTTCTAGGTGGCTGCTTTGCAAATGTCTAACAAGGGTATATCCCTGTCAGAAGCCAGGCAAGCAGCTGTACTTCTAGTTTTCCTACTATGGAAATATCTCTCTCTCTCTTTCTATCTCTGTCTGTCTCTGTCTCTGTCTCTTTCTCTCTCTCTCTCTCTCTCTCTCTCTCCCCCCCCATCATGTTGCAAGGGAGCTGACAGAGAGAAACAGAGAGAAGTTCAATGAAGTTCTGACTGGACCCAAAGTTTACAATAAAGATTATCTTACAGTTCCCTTCCCTATTAGGTCAGTGATGCACACTTAACAAATGAATAGCAGTTGAGGATTTCACACTTTATGGTAACAAATGCTCCCCCCCGTGTGTTTTTTTTTTTTTACAATGACATGACAGATGGCTGCAAATAACAGCTTTGTTACATTACAGTTACCCGACTCAATTACAGTAAATGACCAGACCACCATAGCAGTCTAGCTATTCCACTGCTTGCAAACTTCTATGCTCAGAGCTCCACATTAGGGTACATGCTAAATGACCTAGAACCAAGCTGGATTTCATTTGATAAATTTATTTATTTAAATATAGGAATGCAATTACCTTTGAGCCAAGGCTCTTTTACAAAGGTTCCATGTCATGAGAGTACATACATGTTAAATAAGGGCATACAACATTAAAGAGAGCATCCAACCATATCCATCAGTTCAGATATGGCATCACGGTAAACAGGACACATGAATAACACATACAAAGAATCATTTCAGAAACCTATAAGAAATCAGGGAGAAAGGGTGAGAGGATGGGGTGGAAGCTGAAAAAGACTAAAAGAGAAAAAATAGATAGACTTGGTATTTAACAACCAGGCCCCTGCCATTCTTACAGTTTGTATTTGGGAAAACTGTTTAACCAGAAAAGGTACACCAAACCAAAAGTTGCCTCCAGATGCAACCTGAGAGCACAAGGAAGGTTAAGTGACTTGCTCAGGGTCACACAGTATGCAAGAAGGAGCTAATGGGTTTCAAATTGACCTCTCCAGGTTTGCAGCTCACTGCCCTTACCCACTATGCTATACTGCCTCCTATTTCATTTGGACCTTCACGTGGCCATTGTGAGAACTCTGCAAGCAACCCATATTAGGTATGCTTTATATTGTTTAATTTTCTTTCTATTACCACATCATGGTTTTCTAATTTTGTTACACAAACAAGAGGCAAGACATGAAAACAGCAATGATGTCATTTTTTGCATTGCTCTAGAATGCAGTAGGTTTCCTGCAGTTTACCAGTGGCAGAAACAGTCCGTTAGCTTTTGCAGCTCTTTGTATGTTCATGCATACACACATTGTGGATTCACAATAATGAATCTGAGAAACATACGAGTCATGATATACTCTGATGATATGACATGTTGCTAATTGCCTTACTTACCTCTACTGTCACTATGTCCTGCACGAAGACATGTCTGTCCAATTAATGCTGCACCACTCCACACTGTCATTGTAGACCTCCTTCAATACATTGTTCAACAGATATAAAATACATTAATCAAAACCATTACAGTACATGGCAGCACTTCTGTGATTGTCGTGTCTTCCTGACTTACTAACGCTATTCATGTTTTACAGTAGGCTAAGACAGAGAGACCCCCTGCTGTGTGTCAAATGTAGACCTCAAGAGATTCAATGGAGATAGAAACACTGTAGCTATAGACTGTCTGATAGCATGTCATAAAACATACAAAGTATCACTTTCTGCTGCTTTTCAATGCTGCAAAGTGCTATATAGCAATAACAAGTCCACAGATAAGATACATCAAAGTACAACACTGTCCTCAAACCATATATACAAACTTAGAAATCCAAGAAGAGAAAAGGAAAGCCGCTACCCTAAATTGCAGGGCTGCTCAGCCACAAAAAAAGAGCTTCAGCTTCAGTGCTTTTTAATAATAAATACTACTGCCAACTGTGTTAATGATGAGCAAATTCATGGGTGGCCAAATGGTAGGTGGGGAACCCAGAAAAAACTTTCCATAGCACTTTAAATAATGCAAAAATGATTTATTTTCCACAACTTAACTACAAATTGCAATAAAGTGCTTACACCAATTCAATCTAATACAAAATTACAGTCTCCTACCATATATATGCCCTGCCTCACTCCAGGGCATCTAGTCACTAGCCGCACTACTAGGCCCTGTGCTTCACTGCTGCAGCTTCCCCAAGGGTTGTGATTCCATATCCCTTCATTCTGCAATAGTCAAAGGGCATGTGCAACATAATTAGAAAATCCTAAAATTTAACAACTACCTTAATCACTTAAATGCTACTAAACTTAACAACAAAGTGGCCATTGAAGCTTATGTTCCATTTATATGTAAAACATTTCTATTGCAAATAAATTTAAACATTGCTCAAAGTTCTAAAATAATAGACTGTTCACATTAAACGTATTCACAGCATATGCAATTCAAGAACCAATGCCCTACTATATGTATGATTGCATTGTTACACACTTTAGGTTCACAGTGTGTATATAAATATATATATGTGTGACAAGACATCCTATTCAATATAGCCTCTTACAAACATGCAGTACCATGCCATATCACTCCATTTAAATAAGAAGCTATGTTAATTCTATTGTTCTTAATTCTAAAACAAATACTAAACTCCAAATTCACAGTATCATAGTATAACTGCCACTCAATTTACTTCTTTACTAATTTACTAATGCACCCGAAGAGGAGACTAAGGAGGCTGAGGACAACTGTCACAAGGGAGGCCCACAGGAAGGAGGCAGAAGACACCACAAGGAAAGGAAGCAGCTCCTGGTGGGGGACTCAATTATTAGGGGGATAGAACTGGGGGGAGCAGGGAAAACTGAAGTAAGGTGCCTGCCTGGTGCCATGGCTTGGAGAGACAGGAAGCGCATCCTCAGGATCACAAGAACAGCTGCACGGGAATCTGAGCTGGATGTCATTGTCCACCTAGGGACAAATGACTTGGCTAATCATGAGATTAGAGCAGTGCAGAATGACTCTGTAGAACTGAGTAGGGGCCTAAGACAAGTAGCACACACAGTATCCTTCTCTGGGGTGCTGCCTGTCAATGGCATGAGTGAGGCGAGGGTACTTTGCACCATGCAGTTTAATGAATGGTTGAAAAAATGTGTGGAGCACAGAGGTTTGGCTTCATTGGGGACTGGGGTTCCACCTGGAGGGACACCAGCCTATACTGGCAGAATGGTCTGCATCTGTCCAGGAAGGGAACAAGTCTTTTGAGCAATCGGTTTAAATGCTTCATTGGCAAGCTTTTAAACTAGTCAAGGGGGGAGGCACTGATAAGCAGCAGGAAATTCCCAGCCTCTCCCTACAAAACAGGGTACTAAATGAGAAAAACACCGAGGTAGACAGGTCAGTGGGGGATGATGCAAAAAAAGGTAAAGCCATCAAAAAATGGAGAGCAATGAGTACCAATGCCCATAGTCTGAGTAACAAGCTTCCTGAATTAATGGCCTTGATGGAGGAGGAACATCTGGATATCGTGGCAGTCACAGAAACATGGTACACACAGAACCATGACTGGGACATAAACATACCAGGATACACTATCTACAGGAGGGACAGGGAGGGTAAAAGAGGAGGAGGAGTAGCTCTATACATAAGGGAAGGAATCAAGGCAACAGAACAAAAGGGAAAACAGGGAGGAGAAGAAGCACTGTGGGTAAATTTGGAGACCGGCAATGGCACCACAATCTGCACAGGGGTTGTATACAGACCCCCTTCTCAGGGGGAGGAAATGGACAAGGAAATGATAGAAAGAATACTTAGAATGGCAGAAAAGGGAGATATTGATGATGGGTGATCTGAATATGCCAGATGTTAACTGGAATGCAGTTGCAGCAGCCACTTCAAAGAGTGGGGTTATTCTAGATGCCCTACAAGGGGCAAGCCTTAGACAACTAGTATTGGAGCCCACTCGAGAGGGAGCAATCTTAGACCCGGTTCTCTCAAATGGAGATGAAGAGAGAATCACAGATGTAGAAGTGGGTAGCCATCTGGGAACTACGACCATCGAACAGTATGGTTCACAATAAACACAGCAATAGAGTCAAGCCATACAAAGACAAAAGTACTGGACTTTAGGAGGGCTGACTTTGCCAAAATGGGTGAGTGCCTAAGGAATGCACTAGCAAATGGGCAGGAAGGAGGAGTGGAAGAACAATGGGGAATAATAAAAACTGCCATCACAGAGATAACAAGCCTTTGTGTGAAGCAAATTAACAAAATGAAATGATGTAAGAAACCACTATGGTTCTCAAAGGAAGTGGCAGCGAAGGTTCAAGAGAAAAGAAAGCATTCAGGAAGTACAAGGAATCACAGAAGGAGCAGGACAGGGAACTGTATCAGTTAAAGCACAAGGAAGCTGGGAGGCAGTCAGAACAGCAAAGGCCCAAACCAAGGAAAAGATAGCCAACTCAGTTAAGAAGGGGATAAAACCTTTTATAGGTATATCAGGGAGCGAAGGAAGACCAAGGGAGGGCTAGTGAGGCTTAATAAAGAGGAGGGAGGGTGGGCAGAGGGTGACTGTGAAAAGGCAGAGATACTAAACAAATATTTTTGCTCAGTATTTACAAAGGAAGTGTGGGAGGTACCTAAAACAAACAGTAGAAACACTGGATACAGAAGTTGATACCAGCCCATTTACAGAAGAAAGGGTTCTGAAAGAACTCTTAAAACTGAAGGTGGACAAAGCAATGGAGCCTGCTGGGATTCATCCCAGAATTCTAAAAGAACTACGGGTAGAACTAGTGACACCACTGACTACCCTCTTTAAGAAATCATGGGAGGATGGGGTGGTACCCGAGGACTGGAGAAGGGCAGATGCGATTCCCCTTCACAAAAGTGGGAGCAAGGCAGAAGCAGAAAACTACAGACCTGTTAGTTTAACCTCAGTGGTAGGGAAAATGATGGAATCACTTCTGAAAGAAAGAATTGTTAAGTATCTTGAGGCCAGAGAGGCTCAGGACCCAAGACAGCATGGATTCACAGCGGGAAGGTCATGCCAGACAAATCTGATAGATTTCTTTGACTGGGTGACTAAAGTAGTGGATCAGGGAGGGGCTGTGGACATGGTCTACCTAGACTTTAGCAAGGCATTTGACACAGTCCCACACAAAAGATTAATATACAAGTTAGCCAGCCTGGGAGTGGGTCCCAAGATGACAGTCTGGGTAAAGAATTGGCTGGAGAATAGGACACAGAGAGTAATACTAAATGGAGTCCACTCTGAAGAAAGGGGGGTTACTAGTGGGGTACCGCAGGGTTCAGTATTAGGACCGGTCCTCTTCAATATCTTTATAAGCAATATTGCAGAAGGACTGGAAGGAAAAGTATGTCTCTTTGCAGATGACACAAAGATCTGCAACAGAGTTGATGCACAAGGTGGGGTGGAAAGGATGAGAAGGGACTTGGCAAGGTTAGAGGAATGGTCAAATGTATGGCAGCTTAGATTCAGTGCTAAGAAGTGCAAGGTAATGCACCTGGGAAACAAAAACCCAGGGGAAGAGTACACAATGGGGGTGAGATACTAACAATAAAAATGGAAAGGGACCTGGGGGTAGTCATATCAGATGACCTAAAGGTGGGCAAGCAATGTGAGAGGGCAGCAAGGAGGGCTGGGGGGATACTGGGATGCATAGGAAGAGGCATCACCAGTAGAAAACAGGAAGTTATTATCCCTCTGTACAGACAGCTGGTGAGAACCCATTTGGAGTACTGCGTGCAGTTCTGGAGACCCAATCTCTGCAGGGACATAGACAGGATGGAGGCTGTCCAGAGGAGGGCAACTAAAATGGTGCAGGATCTGCACCGGAAGACATATGAAGAGAGACTTAAGGAGCTGAATATGTATAGCCTCGAGGAAAGGAGAGAGAGGGGGGACATGATAGAAACTTTCAAGTATCTCAAGGGAATCAACAAAGTCCAAGAGGGTAGCATCTTTCAAAAAGGTGTGCACGAACAAGGGGGCACAATTTGAAGACAGAAGGGGGCTCAGAGGTAATTTAAGGAAGTATTTTTCACAGAGGGTTGTGGATGCATGGAACGGCCTTCCAGAGGAGGTTGTGGAGTCAAAAACAGTGGTGGAATTCAAGCATGCATGGGACAGTCATAAGGCAATTCTAGGGGGTGGGAGTAGGAAGAAGTAGGCTGCTGGTTAACTAGGATCTGCAGCTTATCCAATAGGTAGGGAAATGGGCAGACTGGGTGGGCCAAGCGGTCCTTATCTGCCGTCAAAATCTATGTTTCTATGTTTAATGTCCACCACTGAATGGGCTTACCCATAACAGAGTCAGACTGCACTCATTATTGATGCTATTTACTCACTAAAACAAGTCACATGCAAATCTTATCCAATTCATCTGCTGCCCATAATTAAGGCTTCAAATTCATATTTGTCGATCTTGACAGCAAAAGAAAAAAAACTCAGAACAAGGACAGCCAGAAGTAATACAAGATGAAAATAAAGCATTTTGATCCAATGTTCAGTATTTCTTGCATTTTAAATGTTATGCTTCAGTTCTACATTAACTTGTATGTGACTGATTGAAAAGAAAAAAACACAAATTATTTTTTTCCCCAATTGTTTAACCAGGAGAGACACACTAAGCTGAAAGCTTGTTTACAGATGCGACCTGGCAGCACAGGAAAGTTAAGTGAATTGCTCAGGGTCACACAGTATGCAAGTGGTGGTGTGGGATTCAAACCCAGGTCTCCAGATTTGCAGCTCAGAGCCTTAAACCACTGTGCTATACTGCTTCCAATGTAAACTATTTATTTGTAAATTTGGCAATTTGTTTAATTGTCCAGCAATTTTAGCATAATTGAACACTATGCATTGAATAGTAACAGATACACACTACACCCTAGCAACTTTGCGCTTTGATGACAGATTGATAAATATAAATTTGAAGCCTTAATTATAGCTGAAAATGACTTGGATAAAATTTGCATGTGATTCATTTCAGCAAGTAAATATTGTCAAGAACGAGTGCAGTCTGACTGTGTCATGGGAAAGCCCATTCACTGACGCACATTAGTAAATTGCATTGTGTGACACTTATACTACTACACTTTGCACTTGGAGTTTAGTATTTCTTTTATAAATAGAAGCAATACAATTAACATAACTGCTTATTTAAATCAATTGATATGGAATAATACTGCATTTTTTCTAAGAGTGCTATGTTACATGGGATGTCTTCTAACACATATGTATTTAGTATACACATCGTGAACCTAAAGTGTATAACAATGTAATCAGCCATATAGCATAGCATAGGTTCTTGAACTGCATATGCTGTGGTCACATTTAATGTTAACAGTCTATTCTTTTACAACTTGGAGCAATGTTTAACTTAATTTGTAATATAAATGTTTAACATGGTTTTACCAAGTAAATACCACCAATACTGACTGCAGTCTGACTCTGTTATTCACACTTCACATGTAGGTATTGGAGGGAATGGGTTGTCAGCTGATCTCTTACTATGCCTGAACACTGAAGAAGACTTAGGCCAGGTGATCTGTTTCTGCCGACACTTTCATAGGTTTGTGTGTTCACCGTTTACTGCAATAAATATGTCTATATGGTATAACTACATTTTTAACATTACTATCTTTATCGTACCTCTGCATCTCTATGCTTTCTATGGCAAGCCCTATTCTGCACACCCTTCACTTTTTCCCCTCATAAGTACCCTTCCCACCATCTGCCCCCTCAGTTGTTACTATCTCCCAGCACCTATGAACACCTGAAACTGTCTGCCATGACTGTTACAGCCCATGACACAAAGGCACGCACCCCAACACCTCTTACTCTTTGCAAGTTGGGGGTGGCAGTTGGCATTACTACAATACCTCACTACCATTCCTATTATGCATCTGTCACTACTGCACTACCAATGCCAATACCAGCAAGCAAACATTCGGTATTGACAAATGCTTGCTTTTCTTATGTCACCATCTGCCAAACCATACAACAATATCAACAGCAGTCAAACCATACAGCAATACCACCAGTGGCCAAACCATACAGCAATACCACCCCCTGCCAAACCATACAACAATACTACCCCTGCCAAACCATACAACAATACCACCAGTGGTCAAACCATTCAGCAATACCACCAGTGGCCAAACTATACAGCAATATCACCCCCTGTCAAACCATACAACAATACCATCAGTGGCCACACCATACAACAATACCACCAGTGGCCACACCATACAACAATACTACCCCTGCCAAACCATACAACAATACCACCAGGGGCCACACCATACAACAATACCACCTCCTGCCAAACCATACAACAATACCACCAGTGCACAAACCATACAACAATACAACCCCTGCCAAACCATACAACAATGCCACCAGTGGCCAAACCATACAACAATACCACCAGTGGCCAGACCATACAGCAATACCACCCCCTGCCAAACCATACAACATTAGTACCCCTACCAAACCATACAACAATACCACCAGCGGCCAAACCATACAACAGTATTAACCCTGCCAAACCATACAGCAATACCACCAGCAGCCACACCATACAACAATACCATCTGCGGCCACACCATACAACAATACCACCAGTGGCCACATCATACAACAATACCACCTGTGACCAAACCATACTACAATACCACCACCAGCAAAACCATACAATAATACCACCTCCTGCCAAACCATACTACACCACCACCAGCGGCCAACCCATACAATAATACCACCAGCGGCCAAACCATACAATAATACTGTCAGTGGCCAAGCCATACACCAATACCACCAGTGGCCAAACCATGCAATAATACCACCAGCAGCCAAACCCTACAACAATACTGTCGGTGGCCAAGCCATTCAACAATACCATCAGTGACCAAACCATACTACAATACCACCACCAGCAAAACCATACAACAATACCAACTCCTGCCAAACCATACAACACCACCACCAGCGGCCAACCCATACAATAATACTACCAGCAGCCAAACCATACAATAATACCACCAGTGGCCAACCCATACAATAATACCACCAGCGGCCAAGCCATACAACAATACCACCCCTGCCAAACCATGCAACACCACCACCAGCGGCCACACCATACAACAATACCACCTGTGACCAAACCATACTACAATACCACCACCAGCAAAACCATACAATAATACCACCTCCTGCCAAACCATACTACACTACCACCAGCGGCCAACCCATACAATAATACTGTCAGTGGCCAAGCCATACAACAATACCACCAGTGGCCAAACCATGCAATAATACCACCAGCAGCCAGACCCTACAACAATACTGTCAGTGGCCAAGCCATTCAACAATACCATCAGTGACCAAACCATACAACAATACCACCAGTAGCCAACCCAGACACTACCACCACCAGCGGCCACACCATACAACAATACCACCAGTGGCCACACCATACAACAATACCACCAGTGGCCACACCATACAACAATACCACCCCCTGCCAAACCATACAACAGTACTGTCAGTGGCCAAGCCATACAACAATACCACCAGTGGCCAACTCATACAATAATACCATCAGCGGCCAAGCCATACAACAATACTACCAGTGACCAAACCATACAACAATACCACCTGCGACCAAACCATACTACAATACCACCACCAGCAAAACCATACAACAATACCAACTCCTGCCAAACCATACAACACCACCACCAGGGGCCAACCCATACAATAATACCACCAGCAGCCAAACCATACAATAATACCACCAGTGGCCAACCCATACAATAATACCACCAGCGGCCAAGCCATACAACAATACCACCCCTGCCAAACCATGCAACACCACCACCAGCGGCCACACCATACAACAATACCACCTGTGACCAAACCATACTACAATACCACCACCAGCAAAACCATACAATAATACCACCTCCTGCCAAACCATACTACACCACCACCAGCGGCCAACCCATACAATAATACCACCAGCGGCCAAACCATACAACAATACCACCAGTGGCCACACCATACAACAATACCACCAGTGGTCACACCATACAACAATACCACCCCTGCCAAACCATGCAACACCACCACCAGCGGTCACACCATACAACAATACCCCTCCCTGCCAAGCCATACAACACCATAACCAGTGGCCAACCCATACAATAATACCACCAGCAGCCAAGCCACACAATAATACCACCAGCAGCCAAGTCATACAACAATACCACCCCCTGCCAAACCATACAACACCACCACCAGCTGCCACTGCATACAGCAATACCACCAGCTGCCAAACCATACAACAGTACTGTCAGTGGCCAAACCATACAACAACACCATCTACGGCCAAACCATACAACAATAACACCAGCGCACAAACCATGCAACAATACCACCAGTGCACAAACCATACAACAATACCACCAGCGGCCAAACCATACAACAGTACTGTCAGTGGCCAAACCATACAACAACACCATCTACGGCCAAACCATACAACAATAACACCAGTGCACAAACCATGCAACAATACCACCAGTGCACAAACCATACAACAATACCACCAGCTGCCGAACCATACAACAGTATTACCAGTAACAAAACCATACAACAATACCACCAGTGGCCAAGCCATACAACAATACCATCCCCTGCAAAACCATACAACATCACCACCAGTGGCCAAACCATACAGCAATACCACCAGTGGCCAAACCATACAACAATACCACCAGTGGCCAAACCATACAACAATACCATCTGTGGCCAAGCCATACAACAATTCCATCTGTGACCAAACCATACAACAATACCACCAGTGGCCAAGCCATACAACAATACTACCACCAGCCAAACCATACAACAATACCACCAGTGGTCAAACCATACAACAATACTACCAGCAGCCAAACCATGCAACAATACCACCAGTGACCAAGCCACACAACAATACCACCAGCAGCCAAACCATACAACAATACCACCAGTGGCCACACCATACAACAATGCCACCAGCGGCCAAACCATACAACAATACAGTCAGTGGCCAAGCCACAAAACAATGCCACCTCCTGCCAAACCTTACAACAATACCACCAGCGGCCAAACCATACAACAATACCACCTCCTGCCAAACCATATAACAATACCACTAGTGGCCAAGCCATACAATAATACCACCAGCAGCCAAGCCATACAACAATGCCACCAGTGGCCAAACCATACAATCAATACCAGCAGCAACCCAACCATACAACAATACCACCAGCGGCCAAACCATTCAACAATACCACCCCCTGCCAAACCATACAACAATACCACCTCCTGCCAAACCATACAACAATACCACCAGTGGCCAAACCATACTACACCACCACCAGTGGACAACCCATACAACAATACCACCAGTGGCCAAACCATACAACAATATCACCGCCTGCCAAACCATACAACAATACCACTAGTGGCCAAGCCATACAATAATACCACCAGCAGCCAAGCCATACAACAATACCACCAGTGGCCAAAGCATACAACAATACCATCAGCAGCCAAACCATACAACTATACCATCAACTGAGAGTAAATATTTCTTTAGGGAACTTGTTTTAATGTTGAGTATAAAGAGTATTGTGAAATTCAATGCAATTCTTCTGGTTAGGATATGTGGACTTAAAGAAAAACAGTCACTACCAAGAAACTCATATCCAAGTATGGGTCTGGTCCCAGTCTGCATTTTGCATGCAACAACATTGATTTTTGTTAACTTGCTGTTTACTGCAGTGTATTAGATTGTATTAAACTAATTATGTTGGCTTGCAACCTGGCATTTTGTGTAACTGCAAATCTCAGAATCCACTGCAGCGAGCATCTGAGGTGGGCTGCAGTAGTGGAGGATTCAATGGCCTGCAGTGCATGTTAGAGCTTCTATAAACTCAGATGCTTTCCAGTCCCACTGTTCTCTCCATGCTATGTGCACTCCTCTGTAACTATACATAGTTCAGAGATGACAGGGGGACCAGCAAACAAAAGATCAGAGCCAATTAAAACTCTAACCTGCAGTGCAGGTCATTGACTCCCCCGCTGCTCCATCCCTCATCTGATGTCAGTTGCAGGGGATTCTTGAAATTGTAATAAACAGAACATTTCAGCTTGCAAGTCAACAAAATCAGTTTGATACAACTGACTATACTTTAGAAAACAGTATGTAAAAAAAATGTTCTTGCATGCAAAGGGCAAATTTAGACTAGACATAAACTTGGGTGTGGAACTCTCAGTGCTGACTGTTTTCCTTTAAAGACACTTTTCATGTCACCAGTTGCTCTTTGCAGTAGCCACTTAATTTTTTAGCTCTCATGATCATTTGTCATGTATTCATCATTCTGTATCTCTAGCTTGTTTCATTCTCTTTACAAATGGTACTATTGTATATTTCAATTTGTGCATAGTATTGCCTTAAGCCATTCTATTCCCTGCCCTGATTCTTTCTACTTGTGAAACCTCCTCTTTCCCCTCAAGGGCTAGGCACATTTCCAATGCAAATAATTTGTTTTTCACTAATTTGTCTACCTTTCCCAGGATTTTATTTACAAAGGGTACTATTGTATATTTCAATTTGTGCACAGTATTGTCTTAAGCCATTCTATTCCATGCCCTGTTTCTTTCTACTTGTGAAACATCCTCTTCCTCCTCAAGGGCTGGGCACATTTCCAATGCTAATCATTAATTTTTCACTAGTTTGTCTACCTTTCCCAGGATTTTATTTTTACTTATTTATGTATTGAGGACTAGGATTACAATAACCTTTGAACCAGATGTTCTTTTACAGGTTCTGTATTGAAATGGGGGTACAGCAAATATGAGTGTAAACAAGGTGGTTACAATCACATGAATAATAATGTTACAAGCATGAGACAAAATTGCAGTTTCAGAAAAGCAGTCAGAGCAAAACTTAGTCTAGAAAGTGCTGATGTGGGGCTGCAAGTGCAGGCAAGTAGAGGTGAGAGAGGGGTGAAAGAAGAGAGATGGGGAGCGGGAGTAGAGAAGAGTGTGTGAGCCTTCATATTGATGAGTGGTAAATACAGGGAGGGGGAGGAGAGAGACTAAAGAGGATGGGACAAGAGGTAAAGGAATGGGGAGAGGACGGGGGAGTGGGCGTACAGAACATGGGATGAGCAGCAAGAACGAATTTGAAAAGTGGTGGTGGTGGGATAGAAGGTGAGGAAGAGGGAGGGGAGGAAGGGAAATGGTATGGGAGCGAGATGTGGGAGGGGTGAGAGAGAAGCTGAAAACAACAGGGGTTGGAGGGCAGTGGAAGGAAGTCAAAACTAGGCAAAGCAATCACAGCAACTTAGAATGAGGAAGTGTTGATGAAGCTCGAGTTTGAAAGCACTTAGTTTAGGTTCAACAGTGACTTCAGAGGGGAAACAGTTATGTAGTGTGGGTGCTCTATAAGCAAAGGTTCACTGAGCTTGGGAGGTTCTGAAGGAGGAGACAAGGTGGGTTTTATGCTCTGGCAAGATTAGGGTTTCAGTGAAAGGGGGTGTGAGGCCTAGACTAATCTTATGTGAGAATAGGCACATGTGGTAGGAGACCCTAGTCTTGAGAGGAAGCCAGTTGGGTCTTCCGTAGAGTTCACTGGTATGGCTCATCTTATCAGACCCAGAGACTAGCCTACAGGATTTGTTTAACATGAGTGTCATTCTTTTTAGAGAAGTGTCAGAAGAAGCACCATAGATAATTAGACCATAGTTGACAAGTGAGAGGATTAAGCTGATTACCATGGTCTCAGTGCCTCTGTGGTCATATAGTGATGATAACGATAAAGGATCCCAATTCTGGAGCAGATGCCCTTAGCAATTTGATTAATATGGAGACTGAATGAGAGAGCAGTATCAAGTGTTAGACCCAAGTATTTAAATGCTTGAACTTGCTTGAGGGGTTGGCTTAGATTATTGCAAATGGTCAGGTTAGCAGCTTTGTGCATATTGAGAGAGTTAGAAAAGAGCACAGCCATGGTCTTTTTGTTATTCTTCAGCAGTTTGTGTTGCTTAAACCAGATCTCTACCAATTTGAAGTTGGACTGTAGGTCAATCGTTAGTGAGAGTGGGTTGGTGCTGAAAAGAGGACTGCATTATCAGCATAAAGGACCAACCTGCTGTTGCAGGCAGAGGGGAGATTATTGATGAAAAAGCTAAAGAGTAGGGGTCTGAGGATGGAGCCTTGTGGTACTCCAGACCATACAGAATGACTGTTTGAGAGAGTGTTGCAGATCTTAACTTGCTGGGTGCTGCCACCAAGGTAACTTTTGAACCAGCTAGTAACCTCTGATGAGAGCCCAAGAGAAGGGAGAGTGCAGAGCAGAAGGGAATGGTTAACTGTATCAAAGGCCTTAGTTAGGTCAATATAGATTGACCCAACTAGGTGGCTGTCGTCCAAAGCCTTATGGATGTAATTGGTGTAGGCAAGCAGAGCAATGGTGGTACTGTCTGACTTTCTAAAGCCATGCTGTTGTAGGCATTATAAGTCATATTTGGCAAGATACTCCATGAGCTGGTCAGCGACAATGCACTCAAGGGCTTCAGAGGGGGATGGAAGGATGGATATGGGATAATAGTTATTACTTAGCATCCTGTCATCACGTTTATGGACTGGCATGACTATAGCAGCTTTCCAGAGGCTAGGGAATTGCCTAAGGGAGAGATAAATTGAGGAGACTGGTGAGAGGAGCAATGACAGCATCAACAGAGAGGTGTGGAAGTTTAAGATCCAAGGTGTCCCCACTGAACCTGGACTTACCAAGGACCCTTTGAATGTATCTTATGGAGTCAACCAGTGTTACACGCCTGAAGTAGAAGGGAGGAATAGAAGGAGAGGAGGTAGCAGAGGCGGCTACTTGAGCAGGGCTAGGAGAGTTAAAGAAGTCAGGTGGTAGAATACCACCTAGATCAGTGAATGCATCTTTAAAAACATTCACTATAAGCTTGTGGTCCTATATGTTAATACCATTTACCTGGAGCCGGGGGGGAGCTTTATTAGGCTTGCCTGTGAGGTCTTTAAGCATTTCCCAGAAGTTATGGCTGCTACCCCAAGAGTTTGGGAAGTCCCTTTTGAAGTATTTAGTTTTTGCCCTACGGATTTCACAGGTGCAGAGATTTCTGGGCAGCCTTGTAGAGCTGCATACCACTATGCTTCCTAGTAGCCTTTGCCTGATGCCACAGATTATTTCCCTGCTTCATTAGGTTTATTATTGAGGTAGAGATCCAGAGATTGGATGGGCCCTTGATATTTTTTTTTATGGAATGGGGCAAAGAGATTGCAGGCTTTGTTGGAATGGGAGATAAAGTAGGAAAGAGCATCATCCACAGTATTGATGCTACTGAGGGGAGACCAGTCACACTGAGCAAGATAGTTTTTAAAGTGGATGAGGTTTCCTTTTTTGAGGACCCGATGATAAACAGTTTTGACTGGCAGTTTCTGGGCTTTATCTGACCAAAAGCACAGTACAGGGGAGAGTGGCCACTCAGTGAATCAAGAAGAATAAGCATACCTGAAATTCTGTCTGGGTGTGTGGTGAGGCTAAGATCCAAAAGGGAGGTAGAGCCAGTCATGGGGTTAGCTGTTGTAGGGGTGGTAACCATCTGGGAGATGCCGATGGATGTGATGGCATCTTTAAATGGAGCTATTTCAGGGGCAAGCCACTTTATGTTAGTCACCCGATATCACAGTTTTAGACTGGTGATGGAGGGTTTCAAGGTAGTCAGTGATAGTTTTGAACCCAGATGTCTGATCCCGAGGGGGGATACAAACTGAATGCACACATAGAGATTCCTGGTGCTGCCCCAGTAATATTTTGATTGCAAGTAGCTGAGAGTAATTGCAATGGGTAATGTGACGGAGGGTTATACATTTTAGAAGGTCATTGATGTATATCATACAGCCCCCTCCCCCCTCCTCCCTGTTTACTCAAGTTATCTTGCCTAAATAGGTTGTAACAAGGCAAGGAGATTATGGTATCCAGGACCCTGGAAGAGAGCCAGGTTTCACTGATGGAGAGATGATCAGGGGTATGCTGTGACAGCCAGACTTGGAGTTCATCTAGCTTGCATAGCAAGCTCTAGATGTTGATAGTGGCAAGGGTTAATAGCTTGTTTTGTTTTTATTGAGTTGCAGGATAACACCTGTGAGTGAGTGCTCTTTAAGGTTCCACGTCTGTTACAAAGGACATCAAGGTACGAAACTGGGGACAATATACAGAGAAGGTACAAAATTCAACAGAAGCACAGGGTAAGGTAAACTAAGGCATTGTACAATGTATGCCTGTGTCAGGATGAGAAACAGAGAAGAGAGACAGGTAGCATAGGGAAAGGATGGGATTCAGGGCCAGTGCAAAAGAACAGACTGAGAAGGTGGGAAGGAAAGGTGCAAGGAGACTTGGAGGCAGTGCTCAGAAGAAGGCTGGGTGGTAAAAGAAGTGCTGCAGTTGGGTAATCCAGGATGGACAAAGCTTATTTTTGTGGTTAGTTGAGGTGGGTTATAAGGAGGGTCAGGGTTGGGTTGGACATTGCCCGAAGAAAGGAGAAGGAGCAAGGCAATCCTAGCAATGTATTGCTTGAGCATCTTGAATGAGAGGGGACTCCTCTGCCAGGAGGGGTGAGCAGAATTCTGGCAGTGGTTTGAGATCAACAGCTGGTGGAGTGAGGGGAGCACAGAAAGTGGATGGTGCCAAGTTAAGGTGGTTGTGTGTAAGTTGGGTTTGCCAAGGTAAGGGTGAGGGGTAATTCGAGGGTTAGTGCATTGTAGCACGAGAATCCAACAGGTAGTATGTGGTTGTGATACGGTATTGGGGGGAAAGTAACACGCAGGTAAGAGTATGAGAAAGTAAAGAGGCAACTGTACCATGGTGGTGGATGGAGGAAGTGAGACAGGAGAGTTAGGAGAGAGTAGTGAGGGGTTTAATAATTTCAGAGGGAAAGGATGGCTAGGTCAGGGTGTGGGGACTGTGTGAAGACAAGAAGAGGGTAGGAGCAAAATTGATCTATGTGGCTTTCCTAAAGAAGCAGAAATTAGCATTAATGTCTTAGGAAGATAGGGTAATGGTTAGAGTCTGGGGATTGATAAATTCTTTCCCTGGTGGTCTAGTAATCCCCCTTCCAGCCCGATCTGCCTGAAAATTAAACTGCTGATAAATTCTTTCCCTGGTGGCCTAATGAACCCCACCCCTACCCCAGCAGGTAAGGCCCACCATCCCGCTTTCCCCACACCCTGAGCTGGCGACCCAAACAGGCCTCCTCTTACCATCATGGCTGGATGCTAACAGAACTGTCACTAAGTGCATAGTGTGTACAGTATGTGCTTACTGACTGACAGCTCACTCTGAGCTGTCAATCAATGAACACATACTGTGTACAGTTGTACATGTTCAGTGACAACTCAGTCGATGGCTGGCCTTGGTGGTGAGATGAGGGTTGTGATGGTCGCCAGCTTGGGGTTCAAGATGGAGGGAGTGGGGTGGCAGGCACTATCTGCTGAAGAGTTGGTGGGTGGGATTCACTAGACCACCAGGGAAAGAATTTATTAACAGTTTAATTTACAGGCAGATCGGGGCTGGGGGGGCCACTAGACCACCAGGGAAGAAATTTATCAACATTTTAATTTATGGGTTGATCGAGGCTGGCGGGAGTCTGCTAGACCATCAAGGAAAGATTTTATCAACATTTTAATTTACAGGCAGATCAGGGCTGGGGCTACTGCTAGCCACTAGGGACTTGCTGCAACCCATTCAGATGTGCCATCCATTTGGTGCACACCTACAGTTGTCACAAGCTGGGGAACTTTGCCACCAGGACCCTGCCCAATAGAGAATCAGGCACAAGGTCCCTGGCGCACATGCAGTCAGTGCAAGCTGCTGTTGTTGCAGCACCAGCCATTGAGAATCGAACCCACAGTATTCATTAAGTCAATATAAACTAGTAAAAACTATATAAATTAATGAACATTTTCAGCAGGAAAAAGAAGAAAAATCACTAATACTAATGATCATATAAGCAAAGAACAATCACATCACTCTTTTTTGGTTTTCCTTTTTTTTCTCCCTTTCATTCTCTCTCTCTCTCCCCCTTTCTCTCTCCCCCTCTCTCTCTCTCACCCCCTGCCTTTCTCTCTCTCTCTCTCTGTCTCTCTCTCTCTTTCTGTCTCTATATTAATTGTCTTAAGCACACTGGATTCTGGTTTAAATTTAGGGACTACAAATTTGAATCAGTGATAGAAAGGGGGGTCCATATTGTTTTAAAGTAATTTTATTCCGAATTGTGAAACAGATTATCTTATTATTTGCCAGGTTTCTCATGTATTTAATCCAGTCTTGTAATACTGATGCCTTTCTGACTTTCCAATTTGCAAAAATAAGTATTTTTAGTCCCAAAGAAATTGCTAGAATACATAGCTGTTTGTGTCTGTCTGAAACAAATCTAATGTGTTCCCTAAATTAAACAAGCTGGGGTTTAAGGGGACCTTAAGATCAACCACCCAAGAACAGATATTGCAAACATCTTTCCAGATTTATTCTAACTTTGAGCACTCCCATAACATGTAATAAAAAGGCATTTTCAGCATTTGCTGGTTGGGCATTTTCCCGGTTCTCACAGTCTATTGAAGCAAAATAGTACTGGTGCAATATTTTATGCCCTTGGACTTCCTTGCTTGTTTGGTAAGCAGTCTTCAATAGCAACTCCCATGTTTCTTGAGAATTTTGCCTGCCCAAGTCTTTTTTCCATTTTTGTTTACCAGGTAAAATTACTCTTTCATTGTCATTAAGAATTAATGTATATGTTCTGCCTGCACTGCCCTTTCCTGTGGCCATCTTGAGGAATGAGTCCCACTGCTTAGAGAGTTCAGTTTGGAAGGATGACCCCATAATCATCTGTGAAGAATGTTACATTTGTAAATATATATGAAATTGTGTTAGAGCATGCCAAACTTTTCCTTAATGTCTGTGAAGCAGTATAAGATTCCAGAATTTGGGTCTATTAAGTCATTGTCTTTCCAATAGTTATTTACAAGTTCTTTTCATGCAAACTTAATCTTCTGGCTGTGCCATAATGGGTGATATTCTTTGGGTGGTTCTGTTAGGCCCAAGGCAATAGATAGACATTTATAAGCCAGATTTGTGCCTTTAAGGGTTGGGTGATCCCTAAGAGGGCCTGGCAATATATTGAATATTGGGTCTAACAGAGAACTGGAATAAAGTATTACTTCTTCATTTTGAATACAAGAAGGGGACTTCTTGGTATTGTGAAACCATTGCACCAATTACTTAGCCAGGAAAGCGATGTGGTATTTCTTATAACTGGGGAACCCCAAACCTCCATCTTTCCTATGAGCTTATAGTTTGATATAACTAAACCTATGTGGTTTGGATTCCCATAAAAATGCTTGTATTAATCAATCAGTTTTCTGGAACCATAATATAACCTTAAAGATAAGGTAATTATGTTGTTTATGGACACTTTAAAGCTTTCTTCTCTCAGCACAGAATAATCAAATCTGCAAGATATGTTGATCACTGTGCAAGAGATCAGTAATGTCATCAGCTCATTACCATCCCCCAAAACAGCCAGCTCTGATGGGCTACCTGGTGAATTCTCTCTCTCTCTCTCTTAAATACCAGATAATAGATCCTCTTTTAAAGATCTATCGTGATGCCAAAAATAAGGAATCATTAACCCCAAGCATGAGAGAGCATGCATTACAGTCTTTCCTTAAAAGAATAAAGAGCATACTGATTGTGTCAATTATAGGCCAATTTCATTTCTAAACATCGACTACTAGACAAAAGGACAAAATATTAGCTAATAGGCTTCAGATGATAATAACTAAAATTATCTACACAGATCAAGTATGCTTTATGAAAGCAAGATAGTTATTAAAGTTCAGATTGGCCACAGAACGGAGGTCGCACAGGTCTCCAGGTTGCCCTCCCCAAGCGGAATCCAAACAGTTTGGCCACAGAACAGAGGTTGCGAGGGTCTCCAGGTTGCCCTCCCCCAAGCAAAATCCAAACAGGTACGGACCTACATATGCAAGCACTGGAGGAGCCTGAAAGAAATACTGCTCGCCCACTTGCTAAAAAGCTCAGAAATGGACTGAAATGTAGATGTTTTTAAAGGGACTTAATTTATTTTGTCCCCACACATGTGCTGATAGTTTTCTTAGGCTAAGATTTATGGAAACCAGCATTAATGAGGGATGGGCTTTGTTATCTGTACCTACATGATTGCACTTTGGTGCCAAAATCCTGTTTAATTTTTAACTATTTTAAGTTACTCAGATGCTCCAGATACTGACCAAGGAACCACCTTTAATTTAAACTGAAGTAAAGTAGTCAAAGTAAGTTTGTATGTCTGGTGCTAAACCCCTTTTAAATTGTACTTTAATTTACTAGTGGTAGAGACTCTCACAGTTTCGGTGAAATACTTTGACTTCCAGTAGCTCAATTACCCAGTCAGGTTAGACGAAAATTCTCTGCCTTTGTTTTAAAGTAAATTAGAAGTGTGTTTAAAATTAAATTAGGAGTGCAAGCAAAGAAGCAGCCACTTGCTTGGATTTGAATCAGGTTACACTTACTATTGGAGGTTAAATGCTGGCCCTCCCCAAGCCTCCTATCTGTTTTAATCTTGCTCTCTCTCCCGCTCCTTGTTCACAGTTTGGCCACAGAATGGAGGTCGCGAGGGTCTCCAGGTTGCCCTCCCCCAAGCCGAATCCAGACAGGTACGGACTCGTGTACGCAAGCACTGGAGGAGACTGAAAGAACACCACTCGCCCACTTGCTAAAATGCTCAGTAGACCCCACCGGTGCTCTGCGCCAGCTGCCCCAATGCCCCACCACCACCCTTGGTGAGCACTGTATTATATACATGGGATCACGTGATTGGAAAAAACAATCAGCCCACTTTTCCACCTGCAGCCTATACTAGCTCACCACTAGTGGCCACCATCCCTTCCTTTACCTAATATCACTCTAAGATCACCATGTATAATTACCTACAGATACGTGTCCCCATTGCCATGCTGCTCCCTTTCTCCTCTCTCCCCACACCCACTCTCCCTGTGACAGAACCATACCTATGGGATCCCAAACTAGACTGCACCAACCATACCTCCTACCTACACTGCACTGCCTCACTGTTCTCCAGGGGACTTCACCCTCTCTTGCTACCTGGTCACCCACCACAGCCCCCAGCCCTCATTATCCCCAGCTGTATTAGCCAACCACACAGGCACCCTCCCACTACCGGTTGGGCACACCAAAAAATGCATTTCTCCTCACTCCCATTGTCTTTCACCCAAACTTCTCAAGATAGCTTTACTCCAACATGCACTCCTCTTCCTCCTACTACCTGGCAATGTGCACCCAAATCCGGGGCCACTTAATCATGGTTCTACACCAAAGGGCAAGAAAGGGAGCCTACTACTGGCCTCCCTTAATATCTGCAGCCTACCAAGGAAACTCACTTCTCTCCAGGGCTGGATTGCCCAACACGCCCCTGACATCCTCGCATTATCAGAGACCTGGCTCTCAAATAACATCCCTGATGCCTCTGTCACCCTCAGTGGCTACTCCATCTTTCGGGAAGACAGACTAAGCAAATGGGGAGGAGGGTGTACCATCTACACCAAAACAGCACTGCAAGTGCTCCCGGTCTCCCTTCCCCCACTGACCCATAGTGCCCAATCCATTGTCATTAAGGTCACTCTTGGCAATCCTGGAAAAACACTATATGTTATGGCGGTCTACATCCCCCCCACTAGCCAAAAGCCAGCCTTTGACTCTATACTGTCCAGCATTACTCATCTCCCCCCCAAGAACGAACTAATTATTATGGGAAACTTCAATGTGAATTGGCTATCCACTATATGTGCCACCTACAAAGACGCAGTATTAGCTTATGACCTCGTTCAAATGATCCATTCCCCTACCAAACTTGACCCCAGAACTGGGTCCTCTACTCTTATCGACCTTATCCTCACCAATAATCCCAGTCACCTCTCCCAGATTAAACTGCCTCCTGATGCACTAAGTGACCACTCACTGATCACCTGTTGGTGGTCAAGCAAACTCCTTCCAAGCCTACCTAGAGTTACAGTACAAAGGCGCCTCAAAAAAAGCTCACTTTCCCACCTCAAATCGTACCTTGCTTCCTGTGACTGGTCACCCATCCACAAAGCTCAGACTGCTGATATAGCCCCCCCTTTCCTTTATCACCACCTTTAATGGTGCCTGTGACATCTTTGCCCCGTCACTAAGCAAATTTCAAAAAACAAGGATACCCCTTGATCTCACAGCCCTTGCTTGACCTGATGCATAATAGAGACAACCTTTGGCACAGAGCCCTGGACTCACAGTGACCCCAAGATAGACAACTCTACCAAGAGGCCAGGAAAAAATGCACCTGGGCCATCCGACTAGCCAAGGCCTCATACTACAAGCATGCCCTCACCACCACTTGGGGCTCTGGGAAAAAATTCTGGAGCAATATAAGGGAACTGTGTGGAAAAAACATCTCCCCTGCCCCCTCACAGATTCTAGAAGATGGGACCCTCACCCAGGACCCCACCACCATCTCCAATGCCCTTAATTCCACTTTCTTAGACCTCAGCCTCATCCTCCCACATAACTTCTTCTAACCAATTCCAAATTGCCCTGAGGTCACCTCAGCTACCACTGTCCCTCCACCCTTCCACCTAAGAATAATCTTGTGCAGTGAGGCAAAGCACTACCTCACCAAAGCCCTGATGAATTTGTGCTACAGTAGTGACACTATTGACCTCAAAATTCTCAGACTAACTCTGGATGTGACTGTGTCACATCTCACCAAAATACTAAACTGGTCACTACACCTCAGCCAGTTTCCCACTCTATGGAAAAGTGGCATCAATACCCCCATCCTCAAAAGCCGTGACCCCACTTCCACCAGTAATTACAGACCCATCTCGATCCTGCACCCCATCAAAGGCACTCATAAAAATAGTCTTGGACCAGCTTACCAACTGCTTGACCAAACACTCACTGCTCTGCCAAGAACAACACGGGTTCCAGAGGGGGCACAGCACCACCACAGTCCTCCTGGACCTTACCTCATATGTCCATGAGGCCCTCGTCCAGGGGTCCTTAGCAGAAGCCATCTACGCTGACTTGACCAAAGCCTTTGATACCATCAGTCTGACTCTTCTTCTGCACTCCCTTCCATCACAACACTTCTCCCCTGAAGCAACCGCCTGGTTCAAAGACTGTCTCTCTAGCGGAACACAAAAGGTCAGAATTAACACTACCCTTTCCTCCAATAGGCCAGTCCAATTGGGTGTCCCACAAGGATCTATACTTGGCCCATTGTTCTTCACTCTTTACCTAAGCCCCCTACCTCAAACATGCAATGGGAAGCTTCTGCTCTATGCAGATGATGCCGTAGTGCTATGGAAACACCCCCATCCTAACTCACTCCAATCTGCCCTACAAGGCTTTTTCAGGGAAATAGAAATCTGGTTCTTTGAGCATCGCCTAGTATTGAACTTCAGCAAGACAAAATCGATGATCTTTGCCCACCACCAAAGCCCACTAAGTACTGCCCTGCTTCTCATCACTAACTCCCAGGGTCGCAGTCTTGAACAGGTCAATAGCTTCAAATACCTGGGTGTCAGCCTGGACACCTCCCTCACCTACCATGCACACATCTAACACCTTTCCTCTGCTGTAAACACCAGATTGGGGAGCCTACATAGACATAAACACTGCCTACCATCTCAGGCCCTACATCTCGCTATAACTTTTTCTATCCTATCTCTGGTGGACTACGGTATTATGATTTATGTATCCGCAGACCAAATGGCCTTACGTAGTATCAACATAGCACTCAATAAAGCCTGCAGACTGGTCACAGGAAGTGATAGAGACACCGACATTTGCGAGCTTTACAAAGTTGCAGACTGGCTCACTTTCAAGGGGAGGCTTAAATATCGCACCTACCTCCAAGCCAAAAAAATACTCCTCAATCTAGCACTCAAAGGCCTTCTGCCCCTCATCCATACTGTCCCACACAGGAGGCCCCCATGACACCTAACTAACACCTCTCTCCTGCTCCCCCACTGTAGGACCACCCTAAGACAAAGGTCTTTCTGATACCGGGCTCCCCTCTGACTAAACAATTCACCTGCCTCCATCTCCCTAGCCCCTAGTCTTGGCCAATTTAAAACTGGTCTTAAAAACCTCCTTCTTGAATCAGCTACTTGTGATGGCAGCCATTGCAGTCTATAGCACTTGCACAGTAAAAAAAAAAAAACACAATGGAAGGGTTGACTGCCTAACCTTAATCCATGACTGCACCCTCAAAGTCCCACGATCACACTGTATATAAACTCTGACTCGGGGTTCATTTAGGACCCTCCAAAACTGTAGTCTACCTTGTATCATAACTTAGACCAAAGGACTACTTAAGATACTTGACGAAATGTTTGTACACTGTACTATGTGACCTATGTATAAATACTAGCAAATGTTATGTTTGTTCTTTTGCACTGTTGTGAAGCCTTTGCAAAGGAGTCAATGACTCAAAGGATTGTAATTCCAATTCTCTTCAATAAATAAAAATTAAAAATGAAAACATCAGACAATTTATATCAGTTACAAGGTTAGCAAATAACTTAAAGGAGCACACTATAGTACTGACATTAGATGGTGTAGCTATTTTAATAAGGAAGGGCTTGGCTTTTGTGAAACATAATAATTTTACTGACCTAGAAAGCAGGTACCAGATTTTACTTGGACAATATATACGGGAAAGACACAGCATTGTATAACATGTATGCCCTGAACTTGCAGGAAAACTAGCTTTTCCAAAAAATAGCTTATGTCTTGGCTAATATTGGAAACTAGGAGGTTGTTTGGGAGGCAATTTTAATGTGGTTATGGACCCTGTTCTAGATAAATCTAACTGCCCCAACTAGTGAGGTTCGCCTGCAGCTCAAAAAGAACTTCATCTGACACTTAGAAATTTAGGATTAATGGACACATGGAGGTTAGTAATCCCTCAAGGGAGGGATTATTATTTTCTTTCAGAGCATCATGGTGCACTAACCAGACTAAATTACTTATGTATGTCAGTAAGTATTTGCAATGAAGTGATTCGTGTAAGCTATGAAAATATTCTTATTTCAGACCAGTCCTTGCTGAAAAGCTCTACATGGTTTGATAATAACATAAGCAGGTCTTCAAGCTGCAAACTGAATTGATCTCTACTACAGGATGAGATGTTCAGGACTTGGGTTAGAGAGGAAACTTCTGATTACTTTAAAAATAATTGCAATGGAGAAGTAGCAGATACAATAATATGGTATGACTACAAGGCCTTTATTGGGGGGGGCATCATAAGATTTGCCTCCTGGAAGAAAAAAAGGAAAAACTCAAACAGCTACTAATGCTAGAAGAAGCTTTAAGTAGCACTTTATCAGATTTAAAGAGAAACCCTTCAAATAAAAATGACTTATTTTATAAGGCTATGAGTCCAAAGCATGACCTCAACAAAATTTACTCCATCAAAACTGAATACACTCTTTTTAGAGTAAAACTAAAATATTGGGAATTGGGAGAGAAATCCAGTAAGCTTTTAGCTTACAGATTGAAGAAAATGCAGAATCAGAATAATATTAGTGAACTTCCGGTGATGTAGAGGGTGGGAATGGCTGCTTAACCCTTTAGAAACATAGAAACATAGACATTGACAGCAGATAAGGACCACTTGGGCCACCTTTGCTCTTAGTTCTCTGGCTTTGAATCATACTGAATCATGTGCATCGCAGCGACATCTAGTATTTTTGCCTCACACTCTGGTCTCTGGGGTAGACCCACGATGGTCCGCACTAAAACGAAGGTCTCATCTACTGTGAAATCTGCTGCAGCAAACTCTTGAGTTAGACTCATGGTGGGTCTTAGTCCAGCTCTCTCTTGGTCGTCTGTGCTCTCAGTGTCTGGGGCTGAAGACTCCTGCTCCGATTCGGGATCTACTAGCACCAGGTTTGAATTCTGAAAAATTCTGAAGCTTTTGCACAAAGTAGATGGCAAAGTTTCTGATATCCAGCCTGATTTTAAAAAGCTGGAGTCCAGGACAACTTCAGTGGAACAATATCTCGAGGGGCTGCAGGCGGAGCACATGGCCTATGGGCGATCAATAGCTTTCCTGTACAGCAGAGATAAAGCCCTAACAGCCAAAGCAGAAGATGCAAAAGCCTGCTCCCGATGTAATAACATAAGAGTGGGCAGTATTCCTGAAGGAGCAAGGCAAGCCAATATGGTGGCCTTTATGGAGTGCTGGCTGAAAACAGAGGTACAAATCAAAGAAGAAACACAGCTGGAAATCAAAAGGGCGTATAGGGCTCTGGCTCCAAAACCCAAGCAGGGTGCTCCACCCAGAGTCATTATCATTAAAGTCCTAAGGTATCCCACAAAGGATAAAATCCTGCATCTCGCTTGGGCGAAAAGAGATTTAAACTTTGATGGAACTAAGGTCTTCATAGACCAAGATTTCACCCCTGCATTGGCCCAGTGTCAGAGAAAGGTGCTCAGTGTTGTCAAGCAGCTCAGTGAGAAAGGCTTGAGGTCCTAACTACTTTACCCTGCTCGATTGTGGATAGATCTCTCCGAAGGTCCCAAAATCTTTGAGACGCTATCAATGGCAAATGATTTCCTGGTCTCTAAGGACATTCAAATTCCTGACATTAAAGAAGAAATTGCTGAGAGGGAGATACCGAGAGGGAGATAGAGCAGCTTCTCTGGGCTGTGGCTCCGGGTCACAAGATAAACCACCGACCCCACCTTAGGGCTGACTCTGTCTTGCCCCTCCATGCTGATCTTTCTAAATGGATCTCCAAAGGAAGACACGTTCAAAAAAATATCTGAACTGTTCTAACCATATTTTCTTCCTTTTCAGGGACTGTTTGTTGGGATCAAACTTATTTTAACAAAGTGTAACCTATAGAGAGATCGCATTAGTTTAGTTAAGTGCCTCTGGCTGCTTACCTCCACGTCTTTTCCCCATCAGCCACTTCCATCTTGGGCTTTGGGGAGTTTAGAAGCTTTTTTTCTGTCTCTCTCTCTCTCTCTCTCTCTTGCATCATCTCACATTCGAGATACACTGGGGATGGAGGGCTGACCTCCTTTTTGGAAGGGTCGCGCTAGGTGGGATCACTTTTTGGGGTGGCACCTTCCTGGAGTTCGGTCTCAATTCCTCTCCCCCCTTTTTACAAAAATGGGAACTGGTCTGATGTGAGGCCCTGCATTGTGGGATACAGCGCTTGCTTGTCCAATCTCAGATCTCTCCAGGGGTGGTGGTCTGAAGACCCTGCATTTAGATAAGTGCCAAAGTTTTGATTGGGTCCCAGGTATACCGCACGTACTGCCCTTCTATATATCAACTTATTGCTATTTCCCTTCCCTTTTTTTTATTTCTACAAGTGTATTGGACATAGCAGTTTCCTCAGACAGTGAAGGAGAGTATTAATGTTAGATTGTTAAAGCCTTGCAAGTACCCCCCTTAAATACCGTTGGGGGTATGAACAGTGAATGTCTATTTTTCCAGTTATTGCAGAGTTATGTTCTCATACTTGCATCCCTGATTTTATATCAAAGGGGTCTGTTAGGATAAGGATCCTTATAATCATACTGTATGTGGGTGAGAGCCCATGATGGCGGGTTTTTCCCCTTTTTCTTTATCATGCTGATTTAAAGCGTGGGTATAAGTTTTAATGCTGCACTCGATTTCTTTTTTTTTTTTATTAATGATGTTTAAGGTTACATTGTCATTGCTGGAGAACTGAAGGGTTATTTCTAGCCCATCCCAGAAGTACTATAAGGAAAACAAAAGAGGGCAAGGGTTGTGGTCCCCGGGTTCTCGGGGGACCCCTAACCTTTTCACCCCTAGTTGGGCGTTGTTCCCTTTTGGGGGCATAGTTCTTCCCCCTTCCCTCATGCCCACTGGGGTGATTACTATTACCCTGGATGGACGCTTTGGCTTTTAAGCCACACAAGATCAACAGCCTTGTGTCGTTGAGCTCCTTTTTAGGAGCAAAGTTTAATAATATGCTTGTTGCATTCAAAGTTACATTGTACTTAATGTTTTTCTTTTTTTTTGCTTTATTTCTTTATTCTCCTTCCTGTCCCCGGTGTCCCCCTCCTTCCGACTGCACATATCCCCGTAGCCCCCCCTTTCAGGATCTGCCCCTAGAGTGCCATTACCTCTCCTTCTCCTGCACAGCGGGGTCTGTCCTGGGTGGACTCTCTGGATGGGGCAGTCTTCATCTAGGGACACTGAGGACTACCATTTTCCGCTTTTCTCCCCACTTCCCCCGGCCCCTGGGATGCCGGCACACAAGGGCGTACATCCTAGAGGGCAGCGTGCTGACATACGCCTCCCTCAGGAGTGCCCTAACGATGTCCCCCTCCCGGACTCCGGTAGCAGACCTCAACCCCTGGCGCGGTGCTCCCACACATCATCTCAGGGTTGAGAATCCCCTGAGGGAGGAGAGCATCCGTTGGGACGCTCAATCCTCCCTCCCCCCGGCTGACCCCCGACGAGCCGAGTCCATTCCCGAACCCGGGTCACCGGCGTGGTATGAGGTGTGGCGTCTAGCGCCTCAACCCTCAGTGCCACCGGGCCGGCCCCGTACTTAATGTTTTTCTACATTGGTGTATTGTTCTCTGTTCTTCTTCCTTCTTGTATCTATCTTTCCTTCTTTTCTCTTGAGAGATGATTACCTTTTGTTGTATGGATTTATGATCGTAGGAGTGAATGTAGGTTGTTCATATGTCTTTGGAGTGTCCCCATATACAGAGCATGGCTGATTTGACAATCGGTTCACTCAATGTAAAAGGAATTAATAATGTAATTAAGAGAGCTAAAGTTTTAGCTGAATTTAAAAGGGAGAAAGGTGACATTGCCTGTCTACAGGAGACCATGTTGACCTCAGGAGAACACATGAAATTGCAAAGACCTTGGGTAGGTGTAGTATGCTCAGATGAACACCCACAAATTAAAAAAGGGGGTGTTACCATCTTACTTCGTAGAGGGCTTCCTTTCCAAATTCAGTCCATTATTAGGTCAGGCACTGGACAGCAACTAATAGTCTCTGGCATTTACAAGGGTCAGGTACTACATATGATAGGAATTTATGCCCCTACCCCACCTTCCAGAGAATTTTTCTGCTCTCTCTTCAATTCCGTAGCCAAATTGCCCCCTGGATAGGTGGTCCTCATGGGTGATTGGATCTGTGTCTAGGATATAAATAAAGACAGAAGCTCTTCTAAAACCCTGGGTTCTAAGTCCTGTTCCTGATTACTTCGCAACTTGTGTGCTGAGGCAGGACTTGTGGATCCATGGAGACAGTTCAATCACTCCGCAAGGAATTTCACTTTCTTTTCCCCGGCTTCAAATATGTATTATAGGCTAGACAGATTCTACACTCAGAGAGATGCTCAGCACACATTCAGGGATATTTCTATCCTCCCAATCATGATTTCTGATCATGCTATGGTTAAAGCACAGCTCTGGTGGGATGCAGCAGTGGGAAGTAGATTCTGGAGATTTGACCCAGGTTAATTAAATGATAAGCAGTATAGAGAATCTACTAAAAAAGTTTTACAGTGGTATTTAAAAGAAAACACAGAGGCATTTTCCAGACCCAAGTATCTGTGGGATGCCCTAAAGGCCATAGCGCAGGGACACACGATGGCTTTTGCCTCTCATAGGCATAAATTACATCAACAGATACAAGAGGCCCTTACCTCCATTGATAACCTAGAGGCAGCACATAAAGGTACAGGATCCACTCGTACCCTTAAAAAATTGAAGGAAGCCTGAGACACTCACAATTCCTTATTACAAATATGGGTAGAGAACTCACTTAGATATGCTGGGCAAAGATATTATGAGAGGGGGGAGAGAGAGCAGGTAGGTTGCTTGCACAGAGACTTCAGAAGCAGACAGCTGACAGATATGTGGTGAAGGCTAGTTCAGGATCATCCGGTCAAACCTATAAGATTCTCCCTGATGAGACAGCACAGGAGTTTGCTAATTTCTATAAGCAACTTTATGCAGCAGAGGAGATACAAGACCATGGTGAGAAAGTCTTGGATTTCTTCCAGAGATTGAAGCTCCCTGTCTTGTCTCATATTCAGAGAGAGTCTTTGGAGGCTCCTTTTACCGAGGGTGAGGTAGGGGCTGCTATCAGGGCCCTCAGGTCTTGCAAGGCTCCCGGCCTGGACAGATTCACATCTGAATTTTATAAACGATTTCAAGATGTGTAAACTCCACTGCTCACTAGGATTTGTAATGTGGCGCAGGAGCCAGGAACCTTGCCGGATATGTGAGGGGAAGCCCTCATATCAGTATTGGCCAAACCTGGGAAGGACCCGGCCCTACGTGCTGGCTATCGGCCTATTTCATTGCTCAATCAAGATGTAAAAATCTTTGCTAAGATCATTAGTGAACGATTACAGAAGGTGGTCTCTGTTCTCGTTCACCCAGATCAAACTGGGTTTATACCCGGTAGACACATCCAGGACAACATCAGATTGTTATTGAATGTCATTTCTTTGACCTGGCTCCCCATGGAATCTCCACTCTCTGCAATTTTGTCTTTAGATGCTGAGAAAGCATTTAATTGTTTAAATTGGCATTATTTGGATCTGGCCTGGGGGGCTTTGGGTTTGGGGATAAATTTCAGTGCTGGATTACCAATCTGTACACCAGACCTAGGGCAAAGGTCTGGGTGAATGGGTCGGTCTCCACACAGTTTGGGATCAAGCGGGGGTACCAGGTAGGGCTGCCCTCTATCCTCTCTCTTGTTCGCCCTCAGTTCGGAGCCCCTTGCAACATACATTCGACATACCAATATTTTTCAGGGTCTCCGGGTCAGGCGGAGTAGAGGTTAAAGTGTCACTATATGCTGATGACACCTTGTTATATATCTCAAATCCAGTAGTGGCCATTCCTAGGATCTTCAACCTTATCTCCGAATTAGGAGCCATTTTGGGCTACAAGGTTAATTTGGATAAGTCTGAACTATTTCCTCTAGGTGGCCCCTCAAGCCAACCCCTACCAGAGGTGCAGCATATCAAGTGGTATAAATCTAGGTTCAGATATCTGGAGGTTTGGGTATCCAGGGACTATAAGACCATATACTCCGTGAATCATTTAAGAGTGCTCCAGGAGATTCGGGAGGACTGCAATAGGTGGAGGGAGCTTCCCCTTTCCCTCTCTGGCAGGGGGGAATCTATCCGCATGAATGTCCTTCCTCGCCTGTTCATCCTGAGTGCCATTCTGCTCAGGCCCCCTAGGAAATTTTGGCAAGACCTGAGTTCTACCCTTTCTAAATTCATCTGGTCTGGGAGAAGGCCTCAAATAAAATGGAGGGTTATGGTGGCCCCCAAGGAGAGAGGGGGGTTTCGGGATTCCGGACATCCAGAAATATTTCTGGGCCTCCCAGCTACAATCTCTGATCACCATGGCTCGGGACTCCCCTCCTAAGTGGGTTCAAATTGAAATGGCTGATTCCCCCTTAAGCAATAATTCAGATTTAATATTTTTGGACACCCCCAGATTGCGATTGCTAAATTTTAGAAATCCTTTTACAAGGGTAATTTTTCACACGTGGAGGGACATGAGACAGAAACTAGGCATATCTTTAAAGATTAGCCAATCTACGACAGTACTGAGTTGTCATGACTTTGGCCCCCTGAAGTGGGATCTGGATTTTTGCCTTTGGGGTAGAAATGGTTTGAACACTCTGGGTCAGTGCTTCAATGGGAACCAAATAAAGCCATTTCAACAATTAATGGGTTGAATTTAATCTCCAACATACAGATTTTTTTCATTACCTCCAGTTTAGGCACTACATTCATCAAAATGAAATAGAGCAAAAGTTTGGAGAGGGACCCGTGGATAATCCAGTACTATCTATCCTGGTTTCCCTGATTAGGCTCCTCCACCAAAAAAAATTGATTTAAAAAATAGTACAGGGTATGAATTCGGTGGAGAGGGACCCCCAAACACCACTTAAGAATGTTTTGCACAGAGATCTTGGGATGGTCTTAACAGAAATGGATTGGATTTCCATTTGGAAGGGCATCCAAAGCATGTCAGCATCCCTTTATTGGCAAGAATTTCGATGGAAACTGGCAGTTAGATTTTTTAGACCCCCAGTGGTGACAAAACATTATGGGTTACATCACTCTGACCTTTGTTGGAGAAATTGCCAGTCAACTGGATCCTACTTTCACATTTACTGGGAATGTAAGGTCATTCAGGAATACTGGAGGGAAATAAAAGACAATATGGAAAAGGTTTTTGAGACCGTGATGTCAGAAACTCCTCAATATTGGTTACTGGGGTTGCCCCCTTCCTCACTTACTTCGAGATCTTCCCGCTATCTGTATGGGATCCTAGTGGCGGCAGCCTTTAAGGCCATCAGTTTGTTGTGGCTTGTCCCAGACAAGCCTGCAACTCCTACACGGTATAACATTTGTATCAGGATCCTAGCTATGGAGCACCTGACAGCTAAATTGAGATTATCTGTAGACAAATTCAAAGGGAAGTGGTTACCATTTCTGCATTTCATGGCTTCTTGTGAGAGGAAACCTATTTTAGAGCTGTTGGCCAGATATGCCTTGAGCGTTGCTCTGAATGTAACTGAGATATAGTAGCCGAAAATTTATTCAAGAGGCCATCCCCCCTGAGGCCTATACCTGTCATTTCATAATTTATATGATAAATTCTATTGTACTCTGTAAGCCACATCCTGTATATGCTGCACTTTAAATGCCTATATTTGCACTTGCTTTACATGTCTGATTCAATAAAGTACTGAGTTTGTATATTGTAACTGCCTGTACTGATGTCTACTTTTGTATGAAATGTTGTCTACTGTAAGCAAAGTGTCCTCTGTGTCCAGGACCATCTTGAAAATGAGCTTGCTCAGTGATGTAACTGCCTGGTTAAATAACGTTTGATTGATTGATTGATTGAAATGTGCCCAAAGGCAAAATTCCAGGTCCGGTTGGATTGCCCGGTGAATTTTACAACTACTTAAACAATGCTATAGCTCACCATCTGTTAAGGATTTTTCAAGATTCCTTCAATGATGGATCTCTCCCAGAATCTATGAATGAGGCATATATATGCTTACTGGCTAAAAAAAGGGAAGGATTCTCTCAAATGTGGGAGTTACAGGCCTATATACCTCTTAAATTTTGATTACAAAATAATAGCAAAAGGAAGAGCAGTCAGACTCTCCAAGATACTGAACAAACTGGCGGGGAAAGAGCAAGTAGGTTTCCTACAAGGCAGGCAGGCTGCTGATAACTTTCGTAGGCTATTCTCTATCTTATGGGCAGCTCGATCATTCCAAAACAAAATAAATCCCCTCATTACCTGTCCCATTGGATATAGTTAAGGCATTTGATTCTTTGGAATGGGTTTACTTACTAAAAGTTCTTAAAGTAAATAATTTGGGGCCTAACTTAATTTCATGGGTACAAATTTTATGTGCATACCCCAGAGCATTCATAATTACAAATGGTCTTAGATCTTCTCCTTTCTATTTGAAAAGAGGTTCTAGGCAGGGATGTCCTCTTTCCTCACTTCTTTTTATTCTTGCCATAGGCCCTCTTATCAAAGGAATAATGCTGTCTAATAGAATCCATGGGATGCAAACAGGGAAATATGTCAATAATGTTCTTGACTTTGCGGGTGATATTCTTTTAATCTTGACTCAGCTGGCCTTTTCTTTGATGAATGTCAAAAGAAATGCTGCAGAAGTTTGGAGAAATATTCTCTTTCTATTCTTGCACTTACGACAATGTCAAATCCTTGACTGCCTACCCCCCTTTTCCCCACCCACCCTTATCCCGCACCCCTTGCTCCACTTACGTCACCCCAGGATGGTTTTTATTTGTATTTATGTCTTGCTATATATACACACCCGTATTATTAATTGTGCATTATTTGCAACTGACTGTTTGCCACTGTGCTAGTCTATATGCATGTACTGTCTTTTGTTACTAAGTTAATCTCCTGACCTGTATTGTATCTTACCACTGTTTTGCTTTCACCCATTGCTGACGTGGAACCTTTGTAAAATAACCCTTGGTTCAAAGGTATTTATAATCCTAGTAATAAATAAATACTAATAAAAATATATATATATATCAGGCCAATATGCTAATTGGTCTAAACCAGAATGTTTGATGCTCTCTGCCTCAGACTGGGAAAAAAATACAAGCTAGAGTATATGGTAGATGTTAACCGGCCAGAGATGGTCCAATTTCTTTGGGGTTCATTTCTTCAATTCTATTGAGAGAATATTAGATTTTAATATGTCCAGAGTAATAGAAGAACTTCAGTCAGATTTACAAAGATGGGCCAAATTACATTTATCTCTCTTTCAATGAATGTCAAAGAAATGCTGCAGAAGTTTGAAAGTGATCTTCACTCCCAGTTTGTTCCATTTTATAAACAATTCTGCAGCAAACATTTCTATGGTGTGGTTCAATAACCAGGAAAGAATGATCTCTACCTTTTGGTGGGATGGAAAGTCTCCTAGATTGTCCAAAGCCAAACGTAGCGCTCCAATAAGCAGTGGGGGTTTAGCATTGCCATGGTGGCAAGAGCACGTCTGGGCATATAAGCTGAAACAAATATCCGACTGTTCTCCAGAATGATAAAACTGATACACCTCTATGGGTTAAAATAGAAAGAGAATTAACTGCCCCCTTAGAGCTACCTGACTTATTTTTATGTTGATTGTGCACAGCACAAGAAACATATTGGGACAGCTTTCTCAGAAGCAGACTGTGGAGTCACGGCACTGTTGTGGCCAATGCCCCCACAGTCTGCAAAGGCTTGTCCCGCTTCCCCCAATGCCATTGCAGGCTGCTGGTGACAAGGGTTTGGAATGTTGCCACCAACTTGAGACAAATCAGCTGCTGCAATCAGGGGCTGCCTTGTCATTGTAGTGTAAGCCATCCGCTGCAATGAAGGAGCGACCAGTCATTGTAGGGAGGAACTTCCAAACCCTGATATTGTTTGTGAACATGGCGGCTTCGCGTGTTCTAAATAATATAACCCCACCATGTTTATTTGGCAGGGCCCCAATCCCCATCGGGTTTCAGTGCCCGAATGTAGATTTTTGCTGACGGGAGCCACTCCCCATCAGCATTCTGTAACCCACTTTCATTGTCTGCCGATGGGGTGCCCAATCCCCATCAGCTAATCTAACCCACCTGGTGTGTACTGAGGGTGCCTAATCCTCATTGGCTACTGCTGCACCCCCAAAGAGTCATCTGGCATGCTGGGAGCCCACCCCAGCATGCCACATTGCCCCATGAAAGAAAAACTGTCCCCAATGTTTTTTTTTAAACCTGAAGAAAAGGAACTGGTCCTCAGAGGTCACTCCTGCCCCCGCAACCTGCTCCCACCCACTGCACACCCTGCCTCCCACACCCCCCACCCCATATTCACCTCTGAGTCCGGCTGATGATCTTGGTGGACCGGGAACATGTCTGCACTCTTCAAAGCCGACCACGAACTGAGGAAATGCTGGTAAGCTGTATAATGGAATAAATATGGTTTTGTCAACTTTAATGCATATCTCAGGCATTTTTGGGAATTATGGCACCAAATTTGCAACATGGTAGTTTTGGGACCCCTCCTCATGAATTCTTGAACTGTCATGGCATTAATCAGCCCTGAAGTGTGATTTTGTGGTTACTGCGTGGAATCATCTTTCGGGGCTGATTAATGAAATGACAGTGCTGCAAATTTGGTGGGAAAAATCCCAAAAATGACTGTTTTATGAGTGTACAGTTGCTATGCACACTCATAACTTCATGAATTTGCAATATTTTCATGCCAGATTTTCAACACTGCCATTTTATCACACCTCCTTGTGAGCAGTACAGCTGTCATTGTTCACATCCTGGCGGAAATGTGTATTCACACTTCCAGCACAGAATAGCGTGGTCGCTGTGGGAAATCAGTGCTCAGGACAGATTAAGAAAATGACAGTGACACTGTTCATGAGTAGAGGTCCTAAAATGGCTATGTTGAAAATTTAGTAATGATACTCCATTAAATGACTGTGTTGCAAGCGTGCATTGCGCAGTTTGCATGCATGCTCATAACTTCACGAATTTATATTTTCACTCCACATTTTCAACATTGCCATTTTCCCACACCTACTTAAGAACAGTGCAGCTGTCATTTTTCCCATCCTGGCCGAAATGTATTTGGCACACTTCCGATGCAGAATAGAGCAGTCGCTGTGGGAAATCACTGTCCAGGACAGATTAAGAAAATGACAGTGATACTGTTCATGACCAGAGGTCTTAAAATGCCTATGTTGAAAATTTGGTGATAATAGCCTATCAAATTACTGTGTCACAAATGTGCATTGCACACTTTCCACACACCCTTGTAACTTCGCAGATTTGTATTATTGTCATGCCAGATTTTCAACAGTGGCATTTTTTCACACCTCCTTATGAGCAGTACAGCTGTCATTTTCCACATCCTGACTGAAATGTGGTTTCACAGTTGCAGGACACAATAATGCAGTCACTGTGGGAAATCAGTGTTCGGGACAGATTAAGAAAATGACAGTGGCACTCTTCATGAGCAGAGGTCCTAAAATCCCTATGTTGAAAATTTGGTGATGAAATTCTATAACATGACTGTGTTACAAGCGTGCATTGAACTGTTTACACGCACCCTTGTAACTTCGCAAATTTGTAATATTTTCATGCCACATTTTCAACAGTGGCATTTTTTCACACCTCCTTATGAAGAGTACAGCTGTCATTGTTCACATCCTGGCTAAAATATGTTTAGCACTCCTGCTGGAGAATAGCATGATCACTGTGGGAAATCAGTGTCTGGGACAGATTAAGATCGAACCAGTGAGACGGGGGAGTTACTGAGCTGAACTGAGCTCTGTCAGGACTGCTGTGGATTTGTTTGTGGGCAGAAAAAGGCCCAATGCAAGAGCCCAGTACAAAAGGGCAGCCTGAAGCACTGTGGCAAACAGAACGAGAGAGTGAGTGAGGGAGAGTGAGTGAGCAAACTTAACAGAGTGCTGTCAGGACTGTTGCGGATTTCTTTGTGGGCAGAAAAAGATGTCAATGCAGGCAGGGGCCCAGTAGGAAAAGCCAGTCTGAAGCAGTGGAAGAAACAGTAAGTGTGAGTGAGGCAGGGGAACTGAGTGAGCTCAACGGGGCTCTATCAGGACTGCTGCAGATTTATTTGTGGGCAGAAAAAGGCGCAAATGCAGGCAGGAGCCCAGTACAAAAGGGCTCTTGCAGTGCCAGAACAAACATAATGAGCACATTCCAGAGGGAGACTGAGCAACCTCAGATTACTTTGTGGACAGACAAAGGTGCCAACGCAGCCAGGAGCCCCGTACAGAAGCGCAGCCTGCAGCGCCAAGAGAAACAGAATGAGTGAGTGACAGAGCAGTAGTGAGCGAGCTCAACGGAGCTCTATTGTGACTGCTCTGGATTTCTTTGTGGCCAGAAAATGTGGCAATGCAGGCAGGAGCCCAGTGCAAAAGGCCAACTTGCAGTGCTGGCAGAAACGGAATGAGTGAGTAAGAGAGGGGGAGTGAGAGAGCTCAGTGGAGTTGTGCCACAACTGCTTCAGATTTCTTTCTGGCCAGAACAACCCATCAATGCAGGCAGGAGCCCAGTACAAAAGGGCAACCTGCAGTGGCAGGAGACACAGAATGAGTGAGTGAGGGAGGGGGAGAGAGTGAGCTCAATGGAGCTCTGTTGGGACTGCTGCAGATTTGTTTGTGGGCAAACAAAGGCAGCAATGCATGCAGGGGCCCAGTACAAAAGGGCAGCCTGCAGCGGTGGGAAAACCAAAATGTGCCAGTGAGAGAGGGGGAGTGAGCCAACTCAACGGAGCTCTATTGTAACTGCTGCAAATTTCTTTGTGAGCAGAAGAAGGCAGCACTGCAGGCAGGAGCCCAATAGAAAAGGGTAGCTTGCAGCGCCGGCAGAAACAAAATGAGTGAGTGAGAGAAGGGGAGTGAGTGAGCTCAAAGGAGCTTAGTCAGGACTGCTGCAGATTTCTTTGTGGGCAGAAAAAGTTGCCAACAGAGGCAGGAGCCCAGTACAAAAGGGAAGCCTGCAGCACCAGGAGAAACAAAATGAGTGAGTGACACAGGGGGAGTGAGCGACCTCAACGGAGCTCTGTCTGGACAGTGTGGATTTCTTTTTGGGCAGAAAAAAGTGCCAATGCAGGCAGGAGCCCAGTACAAAAGGGCAGCCTGCAGCGCCAGGAGAAACAGAATGAGTGAGTGAAAGAGGTGGAGTCAGCAGGCTCAACAGACCTGTGCCAGGACTGCTGAAGGTTTCTTTGTGGGCATAAAAAGCCACCAACAGAGGCAGGAGCCCAGTTCAAAAGGGCAGCCTGCAGTGCCAGGAGAAACAGAATGAGCGAGTGAGAGAGGGGGAGTGAGCCACCTCAATGGAGCTCTGTTGGGACAGCTGCAGATTTCTTAGTGAGCAGAACAAGGTGAGCAGCCTGTAGCACTGGAAGAAACAGACTGAGCAAGTGACAGAGGGGCAGTGAGCGAGCTCAACACACCAATGCAATCAACATTCGGCATTGACAAATGCTTGTTTGTATCTGCCAATACTTATCTTGCAAATCACCCAATGTTTCAAGTTTTAATACTAGTATGAAAAAAAATTCAATTGTCTAAAAAAGGACAAATTACTGCTTTCAAAACTGATGCCTCTATGGGGGAACCCATTGATTTCTCCTAACAACAAAGTTCTAAAGGACAAAAGTTGTAGAAGGAAAAGTATTAAAGTAATGGGTGATTTATTAGATACTGATAACAGACCATCATCTTTTGAGAATCTTAGAAACAAATTCCGGTTAAACAAGAGTGATTTCTATATGTACCGGTACTACAAATAAAGAGTTTTCTCTTTAATAAATTCTTAGACCCTAACTATGTGCTTCCCCCTACTTAGGAATGGGATGCATTGTTGAAATTAGCAATTCCTATGCTAAATGAAATGAAATTCCTAAAGGCTTTCGTTTAATTTATAAATTGTTAAAAGAGGAGGACGACTCTCCGACAGAACATGCTAGACTTAAATGGCAAGAAGATTTGGGACAAGCAATCCCATCCCCAGTTCGGGACACGGTGTGGGTAAATGCTTCCAAATCATCCAAAGAAATACAGGGTAAACTAATACAGTTTAAAATCCACTGTTATTATTATTATTGTTCCCCAAGACGCTTATTCAGTATAGGCTGAGTGACATGATCATTGTTGGAGATGTGGGATGCCAGATGCAGGACTGGCACACTTACTTGGGTTCTGCACAGAGGTACCAGATTGCTGGAATCAAATTTGGGCCTTATGCCAAACCATAATAGGACTTCCTATCCCACTCTCCCTGCTGGTATTTACCATTGGTGATATTAGCACGTTAAAAGACATTCCAAAATTAAAGAAAATATGGGTCTTGTCAGCAGCACTAGCTTTCAAAAGGCTTATTCTTAGAAACTGGAAGGAAATAGCTGTACACTCTCTGCAACGGCATCCCGTGAATTAAACGACTAAAGAAACGCTACCTCAATAACAGCACTGGCAAAACCACAAATCCCAAATTAAGCTGCAGACTTAATAGCTAAATATCTTTAATAGTGACAAAGCTTGCCCGACTCAGAACAATTATAGCACATACCCTAAAATAGCGAAACTAGAAATCAGTTGCACAGTGAGTTTGTGCAGAGATCAGAGATCAACCAGTGACTTTGCAGTGTTCACCTGATCAGCCTTAAAATAGCACAACCTGCCAACAGGACACTAGAAATCAGTTGCACAGTGAGTCTGTGCAGATTTCAGAGTTCAACTACAGACTTTGCAGTGTTCACCTGATTAGCCTTAAGTGTTAAAACAGTGACTTTCAGAATTAAAAAAAAAAAAAAAACAGGCCACAAGGACTCTGTTTCCTTTATTGATTTCTCAAAAGTATATCCTTCACTACAGCTTTCCTTCCGTTCATACCTGGAACTGAAAACTGTATGCAAGTGCTCGCAGGTAATCGTACCTGCTTCTATGTGCATACTCTTTGACAACTGAAACAAATCTTTTCATCCATGTCTTTGTATTTTTTTTTTTTCTGGAATTTGTATTGGCTCCTGAAACCATTTGTTCCGGCTTCATTCCAGTAAGCCTTTGTTCTTTTTTCAGGCACAGAATGAATTTCCAAACAGTTAGGTGACAAGCATCTAGACGGCTATTAAACCCCCAATGCCACCCCTCTACGGCATTGTTAGTGCCGGCAATTCCGTCTGTGGTGGCATCGTAAGAATTCCACTGGTGTGGGAGGAATGATGCCCTTCTTCTACCAGACCGACCCCTTCATTTTCCTATCCAGGTATTCTCAAAGTATTCAATTAGGGATGTAATAAGGATAACATTCACAGAGAAAAACTACCATCCCTTCAAGTCTTCGAGTGTTGATACTACATCATCTGTTGGGACAAAGGCCAAAGACAACAACATTCATAGATGCAGGGCAAAATCTGGATCTTCACAGTACTTATGTAGCACCAATGGTATCACATCAAAACCGTGCAAACATTTCGTCAAAAACATTTAGTCTAAAACAGGTGAGCGCAATAAACATCGTCGCAATAAACATTATGCCGCATGGGACATTATGTTGCAAAATACGGCAAAATGACTGGGTAAGAACAGATGGTAAGATATTACTACCTGCTCTCCAGTAACACTCATGAGATTGCCACCTATCCTGTCAGCTGTGACCTACTGCATGCATCCCTTGAGTCCCACCTGGAGCATCAAAGATGCCATTGCTGTGGACATTTCTATGGTCCTGCCATTTCTAAATACTATCACCTTTAGGACTCCCTGTGTTACTGATGGTCCCAGTGCTGGTAATACAATTAGCCCTAGGCAGGTAGGTGGCACAGCTCTAGTGAATCAGGTAGGTGTCTTGTGAAAGTGCAGGGTGGAGGTGCAACCAAGAACTTGCAAGGGATGGGGGGAGTCATGATGCGGGGCTGGATCATCGCTTTACATCTTGAAATGGTGAACAGCTTTGACTACACACACACACAGAGGAAGTCGGGAACGTAGCAGCAGCTGGCAGTACACCGAAAATGTGCAATTTAGGATTTCTCGTGCTGCTACTGCTACTTTTATGAATAGTCCCTTAACCACTGTCTTATGTCCACCAGTGCACAGCAACAATTGCTGGCTGTATGAATTCAGACTGCACGGTAACATACGATGAACTGTCATGCGTTGTAGAGTCTCTGAGCTGAAATGTCTAGCACTTTAATTACTGTACAGTAACTGACTGAGATGAAAAGTTTGTGTTGAAAAGACATGGAACCAGCACCAATGGGTGCTTCTGTATCTTGCGCCAAATTGCCTGGGCAAAATGGAAACAACACCCATGTATGTCCGCATTGGGAAAACAGGCACTAAACGCAAGCCATGCAGCTCTTTCAAAGTCCATTACAGCTGACTCTGGGTTCAAGTTGAGGCAGAGTTCTTGTAGCTGTGTGTATACTCTAGAGTACGCTGCGGCACTTCTGGTCAACATAAGTACATAAAAAGCTGTTACAACCTCTCCTGATTTGAGGCAGTGAATAGTGTACAGCTGCTGAAATAACAGTGGGCACGATTTAAAAGTTCCATCTAACATCTGGTGGCTGCACTCCTGGAGCATTTTTAGATTAACATCTGTGGCAAACACAAGGAAGAGGTCCTTTTCCTTGCCACTGTCATACAAGAGAAAGTTTTGTCCAGAACAAGTTGTTTTAAACTCTTTTGGTATCTCCAGTTCCTCCACAGAAGCAGGAGTGACAGAACAGCCACCCTTGACCTGTTGGATACACTGCATTGTTCTTCTTATAAGGGGCACTCCTGGCAAATGACCAGTTAAAGACTCAGGGGCTGTGGTAGTGCATTGAACAACAAACTGTGTAGTTGTCTCAAAGCTGGACCGTGCTCGTTCGTGGACATTAGCCATGATTTTATGAGCACCAATTTCTCCAGCATCAGGTGTGTGAACATGTTCCTTAAGTAAAGAAGAAACAGTTTACCGCCATGTGCATCCTAGCCAGACTGGAGAATTTAGGGCTAACAGCACAGTGCCAATAAATCTTCTCCCCCCTTTCTTTGTCCTTTCTGTACACATAGCCTGCATGTATAGCCAATGGCTTACCTTTCTGGCTCATGACTGTTTCAAACAACTCTATCCCTCACCATCAAATGCCATGAAAAAGTCATAGTCCTTTAAAATACATGCTGTTGCATTTTGGTTAACAGAAAATGATGCGAAATCATAGTTCATTGGAGCAAAAGAAAACAGACAGATGGCTGTATCACTATTTGGCATTCAGCATTATGAGAAATTCCATGCACTTTTTTGGGAGTGTCTAAAGCGGTGAGCACCTTTGTTTCCTGATGCACTTCTGCAGCTCGCCATTTTGCTAGCGCTATACTGCTTTTCGCGATCATGCATTCGTGATTTTAACATGGAACACTACAATAGTGCTTAAACTCTCTGGAAGTCGTAGAAAATAATGAAAGAATCTGTTACTCAATAATTGATTAAAGTGATGTATTTTTGGATATATGGGGTGTGTTTCTAACCTACTGTTCTACAGGGGGCATATAATAATAAATCAATTTGTATATACATACATTATAGTGGCACGGTTGTGCCACTATAGTTAGGGTTGAGCGGCCACTTACAAACTAAAGTCAAAAGTTTGTACATTAATAACTTTGGACCCATTCAATGGATTTGCCTGAAATCTGGTACACGCATTGGGGCACATTAGCTCTCTTGATCTGCCAAATTGTGTTTGTGTTGGAGTGCTGGTCTTCGTGTACAAAGGCGCTGAAAAATGCAAAATTATCCATTTTTGAAGGCACCTTTTGGCATACTTAATGTGGTCCTGCATGGCCATCATGTGATATACTACAAGATGTCTTGTTTGAAAGAGCTTTAGTGGCTGAACATGCCACTTTTTGTTTGGTGAAAAAATATTAAGGCATTCAAAAGTTATGCCACTTTTAAGTTCCCATTATAAATCAATGGGAAAATTTATATGTATATCTTGCGATCAAAGAATGGGTATTCCGGCCATCTGGTCTCACCTGGCGATTAAAGAATTTGCAGCCTTGTGGTTCAAGAATCTTTGTTCCCGAGGAATTTTCAAAATTCTTTGACCACGAGGTCCGCCATCTTGTTTTCAGTTTTCCAATCACACAAACACAAATATCTCGGCTCAGGGTTCACTTCTGAAGTGAAACCTTGATGGATTTTACTTAGGGGACCCTGACCTGTCAAGCCATGGCTTTGGTTCCATCCAAATTGGTCAAAAAATCAAGCTATAAGCTTTTAAAATTTTAATTTGCAGCTCACTAACCATCATTGATCGTGAGCCTGCAAATTCTTTGATCATGAGATTCTTTGATCACAATCTTGCATCGTGACCTAAAACACTAATATCTCAGCTCAGGGGTGGGCTAGGGACACAAATGAGGGCTTGTTCTGCTCAGGAGGGTCCGTTGTGTCAAACCATGCCATTGGTTTGGTTCAAATCAGTGAATAAATCGCATTTCACCCTTTTTTATTCTTTGAGCATGAGCCTGCAAATTCTTTGATTGTGAGGCTGAAAATTCTTTGATTGTGAGATTCTTTGACTGTAATCTTGCATCGCGAGTGAGGGACAAGATGGCCCAATTTAAAATTCAATTTTCTTAGCCCAGGAGTGTCCTAGGAAGTCAAATGAGGATGGGTTTTACTCAGGGGGCTTTGTTCTGTGAACCACAGTGGTGGCTTTCTTCAATTGCTTCTATTTTTTGAATTATTACATTTTTTATTCTTTGTTCATGAGCCTGGAAATTCTTTGATCATGAGGCTGCAAATTCTTTGATCGTGAGATTCTTTGATGGTGATCTTTGATCGCAAAATAGGGACAAGATGGCCAGATTTCTTATAATGGAATAGATAGGGAAATTTTGCCAATCTTTGACATTGAATATCTCAGAAACGGATAGGTCTTTTTACTTGAAATTTGGAGGGAAGAAAGGCAACCTCCCACAGATGTGCCTTTTAGTTGACTGGTCTAAACATATTACAGGACAGCAAAGTTATGGCACTATGAAGGTGGCACTTTTCCTATAGGATAACATCACGGCGTCCACCATATTACAGGAATTCTTTGCCACTCTGCTGGAAAATAATACAGTAGTTTGGTTTTTTGGGCTGACATTTGGAGGAAAGAAAGCCAACATCCTACAAATGTGCCTTTTGGTGGTTTGGAGAAAAAATATTACAGGGTGGCAAAGTGACAGCACTCCAAAGTTGACAATTTGTCCCATAGGATAACATTATGGCATCTGTTGCGTCTTTCGGGGCCCGTATCTCAGAAACGGTGTGAGATATGGACTTTTTGTCAAAAAAAATGCTTAGACCCCCCATTTAAACTAGCCAGGAAAGTAATACTTCATACAAAGTTTATTTTTTTTCCTACATCATACGGTTCCTGAGATATAAGTAATTTAATATTCCAAGTCGTACTTTTCTGCTCTGAAGTCAATTGTAATGCATACATTCTTTGTTTTCAATTAGTTTTTTCAATGCAGTTTTTTGGGAAAAGAAGGGTGTGCCCTTTTGTTACTGTGACAGCTGTCATTTCCAGTTGCGCTTCTGTTACCATTTGAATCACTGTTCCCGTCTACACCACCGTGTGTATAATGGTTTGCGTTTTCATATGCGCTTGCATTTCTGTTTCTGTTGTCTTTACTGTTGCTGTTACTGTTACCATTTATGTTTACTATTGCGGTACCATGACCTTATGTGTAACAGGTTGTGTTTTTGTATGTGCTTGTGTTTCTGTTTTTATTGGCTTTATTGTTGCTGTTACCATAACCATTTGCATTTACAACTGTGATTCCATGAGTGTGTGCGTTACGGTTTGCATTTTCGTACGTGCTTGTGTTTCTATTTACTTAGATGTTATTGTTGGTGTTACTGTTACCATTTGCATTTACAATTATGGTACTGTCAATGTGTGTTACCAGTTACGTTCTGTATGTACTTCTGTTTGATGTCTCTGTTTACGTAACTGTTTAGTTCGACGTCACTTTATGCTTGTGTTTCTAGTAACGTTTGCTTTGTCATTTATGTTTGCTTTGCCATGTGCATTACTGTTGCCGCTTGCATTTGCTTTGCAGTTCCTGTTACTGTGTAACAAGACATCACGTGGCGGGAGTGTGGGGCCAGAAGGGCTCTGCGCTGCTGCCACTGTATTACTTTTATTATTTATCATCCTCATTCTCAAAAAGAAGGGATATTAGAGGAAAAAAACTCCATTTAATGCATCAGTTAGGGTTAGTCCACAGCAAAAAAAAGCTAGGAAATTTGGGGTCAGGGTTGAAAGCCCTTCCTTGGACCCCCCATACCCAGCCCCCAACTGGCATTGGGGTGTGCGTTGGGGGTTGTCAGTCCTAACTCTCACCCCATTCTCCTATACCTCAGCTTCTTTACACATGTGATGGGGAGGAAGCCAAGGATCCTCAGGGGTAAGATTAGGTTCATGGTCAGCACTGAGCATGTGGGGTTTCACCCCAGGAAACCTGCCATCACCTCACCTGACTACCAGGATTTTTTTCTTGTTTCCTCCCCTAGGACTGTGGCATGCAATGACACCTACGCATGACTGCCCTGCTGGTATCTGCTGCACTTCACCCCTTACATTGGCAGGTGCACCTACAGTGCCCCCAGTCTCCATCGGGGGCTGCCAGGACACTGAGCAACTCTGGATGAGCTGTCCTCCAGACACTCTATCCTCTCCATCCCGTGCTACCTCCCAGCACCTGAGATCATTCTCTAATTTGGGTCACTGGTGTGGTACAAGGTGTGGAGTCCAGTGCCTCAATCCTCAGCACCACTGGTCCAGCTGGTATCATGATGTTTTAATGGAAAACATTTTAATAAACTTTAAATTAAAAAAAAACTGTTCATATAGCAAACATCTTTTGAATTATTTTGTTAATATCTGTGAATCCCAAAAAAGGGAGAAAACAAAGGGCCATGACCTTCAATCCTTTCCAAGTTATCACTTATTTAAAATTACAAATTCATGTCTCTTATTTAAAAAGATTTTGCAAGTATAATAACAGTTGGTCAAAAATCTGTTATTCACTTACTTTGCTTCTCTTTAAACAAAGATTCCAGAGGTACTCTGTAGCCCACCACTCACTCTCTTCTTGGTTGTGCATACTATGGTGCCTATGCAGTTAAAATAAGGCTTGTTGTATCAGGGAATTGGGTGTTGGGCTGTGTAAATGGTCATATGACCCAAGTGCTGATGCCCTGTGCACCCGACCTGCTTAGCAGCACCTAGCAACAGACAATGTCTGAAGAGCTAGGTGTCCCATATTATCCATTTGTATACAAACATTCACAACTTCTGCTGATCATAAATGTTTAACCTGCCATACATATTGCACAAGGGCTCCAAGGAAAAGTCCAATAGATTAATTAATCTTTGGCTACAAGCAAAGCCATCGCTCCCTGTGGTAGGTGCTCAAAAGGGGTTATGGGCATCCCAGTCTGTAGGTGCTGGTTCTTGGTCACGTCATATTGTTATTTATCTCTACCATGCTTCAAATGTTCTGCAACAAAGAGTTCAGTGGTCATCCTGGTACATAATTCCACTTTTTTTAAAGTCAAGATTAATAAGAGGTATATCACAACAGTACTGATCCATGTGCATGACTGAATTGCAATTCCTGAGATGCTCATTCTTAAAGCAGGGGCATAGCACAATAGTGCTTACATATATATAAAGTGATTTTCTATAAGTAAGATGCAGAGCTTCACTATCATGACCTAAATGTTTTAAATAATTTAAACATTTCAAATAATCAGTTGCCAGTCTTTGCTGTCATTCAGACCAAACCTCGAATTGGTTGCATTAAACCTATCAATGTAAAATGCTTCCCTAGTCAGTGTTTGTGTTCTGTAGTCTCTACCCCCCCCCCTTTGAAAAGGGTTGGGCTCAACCTAAAGTCCAAAAAACCTTAAATAAGTTAGTTGGTGCCTGGCCTCAATGAAGTGTCTGGTAACAGGAGATGTCAAATCCAGCCTCCTTATATCACTTTTGTATCTCTTAAGGTTTTTCTTGGTTTTCTCAATATATACTTTATCACATGGACATTTCAATATGTATACAACTCCCTCACTCTGACAATTAATAAATTGCTGGATCACTATGTCCTCCTCATTTATCTCAGGATTCCTCATTTTCTTAATCCTACAGGTATTATTACAATATGTGCAGTGTCCGCATGGATAATTACCTTTAATATCCAATGCTGACAACAAATGTTGTAGCCTTATATCAGGAATTTTATGTTCATTTTTTGTCACACGTTTAGCTAAGGTTCTGTTCCTCTTAGCAACTACCAAAGGTGGACTGGAGAACATTTTGGCGCCCAAAACTGTCACCCATAAGACATCCCAATGATTTTGAACAACATTTTTAATATCAAAAAAGCTGTCTGAGAACACTGTTGCAAATAGTATCCTCTTATCTAACATTATATTCCCATTGTCTTCTGGTACCCCTGGATTCAGTAAAGCATCTCTTGAATGTTCAGAAATCTTTTCAGTTGCTTTTATCAATACATGTTCCTTATACCCCCATTAACTAAACCTCCTACACATCCACTGATGAAGGATACCTTATCTGAAACATATGATTTATAACATACACTGTACACTCCTTTGAGACAAAATAATATGAAAGCAAATGTAAATAAAATAAGAAAAACGTAATTACTACCTGGGTGAGTGAGTTCTGTTTCTACGGATTGTTTTTCTGATTGTATATGAGCCGATATTGGTAGTAAGCTACTTCCTTAATGAGTGTTTTTTGTTCTGATTGAGGTTGGCTGTGCTATATCCTAACCTTTTTAATTGCTGTAACAGTAATAAATTCATGGTACCTATGAGTAGTCACCCCAACTAAGGAGCAGTACTACAATATAACATTCCTGGTTTGTTTGTAAGTATTTCATCACATCGGCATGCAATAGTTTAGTTAGCTGCTTGCAATGTTCACTATGGGCTAAACTCTAGCCAGACCTATGGTGATGGCTGCACAGAGGATAAGTAACTTGAAGAAATATAGACCTTGTAAGTATAGGAAGGGAGGATAGGAGATGGAGAGACCAGATCAAAAAAAAAAAAAAAGACTTGATGCCTTAATCATTTCAAGACTTTTGTGTTACTGGCTTTTTTGTCTTAGTGAGCTTACCCGGTCATCAAAATTCAAATAAAGAAATAAATTAATTAATGAGATGGTTAGGTCACTATATTAATTGCATCAGAATAGATTCTAAGTTCAAAGCATATTAGCATTAAGTTGATATGCACTCAGTTATGAAAGCAGTTCAATTACCATGACATTCATACAAGAATGCACAGAACTAGAAAGTGTATGAATCTCCTGCAGGAACAAAAATACTCCAACAACAGTTTCCTGTGGAGCTACGTATTTCAATACCCTTCCTCCCATATTTGTGACTGCAACTGCATAGAAAGGAGATTGCAGTGTTTCCATAAGATGAAAAGAGGAAATGATGTCAGAGTCACAGTTTGGGGAGGGTTCTTGGGCTTTGTTCACATCCTTGCCAGTCAGAAGCCAGCTGTGGTCTCATTGCACAGAAATCAAAATGGATTTGGGAAGAAGGTATATGTTGCTGAGCCTCTTTTCTGGACCTTGCTTCTTTCGGTAATCTTTGACCATTTTGTTTCAGTGAAACTCTGTTGAGCACAAGGGTATACTTATATTTAGCAAGAATGTTGTGTGGATGAAGAATTGGTTGTGAGTGTTCAGTATTCCAGTCTTGTGGGGTGGAGGTGCATGGTGGTCTGACCAGATCTGGCTTTCATCCATAGGAACATTTGTGTACTCATGGTTCTGTAGGGAGCCATTGAATTTTGAATATGAACTATGATCTTTAAGTCATTTCCCGCAACAAAAGTCCAAGCCTCTAAAACAGTTTAAAATGAGTATGAATGTTTATTGTGCCAAATGTTAAAAATTGCTGTGTGCCTAAATGAATACTGTACATCCCTGTTTTGTACATTTCTTAAGCTCCCAAAATGATTTTCTTTGCCATACCATGTCAGAAGAGTAGTCCTGAAATAGGGAAGCTTTTTGCCCATTCCACAATAAAGTCTCTGTCTGCCTGGCCACCTTCAGAATTTGTTCTTTTACAGAGAAACATAAAAAGTTAATGAGGAAGGGCGGGATTTACAAAACACCAAGATCGTCGCAAACCCCAGTGCACTGACCATATGGCTCATGGCGCTTGTGACGATCTAATGGGATTTTCTATCTTGTGTTGGCACTTGCCACAAGATAGACCAACATATTCCAGTCTATTGTGTGGCAATCCTGGGCTGTTTTATGAAGCTTGCACCAGATAATTGGCACAAGCTGCCATAAATTGTTGAAACTGCCATAACTATGCCCAAGACTATAAAATCGGGTGCAGTTGCAGCAAAGGGCTTAGTGCACCACCAGAACCTAAGTGTGGTGGCACAGGGCTGAATGTAAGCCCTGTGCCTCCCTTTGAAAATCCTGTCTATAGGTCTAGGAGGGCTGCCCTGTTGAGGTTTGGGTGCCAGAGACCTATGGACATGTTCAATTTCTAACAGATGAGGCCAGTTATACTTTAACACTGCTGGTATTTTGTTTTGAGTAAAGGACAGTATGTCATCCCCCTTCAGCTCTCTCTCTCTGTCACTTCTATTAGCCTAAGATTACTGTGATGACCTCAATTCTCGATGTTGTCTACACTGGACCACAGCAGTTTGACCAGTTAGCAATGAAAACTAAAGGTCTCTTCCAGGTTAGAGATGTTGTCTTCAGGGAGTCCAATTCTAGTTTTGGCTTCATTAATTATGTCAGCTGTGGCAGTGTTTGCCTGCTGGATATCACTAACTTGCAGTTTTAAGTGGCTTATGTCATTCTGTATATCCAGTAAAGTCTGGAGTACTGTGTCTATATTTCCTGGTGGTTTGTCAGGATTTTCATTATTTCTCCCATTGTTGTATGTTTTCCCTGCCCTTTTAGACTTACTTGGGGTTGACAGTAATGGGATTCCTGTTGAAGCTGTAGTGGGGCATATTATGAATTGTGGTTTACTTTAAAGAATGTTAAAATAAAGAATACTGCAGTAATGAGCTTCAAACTTCCTCTGATTTGAGATATTGCCTAGTTGAACAATATTAGGCAGTTGTCATAAGGCATATTTTCCCCCAAATGTTTAAAACTATTTAGAGGCAGCGTAGGTAAAGAGTGCTGGTATTTATACTGTTGCCATGTCTGCTACGTGCTTGTGCTTCATTTATTTATTTTTAAATTCAATAAACTTTATTCACATTTTATAGGATAGCAAATAAGAATGAACATACACACCAACACCATTGTAACAGTACAAGTGAAAATAAAACCTATAACATCCAAACAACAGCAACTCCATACAATACAACCCAGTCACATAGGGCCCCCCTCCCCCCTCAGCACAGATCCAAACATAAAAATCCAGAATACGTACAGTAAGGATCATGTGGCAATGTACCCAATATAAATAGCTACAATGATTAAAGGGTAGTAAGGTAGCAGGAAAAAAGGGGCATGGACAACATATGAATAGACGATAATATTACCATAAGTTTATGCAGATTTATGCTGGTGTCAAATATCATCCACAGTGCACCTCAAAGGAGAAGTCAGAGGGAGTACAAAGCATGGCGTTGACCCCATTTCTTATTATGATCCTTAATTCTAAAATGGGAGCTAGCAATCAACTTCTCCAAATGAAGATTATTCAGGAGTTCCTGCAACCATTCATTATAAGAAATGACCAACTGATCTTTTCAGTTGCAGAGAACCATATGTTTCACAGAAAGGGAGAATCATGGCCATGCAAAATCTTTGTTCTCTTACAGTAATGCCCGAATAGTCCCCTATAATACATACATCTGGTGTAAAACAGTCATTAAAGCCTAAAAGTGTACCAACTCTAGCCTTAATGTTATCCCACCAAGGGACAATCTTAGGGCCATCTCAAAAAATGTGAAGCAAAGTTCTATCCATTCATCCACACCTCATACACAGGGGTGAATACAGTTTCCCTATCTTGAATAATTTAGTTGGCGTTAAATATATATTGTGTAAAATGTAAAAATTGTGTGATTCAAAGTCTGTCATTAGAAATACATAGGTGAAGGTTGTTCCAGATGTGATTCCAGTTAAATGTGTGAGTTTGAAAAGACATATTCCAATAACTAGAGTGACTGGAGATCTCGGGGAATAAATTGGTGAATAAAAATGAGTAAGACTGAGAAACAGAGTGTGATTGTCTCACCAAGACTGTCAGCATACACCAAAAATCTTTGTTGTCATTACTGTAAGGAGAAGTACCATACCACTGACTCAAAAGGTGGCCTAGTTGATAGATCTTGAAGATTAATTTAGTTGGCAATGCAGATTGGTTAGAAGAACTTGATTGGATTGAAGTTGGGCACTTGTCAGTAGGTCATATACTTTCCACTCTGCTAGTTGGGGGAGCCAAGCAGGAGAGATCATTACTTCCCCTACTATGAACTTGGGGTTTGCACATAGTGGTTGAGAGACATCTGTATATGGGTTACACTTCAGGTGTCTACATAATTGAGCATATACACATAGGAAGCATATATTACTGAGCAATGAAGTCACTTTGGAAGTAACTTAGAAGAACTGTAGAAGAGACTATCTGGGGAGAAGTCAGATTCGCTTATCATGGCCCTCTTCAATTGCAGCCATACTTGTATATAAGAGGGTTCACCTTCTTGTGTTACCATGATTGGGGCATCTTGCATATTTAGTAATGTGACTGGCCAAATAATAAAGAAAGAAGTTAGATGGTTTAAGGCCACCAAGGCTTTTTCATGCCAGCAAGCAACTGTGGGCCCTTCTTGGGGGTTCTCCCTCCAGATAAAGGCCAGTATCATCTGGTGAACTGTCCAAAAGGGAAAGGAAAGGGAATAGGGAAATTGTTTAACCAGGAAAGACACACTAAGCTGAAGACTGTTTCCAGGTGTGACCTGGGAGCACAAGGAAGTTAAATGACTTGCTCAGGGTCACACAGTATGCAAGTGGGGGCTGTGAGATTCAAATCCCACTCTGATCTGCTGGATGTCACCAGATTTGCAGCTCAGAGCCTTAAACCATTGCGCTATACTGCCTCCTCCAGAACCAGACTAATGGGAGAAAAATATTTAAAGAATTAAGGGGATAGAAGAACTGTGGGAGTACATTTATCTTGATGACATAAATTCTCCCCTACAAAGATAGTGGAAGAGAGGACCATCTAGTTAAGTTTTGTTGAATGATGTGGATGAGATCATCCAAGTTCAGCTTTTTTCAGGAGGGCAACACCTTATGTGAGCATTATCCCCTAGATACTTGAGACAAGTGGACCACATTAATAGACAATGGAAGTTAAGGCCATTACTACCATCTTATCAATATTCAGCTTATAGTTTGAGTACCTACCATATTCTTGAATGAATGACAGTGTCGAAGGAATTGAAATGATAGGGTGGTGACATGCAACAAAATATCATCAGCATATGCGGAGAGCTTGAGGTCGAGCTAACCAATCTATATACCTGTTATCAGAGGGGATTCCTTAAGCTTGATCAGAAGAGGTTCTAAATATAAATTGAACAACAGTAGGGATAATGAGCAACTCTGCTGAGTACCTGAGCAAAGTGGAAAAGAAAAAGAAAAGACTCCATTACAGTAAATCTTTTTGCGGCGGGTTGTCAGTAGAGGGTTCTTAGCCATTTGATAAACACAGGGGGAACTAAAAAAAATTGTTCAGAACCAAGAATAGAAAGCTGCAATCCACTCTATCGAAGGCTTTCTCTACATCCGGGGACATAAGAGCCATAGGTTGCCTTGTCGCCCTGGATGTGGAGAAGTTATGAAAAATGTTATGCAAATGATCTGATGAAGAGTACCCTAGCATAAAGACCACCTGTTCTGGACTAACCAATCCCTCCCATACTGCATAATTCTGCTGGCCAATATTTTGGCAAAAACCTTCATATCATAGTTCATATGCTATACGAGTCTATATCTAGTGACCTTGTCCAGAGGCTTACCAGGTTTGGGAAGAATGATGATAACAGCTTGTAACAGGGAAGGATCCATGAGCCCAGAATGGCAAAGAAAAATATAAAGATGATGCAGGATCATTACTAATTCTGTCAAAAAAGTCTTGTAGAAATTCGACTGGAGACCTTCTGCACCAGGAACTTTATCTAGTTGGTCTGGTGACAAATTCAAAAGGGGTATACAACTCACATATTGCTGCATTTCAGAGAGGGAAGGTGGGGCCAGTGGGGGCTTAGATAATGTCCAGTAGTATGGTTCAAATTCACTTATCTTTAGGTGATGTTTTTAAGGAGGTATCACTTAAAGAAGCAATACGTAAGACTAATCGAGATGCTTCTTCCTTCTGCGATCACATGGTATGAAGGTGACTTTCTTTCTCACCTTGGTCCACGTATAATGAGTGGGTCTTTAGTATGGCATATTTGGCCTTTACCCTCAAGCTTTAAAGATATTTGTCCGGAAGAGTGAGTAACATTTTATAGACCTCCTCCGGGGAATCAGGTGTCAAGTCTTTTTCTGTTTCAGAAATATGATTTAACAAGAGGCGCATTTCAGGTTCTTGTCTACATTTCCTCGTGGCAGAAATTCTGATAAATTTCCCATGCAAAAAACACTTAAGTGCCATCCACTCTTTGTCTATGCATGTGATGGACTCCTCATTCTGATCCATGAACAAAGCTATGAGGTCTTTTATATGTATAAACACAAGTATCTTTTAGTAATTGAGTGTTCAATTTCCGCATAGTCTTTTTGTGAATATTAGGAGACAAAGTACAATTGAAACATATGAGAGAGTGGTCTGATAGTACTCTTGGGTTCTGAAGTCTTTGTTTTTCCTAGAAGAGAGTTTAATGTCCCCCAGAGCTTTCTGGGGTTGTTAGATTCACCAAGTTGTTTGTTATGAAAATGGTCAATTTTAGCCTTTCTGATGGCAGATTTGCACTTGTTTTTTAGTTCTTTGTATACTATTATATACTATATACAAGGAGGGGAAAAAAATCAAATTTTTTGTCGTAGCATGACCACGCTTTGTCCCAATCCCTCACAAGTTTAATGATGTCTGAAGAGACCCAATCATTTCTGTGTCCTCTGATAATGATTTTCTTTAAGGGGGCAATTTTGTCACAGATACCAAAGAAGATGTTTGTGAAAGTGGTTTAAATGGTGTCAAGGTCATATGGATCATTTGTAAAGGTCCAGTTGACCTGATAGAAGGCCCTTGATAGCCTTTTAATGATGTCATTATTCAGATTCCTGGAAGAGGTGACATTTGGGGGAGGTTTGGGGGACTTGGAAGACCAGAGGCAGGAGATGGTGCAGTGGTCACCCCCCCGCTGAAACAAGGCCTTTCTAAAATTATTAGAGACTGATAGATAGGGATAGTAACTGCCCCATATTCTCTGCCATCTGCCTCCAAAGGATAGGGAACTATGTCCCCAAAATTATATAATCAAATTTAAAAAAGATGAGTGCACACATCATCCGGTGTAGATATAATGCATATGAGGGATAAGGCCCAGCCAAGGTCCACTTTCCTCCAAGTTAAGAAGATGAATCCTCCAATATCAAGTCCACAAGCATTACCTTAGGTGTGGGCTACCTCAAGGAGTGAATTCACACAGGTGACTTACTCCACTGACACTGTGCCCTTGGCACTTAAGTAGTCCACTGAAGGTATTGAGAACCACTCTACTAGAGCAATCTCATCCATGGATAGCTTCATGCTCAAAGCCAAAATCCAATACTTGTGAGTATGCAAGTGGACATTAAAATTCCACCCATCCCTCATATGGTGAAAAAACAAATCATAATTGACACAGACTGAGAGAGAGGCAAGGCTGATAAACATCTAAAAAAGTTAATTGTACAAGTCCTGTTTCTTAGAGATGGTACACCACTCACCAGCAGTCAGAACATTATTCCTTCATCAAGAAGTCAGAGGGTCAGAACCATGATTTTGCAAAACTCGGGGTAGAACTCACAGATCAGACTGACCATTATGATATAGTGAAGTATTAAGTAAAAGAAAAGGTTACTTGTTTCACTCTACTGCCATGTCATAAAGGGTTCTAAGATCAGTGCAACACAAAAAAAGAGTACAGAGAAGGGTGACCCTCTTGAACAAATGTTAATCAAAAACAGTGATATTACTAATAAAGAATAAAATATGGGGTGGTGTGTGTGTAACGAGAGGTTTACATGCACCTTGAGAGGTTAGATGCTACATAAACCCTAAGAGTGAAGCTCAAGAGGTTTGTGAAAGCATCTAACCTTGAGGGTATGTGTAAACTTCGAGTTTCACAACACACCACCCCATATTTTATTGTAAATAATTGCTGAGTTTCTATTTTTCACCACACAATTATATAAAATAGGAGTTCCACTGGTTGGGTGCTGTTTGAGTGTGGCTGCGCTGCAGTTTCATTCATGGCCAGTTTGGCATGCAAGTTTTTAACATCCTTTCTCCCTGTAAATGTACAAAATGATCCATTTTGAAGAAATAAACTTACCGCTGAGTTGCACTGGCCAGCAGTTTCTTTCAGCAAGAAGGCAAGTGGAGATCAGTCAGCCTGGGAGGTCGTGAAATATGGATAACTGTGGCAGGTGCATGCACAAAGTGAGGGAGACCATGCACATGTTTGCCATAATAAACAGTCCTTTATTATGGCAAATTATACAATGGCAAGGACATTTCCTGTATTCTGATTGGTCAGTGGGTGCCTGCGACAATGATGTTAATTGGACCATTTGATAGATCACTGTTGTCTCTTCAAAAACACAAAAAATCTACTAAAAGCATTTCTACTTTTTTTTATTTTGTATAAAATTGAACCATCGCATAATTGCAATAAGGCACTCCAAGGTGTGTGTTATTGTGTAATAACATCACTCCTGGGGTGGTGGAAGCGCTCGGCTTCACCTCGTGCATCAACCCACCCCAGGAGTGACCTTATTACATGAGAAAACACACCTTGTCATTCTTTATTGCTTAATAATGCCACGGATCCCCTATGGGAAAAACAGAGACCCAGTTATTGTAGTGTAACTACACACAAATGAAAGCTGTGTTCCTAGAGGTGTTCATGAAATAGAAAAGCATAATCCCCTGCAAGAAAAATATGGTAACACAGTAAAAACAAATAAGTCAGTAATTCAAACCACTTTTGATGGCCACATTAGAAAATGGTCGGGTCCTGTGGCAGCTACGGTGTGGGATTGTCTTTTGAAGTGGAAGCCAGGATCGCAATAGCAGAAGCACAGCCGTATAATGCTACAAAAAGGTTATTTGGGGAATTAAACACCAAGGACCGTTGCCCCTGTCAAGTTCATGAAGAAGCCGAATTTACACTCAGTTCAAGCAAGCAAGTCCCTGACATCACTAAAGCGACTCTGCTGCAAACTTCTACTCACAAGTGCAATGCACAATCCCAGATCAATTTGTTGAGATCGGTCGTTGTCATCCCCAGATCATCCAAGGGGTGAAATGAAAGAGGCAGCACAACTTAGAGGCTTACAAATGATGACTCAACTATCCTCAGGATAACAAGACAGTTGACAAAGTGTAAGTCAATGATGCCATAAACCAATTGACATTCCTGCCAAGAAACTGGCTGAAGATGTACTTCGATACGGGATTATGCATCGAAGTAGCATCATTTTTCTAAGTGGTATAACAGTTCAACTAAACAAACATCTTAACAGCAACATGGTAACTTAGAATATATAAGGAACAAAAAGCTCAGACCCATCAGGAAGAGCCACACCAAAAGGGGGCTAATAGTGAGGTGGCTTATCAAGGTAGTCCGATCATGTGGCTCCTCTAAACAAATCAGGAAACAAAGTTGGCAGCTCTTTTTTAGCTTGTTCATAGGATTCATAAATTATCTGAGTTCCTTTGTAATTGAGCTGGAGCCGGGCAGGGTATAACATTTTAAAATGTATTTGTGCAGTTAGCAGTTTGGACACTGCAGGTAGCACATTTGAGACAAACTGATCTAGGTAAGTCTGGTAGTATGCAAAGTTTGTGACCATTCCAAGTAATGTCCATGGAGATATTTTGCAGGGCTTCCTTTAGAGGGGTGAACTCTTGCAAGAAGTGGGCTTCTGTAAGTGCAGAAGAAGAATCATCAATGGTTTTAGTAGCCGACATGTTGGTCTTGCTGTGTTTCATGGCCTTCTCTCATTCTGGAATTGGTGGTGGAGTGTGATGCACATTTGCAGTTTCATTTTGGTATTCGTATGCTGGAATGTTGACCCTTGCAAGTGACTCTAGGGTAAGTGCAAAACCAATCTAACCCCAAAAACTAATAAAAGAGTAGTAAAATATAGAAAATGACAGTAAATGGAGAGATGAGGAGCTGAGTTGCCAGAAAAAGCTGCTGCACCTAGTGGCACATCATGTGATTCCCCGTGTTTGTGTTCCATTTATCAGTTATTGTATTAATTACCATACAGTAAGCCATGCAAATATGAATGTTCCTTTATTATAGTGAGACAGTAGCATCACTATAGTTAGGGTTGAACTGGGGTTTCTATGTTAAACCTAACATTTTGCACTTTAATATCTTCATTACTATTCAACAGATTTGCACAAATGTTTGCACGTATGGTCTTGTTTAGGTGATCTCTGAATATACTCAATTTTGTTCTGCTCAGATGCATGGTTTCTGAGATCTGGATAGAGAAAAAAAGGTGAATTTGTTGTAGTTTTCCTCCAACTGGTTTAAACTGGATTTTCTTTGAATTTGGCTATAGCCCAAACAGTTTAGAATTTTGGTCTGAAAATGTCAGGGTAAAAAGTGACTCACTCACAGGTATGACTTTTGCTGGTTTGGTGAAAAAAACATTAATCCATTCCAAAGTTATTCCAATTTAAATGTTTCATAAATTTGGTTCTGAGCATGCTCAGTTAGCACCTCAAAATAGCTGTATGAAATGAAAAAGGAATTATTTTGTCAAATTGACATAATCCTTTTTTCATGTGAGGAAAATCCTTTCATTTGGCTGCCATTTTGTTTTCAGTTTTGCCTCAAAATGCAAATTAAGAAACTCTCAAAAATGATATTCTTGGGAGGAATCAACACAAGTAGCTTACTTATCAGGACCCCCTTAGCTGAATTCTGCACTTAGCTGCTACAGAAATCCCCTTAAAATATATTTGTTTTAACATTATCTTGTTTCATGTTGCATGATACAAAACAAGACTTTTGTTTCATATGACGATATATGAAACAAGTTCTTTTTTCAAATGGAGAACCAATATATTTTAATGGGTTCTTCAACTTTTGTGCGTACCACACATGTAGCTTGCATATCAGGCACCCCTTAGCTGGATTCTGCAATGATCTGTTACAGAAACCCCCTTAGAATATGTGTTTTTTACATTATAAATCTTGCTCAGTATCGCATGATACAAAACAAGATTCTTGTTGATGAAATATGAAACAAGTTTTTTTTTTCATATGATGACCTAAGAAACAAGTTCTTTTTTCATATGAAGAATCAATGTATTTCAATGGGGTTTCAACTTTTGTGCATAACCTTGCCACTTTTTTCATATTTTTACATCAAATTTTCAACATGGCCTTTATGAGACCCCACTTCATGAACGATGACAGTGGAAGTATATAAATCCAGCTGGAAAGGCAATTTCACAGTCACATGGCAAAATGACCTTTTGGGTGGTATTTTAACATTTTTACTGCTCTTGTTCATCAGGTGGGAGCATAAGAAGGTTGTGATGAGATTTGGGGGTCAAAATATGTAAAAATGCCAACGTTATGCACATACATTGAAATTTTACTACACCCCTTCATAACATTGGCAATTTTAAATATTTTGGCTTCAGATTGTCAGTATACACATCTTTTTACACAACCTCATGAGTTTGACACCTGCCATTTTTCAAAGCCTGGCCAAACTGTGTTTTTGCACCTGTGACATGCAATGGTGTTCCACTGGTGCAGAATAATGGTTTGGCTGTGTTTTCAAACTTTTCATTACTGGGTTCATGAGCTGGGGTAATTAGGGGGCTATGCTGTAAATTTCATCTCTGTTTTAGTACAAATGCAAGCACAGAGCCCTCTGGTCCCTGCACTTCCACAATAACATATATGTATGCATCTTAGTAGGGATGGGAGCCTGCACTCCAGACAAATGAGAATACAATTATACTATCTCAAACAGTAAGGAAATTCTTTGCAAAAACATTGTTAATGCACTAGTTAAGCTTGAAGTGACAAAAGTATGGAAATGTGCTGCTGGGGTTTCCAACCCTAACACCTCACCCCTACCCACCAGACAACAACAGGAAAAAACATTACTGTTTCACCTCTCCTGCATCTTTGCTAATCAGGCACAGGGTGTGCTTTGCAGAGAGCCAAGTCTATCTCTCTAAAAAGAGACCATACTCCTGAGAATAAGACTGATGTTAAGATAAACTTGCCTAACTGTGCTCACAATAGAACCCACAAAAGTCATTGACCAATCTAAAAAACAACCAAGAGTAAATCATTGAAATTATTATTAACCAGTGCCCAAAGTCTCAGAAATAAAATAGATGAACTCAAAATCACCTGTCAACCAATGACATTGACATCTGCAGTGTCACAGAAACGCGGTTTACCAATGGAGAATGAGGAATGACTATATCAGGATACATGTTGCTCAGTAAAACAGAACATCAAAAAGAGGCACTGGAGTTGCATTTTAAGTAAAGGAAAACCTTAAACCATACAAGCTAAAACAAAATAGTAATCAAAATAGTGGCAATGAATTAATGAGTTTGGATACCAGTTCTTTCTACAAATCTAACTATTGGCTTAGGTTATCAGTCACCCAGTTTAAGTTCCAAAAAGACAAATGCTTTCTTAAACAAAATCAAACAAATGAACATAGTAGGGGATTATATCCTCATGGGAGACTTTAACATTCCTAGCATTGAATGGACCACAGTAAATGGTACTAGTAACTTGGAAAATAAATTTATAGATACAATGTCTCAAAATAATCTTGAACAACTAGTACTGGAAGGAACAAGAGAAGGAAATACATTAGACCTAATTTTCACTAACTTTCATGCAGGGACTCAAGAACTCAAAGTACTCCCACCATTGGGTAAAAGTGACCATAGGATGGTAGAGTTAGACATTAAAATGAATGCGATCAAATTAATTACTGGTGTGACAAAACTTAGAGACTATCACAAGGCTGACTACGAAAGCATGAGAACATTTTTTGGAAAATTGGGACTGGTACCACGACTTAAATAATCTAGAATTGGAAAAGCCTGGGGCATTTTAAGTGAAAAGATTAGAATATTCATACAGTAATGGGCACCAGAGAGAACAAAATATAACAACAACCGTAGGGTACTATTATGGTGGAATAATAAGATACTAAAAAGTACATGGAAGAAAAATAAATTGTTCAAAAAATGAACCACACAGTCTAATTTAGGACTATATAAGGCAGCAGTTAAAAGAACAAAAACCCAAATTAATAAAGCTAAACAAAACTTAAAGAGATGATTGGCTAGTACTGTGAAGGACAACAAAAAAGTTTTTCAATTATATAGGATGTATAAGAGGAAGTATCAATACAATAGGCCCAATACTGACAGAGAATGGTTCTAGTAAACAAAGAAGATGACATGGACACTGAACTCAGTAAGTACTTTCTTAGTGTTTACAAAGAAAAACAGCAGATTTTGGATGAAATCCCTCTATGACAGGTAGACTTCCCACATTTTACTCAGCAGGAGGTAATCAATGTTATTAACTCTATTAAAACAACTAGTTCAGCAGGACCCAATGGATTAACCCCTAAATTTCTAAACCAATTGGAGCCACAACTGGCAGGTCCAATTTTGATACTCTTTAATACGTCACTGAAAGAAGGGTAAATAATGAATACTTGGAATGAGGCCTTAATTACACCAATACATAAAGGAGGTAACAAACAGGATGTGAAGAACTACAGGCCCATTAGTTTAACTTCAGTCCTGGATAAAGTGTTAGAAAGGTTGCTATATAAATGTATCACAGAACATCTGCATCAAATTAAGCATATAGATCCAACTCATCATGGCTTTCTGTCAGGCAGGTCCTGTTTGACCAACTTACTGCAGTTCTTGGAACCTGTAAGTACTGCATTTGATAAAAAAATTCCCATAGACATGGTCTTTCTGGATTTCTGAAAGGCGTTCAACACAGTTTCTCATAAAATTATAGTGGAAGAATTGATTAGGCTACAATTCCATTCTAACATCATAAGGTGGATTAAAAAATCATATTTTGATCACAGGAAACAATGTATATCCATTAGGGAATTTATATTGGAAGGGGGCCAAGCAACAAGTGGAGTCCCTCAGGGCTCTGTTCTGGGCCCTATCCTTTTTAATATACTGGTATCAACAATGAAAACATCCCGTAGTTCATGGTAGAGCAAATATGCAGATGATTGCAAGATCAGTGGTATGATTACTGACCTGGACTCTGCTGTAAAATTCCCCAAAAACTTAGATCAACTTGCAAAATGAGCTCATGATTAAAATTAATCTTTAATGAATCCATATATAAGGTAATGCACCTAGGTATAACAACCCTGGATATTATTATACACTAAACAGTATTCCTTCACAAGAAACATCTAACAAAAAGGATCTCGGGGTCTATGTATCAACAGATCTGAAGTTTGATAAACATGTTAATGAAACAACAAAAAAATGTTACAGCATCCTCAGATGTATTTTAAGAAATATAAAGAGTAGGAACTCTGAAGCCATCATCCCACTCTATACTTCCTTGGTTAGGCCACATCTACAGTATTGCTCTCCTTTTTGTGCTCCATATACAATCAAAAGTAAAAACCAAATACAATAAGTTCACAGGCAAGTTACAAAGTGGGTTTAAAACCTGGATAAAATGCAATCTAATGCCAGGCTCAGACACTTAAACTTATACTCTATGGAATATAGGAAAATCAGGGGAGATTTGTGTGTCACATTCAAAGTGTATCACAAAGATACCTTGCTGGAAACCATAGGTCTAGTGAAGTACACTAGTAACAATAATACTAGGTCTCATAATAATAAGTGAATAGGAAATGTTAACAAGACTCATAAAAAGGAGCCAGTGGTGTAGCCAAAGAGTTATTACTCTATGGAACACACTCCCAAGAAGTGTAGTGGAAATTAACAGCATGGGAACTTTTAAAAATAGATTAGACACATTTATGGGAAATAAAAAGTTTTTATTCCAACATTAAAACTAGTGAATGGTGGCAAGTTCACTAAAGGACCTCTATCTATTGAACTTGAAAATTCTCTGTGAATCTGTGAAACTAATATATGAACTTACATAGGAACATATGAAATGCCTGTAGAAACTGGCCTTACGGTCTTTCACATCTGCTTGATTGTGCAGCTAGCCCCTTGACTTGCAGCTGCCCTCCCTTCCTCATAACCACCCCCACACACTCATTTAAATCCTCTCACCATTCTACATGATACCACCACCTACAAAATGTTCTTTTATGGAAATAAACTTTTAAATCCATTTTTCAAAATGTCTTCAATAAATCAACATTTAAATTAAATGACTCAAGGTTTGTTGTGGGGACAAAGATTAGTCCTTTCAATAAAACTCTCAACTGTGATTTGGTGAGTGTGATACTGAAGTACCTGCCGTATTGTGTTAGTTTCTAAGTTTAGTTCCTGCTCCTGAGCTCCACTGACATGCCATCTTTGAAAGGAAGAAATCTCACATGCCCCAGAAGGTGCACAGTAGAGGCTAGCATATCTGCTAGTGTCAGCCAGGGACTAAGGGAATAATACTTGAAACCTTGTTATCTTCATACAAACATGAAAATCAGGTACAGACTGTCTACAATTAAAAGATATATAGAGTGGAAGGTGGACACTATAGGAGACATTTATACTCTTCTGCAAGGAGGTAATTATTATTAAATGTACAAAATATAATAAACATGCACAAAGGCAATCCTATGAAGTTACTGAAGAATTTTGTCATAACTCATAGCCTACCATGCACTCTTGTCAGAATTAAATACTATGAATAATGACATTGAATGAGCTCAAGAAATAAATGAAATAGATAATGTGAAGTCACTTGCAACAGAAAAGGAATTACTTTTAGACAATATAGAAATTAAACATAAGGGAAGTACAAACAGGCACATAGAAGAGAAGGTAAATTATTAAAGCAATCAAGAAAGACAACATAAATGTTACATGGAGGAATTAAACAGCTTTAATGACAATGAAGGGTGCTTGGTACATTCAAAGAATATAAGAACGGTTGCAAGGCTGATGTCACCAACTCAGAAGTTTCACACTACAAAACTGATTTGATTTTCCAAACTGTAAGAAAGGTGGAAGTACTTCCAGCATAGAAACAAATAATTGTTCACTCATAGGTTGACCAAAAAATGAAAGCTGCGTTGTCATAGGAAATTCCATGATTACATTTGCAACAGTGATAAAACCAGTTCCATTGTCAGTTTTCCTAATGCCAGAGCTGAGGTCATTGAACCCCAAATTAACGGTATCCTCAAAAACTGTGGGAATGAACCTGTTTTCACTCTCCATCTAGGAACAATCAACATGGGCAGATGCCATGGAAAATATATTTGGTATGCGTTCAGTTCTTTATGGGAAGAGTTTAAAAAATAAGGGATGCCCAGTTGTGATCTTTCGAGATCCTGCTGATCTCAAGAGCATCTACACAATAAAATAATATATATATTTCAATGTTTTGGTGAACAGTGTAGGAAGTCAGTAGTGCTTGTGCAACATAGTTTACTTTGTGGTTTTTCTCTATTCCCAACCTTGGTAGGGAAATTGGGTAGTGAGTCGGGAATAGAAAGCCCAGTACCAAGGAAGAGCAGAAAGCTGGAGAAGGAGGAGGCTGGGGTGGATGGTGGGTGTTTCACAATGCACTAAGCAGGGGACTACTGTACGAGGCTGGCTTTTTAGGGGAATGTGGGAGGAGCTATTCCACCACATTGAACCTCGGGCTACAGCCCTCCCATTCAATGTTTTGGTAATTAGCGTAGGAAGTCAGTAGTGCTTGTGTAATGTAGTTTACTTTGTGGCTTTTCTCTATTCCCACCCTTGGTAGGGAAACTGGGTAGTGAGTAGGGAACAGAAAGCCCAAAAGAATTACTAATGCATGTCAAAAAGAGTGCGATTACCTCCTCCAACTCATGGAGAGTGTGACCAGTAGCAAGCAGGAGAGGACCCCACCCCCAGTGGAGGACCCATGGCTACTGATCCACCCTTCAAGAGATAGGTCTATTCTGAAGGAGCATCTGAATCCTGAAGTGGAATAGGTCCAGCTGAAAAGAGGAGACTGCAGTCCAGGTTTCTGAGGTGATGATGGATGATATCCAGTGGGATTACAGAGACAAAGTGAGCATGGAGAGTATGATTTGATAAAATTTGCTGCTAGGCTTTGAATGGTGGAAAGTATGATGAATTATAAAATGACAAGGTAAACAATTTGACTTTGTAAAAGGTTTGACATAGAGTGTGAAGGTGGAGCTAAGCAGTGGGTGATACATTGCAATGCAGGCATCCATGAAAAAGAAGGAGTTGGATGGAATCTTTTAGGTACCTGGTACGTAAAAGTTTTCAGACCAAAGAAGGAAGTATATGGAGTAGAGGTGGTAACTGAATGTATATGAAAATAATTGGAAGTTCAGAAAGATAAATTCAAGAGCTGATTTGGGTATTGATACCATAATGAGGCTGGAATAGGCTCCTGCTAGTCTGTTTGTGTAAAAAGGAGATATGGGTATTGCTGTGGCATAATTGCCAGTGACATGAGCTGAGGTGGCCATGACTGCTTGCCTTACAGGATGATCCACTGTTTAAATCTTGTAGGAAGTCCGGAAATGGGTCTTTAAAGGAGTCTATAGACTGATGCAATGATGGGGAGTTGAGAGCGACATAGCATGTGAGGGGTGCCTAGCAGTTTAGTCAGATATAGGCCTGTTGAGAGGCATGATTGAGATAGTCAGACAACCAGGTGGGTTGTGGACATGCAGGTTCAGTAATCGATGGAAGCCTGCTTTCAGTGTAAGTCTTCACTGGAGGGAGTATGGAATGTAAAACATGAAGGATGAGCTAGATGGACTGCTGGATGAGCTGATGACCTGATTAATGGTAATACGATAAAGGATTATAGATGATTGCATGAAGTATAGTAACATCCACAGACTGAAGAAACATAGAAACATAGATTTTGGTGCCAGATAAGGACCGCTTGGCCCACCCAGTCTGCCCATTTCCCTACCTATTGGATAAGCTGAAGATCCTAGTTAACCAGCAGCCTACTTCCTCCTACCCCCAACCCCTAGAATTGCCTTATGACTGTCCCATGCATGCTTGAATTCCACCACTGTTTTTGACTCCACAGCCTCCTCCGGAAGGCCATTCCATGCATCCACAACCCTCTCTGGGAAAAAAAATATTTCCTTAAATTACTCTGAGCCACCCCCTTCTATCTTCAAATTGTGCCCCCTTGTTCTTGCACACCTCTTTTTTTGAAAGATGCTACCCTCTTGGACTTTGTTGATTCCCTTGAGATACTTGAAAGTTTCTATCATGTCCCCCCTCTCTCTCCTTTCCTCAAGGCTATACATATTCAGCTGCTTAAGTCTCTCTTCATATGTCTTCTGGTGCAGACCCTGCACCATTTAAGTTGCCCTCCTCTGGACAGCCTCCATCCTGTCTATGTCCTTGCAGAGATTGAGTCTCCAGAACTGCACACAGTACTCCAGATGGGATCTCACCAACTGTCTGTACAGAGGGATAATAACTTCCTGTTTTCTACTGGTGATGCCTCTCCCTATGCATCCCAGTATCCCCCCAGCCCTCCTTGCTGCCCTCTCACATTGCTTGCCCACCTTTAGGTCATCTGATATGACTACCCCCAGGTCTCTTTCCATTTTTGTTGTTGTTAGTATCTCATCCCCCCTACTGTGTACTCTTCCCCTGGGTTTTTGTTTCCCAGGTGCATTACCTTGCACTTCTTAGCATTGAATCTAAGCTGCCAAACATTTGACCATTCCTCTAACCTTGCCAAGTCTCTTCTCATCCTTTCCACCCCACCTTGTGCATCAACTCTGTTGCAGATCTTTGTGTCATCTGCAAAGAAACATACTTTTCCTTCGGTCCCTCTGCAATTAAGCTATAAAGACATTGAAGAGCCGATCTATCTGAACCCTTGGTACCCACTAGTAACCCCTTTCTTCAGAGTGGACTCCATTTACTATTACTCTCTGCGCCCTATTCTCCAGCCAATTCTTTCCAGGCTGTCATCTTGGGACCCACTCCCAGGCTGGCTAACTTGTATATTAATCTTTTGTGTGGGACTGTGTCAAATGCCTTGCTAAAGTCTAGGTAGGCCATGTCCACAGCCCCTCCCTGATCTACTACTTTGGTCACCCAGTCAAAGAAATCTATCAGATTTGTCTGGCATGACCTTACCGCTGTGAATCCATGCTGCCTGGGGTCATGAGCCCCTCTGGCCTCTAGATACTCAACAATTCTTTGCTTCAGAAGTGATTCCATCATTTTCCCTACCACTGAGGTTAAACTAACAGGTCTGTAGTTTTCTGCTTCTGTCTTGCTCCCACTTTTGTGAAGAAGAATCACATCTGCCCTTCTCCAGTCCTCAGGTACCACCCCATCCTCCCATGATTTGTTAAAGAGGGTAGTCAGTGGTGTCACTAGTTCTACCCTTAGTTCTTTTAGAATTCTGAGATGAATCCCATCAGGTCCCATTGCTTTGTCCACCTTCAGTTTTAAGAGTTCTTTCAGAACCCTTTCTTTTGTAAATGGGCTGGTATCAACTTCTGTATCCAGAGTGTTTCTACTGTTTGTTTTAGGTACCTCCCCCAACAGTGTCTTGGATAGAGTAACTCTAGTAAGGCAGCTAGGCACTAGATATCCAATGACGGCAGTTCAAAACTAGCCAGGAAAGTCATAATTTATATTACTTTTTTTTCTACATCTTACAGTTCCTGAGATATAAGCAATTTAGTATTCCAAGTGCTCATTTTCTGCTCCAAGGCCCATTATTATGCATACATTCTTTGTATTCACTGTGTTTCTCTATGCAGCTGTTGGTGAAAAAAAGGGTGTGCAATTTTGTTATTGTCACAGTTAGCATTCCCACTTGCGTTTCTGTAACCATTTGCATTAGGGTTCCCGTCTACGCCACTGTGTGCGTTACCCTTTGTGTTTTCATTTGCGCTTGCGTTTGTGTTACTGTTACCATTAGCGTTTTCATTACTGTTTCTGTTTGCATTTCATTTTGCATCACCGTGTGCATTACCATTTGTGTTTGCGTACGTGCTTCCATTTGTATTTCATTTGGCGTCATCATTGCTCTTACTGTTAGCATTTGCATTTCCTATTGCGGTTCTGTGACCATGCGCGTTACCATTTGTGCTTCCATAGGCACTTGCGTTTGCTTTTCTATTTGTGTTACTGTTTCCATGTACACCACCATCTGTGTTACCTGTTGCATTTTCATTTACGCTTGCATTTGCTTTACTGTTAATATTTGCATTCCCATTACTGTTTTTGTTTGCATTTTGTTTTGCATCACAGTATGCATTACCATTTCCATTTGCATTTCCTTTGGTGTTATCATTGCTGTTACCATTAGCATTTGCATTTCCTAGTGTGGTACCGTGACTGTGCACGTTACCAATTGTGTTTCCATATGTGCTTGCATTTCTGTTTCCGTTTGCATTACCGTTCATGTCTATGCCACCATGTGTGTTACCCTTTGCATTTTTGTTTGCACTTGCATTTGCATTACAGTTAACATTTGCATTTCCATTACTGGTTTTGTTTGCATTTCATTTTGCATCACGTGTGCATTATCATTTGCATTTGCGTAAGTGCTTCCATCTACATTTATGTTTCCTTTGCCATCATCATTGCTGTTACCGTTAGCATTTGCATTTCCTATTGAGGTACCATGGCCATGCACATTACCATTTGCATTTCTGTTCCTGTCTACACCACTGTGTGCATTACCCTTTGCATTTTTTTTTTGCACTTGCATCTGCATAACTGTTAACATTTGCATTTCCATTACTGTTTTTGTTTGCATTTCCTTTTGCATCACGGTGTGCATTTCCATTTGCATTTCTGTTTGCGTTTCCTTTGGTGTCATCATTGCTGTTATGTAAGTGTCTGTGGTTAGAATTATGTTACCGTGCCCATGTGCATTATGGTTTGCATCACCATGTGGGTTGGCATTTGCGCTTGTGTTTGTGTTGCCATTACTTCACTATTTATAGTGCACATTCTCAAAAAGAAGGGACATTCATGGCAAAAATCTCCATTTAATGCATCAGTTAGAGTTGTTTCACAGCGACAAAAGTGATGAAATTTAATGTTAGGGTTCCCATCCCCTTGAACCCCGCCCCCTCCAACAGGCATTGTTGCTGTGCGTTGGGGGTCATCGGTCCTAACTCTCAACCCATTCTCCTATACTGCACCACCTCAGCTTGTTTGCACATGGGATGTGGTGAGAGTTAGGACTAATGACCCCAATACACACCCCGATGCCTGTTGGTGGGGGCGGAGTGGGGTGGGATGCAAGGAGGTGGGAACCCTAACATCAAATTTCCTTGCTTTTATTGCTGTGGAACAACCCTAACTGATGCATTAAATGGAGTTTTTTGCTATGAATATATTAAGGAGGGGGAAGGTCACAAAGGGGCATGGGCTAAGAATGGAGGGGGAAAGATTTAGGAAGGAAATGAAGAGACACTATTTCACAGAGAGGGTAGTAGCAAAATGGAACACCCTACCAGAATGGGTGGTATCATGTAAATCTGTGAACAGCTTCAAAAGGGCATGGGACAGGGAACAGGGGAGAGTGAGGGTAGGGAGTGGCAGTGGGATGACAAAAGGGAGGGGAGTTAGGGCAGCTGCAAACTAGAGGTGTTGGCTGCACATTAGAGCAGACTTAGATAGACCTGGTGGTCTGTTTCTGCTGGCGCATTTGTATGTTTGCATGTTCGTATATATTTAATGGCATCAGTGTGACACTGTATGTAAATGGCAAAGGACAGGCTGGGAAAACATCCTTGAAGTCACAGACATCATAATTAAAAGTTTAGCTATAAATGAGCATGGAACATCCATCAAACAAACCTGGGTTTCAATCCCACAATCTGTCACTTGCATACCTGGGTATGCAGGTGTCAGAGTGCCTCTGAGCAGTTCACTTAATCTTTTTGCCTCTGAGCAAGTCACATAAGCTCCCCAGTGCTCCCAGGTCACCCCTGGAAATAAGCATATATACCTAGTGAGCCCTATCTGGTTAACAAAGAATTATGTAAATAAATAAAATAAATACAAAATATGTAGAATAATCCCACTGAAACAGACATGCATTATAATAGTTTTTCTTCTTTTTCTGGCATTAATGTGGCACTGTGTGTAAATAGTGAAGGACAGGCAGGCAAAATACATCCTTGGAGTCACAGAAATCAGAACTAAAAGTTTTGCTGTGAATGAGCATGGTTCATCCAGCATACAGATCTGGGTTTGATTCCCACAATCTCCTACTTGCATACTGCGTGCCTCTGAGCAAGTCACTTAACCTCCCCAGTGCTGCCAGGCTGCCCTTGAAAACAGGCAGGTATGCCTATTGGGCTACCTAGTTAATAAAGAATTACATAAATAAATAAAATAAATACAGAATGTGTAGCAGTTACACATGCTCAGGAAATGACTTTTATGCCCCAGTCAGTTGCAAGGTAGTTTGGAAGGAAACCAGCTTGCATTGCAGTACAGCTCCCATGTGTGGCTGCACTCTGCACATGGGCACTGCACTGCGGCCAGAATGCTGTGCAAGTGTAAACACACTAGAGTATTTCCACAAACACAGACAGCCCTGATAATAGTTTATTTTCTTTTCCTGGAATTAGTCTTTGGTAACCAATAACCTGGTAAGGCCTACTGGGCACAAGTGCCTGTTTTCAGGGGTGACCTGGGAGCACTAGGGTAGTTAAGTGACTTGCTCTTAGTCACACAGTATCCAAGTGAAGGTTGTGGGAAACAAACCCAGTTCTGCTGGATGTACCATGCTCATTCTCAGATCATTACTCTAACCTCTAAGCTATACTGCCAGCCCCATCAGTGTGACAATGCATGCAAATGGTGAAGGACAAGCTGGCAAAATACAGCCTTGCAGTGACAGAAATCAGAAGTGAAAGTGTATTTTGTTTCTCTAACCGTCAGTGTGTTTATGTGTGTAATGTACAGAGGAATGGTAGACTAACAAAAAAATATATATGAAAGTCCCCCACCCCCCCGCCTTTTTGCAAGCGACAGGTGGTATTCTGTTGAAGCTGACAGCAGTACCAGGTGGGGACTGGGTTTGGGGAGGAATAGGTTACTCAGCACAAGGGCTAGGTTTGGCTACTCTGCACAGGGGCACCCAAGTAATTCTGAACACAGGAAGCAATAACTGTAATGTCCAATACTAGGAATGGGATTCTAAAGTGTGGCTTTATTCACATCCAAGCAGAACAAACAAAGCATAGATGGACCCCCACAGGGCTACATTTCTGGTAATGCAGATAAAAAGAATCAGGAACACTTCTTCAACACTTCAGCCCTTAGGCTCTGAACCCACCGGGCACACAGCCTGGACTTGTATGCTGCTTTGGGTACACAGCCCGAACTTGCACACTATCTGGGATTCCCAGGCTCGGATCCCTTGCTGGCCACTCAGACACCTTCCATTTGTCATGGAAACATTTGCTCGTGGCTCCCTAAACCAGCTAAGAGCACTTGAGCTCTATCAGGGAAACTTCCTTTTAATCCCACATCTGGGTACTTTCCTCAGGCACTGGCCAAGTACCTGAGAGAAAGTAAAGGCGCCACAGAGCAAATTCATAAAGGTGAATTTGGTTACTACTGATGGGGGGGTCTCCCACCTCTCGCTTCCGCAATTCATACCTGGCCATTCCTCTGGACATTAAACATCTCTTTCTGTAAAGCTTGGCAATGTAGATTAAAGGTTAGATGCATGGCACATTTCCTCTACATGTCTTGGCTTTCCCACTGTGCTGGACTTGAATACACTTTTACTTGGCTTAGCCCATTGTTCTAGGCCTCCCACTGATCAAACAGCCCAATCCTCATTTTACTCTTTGTGCTGGACTTGAACATACATTTACCTGGGTTAGCCCATTGCTCTAGGCCTCCCACTGATTTAGCAATCCAATCCCCACTTTACTTTACTCTTTGTGCTGGACTTGAACCTACTTGAATTAACTGCCAATATCTATTACTCTAGACCTCCTACAAATTAAGTAATCCAATCCCCACTTTCCAACAGTTCAGGTGAAAACATTGACCCTCTGTCAGAGCGAACTCACCCTTTGGTTGCAGGCACCCCACAGGCAATTCCTCACAGGAATTTCTATCCCACAGCTTCTGGTGCCACAGCAGAACTTGAAATAAGGCAGCTTCTTCCTTAGCTGGAACCAGGAGGGTTGCCCCTGGAAGACAGGCAAACCTTTCCACCCCCATCCCCTCAGGGATGGGGCACATGGACTAGTAACAGCGGTCTCCACCACTTCACAAACAGCTTACTGTGTTCCTCTTTTGGTGGGAACACACACCTCCCTTTACAGTAGCTCTATGACAGAGCTTTAGGCTCTGAGAGCCTGTCCACAGACTGCTGTGCTGCTCCTCTCTTCAAGACTGCACACAAACTCTGTTCAAAAATCCCCAACATTCTATCCTAACTCCCAACTGCAGATTCCAGTGTGGCTCATGCAGCTGCGAGAGTTCTATGGTGATGTCATCCCTCAGTCTCAGCTGAGACAGAGAACAGAGTGAGACAGTGTGAAATCCATTTAACTGGAGTTCCACAAGCTGCCTTCCCTGCCTACCACTAGGTCTTACTGGTATTCTAGTAACCCCGGGTAACAGGGGGGTTACATATATACAATTTTTCAATCAATAATCCAGTTCCAGATGAAAGAGACAGCAAATGCTTGTGGCCCAATACAATGTTACAGTCACAGAAATCCCAAATAAAGTATTTTTGTGGGCATCGTATGGCAGTTTGTACAGGGTGTGGGCAGGCTGACAAAATAAAGAAGTATTGTACTTGTGTCATCCAGACCTTTGGGGGGGAGGGAGCGCTAGATACAGAGATACACACACACACACACACACACACACACACACATATATATATATGAAAAGGGGGTCCCTTCACACACAACCGGCGTCCCTACAGCAATCTTACAGTCACACACATTCCTAATGCACCAGTCACAGGCAGGCTGGCAAAATAAATATTTGAGTTGTGTCTTCTTGATTGTGTTTTTCACACCTCATTGTGGGTGTGTGTACAATGTGCTAGGGAATGCTAATAAAATAAATATTAAAATTGTGTCATCTATATGAAAAGGAGAGACAGAGAGAGAGAGAGAGAGACTATGTGGGGGCTCAAAGTGGAATTACAGGCACTGGCAACCTGAATGTAAGTCTGTTTTCTTTTCCAACTATCAGGATGGTTGTGTGAAAAGGACAGAGCCATTGCAGGATGGGGAAGAAAACAAGCATTTGTCAATGCCAAATGTTGATTGCGTTGGTCTGTTGAGCTCACTCACTGGTCCTTTGTCACTCACTCAGTCTGTTTCTTCCAGCGCTGCAGGCTGCTTTTTTGTACTGGGCTCCTGCCTGTGTTGGCACCTTGTTCTGCCCACTAAGAAATCTGCAGCTGTCCTGACAGAGCTCTGTTGAGGTGGCTCACTCCCCCTCTCTCACTTGCTTATTCTGTTTGTCCTGGTGCTGCAGGCTGCCCTTTTGTGTTCTGGGTTCCTGCTTCTGTTGGTGGCTTTTTTCTGCCCACAAAGAAATCTGCAGCAGTCCCAACATAGGTCTGTTGAGCCTACTGACTCTCCATCTCTCACTCACTCATTCCGTTTCTGCCGAGCTGCAGGCTGGCCTTTTGTACTGGGCTCCAGCCTGCATTGCCGCATTTTTCTGCCAACAAAGAAATCTGCAGCAGTCACGATAGAGCTCCATTGAGTTCGTTCACTACCTCTCCATCACTTGCTCATTTTCATTTCTCCCAGTGCTGCAGGCTACCTTTTTGTACTGGTCTCTTGCCTGTGTTGGCACCTTTTCTGACCACAAAGAAATCCACAGCTGTCCTGACAGAGCTCCGCTGAGGTCGCTCACTCCCCCGGTGTCACTCACTCATTCTGTTTCTCCTGGTGCTACAGGCTGCCCTTTTGTACAGGACTCCTGCCTCTGTTGGCACCTTTTTCTGCCCACAAAGAAATCTGCAGCAGTCCCAGCAAAGCTCCATTAAGCTCACTCACTCTCCTTCTCTCACTCGCTCGTTCCATTTCTGCCAGTGCTGCAGACTGCCCTTTTCTACTGGGCTCCTGCCTGCATTGCCGCCTTCTTCTGCCCACAAAGAAATTTACAGCAGTTACAATAGAGCTCCATTGAGCTCGCTCACTTCCCCTCTCTCACTCACTCATTCTGGTTTTCTCACCACTGCACTCGCCCTTTTGTACTGGGCTCCTGCGTGCAATGCTGCCTTTTTCTGCCCACAAACAAATCTGCAGCAGTCCCAACAGAGCTCTCTTGAGCTCACTCACTCTTCCTCCCTCACTCTCTCATTCTGCATCTCCTGCCACTGCAGGCTGCCCTTTTCTACTAGGTTCCTGACTGCATTGGCAGCTTTTTCTAGCCAGAAAGAAATCTGAAGCTGTCCCAACACAGCTTCATTGAGCTCGCTCGCTCTCCCTCTCATACTCACTCATTCCATTTCTGCTGGCGCTGCAAGCTGGTCTTTTGTACAGGGCTCCTGCCTGCATTGCCGCATTTTCACCCCACAAAGAAATCTTCAGCAGTCATAACAGAGCTCTGTTGAGCTTGCCCATTACTGCTCTGTCACTTGCTCATTCTGTTTCTCTTTGCACTGCAGGCTGCACTTTTGTACAAGGCTCCTGGCTGCATTGCCACCTTTGTCTGTCCACAAAGAAATCTGCAGCTGTCCTGATAGAGCTCTGTTGAGCTCACTCAGTCCCCCCTGTCTCACTTGCTCATACTGTTTCTCCCACTGCTGCAAGCTGCCCTTTTGTACTGGGCCCCTGCCTGTATTGACACCTTTTTCTGCCCACAAAGAAATCCACAGCTGTTCTGACAGTGCTCCGGTAAGTTCGCTCACTCCCCCTCCCTCACTCGCTCTCTCATTCTGTTTCTCCCAGTGCTGCAGGCTGCCCTTTTGTACTTGGCTCTTGCGTTGGGGCCTTTGTCTTCCCACAAACAAATCTGCAGCAGTCTCAACAGACCTCAGTTGAGCTCAGTCACCCCCCTCACTTGTTCGATCTTAATCTGTCACAAATACTGATTTCCCACAGAGACTGTGCTATTCTCTGGCAGGAGTGCAAAAAACATATTTTAGCCAGGATGTGAAAAATGACAGCTATGCTGTTCATAAGGAGGTATGAAAAATGCCACTGTTGAAAATGTGGCATGAAAATATTACACATTTGTGAAGTTAAAAGGGTGCATGGAAACAGTTCAACACATGCTTGTAACACAGTCATGTTATGGAGTTTTGTCACCAAATTTTCAACATGGGGATTTTAGGACCTCTGCTCTTGAAGAGTGCCATTGTAATTTTCTTAATCTGTCCCGAACACTGATTTTCCACAGCGACCATGTTATTCTGCGCCGAAACTGTAAAAACACATTTCGGTCAGGATGTAAAAAATGACAGCTGCATTGCTCATAAAGAGGTGTGAAAAATGCCACTGTTGAAAATCTGGCATGACAATATTACAAATCTGCGAAGTTACAAGCGTGCGAGCAAACTGCACAATGCAGGCTCATAACACAGTCAATTTAAGGAGTATCATTACCAAATTTTCAACATAGGCATTTTAGGACCGCAACTCATGAACAGTGTCACTGTCATTTTCTTAATCTGTCCTGAACACTGATTTCCCACAGTGACCATGGTATTCTGCATTGGAAGTGCAAAAACACATTTCCACCAGGATGTGAACAATGACAGCTGTAATGTTCATAAGGAGGTGTGAAAAAATGCCAATGTTGAAAATCTGGCATGAAAGTATTGCAAATTCATGAAGTTATGAGCGTGTGTAGGAACTGCGCAATGCACACTCGTAAAGCAGTCATTTTTGTTTTTCACCAAATTTGCAAAATAGGCTTTTTGAGAGCCCACCTCATGAACACTGGCACTGTCATTTTGTTAATCAGCCCTGAAAGGTGATTCCATGCAGTGACCACAAAATCACTTTTGGGGGTCGATTAACACCATGACAGTCCCAGAATTCATGAGGAGGTGTCCCAGAAACCCCATGTTGAAAATGTGGTGCCGAAATTCCAAAAAATGACTGAGACATGCATTAAAGTTGGAAACCCTTCATTCATTTCATTATACAGCTTTTCAACATTTCCTCAGTTCGTGGTTGGCTTTGAAGAGTGCAGATGTGTTCCTGGTCCACCGAAAATCATTGCACCAGACTCCGGAGATAAGTATGATGTGAAGGGGGTGTGGGGAGGCAGGGTGCACAGAGGGTGGTTGCATGTTGGGGCAGGGAGACTGCAGAGGAACAGCTTCCTTTTTTACAGGTTAAAAAAAGATGTTGGGGACCGTTTTTTATTTTACAGGGGCATGTGGCATGCTGGGGTGGGCTCCCTGCATGCCACTGGACTCTTTCTTTGGGGGGGTATCAGCAGCTGACAGGGATTGGGCACCCCCGTCGGCACACAACAAAAGGGGTGGTGTCACATTATGTTGACAGGGACCCCGTCAGCAGACAACAAAAGCAGGGGGGGTTGGCATAATGCCAACAGGGAGTGGGCTCCCCATCAGCAAAATCAACATTGGGGCACTGAAGCCAATGGGTATTGGAGTGCCTGTAGGCAAGTAAACATGGTGGGGGGTAATATCGTTTGTGAACATGGCAGCAAGTCGCCGCCATGTTCACAAACAATATCAGTGTTTCTACATCCTGCCCTGCAATGACAGGTCACTCCTTCATTGCAGCGGATGGCTGATGCTGCAATGACGAGGTGGTCCCTGATTGCAGCAGTTAAATTTTCACAAGTTGGTGGCACACTGGCTGAACTAGTGTTATCAGCAGTGTGCCATGCCATTGGAGGAAGTGGGAAAAGCCTTTACAGACTGTAGGGGCATTAACCACCTTAGCGCCCGGCTCCTCCACAACAGCGTGGAAGCAAATGCAACATGTTTCTTGCCAACTGTGCAATCAACATAAAAACAGATGAGAGAGAGGGAGAGCCACACTAGGCCACAATAAAATTTGTACAGGCACATAAACTTGTGAGGAGGGAGGGATAAGGGAGGGGCTGACCAGAAGCACTCTCCTCCAGATGAGGGGAGTAGCCTTCAAACCCAAGGGGGAGGGGGAAAACAGACTTTGGGAGGAGGTTTCAGGAGGATGGAAGTATAAGGAACCTGGGTGGAGTTCAGCAAAGGGGATCAGGGAAATGGGGTGGGGGTGGTGTTGGTTAATGCCAGGAGCTTGGGAAACAAGTTACCAGAGTTCCAGGCCATGCTGTTCAAGGGGGGGGTTGATGTGGTGGTGGTCATGGAAACATGGGCCAAGAAAAACTCAAGACTGGGACCTAAATGAGTGGGGGTACACTATGCTTAGGAAGGATAGAAAGGAGGGCAGAGGGGGTAGAGTGGCTATGTTCATTAGAGATGACATAGAAATTGCTAGGGTAGAAGAGGCAGAGGGAAAAGTGGAGGCCTTATGGGTCACCTTTCAAACCCCAGCAGGAGGTAAGGTCAAGCTGGGTGTAGTATATAGGCCCTCTGGGATGGGTGATGTTCTGTAGGATGGTTTTCTGGACAACATCATTGCCCAGTGACGACCAAAAGGGGAATGAGTGGTGTTGATGGGGGACCTTAATATGTCAGGTACAAACTGGGGAACCATGTCCTCTAAGGTGGCCAAGGAGCAGAGGCTGCTGGACGGCTTCCAGGATGTGTTCTTAACACAGCATGTGATGGAACCCACAAGGGAGGGGCATGTCCTGGACATGGTTCTGGTGGATGGGGATCTGGTAAGGGACCTGGTTGTAGAGGATCCCCTGACTGGGAGTGACCACAATACTGTCTGGTTTCAAATAAGCATGGGGGGAGGGGAAAGAGATCTAGGACACTGGCAGAGGACATCAGGGGGCAGACTTTGTGGGCATGGGAAATATTCTCAAGGATCACTTGAAGGGGATTACATCAATGAAAAATGTGGAAAAGAGAAGGAGGTCATAAAATGGGAACTTCATGGGGCAGTCAGGACCTGCTAGCTGAAACATAAGGGAAGGTCACATAAACCATGCTGGTGGTCTAGTGAGGTTCAAGTAGTGGTCACAGAAAAGGCGGCAGCCTACAAAAAATATAAAACAACAAGAGGGGATAGGGAAAAGGAAATGTACCATCTTGCATCTAGAAAAGTCACCCGGATGGTGAGGGGAGCAAAGTCCAGTAAAGAGCAACAGCTGACATAGGGGATACATGAAGGGGAAAAGGGGTTCTTCGGGTACATTGAGGAGTGCAGAAAAACTAAGGGCCAGCTCAGCAGATTGAGATCGGAAGGAGGGTGGGTGGAAGAGGCGAGGGACCAGGCAGAGGTATTAAATGAGTACTTCACCTCTGTGTTCACTAGGGAGGGGAGATGGGATATCTACAAAGCAAGGCACGATGGGGATAGAAGTGGTAGTGAGTGGGATCAGGGGGAGCAATAGAAATAGAGCAGGAGGGAGAGGTACCCCATGGGTGTCACATCAGGATTTGGTTAAAAAGGTCTGTAAGGTGGAGGGGATGGATGATGCTATCTCCACTGGAAGGGTGTGGTTAGCGCTTAAGGCCCTAAAGAAAGATAAATCTCTTGGGCCAGATGGCATTTATCCGAGAGTACTATGGGAAGTGGTGGACATACTGGCTGCACCCCCTGGCAGAGCTCTTCAACAGGTCGCTTGAGACAGGAAGGGTACCTAGGGATTGATGAGAGACATATGTGGTGCCAATCCATAAAGGGGAGCTGAGGGAAGTACCAGGTAACTATAAGCCCATCAGTTTGACCTTGGTGTGGGAAAGTAATGGAGAGTATACCAAAGGAACAATTGGAGGTGTACTTGGAGGAGGTGGGAGGTCTGGATAGTCAGCAACATAGGTTTGTGCCAGGTAGATCATGTCAAACCAATCTTGTGGAGTTCTACAAATGGGTAACATCAGAACTGGACAGGAGAAAGCAGCAGGAAAGTCCCAGCCTCTCCCCTACAAAACAAGGTACTAAATGAGAAAAAGACAGAGGCAGAAAGGTCAATGGGGCATGCTGCAACAGAAGGTTAAGCCATCAAGAAATGGAAAGCAATGAGTACCAGTGCCTGTAGTCTGAGTAACAAGCTTCCTGAATTAGTGGCCTTGATGGAGGAGGAACATCTGGATATCGTGGCAGTCACAGAAACATGGTTCACACAAAACCATGACTGGGACGTAAACATACCAGGATACATTATCTTCAGGAGGGACAGAGAGGGTAAAAGAGGAGGAGGAGTAGCTCTTTACATAAGGGAAGGAATCAAAGCAACAGAACAAAAGGGAAAACAGGGAGGAGAAGAAGCACTGTGGGTAAATTTGGAGACCGGCAATGGCACTACAATCTGCTCAGGGGTTGTATATAGGCCCCCTTCTCAGGGGGAGGAAATGGACAAGGAAATGATAAAAAGTATACTTAGTATGGCAGAAAAAGGGAGATATTGCTGATGGGTGATCTGAATATGCCAGATGTTAACTGGAGTGCAGTTACAGCAGCCACTTGAAGAGTGGGGTTATTCTAGATGCCCTACAGGGGCATACCTTAGACAACTAATGCGGAGCCCCACTCAAGAGAGCAATCTTAGATCTGGTTCTCTCAAATGGAGATGAAGAGGGATCACAGATGTGAAGTGGGTAGCCATCTGAGAACTAGCGACCATCGAACAGTATGGTTCATAATAAACACAGCAATAGAGTCAAGCCATACAAAGGCAAAGGTACTGGACTTTAGGAGGGCTGACTTTCCCAAAATGGGCGAGTTCCTAAGGAATGCACTAGCAAATGGGCAGGAAGGAGGGGTGGAAGAACAATGGGGAATAATAAAAACTGCCATCACAGAGGTAACAAGCCTCTGTGTGAAGCAAATAAACAAAACTAAACAATGTAAGAAACCACTATGGTTCTCAAGGAAGTGTGCAGTGAAGGTTCAAAAGAGAGAAAAGAAAGCTTTCAGGAAGTACAAGGAATCACAGAAAGACAGGACAGAGAACTGTATCCAGTTAAAAGCAAAAGGAAGTTGGGAAGGCAGTCAGAACAGCAAAAGCCCCAAACCCGAGGAAATGATAGCCAACTCAGTTAAGAAGAGGATAAAACCTTTATAGGTACATCAGGGCGAAGGAAGACCAAGGGAGAGATCGCGAGGCTTAATAAAGGGGAGGTGGGCAGAGGGTGACAGTGAAAAGGCAGAGATACTAAACAAGTATTTTTGCTCAGTATTTACAAAGGAAGAGGGAAGGTATCTAAAACAAACAGTAGAAACACTCTGGATACAGAAGTTGATACCAGCCCATTTACAGAAGAAAGGGTTCTGAAAGAACTCTTAAAACTGAAGGTGGACAAAGCAATGGGGCCTGATGGGATTCATCCCAAAATTCTAAAAGAACTAAGGGTAGAACTAGTGACACCACTGACTACCCTCTTTAACAAATCATGGGAGGATGGGGTGGTACCTGAGGACTGGAGGAGGGCAGATGTGATTCCCCTTCACAAAAGTGGGAGCAAGGCAGAAGCAGGAAACTACAGACCTGTTAGTTTAACCTCAGTGGTAGGGAAAATGATGGAATCACTTCTGAAGGAAAGAATGGTCAGAGTATCTAGAGGCCAGAGGGCTCAGGGACCCAAGGCAGCATGGATTCACAGCAGGAAGGTCATGCCAGACAAATCTGATAGATTTCTTTGACTGGGTGACCAAAGTAGTAGATCAGGAAGGGCTGTGGACATGGCCTACCTAGACTTTAGCAAGGCATTTGACACAGTCCCACAAAAGATTAATATACAAGTTAGCTAGCCTGGGAGTGGGTCCCAAGATGACAGCCTGGGTAAAAATTGGCTGGAGAATAGGACACAGAGAGTAATAGTAAATGGAAGTCCACTCTGAAGAAGGGGTTACTAGTAGGGTACCGCAGGGTTCAGTATTAGGACCGGTCCTCTTCAATGTCTTTATAAGCAACATTGCAGAGGGACTGGAAGGAAAAGTATGTCTCTTTGTAGATGACACACAGATCTGCAACAGAGTTGATGCACAAGGTAGGGTGGAAAGGATGAAAAGGGACTTGGCAAGGTTAGAGGAATGGTCAAATGTATGGCAGCTTAGATTCAATGCTAAGAAGTGCAGGTAATGCACCTAGAAACAAAAACCCAGGAAGAGTACACAGTGGGGGGTGAGATACTAACAACAACAAAATGGAAAGACCTGGAGGTAGTCCTATCAGATGACCTAAGGTGGGCAAGCAATGTGAGAGGGCAGCAAGGAGGGCTGGGGATACTAGGATGCATAGGGAGAGGCATCACCAGTAGAAAACAGGAAGTTATTATCCCTCTGTACAGACAGCTGGTCAGACCCCATCTGGAGTACTGCGTGCAGTTCTGGAGACCCAGTCTTCGCAAAGACATAGACAGGATGGAAGCTGTCCGGAGGAGGGCAACTAAAATGGTGCAGGGTCTGCACCGGACGACATATGAAGAGAGACTTAAGGAGCTTAATATGTACAGGCTTACATAGAAACATAGAATTTGACGGCAGATAAGGACCGCTTGGCCCACCCAGTCTGCCCATTTCCCTGCCTACTGGATAAGCTGCAAATCCTAGTCAACCAGCAGCCTACTTCTTCCTACCCCCACCTCCTAGAATTGCCTTATGACTGTCCCATGCATGCTTGGATTCCACCACTGTTTTTGACTCCACAACCTCCTCCGGAAGGCCGTTCCATACATCCACAACCCTCTCTGTGAAAATACTTCATTAAATTACCTCTGAGCCGCCCCTCTATCTTCAAATTGTGCCCTTGTTCTTGCACACATCTCTTTTTGAAAGATGCTACCCCTTAGACTTTGTTGATTCCCTTGAGGTACTCAAAAGTTTCTATCATGTCCTCCCTCTCCCTCCTTTCCACGAGGCTATATGTATTATTCTTGGACTTCAGCAAGGCGTTTGACTCTGTCCCCCACAATGGTCTGGTGGAGAAACTGATGGGGTTGGAAGTAGGCCCTTTGATGGTCAGATGGATTGAAAACTGGCTACCTGGACGCACCCAGAGGGTAGTGGTCTGTGGGGAGCTCTTGAACCCTATAGAGGTCGGTAGTGGGGTACCGCAGGGCTCAGTCCTGGGTCCAATCCTGTTTAATGCATACATATCGGACATCAGGGAGGGTATAGGGTGTGAAATGAGTCTCTTCGCTGATGACTCCAAGATGGGAGCTGTAGTTGAGGGCAAAGAGGGGAGGTTTGCCCTGCAAGGGGACCTGGACACCCTGGAAAGCTGAGATCACACATGGAAATAAAATTTCAATATCACCAAGTGCAGGGTGTTACATCTTGGGCGGGGAAATCCTAAACACAGATACACCCTGGGAGGGGAGGTGCTGGAAGCCTCAACAGGGGAAAAAGACCTAGGTGTCATGGTGGACGCATGTATGAATAACTCTGAGCAGTGCAGGAGAGTGCCTAACAAAGCAAACAGGATGTTGGTATGCATCACAAGAGGGATCACTTCTAGGAGCAGGGAAGTGATTCTGCCACTGTACAATGGACTGGTTAGACCACACCTTGAGTACTATTTACAGTACTGGAGACCACACTTGAAGAGGGACATACAGATTCTGGAGAGGGTACAGAGGAGGTGATAAGATGATATGAGAACTAGGGGATTTGATGTGTGAGGACATACTTGAGGAGCTCTGCTTGTTTTCATTGGAGGAGAGGAGAGATGGGGGGACATGACTGAGGTCTTCAAGTACCTCAAGGGAATAAATAGAGTAAACATGGAGGGGATCTTTAGACTAAAGCAGGGAGGTATCACCAGAGGGCATGGTTTAAAGTTGGAAGGTGGAAGGGTGAGGGAGGAAAAGAGGAGGAGGTTTTTCACTGAGAGGGTGGTGGACCCTTGGAATACGCTGACTGATGAGCTGGTTCAGAGATCCACAGTGGAGGGCTTCAAGAGAGGGTGGGACAGACACAGAAAGCAGACGTATCAGATGATGGCCTGGCCCAGGGGGGGTTGGGATGGATGATAGGGGTTTCTGCAACACAAGGGGGGGAGGCCTCAGCACACAACTAGGGATCTGAGGTTCGAGCAGACTCGATAGACTGTAAGGCCTAATCTGCTAGCAATTAGTATGTTAGTATTTTAGTAAATCTCTCAAAAGGATTTATTTTCTTTTCAGGGTCTGATTGGGGCTGTGTTTACAGGGCAGTAAAAGGATGCTGAAATAAATATTTGACTTGCCTGTCCAGATTAGAGAGACAGAGACAGAAAGACTATGAGGGATGGGGGTTTCATAGCCCAGAACCATAATAGAGAGGGGAAACAACAAGGGTCCCTAGAGCATTTCCATAGACACAGACATCCCTTGACAGGCTGGCAACACACATTACATCGTGCAGTGGCATCTTAACTGACATGCCCTGGACACAGGAAATGAGCCACAGATCTTGGTTGTGTGTGGATCTGCACAGTGCAATATCTTTACTGGGATGCATTTCCAGTTACTGTGGTGGTGACGGTGGGGAGAGGGGTATAAGAGTAAGTAATGGGGTGTGCAGAGCTGCTTGTAAAATGTAAACGGGGATAAATTCATGGGAGAACTGTTGGCATTTTCAAAGTCAGCCACATATACAAAAAAAGAAAACAAAAAAAAGGTTGAGCGCAATATTGTAGTCTGCAATGGAAAGTTTTGAAATTATAGATCAGGATTTGGGTCCCCACAGTAATTCCACAGGCACAGCCATCCCTATTAAAGTTTACTTATTAAAGTTTATTTTCCTTGCCTAGCGTCAGTGTGGCTATGTGCTTTTTAGGTACCAGCATGGAGGGGGAGAGTGGGAGGCAGGGGCTACTGCAGAATAAGGGGTGCGAGCTGCACAATTAAGCAGACTTAATAGATCACTAGGCCTTTATGTGCCGGCAAATTTTGTATGTTTGTATGTTCATATGGCTGATTCTACAGGGTGAGGGCATGCTGGCAAAATAAATAAATATTAGACTTGTGACCACCAGATGTGAGAGAGAGAGAGAGAGAGAAAGAGAGAAAGAGAGAGAGAGAGAGATCATCCAAATCCCATTCACAGGGCAGTAAATGAGTGTCAAAGTAAATATTTGACTTGTGCCCTCCAGATCAGGGCTAAGGCAAGGCTTGCGAAATAATGACTGTAAGTATGGCATTCAAATGCAGTTTACAGCACAGGAAGTTTATTTCCTTTGCCTGATATCCATGTGGCTAGGTGGGTAATTGGTAAAGTACAAGGAAACAAACTGAAATGCATTGTACAGTAGTTATCTTAACTGACATGTCTCGTGCACAGGACAACGAACCCGCAGATCTGACCTTGGATCGCACGTTGGTCAGAGTTTGCCACTGTGATGTATTTGAGTCAATGGCAGTGGTGGATAAAGGGTTTGAGGACAAGTAATATGGTGTGCAGAGTGACTTGTAAAATGTAGATGGGAGATAAAATTGTGGGAGAACTGATGGCATTTTTAAAGCCAGCCACAAAAAAAAGTTAAAATAAAGACAGTGCAAATTTTGTATTTTACAAAGAGAAGTTTTGAAAATTACAAATCAGGATGTGGGTCCCTACAGTAAATCCACAGGCACAGACATCCCTATTAAATGTATATTTTATTTGCCTGGCATCAGTGCAGCTATCTATGTGTGTAAATGGAAACGGACAGAAGACAGAACACACATTTTGTAATCTACAACGGATGTGTCAAAAATGACAGATAAGGATTTGGGCCCCTTCAGTAATTTACAGGCACAACCATCACTGTGTATTTTCTGTGCTTGGCATCAGTGCGGCAGTGTTTTTTTTAGGCTTCAGTATGGGCAGGCTGGCAAAATATATAAATACTAGACTTGTGTTATCTGGATCAGGAAAAGAGAAAGAAGGACAGAGAGAGAGAGAGAGAGAGAGAGAGAGAGAGAGAGAGAGAGAAAGCATGTGTGCTACCTCTTGACAGTAGAGAGAGAATTATGTGTTCAGGGTAAGGCGAAGCTTCCAAAATTAGTACTTGAATTCTGTCATCCAAATCCCATTCACAGGGCAGTAAAAGGGTGCTGAAATAATATTGGACTTGTGCCGTCAAGATCAGCAAAATAAATAAATATTAGACTTATGACAGCCAGATGAGAGGCTTGCAAAATAATTACTTGAATTATGGCATCCAAATCCAGTTTACAGTGCAGTAAAAGGATGGCAGGATAAATATTTGACTTGTGTCATCCAGATCAGCGAGACAGAGTGAGAGAAGACTGCGACTGGTGGGGTGGGGAGGAGGATCCTCAGCCCAGAACCGGAGAGGGAGAGGGAGAGAGAGAGAGAGAGAGAGAGACACACACACACACAGACAGACAGATCGATAAATAGCAGGAGTTCCTATAGTAATTCCACAGGCACAGCCATCCCTATTAAACATTTATTTTCTTTGCTTGGCATCAAATAATTGCTGTTACACTTTATTAGAATTTATGAACAAATAAATAATTTGCGACCTGTTCTGATTTTTTTTTTAGCATAGGTGAAAGGTGGATATTGTAATGGTGTCAGGTAACAAATATGCAGGGTTCCACATCCCTATCACAGTCTTTGTAGCAGCCCTATGGCAAACTTCTTATAACAATTTGTATAAAAACAGTAAGGTGAGTTGCTATGAATATTCTTGTTATATTTATCGAGTTGGCAATTGTTAAATAAATATGTGATTTAGATATAGCTGCACTTACTTCTACAGATAGCTTAATGAACTAAGTTATTAATGTTTACCATGGGTCACTTGAATGTGGGACAGATTAGAGTGGAACTATGGGCAGATGTGAGAATGCAGCTGTAACCCCCACCCCTGCCTTTTTGCCAAAATGACAGGTGGCATGCTGTTGGCGCTGGCAGCAATACCTGGTGGGGACCTGGATTCGGGGAGGATGAGGTTACTCGGCCCAAGGGGACCTAGGTTTGATTACTCTGCACAGGGGCACCAAAGTAAATCCAAACACAGGAAGCAATAACTAATGTCCAGAACCAGGAATTGGATTTTTCAGTGTGGCTTTTATTCACAACTAGCTAAACACAACAAAGCATAGATGGACCCCCATGGGGCTACGTTTACTGATAAAAATGCAGATTAGAGACTGCAACTCAGTCCACTGGAAGAATGAACCATTTCTACTGTTTTCAGGCTCTGGACCCACCAAGCACATAGCCTGGACTTGCAAGCGCTTTGGGTACACAGCCCGACTGGCCTGGCTGTCACTTGACTGACGGTCCATTGGAAGAATGAACCCATTTTACTTGTTGTGGCTCCCCACACCACTTAGAGTCTGTGACTCCTAGACAGATTTTCCCATTTGCAACCCACGTCTGGGTACTTCCCTCATCACTGGCCAAGTGCATGAGGCAAGTAGCAATTACAGCAGAAATCCGTCGAGGTGGACCTGGTTACTAAAGATGGGGGGTGTTCCCACCTCCAGCTCCCACAGCCCATACCCATCCATTTCTCTGGATAAACTGAAACTTCAAAATGTAGATTAAACGGTGGATGAACTGTTGCACCCCCTCTACAATATTACTTGAATTCCCACAGCACTTTAGCTTTTGACACTACTCCATTTGTTTGTCCTAGTACTATAGGCCTCCCATATAGTAGTTCAAATCCCAGATTTCTTCATATTTCCCAGGCTGAGGAAACACATTTTTTGCCCTCTCATATTAGAGCAAACACTCATCCTTTTGTTGCAGGTGCCCCACAGGCGAAGTACAACTCTTTCCACTTTTCAAGCACAAACTGAAACTGTAATAGGCAGCTTTCTTTCTTTTGCAGAAATTAGGGGATTGCGCCTGGAATCTACATGGGGATACTTTACTCCCCCACTCCACCGGAGGGGGGGGCACTGAGACCCGGAAAGTGGTCTCCACCACTTGAACACTGGACACTCACTCCTTCTCTGACAGAAGGTAAACAGTAACTCCCTTCCTGCTTGAGGGCAAGCAGGAGACTGACTTTGAAAACTCCCAACATTCTATCTTGCTCCCTCTGCTGCAGATTCCAGTGTGGCTTATGCAACTGTGACAGTTCAATTGGTGATGTCATCTCTTAGTCTCAGCTGAGACTGAGAACAGAGTGAGACAGTGTGAAACCCATTTAACTGGAGTTTCACAAGCTGCCTTCCCTGCCTACCACTAGGTCTTACTGGGAATATAGTAACCCTGGGTAACAATGGATTACACAGCTGTGAAAGTTTAGCTTATTACTGGAAGTCCTTATACAATGCTGTAATTTCTGGGCCTAGTAATCAAGCTGCAGTCCTCACAGTTACTGCACTCTGCTGCTGGCAAAATCAGAATGGCAGAATGGAAGATTGGTAGAATGGACTTGCACAAATGATTTGTCTCACTGGAAAATCGGTTACTGAATAAAATAAAAAAGGGAATACAGTTGCAAGTTTGCAACTTGAGATGTTTGTGCTTGCCTGTGTGTGTTTGTGGGGTGGGGGGATCTGGAACTATCCTGCCAGTGGCTATGAATACAGTGCAAGGCTTCAAGCAGGCATGGGATAGGCAAAAGGGAGCAATACAAATGACTATGAAAAGATAGGCCATTGACAGAGCAAAGGCCTATGGCACATTTATAAGGTAGAAAAAGAAATGAGCAGACTGGATGTGCCTTGCAGTCCTTATCTGCCATCAACTTCTATGTTTCTATGTTTCTATGTTTCTATGTAAGAAGTTAACTCTCAGTTCTTCTCTTCAACATCACTGAACTAAGTACTGCATGCATGCACTCATGTGCAAGAAACATCTTGGGAGAGTGCAACTCTTGGAGGTTTGTGTGCCCTGCCCAATGTACTGCTTGCTGTTGAGGGCACGTCCAGGTTGCACCAATGGATGGGTGAGCTGTGGATGACAGCACTTTGGCTGAAGTGGCTTTCACCTCAAAGGAAAAGCCCGCTGCAATCAGGAGTGGTATGCTACGTCTACGTAGCATATTAAGGGTACAGCGTTCTGCGGTCATCCTCGCATTCTGTTTTCTTTTAGCTTCCCACAAGCTGACAAGAGCCACACACTTCTAACCTATCCTTCACTGTAACCCACCTTTTTTTTTCATTTGCCTTTCTGTGCAGTACTGTAAGGAGTGGTTGTTTCCTTCATCTCTTTTCAAGGTCACATCTCCCCACTTTAGCTTGTGGGTTTCTGTATCCCCTCTGAATCCAAAAGAGAGGGTTACAGTTACCCACATAGTGTTGATGAGAGCTTGTGGAATTTCGGGTCCTAGTTGGCTTTCATTATACAGTTCTTGTATAATTCTGTCAGTCTGTTCGTTGGTTGCTTGAGGATGGTTTCATTTGACAGTCTAAGTCGCTTCCACTTTGACAGAAGCACTTGGCATGTTTTTTATTTGTTGTAATAATAATTTAATAATAATTCTATGTTTAACTTTTTTTTGTTGTTTTTAAAAAGTTCCCAAACCAAGTTACATATAGCACTGCAGCCCATGCCTGTAAGTTGAACAGTCTCACTCCAGTCTATGTATGCAGCGTGGAGTGCGCACCGATACTAATTACTGTAGCTTTGGCATTTTCTGACAGCACATTTTATTTCTTAGCTCAATCAGGCAAATGGCATCTCTGAAGCACTGTTGAAGTATTGCAACATATGCTAGGTATTCTACTGAGAAAACCCAGCAGTTGTAGCACACTGAAATATAACATTATGACTTTATATTGTTATAGATTATGGAGAAAAATGCAAACTTTGTGTATACTATATAATGTCAACAGTACTGGAGAGATGCCATTTGAGTAAGAGCCTTAACATCAATTAATGAGTTCATAAAAGAAAAAATGATCTGAAGATGTGATAGTTAAGGGGTGAGATTATACGCTTTGCGCTCTGTTAGTGTTACATACTGGAGTGAGACTGTTCACCTCATCAGCATCTGCTGCAGTTGATATGTAACTTGGTTTGGGTATTATTTAAAAACAAAAAGAAAAAAGTTACATATAGAATTATTATTAAATCAAACACCACAGCATAAAGGGTGACTTGATGAATTGCACAGCACAAAGTTCAGTGCGGGTGGTAATCAGCAAATCAGCAGCTATGTTTCAAATAGATGTACCCTGGCAGTCAACAGAGTCACACAGGACTGCTCTGTAATAATTTTATTTTACATCCATTTGTCACTCCTGACTCCACCAACCCTGCTCATTGCTCTCTCCACCCAACCCCACTCCGATTTCACTCTCCGGTCATGATCTCGATTCACTCTCCTGTGGGTCAAAATGCAATCAGTTTTTCTGCTAACTAGACAGTACCTTTTCTGTTTGTGTTGTTTACATTTTTGCCTCAGGTTTGCAATCTTGACTGATACTAACATGATTTCTATGAGATCGCAACTTTGGCAAACAGCTAACTATAGAAACTGTTGGTCTGAATTTTCATTTAAAAGAAAAATAAAGTAGATTCATTTTAGCTTGTGTTCGGCTAAATTATTACAAGCATGCAGATTTTATGTTGTAGCTTTGGACAACTTACATCTCTCTTTCCCTCCAGTGTGTTGTCTCCTGTGTGGGGGGAGGGGGATTAATGTAACTTTATTTTTAATATTACTCATCATTTCAGTTGCTCAGTTATGCCAGTCATGGTATAATTGGTTCAGTTGTGACTGTGACTAGTTCACAGCATCCAGACGAGTTACATCTTTCAATATAACCTGAAGATGGAGCAGTAATAACATTACTACTGCTGCTGCTGTGGAGGCAGGAAGGATAAGTTTGTACATTTTTGTGCATGTGCCAACCAATTAATGTACTGTCTGTGTATTTATAACAATGTAATGGAACCCACAGTAAAACAAATCTCTTTATTTATTTATTTTTTGTAAAGGAAAATTCAGACCAGCAGTTTCTGAAAATAACCAGATGGTTGTCAAAGTTGCCACATCATGGAAATCACATCGGTGCAGTCAAGATAGCAAAACTAGATTCAAAATTATATATAGTAATAATAATAAAAGAAAAGGTATAAAATGCTTAGTTGTCAGCAATATGAGTCTGAAGGGAGATGGATGCTGTACTTTGATGTACCAGTAAAAGTTACTGTTATAAGTTGTCACCTGTACAGTGTATACGTGTGTGTGTGTGTGTGTGTGTGTGTGTGTGTGTGTGTGTGTGTGTGTGTGTGTTGAGGGGTCCGCCTCCATGGAAGAAAACATGTCTTATTGAATCTTTTATCTTTTGTTTAAAAAAATAAACAGCAGTTTCACCAACATAGAAGAGCACAAAGGAAAGCGAGTAAGTGGGATGAGCCACAAATCAGGGCAGTTGGAGCACAAGATCAAACATGTATTGAAGTGGACCAGCATTTTAAAATAAAACTGCAAAGAAACGAAACAGGTTTTTGTTTTTCCTTTTTGTCAGGGTGGCTTCTGTTAGGCATGTGAGTCCCTCATTCTCTTCAGAAGATTTATTAGAGTAACACTGCAGCTTAATTTAAAAAAAAAAACTTAAAAGTTCATCCAATTGCAGCTTAATTAAAAAATCTCAATGTTCATGGTTGCCAAGCAGAGTGAGTGACTCTGTGAGTTGGGGTCAGAGAGAAAGGGGGGGAAGGGAGGTATGATTTTGACTGTGAAGAACTGGAGTGAGAGATCAGACATCTATGAAAGTTTACTGGAATTTAACAAAAAATTGCAAGGAAGCAAAACAAGTTTTTTCTGTTTGCTTGCACGCATGTGCAAGAAACATATTGCAAAAGCCCATAAAATGACTGTTAGGAGAGTGCCTTGTGCAATTTCCACGTGCCCTCATAAGTTCACGAATTTGTAATATTTACACTCCAGATTTCCAACACTGACATTTTTCCACACCTCCTTGTGAACAGTACAGCTGTCATTTTTCACACCCTGGCCAAAATGTGTTTTCGCACTTCCGGCGCAGACTAGCAGTCACTGTGGGAAATTAGTGTTCAAAACAGATTACAAAAATCACAGTGACACTGTTCATGAGCGGAGATCCAAAAATGCCTGTGTTGAAAATCTGCTGTAAAAAAAAAAAAAACGCCAAAAAATAATTACATTACGGATGTACATTGCACAGTTTCTGCGCACACTAATAACTTTACCAGTTTTTTGAATATTTTCACTCCAGATTTTCAACAATGCCATTTTTTACACCTCCTCATGAACAATACACCTGTCACTTTTCACATCCTGTTCAAAATGTGTTTCCGCATCTGTGGCACCAAATGGTGCAGTCACTGTGCAAAATCACCTTTCACCTAACAAACTGATAGTGTCACTATTCATGCTGTGGGGTCACAAACAGCCTATGTGGAAAACTTGGAGTAAAAATACCAAGAAACACCCAGGGTGTTAGGGTTTTCGATGATAACGCCCTACTCCTGAGGGACCTGACAGGCATCACGGGTGTGAATTGGGATTGTTGACAGTAATGCTCATGCCATTCCACCCTCACCCTGCAGCCAGTGACAGGCATCGAGAGGTGCACCTTGGACCCTTTGCCCACAGAGTTCACCCCATTCTCCTATACTGCACCCACTTCAGCGTATTTCCTTGAGGAATGAGGTGACTGTAAGGCCCAAACACCCCAAGGCACACCTTGACACTTGTCAGTGTCTGCAGGGTAGGTTGAGGTGAAATGTGACCATCATGGGTGACAACCCAAAAGCACACCCCAATGCCTGTCCAGCTCTGCAGAGTGAGGGCGGAGTTGGCATCAGTTCAATACTTCACTGTCATTTCTATACTGCATCTTTCTAACTCCTGCACTTCCACTGCTAATGCCAGCAAGCAAATATTCGGCATTGTCAAATGCTTGTTGGACATCGGGTCAGCTTCAGAATCAAGTGGACCAATCACAAGACAAGTCGCCAATCATTGTGTATTCTTCTTTGTCAGACTGGGGATTTTAATTTTAAATAAGTCCTGCTCAGCTGCTTGCCTCGCCGTCTGCTCCTTGCGCTCTAGACTGCACATCTTGATGCTGATGCGATGCATGCAAATAAATATTTACAGCAAGCGGCTGAGACTCTGAGGGTCTCAGAGTGACACTACCTGCCTGAGTTCCTGGGGGGGTAGGGATTGGGCTGGGGAAGCTCTCCCAGGATCTGTCACCAACTGTCTTTGCATCTTGATGCAAATAAAATAAATGATTACATTTTTACAGTGAGTGAGCAGCTGAGAGTGACCCTGACATTACCTGTATGAGTCAGTGCCTTGGCGGTTGGGAAGCTACCCCATAACCTGCCATTGACTGTTGTCATGACATCTCATCAACGTTCCCCAATCCCCACCACCACAACTCTGAGTTCACAGTTACTGAAAAATATTACATTTACCGAAAAAATAAGCTTAATGTAAAGAGTCACCTTGAGTATGTACGCTGGGTTTCCTTGAGTATGTCACGTTGTCTACAGCCTTCTACAGAACTAAAAGTGTCTACTACATGGATTTAATGATCATGAACTCCAAGCTAAAACTTTCAATCACAACTGCTAATTTTGTAATTTGTAAATAATTATGTAAATTCATAGAACATGTAATGCATGAAAAAAACATATTTGTGAGAAATGTTTGCACTTGGAAGCAGCTCGACTCATAAAACTACAGAGCAGGATCTAGCAAACAGTGCCACACCCTTGGACAGTGTTACACAGCTCAACTATAATAATAGGAAAGAAGTCAGTAGATGTCATCTGCTCTGGCTGTGGACATCTACTAACTTCCTTCATATCACAGTTCAGCTGTGATCAATATTGCTAGACATGGGCAGCTGGAGGGAACACAATCATACAAATTGATGCAAAAGATAAGGCATGAAGAAATTCCAACTTATGGACATAGAAGCAGCTCTGCTCATAAATACCTTAACATATTACACTGCAGCTGCGAACAAAATGCCTTGTCTTGCCATATCCTTAGCCAGCATGGGCACAGTTGAACTATGATGTGAAACAGTTGGTAGATGCTGACAGACAGAGTAGGCATTTGCTGACTTCTTTCACATTTCAGTTCAGCTGTGAAAAAAGTTGGCAGATCTCGGCAGCCAACATTTCTAAACACAGAAATAGCTCTGCTCAAAAATAATTGAATACAGAACAGGAACTAACAAGCCCCCCCATCACATCTTTAGACAGCTTTAGTATAGCTCAACTATGTGGTGGAAGACATCAGAAACTATCACCTGCTCTGGCTGTCAACATCTACCAACTTCTTTCACATTGTAGTTCAGTTGTGAAAGAAGTCAGTAGATGTCAGCTGCCAAAGTGACTGCCACTATACAAATTCATAGGTGAGACAGGGCATGAAGAAATTTTATTTTTAAGAACTTCCTGAACACATAAGCAACTTTGCACTTAAACAAATTGGGCTGTACCTAATAAAATACTACAGAGCACAAACTAACAAAACTCCCAATCTTGTTATGTAAGCATGCATTACTAAAAAGGCCCCAAACATGGAAGCAGCGCCACGTGAGTCCAGATTGCTCATGTTTCTGTTTAACATTTACAGTATGTAACAGCGGTTACTTAACTAACAGCAGGATGTAAAAGTTTGGCTACAATGTGAAATTAATCCATCACTCAGTTTTCCATAGCAGGGCCATCTATTTCAACACAAAAATCAGTTTTGCGTTCACTAAATGATGTGAAGTCTGGTGACACTCATGATGTGGGACTGCACATTCTTCCAGAAAAAGGGTTCGGTTTATCTTTGCATAGAAAAACCGGAGTAACTGTGTGTAAAGAACAAATCCTCTATTTGTTATAACGATATGTAGTAATTATTGGTAGACAGTTGCTCTATGCTATTCATAAAAAAAAATAACTACTGGTTCTTTTATTGGGAATATAGCTAAAAATGAGGATGTTCATAAACTCATGTAATTCCTAAATGGTTATTGTCCATGTGGTTCATGGGGTATAGAGGCCTTCCCCAATGGCCAGCCAGCACAGTACAATGTGATACTATAAATTGTGACCATTGACCCCCCAATCCCTACCCCACCCCTCCACTGCCCATCTAGATTGACATTTTGGTAACACTAATGTGTTACCAAAATGTGTTAATTAAGCATATATACAGAAGAATATACTGCAACTTGAATACCACAAGTGCCTCACACTACAAAGTTTGAGCACCTAGTAAAACAACAGTGTCAAATAGACCAACTACTTATTGAAAGTGAACGATCTTTATTCTACATATCACGAGTACCCCTTACTTAAAATCAAGAAGGCATGGCTAGACAGCAAAACCTAAACCTGATGTATACTGCTGTATATAGTATATATTGGTTTATGAACAAGTCAGTGCAGTCAAAATGAATATGGCACAGAGGAGACATCAACACATCAGTCACCAGCATTATATACACAATAAATTAGCATTATTAAAATGTTTTAGATATATTATGGTACAAAATAAAACCGCTGTTTCTTTCACTGTTTATGTTCATTTCAGTTGTGTTATATGCTGTGTGACAGAGGTTAACATGTACCTCTGCATAAAACATTTGACTGAGCAGAAACTGAAACAAAATTCCTGGCATTTTTATGTTGGAAATCGTACTCTAAGAGCACAGTTCCTTTTTTGATTTTTTTTTTTTTTTTAGGAAAGGTTACCAACTAGGGTTAAAGCATTCTCCTGTTTTTCTAAATCATTTATCAGATTTTAAATTTAATGGGTTACAAAATCAGACCCACACTAAATTGAAGCTGGTCCTTAAATCCTGTCCCAACCTCTGCAATTCAGTAAAAGAATGCCCTCCCACACATCACTGTTTTGCTACTGATCAAAGCATATCAATCTTATTTTTTCTCAACCTGGCACACACTGCAGGCCATCTACATACTCATCATCAGCCTGCAAAACTGCACTGGGCCACAGTAATTGGGATGCACAGAAATAGCAAGATGATGTGGACCCTATCAGGTTTACCATTCTGATATGTCTAATTGGGGTGGGTGATTGCAATCCTGGTCTTTTAAAAAAAGAATGGCAAGTAATAGCCACATTCAATGGGATGTATTATTAACATACATACAAACATATTTAAAAGCCGCCACACTGCATTTATACAACAGACACTGCCAGACTGCAGGGAACCAAGTGCCAAGAGTAAAGAAACTCTCTCACTGTCATTTGACAGCTAATTTATTAGGATGACAGCAAACATGGTACTGCCACCCCCCAAAAAAACCTTTGGGCTTCAATAACCCCAAGGAAACAAGCATTTGTCAATACCAAATGTTGTCTTGCTGGCATTGGCATTGGTAGTGCAGGAGTTAGGGATGCATTATAGGAATGGCAGTAAAGTATTGAACTGAAGCCAACACCATCCTCACTGACTGACAGGTGTTGGGGTGTGCCTTTGAATCATCAGCTATAATGTTTATGCCATTCTACCTCACCCTACCCTGCAGACAATGACAAGTGTCATGGTGTGCTTCGAGGTCATTGGGCCTTATACTTACACCAGTCCATAAGGAAATACACCTAGGTGGGTGCAGTATGGGAGAATTGGGTGAACTTTAGGGCCAAACACTCCAAGGCAGAACTCAATGCCTGTCACTGGCTGCAGGGTGGGAGTGGGGGTGGAATGGTGTGAGCATTACAGCCAATGATCCCAAGTCACACCCCTCATGCCTCTCAGTCTCTACATGGTGCAGAGTTACAGTTGGAAACCCCAACACCGTAGACATCTGTTGATATTTTCATTCCAAATTTTCAACATAGGCTTTTTGTGATGCCAACTTATGAAGAGCAGCACTATCGGTTTGTTAGCTGAAAGGTAGTTTTGCACAGAGGTTATGCCATTTGGTGACACAGGGACGAAAACACATTTTGGGCAGAATGTGAAAAATTACAACTGTATTGTTCATGATGAGGTGTAAAAAAATTGCAACATTAAAAATCTGTAGTGAAAATATAAAAAATTGGTGAAGTCATGAGCATGCATAGAAACAATGCAACTCACATCCATAACCCAGCTATTTTGGGATGGTTTTTAACCACATTTTCGAAATATGCATTTTGAAACCTCCCCTCATGAACAGTGGCACTGTGATTTTGTTAATTTGTCCCAAAGGTTTATTTCCCACAGCGACCACGCCATTGTGCCCCATAGGTGCGAAAACACATTTTGGGCAGGATGTGAAAAATGACAGCTATACTGTTCATAAGGAGGTGTGAAAAAATGCCAGTGTAGAAAATCTGGCATGAAAATATTGCACATTTGCAAAGTCACAAGAGTGCATGGAGACTGCACAATGCACACTTGTAACACAGTCATTTTATGGACATTTGTCACCAAATTTTCAACATAGGCATTTTAGGACATCTGCTCATGAACAGTGCCACCATCATTTCCTCAAACTGTCCCAAAAATTGATTTCACACAGCGACCTTGCTATTGTGCGCTGGACATGCAAAAACACATTTTGGCAAGGATATGTAAAATTAAAGCTGTACTGTTCATAAGAAGGTGTGGAAAAATGGCAATTTTGAATATCTAAAGTGAAAATATTATAAATTCATGAAGTTACGAGCATGCGTGGAAACTGCGTAACACACGCTCATAAAACAGCTATTTTTTTATTTTTTCCACCAAATTTGCTACATAGGCTTTTTGAGAGCCCCCTCATGAAAAGTGGCACTGTCATTTCATTAATCAATCCCGAAAGGTGATTCCATGCAGTGACTGTGAAATCACCTTTTGGGATCAAATAATGTCATGACAGAGATTAAATTCATGAGGAGGGCTCCCAATTGCCCCGTGTTAAAGATTTGGTGCCAAAATTCCCCAAAATGGACGAGATACACACCAAAGTTGAAAAAACCCTTTTTATGCCATTATACAGCTTACTGGCATTTCTTCAGTTCGCAGTCAGCTTTGAAGAATACAGACATGTTCCCGGTTTATCGAAGATCATTGCATCGGGCTCTGGAGGTAAGTATGGGGTGTGGGGGGTGTAGGGAGGCAGAGCATGCAGAGGGTGGGTGTGGTGTGGGGGAGGGGGCAGAGAGACCATGAGGGACTGTTTTCTTCTTTCACAGGTTTAAGAAAGAAGAAAAAAAACATTGCAGGATGTTGTTTTTTTTTCAGGGGTTTTGGCATGCTGGGATGGGCTCCCAGTGTGCCACCTAAGTTTGTTTTTTTTGGAGGGGTGCTATAGCTGACTGGGGAATTTACACCCCCGTCAGCACATACTGAAGGTGAGGACAAGAGCTGAGGGGGATTGGGCACCCCCCTTGGCATACAACAAAAGTGGGGGGGCATTATGCCAACTGGGAGTGGCCTCCCCCATCGGCAAAATAAACAGGGAAGGGGGACTGAAGCTGATGGGGATTGGGTCCCCAGTCGGCAAAGAAAGACTGCTGGGGGGGCGCATGATGCCGAGGGGTATTGTGCACCCCCTTGGCATACATTGTAAATGAGAGGGGGTCATTAGGCCAATGGGGAGTGTGCTCCCCTTTGGCAAAAGAAGTGCATCGGGGCACTCTGCAGGCGCTGTCAGCAGGCATGTCAGGATTGTGTGTTATTATGCCATTGCATGATTGCAGAGGACATTTTCTTAGATCTGGTGGCCACCTGAAGTATGCGTGATGTCAGTGCCTGCAGCTGCCTTATTGGGGAATGAGGGACACACCTTCTGATGCATGCCTTGCATTCGCCCACAGTGACAGCACCTCCAAATCTGCTACTAGTGCAATATGTTGGCTGGCATGCACACACGAGCCATAATAAACAAGCATTTGTCAATGCTGAATGTTTGCTTGCTGGCATTGGCATTGGTAGTGTAGGAGTTAGAGAGCTGCATAATAGGAATGGCAGTGAAGTATTGAACTGAAGCCAACCCCGCCACCACCCTGCAGAGAGTGACAGGCATTGGGGTGTGCCTTTGGGTCAGGTATAATGGCCACACCATTTCACCACACCCTACCCTGCACACACCGACAAGCATCACGGTGTGCCTTGGGGTCTTTGGCCCTTATACTCACCCCTTTCCATCAGGAAGTACAGTGAGATGGGTGAGGTTAAGGAGAATTGGGTTAAATTTGGGCCGAAGAGTCTAAGGCACACCTCGATGCCTCTCACTGGCTGCAGGGTGTGGAATGGTATGAGCATTACAGGCGAGAATCTCAAGCCACACATCTGATGCCTGTCAATCTCTAGAGGGTGGGGATGTTATGGTTGGAAACCCTAACGTCTCAGGCGTTCATTGGCACTTTCACTCCAAATTTTCAACATGGGTTTTTTGTGACCCCCACCTTTTGAACAGTGACAATATCAGTTCATTAGCGAAGCTGATTTTGCACAGTGACTACGCCATTTGGCACCACAGGTGTGAAAACACATTTTGAATAGGATGTGGAAAATGACAGCTGTACTGTTCATGGGGAGGTGGAAAAAATGGCAATGTTGAAAATCTGCAGTGAAAATATTAGAAAAAAACTGGTGAAGTCACGACCGTGTGTAGAAACTGTGCAACGCCCACCCATAATGCAATTAGTTTGGGGATGTTTTACAGCAGACTGTCAACACAGGCATTTTGGAACATCCACTCATGAACAGTGTCACTGTGATTTTCTTAACTTGTCCTGAACAGTGATTTCCCATAGTGACCACTCGTTTCTGTGCAGGAAGTGCGAAAACACATTTCTTCCATAGTGTGAAAAATGACAGCTGTACTGTTCATAAGGAAGTGTGGAAAAATGCCAGTGATGAAAATCTGGACTGAAAATATTAGAAATCCATGAACGTATGAGGGTGCATGGAAACTGTGCAATGGCCATTGGTAACACTGTCATTTTATGGATTTTTTTCACCAAATGTTTAACATAGCCATTGTTACACCTCTGCTCATGACCAGTGCCACTTTTCTTAATCAGTTTTCTTAATCTGTCCCGAACACTGATTTTGTACACAGACTGCGCCATTGTGTGCTACATGCACAGAAACACATTTTGGGCGAGATGTTAAAAATGACAGCCATACTGCTCATAAGGAGGTGTGGTAAAATGGCAATGCTGAAAATCTGGAGTGAAAATAGTAAACATTCACGAACGTATGAGTGTGCGTAGGAACAGGGCAATGCATGCTCGTGAAACAGTCATTTTGGGGAATGTTTTCACCAAATTTTTAACATAGCCATTTTAACACTTCTGCTCATGAACGGTGTCACTGTGGTTTTCTTAATGTGTTCCAAACATTGATTTCGCACACCAATTGCGCCATTGTGCACTGCATGCGTGGAAACACATTTTGGGCAAAATGTGAAAAATGACAGCTGTACTGCTCATATTGTGGTGTGGTAAAATGGCAATATTGAAAATCTGGAGTGAAAATATTGAAAATGCGTGAACTTACGAGCTTGCATAGGAACAGCACAATGCATGCTCGTAACACAGTCATTTTAAGGAGTGTCATCACCAAATTTTCAACATAGGCATTTTAGGACCTCTGCTCATGAACAGTGCCACTCTCAGTTTTTTAATCTGTGCAGAACACTGATTTCCCACACCAAATGTGCTATTCCGCACCACAAGTCTGAAAACACATTTCATCCAGGGTGTGAAAAATGACAGCTGTACTGTTCACAAGGAGGTCTGAAAAAATGCCATTGTTGAAAATCTGGGGTGAAAATATTGCAAATTCACAACGTTACAAGTGTGTGTAGCAACTGCACAACGCACGCTCATAAAACAGTCATTTTTTGGATTTTCCCACCAAATTTACAACATAGGCTTTTTGAGAGCCCACCTCAAGAACACGGTCACTGTCATTTCATTAATCGGTCCTGAAAGGTGATTCTGCGCAGTGACCGCAAAATCACCTTTTGGGGCTGATTAATGCCATGACAGTGAAAGAATTCATGAGGAGGGGTCCCAAAAACCCCATGTTGAAAATTTGGTGGCAAAATTCCAAACAATGCATGAGATATGCATTAAAGTTGAAAAAACCCTATTTATTACATTATACAGCTTATCGGCATTTCCTCAGTTCCTGGTTGGCTTTGAAGAGTGTAGATGTGTTCCCTGTCCACCCGAAGATCGTCGCGACAGACTCTGGAGGTAAGTATGGGGTGAGTGGGGTGTGGGGAGGCAGGGTGCACAGTGGATGGATGCGGGTTATGGGTGGGGGGCCAGGAGACCACCGAGGAACAGTTTCCTTTTTTACAGGGGTAAAAAAAAGACTTTGCAGGACTGTTTTTTATTTACAGGGGCATGTGGCATGCTGGGGTGGGCTCCCAGCATGCCACTGGTGTCTTGCTTTTGGGGGGGCAGCTGTAGCTGATGGAGGATTGGGCACCCCCATCAGCAAACAACAAAAAGGGGTCAATTCCTTTCTGCTGACAGGAATTGGGCACCCCCATCAGCAAATAACAAAAGGGAGGAATTCCTTTCTGCCGATAGGGATTGGGCAACCCGTCAGCAGACAATAAAATGGGGGGGTTACATTATGCCAATGGGGAGTGGGCTCCCCCATCAGATAAACATGGTAGGGGGTAATATTGTTTGTGAACACAGCGGCAAGCCGCTGCCATGCTCACAAACAATATCAGGGTTCCTACATCCCACCCTGCAATGACGGGTCACTCTCTCACTGCAGCGGATAGCTGACACTGCAATGATGAGGTAGCCCCTGATTGCTGCAGCTAAATTGTTACAAGTTGGTGGCAATGTTCCAAACTACTGTCACTGGCTGTGTCCCCCATTATTGGTGGACATCACACATGCCCCCAAAATGCCATGCCAGTATTGGCCTCAACAGTGCCACACCTCCAGAGCCTGCTTCAGCACAAAGTTGCCACAATATGTTTCTTGCATTGCATGCAAGCAAACATAAAAATAATATGCTTAACAGTGTACCTCTGAAGATTACATTTTAAGTCCCTTTCACCCTCTGGTTGCTACAGTAGTAGGACCACAGCTGCTAGGCAGAGCGTGTGCACATCACTTGAGGCATGCCCATGAGCTCCTCTACCCGAGTGTGCACAAGAAGACATTTTTCCATTTGTGCCTCTCCTATGGCTTCCTCAGCAGCAGCAGCAGCACCCAGAACAGTGTTTTGAGATGGGCAAATTTGAAAAAATAAACAATCAAAAACTAAATAGTATGCAAATAAATTCCAAACACGTTAAACAACATAAAACAAGACACAAACAACGTGAATCACTTAAGTAAACTGTTTTATTAATAAGAAAGGCAGAAAGTCCTCTGTGTAGTAGCACATAGGCTTGACAATGTCTCTTTAATGGCATGGTGCCTCAGGGGTGGCTGAGTTGGCAGCCAAAGCCAAGGTGAACTACCTGTATGTGAAACCACTGGAGCTGAGCCAATTTGCTGTTTCTGTACTACGGCAGCTTTTGACATCTGCTCGCACAGTGTCAATTGTGACAAGGAGCTGTCACTCCAACAGTAGCCTGATCCCTGTCAGTGTTGGGGCACATCATGAAAAGTAAAAACAGAAATGGTTTCTTCTCTAACTAAGCACGGCAGACACAGTACTTTTCTATAAATAATTCTGCCCTACTTTTTCCCTCCAGTCTTCATCTACCACAAAAAGAAAAGGTTAATAGTAATGCTGTGCTACAGGGAGAATGATTAATCACCAATTTAGTGGTGGGGTGAATAAATGTGGTATACTGAAGAACAACTATTGATGCTATGAGCCATTTGCATGTATAAACAACAGAAACTGCTGTAAATGTGCAAGGTTGTAGACAGCGAATGCATATACGAACACTGGCATATCAAAATGGATTGCTGTTAGCTTACACATCCATTAGTGCAGAGCTGTTAACTGACTCCGTAAGCACCTGATCACCATGGTGCCATCACCTATCAGCTACCTGGCTGTTTATGTTGCAGGATTCATCAGTGCTCACTTATGCTGACAGCCTAACAATGCACTGTTCAGTTCTCATTCGCTTCCACACTAGGGACACAGATGATAATGCTGTGCAACTGTGTATGTTGGGATAGAGTGTCCAGTGTTAACCACTCAAGTGCATTTTATTTCACAGTCTATGTGTTATGTGAAATAAATATTTTCAGGACATGCTGCATATCGCTTATTTTTATGTTAGTCACATTGTTTTTATGGGGACATCAAGTTTCTCTCAGGAGACATGGCAGAGGTTCAGTTCAAGTACCACCTCACGCCTTCTTGGATATGGAGCAAAAGGGTTTATTTATCATATATTTATTTATTTATCAGGTCTAGGATTACAATACATTTAAGCCAGGGCTGTTTTACAAAGGGTTCCACATCAGGTTACAATTCAAAACAAAAGACATGTAAGTCAGATTACAAATTCAATACATAGGACAAGGTTACACAAGTGTAAGCTAAACAGAGTTACAAAGCATCTGAGAAACAAAACATGTTTTGGAGGCTAGATTACAAAGAAATAGCAGACAAGGTGCAGAGAGGATGAAGGACAAGAGAGAGAGGAAGTGTAGAGGGGGTGGAGAGCTATAGAGGAGGAGCACAGCCAGAGACATTGACGTAGACATAACATGGGGTAGTGCTTGCTAAGGGGCAACCAAGTGCTAATAGGAGAGAGAACTGCATAAAGTTAGGGAAATATTCATGGGGTCAGCTAGTGGAGGCAGTCACAAGAGCTAGAAGCAGTGAAAGAGAGGCATGGCCTTGATTAAAATGCACCAAGGGTAGGAGTGGAGGAGATGTAACTGTTTAGACCATTTAGCCAGCTGGGTGCCCTGTAGGCAAAAGATCTTTGCCCTTGTGAGGTACAACAATGTGGAACCCCCTGGTTGGGTGGGGGTTATTGCTAGGGTGCAGGAGTGCACACACACTCCAGGTGGTGCAAGACCCAAAGTTATTTTCTTTGCCATGGTGCAGGTTAGGTACTTTATCTGACTGGTGAGTTGCAGCCATCCAGTTTGTGCACAGAGGTTGCATGTATGTGTGAGGTGGTGGGATCCAGTGAGAAGACGGCAGGCCTTATTGAGGGAGGGGATATGCATCTAAGAGTGGTAGTAGAGGCAGAGCCATAGATGATAAGCCCACAGTCAATAATGGAGACAACAGAGCTCTGAACGGTGACAGTCAGGGCTTCTGGGGTAAGATGTTGCCTATGCCAGAAGAGAAGGCCAAGGTGAGTATTTGCTGCTTTGGCTACAGAGCCAGTGTGGGCACTGTAAGTTAGATGAGGGTCTAGAGTGATCCCAAGGTACTTAAAGGCTTGAACCTGTTCCAGGGTGACTCCATGACTGGTTTTGATGGATATGGGTTGCAGCTTATGCTTGTTATGAGAGCTGCTGAACATCATAGACTTTGCTTTCTTATTATTGAGGACCAGATTGTGATTTGAGAACTAATTTTCAACAGATATGAAGCCAAGCTGAAGGTTTCAGGGTACAGCTCTTTTGTAATTTAGGACCCCATCCCCTGCCACCACCAAACACCACCCCAACTTTTACTGGCACAGTCAGAGAAACCAGCTGTCTCCATAGTGACAAAATGTCTCACACACACACACACACACAAATAAATAATGTCTTGAAAATATTTATTTCTCATAACAAATAGACTGTAACAAAACATGCACCTGAGTGACTAATCCTGCACAGTCCATCCCGCTACACAGCTTTACTATTAACCATCAGGCAGTCAGCGTAGGTGAGCACTGATGAATCTAGCAACACAAACAGCCAGGTAACTGATAGGGAATGGCACCGTGGTGGTCAGGTGTTTATGAAGGTATTTAAATGGCATACACAAATCATTTGCACACATATCACAACTTATTTATATTCCTTTTTAACATTTCACTATTGACTTTCAAAAACAAATCCTCCCACTTCCACCCACTGTATGCTGTACCACCACCACCCCTCCAGTCCCAAATGCAGAGTGTCACCTTGTCAATCATGTATCCTACTGGCAAGCATAGTTGAGAAGGCACAATGTCACACTTCCCTATCCCCTCCTCAGCCATTGTGGCAGTGACAGTTGCTGTGTGATCCCAACCACACAGCATGCAGAAAATCTTTATTAAACCAGAATTTAAAGTTTTCTGTCAGCTGTACATGACTGTTTATGGGAAAGGCATTTGCAAATGACAGGCCTCTGAGTCCTTGTTTCGAGGCTTTCACGGGCTCTGCAGTTTGTTCTATTTTTTTAACACCTGCTGTCCACATGGCTATGTGCCCATGAGAAGAAACAGCTGATTGGCAGCCCATAAAGGCAGCATGGCTAGGACTCATCACAAACTGGAGCTCTTCTTCCATTTTTGTTTAGTTTTGTATGAACCCCCAAGAAGCCAGACAGACAGTCGTGACACAGCTCCGATCCCCAGAACCCATTCTCCCCAGCCACACTAAATTACTCCCATCTCTGTGGCTACACTGTGACTGGTAACCATGCCTGGAAAAGCTGAATGATGAAAGACACAAAAGGATGGGGGGTGAATTTCACACAGCAAGACCACCGCAACAAAGCAGACAATACACCAACCCAAGAATTCTAAAAGAACTAAGGGTAGAACTAGTAACACCACAAACTACTTCACCCAAGAATTTTAAAAGAACTAAGGGTAGAACTAGTAACACCACAGACTACTCTCTTTAACAAATCATGGGAGGATGGGGTGGCACCTGAGGACTAGAGGAGTGCAAATGCGATTCTACTTCACAAAAGTGGGAGCAGGCAGAGGCAGGAAACAACAGATCAGTTAGTTTGACTTCAGTGGTAGGGAAAATGATGGAATCACTTCTTAAGGAAATAATTGTTGAGTACCTAGAGGCCAGTGGGGCACAGGACCCAAGGCAGCATGGCTTCACATCAGGAAGGTCATGTCAGATGATTCCTAATAGATTTATTTGACTGGGTGACCAAAGTAGTAGATCAGGGAGGGGCTATGGACATGGCCTACCTAGACTTTAGCAAGGCATTTGACACAGTCTAGAAGGAGTAGGGACAAGCCTCATTTAATTATACATCTTGGGACAAATGAACTGGCTGATAAGACAGTAGATATAGTCCAGAGGAGGTTTAAGGAACTAGGACAATTATATGAGGGGGCAGGAAGATCAGTAACTTTTTCAGAGATACTTCCAGTGCCCAAGGCAAGCACAACAAGAAAGCTGAGAATAGAGGAATTTAATGGATGGTTATGAACTTGGTGTCATGCTAAAGGTTATGGGCTGTTGGGAGAGTGGGGAGGGACCTGGGAGGATAATAATCTCTATGCCGAGGACAGACTACACTTGAGTGAAGAGGGAAAGAAAGTGTTGAAACAGAGGATAGAGGAGTACATAGAGGAAGTTGGGAATTTAAACTAAGAGTGAAGGGTGGCAAGTGGGCAAGAGACATGCAGAGACCACAGGCTGAGAAACCATATGAGCTTACCCCCGTAACAGTGACAAATGACAAGTACTATTCGTGATGCTAGTAAAGGAGGGCAGGATGGGAGGGGAGGAAAGGGTGGAAGGTGGTTATCCTTGATGCTAGGAGCCTTGGGAGGAAAACTGCAGAGTTACAGGTGCTTATGGCAGAGGGAGAGGTGGACATTGCAGCCATTGCAGAATCATGGGCCACACAATACGACTGGGACCTGTCTGTACCAGGATACAGGTTATTTCACAGGGACAGGGTGATTGGGAAGGGGGGGCACTATATGTGAAGGAAGGACTGAAGTGTGTAAGGGAGGAAGGGGAGGAAGGTAGTACAGAGTCACTTTGAATGCAGATCGAGGATTCCAAAAATAGGATTCCCAGAATGGGAGTGGTGTACAGGCTGCTCTCTCAGATGGAGAAGTTAGATAGGGAACAAGCGGGACAGTTCAGGAGGACTTGCGAGAAGGGTAGTGTGGTGATTGTGGGGGACTTCAACATGCCAGGAATGGACTGGACTACCACAACAATCAGGAATAGAAGGGAGCAGGTACTGCTGGATACCTTCCAGGACAGCTTCCTGCTGCAAATGGTCAGTGAACCAACCAGGTTAGGTAATATCTTGACCTTGTGCGGGCAAATGGGGACTTTGTGAGAGAACTTACAGTAGAGGAACCACTGTCAAGGAGTGACCACCACTCAGTATGGCTCACATTGGATATGGGCAAGGAAGGAGTAGAATCTGGCACAAGAGTGCTGGATTTCAGGAGGGACAACTTTGGGAGGATGGGAGAAGTGGTAAAAGGGTACCTGGCTGGAATTCAACCTACTATGGGCACTAACCAGAGGTGGGAGCTCATAAAGCTGGGGATAGTGGAGGCAAACAAAACCTGCTGCAAGGCCCAGAGCAAGAAGGTTAGGGCTAAGAAACTGAGCTGGTTGAGCAGAGAGGTCATGGAAAAGGTAAGGAGGAAAAGAGCTGCCTTTAGGAGGTGCAAGAAAACAGGGAAGGGGAGGACAGGGAGGAGTACCTGACAGAATCGAAGGAGGTGACACGGGCAGTAAGGGGAGCCAAGGCATCTATGGAGCTTAGGCTGGCACAAGGCATTAAGAAGGGGGAGAAGGACTTCTTTAAGTACATCAGGGAGAAAAGGAGCTGTAAGGACCACATAGTAAGGATTAGGAAGGATAGGGGTTGGGTGGAAGCAGGGTGCGATTAGGCAGAAGTGCTAAATGATTACTTCTGCTCAGTATTTGCTAAGAAGAAGGAGAGGGTGATACCCAAGGGGGGAGGCAAGGCAAAAACAGGGGGATGGGTGACAGATGGGGGAAATCATGGAGGGCAGAGTTCAGGAGGGCTAAATATTTGATGAACCTTGCGATAAATGAGAGAGTTAGTTATTTAAAAGCAGGAATGTTACATAAATATGAAGATATTTGGAATCCTTATTTTACATGGTTATCTGGAAACTGAAGGTTATAGGAATAGTAGCTGGTAATGATAATAGAGAATATATTTTAAGTGATAGTTAGAATAGTACTATTAGTAAGATTGAGCAAAATATAAAAATATGTCCTATATTTTGGATGGAACAGGATACTAATTATCTACTTATAATTATATTGTTTGGTTTTATCTAAATATCTAATTTATAAATATTTGTTTTAGTGTACTATTATGATTTATGGATTGTATGATTTATAACTATAACGTTTTTCTGAAAACAAAAAAACTATAAAACTTTGTCTGAAAAAAAAAAAGATGAACCTAATAGATTTCTTTGACTGGGTGACCAATGTAGTAGACCAGGGAGGGGCTGTGGATAAGGCCTACCTAGATTTTAGCAAGGCATTCGACACAGTCTCACACAAAAGATTAATATACAAGTTAGCCAGCCTTGGAGTGGGTCCCAAGGTGGTAGCTTGGATAAAAAACTGGCTAGACAACAGGACGCAAAGGGTAATAGTAAATGGAGTCCACAGTGAAGAAAGGAGGGTAACTAGCGGGGCACCGCAGGGTTCGGTACTGGGACAGATCCTCTTTAATGTCTTTATAAGTGACATTGGAGAGCACCTGGAAGGCAAAGCATGTCTCTCTGCAGATGACACAAAGATCTGCAACAGGGTTGATACACAAGGTGGGGTGGAAAGAAAGAAAGGGTCTTGGCAATGTTGGAGGAATGGTCAAATATGTGGCAGCTCAGATTCAATGCAAAGAAGTGCAAGGTAATGCATCTGGGAAACAAAAACACAGGGGCAGAGTACACAATGGGGGGTGAGTTAACAACAACAACAAAAATCAAAAGAGACCTATGAGTAATTATATCAGATGACCTAAAGGTGGGCAAGCAATGAGAGAAGGCAGTAGGGCTGGGGGGATACTGGGATGCATAGGGAGAGGTATCAACAGTAGAAAACAGGAAGTTGTTATCACTGTGTATAGACAATTAATGAGACCCCATCTGGAGTACTGCAGGCTGTTCTGGAGACCCCATCTCCGCAAAGACAGACAGAGTGGAGGCTGTTCAGAGGAGGGCAACCAAAATGGTGCAGGGTCTGCACCAGAAGACATATGAGGAGAGACTAAAGCAGCTAAATATGTATACCCTTGAGGAAAGGGGGGGTGATAAAAACTTTGAAGTATCTCAAGGGAATTAAAGTACAAGAGGGTAGTATCTTTCATAAGAATAGATGTGCAAGAACAAGGGGGCAAAATTTGAAGATAGAAGGGGGACGGCTCAGATGTAATATTAGAAAGTATTTTTTTTCACAGAGAGGGTTGTGGATGCATGGAACGGCCTTCCTGAGGAGATTGTGGAGTCAGGAACAGTGAGAGAATTCAAGAATGCATGGGACAGGCATAAGGCAATTCTAGCGGGGGTAGAAGAAAGTAAGCTGCTGATTAACTAGAATCTGCAGCTTATCCATCAGGTAGGGAAATGGGCAGATTAGGTGGGCCAAGTGGTCCTTATCTGACGTCAAATTCTATGTTTCTATATAACCTCTCATATTGGATCCTTTCTGTCCTATCAGAAGTTGGCCTCACAATAACTGTGCCAGTCCTCATCTGAGGCTAACAGGACCGTGCAATCTGTATCAATTTCCCCAAACTGTACCTGATGAAGAACTAACCTAGGGTTCCATCCAGTAAGACGAGGGTCTTCATTCTGTTTACTTCCTTACTGTGCATCCTTCTCTTCTGCCTGGTTCTTCAGTGACCCCTTTTGCCCCACCGATCTTGTGCCTACTCCTAGCCCAATGGCGGAAAGGTTGGACACAGGGATTGGTCAAACCTACTGGCAAACTACTTCTGAGGTGTTCGCTGAATGACAAAGGTGACTAACTACCATGAGGTTACTGGGTATTCTGACCCCTTTAAAAGTGAGGGAATTATTTTTTTTTCAGAATTAAAAAAATAGACTTCAAGCATTTTAATTAAAAATTTAACAAGGTGACTTGTTCTTACAAACAGAGTTTAGTGACACCAGTACCATTTTCAACAATTGGCCCCAGACATAAGGGGGAATGGGGAAATTGCTTAACCAGGAGAAGTACACTGAGCCAGAGCTTGTTTCCAGGTGCAACCTTGGAGCACAAGGAAGTTACATAGAAACATATAAGCTGATGGCAGATAAGGACTGCAAAGCCCATCCAGCCTGCCCATTTCTTTTTTTACCTTATAAATGTGCCATTGGCCTTTGCTCTGTCAATGGCCTATCTAGTCATACTCATTTGTATTGCTCCCTTATGCCTATCCCATGCCTGTTTGAAGCCCTGCACTGTATTCATATCCACCACTTCCTGAGGTAGGCTGTTCCATGCATGCACCACCCTTTCTGTGAAAAAGAACCTCCTCACATTACCCCTTAATCGGCCTCCCTCTAATCTCATGCTGTGTCCTCTTGTCCTGTTATTTTTCTTATATTGAAACATGTTAGACTTTTTCACCTTGTTATTGCCCTTAAGGTGTTAGAATGTTTTGATCATATCACCTCTCTCCCTCCTTTGCTCCAGGGTATACCTACTGAGTTCTGTTAATCTGTCCTCATACATTTTCTGATGCAGTCCGTGAACCATTTTGGTTGCCCTTCTCTGGACTGCCTCAATTTGGTTAATGTCCTTGTGAAGGTGTGGCCTCCACTACTGCACGCAGTACTCCAGATGGGGCCTAACCAGTGTCTTGTAAAGAGGGATTATTACCTCCCTCTTCTGACTTGTGATACCTCTACTAATACACCCCAACACCCCCCTTACCTACTGCTTTAGTGGCCTGCTTGGATGATTTCAGGTCATCGGCAATGATGATGCCCAAGGTGCTGGAGGATGGTGATGTAGCGATGCGCTACGCCTGAGGATGGGTAGGCAGCAGGATGTTGCTGCTCTGCTCCCCACCCCATGACGATCCAACCATCTAACTGTTAGAGGAATTATCCCCTTTAGTTAAGAATTCAATTGGGTAATGTTTTCTTTAGACAGCCTGCCTTCTTTCATTTGGTTAAAAAAAATGGTAGAGAGTTTTGATACGGAATGCTGACTCGTACTCAAGCGGGATAACTTTTAAAAGCAAGATGTCGTTCAAAGTCATGGTTTGAAAGTTGCAGTAGTAGCAGTCCTGTTTTCAAGCTGAAACTGGTATTGGGTCCTGATATCGTCGGAGGTGAATTGACTTTTTCTTATTAAGGCATGCTATATTTACCATGAAGTGACTTAAAAAAAATTCAAATGCTTACTTGAAGTTTTTCAACTAGGCCAACACCACACCTGAGTAACCCAAAATATTTAGAAGGAAGACTTGGATTACTCCAACGCCAGACCTGGCGTCGATTAGCCTGAACATTCAGAGGGGAGATCAACTAGGTTGTTTCAATAAGAAAAAAGAACTCTCCACAAGATGAACGGCTGTGCAGATAAGTAAAATGACCCCCGACTGAATTTTCTTAAAATTGTTACCACATAAATGTTCTTGGTGGAAAAATAGCCTGGTGTACAGAATTTAGACAAAGAATTTTTGAATCACTACAGCTGTTGTATGCAATCATATTATAAATAAAGTACATTATTACTTTCTACTTTAAGCACACTTTGCACGAAAATACATTTTTGTTAAATCCATATCAGTGATTGGAAGATTTGTGGGGCCAGAGTTGAATTTGGGGGAAAAAATAAAAATAAGGAGAGACTTATAGTGGATTGGAATCTGACATATGGGAGAAGCACTCAAAACATTGAAGCAAGGGGCAAAAGGCTATCAAAATTATTTCAGGTCTCTAAGAAAAGTCATTATTCCCCAAGTAGATCTGCAAGTTCTGTAAATGAACAAGAACCTGAATGTTATTCAGAGACAAGAACTAGAAAATACAAACAGCTATGTCTTCCGTTTAAGAATTGTTACGATTTATCAGGTTCCAAATTCAGTATGGCCCTAAAAACTGACATTAAGGATAAAAGGAAAGCCAAAACTTTAAGCAGTATAACTTCCTGTTCCCCCAGAGATTTGGTGATGTCTATCGTAGGTGAAGTGGTTGGGGCTCCACCAGTGGTTGGGATGGAGCAGTTGGTGGAGCCAGAATCTGCGGCGAGTGCAGACCCTGGAAGGCAGACAGCCCCCATTTCTTCTTTACCTTCAACTTCCAATTTAAATAAAGATACAGAAGAGGTACCTCCAGTATAGGCCTTACAGCTGATTCAAAGTACTACAGAAATTCAAAATACAATGAAGAAATTGCAGAATCTTCCGGAATCCATTAAGGAGCTTACCGAGAATATTTCTATTATAGATAGTAAATTAGAAAAAGGTTTGGAATGAATAACAATTAGAACAAAGATATAGTACTCTAGAAAACACTGTGAATCCTTTGAATAAAGAAGTTGGATCTTAAAAGAGACAGCAGACAATTTTGCAAGAGAAGATTGATGAACAGGAAAATAGAACTATGAGAAAAAACATTCTGATAATTGGAATTATGTCTGATTGGTAGGAGTTATTATAGAGTATTATAAAGGACTTATTTGCCAAGTTATTAACAACAGATCAAGATCTCCCTATTATTGATAGGGCTCATTGGTTAGGAGCTCCAAGAGATTCTAAAAAATCTAGACTTGCCATTGTCAAAGTTTTAACAACAGAGGGTAAAGAGCAGATTATCAAGCGTTTATCAAAAACCAAAACTTTATCTTTAGGGAACAGCCAGTTTATTTAAAGAATGATTATTCTAAATCCTTGTGGGAGGAAAGAAAAAGATATGGGGGAATACAGCAAAAGTTATGGTCTGAAGGTATAAAGGCATATGTTGCTTTTCCAGCAAAGCTTAAAGTGATATTAAACAATCAGATTATTTTTTATAGTTCTGTAACTGAGGCAGTATTAGATCTAAAGTTAAGATTACCAACGTTGTTTTCAGGATTTGAAAATGGTTAGCATTGATATGGTATCTAGGTGTGGAGGTTGGATTGACATGAGGGGCTGGGAGAACAGCTCTACTTTGCTGAATGTACCAAGTGATATGAGGAGATGCCAGCCTGTGCTTAGGCATCAAGGGACGGAGAGGGGAGTATTGGTATTAAGAAGGATGTTTGTCATATGGGACACAGGCAGGTGTATATTATAAAGCAATGGATGTACCTGGAATGTAAATGGTATTAATTCACCAGTAAAAAGATATAGGGTTCTACGTAGATTTAAAAAAATAAAATCTGGCATTTTAATGTTACAGGAAACTGACTTGAACATTAAGGAGTAGGAAACGTTTGGTATTACTTGCAATTACTTGGCAGTATGGAGCATAAGAAGGCACAAAGCCTATCAGGAATGCCACCCACAACATTGTAGATCAGTTATATTTATTGGTTCCCAGCCAAAGGTCCAAATTGGTTTTGAATGTTTCAAAGTTAGGACTATTAACAAGATCCCCTGGTAATTTATTCCAAGCTCTTGGGACCCTAAGTGTGAAATAGTTAAACCTTTTGTTGGTATTTGCTTTGTGAATAACAAGTTGTCTAGAATTCAGTCTGGGGACTAGTTTTCTTTCAGTGCACTTAATTCCATATAATCACATAAGCATTGGATTTCCTAGGGTTTTATAGAGGAACAAAAGATTACCTCTGTATCGCCTTGTTTTTAATGAATGAAGTTTTAATTTATGTAGCTTTTCATTATATGAAAAATGTGCTAAATAAGGTATCATCTGGGTTGCTCTTCTCTGAACACTTTCAATTATAGCCATGTCTTTACTCAGATATGGATTCCAAAAGGGTGATCCATAGTCTGAGTATGGTCTAACGTATGTCCTGTACAGAGGGATGATTCAAGTTTAGTAACAAAAGTGCGGTCAATCCGTCAAAGCAGCCCATTAGAATGTTTGGCTAATTTATTACAGTGATCTCCAGAGCACAAATTGTTATTGATAATAATCCCCAAATCTTTTTCACTAATGGATGTCTTAAGTGCTGTATTATTGAATTTGTATGTTTGACAGGGATTATTCTTTCCAAGATGAAGTACAGTGCATTTATTAATATTAAACTCCATACCGTTTATCTTAGCCCATTCTTCAATATTATGCAAATCCATACACAGTTGCTTTCTGTTTTCTGGTGTATCTACCCTTCCTCACAGTTTAGTGTCATCAGCAAATTTTGTTAAGATAGTTTTAGAATTAGTCTGCATATCAGAAATAAACATGTTAAATAAAATGGGTCCAAGAAGGGAGCCCCGTGGAACTCCTCTGGTCACCTCACTACAGTCAGACAAAAAGTCATTAATTTTCACTTGTTGGATCCTGTTTGTCAGCCAGTGGTCCACCCATTTGATCAAAATTGTTGAAATTCCAAAGTGAAAGGGTTTATTGACTAGTTTATGTGATACTTGGTCAAAGCCCTTACTATAGACAAGAAGAAAAATTCCCATATGAATTCTAGTGTCCAACTCATAGTGAATGTGATTATAAAAAGCTATTATGTTCACAGTTGTTGAATATCCATGTTTAAATCCATACTGGGTGATATCGCTAAGATTTAAAATGGAAACTTCAATTTCTAATAAAGTTTTAATGATTTTTTCCAGTAATATGCATGGTATCGAAGCCAAACTTATTGGCCGATAGTTTTCTAAATTAGATCTACTCCCCTTTTTAAAGATGGGTGTCATATAGGCAAACAACCAATCAGCAGGAACTGATGTCTCTTTAAGTGATTTGTTGAAAATAATAGCTAAGGGGACCGAGATAGTATCAATAGTTCCTATCAGGAATCTAGGACTAATCCTATCTGGTCCAGGACTACCTTTTTTAAAGGTTTTCAGTACCTCTTTTATATGACTAACTAATATGACATATTTAGGTTCACTGGTATGTCCAACTAGAGTGGTCAATTGCACGTCTTTTTTTGAAAAGACTGAACAAAAATATTTATTTAGTTTGTCAGCTGAGGTTTTATCTGATAGTTTGGGAGTATTATCAACAATCAAAGGTCCCACCTGTCTTAAGTTCCCCCCTTTTTTTGGTTCAGGTAGGAATACAAAGATTTGTGCTCTTCTTTGGAATGGGCTATTCTAAATTCAAGATTTCATTTTGACTTAAGAATTGCTAGCTTTAATTTCTTTACAGTGGCCCTATATGATAATAAAATTGTTTTGTTATTTGGACTCTTTTTGAGTTTGAAAAAAAAAATCTCTTTTTTTTTTTTTGTTTAATTAATCTTTTTATACTGGTGTTTAGCCAGGTAGGAATGTGACCCTTGTGATTATATTTATTTTTCAATGGCACATATCTAGATTCTAAGTCTAGAATATTTATTTTGAATTTACTCCAGGCCTGTTCTACAGTTAGCGGTGATAATGTATCTTCCCATTTTATGTTCCCTAGATGGGTATCTATTAGGTTGAAATTGACTTTATCATATTGCTTTAGTAGTATATTATTTCTAGAATATTGTTGATGTTTTGGTAGCCCGAACTGTATGGATTTGTGATCACTGTTACCTAAGGGGTCTAATATAGATAGAGTGGAGATCTGAATATCAGTGGTTGTTAACAATAGGTCCAATATATTAGTCCCTCTGGTGGGTTCAGAGATTAGTTATTCCAGGCCTAGCTCAATTGTTCCTGAGATGAAAATGTTGCCAATTCCTGATCTACCAGTTAAGTTCTCCCAATTTATATTGGGTAAGTTGAAATGCCCCAATATTATGACTTTACCGTTATCTACTTTTTTTATTTCAGTCACCAATAAGTTAATATAATAAAGATTTTAATTTGGTGGTCTATAGCATGTCCCAAAGAGTATTGTCCTTTTGGTTGAATTGTAACCCAGAGATTTTATGTGTCTGTATGTTGGATGTTTTCAAAGGCGGGGATCTTATCCTTAACATACATACAGCCTCCGCCACCTTTTTTGTGATTTCTATCTTTATGGTACAGCTTGAAACCCAGTACATGTTTAATCCACTCAGAGTGGATGTCCCACCAAGTTCCCGTTATTGAAATTATGTCAATATTAAAGACATTGATTTTGGCTTCAAGCTCAGCAAGTTTAAGGGCATATAGGGATCTTGCGTTTAGAGATAGGACGTTATATATTGTACAGTTGTCCTTATTATTAGTAAGAGATGTGGAAAAAGATCCATTCTCCCCCTTTGCTTTTAGTTTAAAGTTTTATAAATGAATGAAGCAATTTTTTCCCCAAGGATGGAACTTCCTCTTCTACTTAAAGGAAAACTACACCCAAAATTTGAAAAAATATTTGTTATGCAGAGTGTTTTAATTTGTATGTGAAGTTCTAGTGTTTCCTTCCATCTGACTGGTATTAGGAGTTTTTCCCCAATTAGCTTGCTAGCTTTATGCTAGTTTTATGACCCCTGGATATCTTCATACCTGATAGTGTAATTTCTTGTTCCCACAGTGCATCTTGTCTCATGTGACTGTGATGTAAGAGAGACCCAACATTCAGCACACACATGCCAAACAAACTAAATATCTTGGAAGCTTTACAAGCTGCACAAAAATTACCAGCAGCAAAGTTTTTCAGGACAGTAAAACCTTTAGGATGAGGGTGGTCACCAAGCTGAATTCTACAGATTTTAAAATATAGCCATCTCTATTGTTGTGAACTGATTGTAATGCAATGCTTTCTGCTGGATTTGTGGGCTTTGCTACATCACCATTACATGAAACAAGGTGCATTGTAGGACAAAGGAATACAATTAAGCTGTTTGATATGGAGATCTCCAGGGGTTGTAAAACTACCCTAAAGCTAGCAGGCTAATTTAGGAAAAACTCCTAATACCAGTCAGAGGGAAGGAAACACTAGAACTTCACATTCAAATTAAAACACCCTGCACAGCATATATTTTTTCAAGTTTTGGGTGTAGTTTTCTTTTAAGTGTAGGCCATCCCAACAATAAAGGGAGGGTCTGTTGTAAAAATCTTCCCAGTGAGTTAAACATTTGGGCCCAGATATTCAAAAGGGATGGTCCATGTGCAACATAGATGCGCCAGCACAAGTATGAAAATGCGCCATTGTGCGATATTCAGTGTGAGGCGGCTGTGCCATGCAAGTTGCAATGCGCAAGAGCGCAATGGTAATGAATGCATGCACAACCGTAGGGGGAGGAGCCATGAATAAATGGCACAGTGCGATATTCAACAGCATGCGCCATGTGCAATAGGGGAGCTAGTGGAAGTTGCGCGATAGCGGAAATGATCCAAAATAAAAAGGAACAAGAGAGAGGTGCAAGAATGCTACAGGGAAGCCAGAGGTGGGAGCGAGGTGACAGCAACTAGAAACAGGGTAGCAGTGAGTTGGACTGGGCAGGAGCAGGACAGGGCACACCTGGGAACACACAGGAACAGGACAGGAGTGGAGAGCCTGTGCTACTATGCAGGAGAGACAGGGTAGTGCCACAGTGGACTGAGGGCAGTGGCAGTAGGCAGGACAGCCAGAGGCTGAAAGTGTACCCAGTGCAGGGGGAGCATCACAGAGGACAGCAGGGGAACAGGATAACAGCTGCCGGGGGGGGAACACCAGCCAGGGACATGGCCAGTGCCACCTTCCAGATGGAGGCAATAATGAGGGGTGTGAGAAGGCAGGCAGCAGGGGGGCGTGGCCATTGAAGAGCCCATTGGTGGTATGCCCCTAACAGGCAGTACTGAGCCCGCACCACCTTCAAGCACTACACCGACACAGAGATTGTGGGCCAGTACTGCCTGAACTGGGTGATCCTGAGGCAGTTCTGTGAGCTGTGCAGTGATGAGATGCAGGCACCCACACGACGGAGCCATGCTCTGTCAGTGGAGACAAAGGTGACAGCTGTCATGTGCCTGCTCACCACGGGCACCTTCCAGGGATCAACAGGGGACACCACAGGCATAACCCAGTTGGCCGCGTCACACCTACTCACACAATTCCTCAGCGCACTGCTACCACATGCTGTGGAGTACATCCATTTTCCTAGCACACAGGCGGAGCACACAGCACACATACAAGAGTTCCACAGGGTAGCACGTATGCCTGGCATGCTCAGTGCCATTGACTGCACCCATGTGGCCATCCACACACCACCTGGCCCAGATGGTGTTTCATACATCAACCAGAAGGGTTTTGCCAGCATCAACTGCCAGGTGGTGTGTGATGCCAGGGGGCACATAACCAAGGTCTGTGCCATGCACCCTGGGGGCACACATGATGCCTTCATCTGGCACCAGTCCACACTGTGCCACAGGTTTGAGAGTGGGGACATCCCCACTGGCCACCTAGTGGGTGAGTATACACATCACGGAGGATGACATGGGCAGCTGTGGGGGGTGCATAGTCAGAGGTGCCATGGGTACCAGCCCTGATGGCCCATGGCAGAGCAATGCAGACCACCATACTAATGTCCACCCTCTACACACAGGTGACAGTGGCTACCCACTCCGTCCCTGGCTGCTCACACCATACTGGCACCCGGTGGCTCCATCGCAGCAACAGTACAATGAGGCACATGCCACCACATGTAATGTCATCGAGCGGGTGTTCAGGATGCTGAAGGAACATTTCCGGTGGTTGGACACATCTGGCAGTACCCTACAGCCCCTCAAAGGCCTGCAGGCTATTTCTGGCCTGTTGCATCCTGCACAACATGGCCAATAACTGTGGGATAGCTGTGGAGGTTGAAGAGGGGGACAGCGATGGGGACAATGAGGATGCCAGTCCAGATGGTGATGGGAAGCCACCCCCTGGGCGAAGGGAACCCCGCCTGATCCGGATGGCACAACTGCACTGGGACACCATCACAGAGGAGCACTTCAGCCAACACAGGTAGGTCATGGGGCCATGTGCAACCACAAATGGCAAGGGCACAACCCACAGACAGGCATGGATGAACCCCAGGAATGGATTTCGGCAAGGGAATGGGTTTGAGCGTGGAACTGCACATGCCATCAGGGATGGGCAAAGCCAAACACGACATGTGGTCAGGCACACATAAACATACACACACCCACACACACACACACCACAAGACATGCACAAGTGGTAGAAGGCACCCTAACCCTGACTGCAGCCCCTAGCCACACACAGGTCCACACATGACCATGCCCAGTGGCCGTCACTGTGCATGTCACAGATGCTAGGTACCATTGCACACTGGTGGACAGTGCAACGCTGGCATCATCATGCACATGCCACAGTGGCCAGTGGCTGGGAAGGTGTGCACATGGACCGTGTGTGTGCAGGGCTGGGTACCCCACCCATGCATCACACAGTGCACATCACACTGCACACAAGGCAGTGACAGACAGTGGCCATGGTGGGAGACAGGTCAGTCACGCAGCACAGTGCCATGGCCTCCAGGATGCATGGGCAGCCCCACTGAGACCTGCCAGCTGTGCAAGGCTGACCATTGGCCTCATGGGGTGGCACCGATGGTCCCCCAAGGGTGACACTGTGGGAACATGACTGTGTTCACGCAGGGGTCTGCAGCTCACCAAACATGCCCATGCCAGGCGTGCTCGGTATGCCCATAGCTGAACCCGGTGTTGACATGAAAGGTGTTGCACAACGCTGGGAACAGGGGTTGGACATGACACTGTGCAGTGTCTGCGGTGCATGGGCAATGAACTGGGTGCCCAAAGTGGCCATGACAGCAGTGATTGCATGTGTCTGCCTGTCAATGGCAGTGGTCACATCCTCCCGCTGCCGGGCCATCTCTGCCAGGAGCAGACCATGGTCCCTGCTGCACCACTCCTCTACCTGGCTCAGAACCGCACTGAGTGCCTCCACTGCCATCACAAGCTGCAACTGCTGATCCACTGAAGCCTGGAGTAGGTGGCTGTGCTTATCAAAGAGGTCATCCACCTGATCGGCATGCTGTCCCTCCTGATGTTCCTGGCCATGCTGGGCAGCACCCCTTGAAGATGGGCACTGCACACTAGAGCCATGCTGGGACACATCCACATGTAGTGCACTGACGTCGCCACCTGACACTGTCCCCCATCACAGGGATTTATTTAACTCTAAAAATTGATTAGCGTTTTGCTCATAAAAGAGCTAAATCTTTGTGAAAATGCATAGCTCTTGCCTCACTGTGTTTAACAAACGCATCGCTTCCAGAAAATCTATATAAATACTTTCTGTATAGTTAGTATAGTCCCAAGAAAAAAACTGCTAATCAATTATTTAAAACCCTGCATCACCATTGGCCAACTGCTGGCACTGCCCCTCCAGCAGCCAGTCACCAGGGCTCACTGTTGCTACCACAGTGGCCGCAACAGCCTCACCAGCCTGGACAAACACCAGTGCTGCCCCACTGGGGCATACAGGCACAGGCTGGGACTGTGATGTCATGCAAGCCTCCACAGTGGCACCACCCATGGCAACGCCCGTGCCGGTCCTGGCTGTGGGACCATCCTGCATCCCACAAGTATCACTGTCCAGGATGTGTGATGCATCATCATCAGTGCCTGATCCAGCACCAGTCCATGTCCCAGCATGCTGGAGTCTGTGGCTGCTCTCATGCTGGGACACAGACAGGGCCTCATCTGCACCAGCACCACCATCTTCAGTCCGGACAGACAGGCAGGTATGCAGTGGTACTGACCCTCGGACACCTGTGGAGGTGAATGGGTGCTCCTCCATGTCCAGAGCCTTGCCCACAGTGGACACACCCACCACCACTGACCCTTGTAGACACTCAGGAGCTGTAAGGAAACACAGTAGCATTAATGTCTCCACCCTACCCTGTGGCATTCCCCCCACCTCCCACACAGTGACAGCACAGGACCTACCATGCAGTGACAGGCTGCCACCCATCTGGAAGCCACCACCCAGAATGCCCTCTATGGCACAACGCCACATGCTGCCAGCCATCTACTCCTCCTGTGGCATCAGGCATGCCACATCTGGCTGTCCACCACCGGTTGTAGCATGTGCTGCCCTGATGGCAGCCACCTTGTCCTTAACTCTCCTCTTGTTCATGCTGACCTTCTTTTTACATTCCTGCACAGACCGCTGGTGGCTGCCATTCTGGTTCACAGCATGCGCAACCTCACCCCATGCCACAGCTCAGGCCTGTGGTGTTCCCCGCTGTCTGCTGAGCAGCGGTTCCCTATCGAGGTAAGCCTCAAACAGGTCATCTGATTCCACCCGGGTGAAGTTGGGCCTCCTCCTTCTCCAATGTCCCTGTTCCTCCTCTTCTTCACATTCAGTCATTATAAAGCCTGTGGGAATGACAAGTGTTACCTTTGATTGTGCAGTCCCATGCATCTCCCACACACCACAGTCCACACTTCCAAACAGCATTCAACCCACCACAATAGACTGCAATACCAAACTATGTCCTCTGCAGCCCCATGTCACATTTATAGTGCAAGGCATGCAAAAGAGGTAAGGCACAACTTTAAGTGGATGCTAATGCAGTAGCTGTGCCATTGAATCGCTGATGAGCTGATTTGCATATGCTGGCTGAATATCACACTGTTACACCTTGCGCAATTGTGTTGAGCATGCTCAGGCAAAGGCGCAGCTTTGTGACATGCGCAGTAGGCACCGCACGGTGCATGCCCGGGGTGCTGACGCCGACACCTGCCACGCTGATGATGTGCTGAGTGCGGGAAGCAGTGCAGGGTGTGGCCAGTGGTGCTAGTGTGCTGTCCATGTGTATGGTGCTCGTGCCCTGGTGCGCCGTAGGCACCATGGTGCCACAGCATGGTAGGCCACTGCAAGGTGTCACACACAGGCACCCTACCGTGCTACATGCAGGGAGTACCAACCGCGCTGTGGTGGTCCGTGCGTGACAGACCCATGACCCTGCAGTAGACCTTTGGCCCCTAGGTGCCATGCATCCCCATGGGTGCACTCCTATCGCGCTGTTCGGTGACAGCATGATGGGGAATGGCAGCACTGTACTGCACAGCATCTGCACATGGTGGATGTGCACTACAGAGCGCCATTTTGTGATCCTGGCTGCAATAGAGATGGCAAGGAGGAGAGCAGCATTGAGGAGCCCTCTGGAACTGGCAAATCTGGTGGCCATTGTAGAGCCCATGCTGGGGCCCTGTTTGGGCATGACCCCTTAGAAAGGGCCAGAAGTGCTGTGTGGGAGGAGGTGGCAGAGGCACTGGAGGAGGAGGCCACTGGGATCGCCTGCAGTGCTGAACAGTGTCTCCACTGCTATGGTAACCTCCAGTGAAAGGACCCAGACAGGCTTGCCCATCTACGGGCATGTGCCAGGCGAGGTGCAGTGCCACATCCCAGTAGGTGTTCCATCCATACACTGGTAGCGACTGTCAGGGTATCGTGGTGGGCATGTTTCCACCACACTGGGGGCCATCCAGTGTTGGTGGTGGTGGTGGTGTGGCATGGCTGAGCTCTGCGGGATCACACACACCGAGGGGGGGCACTTTGCTTCTGGTTTGTACTGATGTTCCCCTCTTCATGTTTGCACCCTAGGCCCTGAGGAGAGGTGCCAAGCCCATGAGGCACGGGCACACCGTGAAGAGGAAGTTGCCCGGCAACAGGGACAAACCGCATCAGCACCCAGATATTGCAGATTCAGTTGAGTGTCTTTCTTCCAGATAATTCTGTGCATGCTGTGTTGAGGGGTAGGCGGCGGGGTATGGCCACCAGCCATTAACACCACTGATGTGCACTCCACATGGTACAATCAACACTGTCCTGTGGCACTGCATGTGTGGGTGTGCATCACTGGTGGTCCATGTGTGCACCGGGTACATGGCTGTGCCACTGCCTTCGCACCGCATAGCCATGTCACTGTACAGCCACAGTGGTGCTCTGCAGGAGTTGGGCAGTGGGTGTGTGCAGCGGTCCACATGGCTGTGTGTACCTGGGTAGGCAGGTCTTGTGGACATGATCACTGTGGGTGGTCGAACACCATCACAGGGGTGTGGCCCATGGCTGTATGCCATACACAATGGGTAGGCTGCAGGGGGATGCACATTCACACGCATTGACTCTGCTCCCTTGTCTTAGGTGGATGGCAGTTGATGGCCATTGAAAGGGGCATGCAGGAGCTATTGCAGCTGGCAAGGGTGTCCCTGGAGATCCTCCAGCGAATGGAGCGGCATGGGGTCAGGAGGCGGAGGACACGTAGGTGCCACAGAAGTGGAGAGAAGGGCGGATGATAGGCCCTCCATGCCCCTGGAAACACCTTACCCCCCGGAACCACCCTCACACCCCTTCTTCCCTCTCTTATTTGTTCACCCCTGTCCCTTACCCACCCCCACCTGGTATGTGGCCCTTCCCCCCATTGTAAATATTTGTAAATAGTTTTATTTCTTACCTCTTTTTAGTACATTTGTTTTGTTATGACAACTGTGGTGGTCTATGATTTGCAGTGGGCTACAGGTGCTCAGCTGCAGTGGTGTGCATGGCATCAGGGGTAGTGCAGGCATGGGCATGTGTGTGTATCCAGAAGGGAACCACCTATGGTGTGGGTGGGGGAATCAGTCACTGTCTGTGGTTTGTGTATTGTTCTCTGTGCACTGGATGCCTGTGTGCAGTGGTCCATGGTGCATGCACTGTGTCCATGGTGCCCCTGTCAGACCATCCATGGCCTGTGCAATTGACACCTTGCATGTCTGTGATAAGCACGGTCTGCTGGCATGTCAGTGGTGACTGTCCATGCTGGACAACCACTGTATCTGGCACAATGCCAGGTTGCCTCCTGTCACCTATATGGTGCACGTCTGCCTCAGGTAGCACTGTGGCTTCCGCTGTTGTTGTCCCCCCCATTCTGTCACTTGTGTCTGTTGCAGTGGATGTGCTCCACTGTCTTTCGCTTGTGCTCCAGCCGCATGCTGGTGGTGTACAGCTTCATGGTGAATGTGCAGGGTGGCTGGTACACCTGTGCCATGGAGGGGTGCTAGCTGTGGGTACATAGCTGCTGTGGCCACATACCAGCGGGTCTGTTGACCCACTACTGTGTCCCTGTGTTGGTGTGTACTTGGGTATGGGTGGGTGTTTGTCCATGCACTGTGCTGCAGCCTGTGTGGTGCATGCTTCCATGCACCACTGTGGGCATCTGTGCTGGCTGTTGTGGCCAGTGCTGGGATGGGGTATGCCCTTTGGAGGGTGTGCAGGGTGCTGTACTGCTGGTGGGGGGGTCTGGGGCAGGCTCTGTTGCATGTTGGGTACCTCGTGTGCCAACACATGGTCAGTCTCTCAGCTGCACCTCGGGGGGCTGTGTAGGGCAGCACTGTGTCTGCAGTTGTTGCATCGGTGTCTGTTGCCTCCCGATGCAGGGTGCTCATGGTGGAGCTGCCTTGCATGGCTCCATGCTGCACAGGGTTGCATTGTCACAGTGGGGGTGGTGGCAAGCATAGGGTGACATGCACTGTTGGGCGCTGTTCCTGGGCAGGGTGTCTGGGGATTGCTGTACAGGGCATGCTCTGCATTGGTGGGATGGTGTAGCATGGGGTGGCCAGACCTCCTTGTGTTCCAGTCACAGCTTGCCAGGGGGTGAGCTGAGGCACCATGCCCGGCTGTGGGATTGTTGCTGGTATCCATGGGCTGGTGGTTCTTCCAGCTCACCTCAGGTTGTGCGGTTCATGGGGTGTGGAGGGCGATGTCTGTTCTGCTGTGTGCTCCTCTGCCCATATCTTCCATGGGTGGTGGACCCCTGCATTCTGTCCCTGTGTATCCCTGGTTGTGCTGATGCACTTCTATCCTGCTCCACTGTGCATCCCTAGTTGTGCTATTGCACATCAGACCTGTACCACAGCACATCCCAGGCTGCCCCATGGCACAGCTGGCGCGATATTCATTTGTGTGGTGCAAGCGCATCTTGGCCTGTGCAGTATTTGGATATCACACCTGTTGCGCACAGGCGCATTGAACTTGTGCCTGCTCCTACTATTGCGCTACTTTGTGGTGCAGTTTGAATATCTGGGCCTTGATGTTTTGTTTAAGGCACCATTTCCTAAGCCATTCATTAAATGCCTTGGTTTTGTTTATGATGTCTGTGGTAGCTCTAGGTATGGGAAGAATTTCAGAAAAATATACATCACATCCTCTATCAACTAAAACATTATTTAGGGCTATAAAATCCTTTTTAAGTTCAGTTAATGTAGTCCTGTTCATATCATTTGCACCAGCATGGACTATCATTAGCGACCCCTGTGGTTGGTCTATCAGAATAGGTTTAGTCATTTTAGTGATGTCAGATATTTTTGCTCCCTAAAACTGGAGCATGTGCGATTGGCTTTGTCTGGGTTACAGATTAATCGATCTATATGCTTGATAATAGAATCACCCAGAAGTATGAGCAATTTCAGAAGGTTTTGAACTGTTCTGACTATTAATTTGTAAATTTTGCAATGAAATATATTTTTGGGGAGTTGATTTTAACTGATGTACCAATTTAGGGGGTGCACCAATTTGTGATGCAATGGGGTTAATCTTATATGATGTAGCAGAAGTGTCTGATTGATTTGTTTTGGTAATCTGGGGAGTGGGGTCATCAGTTTGTTGTAATGATTCAAATCTGTTGTTTAAAGGTAGCCGTGGGGTACTAGAGTAGACCTGACCTCCTCTCCTTTTTGTTCTGTGTTTGTTTACTGGTACAAATGCCCATGTATCATCAGTCTTAGATGGTTGAGTTAAATCTGTAACAGTCGGGGAAGGGCTATTAGTATAGATGATAGGGTTTGACTTGGGCACAGTTATTTCAAGTTTAGATGCCATAGAATCAGTGTAGTTCTCTAAGTAATTTATGTCGGAGCTTATTGACATTCTAGCATATAGGTTTGTTATTTCATTGTGAAGGGTAGATATCAGTATACTATTTTCACAATTATATCCCCACATTCGTTCCCCAAGGCTGTAAATCCCACAGGTCTGGCAACAGTTCTCAGGAGTAGTCATTATGATCAGTGGCATAGTTACGGCAATATTAGAGTTAGAAGATATCATTAATCAGTATACAGATCCTTGTAGCAGTCTATCTTTACAGATAGTTTACAGAAATGAGGCAAATACCAGTCCACTTACCCATTTGGGTATACTGTTGTCCCCTATCCCCAGCTTCACCGGAAGACATGATAGACCCACTCTAACACATGTGTTTCTGCACACGGCCCCACGCACGCTCGCCCCACTCGCTTGCAGGGTCCAGAAATAGCGTGAAACCTGAAGTGCGCTCGGAGTTTGACTTCCAGTTTCACGCTACCTCAGAGTGATAAAAAGCTCTTTTTTAGGCTCAAGTAAGTTGACCAACCCTAAGAGGGCTTCTGGCTCTATACAAAGCTGTGTTTTTTTATGTGCATTCTTAGCTGTGAGTAGCTGGGAATATCACAACTACATGGACAAATACACAGGTCCACCAGTGTCCCAGAATCCCAGACACTAACACCAAAGATGGTAGTTCTGAAAAGTAGAACCTGCCACAACAGTACAAATGTTTTTAAAAACAGTATATCAGTTTAAGATCAGATACCCTGGAAAGCTATATTTTTCTGCAACAGCATCTAAGAGGAGTGTGGGGGTTGCTCTCCTCTTTGATAAGACCTTTAAAGGAGAAATATTAGATACAATTGTTGATAAACAAGGAAGACTTTCTATAGATACATTAGTGAAAGGAGAAAGTCCAGAGGGGGATAAACAAGGAAGACTTTCTATAGATACATTAGTGAAAGGAGAAAGTCCAGAGGGGGTATTGCTAAGCTCAATGGAGAAAAGGGGACATGTGAGGAGGAGGACCCTGTCAAAGCATCTATCCTAAATAGATACTTTTGCTCAGTATTTACTGAAAAGAAGGTAGGGCAGGGTCCACAGCTCAGCACCATGGACACAGGGGGGAGGGAGGTGAGCACTACTCCCTTCACAAAAGACAGGGTCCTACAAGAGCTCACTAAGCTCAGGGTGGATAAGGTAATGGGACCTGATGCCATACATTCCAGGGTACTTAAGGAGCTAAGGGTGGAACTAATAGAGCCATTAGCAGAACTGTTTAGTGAGTCTCTGAGCACAGGAGAGGTCCTAGAAGACTGGAGAAGGGCTCATGTGATCCTGCTCCACAAAAGTGGTAGCAGGGAGAAGGCAGGGAACTACAGACCAGTCAGTCTTACCTCAGTAGTGGGCAAGATTATGGAGACACTCCTTAAGGAAAGGATAGTGCAACACCTGGAATCCATAGGGGTGCAGGATCCAAGACAGCATGGGTTTACAAAAGGAATGTACTGCCAAACTTATCTCATAGATTTCTTTGACTGGGTAACCAGAGTGGTGGACCAAGGGGGAGAAGTTGATGTCACCTACCTTGCTTTCAGCAAAGCTTTTGACACTGTTCCACATAGAAGATTGATAAATAAGCTGGGTAGGCTCGGGGTTGGTCAGAAGTTAGTCATCTGGGTGGCAAACTGGTTGATGGGCAGAAAACAGAGAGTGGTGGTAAATGGTATACAGTCAGAAGAGATGCAAGTCACAAGTGGGGTACCTCAGGGACCAGTCCTGGGGCCAGTCCTCTTCAATATCTTCACTAGTGACCTTACAGATGGACTAGAGGATAAGGCTTGTCTGTTTGCAGATGACACCAAGATCTGCAACAGGGTAGATGATCCAGATGGGGTGGACAGAATGAGAAGAGATCTGGATAAACTAGCAAAATGGTCAGAAGAGTGGCAACTAAGATTTAATGCAAATAAGTGCAAGATCATGCACATAGGGAAGAGAAACCCTGAAGCCACCTAAAGGCTGGGAGGGGAGTTGCTGGCAGTCATAAAGGGAGAAAGAGACTTGGGCATCATCATCAATGATGACCTGAAATCATCCAAGCAGACCTCTAAAGCAGTAGGTAAGGCTAGGGGGATGTTAGGGTGTATAAGTAGGGGTATCACAAGTCGTAAGAGAGAGGTAATAATCCCTCTTTACAAGACACTGGTTAGGCCCCATCTGGAGTACTGTGTGCAGTACTGGAGGCCACACCTTCACAAGGACATTAACCAAATTGAGGCAGTTCAGAGAAGGGCAACCAAAATGGTGCAGGGACTGCATCAGAAGACATATGAGGACAGATTAACCAAGCTCAATATGTATACCCTTGAGCAAAGGAGGGAGAGAGGTGATATGATCGAGACATTCAAATACCTTAAGGGCATTAACAAGATGAAAGAGTCTAACATGTTTAAATATAAGAAAAAATAGCAGGACAAGAGGACACAGCATGAGTTTAGTGGGAGGCCAATTAAGGGGGAATGTGAGGAAATACTTTTTCACAGAAAGTGTGGTGGATGCATGGAATGGCCTACCTCAGGAAGTGGTGGCTATGAATACAGTGCAGGGCTTCAAACAGGCATGGGACAGGCATAAGGGAGCAATACAGATGAGTATGAATAGATGGACTACTGACAGAGCAAAGGCCGATGGCACATTTATAAGGTAGAAAAAGAAATGGGCAGACTGGATGGGCCTTGCAGTCCTTATCTGCCGTCAGCTTCTATGTTTCTAAGAATAATATGGTTAAAACAAAAATCACTGGGAATGTGATTATTTTTGGGTCAATATATGCCCCTGTTAAGGGTTATAACAGTTTTTTTTTTTTGCAGAATTAAATAATTTGATGTATACGTGGAATGAGAGGACTTTTATATTAGGAGGGGATCTAAACTGCACTTTGAATCCAGATTTAGATAAAACTTCAAAAGTATTAGGGTAGGATAAATATAAAGCAAAATGACTCCAAACTTTTTTGGATTTGAATAATTTAGCAGATATTTGGAGAGGGTTTAATGGGGAAAGGATTATACTTATTTTTCATCCAGACATAAGGCCCACTCTAGACTGGATAATATAATTTTATGCCTAGAGATATAATTGTTAATAATCATGGGTTATGGGCCAAAATTGATGTTAGATTAGCATCTGATCATAGTGCAGTGAGTTATGGTCTTAATTTTGGGCAGGAGGGAAATAAGAAAAATAGGTTGTGGAGATTAAATAATAGTTTGTTACAGAATAATCTGGTTTTGGATAAGCTTTCCCAGAATATTAGGTTTTTTTTATTGCAGACAATGAAGTTTCCAGTATAAATGTAATAGATGGTTGGGATGCTTTGAAAGCTACTCTGCATGGGTTGTTGATCTCAAAACAATGTTGAAAGAACAAAAAGAAAATGAAACAACAAAAGGAGTTGGAAGAAACACTGTTTAAACTGGAAGAAGCAGTTAAAACTGGGGACTTTTCCAGGATGGAAGAGTTAACAAATTTTAGGAAGTTACTAGAATCAACTGATTATATTCAATCAAAAAGAACTTGGGCCTGGTATAATAAAAAAATGGAAGATTTCTAGTGCAGCAATTGGGAAAACCTTATCTGGTAGAATTCAAGCTTTAGAAAAACAAATGTCAGAGGTTGCAGCATTAGAGTCCGAAGAGGGGGAGATACTTGGTGATCAAATAGGAATTTTGGGTGAATTTATTAGGTTTTACTCTAAATCATATTCCTCAGAGTGTGCTCCTTCTACTAAGGAGATTGAATATTATAGTTCCCTTGTAAAATCCAGATTACATTTTGAAGAGGCAGAGTTCCTGATGAAGAACATTTCTGAGGATGAGATTAAAAATATAATCCATCAGATGGCCAGATCTAAGACATCCGGTACCGATGGCATTCCTCTGGAATTTTACTTAGCTTTGGAAGATACTCTAGTACCAATACTCTATATGCTAATAAATCAGATTATTTAGACTAAAAAATTACCCCACTCATTCTTTCAAGCATATATATCAGTAATGTTGAAGCCTGACAAATCTAATAGAAAAGTGGAAAATTACAAACCCATAGCAATTTTGAACACCGATTATAACATTTTTACAACAATTTTAAATAATAGGATAACTTTCTTTCTTCCAAAGTCAATTCATAGCAATCAGACTGGTTTGATACCAGAAAGGGTAATCCAATTGGATTTGACAAAAATTCAGTTTTTGATTGAATATTTACAAAAGGTAGATTTTCCAGCTGTTTTTTAGCACTTGATGCAACTAAGGCATTTGACAGGATGGAGTGGAGCCATTTATTCCAGATTTTGAATGCTTTTGGGTTTCTGGCAGATTTTATTGCTTCTATCCAAGTTCTACATTCGGTCCCTGAAGCTTATATTAAAATAAATGGGTACTGCTCAGAAAAATTATTGCTTTATAGAGGAGTTAGGCAGGGGTGCCCACTCTCCTCTATTCTCTTTGTTTTGGGATTAGAACCCATTTTGGAGGAAATTAGAGTTAATCCAATTATCCAGGGTATTAAAATAAATTAAACAGAAATGAAAATGAAAATAAATGCTTTTGCTGATGATGTTCTTTTAACACTACAGGATCCAGTTCAAAGTATAGGGGAATTAAATCAGGTTATAAAAAGGTTTTCTCAGGTAGTTGGGTATAAAGTAAATGAAGAAAAATCAGAAATGATAACCTTTAATATTCAAGATCCTCAAATAATTCGGCAAGTCATAGCTGCAAAGATAAAGAATCAAGGTATGAGATACCTGGGAATTAATATACATAATCAGTTAAGTCTTATGTTTAATACTAACTTTAAAGAATTGGTTCAGGTAGTTAGAAATAAATTACAATGTTGGTCAAAGATTCCCCTCTCTCTTAGTGGGAAAATTCAGGTTATAAAAATGATGGCTGTTCCCTTATTGTCATATAGGTTACAAACAGTAACGGTTCCAATACCAGATTTTTGGTTTAAGCAGATAAATAAACAATTTAAAAAATTCATTTGGAATAACAACCTACCTAGAATTTCATGGGAAAAGCTATGTCTTCCAGTGGAATTAGGAGGGTTGGCTTGTTCAGACATGGAGAAATATTTTTTTATCTTATCAGATGAAGAAGATTTTAATGTGGGCTTTTCAGAAGGATCAGAAAAAAACAACTTTAGAATTTTTAAATGGAATACTATTTGCCTCTTCTATGGAACAAATCAATTTATCCAAACTTGCTTTCACAGCTAAAATATTTAAAAATTCAGGATCTTGTATAGTTAGGTATTTATCTGCAGCAATACTTAAAAATACAAAAAAAAGCTCAATGGGAATTGCAATTATCTCTTGAAAATCAGATTTGGAATAATCCAAATTATATAATAGGTGGGAAGCCCTTATGGAATAAGCTTTGGCAAAGTTTGGGAATAAATAGGTGGAGCTGCTTTTTGGAAAAGGGAATGTTCCTAACATGGGGTAGTTTTAAAGAAAAATATCATTTAGATATGTCCCAATTAATGTTGTTTAATCAATTTGTAAGTCTCTATGGGAAAGATTATTCAAGGTGGGAAAGGGCCCCTAATAAGAGAATATTGGAGACCAAGTTAGCTGCAATACGAGCTAACAATTTGGTGTCTATTTTTGCTTGGTTAAATGAGAATTTACAGAAATCTCACATTCAAATATATAAATTGACTATTTGAAAATGGGAACAAGATTTAAAGACTTCTTATACTGGTACACAATAGGGTTTAGCCTTTAATATAACAGCACATCATGAACTATCAAGAGATAAAGTGATACAGTGTAAGATATTAAATAGAGCATACTATACCCCATACAGACTTTATAAAATGAAATTATCAGATGATCTTTGCTGGCATTGTAAGAAACTTTCAGCTGATATTTTACATATGTTTTGGACTTGTTCAGATATAAGGATCTGGTGGATTTGATCATTTTGGATCATGCAGAAAATTGGTGTGGTTATTTCATTTTGAGATGACTATAAAATAATATTACTTGAAATGTATAATGTATTAAGTTTAGATAAGAACCAAAGAATAATCTTTCAGATTAATGTTATGTCTAAGAGACTTATTCTAAAATATTGGAAACAAGAAATATTAGGGGGTAATTTCTCAAAATATGAATGGAGACAACTGTTCTTGGCAGCACTTTATAATTATGATTATTTTAAAGATTTTTCCTTGGTATGGAAATTATACAACAAAGAAATAGAAAAATGGGAAATAGGTGATTTTCAGAGGGAAACCAATAGCCAGAATTAAGTGATCCACAAGAGAGATGAGATACCAACATTTGTTATATTTATGCTGTTTTTTTTATGAAATGAAACAAAAGAACTATTTCTGCAGGACTGTTTATTCTGATTTCTGTATAATTGTACTCCATGTCTATTTATATACTATTTTATACACTTGTGTATGTGTCCTTGGAATATGGCATTATTGCATCAATAAAAAAATGTTATTTAAAAAAAAAATGATGCCCCAAGTCTCTTTCTTCCCTTGTGACTTCTAGCAACTCCCTTCCCAGCCTATAGGTGGCTTTAGGGTTTCTCTTCCCTATGTGCATGATCGTGCACTTCTTTGCATTAAACCCCGGTTGCCACTCTTCCGACCATTTTGCTAGTTTATCCAGATCTCTTCTCATTCTGCCCACCCCATCTGGATCATCTACTCTGTTGCAGATCTTAGTGTCATCTGCAAACAGACAAACCTTAACCTCCAGTCCATCTGCAATGTCACTGATGAAGATATTGAAGAGGACTGGCCCCAGAACTGATCCCTGAGGTACCCCATTTGTGACTTGCATCTCTTCTGACTGCATACTGTTTACCACCACTCTCTGTATTCTGCCCATCACCCAGTTTGCCACCCAGTTGACCAACCTCTGATCCACCTTGAGCCTACCCATCTTATTAATCAATCTTCTGTGTGGAACAGTATCAAAAGCTTTACTGAAGTCAAGGTAGGTGACATCAACTGCTTCCCCTTGGTCCATCACTCTGGTTACCCAGTCAAAGAAATCTATGAGATTAGTTTGACAGGACCTTCCTTTTGTAAATCCATGCTGTCTTGGATCCTGTGCTCCTATGAATTCCAGGTGTTGCATGATCCTTTTCTTAAGGCGTGCCTCCATAATCTTGCCCACTACTGAGGTAAGACTGACTGGTCTGTAGTTCCCTGCCTCCTCCCTGCTACCACTCTTGTGGAGTAGGATCACATGAGCCCTTCTCCAGTCTTCTGGAACCTCTCCTGTGCTCAGAGACTCACTAAACAGTTCTGATAATGGCTCTGCTAGTTCCAACCTTGGCTCCTTTAGTACCCTGGAATGTATGCCATCAGGTCCCATTGCCTTGTCCACCCTGAGCTTATCAAGCTCTTGTAGGACCCTTCTTCTTTTTCAACATCAAAAACTGAAAAAGACAGTCAGACACACACTCCTTTGGTACATGAAGGAGGAACCCAATTAGTCGGTTTGTGTCATAGCATTGGGGGGGTCATGAGCCCATGAAGAATGGGATGTCTGCTGGGCTAGCTGCAAATAAGACTAGCAAAGTAAGTCAAGTGCATATTTTTTTTAAATCTGCGAGTGAGTGTAAGTCTCTGATCAGAGCTTTAGAGAGCTGACTGAGCTGAGTACTGTGTGCTAACCCCCTCCAGTCCGCATACAGAGTCAGTCCAGTCCATTCGGGTATATAGTGCCCAGTTTCACCTCTGCACCTCAGGAAAGGACTACTGGCTCTACAACCTGGTGGTCCTGACTCCCTGTGGCAGTTTTTTTCATTCATAATTTTATTGAGTTTTCAAGTACAAAACAAAATACCTGTATGTTACAATCATTGATCAAGCTATAAATACAAAGAATATTAGTACCCTTATACATTTCTAGAATAACATATAGGAAGCTAATAAATATTAGATTTTACCATTTGAGAAACAAAAGCACCGAAGTATTTGCATTAAGCTCAGAGTTCTAAACAGGAATCACATATTGCTTCAAAGGTTTCTTTCTTTCCTAAAATAGTGTAGCTAATTCTTTTGTTATTAGTGACCTTGCTAAGGGAGTCTAACCACTGATCAATGGATGGAACAACTGGATCTTTCCACTTCTGGAGAATTCATCTTTTAAAGAACAAAGCTACTGCACTTACCCAAAAGTGTTTTTCCTTTGGAATTTTAGGTAGGGCATAGAAAGTGCCAAGAATATAAAAAGCTAGGGAGAGTGGAAAGTTATTTTTTAAATATATTGACAGATGTCCTGTATCTACTTCAATCTCTCCATAATCTCATTACAAACCCACAGGAGATGGACTAATCCTGCATCAGAGTGACCACATCTCCAGCAGTTATTATTTGAGATTATATCCAACCCAAAAAGAATCCGTGGGGAATAGTAATTATAATGAAGAATTTTGAATTGGACCAATCTGCCTTGAGTTTCTCTGCATGTTTTTATAGCATTGTCCCAAAGCTTGACCCAAGTATCTTTAGGAATACTTATGTTAAAGTCTGTTTGCTACTTAACCCTGGCATGGTCTGTTAGGCTTTCTTGAGGATCTTGCATTAACTTAGACATCAAGCTAAAGCCTTTTGGAAGATGGGCAACTTTGGAAAAAGACATCCATAAACTTGAGGGAGAAGTAGAAAAACTACCATCCAAAATGAAAGTGGATAGATATTTTCTTAGTTGTAAGTAGAATCAGAAATCACATTCATTGATTTTGTACTTTAACCACATTTGTTCAAAATACATAAATCTGTTACTTGTATCTAATGCAGCTCCAATAACATGTATACCATTTTTAACCCAACCAAGGTCAGGGATACCCTTGATCAATTTGGTAATCAGTGGATTATTCCAGAAGGGCATATATTTTAAGGGGATTAACTCAGACTTCTTGAGCTGTCTGAGCTTTTTACAAACCAACACTGAGACCTGTAATGTGGGGTGATTAGCTAACCTAGAGGGTGCATGTGTAAAGAACAAATCTGGTAAGCTTTGGGGGGCCACAAGCTCTTTCTCAATGTGTAACCATAAAGGCATATTGGAGTTATCCTGAGGAGAGAACCAGTTGGCAATTTAATTTATATGCCCAAAAATAACCCTGCCACCATGGCAGTGCAAATCCTCCTGATTTAATTGGTGCTCTTACTTTTGGTTTTGATAACCTAGGAGGTTTCCCTTTCCATAAAAAGGAAGACATAATCTTGTCAAATTTGGTGAACCAAAGGCCAGGGATATTAGCTGCAAAATTGTTCATAAAATAGAACAATCTAGGAGCTAGAATCATTGTTTTGACTCCCAAATATTTCAGGCCTTCCTGTGGCCAAACTATGTCTGGGAGTTCCTTCAATTTCCTAAGTTCCAATTCAGAGTGACTTAACATCAAACATTCAATTTTGGACCAGTTAACAAATAGACCCGAAATCTCACCAAGTTCTTGTAGCAAGGGTTTAAATGCATGCAGTAATAATACTGGTTGAGATAAAGTCAGGAGAATATCATCTGCAAAGGCCAATACCTTATTATTGTAATTGCCTGTTAGCACTCCATGAATATTATCTGAGTTTAAAAATTCTTCTAATTAGTGGTTCTTTGGCTAACACAAAAAGTAGTGGGGAAAGTGGACACCCTTGTTGAGAGCCTCTATTTAATCTGAATGGGGCAGATTTAAGACCATTTGTTATGATGATTGCTTTGGGATAAGTATATAGGGCCCGATTCTAGAAGGGTGGCGCAGGTTGCCGTTGAGCAACCTCATACCCCACAGCTTCATTTATTGACCCTGTGCCCTATTCTAGAAGGGGCAGGGTCGCTGCAGCAAAGTCCTGTGACTTGCAACATGCAGCAAGGTACCCCGCACAGAAGGCATACCTGGCCAGCATGTTGCAACCCGCTGCCGCAGGATGCAAGTGCACCCCCCACCCATGTCCCCATCCCCGGGTCTCCCGCTGCCAATGTGGCACATCACCAGCCCTGGTAGGTCAGTGCCACCCCCAACTGTACAGTAGAATACAAACAGCAGTCCCAATTCCCTGGTAGTCTAGTGGCCCCCCTCCCCGAACTGTACATTGCCATAATAAAAATAAATTCCCAATTCCCTGGTAGTCTAGTGGCTCCCCACCAGCCATGCCAGCCCACCAAGCACCCCCCACCTGTCCCCAGCCAGCAACTGGCACAGACCACCTCTCAACTCCATGGCCAGCCACCAACTGAGTGCAGTATTAGCGCTACTGCACTGACATGCTCAGAAATTAATTTCTGAGCACGTCTATGCTGTAGCACTAACACTGCACTCAGTCGGTGGCTGGCCATGGAGGTGAAAGGTGGGCTGTGCCAATCATCAGCTGGGGATGGGTGGGGGTGCTGGATGGGCAGGCACGGTTGGGTGGGGGGCCACTGGACTACCAGGGAATTGGGAATTTATTTTTATTATGGCAATGTACAGTTCAGGGAGGGGGGCCACTAGACTACCAGGGAATTGGGAATATTCTTTTATTATGGTTATGTACAGTTTGGGGAAGGGTGCCACTAGACTACTAGGGAATTGGGAATTATTTAATATTTTGTAAATGTACAGTTCAGGAAGGGGGGCACTAGACTGCCAGGGCTGGCATATTGCTGCATATGCGGCGAGTGACTCGCAGTTCGGGGCATGGGTGGGGGGATGGCAGTGCTGCCCTATGGGGCATCTGCCAACAGCTGTTTTGGGGCTGGGGGTATGAGTAGCCCTGTGGGGCCACACTGGGCTGTGATGGACATGGGGGAGGTAAACTGTGCACTGTCCTGCTGGACAGCAGACAGGTCTACAGGATCCCTGGGGGCGTCCGTAAGTTATGCCAGCTAAATGCTGGTATAACTTACATTGCAGGATCTCCTCTGGGGGTTCTTGTAGAATCCTGATGTGGGCACCTTGTGGCTGACCTTCAAGAATGGGGCACAACTGCTGCCATAAAACCCCTAGTGCCATGTTGCAGGGGGTTTATGCAGAGTAACTGTGGTTTGGTGCAAGTGGCCTGCGACATGTCGCAGGTCACTTTGTAAAATCACATATGTTGTAACTGCTGGAGAAAGTTGCTACATGCACCATTCTGCTTGGCACAACTGCTCTTATGCCTGGTGTAACCCTTCTAGAATAGGGCCCATAGTGTCTGAATCCATCTTAGAATACCTGGTCCAAAGTTATTAGTGGAGAAAACTTTGTACAGGTATCCCCATTCTAAAGACTCAAATGCTTTCTCTTTATGTAGGGAAACAGCATCTGCAGGCTTATTGATATTTTTTTTATCAATTTATAGCCCAAATAATAGAAAATAACCTACAAAAATTTGTCCGCTGACTGCCTGCCTTACATGAAATCTACCTGCTCTTTACCAAACAATTTGTTCCGGAGATTAGAGATTCTGTTAGCCAATACTTTAGCAATATTTTTGTAACCAAAATTTTGTAATTAAATAGGTGTGTAGTTGCCACAGTCCAAGGGGTCCTTATCTTTCTTGTTTAACAAGCAAATGAAGGCTTCATTCAGAAAATCTGGAAGAAGCCCTTCATCAAAGGAATCTTTAAAAGTTTTTAAAAGGTGAGGAGAAATTATGCTTTTTAAGGAATTATAAATTTCTCCAGGTAGACCATCCAGGACAGGGATTCTCCCCTATGGGGCTTTAGCAATAACTCCTGATATTTCTTGCAACTTTAATGGCCCATTCAGCTGCTGCTTATCTAGAATTGAAATACTAGATATATTTACTTTATTTAGAAAATCTTCTATAACATTTATTCCAGGGGAACACTTAGATTTGTATGAGTCTTCAAAGAATGACTTAAAACAATCATTAATTTGTTTGATAGTGTGTCACCACCCCATCCTCATTTCTAATTCTAATTAAATCTAATTAAAGCAGTGTCAGTGGCTCAGTAGGCAGCACACTCGCCTCTGAGGTGGGGAGATCAGAGGGCTGTGGGTTCAGTTCCCACATCCGGCACGGTTAATATCCCAGTACTGACACTGTAGTGCAGCATGAGAGGGGGTGCTGCACTTCTGAGGTGCTGTCTTTCGGATGAGACGTTAAACCGAGGTCCCATCTACCTGGATTGGTGGTAGTTCAGGTGGATGTTAAAGATCCCATAGCACTTATCGAAAAGAGTAGGGGAGTTTTTATTGAAATAACAAACATAACAGAGCAACACAGTAAACTTAAAAACTAATCATACAATATAGATGCAAGCTACTGTGAAGAAAAATACAAAAAATAAGCAATAAATCCTATAAAGCAAAAAGAAATTCATTAGAAAGGAACAAAACATTACTTAAACTTTATAAAATGAAGAAACCCTTTCCACCACTTCAGGAGCGTAGCAGGAGCTAACCTCTGTGCATCCTGGGAATAAATTTTTGAAAGTTCATTTGTAACCAAGATGCTAAAATAAATATAAGGCATTTTCCTTTGGTATATTACCCATTGGCATCTAGCTTGCCATAAATAAAACCGTAAGCAACAAAAAAATAAAGACAATGTCCCCTCATGAAAATAAGAAAGGCTTGCAGGATAACATCCTAGGATCAAAACATCATATGAAAGAAGAGTAAGAAAAGAGTAGGGGAACTTCCCCGGTGTCCTTGCCAAATTTCCCTCATTCACTAAAAATACCACCAACAACTTAATCTGGTTCAAGGTCAGTTGGCATTCATCTGTATCCCCCTTCCCCGGGTCATGCCTGAAAATAGGCAGGATTTGTCTAGTGCACTTACCCAGTCAACAAAAGCTAAATAAATAAATAAATTCCTTTAATGTTGTTTTGATTTTGTAGCTTACGAGGCCTATGTGCTAATAGTTTACTAGCTTTCTCTCCTGACTCCCAATATTTCTGTTTTATTCTAAAAAGGGAGTATTCTATTTTGTCTGAGTATAATCTATTGATTTCATATTTAAGGCTTGTTTCTGGGATTATTTTTTTAATTGTGTCAGCATATTCCCAAGCTTTTTTTCCTTGAGTCTCAGTTTCTTTAGTTTTTCCTTTTTTTCTCCTAGATGCATAGCCAATTATTCCCCCTCTAATAAATGCCTTATATGCATCCCATACTATTCTAGATGATACTCCCTATTATTATTTAAACCGAAATAAGCATTTGTCTCTTCACACAACCACTTCATAAAGTTTGAATCCTGAAGAAGTGAAGTGTTAAATTTCCAGTTTACTGATTTGCCAGAATTATTGTCGAAAAACACTGCACTCTTAACTAAACAATGGTCAGAAATGAATGTATTTTCATAACTTATTTGACTAGCATTATTACACTACCCCATATTCATAAATAGATAATCAATATGGCTGAAGAAGCCATGCCTGGCTGATAAAAAAGAATAATCCCTGCCACATGGATAAAAGAGACTCCATGTACCCACTAAACCCACTCCTTCTAATAAACTGTGCAAACGTTTCTGAGCAGGGGATAAAGAACAGGGAACTTGAGAATGTGATCTATCTAAAGAAGGATCCATAACTAAATTAAAATCACCCACTAACAGAATTTCATAAGGTCCTAAGTTAGCCAGCGTATAAGTCAGCTTGTGAAAGAACTCCTTTTGTTGTGTGTTAGGGGCATTGACATTACAGATAGCTATGTCTCTACTATACAAATTCCCCAAAAGAATCTGAAATCTCCCTTCTGGATCTGTAATATGGGAGTGCCTTTTCTGATTAAAATTGCCACTCCTCTCTTTTTTGAGGAAAAACAGCAATACTCTAAAGAGAAACCCCGACTTCGAGCTAGTTTTTCTGCTTCAGTGGGGTTTAAGTGAGTTTCCTGCAACAGGACTGTATCAACTTTGTGCTTGTTTAAGTGGTATAAAACTATGTATCTTTTTACCGGGGGTCCAAGCCCCTGCACATTCCATGAATCTATGTTAACATTACTCATTGTTATAAGCTCAGTTAACGCTAAATGGTAGTTAACTCATTCTATCTGATGCCGCCATTTTGGGTCAGGTTAAGCAATTAATGGTTCTGATGACATATGGTGCCAATAAGCATAATGGGTTAATGAAGCTATTAAGAAAAAAAAACACCTACCAATATTACCTATAAGATAGCAACTTAAGTTTTACAAGTATATTAGGAACTTTTAATTACTAGGTTGTGTGTTTTCCATTGAAAAAGCCGTGTATTAAATACCGTAATACCTGAGTAGGTATTACGGCACTCACGCAGTGCCTGAATGGTGTTGCTTTGTTATTGAGTGGTGCATCTAATAAATCCTCTGAAATGTTACATTCGGCAATCCAGACTACTCTAGGCTTCATACATAAGTGATTGCACTTCCTCTGTGGAAAAAAAAACAACAACGCAGTAATTATATAAAACAAAATAAGGGGTGCAGTGTGTTTAACACGATTTTAACACACACTCTTGTTGTTGGATGGCTGCCATAAACCCCAAGGGTGAAGCCCGAGGGGTTCATGTGCCATTGAACAACTAGGGTGTGTGTTAAATTCTCATAACACACTGCACCTCATACTTTATCCTATATGTATAACACTTTAAAAATCATATAATAATACAGCAAGTAAAACACCTTTTCTCCCTCCTTTAATACACTAAACCAAACAATAAAGTATTAATAAAACATTGAACCCTAGTACTCCTTTCACACTCTCCAAGGGTCAATTAAAATTGTTAAAGGAAAACTGCATGTTAAAATCAGGAAAATATATTTTTTACCATCCATTGTGTGTTCTTAGTTCATCCCAGTATTATTTTTCAGCTCAGGCTGTGTGAGGTGTTTTTTCTAACTTTCCCTTGCTATTTTATGGCCCTTGGGGGCTGTCATTTACCTTTCTTTTATTGCTTCTTGTCCCAGATAGTCTTTCCAGAGTGCCCTCTGCTCTGAAGTCTAATAGTCCATGTATCTGACCACTGTCTTGTTACAGTGTCTGTATTGTTAATAGTAGCCACAAGATGAAAGAATATATGGAGCATTGGAATGGTTTCTGTGGTTTGCAAACATCATGGAGCGGAGACCCTCCAGACTGACCCGATGCGCCTGCTGCTACGAGCTTCCTGTCAGACCGCATGCTGGTGAGAAGGTGACCACTGAAGACACCATGAGGTAAAAGTAAACCCAGCCTACCTAGACTTTAGCAAGGCATTTGACACAGTCCTACACAAAATATTAATAATCAAATTAACCAGCCTGGAAGTGGGTCCCAGGGTGGTAGCCTGGGTAAAACATTGGCTGGACAACAGGACACAGAATGTAATTGTAAATGGAGTCCACACTGAAGAAAGAGGGGTTACTAGTGGGGTACCACAGGGTTCAGTACTGGTCCAGTCCTTTTTAATGTCTTTATAAGTGACATTGCAGAGGGACTGAAATGAAAAGTATGCCTCTGTGCAGATGACACAAATATTTGCAACAGGGTTGATACACAAGGAGGCATGAAAAGGATGAAAAGGGACTTGTCAAGGTTGCAGGAATGGTCAGAAGTATGGCAGCTTGGATTCAGTGCAAAGAAGTGCCAAGTAATGCCTCTGGGAAACAAAAACCCAGGGGAAGATTACACAATGGAGGGTAGTAACAACAATAAAAATGGCAAGGGACCTGGGGTAATCATATCAGATGACCTTATGGTTAGCAAGCAATGTGAGAAGGCAATAGGGAGGGCTGGTGGGATACTGGGATGCATAGGGAGAGGCATCAGCAGCAGAAAACAGGAAGTTGTTATCCCTCTGTACAGACAGTTGGTGGGACCCCATCTGCAGTTCTGCATCCAGTTCTGGAGACCCTATCTTTGCAAGAACATAGACAGGATGGAGGCAGTCCAGAGGGCAACTAAAATGGTGCAGGGAGACTAAAGGAGCTTAATATGTATACCCTTAAGGAAAGGAGGAAGAGGGGGGACATGATAGAAATGTTTAAGTACCTCAGTGGAATCAACAAAGTCCAAGAGCATAGCATCTTTCAGAAAAAGAGATGTGAAAGAAGAAGGGGACACAATTTGAAGATAGAGGGCGGACGGCACAGGGGCAATGTGAGGAAGTATTTTTTCACAGAGAGGGTGGTGTACACATGGAACAGCCTTCCTGAGAAGATTGTGGGTCTAAAACTGTGGGAGAATTCAAGAATGCATGGGACAGACATAAGGCAATTATTGTGGGGTTAGGAAGAAATAGGCTGTTGGTTAACTAGAATCTGCAGCTTATCCTGTAGGTAGAGAAATGGGCAGACTAGGTGGGCCAAGCAGTCCTTATCTGCCATCAAAGTCTATGTTTCTATGTTGTGACTGGTGTCCCTCAGGGATCTATCCTGGGCCCCATCCTATTTTCTCGTTTCATCAATGACCTTCCTACGGTCCCCACCTCTAGTGCCACAACACTTTATGCAGATGACCTGATCCTCCCATCTAGCTCGGGTGATGTCAGTGCCATAAATCACAGTTTACAAGCTGTAGAACTGGCTCCTGACAAACAAGCTTGTGCTAAACATAAAGAAAACACAACTTATGCTTTTTGGATCCTCTGCCAAGCTCAAGCAGTGTCCCCTCCCACTAAATGTCTTGAGCCATGATGGAGTCCCTGTTGGCATTACCTGCTCTTTTAATTACCTGGGAGTTGCTCTTGACCCTCAGTTAGACCTATCTCTACATATTCAAAATGTATGCAGGGCAACAAACATCAAGCTTGGATTTGCATACAAGGCTCGTGGGTCCCTTACAGCAACTGCTCACCTAGCCCTTGCTAAAGGATTGTTTCTTCTCTCAGTCAGCAATGGACTGACTGCCTTTAACCTCACTACTAAAACTAGTCTCACAAAATGGTATGTGGCCTATAATAATATCTGCCGCTTTGCCCTCACTACCCCTCGGCTTACACAACACTGTGAGTTATACAAAAACCTACACTGGATATCCCCAAGTAATTATCATTCCTTTGTCTTGGGCTGCTTCACAGACAAAATTGCCCATGATGCCACTCCACCTGCCTTGTCTCAACTCCTCCAACTGGATCTACCATTATACCAGCTCAGGTCAGCTGTCCTGCCCCCCATCCTAAAAACTTGTACTCTGGCAGGTGATCGTGCCTTTGCTGTCTGCACCCCTAGATTCTTGAATGCCCTACCTGCACCCATCAGACATAATCCCACCCATCCCATGTTTAAGAGTACCCTCTGGTTGCACCTGAAGTCTGCCTCAGCCTTTAACAGTCTTCTTGGTACCTCAAACCCTGGCTTGGACCCAGGTGTGCTCCATCCACTTCCCTGGTTCCTAACCTCCTCCCCCAGAGCTCAAATAGGGGAACCATCCACTCTTATGGTTTCCTGCACCGCAGCACTTATCATCCTTGTACCGGGACAACCATCAAATCTCCCACCCTAGAAGCCCATGTGTTATACCAAGAATTGTTATTACTGCTTGTGTGTTCTTGCCTTGATATATAGTATATGCCAACAACGTTCTAACCTGCGTCCAAGTCGTTGCAACTTCCACAAGACTCCATCAAACCATGGGGCCCGAGGTCGCAGGGAGAGAGGATGCACATGAATTGGAGCAATAGAATCCAGGGCAGAAGTAATGGCAGTATTATAAGCCATAACCAGCACCTCTGGATCATTGCAATGCACAGGAAGTAGCGATAGGTCAAGAACCACCACAAGGCCATTGGAAGAAATGTTCCACAAAGGGCGGTACTTGACCATCTCCACAGGGGTCGGCCTACAAGGAGGGGTGCCAAAATTGAATCTCACAGTGTAGTGATCTGACCAACTGACTGGTTCCACCCCCACATCAGAGGCCTTGATCCCCAGGAGGAAGACCAACTCAAGAGAATGGCCACCTTTATGTGTAGCAGTGGTAATCACCTGTGTTAGGCCCAGTGAATCCATTAACTGGAGGAAGTGTTGTCCAAATTGTGAGAGTTCATCGTTGACCCATGCATTAAAGTCACCCAGAACCATCAGTCTGGGAGATTTAAAGGACAGATCGACAACGAAGTCCGCTACTTCCTTAAGGAATTGCTTCTCATCTCCTGGTGGACGGTAGATGACAGCAAATCAATAGCCCACACCTGCTACAACAGCACATTCAGAAGAGGTGGTCTCCTCAACTGGAACACTAGTGAGAGCCAATTTGGTCTTAAAACAGACAGCAACCCCCCCTGCGGTCCAACTTCTGGCAATGTATCACCATATACTCGGCTGGAATTGCGGCCTCCAAAATTGGTCCTGCATTATTATCCGGCCAGGTCTCGGTGAAGCAAGCCAGATCTGTCGAAGCAACAAGATCTGAAATTAGAGCAGTTTTGTTTCAGACAGATCTGGCATTGCACAACAATCGCTCGGGTTGGACAAAGCTCCTGGGCTGCCCATCACTAATGATGCTGCCCTTGGGTATGGGGATCAAGCAGGATGGTCCAAGCTCCAAGCTCCATTTCACCCCAGGGCATCTCCTGGGCTTAATCATCCCAATGGGGGCACTCCGCTCCACTCGTCTCCACTGTACAGCCCCCCACCCCATCTCATCTCCCGCAATAGCCCAATGCCCGACAAGCGTTGGTAAGGCAGAAAACTGGGGTATAAAAGGGTGGAGGCATGGAGTATAGGGCTGAGTAGCCACGACCGGGGCAACAGGTAAACACATCAGATCAAATACAAATCCTCAACTTTAAACAGTTAAAACAAAATAATATAATAACACCCAAATCCTTATACAGTTAAATCTCAAAAACAACCAATTCAGCTAAAAAATAAATCAATGAAAAATAAAATAATATAAAGTAATAAAAATAATAAATAAACAGAAACAAAACCATACCACTCTAAAATAATATTTTAATAAAATAGACAAAAAGAAAAATCGGTCCAGAAATTGCAGAAAGTCAGCAGAACGGATTTAGGAGAAGCAACCAGTCACCACATAAACTGCAAAGTAGTATAAAAGTCAATACCCAGAGAGCTCTCACTAGTCTGGGTAAAACAATAGCTCACTTACACCACTGCCTCTCATGCAGTAGATAAAAAAGAGGCCAATAGTAACTTGAAAATTTGAGAAAGATAATAAAATGGGTACTGTCACCACCCTCCAGGGACTGCTACACTAAGAAAGGTCAAAGTGATCCTTAAGCACATGACAAACAAGCCCCACAATAGAAGAGGCAGGGATAAAAAATGTCCACAAGTAAATCCAGGTCTTTGACAACAATGAGGCAGAATCCAAAGTCCACTCTCTTTAGCAGCTCCAACCAACATCGGGGTCAAATGCCTCTGGCCACCTCACCAGGAGATCCACTACTTGCCCCCCCCAAACCTGAGACCAGTAGCTGCAGTCACTCAAAGAGCCAGCCTTCTGATCGACCCCTCAGGTAACTTAGGGCAGCACTGTGCTCCCCCACAGACTTTTCAAGGTTGAACAATGGGCATTCCTGCCCTGGACTCAGGCTCGACAAGGGGCAGTTGGCCCCCAGTGACCGACCGCAGGCCTCACCCTTCAAGTCACAAGCAATCACAGAAGACAAGACTTCTCCAAACTCGGCTGAAAAAGGGCCAGCAAGCTGCGATGGGCGAAGTCAGTATATTTCATAAATCCCCAAAACTTGAAACTCTTCACCCCCAGCCCTGACCTCCCACAAGGAAAATCAATGAACTGAGCAGCAGTAGTGTCAGTTCCAGTAGTGCAGCAATTCGCAGTGAGAAGCAAGGTTTTAATCACTCACACTCATCCATTTCTCCATTCCCTGGTTCCGCAAATAATCCAGAAAGGTTTCAGGACACACAGCGGAGATCAAAACAAATGAATGAAACTCCAACAGGGAAATCCAAGCACCGGGCTCCCAGACAGACTCTCCCTTAGAAGCGTCAGAACCGCAAACACGGTTCACAGAACCGCCAAACGACAGACCAAGCCGGGAAGGCAGCAGAGCTGAGCGGTCACGTAAATGGCAGTCACACAGGTAAAATAATACTATGTTGTAATTGTTCTCATTCTGCTTGTAAATCTACTCTTGTAATCTCCCGGGTCACACCTGAAAATAGGCATTCCTTGTCTAGCATGCTTACCCAGTAAACAAAAGCTAATAAATACTCTGAACCTTCTCTAAGCTGTCTATGTCCTTATGTAGGTAAGGATCCAGAACTGTACACTGTACTCCAGTTGGGGCCTCACTAGTGTCTTGTATAGTGGAATTATGACTTCCTTTTCCTGCTGGTGATGCCGCTGCCTATGCATCCCAGCATCCTATTTGCTTTACCTGCTGCCTTGAGGTCATCAGAGATGATTGTCCCAAGGTCCCTTTCGTGCTTGGTGCATGCTATATCCCCACCCCCCCAACCAATATGTTGTTCCAGGATTTTTGTGCCCCATATTCATTATCTTGCACTTCTTTGCATTGAATTTCAACTGCCAAACCCTTGACCATTCTTCAAGCTTCTGCAGGTCCCTCCTCATTCTGTCTACACCCTCTGGCATATCCACTCTGTTACAGAGCTTCGTGTCATCAGTGAACTGGAAAATTCTGCCTTCTAGGTCCTGTGCAATGTCACTGATGAAGACGGTGAATAGGACTGGTCCCAGAACTGATCTCTGTGGTACCCCACTGGTCAGTCTTCCTTCTGTGGAGTGACAGCCAATTACCACCACCCTCTGTGTCCTGCCACCCAGCCAGTTACCTACCCTCCACACTACTGTCCTGCCTACTCCCATATTCCTCAGTTTGTTTAATAGCCTTCTATGTGGCACAGTTTCAAAAGCCTTGCTGAAGTCCAGATAAGCCATGTCCTCTTACCTCCCCTGACCCACCTTCTTTGTCACCCAGTCAAAAACATTCAGTGACGTTGGCCTGGCATGACCTCTCCTTGGTGAAACCATGCTGCCTTGGGTCCCCACTTCTTCTTTGTCCCACTTTTGGATAAAGGGAATGCATCTGCTGTCTTCCAGTCTTTGGGTACCTCCCTTGTTTCCAGTGATCAGCTAAACAGGATTGCCAGAGGTCCAGTCACCACCTCTCTTAATTCCTGTAGGAGCATGGGGTGCACTTCATCTGGCCCCATTGCTTTATTGACTCATTCCTTCCAGTTCCTTTAGGACCCTTTCCTGTGTAAAGGGACTTGTGTCAATTTCTGTTCCATTACCACCCCTTGTACTCCCTTCAGACCCATTACCCTCCTCTTCCTCAGTAAAGACTGAGTAGAAATGTCTGCTCACTATGTCAGCTTTACTGTTGTCATCCTCCCCGAGGCCCCCATCCTCCCCCTTCAGTCTAACTATCCCTCCCTTTCCTCTTCTTTTTTCACATATATACCAGTAAAAAGTTTTGTCTCCTCTACCCACTGATTTTGCAATGCGCTCTTCTGTCTAAGCTTTGGCTTCCCTTACTGACCTCCCTGCCTCCCTTTGCTTCTCCTGGTACTTCTCCTTATCCCCTTATTCTCTTCTGCCTGTGTCTTTTTGTATTGCCTGAATGCTATGTTTTGGGATTGCACTTTTTTCGCTACCTTAACGTCTGGGTCGACAATGAACTCTCATGATTTGGACAGGACAGCCTCTAGCTGATGACATCACTGGGCTTTACATGGGTTATTGCCTCTTCTACCCATAAGTTCGGTCACTCTCTTGACTTGGTTTTCCTTCTGGGGATTGAAACCTCCAACTTGGTGGTGGAACCAATTGGATGGTCAGATCATCACACTCGGGGGTTCAGTTTATATGCCCCCCATATAGGCCTGCCTCTGTGGAGATGGTTAGATAACTCCCTTTATGGGATGTGGGCCCTGATGGTCTATTGGCAGTATTAGACCTATTGGCAATTCTGGAGGCACATGGGAGTCCAGAGAGCCTGGTTCTGGCCTATAATAAGGCCATTACTATAGCCCTGGACTCTCTCACGTCCATCCATGTTCTTCCCCTCTCCCTTCACCCTCAATCCCCTTGGTTTGATGGGACCTTGAGGGAGTTATGGCGACTTGGATGAAGGTTAGAGTGTTCCTGGCTGAAATCTGTCCTGGTTGCTGACCTTAGATTGATGGAACATCATCAAGTCTATCAATCAGCAATCACCTGTAAGAAGGCAGAGTTCCTGTCTGGAGTGATTGCTGCTGCTCAGAATCAACTGGCTCAGCTCTTTTGAACCATGGACAGGTTATGCAACCCAACCTGTCTTCAGGTTTAAAGAGCTTTTTCACAGATTTAGTGTGATGATCTCACTCAGTTCTTTGCGGAGAAGGTGGCCAGCATTAGGGCAGAGATCCAACCGGCACACTCTGTGAGAGCTAATAGTGGTCAGCGTATGGTCACTCCCCCTTGGTTTATCTGGAGTTCCTTTGACTGGCTGGAAATTGTGGATGTTATGTGGATTGCCTAGGGTATGCACCCAAGGTGCTGTAGTTTGGACCTCGGCACAACTTCTCTGATAATGGGTTGTTGTAACATCGCAGGCCCAGTCCTAGCAAAGATAGTTTGGTGCTCCTTAGAGTCTGGTGAGTTTCCTAGCTCACTGAAGGAGGTGGTGATGACACCTCTCCTGAAGAAAGCTGCTGTGGACCCCAGCAGCTTTACAAACTACAGACTGATCTCAAATATCCCCTTTGTTAGGAAAGTAATTGAGAAAGTTGTGGCACTGCAACTGGAGAATCATCTGACCATCCATGACATCCACAAACCTCTCCAATCCGGTTTTCATAAGAGGCATCATTCCAGAACTGCTCTGGTTTGGATGCTCAATGATCTCTTGATGGTGAGAGATCAGAAGTGCCATTCTATCTTGGTACTTCTTTATCTCTCCTCAGCCTTTGACACCGTGGACCATGGGGTGCTTATCGAGTGCCTGAGGTTCATCTGTGGCCTATCTGGTACAGTTCTCAGATGGTTTAAGTCCTTCCTCACTGGCAGAACTCAGAGGGTGGTGTTGGGGATTTTTTCCTTTGACCCATTCTCTCTGCCATGTGGGGTTCCTCAGGGCTCAGTGCTGTCCAACATGCTGTTCGTGGTGTACATGCTGCCCTTCAGAGACATTGTAAGACAGTATGTGCTGAGGTTTGTTACATGAGGTCCCTGCACCCTAATTGGTACCCTCAGAGGTACACCGTAGACAGCTAGCACTTAAGCATATGTTATACTAACATACAGGGCTAAGGGCATCTACCGTACAAGAGTAGATGTCGGGATATGTATACATATTGTTGTAATACACTTTGCTTGCTAATACATATATTCTCCTATATTTTCTGTGTATTTCTTACTTGTAAGATGCCAAGGTACCTGTGTCCTTGGAGTAATTATAATACATAAGTTGGCATTGCCACCTTTTGGTGATTTGTACTATTACACTGAGTTATGTAAGACTCTGTATAAGAACTCTTTTGTTCACAAACTGATGACTATACAAAATTGTATAATGTTATCTTGGACGTGGAGCCACCTCTAATTTAGACAATAGGGCTCATCTCTGTAACTAGAAATGTTTCTATCTTACAGTAACCATAGTAATTATCATAGGTATATAATGTGATACACTAGTCTTGTACCTCGGAGATCCCAAGAGACACAAAGAAACCTCGAGGTATAGGTAACGCTTAGCACTGGCTCCCGGTTTGTATTGGTAAGAACTACTTAGGGCAAATGTGATTTTATCCTTTGGTAGTAATAAACACGTTTATTACTCTAATGCAACATGTCTGTGATTACTTGCATTCCCAATATTGCCAAGAACCTGAAAGTGAGGTTTAGACCTCCTGACAGGTTTCAGTGCTATGCTGATGATACTCAGCTCTACCTGTCTTTTGCACCTGACCAGAATAGTGCATGCTTGGTATTTAACAACTGCCTCACTGAAATCTAGGACTGGATGAGCTCCAGTTAGTTGAAGTTGAACTCTGGAAAGACTGAGCTGATGGTAGTGTATCCTGGTCACTGAACAGAGGGGTTGTAGCTGGCCAACCCACCGGACTTTGTCTTGTGGGTATCCAGCTTCCTTTCACAGAATGGGTACAAGACCTGAGGATGATTCTTGAAGATGGGCTGACACTGCGTTCACAGTTATCGACAGTCGTCAAGTCCTCTTTTTACCATCTGAGGAACATCACCAGGGTTAAGCACCTTGTTTCATCCAGCGACCTTCCAACACTGATGCATGCCTTTGTGACCTCATGCCTCGACTACTGCAACTCCCTTTATCTAGGGCTTCTGAGGGTTGATATCCGCCCCTTGCAGCTAGTGCAGAATGCTGCGACCTGGCTGTTGATGGGGATTCCTCGTATGAGTCACATCATGCCAGTGTTGCGCAAACTGCACTGGCTGCCTATTCAGTGGCGGATCACTTTCAAGGTCGGGCTTCTGACCTATAAGGCCCTGCACGGACTGGGCCCAGGCTATCTGCAAGAGCTCCTGTGCCCCTACTGCCCTAGGCAACCAGTCTGCTCAGCTGACATAGGGTTGCTGGAGATTCCCAGGGTGCGTCTTAAGTGATCTGGGGCACATGCATTCAAGTATGTGGCCCCAGCCCTGTGGCATTCTCTACCCCCATCAGATATGTGAGTGCATAACTGTGGAGGGATTTAAGAAGGCCCTGAAGACAAATCTGTGGCTGAATGCATACCCAGACTGATTATTTTAGCTTTTTTATTTTTCTGTCATTTGGTTATATTATGTATTTTATTGTTTTTATTTTTATCTATTGTGCAGCGCCTTGGTGTTTGAAAGGTGCTCTACAAATAAAGTTTATTACTTATTATTATTACAATATATTATTACCTCCTTGGAAAACCATTATCACCTCCTATTCCTTTGCCCCTTACTAACCTGCTTAATGCAAAATTCTGTTGCTCTTATAATCCCTGTTCTAAATATTGCCCACTGTTCTTCAACCCGATTCCCTCCCCATTCCCATTAATACCTCTTTCAAGCATCTCCCCATTTTCCTGAAGTCTGCCCCCCTAAAATCCAGGATATGTGTTTTTGTGCAGTTTGGTTCTGCTCCTTCTGTGATTTCAAACCACAGTGGCTGGTGGTCACTGTTCCCCAGGTACTCCCCCCCCCACTGTTACCCCATCACACTGTCCCTGTTTGTGAGCACAAGGTCCAATATTGCCTTCTGCCGAGTTGGTTCCATGACCAGTTGCTTGAGCAAGACACCTTGAAGGGAGTCCAGGATAAATCTGCTCCTGGTTGATGATGCTGCTGCTGGGAGGCTCCAGTCCACGTTTGGAATATTGACGTCTCCAACTAGTACTACCTCACCCTTGTCTGCCATCCTTTGGATGGCTAGCATCCGCTTCATATCCATTTCTTCCTCCTGGGCTGGTGGTATATAGACCACACCTGTGCAGATGGCTGATCCCATTTTCCTTTCCAGCTTAACCCACAGTATCTCTCCCTCATTTTTTCCTCCTGGATCTCTGTGGCCTTTATGCCATCTTTCACATAAAGTGCTACTCCTTCTCCCTTCCTGCCTGCTGTGTGTCTTCTGAATATGTTGTAGCAGAGTATGGCCATCTCCCAGTTGTGGTTATCATTACACCAGATCTTTGTGATGGACACAATGTCCAGGTCCAGCTGCACCATGGCAGCCTCCAGATCCTCCATCTTATTGCTAAGGCTCCTGGCATTGACATGCTTTGCTTTCCATGATGTCAACTCTCTGAACTGTTTAGCTGTTCTACTCCAACCCCCTACCTGGTTGTCCTTTATCCCTGGTTCTCCCTGCTGTCTGCCCTTCTGTTGAATTTTTCCCCCTTACTGTCTATCCACCCCTTGGGTGCTTATCTCCATTTTTTACACACAACTTTGTAGAGATATCCACTCCTCCTGTTCACTGGTTTCACTGCTAGCTGTGGGGGGGGGATTAGGTACCCTCCTTGCTGGTCTGCCACTCCCTGTGGCTAGTTTAAATGCTTGTCCATGTAGCATTTAAACTTATCATTAAGTGCTTGGATTGCCCTCCAGGAGAGATGCAAGCTGTCAGGCTTGAACAAGCCTCCATCCCTCCAGGTGGGTCCCCAGTCACCAATGAATCCAAATCCTTCCTCACAGCACCAGTTCTTCAACCATGAGTTAAAGTTGCTGGTGTGTGTGCCCCTACGCTCTCCCATACCTTTCATGGATAGTACTTCCAAGAAGGTTACAGAAATAGCTACTTGCTTGAGACCCCTTCCCAATTTCCTAATCTCTTCCAGAACTTCCTTAGGATCCCCGTTTGCCAGGTCATTAGCACCTAGGTGGATAATGACATCCAGCTCACCCTCCCATCTTGCCTTTCTGGCAAACCTCAGGATCTTCCTCCCTTCCCTCCATGTCGTGCCACCAGGTAGGCACTTCTTCTCCCTGTCCTCCCCCTCCTGTGTTCCTAGCTGGATCCCTCTTATGATAGAGTCCCCCACCAGTACTCACTTCCTCCTCCCCTGGGGTCCACTGCTCTCCCCACTGAGGTCACCTTCTTGGTTGACCTCCACATCCTTCCCTTCCACTTCTCTGGGTACCTCTGTTTGGTTGACCAAGTTTACTTCCACTCTGAATCTGGCTACCTCATCCCACAGTCCAGAGAGAGATGCCTGCAGATAGGGCAGCACCTCAGTGTCCAGAAGGTCTGCCTGAAAATGGCTGCCCCACATCCACTGCATTGCACCACCCCCCACATTATACTGCACTTATACTGCTATTCTAGTACTTGCCTGTTACTGAAGCTCTCCTTGTAGTTTCCTGTTTATTAATTTACTGGCCTGAAAATCCTGCCACCAATCCTCAGATACTTTTTTTTTAAAGAAAGAATAGAAACAAACAAACAAAAAAGAGCCAAAACACTACTTGTGTCAAGGGTGGGCTTCCTCCCTTTTATGCCCCTCCTACTCCACAACCCCTGCTACTGTATTCCCTGTGTTTGGCTCCTGTCAATCAGATTTAATAGGGCATATAATTAAGAGTGGGGGCAGGGGACGGAGGGTGGTTGAAAATTTGAAAGAGGCAGTATAGCGCAGTGGTTTAATGCTCTGAGCTACAAATCTGGAGCCCTGGGTTTGAATCCCACAGCCCCCACTAGCATACTGTGTAACCCTGAGCAAGTCAATTAACTTCCCTGTGCTCCCAGGTTGCATCTGTAAGCAAGTTTTCAGCTTAGTGTGTCTCACCTAGTTAAACAATTGGAAAAAAAATGCAGCGAGTAAAGACAGCAAAGGAAAACAGCACCACTACAAGCACACCAAACTAAGTTTTAAATTTTCAACAGCCCAAAAACAATTCTAAATAAAGATAGCAAATCTATAACAGTGCCGCTAAAAGACCACAAATCTAGGTTTATAACAAAAACAGCAACGAGCAGTTACTGCACTGAACTGAAATGAGTCTGGATCCTTCCCCTTTTGGCCTGTTCTAAGAAACCAAAAATCAACTTGCTACCTCAAATTTGGCTTAGCCCCACCTCCAGGTATCACATAGCTGAGGACAGAGATCAGACAATTAGCACCTCTCCCCCAAAACTGCAGGGCAAGACAGACAAGATAAGACAAAGTTTGCAGCAGGTAAAGACAGCAAAGGAAAGCAGCACCACTACAAGCACATTAAACTAGGTTTAAAATTTTCAACAGCCCAAAAACAATTCTAAATAAAGACAGTAAAGAAATAACGGTACCACTAAAAGCCCACAAATCTTGGTTTAAAACAAAAACAGCAATGAACAGTTACTGCACTGCACTGAAATTAATCTGGATCCTCCCTCTTCTGGCCTCTTCTGAGAAACCAAAACTCAACTTTCTACCTCAAATCTGACTTAGCCCTACCTTCAGTTATCATGTAGCTCAGGTCAGAGGTCAGACAATTAGCACCCCTCCCCAAAACTACAGGGCAAGACAGATAAGATGAGACAAAAGCTGCAGCAAGTGAAATAAAGACAGCAAATTAAAATAGTATCACTACAAGCACATCAAACACGGTTTTAAATTTCAACAACCCAAAAACAATTCTGCCTCTGTGATGGCAGTTTTGATGTTTCCCCATTGTTCCTCCACCCCTCCTTCTAGGCCTGTTTGCTAGTGCTTTTCTGAGGCACGCTCCCATTTTGACAGTCAGCCCTCCTAAAGTCCAGTATCCTCACTTTTGTATGGCTTGACTCTGCGGCTGTGTTTATCATGAACCACACTGTTTGGTGGTCTCTTGTTCCCAGATGGCTACCCTCTTGTAGATCTGAGATCCTCTCTCCATCCCTGTTTGAGAGTACCAGGTCTTAGATTGCTCCCTCCTGAGTGGGTTCTAACACTAGCTATCTGAGGCATGCCCCTGTAGGGCATCGAGAATGACTCTGGTCTTGGATGTGGCTATAGCAAAGGTGCTCCAGTTAACATCTGGCATATTCAGGTCCCCCATCAACAATATCTCCCCTTTTTCTGCCATCCTAAGGATGCCTTCTATTATTTCCTTGTCCATTTCCTCCCCCTAAGATGGGGGTCTGTATACAACCCTAATACAGATGGTGGTGCCATTTCCAGTCCTCAGGGAAACTGACACTGCCTTCTCTCCTCCCTGTTTACCCTTTAGTTCCACTACTTTGATCCCTTCTCTTATATAGAAAGCTACTCCTCCCCCTCTTCTGCCCTCCCTGTCCCTCCTTTAGATTTTGTACCCCACCTTATGAAGCAGTACAATGTCTGCCATTCTCCAATCCTTTGGACATTTCTCCAGACCAAAGTGAGTCATTGAACAGCCCAGCCTGTGGTTCACCCAGTTCAGCTGCTAATTCCCTAAAGATCCTTGGATGCAACCCATGTAGTCCTGGGGCCTTATCTATCTTGATGGAAAAAATCTGTCAACAAATTTCACACCGTCTAGGATGTAAGTGAGTGCAAAAATACCCAGAGTAAAGTACAGGGAAACCAAATGTTGTTTTTTTTTTTCAAGTTTCTTGGTGCTCTATATCATGGAAACCAAACAAGATGCTGTCACAAAACTTTACATGTTTTGAGAATCTGACAACTGGACCATACATGCCAAATTTGGGGCTACTTTGTCAAAAGGCACCAAAGTTATTAAGATGCAAATATTGAGGTTTTGCATTAAACATCCTACTCAATCCTAACTATAAGGGCACCACAGTACCTACTCTGCCATCTTTCCAACCAAGTCAACTTCTTAGCATTAAAAAGTGTAGCACTGGCCTTTAAAATATGGAGCTACTGGTCAGAAAACAGAATAATTTTAGTTTAAAGAATAATGAATTATGGAATAATGGGCAGTATATGTAATGTTTAGGACTGTTTCAGTCAGAGTAATTTAAATTTTTAATAGTTGTTGGTCCAGAAACAGCTCCAACATTATTTATTTATTTATTTGAAAAGGTTTCACCAGGAAAGACAATATGAGCGGTAAACAGATCATTTCCAGAAGCATCGGGGGGGGGTTACGTAAGTGGGGAGAGCAAAAAACAATAGCCATGCTAATATTCATAAGTGTAATACAAAGTACAATTCATTGTAGTCCTTAACAATGAAGATAACTGGAAGCTAGGCGTAGACCAGGTAGGAGGAGTACACCATAAATGTGCTAGAGGTGGCAGACTGAGTACAGGGATTTCTAAGTATAAGTTTGCCTAATAAAAATGGTAGCACTATGAGGGAAGTGGTCCTCCCAGAGGGAGAAGCAAGCCAAGAACTACACCCCTTCAGGATGCTGAGAACACTGCAAGGGGATGTGGACCCGGAAAGGATGGCTGTGAGAGAAAGAGGGCAGAAGTAACAGAGAGGGGGGTATCAGTGGCTGCTGCCAAAAGGAGGCTTAGAAGTTGGGGGGGAAGTAGAGAGGGGGATGCTAGGAAAGGTAACTGAGTGGGCATAGAAGGGATTAGGTACCGAGAACTACACATCTTCAGGATCTAGAGAACCCTGCAAGGGTTCTAGGACCCTGGCAAAGATCGAGGTGAGGGAAAGAGAGATGGAGAGGAAGTAATTTGGTGGGGGTAAGATGAGGTGGAGGGAAGATGAGGAGGGGTGAGGGGTGCCAGTAGCTGCAGACAAAGGAAACCTATAAGTTAGGGGAGGTATACAGGGGATGCTGGGGTAAGAGAATTAAGCAGGCATAGAAGGGATTAAGTACCGAGAACTACACCCCTTCAGGATGCTGAGAACCCTGCAAGGATGGTGGAGAGAGAAAGAGAGGTGGGGAGTGAGCAATTTGGTGGATAAGGAAGTGGCGGAGAGGGTGTAGAAGTGGCTGCTGACAAAAGGTGGCCGAGAAGTTAGCAAGGAAGTTAAGAAGTGAAGGGGGGGGTTAAGGGATTGAGTAGGCAGGGGGGTTAGTTGCAGTTGCAATGGTGAATAGTGTGCCTCTGGAGGAGGTGTGATAGTGAATGGTGGGATTTAGTGGAGCGAATTTCAAGCAGAAGGGAGTTCCAGATATTAGGGAACCTGTACAAGAAGGTGGTGTGACCAGTTGAACTGTGCCGGGGGGGAAGGGTAAGGGTTCTATGTGTAGGTGTTCCAGGGACTAACAGGAGTGAGGGGAGGTAGATAAGAGGGAGTAAAGGTAAGGCAGCAGTGATCTGAACCAGAACATGCCCTACTAAATGTGCACAGTGGGATAGATGTCTGGCATTGAAGGAGGAGAAGGAGAGTGTGGTATAAAGATTGCAGTGGTGAGTAAGTAGGGGCAGCCAAGTACATCGCAGAAGAAGGAACTGAAAAGAGTGTCCAGTCTGGAAAGGGTGGTTTTAGGGGCAGAACAGTAGACTATATCCCTGAAATCAAGGACAGGGAGAATCATCTTTTGGATGATTTCTTGCCCGGCTTGCAGTGGCACACAGTTACGGTGTCTGTACAAAGCACTGAGTTACAGGAGCAATTTTTTTATGGATAGCATCAACATGGACCCCAAAGTCTAGATGCTTGTCCAGCCATAGCCCAAGGTACTTAAATGCTGGGACATCATCAAGTAAAGTATCAGAGAGGGTATGGAAGGTGGGGGTGGAATCAACAGCTTTTTCTGGGGCCGAAGGTTATGGAGACCATTTTTCTGATGTTCATTGAGAGTTGGTTTGCATTAAACCAGTGCGGGATGTTGTTAAAGTCCTGCTGAAGGCTGGAAGTCACCTCAGAAGGGGAATTACTGGATGAGGCTCTAACTGTGTTGTCTACATACATGTGTATACATGAAGATGTGCAGGTGCTAGGCAGGTCATTTATAAAGATGGAAAATAGTTCTGAACCAAGTACTGAGCCTTAAGGGACATCAGTATTGATAGGGAGAGGAGGGGAGGGGAGGGGAGGGGAGAGGGAGTTACCTACTTGGACAGACTGGGTCTGGCCTATGAAGTGGGACTGGACTGGAACCAGTTGGTGGTGGAATCAGAGAGACTAGCCACAGTCAGCTTACTCAGGAGAAGGGAGTGAGAGACAGTGTCAAAGGCTTTGACCAGGCTGACAAAGATGGCAGCAAGGTCAGCTCCCAGGGTGGGGGCTGACCAAACGAGCAGACGCGAAAGACCATTATACCTATTCTGCTGGCATTTTAGTATGTTAGTATGTTAGGTGATGTGTCCCAGATATATGCCTGAGAGAATGGAGTCAGTGAGTCACAGAAGGTAGGTGGTGGTGGAGTGGTCTTTATGGAATCCAAACTGGAAAGGAGTGAAAAAAGGAAGAGTCAAGGAATGTGGAAAGTTGCTCCAGAGCCAAGTGATCTTGGAGATTAGCCATAGTGGGGAGTAAAGAAATGGGGTGGAAGTTGCCAGGGTTGGAGGGGTCCCCACCTTAATTAAGTGGGATTACAACAGCAGATTTCTGGGCATCAGGTACTGTTGCATGTAAGAAGGAGCGATTCAAGAGATTAGTTAAGCGAAGAGCAACACAGTGAGCTGCAAGGTACAGTAGTTTAGGGTCGAGGCCATCAGGGCTTTTACCCTTGCAAGGATTCAGGGCAAGTAATACACGCAGGGTGTCTTCAGGGAGTACAGGCTTAAAGGAAAAGCACGAGGCAGAAGGGGAATGGGAGTTGGAGGTGGTATGGAGGGGACAAGTAGAGTCAGCAGTAGCAATGGGGGGAGTGAGGCAAGGAGGGATGAGGCACAAGAAGTGAAGTAGTTGTTGAATGCAGCTGCCACAGATGTGGGGTGATCTATAGTACATGTGCCAGGTTTTAGGATGGGGGAGGAGGAATGGGTGAGGGGACCAGGGTGTGGATAACCTTCCAGAATTTGGATGGAATATTGATGTTTTCATGGAAGGTGGCTTGGAAGTACTCTGCCTTGGCAAGGCAGATGACTGTGGCACAATCACTGTGGAGCATGCGGTAGCATTGCAGGTCATGGGGGGTACCAGATGCCTTGAATGCCACACAGGTTTGGTATCTAGCATACTAACATGTGATGAATTTGGTGGAGACTCAGGGGAGATGATTTCCGCGGACCCTAGCATTTTTAAATCACACATGCCTGTCCCAAACGTTAAGGAACTGTGAGCTGAAGTAGCTCAAGGCTGCATTTACAGAGGGGACAGTGGAGATTGGCATCCAGTCAATACTGGACAGGTCATTCTGGAAGGAGGACAGATCTAGGGACCGAAAAGAGCGAAAGTTGAGAATGACTGGAGGGGACTTGGCACAGTGGATTTTACACATGCAATAGATCATATGGTGATCACTGAGTGCATCAGGGAGTCTACCAGAGGTTATAATATGGTGTGGGTGCGAGGTCAGACCCCAGTCAGCTAGGGTGTGTTTACTTGATTTGTGACTGAGTCGCGTTGGCTCTGTAATGAGTTGTTTTATGTTTGCTGATGAGACATGATTGCAGATTTCGGACTGTGTACTGGACAGCCAATTAATGTTGAAATCCCTTAGGAGGAAAAGTTCACCAGGGGAGGCAAGGGAGGAGATGGAGGATAGAAGATCAGTGATATATGAAAGGTAGAAGACATGGAGGTTAGGACAGCAGTAGACAATGCCTACATAGATAGGGAGGGAGAGGGGGAAAGAAAATCTTTATTAGAAGCATTTAGTAGGCAGAGGGAGAGGATATGGAAGTGCAGACACAGTAGTCGATAGATGAGGATATTTATACATTGCAACTATCCCGTCCCTGGACTTGCGGTCCTGCTGGATGAGGGAGTAACCAGGAATATAGATGGCTGAGTCAGGGATTTTAGAGCTGAGCCATGACTCAGTTAAAGTGAAGACAGAGGGTTTATGTTGCACCATGAGCAGCTGCAAAAGATCAAATTTAGGGAGGAGGCTCCTAATGTTAAAATGCAGGAGTTTAAGTCCTTTTGACAACTCAGGTGAGGTGAAGTGGGGGGGTGGGGTTAGGTTCAATGTCACCTGCTGAGATAAGCAGAAGTGAAACAAGTGAGCTTGCAAGGATGGTCAGACATTTTTTAGATGGGGGTATTACATGACTGGTGGCTATGTTGGCTTTTTACTTACGCAGCTGCTGTAAAAAATAAGTGCTCACAAGGAGGCCACGTGGGTACCAGATCTACAAAGGACACTAGCAACAATGTGCCAATGTTAGGGAGACTCATGGGGGAAGGGAGGGGTGGGGTGGATGACTGAGAAGTAGGGAGAAGGGGTGACAAGGTGAAAAGCAGGGAGGAGCAGACAAGGAGGAGGAGGGTTAACATGGCAGGTGAGATGCAAGGAGGAAATGACATGATGGAGAAAGTTGAGAGTGGGAGGAAAGGAGAGAAGGGATTAGAAGCTGACAGTGGGATGGGAAGGAGAGGAAGGATCAGAAGTGTATGGTAGAATTAGGGGAAGGGTCGGGCGAGGTCACAGATCAGAGTAAATATGGGTAACTGTAAAATCTGGGGGGTGCGGTGAGTTAAAATCTAATATAAAACAGAGGTGAGTTAACTAAAATAACTAGAAATAGTATGTAGAGGGACAGCAATTTCTCATAACAGAGTAAAATGGGTAAGGCAAAAATTTTGGGTGGGTGAAATACTAAACTGATTTAGATCTGAGATTAATTAAGCAAGAATTGCTTAAAAAGTACGTGGAGAGACAACAAATTCCCTTACTATAGAGTGTGGCAGGTGAGTAGGGGAGCAGCTAAGTGCAGGAAGTGAGGATAGGGGTTGCTATAACTGGGCAATTTATGCAGTTGGGTGGAGACAAGAGTGCAGAATGTGCATTTAATGAGTGCCAGGGCCTGGAGTGGAGGGTGGGTGGGAGAAAAATCAAGAGTAGAATGCAGCACAACAGAGTAACTTAGCCAAAACAGCAGTGTAATTTAGGACAGAGCTTGGGTCAGAGAGTTGCAGTGTCCATGGTGCAGCCAATCAGATGGAGGAGGATGGTAGCAGCAGCAGCCAGTCAGGATACAGCAAAAGAGGAACACCAAAAGTTGAAAAAAATCATGCACTGCAGTGTTCATACCTTTGTGGCTGTTATCCCTGGGGAAGAGTAGCGGGCAGCAGTTATAACAGTTGCCGCACCGCCAGCTCTGGAATGGAGGAGCGCACAGTTAGGGGGGCTCACAGCTTTGTAGCTGTTATCCTGGGGAAGAGTAGTGGGCAGCAGTTACAGCAGTTGCTGCACCGCTTGCACTGGAAAGGAGTGGTGGCGGGTCAGTGGGGGCTCACTGTTTTGTGGCTGTTATCCCAGGGAAGGGTAGCATGTGGTAGTTACAGCAGTTGTCGCACTGCAGCAGAGTCCTCCCAACCATATTACACAAGAAATTTAGTTGCATCCTCTTTGATTTTTTATTTATGATAAACATAAAAAATATTTACAGTGCATGGGATAAATCAGGTGACAAATTCATTGTGTTATGGAAGATGCATGGTAGGTGACAAGGCTGGATGTACACGGTTGTAAGTACTAGGCACACTGGACCCTACCATGCTGTCCCAGCCCTTGAAGTGGTACAGCAGAGCACCCCAACCATGTTACACAAGACATTTTGTTGCATGCTCATTGATTCTGTTTAATCACTTTTTTTCAAATAAAGAACTTGTTCTCTCTCTCTGTGCTTTATGCATGGGAGACACCAGCACAAATGATATAATATAATACACAATTAATGCAAGCGAAAGGGCTGAAAAACCTATCACATTGGATCTGGATAAATTCCACAATACTGTTTTCCTGTTATAGTGTATGTTGGGATGTTGCATTCCTTTGATTTTCATCACTGTTAAAAAGCTGCACTTCCCTAGTAGAAAGTCACTCAGAATGCTGTTCAGCCCTTCTGGTTAGAACAGTGTTCTGAGCAGTGAGCAGCACAAGGACAGATTTTAATATCAGAGCAAACTGCAGTTAATGTTTTTTTTTTTCTTCAACCGTGTTTCAACATACACTATAAAAAAATACTGGCTGAGGAAAGGTGCAGAAACCAGTGTGCTGTATGTTTCTGTTTGGTCACGTGCCAGGAACCACCCCACTAATTTTACTAAGTTGTATTGTAAATACAAGGGTTGAGCTTGCAAACCTTTTGTACTGTAGAAACCAGTGCACTCACTCACCTCTGGATACTGATTCACACAGACCTCTCAAGCTTCATTCTCGAGGTCAGTGTGAATCAGAATCCCCCTATGGGTGAACGCACTGGTTCTACACCATTCCCCAACCAATATTCTCTATATAATATACAAGAATAATTTTTCTGCAAGTGCTGCCTTAAGCAGAGTATTCCTGCTTCTACCACAGGATGGACAAAAAAGGCTTATGATTTTCAGAGACAACGTACAGTAGGTGTGGTAAGTTGTGGGGAAACTTCTTTGAATGAATGTAGTTATTATTGAGTGAGGGTAAATCTGAGACCAGCCAGAGTAGCTCACATTTAAGGCCCATATTATAAGAACTGTGTCTAGCCTTCTACTTTGGGGGTTGGGTGCCAACTGTCAGGGCCTCAGCTACTTGTTAATTGGCACTAAGTTTGAACAGTGAACACAACAGTGTTGCCCAGAACAGCGCAGTAAAAAGGGTGCCTGCAAAAACAATGCCCAATACAGACATCCACATGGTAGCGGGCCAAACACACACTGAGGACCACTACCACGACTACAGAACAAAATAAGCCCCCCCATTTCTAAAATAATCTGCTCTCAGGGGGAGTTGGATTATGGGGGAAATCAGAAACTTGTGTGGAGGGGGTCTGTGAGATGGGACTTAGGAAAATTATGTGCACTTGTTTCACAGACAAAAACTTGGAGACCAGGAACAGAATCCTGGTCTCCGGATCCACACTTGCTGAGCTGCTCTATGCCTTAGCCCTCTCCACCATGGGAGCAGCTTGGTCTGTCACCACTTTTTTCCAACACCTCTTCACTTCCTTCAGTGCCTCCCACTGACTTGACAGAGACAGTGGTAGCGATAATTGCCGTTTGCTATTCTAACCTTCTAGGTGTCCTTATTTTGCTCTTCCTACGGTGCTCTTCTTACATGCACTGTTCAGATAGTGCTGTTCTGACCGGGTAGGTACTAATTGACCTTTCACAGTCAATAGTGTACCAGCAGGAAGGGAGCAGGTTCTGCATAAAAGCAGCCACTGCCAACATGTCCCACACATTCGTGTCCAGCGAGTGAGTGGAACAGCAAAGGAGTGGAACAGTCACTGTAGGAATTAGCAAGTGTCAGCAGAAGGAAGCAGAGAAGCCGGGGACTCTGCCAGTCAATTAAGCTATGGCACCTGTTCACTATTGTCTAAAAGCCACTGCTGGGAAGGGCGGAAGGTCAAAGTTAGGCTAAAACTGGGAATAGAAGGAACAGTAATCTAGGATAGGCATATATAAAGATTTTAGAAAGGCACAGAGGAACACAAATAGAAACAAACCTAAAAGGAGAAGACTAGCGACACTGTATCAAAGGAAATTGTACAAACACATTTCCAGGTAACACAGGGAGAAAAGATGTTGAGAACATTGGGACTGGTGCAGTGCAGTGGTTGTGGGGTAGGAGGTTTCGGAGACACCTTCTGGAGACTGAGGTGCTGCTCCTTCTGGACACACCTCTCTGGACTGAGTGAGGAGGCCACTAGACTCCAGGCTAAGTTGCCTATTTTTCGGTGGACCTCTCCCCCTACTCGGAGGCCAGCAAGTCTGCCACTGATACCTTAGTGGATGCCAGGGAGGAGGAAAAGCTGACTATGGTGGCCTGTAGAAGGGTGGGAGTGGTATTACTGAGACACATTCTTCAACAGGTACCACTAAGTCTTACACTGCAAAAGTGGGATAGGACTGCCAGGAGGAGGCACCAGTAGTGGAGACCACAGAGGAGAAAGGAATAACTTATGGTACTGGACATGACTGTGAGGAGGATGGACTTGGGAACAGGAAAAGGGGAAAGAGGCAAGTTAGCTGTCTAATCAGCACCACTGCCCAGAGGTATGGGACGAGGATCCTGAGGATCACTATGGCAGCAGGACAGGAGGGAGAGCTGGATGCCATTGTCCACCTGGGACAAGTGAACTGGCTAGGGACAGGAGTGAGATAGTGTAGGGGAGTTTAAGGAGCTGGGAGGCATCTTAGACAGTTAGCTCACTCAGTGGCTTTCACTGAGGTGCTGTCTGTCTATGACAGGGGACAGAAGAGGGATCTCCACACCAGGAGCTTCTAGTATTGGTTGAAGGAATGGTGCAGGGAGGAAGGGTTCAGCTGCATTGGAGACTAGGGACCTACCTGGAAGTATAAGGATCTATCCAGGGGTGATGGCCTGCATCCATCCGGGGGGGGGAAGGAGGACCACAGTCCTTAGTGAATGGTTTAAATGTTACTTTGATTAGCATTTAAAGGGAATCATTATGATTCTTTATATGATTATTTAAACAGTTACCGTAGTTGTGTAGAAATGGATTGAAGGATCACATGACGCGCATGGAGGAGTAACAGTGGTTTCGAGGGTCTCCCTCTCCAATACAGCGTTTATACTTTTAAAAGGAGGTTTTGCGCGTAAGTTTTGGCATCCTGTTCGCCCGATACATTAAGTTACTACAAGAGACCCTGGCGATTGTCTCTATTGCTCGAAAATGCAAGTTTCCGAACCGGAATCAGAGGCCAAGCGGCCACGGAGGAGTTCTTCACCAGGCAGTGAACCGGAGGCGCTGGCTCCAACGAAAATCTACGAGGACCTAACGACAATCAAGGATGCCCTCTTCAAACTTATTGAAGATGTGGCGGATTTTAAGCCAGCACTTACACAGCTGGCCCGACGAGTAACTGACGCAGAAGCTAGAATCTCGTCAATAGAAAGGGCTTTAGAGAGAGCGGGGCCTACTGCGAAAGAGTGCAAGAAGAGCCTGGAGAAATTAGCAGACCGCCTTGACGATCTAGAGGGCAGAAGCAGGCGCAACAACCTGGTCCTCCTGGGTCTCCCAGAGGGCGAAGAAGGAGCCAATGCCATCAGTTTTTTGCAGAAGCTATTAAATAAATAGGTGGGCCCCTCACCTAATGGCCCTGAATATATAATAGAAAGGGGCCACAGGTCGCTGAGAGCAAAGCCTGCACCTTCAGAACCACCAAGACCAATAATCTTCAAGCTATTAAACTATCTGGATCGCGAGTATATTCTGAGAGAAGTTAGAAAACTAGCTGTTTTCCAGTGGGAAGGCAAAAGACTTCGCTTGGCACCAGATCTTACTTGGAAGATGAGGCAGGCACGGCTGGCTTTTAGTCCCTTAACCTCGAAGCCGCAGCTGGAATTCGCTTATAGATTGCTATATCCTGCAAGGTTAGAGGTTTCCACGAGGAAGGAATCAAGCGCTATGAAACTGCGGAGGATGCCCTCATCTCTCTGGAGACTTGTTTTCCTGACCTATTTCCTAAAAATAAGGGATGAGAGTAAGCTGGTGGGAGGTATATATGGCTCATCAATGGGGCATTCTTGGAACTTTGTCTGTATTCATTGAGCTTATTCTGAGTATTACTACTTCCCGGTTGGAAAGACTTAAAGAGATTCCTATACTGTCAAGGGACCTGAAATGGACCTATGGACATTCTAAAGTTAGCTCCAATATATGGCTGGTTATGTATTAAAATATTTCTGTTATCAATTTTAGTTCTTTTTTCCTGTACCTGAAACATAACTGGGGAAGTTTGTGTTTATTCCACAAGAGGGAGCTATTAGTTCTAATTTGTAGTTTTGTTCTGTGTCCCTAATATTATAAATACTGTAATTGCTATAATTAGGGGCTTAAGGTCAGTATTATTTTAAGCGGATGTTAACTCAGGATCGGGCATTTGATAGACCCTAATAGTTGATTTAGTATATACAAGTACTACAAGTTTTTGATATTTGCTCAGCGTTTACTCTAAATTAGTGGTGGTACAGGGGGGGGTACAGTTTTCTTTACCTACTTTTTAATTGTTGAGATCCCTCCCTGCACTTAGGTAGGTAGATGGGGGGGGGCCCGTCCTCTATAGTGCTTCATGAATCAGAGGCAGTGGAGTGGGCTTCGGGCCTGGGTTTTTTGCTGGTGTGTTCATATTCAGGGGTTTATGTTGTTTAATTATTTAGATAAGGGGGCTGGAAATTTTCCTTTTTTTTATCGGGCCGAGGTTTTAGTTACTAGGGGGGCAGCTATCCATATCCTTTGTGTGAAATTAACAGTTATTGATGGCTAGTGGACTAAACATTATTTTGTGGAATATTAAAGGGGGGAAGGACAATTGCAAGAAATTTATTATATTAAATCACTTGGCTCATTATAAGCCGGCAGTGGTGTTCTTACAGGAAACGCATGTTTTAACAGATAAGTTAATGCATTTTAAAAAAGAAATGGGTTGGGCAGGTTTATGGGTCTAGCTTCTCTTCTAATAGTAGGGGAGTGGCTATTTTGATAGCTCAGGGAATCCCGTTTATTCAATCGGAGGTTATTTTGGACCCCAATGGTAGGTACATATTTGTTTCTGGTACACTTAATGGAGCCAACTTGGTGCTGGGATCGGTGTATGGACCCAATCAGGAGTCGCCAACTTTTTTTGTCCAACTAACACTTATATTAGCCTCTTTTAAGGGGGTTCCAATCATTTTAGGAGGTGATTGGAACTTAGCCCAATCAAACAAGTTGAATCGATCATGGAGTAGAGGTGAAACCTCCCCAGCCCAAACTGCTTTAGAGGAATTTAAATCTTCCTTGGGGTTGGTGGATCCCTGAGGTTGATTAATCCCTCTGCAAGAGATTTTACATTTTTTTCTCATGTCCATAGGTCATTCTCAAGGATAGATTATTTTTTTGTAAGTAAGGATTGTTTGACTGGTATTAAGGAAGTGACCATTCTGCCTAGGGTCATCTCTGACCATTCTCCAATATTTTTGGAATGGTCTCCCTCTCCCCTTTTTCCGAGGTCTTATTCATGGTCCTTAAATGACAATCTTTTGAAGGATTTGGAAACTGTTTCTCATTTCAAGAACTTTTTATCTGCTTCAATTGAGGTGAATTGGGGGTCTATAGAGGCTGTTGATTATACATGGGCCGCCCTCAAATCGGTTTGGAGGGGTGAGCTGATTCGTATAGCGTCCAAACGTAAAGCCAAAGCAGCTTCAGAGCTGGAAAAATGCTTGGGGAGAATTAAAGTGCTAGAAAACACCCAGGGGGGTAAAGGATCTGGGAGTCAGGAGCAGGAGCTGGTGTCTCTGAAGGCGTGGTATGCTAATACTTTACGAGAAAAGGTGATCTCCTCTGCAGCCAAAATTCGGGCCCTTTACATAGGTCAGGGTAATAGGGCCGGAAAATTGTTAGCTTGGCAATTGAAGCAGAAGGCTGCTGCTAGGTGGGTAGCAGCTTTGAGACACCCAGTATCTAACACTTTAATTACTACTCCTGTAGGCATATTACAGGGATTTGTAGAGTTTTATCAGGAACTCTACTCAAGTAACCTACACTCACCACAATGTGCAGCGAAAATGGAGAGATTTTTGTCTAGTATCCCCCTTCCCCGCTTGACAGAAGAATTAAGGCAAAACTTAGTTGCCCCCATTGCTGAGCTGGAAATTGGGCAGGCAATTGATTCCCTCAAAATTGGAAAAGCACCAGGCCCAGACGGCTTTTACACCCTCTGTTTTATAAATCCTTTAAACAACTTATGGTCCCCTGTTGAAACAGCTTTATCTTTTCTGGGTAGATAAGGGGGTTAGTGACCACTCTTTGTTTGAGGCCAGGATTATTCTCTCCTAAGCCCGATAAATCTCCTGAATTGGTAGGTAACTATAGACCAATATCCTTGCTGAATTTGGATGTTAAGATCTTTGCCAAAATTTTAGCATTTAGACTTAAAAAGGTTTGGGGTGGTTTGGTAAGCCCAGAACAAACAGGCTTTGTGGAGGGACACTCTCCATCTGATCATTTTAGAAAACTGTTTTATTTAATCTGCGAGAGCCCGGGCTGGAAGCATCCCTGGTCTCTCTTGACGCAGAGAAAGCTTTTGATCAGGTGGAGTGGTCATTTATGTTTGCAACTTTAATTAAGTTGGGTATTCCAGAACACTTTATTAACATGGTGAAAGTTTTGTACCAATGCCCTTCAGCTAGAATTCAGTGCAATAATTTGATCTCAGAGGCCTTTTCCTTAAGAAGAGGAACCCGTCAAGGGTGTCCGTTATCCCCATACTTGTTTAATTTGTATATTGAACCCTTAATAAGAGCCATCAATGCCGACCCCCAAATTCAAGGTATTAAAATTGGATCTGAGGAATTTAAAGTGTCAGCTTTTGCGGATGATTTACTGTTGCATATCCAAAATTCATCTGCTTCACTTCCTCAAGTCTTGAATCTTATCACAGGTTTTGGGGAATTCTCCGGTTACAAGTTAAATTTGTCAAAGACTATGTTGTATTCATTATCATCCTGGCTCTCCAAAAGTTGGTGTTCTTCTTTGGGTCTGCAGTGGCAGTCAGAGGCTTTACCATATTTAGGTATTCGGATTTCCAGGAATCCACATGATTTGGTAAACTTAAACCTTAAACCAGTTTTAAAATCAATCAAAGATGACCTAGACAGATGGTTGAAACTTCCTTTATCTCTTTCAGGTAGAGCCAACACAATTAAGATGGTAGTTTTACCTAAACTTTTCTACCCCCTCTCCTGCCTGAATATTTACCTACCCAAGTCCTTTTTTAAACCCCTGACCAAATTTTGCTTGAACTTTTTGTGGGGTGGGGCCCATCCGCGTAGAGGGTATTATAAACTGTGTTACTCAAGGGGAAAAGGGGGCCTGCAGTTGCCAGACTTTTTTTACATATTACCTAGCAATACATGCAGCTAGGGCGGCTTTATGGACCCACGATTTGAATGTAGCTACACCAGCTCTGGCACTTGACAGGGCTGTTGTTAGAAATCTTAATTTGGATCTGGAGTCTTTATTATATATCCCATGGGCTAAGGTTCCTAGGACGGTTAGAGATACACCCTTAGGTTGGGATATTCGAGCCATGCACCAACTGTGTGTAAAGTTTAATATCCACCCAAAATTTGATCTCACCCAACCTGTACTTAAAAATCCCAATTTTTTAATCGGTAAACAACCTATTGTACAACCCTTTTCTACTTCCTGCCCTAAACCACATTTGGCTGACTTCTTCTCCAGAGACTTATTGTTGTCGCCGATGGCATTGTTTCTAAAATTTGGGGTGAGACCCAGCCTTGGGTTCAGATTGCTACAAATTCATTCTACTATTAAGGCATTTCTGGGAAAGAACTGTTGTTCCGACAGGGCAGGTTCATTCTTCAAAGTGTTAGGCAATCTTTGCCTGGGGGGCAAAAGTGTTTCTAAAATATATAAATATATCCTGGAGGAAAGTGTACCCTCATCTGTACATTCTTCTCTATACTGGTCAAGTAATCTAGCCCTAGATTGGTCGGTGGCGACGTGGGGAAGTATATGGAAGGATACTTATCTTTATATTCAACAAGAAAGGTTGAGAGATGTGCAATTTAAATTGTTACACAATATGTATTTCTCTCCAGCGAGACTGCATCGAGTAGGCAGACTGCCTTCTCCGACCTGTTCTGACTGCAATGACCCTTTAGCGACGACCATCCATAAATTTTGGTTTTGTCCAAAAGTGCAAAGACTGTGGGCTTCGGTAAATACCTGGACGGGCCCATACTCCGATATCTCCTCTTTTTTCTGCTTAGAGACCTGTATACTGGGGAGGTATGCTCCAAATTTAAGGAAAGAGCAGAAATATCAGCTAGCACTGATTTCATCTGTTACTAAGTTGTTAATTCTTCGCCACTGGCGGGAGGATTGGGTTCCTTCCCATAAGGAATGGTGGGAAGAATTTTTAAATGCATTCTATGCAGAAAGATCTGCCTTTAGATTATCTAAAACCTTAGCTAAATTCTCCAAATATTGGGAGAGGCTTCTCCAATAACTTAAAACCAATTTTGGAATCCAGGGCTGAATAATTATCCCTTTTCCTTCCTCTTCTCCCTTCCTCGGTCCCTTTTGTCTCACCCTCTCGCCCTTCCTACTCTCCCCTCCCCCTTACTCTCTTTATTATCTACTTTTTTTTTTACAAGGAGTTATATTAATTGTCTATGTGCCACTTAAATATTTCCACTAGCATTCTTCTGGTATTAATATGAGCTCATACTCTGGCCAAGACTTCTATTTATTTGTTTTACATATACTTATAGGGTAAGGTTTTAATTATTTATTTTTATGACCTGATTTTGTCCAAATTATTTGGTACCTCTGGCCGGGGTTGAGAAATATCTATTCCTGCAACTTCAGTGAAGAATATGTTATGCTCCGCTAGGGTTGGATAGCTGGGGAGGAGGTGGGGAGGGGGTGATAGTCTATTTTGAGGGGTTATGAGGGTTGGTGGGGGGAAGGGGGTTATTTTCTAAAAAACTATCTATTGTTGTAATTTGTTTATTGTATGTACATTTGTGTAAGTTGGTTTAATAAAACTTGGTAATTTGCAAAAAAAAAAAGAAATGGATTGAAAAGGATACATTAAGAGAATGACTTTAATAAAACATTGACGATTCCTTTTAAACAGGGATGTGGCATCATCCATTTTGTAGATTGGAAGTAGTGTTGCTCCAATAGTGTAGCCGTGGATCTGCCAGTGATTCGGTGGATGGCGGCACTATTTGAGTTGGATCTGGCCCGGGATCCAGCCAAATACAGAGGTCAGATTCTGCGTTATCCGGTGTTTGATCCCTGGATTTGGCACCGGACCCCTGGATCCAGCCATCGGATAATGCGGGATCCGACCAGGGATCTGATGGCTGGATCCACAGGCAGATAGTGGAAGTTTTTGGCAGATCCACTATCCTGCTGCAAAAGGGCAGATACCTGTGGATCCAGATTTGTCCTGATCCATCTGAGCAACACTAATAGGAAGGGTGTTGTGATGATGTCACTGCCTCACCAGTCTTAACAGTGTGCACTGCAGAAGGCAAGAACAGTTCAGCTGTGCTGTTATGGATCCTATTATATTCTGAAGAACACTCTGGATTCTATGTTTGGAAGAGTGTAACAAAAGAATCCAGTGCTTTTTTTTCATGATTTAACAGGATCCCTGTCTGTAGGAGCAGTTTATTTTAACCTGCTTCATTACATACTGTTAGAGCTGGGGAGGCAGTGACAATATCACAGCACACTTCTTGTCCACAGTGGCAACAGTCATGGTGTCAAAAGGAGGGAATGGGCTAGTATGAGGAGGGAGGAAGCAGGTATAGGAAAAGGGTCTTCAGAAAATCTTTTTGCAGTACTAGAGGGAAAGGAGCAGGAGGAGGGAGGTGATGAGATTGGAGGAGTGACTGGAGAGGGAGGATGTTCTGTTGGGGAATTACAACAGGGGTTGAAGGGGAACTACTGTGCAGGAGTAAGAGGAGGAGCTTGGAGTGAGAGGTGAGGAGGAAGGGAAGCAAGCAGTTGATAAGAGGGGTAGAACATTAGTGCTGGGGGACTCAGTACTAAGAAGAGTCAGGTGGAGTAGCAAAGGGGAGAGGCCTAGTCACATTTGGGTGGAGGCCATGCTGGGAATGACAGCAGAAAGGGTGGGACAATCTGTTCTAAAATATGCTAGAAGGGGTAGGGAGACGCCTCATTTAATTATATATTTGGGGACAAACAACCTGGCAGACAGGACGGTAGATATAGTCCAGAGCAGGTTTGAGAAACTGGAACAATTATGCGAAGGGGCAGGAAGATCAGTAACTTTCCCAGAGATACTTCTAGTGCCCAGGGCAAGCACAGCAAGAAGGCTGAGAATAGAGGAATTTAATAGATGGCTCAGAACCTGTTGTCATGCTAAAGGGTATGGGCTGATAGGGGGGTGGGGAGGGACCTGGGAGGACAGTAGCCTCTATGCCAAGGAAAGACTACACTTGAGCAAGGAGGGAAAGAAAGTGTTGAGACAGAAGATGAAGGAGCACGTAGAGGTAGTTTGGAATTTAAACTAGGAGTGGGGGATTGGCAAGTGTGCAAGAGACATGCAGAGATCACAGGTTGGGAAGCCATATGAGCTTACCCCAATAACAGTAACAAAGGACAAAGGGCAAATACTAGTGGTGATGCTAGTAATGGATGGCAGGATGGGAGGGGAAAGGTAACGGGTGGAAGGTGGCCACTCTGACTGCTAGAAGCCTTGGGAAGAAAGCTGCAGAGCTACAGACTCCCATGGCAGTGGGGGTGGTGGACATGGCAGCCATCACTGAAACATGGGTCAACCAATACAATGACTGGGATCTGTAGATACTGGGTACAGGATATTTCATAGGGATAGAGCAAATGGGAAAGGAGGGGGGGAAGGCACTATATGTCAGGGAAAGACTGAAGTGTGTATGGGAGGAAGGGGAGGAGGGTAGTATTGACTCACTATGGATGCAAATCCAGAATTCCAAGAACAGGACTTTCAGGATGGTAGTGGTGTACAGGTCACCCTCTCAGATAGAGGAGATAGACAAGGAACTAGTGGGACAGGTCAGGAGGACCTGTGACAAGGGTAGTGTGGTGATTGGGGGACTTCAACTTGCCAGGAGTGGATTGGAGTACCCCAACAACCAGGAATAGAAGGGAACAGGTACTGTTGGATGCCTTTCAGGACAACTTCCTGATGGAAATGGTCAGTGAACCGACCAGGTTAGGGAATGCCCTTGACCTTGTGCTGGCAGATGGGGAGTTTGTGAGAACTGAGGGTGGAAGAACCACTGGCAGGGAGTGACAACCACTCAGTATGGTTCACATAGGATATGGGTAAGGAAAGAGTGGAATCCAGCACAAAGGTGCTGGATTTCAGAAGGGCTGACTTCAGGAGGATGGGGGAAGTGGTAAAAGGGTACCTGGCCAGAATTCAACCTAGTATGGGCACTAACCAGAGTTGCAAGCTCATAAAGATGGGGATATTGGAGGCAACCAGAACCTGCAGCAAGACCCAGAGCAAGAAGGCTATGGCAAAGAAACCTAGCTGGGTGAAAAAGAAGGTCATGGAAAAGGTAAGGCGAAAAAGAGCTGCCTTTAGGAGGTACAAAAAACAGGGAGGGGAGGACAGGGAGGCGTACCTGAAGGAATCAAAGGAGGTGACAGGGGCAGTAAGGGCAGCCAAGGTGTCTAAGGAGCTCAGGGTGGCACAGGCCATTAAGTAGGGGAAGAAGGACTTCTTCAGGTACATCAGGGAGAAAAGTAGCTGTAAAGACCATATAGTAAGGATTAGGAAGGAGGGGGAGTGGGTGAAAATGGGGTGATAAGGCAGAAGCTCTAAATAATTACTTCTGCTTGGTATTCACTAAGGAGAAGAGAGAGTGATATCCAAGGGGGAGGGAGGGCAGGAACAGAGTGGGAGGGGTGACAGATAGGAAATCATGGAGGGCAGGGTTCTGGAGGGTTTGAGGGCACTGAGGGTTGACAAGGTGCCAGGCCCAGGTGGCATCCACTCCAGGGTACTGAAGGAGCTGGCAGAGGTCCTGGCAGGACCTTTGGCAGACCAATTCAATGCCTCACTACACTCAGGGTGTGTACCTCCGGACTGGAGGATGGCTCATGTGGTGCCCCTCCACAAGAGTGGCCCCAAGGATGAACCAGGGAACTACAGACTGGTGAACCTCACATCCATCATGGGTAAGCTAATGGAGACTATCCTGAAGGAGGGGCTGGTGACCCTCCTGGAGGCCAAAAGGCTACAGGACAGCAGACAGCATGGCTTCATAAGTGGCAGATCCTGCCAAACCAACCTGGTGGAGTTCTATGACTGGGTAGCTAGGCAATTGGATGGGGGGCATGCAGTGGATGTCCTGTACCTGGACTTCAGTAAGGAATTCAACTTGGTGCCACATGGGAGGCTGGAAAGTAAGTTAGAAGAGACAGGGGCAGATGCAAAGCTGGTAAGATGATTAAGGAACTGGATTCAGGGAAGGCAACAGAGGGTGGTGGTGGTGGGTGGGGAGCTCTCATCCCCACGGATAGTGATGAGAGGTATTCTGCAGGGCTCAGTGTTGGGACCAGTGTTTTGGATATTCATTGCAGGCATATCATTGGGCAGCAAGAGCAAGACCAGTCTGTTTGCTGGTGACACCAAGAAGGGCGTGGTGGTGGATGACCTAGGGGGATGGCAGGGGTTGCAAGATGATCTGGAAAAGCTGGAAACCTGGTTGGACACCTTGCAACTGGGGTTCAATCAATGTCAAAAAGTGCAAGGTGCTGCATTTTGGGGTGAAAACCCCAAGGAGGAGTTACCAGCAGTGGGGAATGCAGCTAGTCGAGACAGAGGAAGAGAAGGTGCTCATTACGGGGTCAATTAACAACTCAGCACAATGTAGAAAGGCAGCTGCAAAGGCCAACAAAATGCCGGGTTGCACTGCAAGGGGTATATCCTCAAGGGGGGGGGGTGATTCTGCCACTGTACAGATCATTAGTTAGACTGCACCTGGAGTACTGTGTGCAGTACTGGTGCCTGTATCTGAAGAGGGACATTAAGTTGCTGGAGGTGGTGCAGCGCAGCATGATAAAGAGGATCCAAGGGCTGGGGGACTTACCATACGAGAGGAGGCTGAGGGAGTTGAACATATTCTCACTGGAGGAGAGGAGGGACAGGGGGTATATGATTGAAAGCTTTAAGTACATGAAATGAATAGACAAGACAGGTACAGAGGTGCTGTTTAAAGTAAGGGAGGGGAGGGCCATGATATGAGGCTGGATGGAGGAAGGTTCAGGAGGGAGATGAGAAGACACTTTTTTACGGAGAGAGTGGTTGTTGGGTGGAATGAGTTACTGGCAGAAGTGGTATCCAGTAGAACAGTAGGTTGCTTCAAAAAGGGCTGGGACAGTGCAAGGGGGAGGGTCAAGAGACGGGGAGGGTAGGAGGGAGGGGCAGCTGCAGAATATGGGGTGATAGCTGCACATTCAAGCAGACTTGATAGACCTCTAGGTCTTTATCTGCTCATAAATTTTGTATGTTCATATGTTCATATGGATTGCTGCACATAAACAATTTTAAAAGTATTTTTCTGTCTTACTGAAGACATTTTCTAAATATAACCCAGCAGTTTACATACTGTAACTTCATAGTAACCTTTACATAATTATATAGGGAATCATACAGATTCCCTTTAAATCAGCTAAGAGGAGGGGTGGCAGAAGAAACTGGGTAGTCAGAAACTGTCCTCCCCCACAGTATGAATTAATAAAGGAAGCAGGGTGGTATAGATAAAGGGGGAAAGAAAAGGGAGCATTAAGAAGCGCGTCGGGAAGGAGGAAAGCAAGGAGGAGAAAAGGAGGCAACAGGCAGAGTGGAAAGAAAATCTGGAATGCCATGTGTGTGAATGCTAGAAGATTAGGAAATATGATTCCAGACCTAGAAGCCATCACGGTGGAGACCATCTTGGATATTACTTTTATTTCTTTATTTATTTATTGAATTTTGTTGACCAGGTAGGCACACTGAGACTAGCAGTCCCTTTTTCAGGAGTGACCTGGGGGTGGGGATACAGATGGTAACCAACTGAAACTGAACCAGATTAAGCTGTTTAAGCTGTAGCCATTACCAAGTCATGGTACACTAACAATCATGACTGGGACATGACAATATCAGTCTATATTCTGTTAAAGAAGTACTGGGTGGGAAGGAAAGGAGGGGGTGTGGTGCTTTATGTGAGGGAAGCATAAATAAAAGCAATAGATATACAGGGAATATAGTGGGAGGGTGAGGTACTGTGGGTCACCATTGAGGCAAGGAAAATAGCCTCTATTTGCACTGGAGGTATCTACAGACCTCCAGCACAAGGGAAGAATTAGAGAAGGTGGTGTTGGAAGCCATTGCTAAGATGGCAGAAAAAGGGGTAGCTGCTGCTAGTGGGGGACTTCAATCTGTCAAATGTAGAATGGAGCTTCCAAGCAGCGGCTTTACTAGAAGCAGGGACATCCTGTGCTCTCCACAGTGGGCATTCCTCAGACTACTTTTCAGTGAACCTACTTATGATGGGGCACTACTGGAACTGGTATTCACTAACAGGCAGAGTGTTGCAGACATCAAGGTGGGAGGCCACTTGGGGACCACAGTCAGTGTATCATGTGAACCTGTTGAAAAAATGGGTAGAAAGGGAAGAAAACCCTGTTAGTCTACACATACTGCCAGAGTCTGGAGAGTCTGAACTAGAAGAAGTGTATAGAAGGCTGGATGAACAAGATAACCTGATGGAAATTACAATTAACCCCACACTGCAGGTCCACCAGAAAAATAACTTTTCCTGGTGTTGCACAGCTTTGTTCCCTTATTTACTAGTGTACCAGGGAAGGCCATGGGGGTAGAACACCACGCAAAGACGGATACCCCTCCTATAAGGCAAAAACTGTACTGACTACCAGAAAAAGTTAGGCTGGAGATCAAGCAGGAGATTGAGAAGTTAAGGTGGTGGGGCATCATAGAGCCATTGAATAGTGCTTGGTCTTCCTTTATAGTGGTGATCCCTAAGAAAGAGAGTGGTATAAGACTCTGTTTAGATTTCAGGAAGGTTAACCAGGTATCTAGCTTTGATAGTTATCCCATGCCAAGGATCAACAATATAATTGACAATATAGGGAATGCAAAATACATCACCACACTAGACTTGACTAAAGGATACTGGCAACTCCTCTTCCTATCTGACCCGGCCATCGCTACTCTCCTCGCTGCCATGCTAAATCTATCATTCACCACTGAGTCACTCCCCACAGAGTGGAAACATGCCACTGTTCTACCACTACCAAAAGGATGTGACCCTACCTCCATTGCTAACTACCACCCCATCTCCCTCCTCCCCACTCTCGCCAAACACCAGGAACACCTAGTACTATCACAACTCTCCCACTTTCTCTCTGAAACTAACTTCTCTCCATTTCAGTCCGGCTTTAGGAAAAAACACTCTACCACCACCTCCCTACTAAGACTCACGGACTTCATCCTCTCTGGGATGGACAAAGGACAAATTACTGCTATTTTCATCGACCTAGCCAAAGCTTTCGATACGGTATCCCACTCCCTCCTACTAACTGCCTATCAGCTGCTGGACTATTGGCATAAATTGGTTCAGTGCCTACCTACAAAATAGAACCCAGTCTACAAAAATAACTGACTGCACCTCCTCCCCACTCCCTATTACCACTGGCGTTCCCCAGGGCTCAGTCCTTGGCCCCATTCTCTTCTCCATCCTACTAACTGATCTGCCAAAGGCTTGCTCCACTACCTCAATACACATGTATGCTGATGACACGGTCCTCTTTACTTCTGGCCATACCCATGAAGAAGTCACCTCTAATCTTTAGACCGACTTCAACAAAGTATAACACTGGTTCAACTCCAACCAACTCTCCCTAAATGCCAAGAAAACAGTCCCTATGTCTTTTGGCACTAGACAGAGACTATCCAGACTTACATCCCCTCTGATCTTCCGTACTCTAAATAACACTATCTTTGAAGATGTGCCCTCCTTTAGGTACCTAGGGGTTTGGCTTGATCACCACCTCTCCTTTTCCACACACGTGGACGTCATCCTATCAAAACTGCACCATAAGATTGGCGCCCTCTTTAGAAACTGCACTAGTCTACCGCTTCCTGTGAGACGCCAAATAGTCCAGAAAATGATTCTACCTTCCTTCGACTACTGCAATGTTGTCTACAGCTCTGCCTCCAAGTCCACCTTATCCAGACTGGACCCCCTCTTCAGTGTTTTCTGCCACTTCACCCCTCGATGCCCCCCACACCCATCACTGTGAGCTCTTCCATTCACTGGCCCTCCCATCCCTGAGCAACCGGCACCTACTTCACAGTGCTAAATTTGTTTCTAACTTCTGGCTCGGTTCCCTTCCACCCTACCTCGTTTCCTCCCTATCTTCCCTGCCAACCCCTGCTCATGCCCTCAGGTCTACTGACTCCAGGCTATTAGCAATCCCTCACTGAAGGACCTCCACAGGCCAATCGGCTTTCTCTTACCTCCTCCCTAAGCTCTGGAATGACATGCCCGGCCCAAATCCACCATTCTTCCTTCAAACACTCTCTATCCTCTGCCCTCACTAACTTCTTTGCACCCAAATGTACCTGCCCCTGACCTCCCCCTGACTGAGTCTCTTCCCCCCGACCCCCTCCTCCTTATGCGCCTGACCAGTGGCTGGGCCATTCACCCAAATGACTGGCTTATATAATGCCCTAACAACCCATGCACTCACCCGCTCATGACACTTCTGTTCTTCCCTTCTTGTTCCCGTCAACATCTTCCCTAAGTCAACCCCCTCATCTTTCCCTGTGTTTGACTACCCAGACCTGTCACCTCCCCCTGGCCCCAAGCTCGGGCTCCCATTTCTCTCTGCCAACTTGGCACATCTTACTTCAATTCAATCTCTAGATATAGGCACTTATGAAACAATATATATTTCTAGATGTGTAATCAAATATGTTATTCAACATTCCTTGTGGTACATGTGTGTGTAGTGTCTCTGCATGCAACAAGCTTGTATAGCCACACTGAACTATGCAACAATTGTTTGAATTGCTGGACTCAACCCATTGATTGTTTTATGTATACTCCTCCTATGTAGCCCCCCAGGTCACACCGTGAGACGAGCATCTTTTTGCTCAGTGTGCCTCTCCTGTTGAAACATTTTCAATAAATAAATAAAAATCACTGTGATTTATATGCCAAAACTGGGTGGCTTCAACTAACTGGTAGACTCAAGTACCAAACGTGCCTCCTGACCAAATAAGCACTTCTTGGGTTTTTGCCTCCAGGCGTTAGATACCTGTTGAATAAATCCATTGAGATCCAATACACTCATACATCAGAATCTGAACTCCTCCTCATCCCACGGTGTCAGACTGTGCAGTACCAAAGATCCTTCTTATACACAGCCCCAGTTTGGTTCAATGGCCTGTGCAGTGAATTGACCAATCTAACCAAGCTTGTACAGTTTAAACACTTGCTCCAGCAGCATCTCATAACTGAAAGCAACAGTGATTGTACCACCCAATCCTAGTTCCTTTCTGCCTACTGTGGCACCCTGTCCACACCCATTGGCACTTACATTTTGGCACTTACATGGCACTGGTTGCTTACATCACCCTTCCACATACCCTCCCTTTATCCCCTATCCCCTACCTACCCCCCTACAACACTGACAAAGCCACTGGCTGCTACCTCCACACTCTGATCAATATCGCACTGCTACCACTTTCATCTACCACTCCATCTTAACTCCCTACTGCCGCCTTTGCTTAATCTTTAACTATATGCTTTGGATGTATTTAGTTGACTGTTTGTTGCAGCATAACTGTCAGCTCACCCTGCTGGCTGCCTCCCTACTGTTTATTCACTATTTATTATTTGCCGTAGTAATCATCTTGTTGTCAAACTGGAGCATTCATACTGTATTATGTTTCTTAACATCATCTTGTTGTACTTCCTGTCTAACTGTAACCTCTTCCCCACTGACGTGGAACCTTTGTAAATGAGCTGCCTTGTGCTCAAAGGTACTTGTAATCCGAGATTGAATAAATAAATAAATAAATAAATAAAATCCCATTAGCCCCCGATTCCAAGGAAAAGACTATATTTAGTTTACCACTAGGGTTATACCATTCCATTACCATGCTCTTTGGCCTACGTGGAGCACCCACCGGATTTCAATGATTACTCGGTATTTACGAAGTGGAAGCAGGCACTAGGCCCATCGAGACCACTTTCCCACACAAGTGGGAAATATTTAGTTTAACTACCCAAAAGATGCATATCCAATTTTGATTTAAACTGGTTACAGGAAGTTTGAGTCACTATATGCTGAGGCAAGGAATTCCAAAGAACCGCAGTTCTCATGGTAAAATAATATTTCCTCTTATTGGTGAATGCCTTAGTTATTTTTATTTGCCTATTGTTACATCTCAATCCATAGACTTTATCTAGGTATGTTAATCCACATAATTTCATTAAACATTCATCATTCAAAATATTAAATAGTAACAACAAATCTCCTCTGTCCCGTCTAGTCTGTAAATCATACAATCCCAATGCTTTCATCCTATCTAAATATGGTAAATATTTCACTTCTGATATTAATTTAGTCATTCTCCTCTGAAGACTCTCCACCATTTTTTTATCTTTTTCTAAATATGGTGCCCAAAAAGATACTGCATAATCTGTATGGGGTCTAACATATGTTGTGTATAATTTAATAATACATTCCTTATTACGTGTTATAAAAGCTTTTTTTATTGCATTAACAACACGGTTCCCCGTTCGAATAACCTTATTACATTGATTACTACAATCAAACTTATTATTTACAGTTATTCCCAAATCTTGTTCACAACTTCCTGTCTTTATTTTATTCCCCATATATTGTATAATTAACCATAGGGTTCTTCTTTCCCAGATGCATAACCACACACTTCTCTGCATTAAAGCACGTACCATTCTCTTTAGCCCAGTTTTCAATAATCTATAAATCCTTTTTAAAGAGATTAATTTTTATTTCAGTATCCACTTCAGAAGAGATTTTGGTATCATCAGCAAATTTACTTAACTGACAAGATACTCCAGATTGTAAATCTCCAATAAATAAACCAAAAAGAATAGGGCCCAAAACCGAGCCCTGGGGCACTCCACTTGTAACTGGAATACAAGTAGAGACTGAATCTCCTATCCTTACACACTGAGATCTATCCCTCAACCAGGTCTTGATCCATTTAACAGTATATCTGTTAATTTCCAGCTTCACTAATTTTGATATTAATAAATTATGGACACCTTATCAAATGCCTTTCAAAATCAAGAAAGACAATGTCAACTGGGACTCCTCTATCCAGGCTGAGACTAATACTCTCATAGAAAGTAACCAAATTTGTCGTGCACGATCTACCTCTCCTAAATCCATGCTGTGTGTTATCTATTATACCTTTCAATATAAACTCTTGTTCCATTTTTTGTTTTAATATTCTTTCCAAGACTTTGCACAAGACAGACGTCAGGCTAATAGGTCTATAATTATCCACCAAACCTCTATTACCCTTCTTATACACTGGCACCACAGTGGCTAGTCTCCAATCCTCAGGAACCACACCAATCATATATGATTTATTAAATATTAAATGTAATGGGCATACAAGTGAATCTATAACTTGTTTTATAAAAAAAAGTATTAATACTATCTGGTCCAGATGATGATGTTTCCTTTATAACACTAACTGCATCTCTTATTTCCCTTATTGATATTTCCTCATATCTACTAATATAAGGAGGAACTATTTCATTAACATGATCTTTACTTAGGAACACAGACCCAAAATATTTATTAAATGTATTACTTATATCTAATCCATTATTTAGCTCAATCCCGTCATCAACAATAGTCGATATTGGTAAATTAGAATTCTTATTTTTATTTATGTATGCATAAAAGGCCTTGGGATTATAATCAGACGTAGATAATTTATATTCAATCCATTTCCTTTCTTTCTTAATTAGGGATTTAGTGATATGCAGCTCTCTTTTATAATTTTCCCTTTTTTCTGTGCTAGGGTCTAATTTTAATTTTGTATAAGCCTTCTCTTTTATTTTAATCTGTTTTTGTATATTTACTGTTAACCAGACTGCGATTTTTCCTTTATGATTATTTATTTTAATTTTAGGAATATGAATTTGTCCAGTTCATGTATTGTTCCTTTAAGAAACTGCCAACATTCATCTACATTTTTATTTTTATATTCTAAATTCCAATTTATTTTAGACAAACTAACATTAATTTCCTTATAATTCCCCTTATAATAGTTATAACGATATTTATTCTTCTTAATATTATTTTTAAATTGTTTAGTTGAAAATATAACTACATTATGGTCACTAGATCCCAGAGGTTCTACTACTTTAATAGTATTAAAACTGTCAGAAATATTTGTTAAGGTCAAATCCAAAATATTACTATCTCGGGTTGGTTCCATGACCATCTGTTGTAGACCAAGATTTATAAAGGTACTCAAAAAATTTTGTTCTGCTTTAGTAGAAGCTGTAAATTTATACCAATCAATACCGGGTAAGTTCAAATCTCCCATAATAATAACATCTGAGGTTTCAGAATACTCCGTTATTAAATGTAATATTGCAGAATCATAATCTATATCTGCATTGGGAGGACGGTATATATTTATTAGAATAAGTTTTTTCCTTAGATATTCTAACTCTATACAACAACTTTCTATGTCTACATCATTTTCTTTGAATAAAGACATTTCTTTTGATATAAGTGTATCTCTTATATATACATATGTCCCTCCACCATTTCTATCACTTCTATTTTTATAGTATAGATTGTAACCTGGGATGGCATTAAACCACTGAGAAGCTTCATTACACCAGGTCTCTGTTATTGCTGTTACATCTAAGTGTCCATGTTTAATTCTCCCAATTAATTCTGTTAATTTGACACTATTTAGACTTCTGGAGTTACACATAAAAAACGTAAGTTCTTCACTTAATGATAAAGACTGAGACATATTCCCATTTTGCCCCCCTATATTTGGTTTAAAAGTTGTTCAATTACTGTCAAAAGATCTTTTCCAAGTACATGACTTCCCTTTTTACTGAGATGTAATCCATCCCAGCTAAAAAGACTATGATCCCCATTAAATCTTTCCCAATGAGTAATACATGTTATATTATTATTTAAAGCCCATTTCCTCAACCATTCGTTAATTTCTTTTATCTTAATTTCAATCTTTGGAGAGGCTCATGGTACGGGCAAAATTTCAGAAAGACATATTTCTGTTTGTAATGATCTTAGGGTATTAACCAAAGATATATAACTGTCTTTAATGTCATCAATTGTAAACTTATTTAGATAATTTGTACCCGCATGAATTACTACTAAAGGGTTTATACCTGCATCTTCAACAATTTTAGGGACTACTCTCTCAATGTCTTTAATCCAAGCTCCCCTGAAACTGGAACACATTCTATTCTGTTTGTCCTTTCTACAAATATAACCATCAATATATTTTATTATAGAGTCACCCAGTACTATAACCTGTCTTGGATCAGATGGTTCATTCATTTCTAAAGAAGTAATCAAATTTTCAGCTTCTAATATGGGCTTAATTAGATGATTTTGATTTTCCTCCAAGGTACTATTTATGGCAATGGAACAATTTTCCACATTATGAACTTGTGCAGTAGTAGTAACAATATGCTGCTTCCTAATATCACTGTGTTCTTCTATATTGTTGCTACAATTTTGTCCATTTGTTATGGTCCCATTTTTAGAACCATTATTTTGTAATGTATCAGTTAGAATCTGAAATCTATTTTCTAAAGGAATTTCAAATTCCATTGCCCTCCTTCCCTTCTTTATTTGCCTTTTATTAATTACTGGACTCCATTCCTCACCACTATCTCCAGATTCTTCTTCTTCTCTTACCCTCTTCAGAGAATCATCCTTTAAAATATATTGATTAATGGGGACTATTTGCTGAGATTTTTTAATCTCATTCAGTTCAAAATGTAAAATCTCATTTTGCTTATTTAGATCAATGATCTTTTTTTCTAATGTTTCAATCGTTATTTTCAGATCAGCATTCTGAACACATTGAGCACATTTTAAACCTTCGAATCCAACACTCGTTTCCAAGCAAAAATTCTGACACAAAATACAGGTCATTGCAATTTCCCCCTGTTGTCAAGGTTACTATACCTTCATTAATATTCATTTTTAATAACCCTACCTAAACAGGAAATAAACCAGATAAAAATAATATCGGGCCACCCAGCTAATCACCTAAGTATACTTAACAGACTAATACCAATACTCTAGTACAAATATTCCTGCTTCCCTCTCAGCTGCACACTACAACAATTAGCTCAAAGATATCCTATTCACAATTATATACCAAGGAACGGAATCCAACAACACACAATCTTTTAAATTACCCTGATTTGGTCCATATCCCTTCACTTTTCTTTTATATTTGATGATAAATCCGCCTAATATGGCTGACACGCTTGACACGCGCTAGAGCGACGTGTCTTAGTGCGAGCCCGACACTCGCCTTGCTCACGCAGGGGCATGCTAAAATACCTCCCTGCACCGGAAGAGCTGCAAAGGTCACAGGACCAACAGTTTGCACCAAAGCCCTTTAATTAGTCAAAAGTAATACTTTCCTGACACTTCCTTTACTATAATGCCCACTAAACTTTCAGCCAGAGTTTAAAAACGTTTTGTTTTTTAAATTAAACAACGAGGTTTGTAGTCCTCAGAACTACTGACATGGACCACAAAGCTCCTCCTCCTGCTTCTGATTAATGGACAAAGTCTTGACTCCCCATACTTCATACTGTGCCGCCTACTTGGATGATGTGGTGGTATACAGTACTGACTGGCAAACACACCTAACACAGTTGACTGCTGTGTTACACTCCATGGGCAGGTCTTACCATTAACCCAGCTAAGTGTGCTGTTGCCATGACTGAGACCAGATATTTGGGATTCATGTTGGGGAATGGAACAATACAGCCATAAATAGAGAAGGTAGAGGCTGTAGCTCAGAGCCCTATACCTAAAAAAAACAAAAATACATGTGAGATCTTTTCTGGGATTGGTGGGGTACTGTAGGAGGTTTATATCAAACTTTGCCACCATAGCTACCCCATTAACTAACCTAATGAAGAAAAGGTGGAGCAACTTAGTAAAATGGACTGATAAGTGTGATGAAGACTGTTGGGTCATCAAAGTGGCCCTCTGTCTGTCCCCGGTTTTGAAATGTCCTATTTTTGAGGTTCCCTTTGAGGTGCATATTGTCACAAACATACTCCACAGGTCAGGCCCTCTGTTGCCACAGTGCCAACCTCGAAGTGCAATAGTGTGAACAGGTGAGACAGACAGGGTAACCCTCCTGTCTGTTTTGGGTCCGAATCACCTACTAGCCTCGAGTCCTGGGGGTCAAATGTGAACCTTATGCTAGCATAGCCAGTTAACCGGCTCAGATACATACCCTCTTCAGGGGATGCAGTACAATCCTTTGCACAGTGGCACCTAGTCAGGTTTCCAAAATGTACCCTTATGACTCAATATGAGACCTAAGTATGTTCTTACCTTTTTGGAAGATTTGTAACACATTCAAGACTTTAACAGCTGTCAGACCTAAACACAGGCTCAGCATTCGCATGAAAAAGAACAGCAGAAAAGCACAGGCAGTTTTTTTAAAGAAAATAGTGTTTACTGAAAATTGTAAAACAGGTAAAATCAAACACAGAACAATTATATTAATAACTTACAGTCACATAAATAAATGGGAAGTCACAGAACACAAATACTCCTACCAAAAATATTTAAATTCTTGCCTAGCTAGATGTTACCATTAAGTGTTTTCTTAATTCCAGATAACTAAGTCTCTCTTTTGAGTCCAAAATAACAAGATCTGTTTCCCTCTGATGCCTGTTCATTTCAAAATCCACCTCCCCACCTCTTTTGGTGAGTTCACAGTTAGATCCTCCTAGCTTTAACCTCTTAACTTAATTATCCACAAGGATGTATGTTAGTACTGTGAAAAATCAGCAACTAACCATTTCCCAAATATGACAGTCTTTGATCAAAACATCCCCTTTTGTTTTACAATATCACAATCATGTCACTAGTTCTCGGCTAGGTGAGAAAACATTAAAGGATCAGCCAGATAGCTTCCCTTCCTGCTAGAGTCATAAAATGTATATTTAGTTTCAACTTCAAAAGTAGGAGCAGGTTATAAGGGTTAATAAACTGTCCCTCTGGAAGGAAGGTTTTCAATTAGGGGTTCTCCTGGTCAGTTTAACACATCATACAGCTTTCAGCCACACTGACATCTTGGAGATCAAAGGTCACTTCTCACTGCTAGGCTGTTTTCATGCCTAAGCAGACCTTAACATACCATATATTTATTTTCAAATATTATACAATAATAATAGTAGAGGGTTTATCATGTTACACATACATACGAACATACAAAGAAACAAGCAGTAGAAGGCCATTTGGTCTATCAAGTCTGCTTGTATTGCAGGGTCCACAGCTGGAGCTAATGTCCCTGCCCTCCCTTCCCACTCCTCCCATCCTCCCTACCCATGATCCTTACCTTTCCCTTATGCCTAACCCAGCCTCTCTTAAAGCTGCTCACAGATGCCTCAGAGACTGGGATTGGTGCTTTAATGAGTCAAACTGTAAAGGGAGAAGAGTGTCTAATTCTCTGTATAAGTAGAAAACAACATGACAGGGAACAGAAGTATGCCACAATAGAAAAAAAGTGTATTGCCATAAAATGGACCATAGAAGCTTTAAGTTTCTATTTAGGGGTGTTGAATTTAGACTTAACTGATCACAACCTCCTGCACTGGATTAACCAGATGAAGGATCAGAATGCCTTCATTATGAGGTGGTACCTCACTTTACAGCCTTATAGATTTGTGGTAGAACATCGATCAAGGAGTCAGCACCAAAATACAGACTTCCTATCCAGACATGGAGCAGATGTGACAAATGAAAAACAAAATGTTTGAAAGATACACTGTTGATGATGATTGTTGGGTACTATGATGATTTAATAGTACTGTATGAAGCCCCAGGGTTTAGAAGTATTTACAGTAAGTACAGTTAATTCTGTACTGTATTGTCCACTTTGTTTATGAAAAGGGACCCTGGGGTGGAGCTTCTATAGTGAGGGTGGGTGGAAGCTCCAACCAAAACCCTCATTAGTACAGAATGTATGCTTAACATTCTGTGGGTTTGTTACTTAAAACAGTATGTTGTTGATTGTTGTTTTTTTCTTGGAAAGGGAGAAGTGTGGCAGAACTGCATTCTGCCATGCCTTGTACCCCTGTGGAGGGATGTCTATCCTATCATCGTTTTCTTCCTACTATAAATCTGTTGCACAACAGCACTTCTTAACCCTATCCTTTTCCTTTTTCTAACCCTGACGTAGGTTGGCCATCTATGTCAGCCTTTTTCTTTCTCTCTATACCTTTTTCCTACTGCCTTAATTTTCCTATTCAGTTTATTCGTCCCTCACCACCATTCCCATGTAGCACCAGGTCCAAGTCCAGTATGCCAACTGGCAACAAAATTATTAAGGTGCTCATAGGGCATGACACACCTTTGAATAAACATGCATTTAGAACAATATAAAGTGCATATGTGCATTTAAAATGTTCTTGCATTAAATAAATAAAATTCATGTAGTGCATTAGATGCACAGAATTAAGAAGTGCTATAGTGCTGAGATAAAAAAACTGAAATACACAATTAAATGAGTGAGGGGATATTCCCATAAGCACTTGGATGCACTTCTTATTAAATAAATATTGTGTTGCAGCTATTCAGTGGGACAGCCCTTATAAGAAAGACTTACCAGGAACCTATAAATATCCCACAGCAGAAGCAGCAGAAAATGAGCTTTTGAACACTGTTGCTCTGCCGTACAATGAAACAAATTAAAGGGACAGGAAAGTTCCTATTTTATACAATACTGTATAAACTTGGGTTAGTCCCCAGTATAAAATAAAAAAGCTAAGACCGATAAAATGATGACAACTAGGAAGTCCCCTGAAACAACATGTTCAGGCATGAAACAGCATGTCCAGACATGTAGCTAAAAAAATAGCAGCTCCTAATGGCCTATATCTATAATGAATTGTTGTATAACCATACTGACCAGTGGGAGGAGTTTACTTACATAATGGGCCCTTATGTTTAAAATGATAACACTGGCCATAGAAATGGTTATTTGTATTAGTGTATATTGTTGGAAAGCTCCCTATAATCCAGGCTTAGAAGCAACTATTCTTTTTGTATAGGCCTAGTTGTGAGCCTCTAGAGAGTCAAACTGTTTAATTGCCTTTTGTGGGTGGGCCTAAAATTAAGTGAAAAGGCTATATAAACCCCCCAAACCCATGCATAGGCAGATGAGCTGAGGAGCTGGTCTCACTTGTCTGAAGTAAGACAAGAGGAAGGACCTGTACCTGGATAGGTACTGGTAGCAACACAGCAGGAAAAGCTGAATTGACTGTTTGAACTGTCTTTGAAACCTGAAGGAAGGTGAATCTACTTAAAGGAAATAGCGTTATGCCATTATTTTTCTTTACTTGTTTTCTAAATATTATGTTTATTATTTTTATACTTTTGTATACAATAAAGCTACACCGAGGTGTGTTATACCTGATGTACCATGTCCAGTGTTATCCTTACCCACAGTCCTATTACACAGTGATCACCCTACAATGTGGTTCAATATAAGGATGGCTACAGAACTGAATCGCACAAGGCTGAGGGTCCTGGACATCAGAAGGACAGAGTTTAAAAAGACGTGTGAATGCCTCAGCGATGATCTAGCTGGGGATGACCCAGGGGGATGGAGAAACACTGCAAAGCTGAAAGGGAGCATAATAAAGGCAACAATCCTCTGCATCAAACAAATGAGCAAAAGCAAGAGGAAAAGAGACAACTTTGGTTCTCTAAAGAGGTGACTGAAAAGGTAAAGACTAAAAGGGTAGCATTCAGAAGGTACAAGGAGACGCATAGGAAGGAGGATAGGGAGGTGTATCAGGGAAAACAGAGGGAAGCAAGGAAAGCAGTAAGGAGTGCAAAGGTGCAAACTGAAGAGAGAATAACCCAGGAAACAATAAAAGAGGACAAGGCATTTTTTAGGTATGTAAGAGAAAAGAGGAAGAGCCTGGGTGGGATAATAAGGTTAAAAAGGGAAGGGGGACTGTCAGAGGGGAGGGAGAGGCAGACATTCTGAACCAATACTTTTATTTAGCATTCACAGAGGAAGTAGAAGGAGAGGGACCACAAAAGAGTAACAAAAAAAGGGAGGGATGTGGTCACTAGTCCTTTGTTTGAGGCGAGTCCTGAAGGGACTTGCTAATTTGAAGGTGGACAAAGCAATGGGGCCAGATGGGTGCATCCAAGGTACTGAGGGAGTGCAGGGAAATACTGTCTGCACCTTGGACAGTTATATTTACTGGCTCAACAGGGAAACAAGGTTAGTTCCTGCAGGACTGGAGGAGGGAAGATGCAATCCCATAGCAGGGAAAAGGCTGGCAATTGTAGGCTATCCAGCCTGACATTGGTGGTGGAATCACTACTGAAGGAAAGAATTGTGGAATGTCCTGAATCCAGTGGGTTACAAGACCCAAGATAGCATGGTTTCACAGTGGGGAGGTCATGCCAGATGAATCTGATAGATTTCTTGGACTGGATGACCAAGGAACTAGATCAGGGTGGAGCGGTGAACGTGGCCTGTTCCACATATTCACATTGATCAACTATATTTTGCTCACTGTTTCTGTGGACACAGATGCTGGTACTCATGGAAAACTGTCTTAAAGACCGTACCCACCTCCCTCCATCTAGGCAAAACAAGCATAGCATAGCCCATCTGTGTTCTACTTTGTGTAATTGCAAACACCAGTGTTGCTGTCATTTGGTATGGACTGTATTTTAATTTATATTTATTTTTGATCTTCACAAAGCATAACCTGGTACTACATTATAGCACTGCTGTAGATGATCAGAACTGTGACTCTAATTGTATTTTAGTCCTAGTTATCGTACTACAATGTTACATTATCTCCTATGACTATGTTATGCACCGTCACACTCTGTACTATGCAGCCTTGTCATATGTACCCCTCCCCTGGGTGGTCCCTGTCAAAGGAACTGCATGATCTCAGTGGGCTTACCTGGTTACTGAACTTCAAATAAATAAATAAAATAAACATAGGAGACTAGTAAGTAAGCTGGGTAGCTTTGAAATGGATCTAAAGGTGGTAAACTGGATAAGAAATTAAATTGGTTAGGGGATAGGCAACAAAGGGTGGTAGTCACCAGAGTTCACTCCAAGAAAGAGAGGGTGACACATTGGGTGCCTCAGAGATCAGCGCTGGGACTGGTCCTTCCTAATGTCTTTATAGGTGACATTGCAGAGGAGCTAGAAGGGAAGGTCTACCTCTTTACAGATGACACCAAGATTTACAATAGAGTGGACACTCCAGGAGGTGTAAAAGGAAGAGCAGAGATCTGAGAAAACTAGAGTAGTAGTCAAAGGTAAGACAGCTGGGTTTTGTATTTTCCTGAAACTTGGTTTCCCAGCCAAATGCTCTTTGGGGGTAACCCTTGCCTCAATGTTTGTGCACAGAGGTTCTTTGTCTTTTAAATAGTTTTTTATTTTAATGGGTTCACCACAACATATCCAAGACACACTGTCTTAAGGGTAGCTGGTCCATTCCACTGGGGTCTCAAACAGACGAGGCATACTGATGAGTCCTGGTAGGACGAAACACGTGTCTATGTCTTCCATTAGCACCCTTTGCAAACTGTGTGAGAGGCCTTTCCGCACCATGCAATTCTGCTTAAAGTTGGACCAGCATAACATTCTGTGGTGATTTGCATATGCAGCCCATGATGCTTTGCATTGTGTGGGCATGTGTGATTTTGTATTTTCTTGAAACTTGGCTTCCCAGCCAAATGCCCTTTGGGGTAAACCTTGCCTCAGTGTTTGTGCACAGAGGTTCTTTGTCTTTGGGTTTTAATGCCCTGCCCACCATCAACTCTTCAAAAGGTTCCTCCCCTGATGACCTTGACCCCAAGCTCATCTCTCTCTCTCTCTCGCTCAGCCACTGCCATTGCCTACCCCCCCTCCCTCATTCTGAACCTCTCCTTTGCTACAAGCTCTGTGTCCTCCTCTTGGAAGCATGCTGTGGTCCTCCCCTTACCTAAAGGTGGGGACCCCTCATCCTCAAGCAACTATCACCCCATCTTCCTCCTCCCTACCCTTGCTAAACTCCAAGAACACCTGGTTCTCACTCATAGAAACATAGAAACATAGACTTTGATGGCAGATAAGGACCGCTTGGCCCACCTAGTCTGCCCATTTCCCTACCTACAGGATAAGCTGCAGATCCAATTTAACCAACAGCCTATTTCTTCCTACCCCCCACAAAAATTGCCTTATGTCTGTCCCATGCATTCTAGAATTCTCTCACAGTTTTAGATCCTCACAACCTCCTCAGGAAGGCTATTCCATGCAACCACCACCCTCTCTGTGAAAAAATACTTCCTCACATTTCCCCTGAGCTGTCCTTCCTCTATCTTCAAAATGTGTCCCCTTGTTCTTGCACATCTCTTTTTCTGAAAGATGCTACCCTCTTGGACTCTGTTGATTCCACTGAGATACTTAAATGTTTCTCTCATGTCCCCCCTCTCCCTTATTTCCTCTAGGGTATACATATTAAGCTTCTTTAGTCTCTCCTCATATGGCTTCTCTTGCAGACCCTGCACCATTTTAGTTGCCCTCCTCTGAAATGCCTCCATCCTGTCTATGTCTTAGCGGAGATGGGGTCTCCAGAACTGGACGCAGTATTCCAGATGGGGTCTCACCAACTGTCTGTACAGGGGGATTACAACTTCCTGTTTGCTGCTGCCTCTCCCTATACATCCCAGTATCACCCCAGCCCTCCCCATCACCTTCTCACATTGCTTGCCAACCTTAAGGTCATCTGATATGATTACCCCCATGTCCCTTTCCATTTTTGTTGTTGTGGCTGCCTCCCCCTCCATTGTGTAATCTTCCCCATGGTTTTTGTTTCCCAGGTGCCTTATTTTGCACTTCTTTGCATGGAATCCAAGCTGCCATACTTCTGACCATTCCTCCAACCTTGCCAAGTCCCTTGTCATTTTTTCCAAGCCTCCTTGTGTATCAACCCTGTTGCAGATCTTTGTGTCATCTGCAAAGAGGCATACTTACCTTCCAGTCCCTCTGCAATCTCACTTATAAAGACATTAAAAAGGACTGGACCCAGTACTGAACCCTGCGGTACCGCACTAGTAGCCCCTCTTTCTTCAGAGTGGACTCCATTTACAATTATTTTCTGTATCCTGTTGTCCAGCCAATGTTTTACCTAGGCTACCACCCTGGGACCCACTCCCAGGCTGGTTAATTTGACTATTAATCTTTTGTGTGGGACTGTGTCAAATGCATTGCTAAAGTCTAGGTAGGCCATGTCCACAGCCCCTCCCTGGTCTACTACTTTCATCACCCAGTCAAAGAAATCAATTAGATTCATCTGACATGACCTTCCCGCTGTGAACCCATGCTGCCTTAGGTCCTGTGCCCCACTGGCCTCTAGGTACTCAACACTTAACACCTGTCTGTCAGAGTCCTCCTTTTTCACCCCATTCCAATCTGGTTTCAGGAAAGATCACTCTACCACTACCTCCCTACTCAGGCTCACTGACTCCATCGAAACTGGGATGAACAATGGCCTTATCACAGCAGCCATTTTTGTCAATCTAGCCAAAGCGTTCGACACTGTGTGCCACTCTATCCTCCTGAATTCTCTGTCATCAGCAGCCTTGTCTTTTACTGCTGCTAACTGGTTCAGTGATAACCTCACTGGTAGAACTCAATCAGTTAGGGTCTCCGGTATCACCTCCATCCCCCCCCAATTACCACAGGAGCCCCCCAGGGCTCAGTGCTCAGGCCCTTACTATTCTCAATCTTCCTAAATGACCTGCCATCAGTCTGCTCTCTCTCTACCTTCATCCACATGTATGCAGATGATACTGTCTTGTATACTTTTGGCTCAAGTCCTACTGAGGTTACAACCAATTTACAGCATGATTTCAACAAAATTCAGCTCTGGTTTACTAACCATCACCTCTTTCTTAATGCTAGGAAGACTGTCTCCATGGCCTCTGGCACTAGGCAGATACTCTCTAGGCTCTCCAGTCTACCCTCCTTCCACACCTTGGATGGGAGACTTTTGGAGGACACTTCCTCCTTTAGATAGCTTGGGGTCTGGCTGGACCAACACCTCAAATTCTCTGGACATATTGATGCCATCCTGAAGAAACTGCACCCCAAGCTTGGTACCCTCTACAGGAATCATAGTCGTATTCCTCTTGTGGCTAGGCGTAAACTTATCCAAATGATGATCCTCCCAATTTTTGACTACTGTGATGTATACTGAGGATTACGTGGCAGAAATGGAGAGACAATTACACAACACTGATTTTTACTGCATGTTTACTGCAGACCCCATTGCCAAATTCAAACATGATATAGATTTATATATTGAGGTGGCCCTAGATAAAAAATTGATTAGTCAGGATGTAAAAAACATTTTGACAGTTAATCATCCAAAGAGAACCACCATTTATGCATTACCTAAAGTGCATAAATCTTTTTTGAAACCTCCTCCCCCAGGTCAACCCATAGTGAGTAGGATAGGATCCCTCACTGACCTTGTCACACTATATTGATTTTCATATATGACCCTTTGTACATACTTTGGGTTCATATATTAGAGCTACAGGGGACATACTGAATACCTTAGAAGATATTGTGATAGGCGATAGCTCTTTATTGGTAACATTAGACGTAGAGTCTTTGTACACCAATATACCGAGTCAAGCAGCTCTGGAGAGTGTCAAACATTTTTTGAATACAAGGACAGGAGCTATTGAACCTCCTATTGAATTCTTGTTACAACTCTCTAGGTTCATATTGAGATGTAATACAGTTACTTTTTTTGGATGTTTTTTTACTTACAAAAAGAAGGGGGCAGTGATGGGGGCTATGTTTGCCCCTGGTATATTTAATTTATACATGGGCAGATGGGAAAATCAATGTATAAGAGATTCAGCCTAGAATCCATTTTTTCATCATATAGAATTATATCATTTTATCGATGATATCATTCTGATTTGGCAAGGGTCACAAGCTGACTTAGATTTATTTGTTGAATGTTTGCATAGCACTAATCCCCATGTACGTTTCAGCTGTACAGTGAGTGATACTGCAATATGTTTTTTAGATCTAATGATTACTAAAGTTGCAGGAGGTGGAGTTGAGACAAACATTTATAGGAAGGAGTGTGAGCAAAATACCTTGTTAAAGTCCTCAAGTTGTCATTCTAGACATGTTATTAATAATATCCCTAAGGGACAGTTTTTAAGGTTGAAATGCAACTGTAATACAGTAACACATTATAAAATAGCAGCAACAAATTTAGAGAATAGATTCATTGAGAAAGGTTATAGCAGTGACAGAGTGCAGGAAATGAATCGCATGATTAGTGCGATACCGAGACATGAAGTGTTAAAGAAGGGACCTGCGAGAAAACAAGATGCTAATTTTATAAATTTTGTGTTGGACTATTCAGTCAATGTGCACATTGTAGGAGACATTGTACATAGTAATTGGCATGTTCTAGGGGGTGATGAGATTTAAGAGAGATCTCCACGTTTTTAACTTGCTTATCTCACAGATGAGCGAACACACTTAAGGATTATTTGGTACACAGCTCATTGGAAAAGCCAGAAGTTTACACATGGCTTAATAGATCTACAGGTTGCTTTCCTTGCAAAAGATGTACTTATTGTATAGTCATCTTGCCAGGAAAAGAATTTCATAGTTGCAATAATGATAACATTTATACTATCCAGCAATTAATGACGTGTGATACCATAGGGGTGATTTACTTGACTACCTGTACTTGCAGTGCTTTCTATGTGGGCAAAACCAAAAGGCATTTTAAAAGTCATGTAGGAGAGCACTGCAGAGCCATTAAAAATGGGGATCTTACATATGCAACAGGGGCACATGTTAAAAATTCTATAGGGGGAGAACATAAGTTTGTTTTTCAGGCCATTGAAAAGGTGATACAGTGGAGCCCGCTTAAGTGCACACCCTTAGGATATGGCTTTTTTGTGCACTTAAGCAGGCTGTGCATTTAACCGAACAAAACTATTTCCACACTCCGTTTCAGTACTAAAGTCACTTACGCTTTATTATTCCATGCGTTCACATAACAAGCAGTACTGTACATGTTCAACATGTAATCAGAAATCACACCACCAACAAAAATAAACAGTTACTGGCTAAAGAAGTCTGTAATTTTTTTGTTTACTCAACAGGCTAATCTCTTTTCTCACAGCTTAAAAAAAAACATCCTACTGTGTCCACTGCTACAATTGCAGCTGCCGTGGTGACTGGTTCATCCTCTGAACCTCTCTGTTCATCATCATTGTGGTCAGTACTCGGTACCCCCTGCATTGCAGAGCTTCTGTTTGTCCAGTGACCCCTCCATCTGCAAGGCAGCATCAATGTCCTCAAAAGCATTCAAATCATGGACAGACATACAGGGGCGGCAGACCCTTAACCGTGTCAATGCTCTCTTCCTCAGTGTCCTCAGCGTCTGATGCAGATGCAGTAAATCCCACCTTTCGATCACAATTGGAGATCATATCAACCCTCACAGTATCCCAGGCAGAGTTCAGCATCTGAACTGTGTCCAGAATACATATCTTCTTGGCACGTTTGAACACTGTGTTTGTTCCAGGAGCAGTGGATGGGCGTCAATTCAGACCAGCAGTTTGTCAGTGATCTGGAAATGTGCACTTATCTCTGGTTTGGTTTGAAAAAAGATACATTTTACACAAAAAAAGTGTACACTTAATCGAAATGTGCACTTATGTATAATGCATTTATCCAGTAAGTTTAACATTGCACATATGGAAAAAATTGGGATAATGAATTTGTGTGCATTTAACTGGGATATGCACCTATTCGATGTGCACTTAAGTGGGCTCCACTGTACCAGCTAAGAGGGGAGGGGATTACAGAAATCTTATTTTTGAGACTTGAAGGCTTTTGGATATATACATTAGGGGCATGTAAACCCCGAGACTGAATGATAATAATAGTCTAGTACCATATATTAAATATGGATAGGACTAATTTATTCATTTATAGAGAAGTTTCTGAGTTGTGATTGGATGTATTTATACTAAGGGCTAAATTCTATATGTATTATAGTGAGGATAAAATAGTGATATTTATGGTGCATCCTTTGAAACAGTAAATATTTAAAATGAGTTGATTTCGTTTTTGAGATGCACATATTTACTATTATTAGTATATATTTAGGAAAATTGCTATGATGCATATATTATAATTATTAAAATATATTTTTAATCAATTCAGCTCTTTTTTTCTGGAATTAGATATTTAATCATTGAAAAAGGATATATAAAATATTGTTAATAGGTGTATTTATGCAGTATAGATTTTTAGATATGTATGTGTATGTAGGTTTTATTATGTGTTGTAATTAGTCATTTTATATGGTGGTTGTTACACTCTATATGTCAATGTTTTATGACACTGGTTATGATGTCATCTTCTGGTGCCTATAAAAGGTAGGCTTTGTAATCATGCAGCATGCCTTTTGAGGAAGGACTGAATCCAAAACTAGTCAAGGCATGCTGAATGTGTTGTGGTTCTGTAAAATAAAAATATTGCACCCAAAATCAGAGAGCAATGTATTTATTGTGGTGGTGAGTGCTGGACTTTTGGAAATCTACTTCTGTTCAGTCTTTATGAAGGAGAAGGGGGTGGCATCCAGAGTAGGAGGGAGGATAGAAACAGACGGGGAGGTAGCAGACTGAGAAATCACAGTGTGGAGGGTGCTGGAGGTGTTAAGGGCATTGAGGGTAGGCAAGGCAACAGGACAGCATGAAGTGCATCTAAGGGTACTGAAGTAGCTGGCAGAGGTCCTGGCAGGCCCCTTGGCAGACTTATTTAATGCCTTTCTAGACACAGGGTGTGTACCGCAGGATTGGAGACTGGCTCACCTGGTTCCCATCCACAAGAGTGGAGCCAAGGATGAACCTTGAAATTATAGACCAGCAAGCCTAATGTCTAGTATTACTTGGTATGAAAGAACAGAAGAAGTCCATATCTAGACTATGGCTCCCCTTTCTGGAATCCAAACCAAAAGAAAGACATAGCAATTCTTGAACAGATTCAAAGGAGAGTAACTAGAATGATTCCAAGATTAACAAACTTGGATTATCAGAACAGATTAAAAGCTACTGGTCTCTTCTCTCTTCAAACTAGAAGATTAAGAGGTGATATGCTTATGGTTTTTAATTTAATAAATTCACCAGATCTAATGGACAAATGTGGTCTAACACTCTCCAAAAGGAGATATGTTCCGAGACTGCATAATAAACAACTTGAAGTAAAAACTTATAAAACCAGCAAAAGGGGAAACTTTTTTCCAATAAGAGCATCCATTGTATGGAACACCTTTCCACAAGAATTGGTAGAGGCAACTAGTGCCACTGTCTTTAAAAACAAATTAGATGTTTGGTTGAGGGATAATAGATAAATAATGTCCCACATAGTGTGGGGAACAGCCTCGATGGACTCTGGCCTTCTGTTCTTTCATATCAAGTAATTGCATGGCGTAGTTGTCTATTGTCTGGTTTGCCAGAGTCAAGGGCAATTTGCCAAAGGGAGTCCCTGTGTTGCATCAGGTTTAGGAGTGACTGGGAAATCCAGGAGGTGGAGGGTCCCTTGATAATGCGCTTTGTGAATGGGGCGTATATACCACAGGCAGAGGAGAAAGTGGAGATAAAGTAGTCTAACGCCTTGTTGATGTCAGAAGCCCTGTGGATGGGTGACCAGTCACACAGGCTGAGGTGATGTTTTAGGTGCTGGAGCATCCCAGGCTTCAGGTGGTGTTGGAGCAGGATTTTTGGTGGCAGTTTTGACCTCTTACAGGACCAGATGCAGGTTACCGAGGAGTGGTCACTTAAGGCATTGGGAGCAGTGAGACACGTGTGATTCTGGAGGGGCAATTGGTTAGTATCAATCAAGTAGGGTAGCAGTACCAGTTTTGGGGTTGTGTTTAGTGGGAGAGGGGACACTTTGAGAGATAGAGGGGGGATGGCTCAGAGGTAATGTGAGGAAGTATTTTTTTCACAGAGGGGATTGTGGATGCATGGAACAGCCTCCCTGAGGAGGTCATGGAGTCAAAAACAGTGGGGGAATTCAAGAATGCATGGGACAGACATAAGGCAGCCCTAGTGGGGGGTAGGAAGAAGTAAGCTATTGGTTAACTAGGATCTGCAGCTTATCTGTTAGGTAGGAAAATGGGCAGACTAGGTGGGCCAAGTGGTCATTTTCTGCCATCACATTTTATGTTTCACTGACCATTCCTTTAAGGTGCCATTCTGCCGCATTACACATGGCCAGCAGTCTTTTAGCTTCCATGCCCCAAACCTACTTAACACCCTGGTTAGCAACCTACTTGCTGAAACAAGAATAAGACCATTTAAAATCTGGCTTCACTCCCACCTTTCTAGTCTTTGTTGTGGTCATGTACCTAGTAGAAATTCCTCTGACTGTGGCAATGCTCCAACTGTTCTTTGCACTTAAGCCTCTTGCTGTACCCTTTCACATGCCCCCACTTATCCTTGTGCTTTTAGCCCCACGTAAAACCCCTCCACTCCCCTACCAATGATATCCTTTTCCCTTAATTTCCTACTCCCCATCACCTAAGACAATGGGAACTAACCCTGCAAGTTCCTTGTTTCTTTCACCATTACTACAAGCATTTCCCTTGGTTCCCTAGTATATCCTGTGTGCAACGGTCCTATACTATTTTTTCCTTTTATATAGATTTTATCTACTAAAGTTTCTGCCTACATCATGTACTTACCTGAACCATGTATTTAGCGTGACCAATGTACACCCAGACATCCCTTAGCTGATCTCGGTATATTCTCTTTGTGAATTTTTGCTTTATGTGTTTGTATTTGTCCTGAGTGAAGTGGAACCTTTGTAAATGAACTCATAGCTCAAAGGTTGTAATCAAGATTTTAATAAATAAATAAAAATAAATTAAATAAAAAGAATAAGTAGAACACCAGATTTTATTATTTTTTTTAGTCCACAGGTACATTTGGTAAATTCTATTATTCAGAAAAACTGGATGTTACTCTGTACAGAGAGAAAATTAAAATGACATGCAACATAACACACCTAAGGTAATTTAAAAATTAGGACAACATTTATCTGATAATTTGGTTGATAATACATATTGAGAAAGTCGAAGAGATTATACTAAACTAAAGCATTTACCAAAGGGTAACTATAAATGGGGAAAGTCTATTTTTTGTAAATATATCTGATCAGGAAATAACTTTAAACATCCCGTAACTGAGACAATATTGTATTTTAGATTTCAGCACATGTAATACAGAAAAAATTAATTTATTTTGCTACTTCTGAAAAATGTCCTGCCTTTTATGTAGATAAAACCAAGAGGAAATTAAAAGAGCAAATAGGAGAACATTCAAGAAGTATCCAGAAACTCGATGGGGTTAGTGCAATAGCACAACACTGTCAAAATAAAGACAAGCAGCATCAGTGTTTATTTCAAGGCATAGAAAAGATTTATGATAACATTAGAGGTGGTGACTCAGACAATTTATTACTGCAAAGAGAAACCTTGGCAGTTAAAACTCAAATCTTATGAATTTCCAGGTCTCAATGATTACTTCCATTTAACCCTGATTGTAAACATAAAATGAAATGATTGTATCAGGAATATATTGTATGCATACATTATTGGGTACTGTGATTATGGATTTATTTAACAATATCAGTGCTGTTCATTATACTGCTGCTACTGTGTTAATATATTTATTTTCCTGTGTTTTGGGGTGCAGTTTGAATTAATTAACTCATGATTGGGTGAAGTTACCACGTGTGTATTCTAAATGTGTAGCTCTAATACCAGGAGCCTTATAAAAGCATGTACCTACCCTACACCAGTCAGCTTTGAAAAAGTGTCCAGAGTGACACAAAAATGGTCAGCTGCCGGAGGGACTGTCCCTGCATCGTTTAAAGTGATTTATCAACTTCCCCCGATGTCATGTTTGCAGATCACCTTCCCTTCACTGAGTGATGCAAAGCTCAGCTGCCCTGAAGTTAAGTATTAAATATATTCAGATACTTCATTTTTAACATTTTTGTGCCACAGTTGTCTCTGCATGTTTTTTCTTTGTTTGAAGTTTGCACATGAGCAGTGCATCCACATGCATGAGTGACATCAGCACAGAGAAGGTGTTCCCACTGCATCTTTCTCACTGCTCATTCATTCATCTTTCCTGGACCCAGTCTCAGTGAGTGCAGATCCAAAACTGAACTGGCAAAAATTACAGCACTGATGACTGAAACGGTTTGTTATATTGGCAGCTGTTATACTTGCTTCTGGGATTGCAGAAGTGGTGATTTCTCCTGATTTTCAATTTTACTCATCTGACTATGCTCTGTGTTCTAGGTCCATCGGTTCTAGGAACATCACAATCTACATTGCTAGAGTACAGTGTTACAGTTTTAGTAAGTGCTGCAAGTACATAATTACAACAACAAGTCTGTATAAAAAATACATTTTTTAACTGAGTGGAGCTGTAATCTGTAGCGTATTGGGACACAAAAGGATGACTTTTGAATTGGGCAGATCTATAAATTGCAGTAAGCTTTTCAGTATTGGTACACAGAGGTCTGTGTTAAATGGATGACGTTTTCAACAGTTCAGAATTGTAATGTGCAGTAAGAGCATAAGCACTGAGCTGCACAGTCCATTCCCAAGAGAACAGTGCAATAAACTGTATGTTTGGCAAGTGCTGCTTCCAGTGTGATTGCTTCAGTAAACTACCTTTGCTATTGCATTTCTGATTGTCACCATCATTATAGACAGTTTATATTTTTTCCTATGTTCCTGTGTTTTCTTGAGCTCATTTGGTGTTCTCATGCAAGCACCATAACACTGATCACCAAAGTATGCTAAGATGTGCATGAATGAAGGGACATGGTGCACTGAATTGTTTCTTCAGCTTGCCAGCTCCTCACTAAGTTTATAAATGAATGCAATAAACTCAGTTATATACTGTATATAGTTATACTGTACATAGTTTACAGTGTATCTCAAAATTAAACACAGTTTAGTTTTTTAACATTTTAACAAACAGTCTTTATTTATAATTAGGATTATAGCATCATTGTATGTGCTCCGGAGCATCAGCAAAAGAAGAGACTGCAGTTGCCATCCTCTCCCGACACTGTGGTACCAATGTACGGCTTCTATAATGTTATATTGCAAAATGTGCTAGTCAATTCAGCATACTTAGGGAATAATGTCTGAACCAAAATATGGGTGTAACCCCCCCTGCAAATGGGGGTTCCCAAAAGACTTCCAGGAGCTTGCTTGAATGCTCCAAGCCTGAATGGTGTTTGGCGTTTAAGCCATTTATCAGTGAGTGTTTTTAGAGCCTCTGGTACTGCCTCTTTAAGAGCTGTCTGCTTGCAGACATAATTAGTTTGTATGGGGGACTGTGTGCTTCTCTGTTTGAGTACCCTCGAGCTGCTGCCAATTCACTCCATTTTGCAGTCACTAGGAGTGCAAAGGAACCTATCTGAAAGATGTAACTGTTTGCCAGAAATAATTTAGAGTAATAATGAAAATACAGTTTGTCTAACCTGCTTTCTTTGCAGTCAGAACTGTGTCTGCCTAGTTCCCATTCTGGTTTTGAACTGCTGAACTGGACCAATCAGTGTGGGGTAAGCTAGCTCTAAAGTGGTGCCTTGGACCGAATCAGAACTTGGACTCATAATCTGAGCCAGCCACAAGAGGATTGTATGGGCAGTGACTCTGGGAGAAGTAGTTTAGATCTAGCGCCTTTTTGGACCAACAGCAGCAGTCTATTGTGAGTGACAGCCAATCCAGCCAAGAACTGGGAGGAACTCAAAGGAAGTGCCCGGTTTTGTCTGTTGGAGTTCAGTTTAGATCTGGCAGTGAAGGAGAAAGAAACCCTGTGCTCCTTCAGTGCACAGTTTCAGTCAAAAAACGTGTGTAAGGCCCAGAGTTCTGGTCTGCAGCTTGTGTAACTGCTTGTTAGGACTGAATCCGTCCTGTGAAAAGAATCAAAGGATCTCTGAAGAGTAGAAACCAGGCTCACCCTGTAGAAGACTGGAGAAATTGTTGAATTGCACTCGGTCTGTCAGGAACTGAATCTGCTGTGTGTTCTCCCGGGTATTGTGCAGTAATTGCGATCGGGATAGAGAAGCAGCCTGCCTGGTATAGTGCTTTCTTTTTTACCATATAAATGTGTGAAGAGTCTCGTGGAGCTCAAGAGTAGCCCTGCTGACATTGAAGGACCCTATCTTGTTTGGAGGTCGTGAGTACTAATTCAGGGTCGCTCCCTGTTGAATTGCCGCATTAAATCCAAATGGAATCACTGTACTGCTGACTGTTTAAACTAATTTTTCTTTTCACTGTGTGAAAGGGCCCCTACCAGCTGCCACGGTTTGGACTAGCCACTAGGGCTTGGGTACCCAGGGACAGTAACTGGTAGGGATAGGCCTGTGCACAGAGCCATAGGTAGATAGTAAAGTGATAAGCTAATTAACCTGATTTCCCCCTGTCCTTGTTATATCCCCCTAAATAAATCAGAGCTGGTTGTTTCAGCAAAGTTATAGTTCCTGAGGTATTTGTCTATGTTAAAGTACTGTACTGTGATTGTTGCACTGTATCTTATTTCACAGGAGGTCCCAGTGCCAGAACTAGTCCTGGGGGTAAGTGTATACTGTGAAGGTAATTCTGATATTGTGTGGGCCACTAGTGGGAAGAAAGGGGGGTTGCAGTGTCCCAGAGGGCTGTGACCAAGTAAGTTTAACTATTGCAAACCCTGACCTCTGGGTGGAGGCACCCGCCATTGGATCCAGGCCCCTCAACCTGTTAGTGGCAAATCAGGCAGGGGTAGTAGCCCCTGGGATAGTGCCATCTAGGGGTTACATGGGCTACACAGCAAAGAATGCAGGGAGTCTACACAATGCACCATGACATCGATAAGACATGGGAGACAGTAGAGTGCAGCATCTGTTGTATATGCCGTACACTTTACGCATGTGCATCAGAGATCCACTGTTATGGAAAAAATGGGAAAACACAAACGGCTTGACACAGACTGAAGTGGTAATGAAGTATGGTGACATAAGTGAGGAAGGGTGGCTCAAATACAGTCTAACACTTGAGTACCTATCGCAAAGATAAGTCCCTTTTTGTAGTGGACTAATCAAATGGTACTTGGGCTATCTAAACATAAATGCAGTCTCTTTCTCCATGAGAAGGGTATCAGCAGTGTCATTTTTAACCTTGGGGGTTGGGGATGATCACCAACTGTACTGTTTATTTTTTGCTCAATTCATAATTCACCTGGAGGCGCACATGTAGCAGCAATAAGCCAATGTCAGGATGGTATTACAGATGCTTATGCAGACACTAATGACAGCTGCAGTCTGTATAGTTCCTGAGCGCTTAGAGGTAACACAAAGCTGGTGCAATAATTTGTAGTTTTAAATTTATAACATGCCATAAACAGAGGAACCGGTGACTTCAACACGTTATTCAATCTCTGATACCTCTAAAAGGGAAAGTACAAGCAGGCCCCACACCCCCAAACACACAAATACACAGAGAAGAAAGCTATAGTGTGGACCAGTTGGCACTAGGGCAAAGACAGACCTAAACAGTATAAATAATTTACAGATAATAAAAGTTCTATGCTGCAGCATTTTTCTAAGTGTATGTGTGCAGCTGGGGGGTTTGGAGTGGTTGGGTACAAGGTGCCTGCTTGTATTTCCACCTGTGCTCCATCAGGTGGTGACTGATAAATCAATTGGCAGGGGTCACTACTAACTAGTACTAGGTGAGGAATTTGGACAAATTGGATTTGGACAAATTGTGAGCCATTTATCCTGCTCAAGCAAAGCCACCAGATCGAGCTGTGTTCTCAGTGTCAAGCTAGAGTGGCCAACAACTCATTTGCCTAGGGAAAGCAATCCCACCAAAAAAAGAAATATAAAAAACCCAGGGTACTATCACTAGCATTTGTGTGGGGGAATCGATGCTGGGAGTAATAGAGCACACACCATACCTCGATTTTGCAGAGTAAAATGACAACAATGACGGGAACCAAACCATAGCACAAAGTAGCAAAATATAATATTAACAGTCCGTGTTGCTAAGTCTGCTCTCACTGCTGTACTGGAATGGATCAGGACTACTGCTGTGACTGCCTGAGCTACTGCCCACATCATTCTCACTGCTGTCATAGGGTCATCCCTGTGGGGATCTACTATGCAGCGGCTGTCAAATTATGGCACTATGTCAGTGTCCGAAAGATCACTGTTAGTGCAGGACAACATAATGCTTTCATCATCAGACCCTGAAAATAAACTGTCTGACATTGCCATTGTCTTGCTGCATGCTGTGACCAAGAGCTCTGTTATCAAGATAGAACTGCTGTGACCAAGAACTAATTTTAATTGCAGTGCACAGATCCCCTGTGGTGACATTGCAAAGGTAATGAGTGTTAAAGGTCACCAAATACAGGCTCCAATACACAATACACAAAATGACACTTCCTGGTTTGTGAGGGTGAAAACCTGATTTAATTTGCTAAAATAGGCCTTACATCTAGCAAAATACATTGTAAATCAGTTCTATATGCAGTCACCTTGCAGTATATGTGTTCGTATATCAAAACTTGGTAACTAGACAGGCAGGGGAGAAGAGGTGGAGGAGTAGCTCTCTATGTAAAGGAAGGGATAAAAGCAACTGAACGAAAGAGTAAACAGGGAGGAGAGGAGGCACTGTGGGTCACCTTGGAGACTGGAAAGGGCACCACAATCTGCACAGGGGTTGTGTACAGACCCCCATGTCAGGGGGAAGGAATGGACAAGGATATGATAGAAGGCATTCTTAGAATGGCAGAGAAAGGGGAGATACTGTTGATAGGAGACCTGAATATGCCAGATGTTAACTGGAGCACATTTGCTGCAGCCACATCCAAGAGCAGGGCCATTCTTGATGCCCTACAGGTGGCAGGCATTAGACAGCTAGTTTCAGAACCCACTCATGAGGGAGCAATCTTAGACCCCATACTCTCAAACGGGGCAGTGAGAGGATCTCAGATCTAGAAGTGGGTTACCATCTGGGAACAAGTGACCATCAAACAGTGTGGTTCACGTTAAACTCAGCTACAGAGTCAAGCCATACAAAAGTGAGGGTTCTGGACTTCAGGAGGGCTGACTTTGGCAAGATGGGAGAGTGCCTCAGAAAAGCACTAGCAAACAGGCAAGAAGGAGCGGTGGGGCAACAATGGGGAATCATCATAACTGTCATCACAGAGGCAACAAGCCTTTCTGTGGAGCAAATAAACAAATCAAAATGAAAGAAAAAGCCATTATGGTTCTCAAAAGAGGTGGCTGTGAAAGTCAGGAAGAAAAAGATAGCATTCCAGAAGTATAAGGAAACACAGAAGGAGCAGGACAGACAGCTGTACCAGTTAAGGCAGAAAGAAGCAGGGATGGAAGTCAGAATAGCAAAGGCCCAAACTGAAGAAAAGATAGCCAACTCGGTTAAGAAGGGGGTTAAAACATTTTATAGGTACATCAGGGAGCATAGGAAGACAAAGGGAGGGATAGTGAGGCTGAATAGAATGAATGGTGGGTGGGCAGAGGGGGACAATGAAAAAGCAGGGATCCTGAATGAATATTTCTGCTCAGTATTCACAAAAGAGATGGGGCAAGTGCCTAATCCAATTAACAGAAGCACTCTTGATGGGGGGGGTTGATCCCAGTCCTTTCACAGAAAAAAGGGTTCTGCAAGAAGTCTTAAAACTGAAGGTGGACAAAGCAATGGGGCCTGATGGAATTCACCCCATAATTCTAAAAGAATTAAGGGGGGAACTAGTGAAACCACTGGCAACTCTTTTTTATTAAATCATGGGAGGATGGTGTGGTAACAGAGGACTGGAGGAAGGCGGATGCGATTCCCCTTCACAAAAGTGGGAGCAAGACAGGTGCAGGAAACTAGAGACCTGTCAGTCTGACCTCTGTGGTAGGGAAAGTGATGGAGTCACTTCTGAAGGAAAGAATAGTTGAGTACCTAGAGGCCAGTGGGGCACAGGACCCAAGGCAGCATGGGTTCACAGTGGGAAGGTCATGTCAGATGAATCTAATAGATTTCTTTGACTGGGTGGCCAAAGTAGTAGACCAGGGAGGGGCTGTGGACATGGCCTACCTAGACTTTAGCAAGACATTTGACACAGTCCCACACAAAAGATTAATAGTCAAATTAACCAGCCTGGGAGTGGGTCCCAGGGTGGTAGCCTGGGTAAAACATTGGTTGGACAACAGGACACAGAAGGTAATTGTAAATGGAGTCCACTCTGAAGAAAGAGGAGTTACTAGTGGGGTACTGCAGGGTTCAGTATTGGGTGCAGTCCTTTTTAATGTCTTTATAAGTGACATTGCAGAGGGACTGGAAGGAAAATTATGCCTCTTTGCAGATGACACAAAGATCTGCAACAGGCTTGATACACAAGGAGGCGTGGAAAGGATGAGAAGGGACTTGGCAAGGTTGGAGGAATGGTCAGAAGTATGGCAGCTAGGATTCAATGCAAAGAAGTGCAAAATAATGCACCTGGGAAACAAGAACCTAGGGGAAGAATACACAATGAGGGGAGGTAGTAACAACAACAAAAAAGGAAAGGGACCTCGGGGTAATAATATCAGATGACCTTAAGGTTAGCAAGCAATGTGAGAAGGCAGTAGGGAGGACTGGGGGTATAGTGGGATGCACAAGGAGAGGCATAAGCAGCAGAAAACAGGAAGTTGTTATCCCTCTGTACAGACAGTTGGTGAGACCCCATCTGGAATACTGTGTCCAGTTCTGGAGACCCCATCTCTGCAAGGACATAGACAGGATAGAGGCAGTCCAGAGAAGGGCAACTAAAATGGTGCAGGGTCTGCAAGAGAAGCTGTATGAGGAGAGACTAAAGGAGCTTAATATGTATACCCTTGAGGAAAGAAGGGAGAGGGAGGACATGATAGAAACTTTTAAGTACCTCAGTGGAATCAACAAAGTCCAAGAGGGTAGCATCTTTCAGAAAAGAGGCGTGCAAGAACAAGGGGACACAATTTAAAGATAGAGGGGGGCTGTTCAGGGGAAATGTGAGGAAGTATTGTTTCACAGACAGGGTAGTGGATGCATGGAACAGCCTTCCTGAAGAGGTTGTGGGGTCTAAAACTGTGGGAGAATTCAAGAATGCATGGGACAGACATAAGGCAATTCTTGTAGGGGGTAGGAAGAAATAGGCTGTTGGTTAACTAGGATCTGCGGCCTATCCTGTAGGTAGGGAAATGGGCAGACTAGATGGGCCAAGCAGTCCTTATCTGCCGTCAAAGTCTATGTTTCTATGTTTCTAAATCGCTTTAAGCTGCTATGAAGTTTTTTAACAGTAAAGAAGTTTATCCTGTGCACAACTTTAAGCGTATCTGTGTCTGAAGTGGAGACCAAGGAGCCAAGCTTTTGAGAGTATGTCTCCACTCATCATACCTTGCAGCCCCAAAATCTACCACATGCTGGGCCATCCTCAGTCTCCAGACTGCTAAAGCAGACAGACCTACTTGAATGCTGCCCCCCCCACCTCCCTCCCCCTCCCCAGCATTAGTTAATTCAATCTCCAGAGTGGAACTGGCAGGCTACATTTGACCATTACCATCCCAAAGACAACTCTGTATAGTCTAATGACACTCAGTTGTCTCCGGCTGCTCTGCTTGCAGTTCTGACCTAACCTCCTCAGCAGATACAGGCCACACATGTGGACAAGTTCAAGACAATACAACAAGTGAGACATGGTGCAAGGTTAGGGCCTCAAATGGTGCCAAATCTAACAATCATTGCCCTGATCACTGTATTCAGCTGCAAGTGCCGAGCTGACTCACAACTGACTGGATCTATTACACAGCAAGACAACCAGAACAACAGATACATCAGAGGCAGATAGTCGATCGTCCTCCCCCCCCACGAATAAAGAGGTGTTTTCCAAGTCCAGGCCCAGCCCAGCAAAAAAAATCAATGCTGGGCACAAATGCATAGAAAAACATCTCAAATAATGGCTCCTCAGAAAGCAGGTGCACAATGCACAGGAATACTTTGTACAACAGTAAATTCAACCATCTACCTGACAGCTGTGTGCAAAAATGTCTCACCCATTTCAGCAGAAACATCATTTGAACATGAAACAGAGGGCTTGCACAAACATACTGTTCATTTGTTTCAACAGAAAACGTTATGTGTATATACGTCACATGATTCTTTCCCAGAGTATGCATGTAAAAAAATATCAAACTGTAAAACATTATGTCCTAACGGAACAGCATACTCTGGCCTTTTTGATAGTAATATATCTAAATTGCTTTACCTTATTTTATTTGCGAGAAGTGTATCAGGGTCTGTGGCATTAAATGTTCCCAGTTTCACACGAGGCTTCAAATTGTCTGCTTCTCGAACAGTGATGGTGCTTTCGGCAAACTCTGGAGGATCATTCACATCTTGCACTGTAACCGTCACGGAGACATTACTGGCCGCTGCAGGGGATGGGTTGGGATTTCGCCGATGAGCATGAAACCAGTGGCTCCTCATTTTCAACAGAAATCTTGAGTTTCTTCACAGGGCCACCTTCATAATCTAAGGGCTACAAAAACACAATTGGTTAGTTTGTTTTCTTGGTAACAGTGCAGCACTTTTTCTCACTTCAAACTAGTGTTCTTTTGTTCTGTAAGAGTTATACAATACTTATTACCCCAATTTTCCCATTTCATATTTTAGGAGAAGAACTGCAACCTCTGGGCTGAAGCTGACACAAAGGAAAAGCAAAAGTACTATATAAATTTAAAATAATTTGATATAAGTCCACACCCTGTCAACAACTTCTTATTACAAAACTCCAACAGGGCATTAGCACAAAAATGGCATACTGATGGATGCAACAAAAAATATAGATTGGAAGGGACTCTGAGAACAAAGTGAACCCCTAAACAGTACAAAAGTGATAAGAGTACAGAGGCAAACCAGAAGCCTATGTCTCAAATTTCTGAATGGTCATGTCAGAAGGACAGGAAATGCTACCCCAGCTTAGTCACCAGATTTATTCACATGTTTATGTTGATTGCGCACATGCGCAAGAAACATATTGCAGCAGCTTTCTCCACAAGCAGGTCGTGGAGGCACGGCATCGCCAGGCTAATGCCTCATTACCGTGCTAGGCTTGTCCAGTGTCCCCCAATGGTGTGGCACGCTGCTGCTGACACTAGCTCAGCCAGTGTGCCACCAACTTGTAAAAAATCATCCTCTGCAATCAGGGGCCATCTCATCATTGCAGCATAAGCCATTCGCTGTAATGAGGGAATGATCCTTCATTGCAGGGCAATATCTTGACACACTGATATTGTTTGTGAACATGGTGGTGGTTTGCTGCCATGTTCACAAACAATACTAACCCCCCCATCATGTTTATTTGACAACGGGGGCCCCAAACTACTTTGGTTTCAGTGCCCCAATGTTTCTGTTGCCGATGGGGAGCCCACTACATGTTGGCATTATGTAACCCCCCAAGTAAATTATCTGCTGGCGGAGTGCCCAATCCCCGGAGGCATAATGTCACCCCCACCCTTTTGTTGTGTGCTTAGATGGGGTGCCCCACCCCCATTGGCTACAGCTTGCCCCCCAAAAGAAGATCTGGTGGCATGCTGGGAGCCCACCCCAGCATGCCACATCCCCTGTAAAATAAAACGGTCCTGCAATGTCTTTTTTTTTTTATCTGTAAAAAATGAAATGGTCCCTTGGAGGTCTCCCTGCCCCCCTTCCCAACCCGCACCCACCCACTGTGCACCCTGCCTCCCCACACACACCCTCAACCTATACTTACCTCTGGTGCTTGGCATGACAATCTTCGTTGGACCGGGAACACATCTGCACTCTTCAAAGCAGACTGTGAACTGAGGAAATGCCAGTAAGCTGTATAATGGAATAAATGTTTTTTTTCCAACTTTAATGCATATCTCAGCCATTTTTTTGAATTTTGGCACCAAATTTTCAACATGGGGTTTTTGGGACCCCTCCTCATGAATTATGTAACTGTTATCGCATTAATTGGACCCAAAAGGTTATTTCATGGTCACTGTGCGGAATCACCTTTTGGGGCTGATTAATGAAACGACAGTGCCAGTGTTCATGAGGTGGGCTCTCAAAAAGCCTATGTTGCAAATTTGGTGGAAAAAACCCAAAAAAATGACACTTTTACGAGCATGTGTTGTGTAGTTGCTACGCATGCTCATAACTTCAAGAATTTGCAATATTTTCACTCCAGATTTTCAACACTGGCATTTTTTCACACCTCCTTGTGAACAGTACAGCTGTCATTGTTCACATCCTGGCTGAAATGTGTTTTCGCACTGCCAGCGCAGAATAGAGCGGTCTCTGTGGGAAATCACTGTTTGGGACAGATTAAGACAAGCATTTGTCAATGCTGAATGTTCACTTGCAGGTATTTGCAGTGGTGTTTGGCATGTATGGTGCTGTACCCTAATGCCCTGTGCGATTGCTGGTATTTGCACAATAAATTGTCAGCATGACTTTTTGTTACCCCCATTGTGCGCTACATAGGCGGAAACACGTTTTGGGCAGGATGTGAAAAATGACAGCTGTACTGCTCATCAGGAAGTGTGGTAAAATGGCAATGTTGAAAATCTGGAGTGGAAATATTGAAAATTCGCAAAGCTAGGAGCGTGCATGGGAACTGTGCAATGCATGCTTGTAAAACAGTCATTGTTAGGAATTTTTTCACCAAATTGTCAACATTGGCATTTTAAAACCTCTGCTAATGAACAGTGTCACTGTGATTGTCTTACTGTGTGCCATACATTGATTTTACACACCGACTGTGCCATTGTGCGCTACATGGGTGGAAACATGTTTTGAGCAGGATGTGAAAAATGACAGCTGTAGTGCTCATCAGGAGGTGTGGTAAAATGGCAATGTTGAAAATCTGGAGTGAAAATATTGAAAATTCACAAACTTACGAGTGTGCATAGGAACTGCACATCGCACACTCGTAAAACAGTTATTTTTAGGAATTTGTTCACCAAATTTTCAACATAGCCATTTTAAGATCTCTGCTCATGAACAGTGACACTGTGATTTCCTTAATGGGTCCCATACACTGAGTTCACACAGCGACTGTGCCATTGTGCGCTACATGGGCGGAAACATGTTTTGGGCAAGATGTGAAAAATGACAGCTGCACTGATCATCAGGAGGTGTGGTAAAATGGCAATGTTGAAAATGTGGAGTGAAAATATTGAAAATTCACAAACTTACGAGCTTGCATAGGAACTGTGCAAAGAACACTCGTAAAACAGTCATTTCTATGAATTTTGTCACCAAATTTTCAACATAGCCATTTTAAGACCTCTGCTCATGAACAGTGTCACTGTGATTTTCTTAATGTGTCCCATACATTGAGTTCGCACACGGACTGTGCCATTGTGCGCTACATGGGTGGAAACACGTTTTGGGCAGGATGTGAAAAATGACAGCTGTACTGCTCATGAGGAGGTGTGGTAAAATAGCAATGTTGAAAATCTGAAGTGAAAATATTGAAAATTCACAAACTTACGAGCATGCGTAGGAACTGTGCAATGCACACTCATAAAACAGTCATTTTTTGGAATTTTTGCACCAAATTTTCAACATGGGGTTTTTGGGACCCCTTCTCATGAATGATGTCACTGTCATGGTGCTATTCAGGCCTGAAGGGTGATTTCACGCGGTGACTGTGAAATCACGCCGGGGCTGGGCTCGCGCATGACAGTGACATCATTCATCGGAAAAGTCAAACCATGATAAAACTAGTGCAAAATTCCAAACTCCTGAGATATATATAAAGTTGAACCCCCATCTAGCCCATTATACAGCTTACTGGCATTTCCTCAGTTCGTGGTCACCTTTGAAGAGTGCAGGCGTGTTCCCAGTCCACGAAGATTGTCGCGCGCGAGTCCGGAGGTAAGTATGGGGTGAGGGGGGTGTAGGGAGGCTGCGTGCACAGTGGGTGGGTTCAGGTTGTGGGAGGGTTGGGTTGGGAGACGCGCCGTGGGACTGTTTTTATTTTACAGGTTTTTAAAAAAACACCAATGACGTGGGCTGGGGTGGGCTCCCAGCATGGCAGAAGATGGCTGGGGAGTCGAGAAGCAGATGGCATATTGGGCACCCCCATCGGCAAACTATGCATGGGGGGGCTGAGGAGCCGACGGGGCACCCTCATCGGCAAAACAATAGAACATTGCCACACTGGCGTGGGCTCCCAAGCGTGGCCACAGGATAGCTTGGGGGCCGTGGAGCGGCCAGGATTGGAGCTTGTTGGCAAACAATGTTTGCTATGCTGGGATGCACTCCCAGCATGGCACCAAAGTTTTGGGGCGGCATGACGCCCGCGGGGGGGGAGCGCATGACGTGGTGCTCCATATGGCAGCGGTGGTCTACTTTGAAGCAGAGGAACACCACTGTCATACAGAGCTCCTGCATCCATTGGTGCAGGACCACCAAGCCTGCTCAAAGGAGCAGCGCATTGGATGGGAGAGGCACACCTCCAAAGTGTGCTACTCTCCCAAAACGTTCCTTGCACATGCGCGCAAGCGAACGTAAAAATGGCAGTGATACTGTTCATGAGTAGAGGTCCTACAAAGCCTATGTTGAAAATTTGGTGATGATAGCCCATCAAAAGACTGTGTTACAAGTGTGCGTTAAACACTTTCCACACACCCTTGTAACTTCGCAGATCTGTAATATTGTCACGTCAGGTTTTTAACACTCATTTTTTCACATCTCCTTATGAGCAGTACAGCTGTAATTTTTCATATTCTGACCAAAATGTGTTTTCACAGTTCCAGCGCAGAATTACACAGTCGCTGTGGGAAATCAATGTTTGGGACAGATTAAGAATATGACAGTGGCTCTATTTATGAGCAGAGGTCCTAAATTCCCTATGTTGAAAATCTGGTGATGAAACTCCATAACATGATTGTGTTAGAAGCGTGCATTGAACTGTTTCCACACACCCTTGTAACTTCGCAAATTTATAATATTTTCATACCACATTTTCAACAGTGGCATTTTTTCACATCTCCTTATGAATGGTACAGCTGTCATTTTTTTTACATCCTGGCTAAAATATGTTTTTGCACTCCTGCCGGAGAATAGCACTGTCGCTGTGGGAAATCAGTGTTTGGGACAGATTAAGACTGAGCGAGTGAGAGGAGGGAGTGAATGAGCTCAACTGAGCTCTGTCAGGACTGCTGCAGATTTGTTTGTGGGCAGAAAAAGGGCCCAACACAAGAGCCCAGTACAAAAGAGCAGCCTGCAGCACTGGGAGAAACAGAACAGGAGAGAGAGAGTGGGGGGGTGAGCAAACTCACCGGAGCACTGTCAGGACTGCTGCAGATTTCTTTGTGGACAGAAAAAGGCATCAATGCAGGCAGGAACCCAGTACTAAAGGGCAGCCTGCAGTGGTGGGAGAAACAATATGAGTGAGTGAGACAGACGGACTGATCGACCTCAACGGAGCTCTGTTGGGACTGCTGCAGATTTCTTTGTGGACAGACAAAGGTGCCAAAGCAGCCAGGAGCCCCATACAAAAGCATAGCCTGCAGCACCAAGAGAAACAGAACGAGTTAGTGACAGAGCAGTAGTGAGCAAGCTAAATGGAACTCTATTATGACTGCTGCAAATTTCTTTGTGGGCAGAAAAAGGTGGCAATGCAGGCAGGAGCTCAGTATAAAAGGCCAGCATGCAGCACCGGCAGAAACGGAAAGAACGAGTGAGACAGGGGGAGTGAGCAAGTTCAACGGAGCTCTATCATTGCTGCTGTGGATTTCTTTGTTGGTAGAAAAAGGTGGCAATGCAGGCATGAGCCCAGTACAAAAGGACAGCCTTCAGCGCCAGCAGAAATGGAACGAGTGAGTGAGAGAGGGGGGAGTAAGCAGGCTCAACAGTGCTCTGTCGGGACAGCTGCAGATTTCTTAGTGGGCAGAAAAAGCTGCCAACACAGACAGTAGCCCAGTACAAAAGAGCAGTCTGCAGCACCGGGAGAAACAGACTGAGCGAGTGACAGAGGGCCAGTGAGCGAGCTCAACAGACCAACACAATCAACATTCAGCATTGACAAATGCTTGTTTATAAATTCTTTCAGGTAAATGGTCACATCAGAAGGATAGCAAACTCTACCCCTCCTCATTCACCAGATTTAATCACATTTCTTATAAATCCCTGCAGTTCTTGGAGTGTGCTACTGGCTCATGGCCGGTATCAAATCAATTATTCATGTCCAGAACACACTCTGTCATCAAAGCTGCTTTAAAGAGCCTGCAGTTTTTAAGCGACTCATTATGCTAAGTTTCTTCTGTATCTTTCTGGCCTCTATTTCTACATCCCATCTACACCTCTTCCTCAGGGAGTGCTGTACAGCATAGTTCAGCTTTTAACTAGTTATTTGGGAACATGAATTCCACCATGCAGACTGAACCAGGCAAATTTACCATAGTCCAAATAGATTTGCAGTTCACATGGTCAGACAGCAAGCCAAAGTAAAAGAGATTCTGCCATCCCTGGGTAGTCTGGAATAGCCCTTTGGCCTCTCCTCCCAACCCCAGTAATTTATCTCCCTGCACCATCCCCATTCATCATCTTTTAACCAGGTAATTACCTATCTTTTAATCCAAACTTCCTCCCTAGCCCACATACCCACCCCAGGCCCTTGGTACATGATAATTCTAATTACAAGTTTCCCCCTAATTGATTTCGGAGGGAAACTTTAGTATTAATCTAAATCTTCTCTAGACTGATTCAGTCCCCCTACATCCTCCCATGCAGTGTTAATAAAGTCATTGTCCCGCCTCAAAATCCCCTAACAGTTTCCCCCATCACCCCAATCTATGATTTGTGAGGGGAACTTGGCCCACATCCAGTACCGTAGGAAGGGGGGGTGGGGGGTGCACCCAACCCAGGCACATGATTCTGAGGGGTGCATGGGTGCAGTTTTCAAATCTGTGCTGTAACTTTAAAAAACATTTTTCTTTGTTTTTTTTTTTTTAAAGTAATGACTATGCCTGGCAGCAGGGGCACATCCTTGTGGAAGGACCAGTAAGTGGGGGGAAGGTCACATGGTCTGCTGTCTCTTGCAAAGAAAAAAATCATGTGGTGGGGTCCAGTCCAGATAGTGTTAAAGGTACGGCCTGGGTGTGGGAGAGTCGTGGTTTGTAGTGTGAGAGAGAGGTGGACAGTAGTAGTAGTAGAAGAAGAAAAAAAAAAGGAGTGAGCTGTGTGAAATAGAATCATTTTGAGTAGACTAGCAGAGAGAGCAGAGCGGTGTGAGCCTCTGTGTAAGCAGCCAAGCACTAGACTTTGTTTAATGATTTTAATTTAATCTTCCTGAATTTTCCTTATTCTGGGGGAGGGTAGGTAGAAGTGAGACTTAGTCAGATGAACTGGTACTCGTCTGGATGTTTTTTATTTTAAATAAAAATGGATTTGGAAACTGTGAATGAATCTGAATGATGATCATGATTGATTCCGACAACGATCCTTCCAATAATTTAAGTCTTCTTACATCCTGACCTGTCTGATGTCCTCCATCCCACTCCAAGTACTTCGACACCCCTCTGGCTCCCTCGGCCTCTCCCTCCCTTGTTCTCTGAGAGGTGACTGTCGAGTCAACACTAGCACTCCCTCTCTCATTCTTGTCCCTCCCAAGTCCCTAGTACTCCCTGTCACTCTCACCCCTACCGAGTCCCCCACCCCAAGTCTGACGGCAATGGGAAAAAACATTATTTGGTCCAGTGTTGAGTTCCAGGCACTGCCGTCAGGCAGCCACCCAGGCCTGCACCCCACCTCCCAGTCCCAGACCCTATTCTCCATGAGTCCCTGACCCCTCCCCTGCAAAATCCTCCAGCCCCACACACCCGGCAGCAGTGACTTGACTTGAGCCTGGCCGCCATCTGTCTCTCGCTTTTCATGCTTTTGTTTTGGAATATGAGTGGGGCCGGCCATGGCTGGCTCAGACTGAGAGTAGCCACAGGGTACAGACGCACCCTCTGTCAGTCAGGCAGCCATCAATGGACACTGGCAAGGAGGAGGAGGAGGGCAGTTTTTCATCACCCTCCCAGCCATAGGGATAAGGCTGCCATGGCGGTCCCTTGCTTGCCTGCACTGTGACAGAAGTGGAGAGGGAATAAAATAACAACAAATTAATTGCATATTCTGCTGGACTCCATTTTGAAACTTCTCCAAGCAGTACACCTGTACTTCAACCCCAGATAACCCTTGTTTCACATGTGCCAGCTCCCTCTTTTAAATGGTTTCTCTTTTATTAACACAGATTTAAAATACATCAGGGCAAGTTCCCAGTGTGTGTGTGTGTGTGTGTGCGTGCATGTGTGGGGGGGACTATTATTTCTTTTACTATCTGTCCTGCATTACTGTGTGTGTGTGTGTGTGTGTGTGTGTATGCACGCACGCGTGGGAGGGGACTATTATTTATTTTACTATCTATCCTGCATTACCCAGTGTGTGTGTGTGTGGGGGGAGTGTGTGTGTGTGGGGGATTATTATTTATTTTACTGTCTGTCCTGCATTACCCAGTGTGTGTGTGTGTGTGTGTGTGTGTGTGTGTGTGTGTGTGTGCGCGTGGGGGACTATTATTTAGTTTACTATCTGTCCTGCATTACCCAGTGTGTGTGTGTGTGTGTGTGTGTGTGTGTGTGTGTGTGTGTGTGTGTGCACGTGGGGGGGACTATTATTTCTTTTACTATCTGTCCTGCATTACCCAGTGTGTGTGTCTGTGTGTGTGTGTGTGTGTGTGTGTGTGTGTGTGTGTGTGGCGTGAGGAACTATTATTTCTTTACTATCTGTCCTGCATTACCCAGTGTGTGTGTGTGTGTGCGCACGTGGGGGGGACTATTATTTCTTTTACTATCTGTCCTGCATTACCCAGTGTGTGGACTATTATTTCTTTTACTATCTGTCCTGCATTACCCAGTGTGTGTGTGTGTGTGTGTGTGTGTGTGTGCACATGAGGGGGACTATTATTTCTTTTACTATCTGTCCTGCATTACCCTGTGTGTGTGTGTGTCTCTGTGGGGGGACTATTTCTTTTACTATCTGTCCTGCATTACCTAGTGTGTGTGTGTGTGGGGACTATTATTTCTTTTACTGTCTGTCCTGCATTACCCTGTGTGTGTGTGTGGGGGACTATTATTTATTTTACTGTCAGTCCTGCATTACCCTGTGTGTGTGTGTGGGGGGGACGTGTCTGTGGGGTACTATTATTTATTTTACTGTCTGTCCTGCATTATCCAGTGTGTGTGTGTGTGTGTGTGTATGGGGGATATATGTGTGTGTGACTATTATTTCTTTCACTGTCTGTCCTACATTACCCAGTGTGTCGTGGGGGGACATGTGTGTGTGTGTGTCTTGGCGTATGTGGGGGGACTATTATTCCTTTTACTGTCTGTCCTGATTACAGTGTGTGTGTGCATTGAAGTACTATTATTTCTTTTACTGTCTGTCCTGCATTACCCAGTGTATGTGTGTGGGGGGACTATTATTTCTTTCACTGTCTGTCCTGCATTACCAAGCGTAGTGTGTGTGTGTGTGTTGTACTGTCTGTCCTGCATTACTCAGTGTGTATGTGTGTGTGGGGGGGAAATGTGTGTGTGCGTATGTGTGTGGGGGATGTGTGTGTATGAGTGGGGGGACATGTGTGTAGGGGGAACTATTATTTATTTTACTGTCTGTCCTGCATTACCTTGTGTGCGTGTTCATGGGGTGGGTGTGTGTGTGTGTGTGTGTGTGCATGAGGGGACTATTATTTCTTTTACTATCTGTCCTGAATCCCAAGCAGAAAGGAAACTGCAGCACTGTCCAATAAACCATTTCAAATATGGAAGTAGATAGCAATAGTGCCCCCTTCTGGCAGTACAAAGCATGCACACTTGTTTAGTAAAAATGGAAGTAGATATCAATAGTGCCCCCTCCTGTCAGTACAAAACATGCACACATGTTTAGTAAAACAAGGCAGCCCTCTGCTGTGTGGGAGTCTGGCTGGCTGAGTGAGACTCTGGACTTACTATACAATTAGTACTCTCTCTCATCCTCGTCTGGGACTGTCCCTCCTGAGTCCCCGAGTCCGACAGCAAAGATTGGAAAAAAAAATTAATTTTATTTGATCCAACAGCTCCAGGCACTGGCAGGTAGCCAGCCAGGCTTGCATCCCACCTCTCCCTACTTCTCCCAGAGCCCTCTCCCCTGCAATAATCCAGCAGCCCTCTGGCCCCACACACCTGGCAGCAGTGACTGACTGTGAGCCCATCTCTCGCTCTTGTTGGAATATGTGAAAGCGGGGCCCGGACGCAGCTGGTGGAGTGAGTCTGTTGTTGTGATGATCATGAGGAGAGTGCCCGGTGCCCACATCACAGTGTTATTCCTCCGACTGCTGTGCTGATAACCTCCCAGTCTCATAACTCATAGGGCAGGGCACAGAGGATGGGATGACCAGCGGCATCCCCTCATTTTAAGGGGGGGATAGCTATTAGCTAGCTAGGCTAAATACAGTTATGTTATTTATCTAGCAGTTGGCAATGGCATGCAAGGCATTAGCGGGACTAGCCAGGCAGGGCAGCAGTGGTATAGAGCAATGAATGAGCAAATAAAAACAATGAACAGCACAAGCACAAGCACAGAACTGACACACACATCACTGTGCACTGTCATGTCCCTGTTGTTGATGTAATAGAAATGCCCTTGCTTCCCTTTGAGAGCGAGTTTACAAGATTAAATTCAATTACTTGAGTCTAAGTTGTTTAAATGTATTAAAGGGAAATGGTATTTTTATTACCTCAACAACAAATTACAGACAGTGGTCAACTTGGGGATATGTAAACTGCGAATAATTTCCTTCCTTGAGACAGAACTAGAAGGCTAAATTGAACTTACTACTTAGCCTTCTAATCCTGCCATAAGGAAGGAAGTTATTCACAGTTTACATATCCCCTCCTCATACCAAGATACCATATGTGGCTGATCATGGTACCCCTTACGCTTACCAGGGAGGGAGTACTGCAGTTAGGCATTTCTTTGTGGTGGAGGACGTTGGACCGTTGGCGCTCATTGGGTTACTTATGGTAATCTGCTGAAATGCAGCAAGCACAACGCCCCCTGTCACGAAGAGAGAGAGAGATGTCAGTCAGATACAACTATATGTCTGTGTTGGGAATAATGCTGTTTGTTATTAATGATAAGGGATATTCTTGTAATTGTGGGGCTCTAGTCTGCCCCCCCAAAACACCCCCATCAATAATTAAACTGACTGATATTTCATAATTACTGATGGGAGTGAAGCAGAGCCACCCACTTACAAGAATGATATTACATTTACAATAAGAGACTGCATGTTTAACTTCCCCATACAACCCGATTACAACTGGTCCAACGTCCTCCCGAAATGCCACAGTTGCCCCGTTACATTACTGTACATTCACAGCAATGTTTCTATTTTTTTGTGTTTTCTGGTCTTAAGTTTTGTGATATTCCATGATATTATTTTTTCTGTGGGGGTGCTCTGCCCCCCAAATCTGCTGGCTGCACTGATGAAGTTGTAATTTTTACCCGGGGGGTGGGGGTTGGAACACCCCCCTCCCCAGAAAGAATATTATGGAATATTGCAAAACATGACGCAACCTCACAACTAGTTAGGCAGTTAAATTATTGGGGATCCTCATTCTCCTCTGCTTGTTTGGCAGTCTGGCACATTAGAATGTGCTCCAGCAAACTGCCAGTCAGTTATAATTATTGCATTACGCTGTACGGGGAGGTTTAACAAGCAGTCTCTTACTGTAAATATAAAATTTTTGTAATTTGGGTGGGTCTGCCACCGCCCCCCACAACCCGTCAATAATTATGAGTTCCCTCATTGGTAGTTTTCAGTTATTGTGGAGGATATTGGACTTTGCAACAGGAACATGCCCACAGCGTGATCACATCTCCACCATAGTGTGTGGAGTTTCCAAAAAAGCACACCACCGGATGGTGCGCTTTTTTGGAAACTCCACACATTGACCATCAGTCCAATGCCCTCCACAAACGCCCTGCAATTATATTGCATCCCAGCTGACTGGGGTCATAGGGAGAAAGAGGACACATTGCAATGAAGTAGTGTTATCTGTAAATTGTAATTATATTGTAAGCGGTGGGGACTGATGTGCCATGTTAGATGGACACTGTGGCTCACCGTGTTACCCACTTTTGTCACAGAATAAGACATCTTTTGATATTTACTAGCATCACAATACTCTGATACATTCAGTCTATTAGACTGAATGTAGGTATCAGATTGTTGCCAGTAAATATCAAAAGATGCTAATTAATTAGTTTGCTGGGGTTGGGTTTACCTGGCATCTGATGACAGATATACTTACTTGTCCACTGTCTCTCACACTGATTCCAGGTTAATATATGGCTTATTAAAGACCATTGTCTGTCTCTTACTACTGTAACTATTTCTTAAACTTTAAGAAATAGGTACAGTAGGCTTTTCTGGGAGCTGAGCGGACAGCAGAATAATACTGTACACAATTGGACCTGGCTGTCATTGGCAGGCCATCTGCCCCAGCCACAGAGAGCCAGCCAGTCCAGTGCTCACTTCAGTCTAGTGTGGTGTCACCTGACTCCAGTAATTTTAAGTTATCTGACTGTTTATCACCAGCCTAGAGGGTAGCAGTGCCAGCAGTAGTAGTGGTACTGTATTTCCCGGGTCGGGTTGATCCCTCCTGGTTTTGTCTGGGAGGGAGTGAGTCAGTAATTGACTCACTCCCACCCAAAGTTGGGAGTGACCCACCCGACCTGGGAAGTACAGTATCACTACTACCGCTGGCACTGCTACCCTCTAGGCTGGTGATAAACAGTCAGATAACTTACATAGAAACAGAGTTGACTGCAGATAAGGACAGCAAAGCCCATCCACTCTGCCCATTTTTTCTACCTTATCAATATGCCATAGGCCTTTACTCTGTCAATGGCCTATCTATTCATACTCATCTGTATTGCTCCCTTATGCCTACCCTATCCCATGCCTGTATGAAGCCCTGCACTGTATTCATAGCCACCACTTCCTGAGGTAGGCTGTACCATTCCATGCATCCACCACCCTTTCTGTGAAAAAGAAGTTCCTCACATTACCCCTTAATCAGTCTCCCTCTAATCTCATGCTGTGTCCTCTTGTCCTGTTATTTTTTTATATTGAAACATGTTAGACTCTTGCAGCATTTAGTTGCCCTCCTCTGGACTGCCTCCATCCTGTCTATGTCCATGCAGAGATGGGTCTCCAGAACTGTACACAGTACTCCAGATGGGGTCTCACACCAACTGTCTGTACAGAGGGATAACAATTCCTTGTTTTCTACTAGCGATGTCTCTCCCTATGCATCCAAGAATCCACCAGCCCTCCTAACTGCCTTTTCAAATTGGTTGCCTACTAACATACTAACTTACTAATTGCCAGCAGATTAGGCCTTATGGTCTATTGAGTCTGCTCGAACCTCAGATTCCTAGTTGGGTGCCGAGGCCTCCCCTCCCTTGTGTTCCAGAAACCCCTGTCATCCATCCCCACCCCCCTGGGACAGGCCATCATCTGATACATTCACTTTCTGTGACTGTCCCACCCTCTCTTGAAGCCCTCCACTGTGGATCTCTGAACCAGCTCATCAAGCAGCGCATTCCAAGAATCCACCACTGTCTCAATGAAAAACCTCCTCTTCTTTCCCCCTCACCCTTCCACCTTCGAACTTCAAATCATGACCTCTGGTGACACCTCCCTGCTTTAGTCTAAGATCCCCTCCGTGTTTACCCTATTTCTTCCACTGAGGTACTTGAAGACCTCAATCATGTCCCCCCGTCTCTCCTTTCCTCCAATGAAAACAGGCAGAGCTCCTCAAGTCTGTCCTCCTATGTCAAATCCCCTAGTCCTCATATCATCTTAGTTGCCCTCCTCTGTACCCTCTCCAGGAGCTGTATGTCCCACTTCAAGTGTGGTCTCCAGTACTGTACACAGTTCTCAAGGTGTGGTCTAACCAGCCCATTGTACAGTGGCAGAATCACTTCCTTGCTCCTAGAGGTGATCCCCCTTATGATGCATCCCAACATCCTGTTTGCTTTGCTAGCCACTCTCCTGTACTACTCAGAGTTATTCATACATGTATCCACCATGACCCCTAGGTCTTTTTCCCTCATTGAGGCCTCCAATGCCTCCCCTCCCAGGTTGTACCTGTGTTTAGGGTTCCCTTCCCAAGATGTAACACCTTGTACTTGGTGATATTAAAATTTTATTTCCATGTGTGAGCCCACCTTTCCAGGGTGTCCAGGTCCCCTTGCAGGGCTAACCTCCCCTCTTTCCCCTCAATTACTGCTCCCATCTTGGAGTCATCAGTAAAGAGACTCATTTCACACCCTATACCCTCCCTGATGTCCGATATGCATGCATTAAACAGGATCAGACCCAGGATCGAGCCCTGCGGTACCCCACTACTGACCTCTCTAGGATTCGAGAGCTCCCTGCTGACCACTGCTCTCTGTGTGCATCCATCTAGCCAGTGTTCAATCCATCTAACCATCAAAGGGCCTACTCCCAACCCCGTCAGTTTCTCCACCAGACCATTGTCGGGGACAGAGTCAAACGCCTTGCTGAAGTCCAAGAATAATACATCCACAGGCTTTCCCCTGTCCAGTTCTGATGCTACCCATTTGTAGAACTCCACAGGATTGGTTTGACATGATCTACCTGGCACAAACCCAAGTTGCTGACTATCCAGACCTCCCACCTCCTCCAAGTACACCCCCAATCATTCCTTTAGTATACTCTCCATTAATTTTCCCACCACCGAGGTCAAACTGATGGGTCTATACTTACCTGGTACTGCCCTCAACCCCCTTTTATGGATTGGCACCACATGTGCCTCTCGCCAATCTCTAGGTACCCTCCCTGTCTCAAATGACCTGTTGAAGAGCTCCGCCAGGGGTGCAGCCAGTATGTCCGCCAATTCCCATAGTACTCTCGGATGAATGCCATCTGGCCCAGGAGATTTATCTTTCGTTAGGGCCGTAAGGGCTAACCACACCCTTTTAGTGGAGCTAGCATCATCTGTCCCCTCCACCTTACTGGACTTTTTATCCTTATCCTGATGTGACGCCCCTGGGGTACCTCTCCTTCCCTCTTGCTCCATTTCTGTTGCTCCCCTGATCCTACTCACTACCACTTCTATCCCCATCATGCCTTGCTTTGTAGATATCCCATCCCCCTCCCTAGTGAACACAGAGGCGAAGTACTCATTTAATACCTCTGCCTGGTCCCTTGCCTCTTCCACCCACCCTCCTTCTGATCTCAATCTGCCGAGATGGCCCTTAGTTTTTCTCCACTCCCCAATGTACGGGAAGAACCCCTTTTCCCCTTCCCATATCCCCTGTGCCAGCCACTGCTTATTACTGGACTTTTCCCCCCACACCATCCAGGTGGCTTTTCTAGATCCAAGATGGTACATTTCCTGTTCCCTATCCCCTCTCGTTGTTTTATATTTTCTATAGGCAGTCTTCTTTTCTGTGACTGCTACCTGAACCTCACTGGACCACCAGCATGGTTTACGTGACCTTGCTCCCTTATGTTTCACCTTAGTGCAGGTCCTGATTGCCTCATGAAGTCGGCGTTTTATAACCTCCCATCTCTTTTCCACATTTGTCATTGATGTAATGCCCTTCAAGTGATCCTTGAGAATATTTCTCATGCCCACAAAGTCTGCCCCCTGAAGTCCACTGCCAGCATCCTAGATCTCTCCCCCCTATGCTTATTTGAAACAAGACAGTATTGTGGTCACTCCCAGTCAGGGGATTCTCTACAACCAGGTCCCTTACCAGATTCCCATCCTCCAGAACTACGTCCAAGACATGCCCCTCCCTTGTGGGCTCCATCACGTGCTGTGTTAAAAACACATCCCGAAAGTCATCCAGCAGCCTCTGCTCCTTGTCTACCTTAGAGGACATGGTTCCCCAGTTTGTACCTGGCATATAACGGTCCCCCATCAACACCACTCCTTCCCCTTTTGGTCCACACTGGGCAATGATGTTGTCCAACAAACCATCCTCCAGAACATCACCCATCCCGGAGGGCCTATATACTATACCCAGCTTGACCATACCTCCTGCTGGGGTTTATAAGGTGACTCATAAGGTCTCCACATTTCCCACTGTCTCTTCTACTCTAGCAACTTCTATGTCATCTCTAATGAACATAACCACTCCACCCCCTCTGCCCTCCTCTCTATCCTTCCTAAGCATAGTGCACCCCCACACGTTTAGGTCTGAGTCATAGTTTTTGTTTGCCCATGTTTCCATGACTGCTGCCATATCCATCCCCCCAAACAGCATGGCCTGGAACTCTGGCAACTTGTTTCCCAAGCTCCTGGCATTTACTAACACCACCCCCACCCCTTATCCCTGATCCCCTTTGTCAAACCCCACCCAGGTTCCTTATACTTCCATCCTCCCTCTGCTGCTCCTGAAACCTCCTCCCCCAGTCTGTTTCCCCCTCCCCCTTGGGTTTGAAGGCTACTCCCCTCATCTGAGGACAGCACTTCTGGTCAGCCCTCCCTTATCCCTCCGCCTCACAAGTTTAAACCCCACCTTCTTGAATGTAGTCAGCCATCCCCTGTTTAAGGACTTCCTTCCCTAAAGGGGCAAGATGAAGCCTGTCCTTGGCATACAGTCCCTTATCCTTCCAAACTCCATTCCAGTTCCCTAACACCCCCAACCCACTCTCTTCACCCCACTTCCTGAGTCAGTCATTAACCTCTGTGATCTTCATTTTTTTCTCCACTGGGCCTTTGGTACTGGCAATATCTCTGAAAAGGAAATGTTACATCCATTATCCCAACAGACTCTGGAAAGTTCTCGGAACCTTGCTTAGATCATTAGTTCCCAAATGCACCAGGAAATCTGGTTTCCCTCCACAGTTCCTAGCCAGTTCATACACCATGAACTTTGCTCTATGCACTGTCAGCCCAGAGATACTCACTACCTTCACCTGGCTATGGCATCCACCCCCCTGTCCCTCCCAATGGATACCTCAATCATCGAGTCTCCCAATAACAGAACTTTAAAGGATACCTAAACAACATTTTGACAACAAACTATTCAAAAATCTGACCCCTTAGGTGACTAAAGGAAAGGCTGCTGTATTCATTAATGCTAAAACTACATTTCTGTAATTTATCTAAATGTTGTTCCAGAGCATTTGAAAATTGTAAAATCAGCCTTCCAATTTAAAAAAAACTCTTACCTGTTTTTCCTAAAATGGCCGCCAAATGTGTTATGTGATGACATCACTGAAGTCAAAGTCAGAGAGATATATGGCTCTCTATAGTGCTAACTAGTTCTTTTTCCCTTTGTGTAGAATTGTTTCACCCAAATGGTCCAAACCATGTGCATTATTTTGTATAATGCACATGTTAGGCTATGGTTCTGTTCATTTTGTTTACTTTAACATGCTGAAATTGTGTTTTAATCCAACCGACTTTCTCTGTGGCAAACCACAGTGCAGTACAAATCTTGAAAAACCTGGTGACCTAGTGGTTATGGTGGATCTAGGATGCTACAATGGGGTGCTGGGGTGGTGTCCATGCTCAATATGCACTTAACATTTTTATTAAACCTTTATATTTTCTGCTATTGTTCTTTTCTAGTACATTTTTGACAGAACCTACAAATGTAATCCATAGTTTGAATGTAAACATTTGTACAATCAATAAATCAGACTTCTTCAACAAAGTGAAATGCAGCAGCAGCACGCAAGTACATTACTATGTGTGTGTGGGGGGGGTGCAGACACACCCTTCACCACCCCCTAGAGCTACCACTTTTTTGCAGCAAAGTTCTTGTGCAGTCCAATGTCAGAGTTCATACTTTCTTGAAACTCAAATATATGCTTGTCTTGTCTTCTTTTTCCATGGGAAATAATAATAATATGAAGAAGAAGGATCAGCATTTATATAGTGGTGCTCATACACATTGTATATCAAAGTGCTTTACAAGCAATACTAGACTGGTAGTGAAGTGACTGAACATGTAGTGGCAGCCATTCCATGCATTAATATCCACACACAGCCTTGGAAAATTGCATGAACTGGTTTTATGGGAAGGGGAATGTTGGCCAGGACGATGGGTTCAGGTAGTGATCAAGGTGCTGGGAGCCTCACATCTGATTTCTCACAGTATATCTGCTCATATTTCTCTCCCTCTCTCTTCCCTAAATATGGCAGTACCTTGCAAGAGTGACCTTCTCAGTCTCCCTCTGGTATTCATTCTTCAGTATTCCTCCTCACACCTAAAACAGGTGAGCTCATCACCCTTCTGCATTATGAATGCAAGTAGTACAGTCCCCGTTTTATTTTGACATATCAAATATAAACATATCTTTCCAGTAAGTCAGGCTCATAGTAGCAGGGAACAAGGGGAATGATGGACTTTCCTATCCTTAAAAGATCTAGGCTACCTTTGATTAGGCACTACTAAATGATGGGTGTGTGCATTATTATGCACGTCATTTAATAGTGCCTAATCATAGGTGGCTTAGATCTTATATGGGTAGGAAAGCTTATTTTTCCACTTGTGCCATGCTGCTATCAGCCTGGCTTGCCAGAAGATCATGTTTATTATAAATATGTAAATATAACACGGGAGACTGTACTAACCACATAAATGATGCAGAAGGGTAGTGAACTCACCAGTTTTTGGTGTGGGTAGCAGGTGAGAAGAATAAATGCCAGAGAGGGATTGAAGAGGCCATTCTAGCAGGGTACAGCTATATTCAAGTTAGTTGAAGACATGAAGGAGGACGCTGAGCAAATTACTGTGAGATCTGAAATGTGGGTCTACCAGCATCGTGATAACTCCCTGACTGTGGATGAGAGTAGCCAGTGATGTTAAATACTCAGAGTGGCAGGACTGTACCTAAACTGTTACTTGAATTCAGTGTAGGGAGATTACCCTCAGGTGGGGGGGTGATGTTTGTTAGGACAGTATTGAGGTAGTTGGTATAGCTCATTCAAGATTTGGAAGGGTGGTAGCCAGCCAACTCGCATCATGGAGTAGAGCACAGAAATGTTCTGGAGAAGAATTACTGGGAATTATCCTGTGGGGTTCTTCAGATCACAGGTAAAGGAGTAGACTGACGCTGGAAGTCAGGTGGATTCACTCAAGGTATTAGTATTATTATTGTTATCCATTGTAAGTGCAGCCCTTAAGAGGGCATAAACAGCAGTTTTTCTAGTGGGTCATGATGCTTATTGCTTGGTCCTCCGGTTGTTGTTGTTGGTTAATGAGGTGGGAAAACAACACAACAGGGAACTGTACATACTACCTTCACTGTGCAGAAGGGTGGTGATCCACTCAATGTTTACTGTGGGAGTAGAAGTCAAACACTGAGAATGTAGACTGGAGAGTGATTTGGGAGGCATTTTTAACAGTGCCTGGTGATGATGCGTATCAGTATAGGTGTGCACTACTCTCTGAGGTACAAGATTACAATCTGAGGTTTGATAATTCTCTTCATGAGACTGCAAGCTCATATGCGGCCCCAGGTGATACTAAGGACAGGGTATGGATGGTGGGGTGTTCAGCGGAAGGCAAGCTTGGTGCAAGGGGTTCACATGGAAAATGAAAGCCTTATTTGTGGATTAACAAGACAGCATGAGTTTTGGAACTGAACAAGACTGGTACTTTGCTATGTGACCCTGAGCAAATTACTAAACTTCCTTGTGCTCCCAGGCCACACATGTAGACAAGCTTTCGGATTAGTGCATCTCTCCTGGCTAACAAACAAAATTCAGTGCATCATATAACCACTAGATCATCAGGCATTTGAAGTGTTTTACTGTATTGCAGTTTGCCAAAGAAAAAGTCAGCTGGATTGAAAAACATTTTCCTCAAGTTAAAGTAAATAAAATGAACAAAATCATAACCTAACATGTGTACTGATCAAAATAATCCATGAGGTAATACGTGGTGTTGATCATTCTGGTACAATAATTCAAAATAAGAAGGGAAAGAAGAACTAGTTAGCACTATAAAAATATATGTGGATCTCTGTCTGTGACTCCGATGATGTCATCATGACTCATCACTTAACACACTTGGCAGACATCTTAGGGAGAAACCAAGGCTGTTTTTTGACAGTGAAAGGCTGATGTTTACATTTTTCAAAAGCGATAAAACTGCATTTATGTTATTTACATAAATGCAGATTTAGCATAAGCGTAAACCGCAACCTTTACTTTACCTCGCAATGAAGCCAGATTTTGGAATTTGCAGTTTTAAAAAAACTGCTTGTTTAGGTACCCTTTAACATCGCTATCATCCTTATGGTTACCTCCACTATGCGCTCTCAACCGTCCATCCCCCCTTTATTCATGATCTCAATTTCAAGGGAGTCTTCTCGCCTTATTAGAGACCCCTTTGTCACCCTCCCCTTCTGCCTCCCTTGTTATTTTGCCCACTTAACTCAGACCCCCCCCGAATAGGTGTCCCCTTTAACCCTCTCTTATCTGAACCATTTATCCTGGCCTGGATGGTTTCCCCTTCCCCCACACCGCCATCCTCCCCCATCTTGTAATAGTACCCCTACCTCCAGAGGCCCTCTGTGGGTCCCCTTTACCTAGGGCCCCATCCTTGGTACAGACCCCCTCCTGAAGGGGGGCCACTCCTCTGCCTCCTCGTCTCCCAGTTTCTCTCCAGTCATGCTCTTCTCCCTTATGTCTGCAATATGTTGCATCCCCTCCATCTGCTTAACATTTACTTTTCCCCTTCTCCCTCTGGTACTATTTCTTTCCTTTCCATTGCTGATCTGTGATGCCCTATGGGTATCCACCTCCTTCCCCTCCGGCCTCTATATCAGTGTCCTCATTTCCACCAACCCCTTCCTCCCCCCAGGTTGCTTAGTAGCTCAAACTTTATTGTAACACTCTATGCCAGCCTCCATCAAGTAACCCGAGTTTCCCCTGACTGCCCCTCTAAACTGCCCTTGTTCCTCCCCTCTTGCCCTGTTCTCCTTAGGAGCTCCCTTCCCACAGTCTGCTCTTTTAGGCTTCCCTGCAACAGCCCCTCCCTTCTCACTGTCTACTCTTCTATGCTTCCCCACAACAGCCCCTCCTGACTCTTCCCCCTCCACTCTCTTTAAATTTGGAATGTTTACCCTGTAAGTTTTTCTTTTAGCATCAACATCCCTATCTAAGGGTCCTCTGTCCCTAATATCCCCCCTCCTGCTTGCTGTAACATAACATCCTGTAATTTCTGAGCATTTCCCCAGCCTCCCCTCAGCCCCACCCTTCTGCATTCCATATCCACACCCCTTATCCTTGGACACACCCCCAACTCCCCCAGCTTACTCCTTAACCAATATACTTCACTCCTGATACAAGATAGCTGTCTACAGAGTGGACAGCCTCCCTCTCTCCAGGCTGAATTGAGGATTATTGCCACCCCACAGCCTGTGCAGCCTACAACCCTTCCCAAGATGCCTGCCATGGTGGAATATGACTACCCTGTTTGTCCCTCTCTGTTCATAATGGCACACACCCCTTTTCTCAGTCCCTTCCCCCTGGAATACAGTCTCTCTCTATACTGACTGTAGTTGTTTACAAACCCAGTTTCAACCCCACCAATAATGTTCCCAAGTCTCACAAACACATACAGTCCAGTGTGTGTCCAGTCCCGCTAACAGTGTGTGTATGCAGACATCAGGTACTGTATGATGTCACAGGCCCACCAGTTCCTGTTGCTTCAAATTTCAGTCACAAACAGAAATGTACAGCCCTTTAATCCCAACCTCCAGCAGCTTTTCAGTATTTAAGACCACCAGGCAAACATCACATTTAAATTTCACTCTAATTATCACTGCCAAACAAGTGTTCCCACATCCAGCACACAGGCCCCAATAGTTACAATATCACAGCCCAAATAACAGTTCTAACTCAAAGTAGTAATTTTTAACACACAGAACTAATTTCAAGTGCAAAACTATTCAAATAATTCAGTTAAAACATTTGATAAACCAAACCCCTTTCCTGAACAACCTCCTACTTCTGTCATCTCCTCCTACTTTTAGGTCATCTGATACAACTACTCCCAGGTCCCTTTCCATTTTAGTTAGTACCACACACCCCAATATGTGGGTTTCCCCTGGGTTTTGGTTTCCCAGTTGCATTACTTTGCAGTTCTTTGCATTGAAACTAAGCTGCCATACTTTAGACCAGTCATCCAAGTTTGCCAAGTCCCTTCTCATCCTTTCCACCCTCCTTGGCTATCAACCCTGCTGCAGATCTTTGTGCTGTCTGCAAAGAGGCATACTTTTCCTTCCAGTCCCTCTGCAATGCCATTTGTAAAGACATTAAAGAGGACCAGTTCCAACCCTATGGCACACAACTAGTAACCCCCAGTTTCTTCAGAGTGGACTCTGTTGTTTACTATTATGCTGTGTCCTGTTGCCCAGCCAGTGTTTTATCCAGGCTACCATCCTGGGACCCACTCCCAGGCCAGCTTACTTGTTTATTAATCTTTTGCATGGGACTGTCAAATGCCTTGTTAAAGTCTAGGTAGGAGGCCACATCCACAGCCCCTCTTTGTTCTGCCAGCTTGCACCCATGACCCAGCATCCCTCTCACCCTCCCTATTTCCAAATTCCTTGTGACACTGCATGCCCACCTTTAGGTAATCTGAAATGTCCGTATGTAATGTGTGTAAGGAGGGGCTATGCTTTTCAGTGAAAATAACAATAAATAATTTAGTAACTGTAGTTATCTACTGTAGTAGACTAGTAGTTAATGTAATGTGTGGACTTTCATTTTGTAGCCAGTGCAGTCTGCAGACAACTCCTGGAGTGGATATTTCGGATTCACGCTGCCGAGGTGAGAGGCTTGGCAAGAACCACGTGACTCAGTTGAGTCTTATAAGGTAAGGTAATGGCGAGTGCTTTGCACACATGGTGCACAATGGACGGCTGCAGCGGTGAGGTTCTATCACATCTAAGGTACCAGTGACAGTCCAGGACTGTAATTAAACATTTGTAACACCGTATGCTTGTCCCATACACTACAAAGTATAATGGATGGAGGACAGACAATAACCACACAGTAATCACATTGAGCAGTTTTCCTTGTCAACAATGTAAACTGTTGTCAAGGAAACCACGAGATGCAATTGCTGCATGGTTATTGTCCGACCACCATCCATTTTTCTTTGTAGTGTATGGGACAACCATACAGTGTTACAAATGTTTGTCACTGGTACCTTAGATGTGATAGAACCTCACCACCGCAGCTGTCCATTGTGCGCCACATGTGTAAAGTACCCGCGCATGCGCAGATCCATTGCTGTTGTGATGGTATCGATGTGACATACTCAAGAGGGGGTTAACAATCTCTTGACATCACATCAATACCATAACAACATAAACTTGCTGAATTGGAACACTAATAAGGGCTCTCCATACATTATATTCAAATAACATCATTCCAAGTGTCACACATCACTGTTACTGAGTCTAGTGATCGCCATGTCTGATAGAGATTTTCACTCTGGTGCTATTTTGTCCTGCTGTAGTTCAGTCTGTGTATCATAATGAATTGTTTTCCTATACAGTGATGTGGCCATAGTGCAGATTCATTAATAAAGTAAGGCTAAATTACTTGTGTTCGGGGAGAAGTAATTTCTCATGTTGAGTTCCATACACTATAAATGTCAATGCCTGATATGCAGGTGATAGCCACAGTATAATTCCCTCTTGTGGTTGCTAGGGCAATGGCAAACATCTTGAGCTGTGCTCTCAAGGTTTACTGATGCCCTAGCAACCACTCGAGTTGATTATACCATGGTTATCATCACCTGTACATCAGGTATCATCCTCTACTTAATAACTCAGTTTCAGATAAGGGGACCCTTTTCAAATATACTTTTTTGATCAATTCCAGCAGAATCCACTGTCAGCTCAGCTTCACCCTTGAAAGTTGGTAAATTAAGTAATATGGAGCCAAGGTTATTTTTCATGGTTACCAAAGAAACACCAGCAATGGAAAGCATGACTAGTATTTTATTTCTTAATTTCTGTATGTGTGTAAGGAGGTGTTCTGCTCTTGAGTGAAAATAACAATAAATTATTTACTTAATTAAATGTGAACTTTCATTTGTAGGACTAAACTTGAGTGCAGACTCCACATCAAACATCAGAGAGTTCCTATCCTACACAACTTCATGTTGTAGCAGTCAGCAGAGGTTGTGCAAGGAGTCAGCTCCAACAGTCAGTCTTATTAAAGGTAAGTTAATGTATTTTAAAGTGGGGTTGATGGGTGTATTCTGAGTGCATTTATGTAGCACTGACTGGTACTTTGTCTGACTCTCCAGGTTGGGATAGGGAGTAGGGGGTAGGGGCAGTACCATAGCAATGGTGGTTGGAGAGCATGGCAATTAGTTACTAAGCAATAAGGCACTCCCTGAGGTTAGATTAATAGCCATTAACCACCACCTAGGAATGTCAATGTAATGTGGCCCAAGGCCGAAGAATAGCCCAGTGACATCGTGCCCCTAGGTGGTAATTAACTTACTGTTAATCTAACTCCTGTGAGCGCCTTATTGCTATTATAGAAATGTATTAAAAAAAAGTGTTACAAGTATGGTTTATGAATGTTTACTGCAGCCTAGAGTAAACCAGCTGTACTGCTCATGAGGAGGTATGGTAAAATGCCAATGTTGAAAATCTGGAGTGGAAATATTGATGACTCTACAGTAGCTAGCTTATAGAATCACAATAATGCACTTCAGGGCATGTGTAGTAGCAGGATTTACACACTACTTGTGTGGTTATTAAAGTCACTCGGCTGTGCCTTGTGACACACCACACAAGGTGTGTGTAAATCCCATAACAACACATGTACTGTTGTGCTCTATTACTTAAATCCAGACTTGTCAAAATGCTGTTGTACCACAGTTCATGTGAAGATATTAGTACCATACCATACCATTTCTATCTGTGATGCATTATAGAACCCCGAGAGCGTGAGGATGAAGGCAGTTTCATTGTGCAAGATATATATATATTTTTGAATTTTTAGTCATTGATAGCTGGGTTAGGTCTACTAGGCACAAGTGCCTCTATTTAGAGGCAACCTGAGAAAACTGGGCAGTTAAGTGACTTGCTCAGAGTCGCACAGTATGCAAGTGGAGGTTGTGGGAATCAAACCCAGGCTGCTGAATGATAAGCTTGACATTCACAGCTCATTACTCTAACTTCTAGGCTATATAGCCAGCCCCCGGCCTGAAGTCTGATTGGCCATTAGGATCAGCCTTATATAAATCCAAGTTCAACTGTCATGTGCAGCCTGATTAACATGGTATATGGATTCTTCCTAACTGTTAGCATTCCATCCTATCACTGCTGACTGACTGGAATGCTGCACTACGATTTTGAGCCAACATTCCTAAACTGTTGGTGGAAGAAGTTTTTTCTCAAATATCTCCATTTAAACAATATAAACAGTTGACATTATTTAAACGTAGACTTTTAAGAAAAAAGTTCCTCTGCCATTAACAGTATACGAATGCTGGCTCAAAATCAACAATGCACTCTTTTACTCTAGGCTACAGTAAACATTCATAAACCATACTTGTAACACTTTTTACGTTCACTTGTGCAAGGAACGTTTTGAGATTGTAGCACACTTTGGAGGTGTGCCTCTCCCATTCAATCCACTGCTCCGCTGAGCAGGCATGGCGGTCCTGCACCAATGGGTGTGGGAGCTGTGTATGACAGCGGTGGTCTTCACTTCAAAGAAAACCACTGCTGTCATACACAGCGCTGGTAGGCCTCATGCCCCCCCAAAGCTTTGGTGCCATGCTGGGAGCCCACCCCAGCGTGGCAAATATCCTGTCCTGCCAATGGGGTGCCCCATCCCCTGTCAGCTCCATGTCCCCCCAAAGGCCCCCTCAAAGCTTTGGTGCCACACTGGAAGCCCACCCCAGCATGGCAAATGTACCGCGTCATCTTTTTTTCACCCTGAAAAGCAAAAACGGTCCCATGTAGTCTCCCAACCCCCCCCCAACCCGCACCCACCCACTGCACACTCTGCCTTCCCACACCCCTCCTCAACCCAGATTTACCTCCAGAGCTCAGTGCGGTGATCATCACTGGACTGGGAACACGTCTGTACTCTTCAAAGCCGACCGCGAACTGAGGAAATGCCGGTAAGCTGTATAATGGGCTAGATAGGGGGTTTTCAACTTTATTGCATATCTCAGGCATTTTGTGGAATTTTTGCACCAAATTTTCAACATGGGGTTTTTGGGACCCCTTCTCATGAATCATGTCACTGTCATTTTTCACATCCTACCCAAAATGTGTTTCCGCCCATGTAGTGCACAATGCAGCAGTCGGTGTGCCAAATCAATGTATGGGACACAGTAAGAAAATCACAGTGACACTGTTCATTAGCAGAGGTTTTAAAATGTCAATGTTGAAAATTTGCTGGAAAAATTCCTAACAATGACTGTTTTACGAGCGTGCATTGCACAGCTCCCACGCACGCTCGTAGGTTTGCAAATTTTCAATATTTCCACTCCAGATTTACAACATTGCCATTTTACCACACTTCCTTATGAGCAGTACAGCTGTCATTTTATACATCCTGCCCAAAATGTATTTCCACCTATGTAGCGCACAATGGGGGCAACAAAAAGATCATGCTGAAAAGTTATTGTGCAAATACCAGCAATTGCACAGGGCATTAGGGTAAAGCACCATACATGCCAAACACCACTGCAAATACCTGCAAGCGAACGTTCGGCATTGGCAAATGCTTGTTGGCACAGTGAAGAGATTATTTGTATTCTTTGTAGTTTCAACAAGCCACTGGGAGGTGCTGTCCCAAGCAGTAAAGGTCACTCTAAAGAGTCACACTGAAACAAGATGGTCTTCAAAGTTTTGTGCAGTTCACTCCCTTCATCTTCAAATACCTGATGTCTTAAATGTATTGTAACAAATAAGTGAAGATGCAACCAATGCCGACATGGTATCAACAGCCCAGAGCCTAATCAAGCAGATAGATTTCAAATTTCTTTGTACCCTAGCAATGTGGGACAAAATGCTGAACCTGGTTGAACAAGTAAATCAACTGCTGCAATTTAAGGGATTGCCTGTCGATAATGCCTCAAAACATATCAGTGGATTAAAGGATGCACTGCAGCACATGCGGGATGATGGAATAAATGAGGTTTTGCAACATGCAGCAGAACTTGCTGAACAGATGTCACTGAATGCAGAATTCACAGAGAAAAGAAAAAGAAAGGTGAAAAGGATGACCAATGAGAATGTCGAAGATGAAGGGCAATTGATTTCTGCTGAACAGGCTTTCAAAATGCAGTTCAGCAATGTTCTAGACACCCTCATTTCCCAGATTCAGTGGAGGTATGAGGCATTGTCTGAAGTGACTGCTGGCTTTAACTCCCTTACAGGGCTATCTTGATCAATAATGGAAGTTAGCGAGTTAAAGAGATCTGGCAATGAAATATTCTAAGGATCTAGATACTTGTGAGATAGTATATGAGAAAGAGAGCTTCAAATTTTAGGCAGCTTCAGTACTGCCCAATTTTTCAAATGCCACACCCCATAGCTTGTTGAAGCTCATTCACAAATGGTCTTTGAGTACTTCCTATCCAAACACTGAAATTGCTCTCTGAATCTTCTTGACACTCCCTGTGGCTGTTGCTTCTTATGAACGTAGTTTCAGCAAACTGAAGCTGATCAAAACCCATTTAAGATCATCTATGGGACAAGGAAGACCGTCAAATCTCACTGTACTATCTATTGAAAATGCTGTAGCCAGTGCCATTAACTTTGACAAAGTCTTTGACGAATTTGCTTCTCTGAAGGCAGGAAAGGTTCACACATAGGCCAGACAGACAATTGTGAAATGTGTACCCTGTATCTACTATGGATATGCAATTCGAATAACATTTTTGCATGAAAATATATAGCATCACCTCTCGTCAGTTACCAGAGTTCCCTCATGTCCTGATTTCCTTGAGGTTTTTGGTTTAGTACTCAGTGGCCTGTGCTGTCTTGTGCGGGGCCTTGATTCATTCGGCTCCATATCTTGTATTGCTGTGTTCCTGTGTGTTATATAGATTGTTCAATTCTCTCATTTCATATATTCATCAATTAAGTTGGAGTACTGAACTGGCATCAGCATCTGCATTACTTTCTACTGCAGAATCCTCTGTTAGCAAACTGTGATTTTAAATAAAGAAATGTGGTAGCCGTGTTAGTCCAGTCAACAATGTAGAGAAAAAAAAATATGTTGCAAGCGATACCTTTTATTGGACTAACAAAATTATTTTTAAGACTAGCTTTCAAGAGATAAAACTCTCTTCCTTAGGTCAAAATGAAAAGAGCTGAGCAGTATGACAGATATAAAGGTCTGATTTTAAATACTAACTACTGGTTGTCATTTGGCCACTTTACAACACAGTTTGTTCTGATTCCATGATGAAAAAACAATTCTGAAATCAGGGGTAGGGAAACTTGATCCGGGAGAACATGTAATACAAGTGTGTTTTGGTTCAGTAGGGGACTGATTCAGCAGTAGATGACTCAAAACTAACCATATCAGGCTACAGCATGTAACCGTCCCCCTCCAAGAGCATCAATGGGCCTAGAGGACCCCTATCCCCCATGCTTTATGTAGCAATCTTTATTTCAGAAATGCATATAGGGCGGGTGGTTGATAGCACTGTTGGACTATTGTGGTAGCACACTCTGTGCCACCCAGCCAGAGTCTCCCACATCTCATATTCCATGGGAGTAAAATATTCCCTCAAATCAGGGGTAGGGAACATGTAATAAAAGTATGTCATTCTTCAAGAAAAGCCCCAAAACTCACCACAGAGCATGTAAACCCTTCAGAGCTTCTGGGGGGGCCTTGCGGCCCCCAGCACCCCAGCTCTTTTCTTGAGGGGGCAAAATTAGTCTCTTGCCCAGGGCACCAAAATGCCTTCCTTCAACACTGCCCACACCAGTTCCTAAATCCACACTTGGGGGGGCAAGTGTTCACCAGTCTGGTCACCAGTTGTGTCTTGTTTGACATGGTCAACTACATTTTTCATTTGTAATTTGACACTTTTCTAGAATTGGAGTGAACTGTCATTAAGCAGTTCTCTCACTCACACAGAAACAATGCACACTAGTTTTAGATTTTCAAAAGGGTCAGGGCTTGATGTGCTCGCTCATCACAAATTATTTCAGTGTTATTGTTAAGATACCACAAAGTTACAGTATAACATTGTGTTAAACCTGGCTCTTTTCCTGTTTCAGATATCCCATCTTTGTACAGCTGTCATTTTTCTAGTTTTCACCAAAATCAGCTGCTTTCCCAGCTAAGAAAAAGATCAGTCAGCACACATTCAAATGTGCTGCCAGTGATTCATTTCAGAAAGGCAGATACAATGCAGTGGAATGTAATTCAGCAAAGGCAGTGGGTTTGTGTGATAACGGTGAAAGCCTGAAGATGAAAATCAATTTTGGCACTCTGACTCCCTGGTGCACAGCAAAACAGCACCGGGAACTTGGTTTTCCAATGTTTTATGACCCCCACACCCACCTACTTAAGGATTCTCAACTCCAGGGGATGCATGTTGAGGGGGAACAGTAAAGAAAAGTTGTTTGGACCGGGCACAACAAAAACACACCGGCGCCAGTACCCGAACCCAATACCCTACCCACCAATGCTGCCAACCCACCCACCACATCAGCTCAGCAACCCACCACAGCACCCCCCTCACATTCCCTCCCAGCCCTTACTGTGTGTGCTCACTCCCCCCATGTGCATACCTTTAGTGAGATCACATCGCTATATTGGCTAACCCTCCATCCAGCTGCCCTAACCTACCATAGCCCCGATGACATGTGCCAGGGATTGGGTCACCATTACTGTAGGTGCCCAATCACCGATGCCCATGTCACAGGCTACAAAGACAGCATATATACTAAAATGTTTGATAGTGCAAAAGTCACCCAAAAGAACAATTCCTCTAGTGCTTCACCATAGAGGGTTCATCAGGGGTTGGAGACAAAATGGATTGATGGGTACTTTATAATCCCAATCTGATGACGTTCATGTCAATATCCACTAACCAATATACATTTAATCACAGAACAATTACACAATTGAAAACAATTCTAACAGATATTACCTACCAATTCATACTTAATACAGAACTTGCATACTAAGACAGATGTATTCAAATTAATGCATTATGAAACAAGATGGCCACTGGAGTTCTCTGCACCTGCACAACGGCTCGTGCATGCTCACTGGGCCTCAGCAGCCATCTTGGACACAGTAGACTGTGTGCATTCATGAATCATCGAGCATATGCACAGGACTCCAGAAGCCATGTTGGACACAGTAGACTGTGTGCATTCATGAATCATCGAGCATATGCACAGGACTCCAGAAGCCATGTTGGACACAGTAGACTGTGTGCAATCATGAATCATTGAGCATATGCACAGGACTCCAGAAGCCATGTTGGACACAATGGACAATGTAGCTTTCCACTGGTACCAACAGATAAAATAGTGCAGTGAACACGCAGTGATTGCTGTTCACCTCCACTATTTAAAAAGTCTGTTCAGTATCTGGAAAGTTACCTTTTCTCTAGGTGTTCACAAGATGCCTGCAGGGCTACACCAACTGCAGCCGTAAAAGCTGGGCTCTGAACTGTCCTAATACTGTTGTAAAAGTATTAATCTTTTACTGTACATCGTCCTTATCAGGGAATTTAAATACACATTAAATAAAAAGGGTGTCAGGATGCATCCCTGTTTTACTCTTTTCTGTATATTGATCTTTGAGGGCAATCTCCCATCCTTCCCTACTCTTATATAATTGTTATAGTGAATCAATTTAATTAAGTTAAGTAGATGCTTGTCTATGTTGTCTCAGCCCTAACTCTCACCCCATGACATGTGTAAAGCAGCAGAAGTATAGGAGAATGGGGTGAGAGTTAGGACCAATGATCCCAATGTACATCCCAATGCCGATTAGGGGGGTGGGTAGGGGGTCCAAGGGGGCTTTTCAACCCTAACACCAAATTTCCTCACTTTTGCCTCTGTGGAACAACCCTAACTAATGCATTAAATGTAGTTTTTTTGCCTCTAATTTCCCTTCTTTTTGAGAATGATAATGAGAAATAGTGAATGTAATGCAGCGGCGGGAGCGCGGGGCCCAGCCACATAATGAGGCGGCGGGAGGGCCCCGAGCTCCCGCCACATGATGTCTTGTGGCATAGTAACAGGAACAGCAACAGCAACACAAACAGAAGTGCTAACAGTGGTGCACATGGTAACACAAGTGCGAATGAGAACAGAAATGGTAACGCACATGGTGGCATAGACGGGAACGTCTGCCACGTGATGTGTTGTCACATAGTAACATGGCGCCTGCAAACGGAAATGTCAATGGGCATGGTGACGCAAAGTGAAACAGAAAGAGAAACAGTACTGTAGACACAAATGGCAAAATAATAGAAAAGCATAGCGCAAATGAAACGCAGAGATAATGCACATGGTGGCGCAGACGTCAATGGTAAGTGAAACGGGTACAGAACCACAAGCGGAAAGGGCAACAGTAACAGTAATGTAAGCGCACAGGCTGGTTTTCCACAAAACCTGCATAGAGAAAGACAGTGAGTACAAATAATGTTTGCATAATAATGAGTATCGGAGCAGAAAATAAGAACTTGGAATACTAAATACGTTATATCTCAGGAACCGTACGACGTAGAAAAAAAATGTAAAAGTCGTATGATTTACAACTGTCTGGGCTAATTTTGTATTTTTCCGACGAAAAGTCTGTATCTCGCACCATTTCCGAGATACAGGCCCTGAAAGGCGCGGCGAATGCCGTAATGTTATCCTATGGGGAAAAAAGAGAAGTTTGGAGTGCCATAACTTTGCCTCCCTGTAATATTTTTTCACCAAACCACTGAAAGACAGATATGTGGGCTGTTGGCTGTGTTCTCTCCAAATTTCAGGAAAAAAGACTAAACTGTTATTTTGCAGCAGGGTGCCAAAGGATTCCTGTAACGCGTCGGGCGCTGTAATGTTATCCTATGGGAAAAATTGTCAACTTTGGAGTGCTGTAACTTTGCCGCTGTGCAATATTTTTTCAACATAACACTGAAAGGCACATCTGTGAGATGTTGGCTGCGTTCCCTCCAAATTTCAGCCCAAAACTCCCAACCGTTCTTTTGCAGCGAAGTGCCAAAGAATTATTGTTATTTTGGGCATAGTGTCACAAAGTGGTGTCACAATTTGCGAAAGCTTTCATAAATATTTGCAACACTTTCATGAGTGCGACACTACTTTGTGAAAGTACTTTTTCCAGAAATCTGAAAAACATATTTCTGGGGTGTTTTACCCCAAAATAAAGACATGGCCAGCATCGTCAGGGCAAGCCTAGGTGAATACAAAAACAATTAGGTTGCTAGAGGGTCTCAATTTTAAATGCCGAGCATTTTTCTGATCACTAACTGAAAACAAGATGGCGGATTTGTGACAGTAACAGGGTCATTTGTGACAGTAAAAAGTGCATTTGCGACACTGTCAAACTTTTTGTTAATTTTTCCCATTGACTTTTAATGGGAAATTATTTTTTGAATAACTTTTGAACTGTTTAATATTTTTTCATGAAATCTTCAAAAGGCACATCGGGGACCCCAGTCGCACATTCCCTGAAGATTTCGGGCAGGTCGCATAAACTGTGCGATCTGTAGGCGTGACAGCAGAATTCCATAAAAAGCGTAAATGTATGCGCAGATCATGCTTAATAACTCTGCAGCCGTATATCTGACCGGTACAAAACTTGGCAGATCCCAAGGCCTATGGCTCTTGATCATGTATTCCAAACTTCAGGTAAATCTGTCAAACGATTGTAAAGTTATTAAGGTGCAAAATTTTGGGTTTAACATAGAAAAGGCTCCTCAACCCTAACTATGGTAGCACTACCGTGCTACCATAATATATATATATATTCAATGTTAGGGTTGAAATCCCCTTTGCACCCCTTCAACCCATCCCCCCAACTAGAATTGGGGTGCACATTGGGGTCATCGGCCCTAAGTGTCGACCCATCACATGAGGAAAGAAGCTGAGGAATAGGAGAATGGGGTGACAGTTAGGACCGATGGCCCCAATGCACACCCTGATTCCAGTTGGAGGGGTGGGCTGGAGGGGTGCAAAGGGGGCTTCAACCCTAACATCGAATTTCCTCACTTTTGTCGCTGTGGAACAACCCTAACTGATGCATTAAACAGAGTTTTTTGCCTCAAATTTCCCTTCTTTTTGAGAATGATAATGAGAAATAGTGAACGTAATGCAGCAGCGGGAGCGCAAGGGTGATGTCTTGTTGCATTGTAACATTGTGCCCACAAACGCAAATCGAAATGCGCATGGTGATGCAAAGCGAAACAGAAAGAGGAACAGTACTGTAGACAGAAATGTTAAAAACAATGGAAACACAACCGTAAATGAAAATGCAAAGGGTAACACACATGGTGGCGTAAACGTGAACGGTAAGTGAAACGGGTATGGAACCGAAAGCAGAAACGCTAATGGTAACACTAATGTAAGCGCACAGGCTGGTTTTCCCCTAAAGCTGTATAGAGAAAGACAGTGAGTAGAAAGAATGTATGCAAAATAATGACTCTGAACACAAAAATCAGTAGTTGTAATAGTAAATTGCTTATATCTCAGTAACCGTACGACATAGAAAAAAAATGTAAAAGTCATATGTATTACCACTTTCCTAGCTAGTTATATATGTAGCCCTATAATTTTTTGATAAAAATTCCATATCTCATGCCGTTTGAGATACGGACCCTCAAAGGTTCGGCAAACGCCGTAATGTTATCCTATGGGAAAAAACAGAAGTTCAGACTGCCATAACTTTTGAACCGTTTAACATTTTTTCATGAAATCTTCGAAAGGCACATCGGGGACTGTGGCCGCATGTTCCCTGAAGATTTCGGGCAGGTCGTGCAAACCATACGACCTGTAGGCGCGACCGTAGAATTCCAGAAAAAGCGAATGCACGCACAGATCATGCTGACTAACTCTGCAGCCGTATATCCGACTGGTACTAAACTTGGCAGATCCCAAGGCCTATCATTCTTGATCATGTATTCCAAATTTCAGACAAATCTGTCAAACAGTTGCAAGTTATTAAGGTGCAAAGTTTTGGGGTTTAACATAGAAATGGCTCCTCAACCCTAACTATGGTAGCACTACTGTGCTACCATAATATATATATATATATATATTTATACCACGGGGTGAGAGCTTTCTCAATAGGATATCCTGTATTATTTCCACTGCAGTGAGAATTAATCCTGATGACATCAGCAGAGTGATGATATCAACATTTATCCATACTCTGCTGATGTCACCAGAGTGATGATAACTTCACTGCAGCTTGCACTCTAAAGGAAACTGCTTCAGAAAACACTATATTTTACCTTCGTTTTTTCCAGGAGAGAGAAACACAGAAACATAGAATTTGACAGTAAATAAGGACCGCTTGGCCCACCCAGTCTGCCCATTTCCTTACCTAATGGATAAGCTGCAGATCCTAGTTAACCAACAGCCTACTTCTTCCTACCCCCAACCCCTAGAATTGCCTCATGACTGTCCCATACATGCTTGAATTCCACCACTGATTTTGACTCCACAACCTCCTGCTGAAGGCCATTCCATGCATCCACAACCCTCTCTGTGAAAAAATACTTCCTTAAATTACCTCTGAGCCCCCATCTTCAAATTGTGCCCCCTTGTTCTTGCACACCTCTTTTTTTGAAATATGCTACCCTTTTGGACTTTGTTGATTTCCTTGAGGTACTTGAAAGTTTCTATCATGTCCCCCCTCTCCCTCCAGGCTATACATATTAAGCTCCTTAAGTCTCTCTTCATGTGTCTTCCAGTGCAGACCCTGCACCATTTTAGTTGCCCTCCTCTGGACAGCTTCCATCCTGCCTATGTCTTTGCAGAGACACACACTAAGCTGAAAGCGTGTTTACAGGTGCAACCTGGAAGCACAAGAAAGTTAAGTGACTTGCTTAGAATCACACAGTATGCAAGTGAGGGCTGTGAGATTCAAAACCTGGTCTTTAGGTTGTCAACTCAGAGCTTTAAACCACTGTGCTATACTGCCTCCTTAAGTTTTCTCTTATCTTTTTCCCACTGAAGCGATAACTTACTCAATTAGCTTTGCAAATGACTCTCACCTGTGTCCCATTGTGTTCTGACTTTCCTAGCCCATTACCGTGCTGATCTCAGCTTCATAATTACCTGAATTCTAAATGAAACTCTGTTACAAAGCACTTTCTGTTTCTCAGTGCTACCTGCAGCAATTTGTCTTTTTCAGTGAGCCTCTGACTCACTCAGTTAGCTTTGCAAAACACTGTCAGCTGTGTTTCTGATGCCCAGTCCATTCAGCACACACACACACACTGACAGCACACAGAGAATGAGCAGGAAACACACAGTCTAAGAAGAAATGTTCCTACAGCTCTCACCGCTGTGGTATAAATCGCACACATGATGGGTAGATCATGGGATACGGAAAATATTCTCACTCCTGCCTCGTGAGCTGTGTATTTTCAGTCGTGCCTTCGGCACACATGAGAATACACCACTCACTCTGCAGTAGTGAGAATATTTTCCATATCCCACTCCTGCCCATCATGTATCTCCTACATATATATATATATTATGGTAGCACAGTAGTGCTACCATAGTTAGGGTTGTGGAGCCATTTACATGTTAAACCTAAAATGTTGCACCTTAATAACTTTGCAACTGTTTGACGGATTTGCCTGGAATACAGAATCAAGACCCATATGCCTTGGGATCTGCCACGTTTCCTACTGGTTGGATATAAGGTTGCGGAGTTACTAAGCGTGATCAGCACAAGCGTTTATGCTTTTTTGGGAATTCTACGGTGGCGCCTACAGGTCACATGGTTTGCGCAACTGGTCTGAAATCTTCAGGGAACGTGCAGCCGGGGTTCCCGATGTGCCTTTCAAAGATTTTGTGAAAAAATATTTAACAGTTCAAAAGCTATTCAAAAAACAAGTTCCCATTATAAGTCAATGGGAAAAGTTAACAAAAAGTTCAACACTTTCGTAAATGCATTTTTACTGTTGCAAATGGCCCTTTTACTGTCGCAAATCCGCCATTTTGTTTTCAGTTAGTGATCAGAAAAATGCTTGGCATTTAAAATTGAGACCCTCTAGCAACCTAATTCTTTTTGTATTCACCTAGTCGGGCCCTGAGGATGCTAGCTATGTCTTTATTTTGGGGTAAAACACCCCAGAAATATGTTTTTCAGATTTCTGGATAAAGTACTTTAGCAAAGTAGTGTTGCACTCATGAAAGTGTCACAAATTTTTGTGAAAGCTTTTGCAAATTGCGACACTACTTTTCTAGGCTGTGGGAAAATGACAGCAATTTTTTGCCACCCTGCTGCAAAAGAACGGTTTGGTGCTTTGGCCTGAAATTTGGAAGGAACACAGCCGACATCTCCCAGATGTGCTGTTCAGTATTGTGTTGAAAAAATATTATACTTCAGCAAAGTTACAGCACTCCAAATCTGATGCTTTTTCCCATAGGATAACATTACGACATCCAACACATTGCAGCAATTCTTTGGCACCCTGTTGCAAAATAATGGCTTGGTCTTTTGGGCTGAAATTTGCAGGGAATATAGCCAACACCTCACCGATGTGCCTTTCAGTGGTTTGGTGAAAAAATATTACAGGGTGGCAAAGTTATGGCAGTCCAAACTTCTGTTTTTTTCCTATAGGATAACATTATGGCGTTCGCCGTGCCTTTCAGGGCCCTTATCTCGAAAACGGTGCGAGATGTGGACTTTTTGTTGAAAAATTTCTTTCATTCTCCTATTCCTCAGCTTCTTTCCACATGTGATGGGGTGACAGTTAGGGCCGATGACCCTAATGCGCACCCCGATTCCAGTTGTGGGGGTGGGCTGGAAGGGTGCAAAGGGGGTTTCAACCCTAACATTGAATTTCCTCGCTTTTGTCACTGTGGAACAACCCTAACTGAAGCATTAAACAGAGTTTTTTGCCATATATGTGTGTGTGTGTATATATATATATATATGAAATACAGAATCACACATACCCTCATAATGCAAAGCGTCATGGGCTATATATGCAAATCAGCACAGAATATTATACTGGTTTGCTGGTTCAACTTTAAGCAGAAATGCATGGTACCAAAAGATCTCTCACACAGTTTGCAAAGACACGTGTTTCATCCTACCAGGACTCATCAGTGTGCCTCGTCTGTATGACACCCCAGTGAAATGAACCAGCTAACCTAAGATGGTCTAGCTTGGTTATGTTTCTAGGCTCCTAAGCTAATGTAATTTTACAGAAATTGTCTAAAAAAAGAGTGTAATCCTTGTAAAACTGTGATACCTGCATAATTTAATGTGATTATAGCTTTTCCTGAATCTTTTCCTCTCTCGGGAACCAGACTTTGCGCCCAAACTAACTGTTCTCTTTGTCTCCTAAATCTGCCTCCTACTGTGCTGTCTGTCCCTTTGTCCTGTGGCCAGCATTTAATCTTCACCCTCTCTTTCTTTTCCAACAGCCAGGACCCCCTTCACAGGGCTCCCCTTGCTCTGCTGTGGCTCCCCAGACAGATGGCAATTCTCAGGCTGCCACCTAAGACCTCCAGACTGGACTCAAGGACAGCAAGGTATGGCTCCTGCCAACAGGCCCAACCCCACCGGCGCTGCTCGCCAGCTCCCACCCACCCACCCTATCTCAACACTTTGCTTTATAGGGTAGAGTGATCATGAGGTCTTGCAAATTACTAAGTATCAGCTTTCTCATCTGCAGCCTATACCGTGCCACCACTAGGGGCTCTACAACTGTTTACTCCCGCTGCCAGATTACTAAGAGTAGTCATAAACAAATGCACTGACAAGTGATTCACATTAACTGGCTACTCAGGCTATAAAACATTTCCAGTCTCTGCACCCTGCTAGCAGCTCATCCTCTTAGCAATCCTATGCCATGGCCATACTTAAAGATGTCATAAGGCTCCCCAACTACCAACATGCCCTATTAACCCTACTGTGTCACTGGGCACTACTTTCTGATTGCTAAGGGAGCCTGGTCTGCTTAGTGGCTCCTACTACCACCTCGATGGTGGCTGATACTGGGGACCTGCAACATATGCCTCAACAAAATTCTTTGCACTAGACCACCTGGGCTCCTAGCGTCCGGCACACAGTTTACTTTTAGGAAGAAAAATAGCTGTCTCTGTAAAAAGCTGTGTGACTGCTGGTTAATTGCCCACCAACTCCTATTGCTTAGGGCTCTGGATGTGCACCCAAACCCTGGCCCAGCAAGTCCACCTCAACCCCTAAAACGCCCAACACTTGGAACAATCAAAATAGCATCAATAAACATCCAGAGCCTCCCAAGCAAGAGGGATCAACTTCAAGCCTGAACTGCACAGCACAACCTCAACATTCTCTCGGTAGTTGAAACCAGGCTGTCACCCAAGATCACTGATAATGAAGTTGTTCTCCCTGGCTTTAATGTTTTCAGGCTTGACAGGGCTACCAAGAGAGGAGGCAGTTGTGCCATTTACATCAAGGACATTATTAAAGGGCATGTGCTTCCCAAAGTGGATCTCGGAACCTATGCCCATGTGCTAGCAATTAAAGCCCTACTTGGGGCACACAACAAAACCCTAACTATCTGCTCTGTCTACATTCCCCTAATGAACACAAAAGAGGTTTCAAGGGCATTGAGGACTTCATCCATGGCCTGCCCTCTAACTCTTAGACCATCTTACTAGGTGACTAATATCAACTGGCTTTCACCTGATGCAGGCACATACAGGGACGATATCTCTGCAGTCCACCTCTCCCAGCTTGTCTCCTCCCCTAGCAGGGTTAATTGCAAAATGGGTACCAGTACCCTACAAAACTGGATACTTTCAAGCAATCCAGAATGACTCACTAATGTGACAGTGCACCTAGATGCTATTAGTGACCACTCTCCAGTCTTTTGTGGCTGGTCAAACAAATTCCTCAAGCCACCTCCCCGCTTCACCTTTAGTAGGGTACTAAAGCATGGGCATATTGAGTCCCTGAAACATGATCTTGCCAACACCAACTGGTCACAAACTTGACTGCACTACTGATGTCAATACTGCCTTGGATTACTTTATAAAACAGTTCACGAAAGTCTGTGACGTGAACACACCCCACAAAAAGGTCAAAGCACAGGGTACAGTTAACTCATGGTTATCATCTGACCTCAGAAGCAAACTGATGATACGCGATCACCTATGGCACCTTGCAAGAGAGTCGTGTAAACCCTCAGCTGTACTAGCCTACTAGCAAGCCAGAAATGCCTGCACCCAGGAAATATTCCAAGCTAAATAAAATCACCAATAGAAGTTGCTTACTGCCTCCTAGGGCAACGGAAAAAACCTTTGGACCAACTTGAAAGAAGTTTTAGGAAAGGATGTGAAAATAGCACCAAACCTAATTGATATACAGGGTACCCCTACCTAGGACCCCCTAACTTTAGCCAACACCCTCAATGAAGTGTTCTCAGACCTCTGTGGGACACTCCCCTTCCCAGACTTCTTTGAGGATCCTCTACACACCAAGACCTCTACTACAATGTTCACCTTCAGTCTGACCCTCCTTTTTACTTCAAGAAACTTACCCCCTCACTAGTCAGAAAATACACTCTCAAAGTGCTCAGGAAGTCGCAACAAAGTGCAGACACATTGGACCTGAAACTTGTTGCTCTCACTCTTGAAGTTCTCCTTCCCATAACAAAAATCCTGAACTTATCACTCTGCCATTCACAATTCCCACAGCTGTGGAAATCGGCCATTGTGACTCCTGTGCACAACAAGCATTTGTCAATGCTGAATGTTGTCGCACTGGCATTGGCAGTGGGACTGGCAGAGGTATAGAAGCATAGAATTGTGATTGTGTTAATATGTCCGAAAAGGTGATTTGCACAGCGAGCATGGCAGTGAGTGCCACAGCTGCAGAAAGACATTTTGGGCAGACTGTGAAAAATGGCAGCTGGACTGTTGATAAGGAGATGTGCACAAATGCCAGTGGTGAAAATGTGGCATGAAAATATTGCAGACTGCTGAAGTTACAAGAGTGCGTGGAAACTGCGCAATGCACGCTTTCAACACAGTCATTGTATGGACATTCGGCACCAAATTTTCAACACAGGCATTTTAGGACCTCTGCTCATGAATAGTGTCACCGTCATTTCCTCAAACTGTCCTGAAAAGTGATTTTGGACAGCAACCGTGCAATTCTGTGCCAGACGTGTGAAAACACATTTCAGGCAGCTGTACTGTTCATAAGGAGGTATGGAAAAATGCCAAAGATGAACAGCTGGAGTGAAACTATTACAAATTTACAAAGTCACAAACATGTGTGCAAACCGTGCAATGCATGCTCGTAAAACACTCATTTTATGGACTTTCATCCCCAAATGATCAACATAGGCATTTTAGGACCTCTGCTCATGAACAGTGTCACTGTCATTTTTGTAATGTGTCCCAAACACTGATCTTGCACAGCGACCGTGCTATTCTGCGCTGGAAGTGCGAAAACACATTTCGGCCAAGATGTGAAAAATGACAGCTGTACGGTTCACAAGAAAGTGTGGGAAAATGCCAGTGTTGAGAATCTGGCATGAAAATAGTGTGAATGCACTAGCATTACAAAGCGTGCGCAGTTGCTACTCTCTCGCAGAAACAGTCATTTTGGATTTTTCCCACCAAATTTGTAACATAGGCTTTTGAGAGCCCCTCATAAACAGTGGTACTGTCATTTTGTTACTCGGTCCCAAAAGGTGATTCCATGCAGTGACTGCAAAATCACCTTTTGGGATCGAGAAACACCTTGACAGTGGAAGAATTCATGAGAAGGTGTCCCAAAAACCGCATGTTGAAAATTTTGGGCCAAATTGCAAAAATGCCCAAGATATGCACGAAAGTTGAAAAACCCCTGTTTATTCCATTATACAGCTTACCAGCATTTCTTCAGTTTGCGGTTGGCTTTGAAGAGTGCAGACATGTTCCCGGTCCACTGAAGATTGTCGCGCCTGACTCCGCAGGTAAGTATGGGATGAGGGGAGTGAGAGGAGGCAGGGTGCAAAGAGGGTGGGTGTGGGTGGGGAGAGGGGGCATTGAGACTATAAGGGGCTGTTTTGTTTTACAGAAAAAAAACGTTGTGGGACAGTTTTTTTTTTGCAGGGGATTTGGCACACTGGGGTGGTCTCCCAGCGTGCCACCTAACTGTTTGGAGGGGTGTCTGTGTAGCTGATGGGGATTGATCACCCTTATCGACACACAAAGAAGGGTGGGGGTGCAGAGCTGAGGGGGACTGGGCACCCCCTCAGCATTAAACAATTGCGTGGGGGTTATTTATGCTGACGGGGAGTGGGCTCCCCCATCGGCACACAAGGAAAGGGGGAGGGGTAAGAGCCGAGAGGGATTGGACACCCCCTCAGCATATCACAAATGGGAGGGTGCTTTATGCCGGCAGGGAGTAGGCTCCCCCGTTGGCACATTCATGGGGGCAGGGTCAGCCAACAGGGGGACTGGGCACCTCTGAAATCGGCAGTTTGGCATGTCTCCATGTGCATAATGTGGCGAGCACATAAAGAAAAGGCCCACTGCATCTGACAAGCTTTGTTCGGATTGCAGTGGACCTTTTCTTAGATATGCTCACCACATTATGTATACATGGTGTGGTGCGGCATGCAGGCTGATTGGAGAATGAGGGACGCACCTACTGGTGTGTGCCCTGCATTCACCCAATAGTGACCGTGCCTCCAAATCCCCACTGTCCCAAGATGTTGGCTGCGCAAGCACGCCAACATAAAAATGGTGACAGGGCATCTCTGTTAAACTACCGGTCCATCTCAATTCTGCTACCGCTCTCCAAAGTGCTAGAATGCATAGTGGCTGACCAGCTGGTTGAATACCTTGTAAAATACTCAATCCAATGCCCTGAGCAGCATGGCTTCTGTAAAGGCCATAGTACCTCCACAGCACTACTGGAACTCACTGGGTTTATTCACCGGTCTCTGGACCAAGGAACCCTAGCAGGGGCAGTATTCACTGACCTCTCAAAGGCCTTCAATATGGTCCACCACTTCCTCCTCTTAAACCAATTAACCTCCATTGTCCTCTCTGCAAAATCAACCCTCTGGTTCAAAAGCTACCTAGAACAATGTACACAAAGAGTAAAAATCAACAATGTCCTCCGAACATATGCCTGTAAAATCTGGGGTCCCCAAGGCTCCATATTGGAACAGCTCCTTTTCAGCATGTTTCTCAACAATCTACCATGCCGCTGTCCCCAGCAGATGCTACTCTTTGCAGATGATGCAGTAATCTTCTCAAACTGCCCAGACCCAGAGAAACTGGAGAACAAGCTGCAACATAGCTTCAGGATTGTTGAGAAATGGTTCCAAAACTACAAACTTATCCTAAACAACAACAAAAAAACATGATGTTCTCCAGCTCTTGAAACAAGTACAAGTCACTTGCTCTTAACATCAGTACCCGATCTAGAGCTCTGCTTGAACATACCCAGCACTTTAAGTATCTTGGGGTCACACTTGACAGCAGTCTAGCCTATGACCAGCACATCAGCAATGTGGCTAGGACTGTCAATTACAAAATCGGTCTCCTCCTCAGGCACAAGCACTGTCTCACTTCAGATGCTCTTAGATTAGCCATCAACAGCTCCATCCTTTCTGTCACAGACTACTGCTTGGTCATCTATGGTGCTGATAGCTCCACCGCCCTCCACAGAATATCAGTTGAACAGAACAAGGGCTACAGGCTGCTCACAGGAGCTGAACATCTCACCCACACCTGTGACCTCTATGCTCAAATGGGCTGGCTCCAACTCAGTGGGAGGTTACACTACCAAACTTGCTTGCTGGCCAAAAAGGCTCTACTTGGTATTCTTCCCCATGGCACAGCAAACCTACTTCAGTCACACAGCAGCCACTCACAATGGAAAAGAAGTGCCAGCACTCACCTCTTCCATGTTCCTCATCTTCGAATGACACAGGGTCAACACTCCTTTGCCTACAGAGCACCCCTCTGGTTTAATGCCCATAGCCAGGCCATCTCCACTCAACCTACTCTGGGCCCCTTCAAGAAACTACTAAGCCAGAAGCTTTCCACATCCAGCACCTGTGACTGCTTCCACTAGTCCCCTTGCCAGTTGACACTGACTTGCCTTTTTAGGGTTCCCAGTATTGTTATGGCCCCATGCCACCTCTACCCTTCCCCTACACTCCCTCCCTCCACATACTACCTTGCCACATGGTGACTTGAAACTCTGGCTTGGCCATTTGCCACTTCCAACCACCCTCCACCCCCCACATCATTTCCCTTGACAAGGTCCATGACTGCTGCAACTCTCTCTCTCACCTCATCACCTCCCCCCACCCACTGTCATTGCAGTCCCTCTCTTCCCTACCTCCTGCTATTCTCACCACTAACTTTCTCCCTACCTTCAGCTATCCTCTCCACTAATTTACTCTATATGCAAACTGAGGGTATCTTCCCTCTATTGTTTTGTCTTGTATATGTAAACCTGCTTGTATAAACCACTGTAATTACTGAACATGTCTGCTACTCTAAGTTTTTTAATCCTTTGTAATACTGTCTTCCCTTCTACTGATGTGGAACCTTTGTAAACGAGCTGTCAGCTTAAAGGTGTTTAATCCTAGATCTTAATAAATAAATAAATAAAATGTGGTGAACCCAATAAAAACAAAAAGAACAAGCTAAAAGACAAAGAACCTCAGCATGCAAGCACTGAGGCAATGGTTACCCCAAAGGGCACTGGGCGGGAACCAAGTTTGAAAGAAATGCAAAATCACACATACCTTCATAATGTAAAGCACCAAGGGCTATATATGCAAATCACTACAGAATATTATGTTGGTTCAACTTTAAGCAGAAATACATGGTACAAAAAGATCTCTCACACAGTCTGAAAAGAGTGCTCACAGAAGACACGTACATGTGCTTCATCCTACCAGGACTCATCAATGTGCATCGACTGTGTGACACCCAAGTGAAATGAACCAGCTACCCTAAGGTGGTCTATCTGGGTTATGGTGTGGTGACCCCAATAAAAACAAAAAAAACAAGCTAAACGACAAAGAACATCAGCACGCAAGCACTGAGACAATGGTTACCCCAAAGGGCACTGGCCGGGAAGGCAAATTTCAAAGAAATACAAAATCACACATACCCCAATAAAGCACCATGGGCTGTATATGCAAATCACCACAGAATATTATGCTGGTTCAACTTTAAGCAGAAATGCATGGTACCAAAAGATCTCTCACACAGTCTACAAAGGGTGCTAACAGAAGACATAGATATTATATATATATATTTTATATATATATATATATATATGTGTGTGTATATATATATATATATATATATATATTAACAATTTATGTAGTGATTACTTACTTGGTATTACTTGGTATGAAAGAACAGAAGAAGGCCAGAGCCCATCGAGACTGTTCTTCACACTATGTGGGACATTATTTATCTATTATCCCTCAACCAAACATCTAATTTGTTTTTAAAGACAGTGGCACTAGTTGCCTCTACCAATTCTTGTGGCAAAGTGTTCCATACAATGGATGCTCTTACTGGAAAAAAGTTTCCCCTTTTGCTGGTTTTATAAGTTTTTACTTCAAGCTGTTTATTATGCAGTCTTGGAACATGTCTCCTTTTGGAGAGTGTTAGACCACTTTTTTCCATTACAGCTGGTGAATTTATTAAATTAAAAACCATAAGCTTATCATCTCTTAATCTTCTAGTTTGAAGAGAGAAGAGACCAGTAGCTTTTAATCTGTTCTGATAATCCAAGTTTGTTAATCTTGGAATCATTCTAGTTACTCTCCTTTGAACCTGTTCAAGAATTGTTATGTCTTTTTTTTGGTTTGGATTCCAGAAAGGGGAGCCATAGTCTAGATATGGTCTAATGTATGCCCTATACAATGGAATAAAGCATTGTTCAGTGCGATTAACAAAAGTGTGTTTTATTTGCCTCAAAAGTCTATTGGTCATGCAAGCAGTTCTAACACAGCGATCATTTGATATAAGTTTATTATTAACATATATCCCTAAATCTTTTTCACAATTTGATGAGTGAAGTGATAGTCCATTTATATAATATATCGTTTTTGGATTATTTACACTGAAACGCACTACTAAACATTTGTCTTGATTAAACTGCATATGATTTTCATTTGCCCAAAGTGTTAATTTTTCCAAATCCTTCTTTAATGCAGACATATTTTCTTGGTTATTAACCTTGCACCCCAATTTAGTATCGTCTGCAAATTTAACCATGAAGTTATTTGGCCCTGTTTGTAAATCACTGATAAAGAGATTAAACAATGTTGGTCCCACTCTGGTACACCACTTGTCAGATTACCCAAATCAGACAAGATATAATTAATTCTGACTCTCTGAGAATGATTTGTCAACCAGTTTAAAGTCCAGTTGACAATACCAGGTGACAAACCTAGATTGTGCATTTTAGTAATGAGTTTTTCATGTGAGACTTTATCGAAAGCGCTACTAAAGTCCAAAAGAATTACATCAGTAGGGATACCCACATCTATTAGAGTACTTATTGTAAAAATATATCAGATTGGTGGTGCAGGAATACTTGGGAGTAAACCCATGCTGATTTGAATCATAAATTCCAATTTTTTTACAATCTTGATCTATTAGAGACTTCATTACTTGTTCTATTAATTTACCAGCCACTGAGGTCAGGCTAATTGGACGATAATTTTGCATAGAACCTCTATTGCCTTTTTTAAATATGGGAGTAACTATTGCTGAATGCCAATCATTTGGTACAATGCTTTCTTGTAAGGATTTGTTGAAGATAATTGACAAAGGTATAAAAATATTTATAGAGGTTTTGATCAGAAACCATGGATGAATACCGTCTGGTCCCGGACTAGTATTTTTTTTTAGTTTTTTGATTGCCTGTATAAAACCTATGATAATCTACGTGGTGAACTTTAAATGTACTAATAGGTGATTTTTGAGAGAAGACAGAATAAAAGTACTTATTAAAGATATTTGAGGTTTCTATATCAGATAGAAAAGAGCCATTGGTTATAATGGGACCAATGGTCCTTGATACACCTTTTTTACTATTTATATAGGAGAAAAGAGATTTGTGACAGTCTTTTGTGTGAGCTAGTTTAAATTCTAGCTTATTTTTTTCCAATTTAATAGAATTTTTTAAGTTTTTCACGGATAGAAATGTAGATAGATTGTTAGTGTCTGTCTCTTTTTTACATATTTGCTGCAACCTACTGGTACCTTTTGGTTTTCTGTGATACTTGCTGTTATGTCAATATAATTTCTGTATAGCTACTTTACAAGTTAAGAAAGAAAGCAGGGATACAATAGTAACTCTTATTTTTGTTGCCTGCAACAAGGTCTGTTATTGTTGAATGGCCATTTTGAGTTTAAAAAAAAAGTCATGTTTACCCTAAAGGGAGTCATTGGTGTTTGTAATTAGGCAGTATAGCCTAGAGGTTAGAATAACCAGCAGTAGATGAGCTTGATACATCCAGCAGACCTGGGTTTGATTCCTACAACCTCCACTTGTGTATTATGTGACTCTGAGCCAGTCACTTAACCACCCAGTGCTCCCAGGTCAGCCCTGAAAACAGGTGTTTGTGCCTAGTGGACTTTATTCAGTTACCATAAATAAGTAAAAATAAATGTTGCCAGTAAAGACAGGTCCTGTTTCTGTGCACTGCTTGATGTGCTTATCTCAGATGGTGATCTCTGGAGCAGCCTTTGGGTCCACCTGCAAGATTTCTGTGTATCCACTGCTTTCTTCAAACTTTTCTTCCCCTATTTGTTACTGTAGCTATCCCAATCACATGCCCACATACTGAAACAAACTCTGGTCAGAGCTGATATGGCTGTGACGATCTTTTGGGATGCTTTTACCCATTAATTCTAATGAATTTGCACAATGCAGATCTGCTGAGAGGCAGTTCCACTGTGGTCTTCCTTTTATACATTTTTAGAATGTATTTTCCTAGAATATTCCTGCTGGTTGCTATATATTTAGCCTGGATAGTTCACAGAAGAAATGGCATCTTATTTCCAGGTGGCAGAGCACTAGTAGTAGGATGCTGGAATGTGTCATACATAAGTACGAGCTGTGAGCGGGTGATAATGCCCAGTGGCCACACATCTCAGGCACTAGTATGCAGATCCATTGTCCTGGTGCCGTTGCACTGCTCAGTGCTGGTGAGAGCCGATGCTGAAATCACTCACACATGTCCCGGAACAGGCATGTTACACCTGACCTCCCATTCATTTGTACAATCAGGGACCCGCAAATGCACTATCCATAGCCTGAAGCATGAACTACAAATGGCATTGCAGGATACCACACCCCATGACACCCAGGATACCTCAGCAGTCAGGGTGGCATGTTACGCAAGGGAACGGGGAGAGTGTATTACAGCAGGAAGATACAGCATCGACAAAGCATGCATTGGAGGTATGTCGATTCCCTCTTACGGTTTGCCAGGTACATACACACAGCTGCATGCACTGGTGGGTCTGCAGCTTGTATAGTGTGCCCCAATGTATGGTATAGCCACTTGGGTCATTCTGGAATGCAGGTCCCTGGCCTGGGTCCAGTGCAGTCGGTGGCTGGCTGTGGCAGGGTGTGGAAGGCAGTGCCAGTCTCTGCAACAGGTCGGGGATGTGAGATTGGGGTTGTCTATGTACAAAGGCAGTGGATGGGGGCCTCTATGCTATTGATATGGACTGTAGTTTCCTCTGCTGTGACTGGATCCGGGGGGGGGCCCTACACTATGGAGCTTATGTTATTTTGTCCCTTACCTGTCCTTTTTATTAAGATAAATCTGACATTTTAGTTTTAGAGACTCTAAAGGCAGCTGAAATTGAGAGGAGTTATTGTATAGAAAACTTGGTTTGATTCTGTTTAGAACATTGTATTGTATTCATGCATTGTATTTATTGATTGATGTATCGTGCCTAGAGCCTCCAGGATGGGTGTCTCTTTTAAATAAAATGTGCCTTCCTTGCCTTGCTATGTGCCTTATTGGAGATGAAGTTGGCTCAATCGGAGATAGGAGGGGCTACCTCTACTCCCCCAGGGCTGCCAAGCTGCTATGCATATGGGTGCACTTCCACAGTCCACCTGTGGGTGGCTGGCTCAGTTAGGCCAGCTATCCATGGCCTAGCTGTGGGACGCACTGCTCTGGGCTGTGAGGGGTGAATTTCCCATTGAGTATGCTGCAGTGTGGCATATGCATTGGAACGCACCCTCAATTTGCACAGCATGCTATTTGCATGCATCATGGCCCATTCCCTTGTGGCAGGTGCATCCCGAACATCTGAATATCATGCTGTGGTGCATTGTTGGAGGTGCGCAGCACATCTCCCTTTTCTGCCAGGATGCAATGTGCTTCTCCTTTGAATATGGAGGCCCTGGACTAGGCTACCCTCAAGAAATACTTTATCAAAATGGTAAAATCATGACCCCACTGAAAACAAGGTATTACATCTAATCTGGGACAGCCTGAGTTAATACAGTGCAAAAATGTGTAAATGAAGATTCCTATGACAAAGAGATGTAGCATATCCCCTGCGCGATCCAGGATACAAAATATAGTATAAGAAATATTTAAAGGAAATCTACTCTAAACTGAACTTCACTGTGGTCACTGACATAAACAGTTTATTTGTTGTAACAATCACATAGGAGTGTGGTGTGCATATTTTATGGAACACATACAAACAGAAGTGAGAAAGAATAAGGGCCTCAGCTGGGATTTGAACCCAGGCCATCCAGAATTCCGTTCCAATTGTGCTAACGAGCTGCGCCATTGGGACAACTGAAATCTGGCCTGTCCCCATGCACAGTACTCTTTCTCAAATGCACAACCCAATGGCAACACAAATATTTACTTGTAGCAATCACAAAGGAGTGTGGTGTGCATATTTTATGGAACACATGCAAACAGAAGTGAGAAAGAATAAGTGCCTCATCTGGGACTTGAACCCACGCCACCTGGAATACTGTTCCGATTGCACTAACCAGCTGTGCCACTGAGAAAATTGGAATACTTTACCATAATATTTGGTGGACAGTAATTCCATTCACTCTTTTAGAAGAGGTTTGGACCAGTGGATGGAGTCAGATAGCTCCTGGGTTTAACTTTTCCCACCATAGTGGTGGGCCTTAGCCTTCTTTTGTCCCTTGTAGCCAAGTAAACCAAGTAAACCAAGTAAACCTGGGCCATCCCCGAGCACAGTACTCTTTCTCAAGTGCCTCAGCTGGGACTTGAACCCAGGCCACCCAGCAGTATTGTGGCCATGATGATGGTGTGTGTAGTGTGTGTGTGTGTGTGTGTGTATACACAAAATATAGGATAAGAAATATTTAAAGGAAATCTACTGTAAACAAACCTTCACTGTGTTCACTGACATTAACAGTTTCTTCATAACATATTAGAATGCAATATTTATTTTGAATGTTGTGGCCATGAGGATGGTGTGTACAATGTGTGTGTGTGTGTGTGTTTGCTGTAGCTCAATATATTTTTTCCCAAAAAACATAGTAGAAAATGGCTTCTGATTGCTACATCAATCAATCAATCAAAATATTTGTTTAACCAGGCGATCGCCATTGAGCATAACTAATTTTTAAGGCGGACATAGGGTATACAGGATACAAACAGGTCAGAAGGTACAATGAACAATATACAATGCAGAGAATAAATGCAACACTAGAAAAATATGAACAGGTATTAACAACCAAAGGCACATACAGGAAAGACAGTTGGACTTTGGGTCAGGGAAATAAACTGGTGACACATCAAGCAAAGTATATACAAATATCTACATAGAAATAATGTAGCAGTCAGTGAGTACAGCAGATTAATAAGTGCTCAGTAAACACTAAAGTAAAGGTCCGGGGTAAGGATGAGGGTTAATAGGCTACTCTGGAGGTATTTCAGAGAAGGTGATAAGAGAATAAAGAGTAGGGTCTGGGATAGGGACATAGTGGAATTGAATGGAAAGAGGAAAAGGAACAAAAACTCAAAGATGATATTGGATCACAGCAATAGCAGGGAAACTACATCCGGCTGACAAGAGGGTTCAGGAGGAGGAGGAGAGAGACAGAGGGGTAAGGAGAAACAAGTCAGAGATGAGAGAAGAGGCAAAAGCAAGGGCATGGGAAGGGGGAGGCAGAGGGGAGCCCAAGATTATAAATATCAAACACAGTGTAACTGTAGAGGCAAGGCTGAAGCTAGGCTAGAGTTATGGGATTAATGGCATCAAATGAAACAGGTGCATGGCTCCTTATTATAACTTGGGTAAAAGGATCTGAAGGTAGAAAGGGAGATAGGATGGGTTAGTTTCAAGGTTTTTTTGCAGCTTATTCCACATCTGAGGTAGTACATAGCATACAGCTGCTCTGTCAAAATATATATTTTTTTTATTTATTAAATTCTCAGATTACAAATACCTTTGAGCAGAAACTGCTCGTTTACAAAGGTTCCACGCCAAATATGATTTTGCCTTATATACATACAGAGCAATGAAGGAAGCGCTTCTCAGGGCATACTTGCTAAGATAACGTATCGGGAGGCAGATGGAGATATACTGAGGTAGCATTTCTATAATCACTTTGTATGTCCAAAAAGCCACATTCCTCTTGAGTCTGTAGCGGACGGATGTCCATCCTACTGCCGAGTACAGAGAGCAGTGAAGGGTAGAATATGGTAAACCTGTAAAAAAATCTTAGGGCACGGTAATAGAGTGTGTCTAGCTTTGCTAGAGTACCAGCAGTACCCTGGCCATATAGGAAGTCAGCATAGTCCAATAGAGAGAGAAAGGTGGTTTGAACCAACTTCAGCTTGGCATCTCTAGTAAGTTATTTATTCTAAAGAAAAGACCAAGTCTCTGCCTAAGTTTCTTTAGCAGCTCTTCAATGTGATCATTGAAAGTGAGTTTATTGTCTATCCAGAATCCCAAGTACTTGAATTTAGATACATAGTCCAACTGCTCCCAAAGGATGGTGGTGATAGGTAGAAGTGTTCCGCCAACAGAAGGGTTAGATGCATGAGAAAGGGATGATAGGAGCAATGCCTTAGTTCTTTTAGCATTAAGCAGTAACTTCTGGTTTAGTAGTTGAAGCTGCAACAAGTTAAATCCGCTTTGAAGGGTTTTCTGTGCAGTTACAGGGGAAGGGCTGCTGACATAAATTACTGTGTCATCTGCAAATAGATGTATTTTTGCTTCATTTATGGTTGCGTCGATATTGTTGATGTAGATAGCAAACAGCAAGGATCCCAGGATAGAACCTTGTGGTACACCCCTCAGCAGGGGTTTTAAAGGAGAGACTTCTCCCTCAGCCTTTACTTGCTGAAATCAATCAGAGAAATAGTTTGAGAACCACCTTAAAGAAAGGACGTCTAGGCCCATATTCGGAAGGGATAAAAGAAGCAGGCTATGGTCTAAGGTATCAAATGCCTTGCTTAAATCCAAAAACACTGCACAGATAAAATTCTTATTGTCCAACTCTGTTAGCCAGTCATTGGTCACTTTAGCAAGGGCAGATATTGTACTATGCTGAACCTGAAGCCAGACTGTAAAGAATTACGCAGGTTTGCGGATTCCAGATAGTTTTGTAGCTGGACACTCACTATTTTCTCCAGCATCTTGGACAGAACTGGAAGTAACGAGATTGGCCTATAATTGTTAAGATCCCTAGGGTCACCTGATTTAAACAACGGGACCACAAGTGCAGTCTTCCAAATGGGTGGGAGTTCACCCTGGAACAGAGACAGATTAAAGAGGTGTGTAATTGGAACTGCAAGGACCCGGTAACCGACCTTTAAGAAGTTCAGCCCCAGTGCTTTTTTTGGAGTCTAGCTGGAGGAGGAGGAGGAGGTCTTCTACTTCCTTCAGGGATGTTAGCTGAAGTGAGAAAGATGGACTGCAGATATATGTTTCTAGAGTATCATCTGCCAGTTGGTGATGGAGAGAGCAGGCAGGAGAAGAGTCAAAGGCCAGGCCAGCAGTAGCAAAATGATTATTAAATGCGTCAAGGATGGAAAGCCTATCAGAGACTACAGAGTCGCCAACTATAATATTAGCAGGAAGACGGTTTCTGGAAGAACGTCCTTCACTTTGATTGTGTTCCAGAATTTAGAGGAACAACTGGAAGCTGGCTCTAGCTGTGTACGGTAAAAATGTGCTTTTGCATCTCTAATCAGCTTGGTGCAATGATTCCTTGCCCTTCTGAATAGAACCCAATCATTAGGGAGATTTGATTTCTAAGCAGTTCACTGAAGACCTGGAATATGTCTGAGACAGTGCTCATCAGATAATGTCTGTAGAGGTTGAAAAACAGTGTAAATCATAGATTTTATGGGAAAGGGTGACATTTATGAGGTATGAATCTTTTGTGAAAGATAATACATTCCCAAGTGAAACTAGTATCAAGAAGCTGTTTAAATGCTAAGTATTTAAATGTGCAGTTTGTGGCATTCTGAAGGGGGTAAATAAATCTCCAGTTTAATAGGCAACCAATATTTAACAAATATTTAACAAGCTATTTCAGTTTCCTAATGGCATCTGATAAGCAGTTTGGAGTTGTGTCTCCAATATTCTTAACAGAAAGAAAGGAATATTTTATTTCAGTTGGCATGGAAGGATACATTGAAAAGTCTAAAACATGTGTTCCGCGATACTCCATTTTCCAGCTACAGATAGTAAGATGGCTGTAGGCTCCATCCACAGCCATAAAAAAAGGAGAATTTGCAGAGGCTCCTGTTATTTTTTTATGACTTTTTTATTATTATTTTTTTTATTTTTGTTTTATTTCAAATTCAGATTAATGTCTTTGAGCCAGGGGCTCGTTTACAAAGACTCCAACTCAACAAGGAATACAAGACATTTACAAGTGATGAAACATTGCAGAACAGAAAGACATCAACTAACAAGCGGTATTAGTATACAGTTGCAACATTAAGCAGGGTACAACAAGTGAGGAGAAACAGGACCACACTTGTGGATAAACATATTAATGCAACACTAATTAAGTGTGGTACAGTGTTTAACAATCATATTACAGTTCAGACAGGGCACTCCCAGTCTGCAGAAATGCAGTTTTAGTAGTCAAGGTGAGGCCTTGTCAAGGGGAGGTAGTAGGTGGTGGGAGGTGGGGGGAAGGTGGGCAGTTGTGGAACAGGAGGGTGGGAGTGACAGAGGGTAATATTTGACGGGTGCAAGTATGGCTCTCAGAGGCCATGGGTTAACAGAAACACTGGCAATCAGTTTGCTGGCAAGAAGAGATCAAAGCCAATTTTTAAAGTGGCCAAGTCTGGGGGAGTCGACAAGGTTTGCAGGAACATCATTGAACCATTTAGACCCACAGTAGGAGAGTGATCTTTGGCCAAGGGTGCTTCATTTGAAGGGAACAGTTAGGACAGCCCTGGAGGCACTCCTTGTGCATTTAGATGGTTGTGCAGGCTCAAAGAAGGCTGAAGTAGCACTAGGCATGGACCCCATCAGGGACTTTTTTTCAAGGAGGCAGGCCTGCTATTGGAATCTGTGTTGGAATGGGAGCCAGCAAGTTTCCTCGTATAGGTCACAAGAGTGAGTCATTTTGTGTACTCCCAGGACCAGGAGGCAGGCCTTGTTGAGGATGGTTTTTTACCCTTTTAAGTAATGTGTCTGTGTCTGCCCCATATATGACAAGGCCATAATCCACAGATGAGAGAACTGAATTGCACATAATAAGTTTCAGGGCAGCCAGTGTCATAAAGGTGTGGTGTCAGTACAGGATGCCAAGCTTCATGTTGGTGGACTTTACCAGTTGCTCAGCATGGGCAGTGAGGGTGAGGGTGTCATCAAGGTGAATCCCTAAGTGCTTGAATGTGTTGACTTGGTCTAGTACTTCTCCTTCACTACTAAGCATATGCAGTGAGGACCCTCGAATCTTGCTCTGTGAGGTGCTGAAAAGCATGCTTTTTGTCTTTTTGTAGTTGAGTTTCAGTTCATTTCTAGTGAATCGATATTTCAATGCATGAAAACTGAGCTGAAGTTCAGAGCTAATTGTTCTCAGGTCTTTCCCTGGGATGGAGATAATAGCACTGTCTGCATAGAGTATGGACTGTGCAATACAGGAGGAAGGCATATAATTTATGAAGAGGCTGAATAAGAGAGCACCAAGGATAGAACCTAGAGGGACCCCTAGGTTTACTTCCCTGGGCTCAGAGATTGTATTGATAATCCCGACCCATTGAGATCTATGGGTGAGGTAACTATGGAATCAGGCCACAGAGTCCATTGACAATCCTGTAGAAAGGAGACATTTCAGTAGCAGTTGTTGATTGACTGTGTCAAAGAACTTGGTGAGGTCTATGAAGACAGACCCTACTGCCATCCCTTTATCCAGGGCCCCGTAAAGCTGAGTGGTGTACTCTACTAGCGTGGTGACAGTAGAGTGGTTTTGTCAGAATCCATGTTTTTGAAAGCAGAGAAGGCTATGCTTTTCTAGGTACTCAGTTAATTGTTCTAAGACCACCTTTTCAAGTGTTTTGGAGAGGGGGGGGTTAAATCGAGATGGGCCAGAAGTTTGCTAGATTAGTTCTGTCTCCTGATTTAGAAATAGGTGTGACTAGAGCCTCTTTCCACCTGTCAGGGAAGATGCCAGATCTCAGGGAGGCATTGAATACCTTGGTGAGCAGTGCCACAAGTTCATTTAACTCATTGTGTCCTAGCAGACGCCTGTAGTCATCAGTAAAAAAAACACTGTTTTGTCCTGAGGACATCTGCAGAAGTCGGCTACTGACTCCCAGTGTGCCCTTGCAACGTCTGGAGAAGTCAGTTATATATTTTAATATATATTGTAACAGAATATAATATATATTTGACTGCATAGCACCGTTGGAAAGATAATTTTATGCTGCACAACTTTGTCACTGATATTTTGTGTATATCATGTATACTTTAGGAGTTATTTGCATTTGTTTATGGTATGGTGTGTATGGCTGACATGTTTTCCATCAAGATTCACCTAAGCAGCTTGAATAAAATTCACATTTTTGGCACTTCAGCAGGTATAACAACTGTATTGATTACAACTGGTTGCATAGCACCATTGGAAAGGCATTTGTGTGCTCATCAACTTTCATGCTGATACTTTGTGTGTATCATGTATACTTTTGGAGTTATATGCATTTGTTTATGATATGGTGTGTGTGGTTGAGATTTAGCCCTCAAATCTCATCAAAGCACCTTGACTAAAATAGGGAAAAATGACATTTTATACTAAAAAGATATCTTTTTTTTGAGCAAACATAATATCAAAACACAATCTAATGTCTGTATGCTTAATTTGGTGTTGATATTTTACATATTTTCCCACAAAAAAAGGCTTATGTTGCCCTTTTTTCGTGAAAAAAATATTTAGTTTGCTCTTTCGACCGGCATATAAAAAATACAAAATTACTTATTATTACATGCATGCCACCATTGGAAAGGCAATTTTGTGCTAAATAACTCTGCCACTCATACTTTGTGTCTAGCATGTACAGTTATTGAGCTATTAGCATTTGTTTGCAACATGCTGACTATGGCTTGATTTTCCTTAGAAAGGCCCAGGATTCACTGTTAAAAGTATACAGGGGATTCAGGAGGCAAGTGGTGTAATCTCAGAGTGAGCCTGTGGAGGCAATGAGCTAATGTGAATGCTACCATCTTCATATCGATCATGTCGCTTCCCATCCAAGGACCCGTTTAATATGTTTGATGGTCTCACCTGGGGAGATTTGCCTGAAGTAAAATGGTGGGATAATATTATCCCATGGTGATGGAGTGTTAAGGTTGTGCTGTTGGCCTGCAAGGGTGTAATTCAGGTATTCCAGTGTCAACACATTGCTGAGGTCCATGAATGCAACATTAAAAAGCATCAGCAATTTCCTTTGGGTCTTGCAATGTTCCAGAGGTGGTAACTATAAGGTCCGGTGGGGCCCTTGAGGCTCTACCTGTGAAGGATTTTACTGAGTCCCAGAACTCCCTCCCTCCACCCCAGGTCTTTCCTAGGAGGTCATTGTAGTAAGCTGCTTTTGCCAGACGTATGAGTTTTGTGCAGGTATTTCTAGCTGCCTTATACGCTGGGGAGTCAGCTAGATTCCCGGTGGCTTTGGCCCTATGCCACAGGTGACTTCTAAGTCACATGCATTCAGTTAGATGGTTAGACAGCCAGGGGTTGAGATTCCTCTGGCTTTCTTTGTTTTGTAAGGAGCAAAGGTGTCACAGGCTTTAATGAAGATACTGCAGAAGTAATCCAGTGCTTGGTTTCTGTCCTTGACTCTGTCCAGTGGAGACCAGTCAATCACTTTTAGGTAATGCCTGAAGGAGTTTAGTTGCCCAGGCCTTAGTGATCTGTTCCTGATGGTCTTAGGCTTACTCTTGGTGAACTTGTTATTCCAGGTAAGTAGTACAGGTGAGTGGTCACTGAAGGTGTCAGTTAGGACTGTTACCTCTGCGATATGTTCAGGACAGGAGGAGAGTAGTCAGTCAGTGAGGGTGTTTGTTAGTGTACGGTAGTGTTGTCTAGTGGGTTGTGACACCAGTTGGGTCAGGTACAGGCCGGCTATTTGGTCTCTAGCTGTCACTGCATCCTGTGCTTGACAATTAATGTTAAAGTCCCCTAAGATTATATGTTCCCAGTTTAGTTTGTTCTGTTCGAGGTGTCTTATGAGCTGTGGGAAGCCAGTGGGTAGCATTCCAGGAGGCAGGTATACAGTGGATAATAGCACTTTGTTTTGTTGGCCAATATTACATGTTAGTGTTAGAACCTGTGCTTTCTTGGAGTGGAAGCTGATGGGCAGTATTTGCCCTTTGATGTCACTTTTGAGCTAAACCAGACAACCATCCCCTCTTTTTGAGGTATGGTCATGTCAGAACAGGTTGTATCCAGGAAGGTCAATTGCTGTGTCTGGGATCTTTGGTGATAGCCACATTTCTGTTAGGGAGATGACGTAAGGATCAATCTGAGCTACTCAGGTATGAAATTGTAGCAGTTTGGAGAGAAGGCTGCAAATATTCAGGGATATAATTTTTAGATGTCCTGGGCTATTGGTGCAATTCATGATAGAGTTCACCCAGAGTCACAGCCAGGCAGGGATTTGACAAGAGGCTTTGGCTATTCAACAGCTTGCAGGCATGCACTCCTCTGCCCCATTACATTGGTAGCCTGGGGCACACTTACTCAGGTACAAGTGCAGGATGTGAAATCCTTTTGTCCTAATGCTTCCTTTGATATTTAAAGTTGTTGTTTAAAAGTCCATATGCAGATCCTTTAGGAGCAGGTCAGACAAAAATGTGGATTTAAGCAGGACCCAGAGTCATGAAGTTTGTCAGACTTAGTTGCTTGACTTCTGTTTTGCTTGGGATAGCTTAGGATAGCTTCCAAAAAGTTGATTTTAAACTGAAAATGCAAATACCTGGTGGTAATGAAATATTTTAGCTGTGTAGGTTTTCTTTTTTCCTTGTTGATCAAAAGTTTATTTCACAGCTAGTTTGACAGTCAGCATAAATCTTAATATCACAATGAATGCTAGCCTATGTAAAGCTAAAATGAACTTATTATTTAGTTGTTATTAGGGCTGGCCTGCTTTGTAGATTTTATTAATTTATTTATTTTTTTAATTTATAATTTGTTAACTGGGTTGGGACACTGGATGAAGTCCTTTTTCAGGTCCGACCCAGGACATACAGCAAGCAACATCAATAACAAATAACACTTACCTATAATACATACCAATAATACATACCGATAATACATACCGATAATACATACCAATACTACATTACAATTACAATTAAATTGCTGCAGTAAAAATGAAGAACTTAAATTTGAAACTACCAAAAAACAAAACTTGACATAAATTGTGAGCAACACCAGGAACTATAGGCAGTGACCAGTGCCATTTACTAAGAAGCATTAAGAAGCAACAGACAATTGAATCTTATTGTGCAAAGTGAGCATGTGATGTGGTTTGTTATTGGTTACTGCTGCTGTCTGGAGATGGCATTTGGGTGTGCAGAGGATGCAGTGTGTACAGCACCCACATGTGCCAGTAGAAAAACTCTTGAGTATGCAATCTCCCCCAATACACAGGGTGCAGCAGCTTCTGTATTCCTGAGAGGAGTGTGACCACAAGAGGTCAAGGTGGAGCAGACAGCATGCATCTCTCCCGTTAGCGTCATTGTTATTTGCACTACTTGATTGGTTATTCTTTGTTGTGTGCCCACCAGATTACTGGGTGTTTACTCACCTGGTAAAGGTGATTGTGTTAGTTGTATCCATGACACTCCAGGCATTACCTCATGGGTTCCCAACCCACCTGATAGGCTAGTGATGCACATGTCACCCAGATCAAACTTCACAGCATACCTTGGTCCCAGGAGTCCCCATTCTCCAGTTTGATTCTTCCATAGCTGAAAAGCAAATGTTTTGGACCAAACCCTCATTCTCTGGCTCCCACTTTTACCCCTAGGTACATATAAATTAAATGATAGACAATGATTTAACCATCACCCTTGTTTATTTCCTATTGATACAATTCCAGATTCAGCCATCTAGTGTTGCTGACAGTAAAGAGCAGTGCCTTCAGATCAAGACACAGAGAGTTTTAAGTTCCATGGAGTCTGTAGAATTAATGTCCCCGGCGTGAGTGTATCTCTGCCATGATCGTCCTGAAGGGCAGGTCATGAAGTGTCATGGATACAACTAACACAATCACCTTTACCAGGTAAGTAAACACCCATTGTGTTATGTTGTATCCATGACACTCCAGATATTGCCTCATGGGTTACTATAATAAGCAGCTCCAACAGCCTTCAGGGTGGGACAGGGCAATCAAATAGGGAGTTGGTGTGACACGCTGTGGATAGCACTTTTCGGACAAAGTCAGTTCTTTGTCTGCATAAAGTCTCAAGTCAGTCTAATGTCTTGCAATGGTATGGATAGAGGTCCAGGTTGCTGCTCTACATATGTCCTCCATGGACACACTAGCTCTTTCCACCAAGGAAGTGGCCACTGCCCTTGTAGAATGTGCCTTTATTCCCTCTGGTGGAGTAAGGTCTCTTGCTTTGTATGCCTCCTCTATTGTCTTCTTTAACCAACTAGTGATAGTGGTCTTGGTGGCTGCCATTCCTTGCTTGTGGCCTTGGGCTATTATAAACAGTCTCTCTGATCTACCGATTGTTTTAGTCTGTGTAATGAATTGAGACACAACACTACCTACATCCAGGGGATGGTGGGTTCTTAACTCCCCCACTGGGGCTGTGTGTAGAATGTTGGCAGCTCCATAGTCTGCTCCCTATGGAATGTGGACGTGACTTTCAGGCTAAAGGCTGGGACTGTTTTCATGAAGTTCCCTTGTGCAGTGAAAATGGTGTAGGTTTCTTTGCATGATAGGGCCCCTAATTCATTAATTCTGCGAGCGGAGCAGATCACCACCAGGAAGCAGGTCTTCAGGCCTAGTCAGTAGAGTGGTGCCTGATGCATGGGTTCAAATGGGCTTTCCCCTAGGGATTCTAGTACCATGGTCAGATCCCAGGGAGCCACCAGAATCTGTATGTGAGGATGAATGTTCTGGACTGCCCCGAGGAACCTAATGGTATCTGTATGAGCCCCGGGCTGTGACTGCCGACTCCCATAGCAGCTTCTATGGCTGACAGCTGCACCCTTAGGGAGGAGGTAGACAGTCCTTTGTCCAGGCCCTACTGCAAGTACAGCAGAATCATGGATATATCCACCTGCATTGAATCGAGTTGTGCGGACTTGCACCAATTTGTGAAGATGTTCCACTGCCTGCCATAAGTAGCTGTGGTAGATGGCTTCCTGGACTGTAGGATGGTCAATATGACCGACTCATGATATCTGGGAGTTAACAGTCTCTGCCTCTCAGGAGTCAGGCCAATAGTTTTAGGGTGTGGGAGGCTGGGTGGATCATTGGGCCCTGGAACAGCAGGTCCCTCTGATATGGAATGGTCCATCTGTCTAGCGTCATGGCTACCATGGTGGCAAACCAGGCCCTCCATGGCCAGTAAGGTGTCATGAGGATAATCTGAAGTTGGGGCAGCCTGATCTTGGCCAGAACCTGAGGGATCAGAGGGATTGGAGGAAGACATAGGATCATTCCTGGCTCCATGTTAGAGATAGAGCATCTAGTCCCAGGACCTGCCTCTCCCTGTTTCTGGAGAAGTATGTCTTGACCTGTGTGTTCTCTTTGGAAGCCATCAGGTCTATTGGGACATGACCCCACCTCTTTTTGTATCAGGGCAAATGGGTCCGGGTGTAGCTGCCACATCCCCGGATGCACCTGCTGTCTACTTAGCGAATCTGCTCCGACATTTAGCTTTCCCACCAGGTGGATAGCGTGGAGGTGGGTAAGGGTGGCTTGAGCCCAGAATAGAACCTTGGCTGCTTCCCTGAGCATGGCTCTGCTGTGTGTTCTGCCTTGTTTTGCTATGTAAGCCACCGTGACCTTGTTGTCAGATTTCACCAACACCGTCTGACCAATGATGCTGTCCCTGAATGCCCTTAGTACATGGAACACCGCTCTCATCTCCAAGATGTTGATGAACAACTGTGCCTCTGCAGCTGTCCACTGGCCTTGTGCTGTGGAGTCATGCATGCATGCTCCCCCAACTGAATAGGCTGGCATCAGTCTCCACTGTCACCTCACAAGACAGCTTCAATAGGCAACCCTTTTCGAGGTTCTGGCAGTGTGTCCAACACCCCAAGGAGTCCTTGACCACCTGTGGTAGGTGAACAATCTTGTTGAGCTCATCCTCTGATGGAGAACCTTGCTGCAGTATGCAGTTTTGCAGAGGGTGCATATTCCACCTTCCCCTGGGGACTAGGTTGATGTATGACGCCATGCAGCCAAGGACTTGACTCGCTTAGCCCATCATCATCTTGGCTGTGGACCGTAGTGTCCGAACTATCATGACTACTTAGGTGACTTGTTTTTGTGATAGTCTCACCATTACATCGGCTGTGTCTATCTCTGCCCTGAGTTGCTCTATGTGCTGGGATGGTCGCAGTGAGCTCTTTTCCTGATTGACCACCCAACCGTGTTGGGATAGGGCTGACAGAACTGAGCCTGTGTCTCTTTGTGATTGGACGCTGTCTCATGCTCATATCAGCCAGTCATCTAGAAACAGAATAATATCCACCCCCTGCTCCTGTAATAGGGTGCCTAGGACAATGGACACCTTGGTGAACCCCCTTGGAGCCAGTGTGAGTCCAAAGGGCAAAGCCTGATACTGGAAACATAGAAACATAGACATAGACTTAGAAACATAGACTTTGACTGCAGATAAGGACCGCTTGGCCCACCTAGTCTGCCCGTTTCCCTACCTAGAGGATAAGCAGCAGATCCTAGTTAACCAACAGCCTATTTCTTCCCACCCCCCACAAAAATTGCCTTATGTCTGTCCCATGCATTCTTGAATTCTGCCACAGTTTTAGACCCCACAACCTCCTCAGGAAGGCTGTTCCATGCGTCCACCACCATCTCTGTGAAAAAATACGTCCTTACATTGCCCCTGAGCTGTCCCCTCTATCTTCAAATTGTGTCCCCTTGTTCTTGCACATCTCTTTTTCTGAAAGATGCTACCCTCTTGGACTCTGTTGATTCCACTGAGGTACTTAAACATTTCTATCATGTCCCCCTCCCTCCTTTCCTCAAGGGTATACATATTAAGCTCCTTTAGCCTCTCCTCGTATGGCTTCTCTTGCAGACCCTGCACCATTTTAGTTGCCCTCCTCTGAACTGCCTCCATCCTGTCTATGTCCTTATGGAGATGGGGTCTCCAGAACTGGACACAGTACTCCAGATGGGGTCTCATCAACTGTCTGTACAGGGGGATAACAACTTCCTGTTTTCTGCTAGTGATGCCTCTCCCTATACACCCCAGTATCCCCCCAGCCCTCCCTACCACCTTCTCACATTACTTGCCAACCTTAAGGTCATCTGGTATGATTACCCCTAGGTCCCTTTCCATTTTTGTTGTTGTTACTACCTCACCCCCAAAATGTATGTGGAACCAGAGGAAGTGTTGATGTCTGGGTCTCATTGGGATGTGAGTATAGGCATCGTTCAGATCCACAGACGTGAGGTAGTCCCCCACCCGTATGTTCCTCAAAGTTGACCCGAGGGTCTCCATCTTGAATCGTGGAGTGGAAATGAATTTGTTCAGGAATTTTAGGTCCAGAATTTGCCTGAGATCTCTGGTTTTCTTCGGTACCAGGAAGAAAATGGAGCAGGCACCAGTGTTGACCTCATTGTCTGGCACTGGCTGAATTGCATTGTTTTGTACCAGTTCTTGGAGAACCTCCTGTACCTGGTGTGCCGTAGCCCTTCTCTTTGAGATGGGAGACAGTACCACACCGTCCCTGCCGGGCTTGTTTGAAAATTCGATAGGTTAGGTTAAAGTTTATTGACAACATGTATAAAACTATGTTTGTTACATACAATATTCATAAAAATAAAATAAGTAAATTTCACAACATCAGTCATTACCAATTCAAATATATCTTATAAAACATGATCCCCTACATCATTTATGGTTTTACTTGATCTTCAAACTTATACAGTACTCTTTGCGCAAAACTAGCTAGTGCAAAAATATCTATTATTTCAGATGGGTCATGAATCCTTTCCAGTCTCTCATTAGTTTCCATCCACTTAAATTTATTTAGCTTTGAAGAAAGGAACAACTCTTTCTTTCTCCAGAGCAGGACATTCCAATATAACATGTCTAGTTTCAAGTTTTATCATCTCCTTACAAATATACGGATAGACTAGATTACCAGGAAATAAAATTCCATTATTTAATAGTAATCCCAATCTTAATCTTGTTATAGCTTTTCTTTGTTTCACATTCTCACAAGCCCTAAAATATTTATCTTCATTAAAGGTATGTTTTATTTTCTTATATGTTATATACTGCCATGAGTCCCTTATACTGCTCATATCTAATCGTTTAGTGGTATCTTCAAATCTCTGGATAGCTATATCTTTAAGTTTATTAGGGTCACATGACTTAGTATACATATTATTGTATAGTATTCCATTCTTATTAAGTTCATCATTTAATATCATAAACCACCCTTTCTTAGTTAAACAATCAGTTTTCCAAATGTTTTCTATTTTTTCTTCTACCCAGCAATGATGAAGTAAACTTTCATCTGGTGCTTCCATTATCTTTTAAAAAAAATGTTGACTCCTTTTTATGTTGATTGAGCACATGCACAAGAAACATGTTGCAGCAGGTTTCTCCAGAAGCAGGTTGTGGAGGCATGGCACTGTTGTGCCCAATGCCCCCACAGCCTGCAAAGGCTTGTCCCCATCCCCCAATGCCGTAGCACGCTGCTGCTGACACTAGCTCAGCCAGCGTGCCACAACTTTCTAAAAAAATAGCCACTGCAATCAGGGGCTGCCTAGTTATTGCAGTGTCAGCCATCCGCTGCAATGAAGGAGCGACCCATCATTGCAGGGTGGGATCTCATAAACAATATAACCCCCCTCCAAACCGTATGTAGTTGCCGATGGGGCCCCCAATCCCCGTCAGCCTCTGTGGCCATGTTTCTGTTGCCAACGGGGGACCCCACTCCCCATCAGCATTCTGTAACACCCACCCCCCCGCGAGTTCTGCCGACAGGGTGCACAATCCCTGTCGGCATAATGATTACCCCTCCCTCTTGTGTGCCAATGGGGTGCCTAACTCTGTCAGCTAATACTGCCCTCAAAATAGTAATTGGTGGCACCCTGGGAGCCCACCCCAGCTTGCCACATGCCCCTGTAAAGGCAAAATGGTCCAACATCTTTTGTTGTTTTTTTCCCTGCAAAAAAGGAAACAGTCCCTCGTAGTCTCCCAGCCCCTCACCCGCAACCTGCACCCACCCACTGCGCACCCTGCCTCTCCACAACCCCCTCACCCCATACTTACCTCCGGAGCTCGGCATGACGATCTTCGGTGGACTGGGAACACGTCTGCACTCTTCAAAGCCGACCATGAACTGAGGAAATGTCGATAAGCTGTGTAATGTAATAAATAGGGTTTTTACAACTTTAGTGAATATCTCGGTCATTGTTTTGACTTTTTCCACCAAATTTTCAACATGGGGTTTTTGGGACCCCTCCTCATGAATTCTTGAACTGTCATGGCGTTAATGGGCCCTGAAAGGTGATTTCACGGTCACGGCGCAGAATCACCTTTCAGGGCTGATTAATGAAACGACAGTGCCAGTGTTCATGAGGTGGGCTCTCAAAAAGCCTATGTTGCAAATTTGGTGGAAAAATCTCAAAAATGACTGTTTTATGAGCGAGCATTACACAGTTGCTACGCACGCTCATAACTTCGTGAATTTGCAATATTTTCACGCCAGATTTTCAACATTGGCATTTTGTCACACTTCCTTGTGAACAGTACAGCTGTCATTGTTCACATCCTGGTGGAAATGTGTTTTCACACTTCTGGTACAAAATAGCGTGGTTGCTGTGGGAAATCAGTGTTTGGGACAGATTAAGAAAATGACAGTGACACTGTTCATGAGTAGAGGTCCTGAAATGGCTATGTTGAAAATTTGGTAACGATACTCCATGACATGATTGTGTTATGAGCGAGCATTGTGCAGTTTGCACGCACGCTTGTAACTTCACGAATTTATAATATTTTCACTCCAGATTTTCAGTATTGCCATTTTCCCACACCTACTTATGAATAGTGCAGCTGTCATTTTTCCCATCCTGGCCAAAATGTGTTTTCGCACTTCTGGAGCAGAATAGAGTGGCTGCTGTGGGAAATTACTGTCTGGGACAGATTAATAAAATGACAGTGATACTGTTCATGAGCAGAGGTCCTAAAATGCCTATGTTGAGAATTTGGTGATGATAGCCCATCAAATGACTGTGTCACAAGTGTGTGTTGCACACTTTCCACATACCCTTGTAACTTCACAGATTTGGAATACTGTCATGCCAGATTTTCAACAGTGGCTTTTTTTCACACACCTCCTTATGAGCCGTACAGCTGTCATTTTTCACATCCTGACTGAAATGTGGATTCACACTTGCAGCACAGAATAACACGATCGCTGTGGGAAATCAGTGTTTGGGACATATTATGAAAATGACAGTGACACTGTTCATGAGTAGAGGTCCTAAAATGCCTATTTTGAAAATTTGGAAATGATACTCTGTAAAATGACTGTGTTACGAGCGTGCGTTGCGCAGTTGGCACGCACACTCATAACTTCACGAATTTCTAATATTTTCACTCCAGATTTTCAACATTGCCATTTTCCCAGACCTACTTTTGAACAGTATAGCTGTCATTTTTCCCATCCTGACCAAAATGTGTTTTCGCACTTCCAGCGCAGAATAGAGGGGTCGCTCTGGGAAATCACTGTTTGGGACAGATTAAGAAAATGACAATGGTACTGTTTATGAGCAGAGGTCCTAAAATGCCTATGTTAAAAATTTGGTGATAATAGCCCATCAAATGACTGTGTTACAAGTGTGCGTTGCGCACTTTCCGTGCACCCTTGTAACTTCGCAGATTTGTAATGTTGTCACACCACATTTTAAAAAGTGCCATTTTTTCATACCTCCTTATAAGCAGTACAGCTGTCATTTTTCACATCCTGACCAAAATGTGTTTTCACAGTTCCGGCACAGAATAACATGGTCACTGTGGGAAATCTGTGTTCAGGACAGATTAAGAAAATGACAGTGGCACTGTTCGTGAGCAGAGGTCCAAAAATCCCTATGTTGAAAATTTGGTGGCAAAACTCTATAACATGACTATGTTACAAGCGTGCATTGAACTGTTTCCACGCACCCTTGTAACTTCACAAATTTGTAATACTGGCACACCACATTTTCAACAGTGGCATTTTTTCAACTCCTTATGAACACTACAGCTGTCATTTTTCACATCCTGGCTACAATATGTTTTTGCACTCCTGCGGACAATAGCACAGTCACTGTGGGAAATCAGGGTTTGGGACAGATTAAGATCGACTGAGTGAGAGGGGGGAGTGTCCGAGCTCAACAGAGCTCTGTCAGGACAGCTGTGGATTTCTTTGTGGACAAAGTTGCCAACACAGCCAGGAACTCCATGCAAAAGCACAGTTCTGCGGCACCAAGAGAAACAGAATGAGTGAGTGACAGAGTGGTAGGGAGCTCTAGTGTGACTGCTGCAGATTTCTTTGTGGGCAGAAAATGCGTCAACATAGGCAGGAGCCCAGTACAAAAGTCCAGCTTGCGGCGCAGGCAGAAACAGAATGTGAGAGTGACAGAGAGGGAGTGAGCGAGCTCAGTGGAGCTGTGTCTGGACTGCTTCAGATTTCCTTCTGTCCAGAAAAAGCCACCAATGCAAGCAGGAGCCCAGTACAAAAGGACAGCCTGCACTTCCAGGAGACACAGAATGACCATGTGAGGGAGGGGGAGTCAGTGAGCTCAACAGGGCTTTGTTGGGACTGCTGCAGATTTGTTTGTGGGCAGAAAAAGGCAGCAATGCCTGCAGGGGCCCAGTATAGAAGGGCAGCCTGTAGTGGCAGGAAAACCAGAATGAGCGAGTGAGTGAGCTCAACAGAGCTGTATTGTAACTGCTGCAAATTTCTTTGTGGGCATAAGAAGGCAGCAATGCATCAGGAACCCAGTAGAAAAGGGCAGCCTGCAGTGCCGGCAGAACAGAATGAATGAGTGAGAGAAGGGGAGTGAGCGACCTAAACGGAGCTCTGTTGGGACTGCCATAACATGATTGTGTTACAAGCATGCATTGAACTGTTTCCACGCACCCTTCTAATTTTGCAAATTTGTAATACTGTCACGCCACATTTTCAACAGTGGAATTTTTTCACAACTCCTTATGATCACTACAGCTGCCATTTTTCACATCCTGGCTAAAATATGTTTTTTCACTCCTGCCGGACAATATCACAGTCACTCTGAGAAATCAATGTTTGGGACAGATAAAGATCGACCGAGTGAGAAGGGGGGAGTGACTGAGCTCAACTGCGCTCTGTCGGGGCTGCTGCAGATTTATTTGTGTTCAGACAAAGGCCTCAACACAAGAGCCCAGTACAAAAGGGCAGCCTGCAGCACTGGGAGAAACAGAATGAGAGAGAGATTGAGGGAGGGGGAGTGAGCGAACTCACCAAAGCGCTGTCAGGACTGCTGTGGATTTCTTTGTGGGCAGAAAAAGGCATCAATACAGGCAGGGGCCCAGTACAAAAGGCCAGCCTGCAGTGGTGGGACAAACAGTATGAGTGAGTGAGACAAGGGGACTTAGTGAGCTCAACGGAGCTCTGTCAGGACTACCGGGATTACTTTGTGGGCAGAAAAAGGGGCGCCAATGCAGGCAGCAACCCTGTACAAAAGGGCAGCTTGCAACACCAGGGCAAACACAATGAGCGATGAGAGAGGGAGACTGAGTGACCTCAACTCAGCTCTGTCAAGACAGCTGCAGATTTCTTTGTGGACAGACAAAGGTGCCAATGCAGCCAGGAGCCCCATACAAAAGCGCAGTCTGCGGTGCCAAGACAAACAGAACAAGTGAGTGACAGAGCGGTAGTGAGCAAGCTCAACGGAGCTCCAGTGTGACTGCTGCAGATTGCTTTGTGGGCAGAAAATGCAGCAACGCAGGCAGGAGCCCAGTACAAAAGGCCAGCTTGCAGTGCCGGCAGAAACAGAATGCAAGAGTGACAGATGGGCAGTAAGCGAGCTCAGTGGAGCTGTGTCGGGGACTGCTTCAGATTTCTTTCTGGCCAGAAAAAGCTGCCAATGCAGGCAGGAGCCCAGTACAAAAGGGCAGCCTGCAGCGCCAGGAGACACAGAATGAGCGAGTGAGGGAGGGGGAGTCAGTGAGCTCAACGGGGCTTTGTTGGAACTGCTGCAGATTTGTTTGTGAGCAGAAAAAGGCAGCAATGCATGCAGGGGCCCAGTACAGAAAGGCAGCCTGCAGCGCCAGGAGAACCGGAATGAGTGAGTGAGACAGGTGGAGTGAGTGACCTCAACGAAGTTCTGTCAGGACAGCTGTGGAGTTCTTCATGGGTAGAAAAAGCCACCAACACAGGCAGAAGCCCAGTACAAAAAGGGCAGACTGCAGTGCCAGGAGAAACAGAATGAGCGAGTGAGACAGGGGGAGTGAGCCACCTCAATGGAGCTCTGTCGAGACAGCTGCGTATTTCTTCCTCGGCAGAACAAGGTGCCAACGCACGCAGCAGCCCAGCACAAAAGAGCAGCCTGCAGCACCAGGACAAACAGACTGAGCCAGTGACAGATGCCCACTGCACGAACTCAACAGACCAATGCAATCAATATTCAGCTTTGACAAATGTTTAATTACTGTTGAAATTGGCAATATTCCTGTTTCTGCCCTTATCGCCACATTTAGGGTAGACCTAGGGACTCCAAGTAATTTTTTTAGATATACATTTTGCATTATCTCCATAGATTTGAGATTGGCGCCAAGACCCCATACTTCTGCACCGTATAACATTTGTGCATTTATTTTACCGTCATAGCACCTTTTCGGTGCAGTAAAAGAATTATTTGCTATTGTATTTGCAAATCTTGTAACTGCAAGCATTGACTTGGTAACACTAATTATTGTTTTCTTTACATACGTATTCCAACCTAAATTACTATTTATTATAATTCCCAGATATTGAAATTCTTTAATTTCTTCAATATAATCTGCCCCTAGCTTCCATTCTTTAACATTTCTTCTTCTTCTTCCCTCTCCACAAACCATTATTTTGGTTTTTTTCTATATTTAATTGAAGTTTAAGTTTTACAAGGGTTTCCTTCACTTTTATCAATGCTCTTTCTAAACCCAGTTGGGTCTAAGATATTAGCACAGCATCATCTGCAAATAATAGAATTTTTACTTTCTGCTTATTTACATTTGGAGGAAACATATCTGTCTCTTCCAGCTCATCCACTAGTATATCTATATATATAAGTTAAACAAGGTCGGAGCTAGTAAACAGCCTTGTTTAACACCGGCTTCTACTCTTATGTTACCGGTCATTTCACCTTGTTTACTATATCACACTATTACCTTATTATTAGAATGCAAAGTTTTTACAATATCTAAAAGGACTTTATCAATCCTTTTTTTAATAAGAATTTCCCATAAGATTTGTATATTAATTGAATCAAATGCGCGGGATTTCGGTCAGGATTAAAAATTTAAAACGCAATGCTTTCAGTGCTTGGTTTTTGTTTTTAGGTACCACAAACAATTCAGCATTTAATCATTCACTTGTGAATCCTCTAATTACAAGTGGCATGGTAAAAAATTGTGCCTCGTGACTGCACTCATGCCTGATGCACATTCTGAGCCTAGCGATGCTTCCGGTGGTGGTATACTTTTTCATCGGGCAGAGGGAATGTTGACTTTTGTGGAAAACGAGCAAAACAGGTACAAAACTGCATTTTTTATATCGCTAGATGTATTTTACAACACATGTAGAATGGGTCTGTGCCAGAACTTACATTGTATATGTATGCCCACAAACGGAGGGAGAAAGCTGACAGTGCCACTTTAACTAGTATTAACCACCTCCAAAGAGCAAGCTGGAAAATGGCATTTTGTGCAGTGCAGATAACAAATGAGTACTTCCTTGTTTTTTTCAGCTAGGAGTGCATTTGGGATCTTTTTATTGGCTTCAGCTCCTTATTTTTACTCTTGAAGGGCAGGGATGGTCTGGGGTGTTCAGAACAGGGTCTCCAGTGCCATAGAGCAGAGGCTATCCAGCGGGTCTGTGGCAACAGTGTTTGTCGCTCAGGCTGCCACTCTGCCTCCATGTGCCAGTTTGTCATTTCTCTCAATTCTACAGCAGGTGCAGCAGTTTCACAGTAATTACCCCTGCCTGATTCCCCTGTCAGTGTGCCTGATTTGGCCCCAACCCTGACCTTCTACTTTTTCCCACTACTTTACGTTATAGCGTTCATCATCATGCAGTGTCAGTCCCCTTGAACAGCTCCTTAACCATTTCACTTGCTGCATTTGGGCTGGTATGAAGTACCTAGGATGCTACGTTACATGTGGTACTTAAAGATTTTCAGTCCAACAATAAGTATTAGTTTGTAGGGAGAACTCCACCACAGTTTAGCTGCACTAACTTGAAATGCAATATTGACTCTTGATCAGGGTCTCCTTTAACTGCATTCTGCTACTAATTGATTTCTAAAACTAAGAGAACATTTTCAAAACTAAACAAGCATTTGTCAATGCCGAATGTTGATTGCACTGTTGTGTTGAGCTCGCTCACTGCCCCTCTGTCACTCGCCTAGTCTGTTTCTCCCAGTGCTGCAGGCTGCTCTTTTGTACTGGGCTCCTGCCTGCACTGGCACCTTGTTCTGCCCTCAAAAAAATCTGCAGCTATGTTGAGATCACTCACTCCCCCTCTTTCACTCACTCACTCACTCACTCACTCATTCTGTTTCTCCTGGCGCTGCAGGCTGCCCTTTTGTACTGGTCTCCTGTCTCTGTTGGTGGCTTTTCTGCCCACAAAGAAATCTGCAGCAGTCCCAAAACAGGTCTGTTGAGCCTGCTGAGTCCACCTCTCTCACTCACTTGTTCCATTTCTGCCGGCGCTGCAGGCTGCCCTTTTGTACTGGGCTAATGCCTGTGTTGGCACCTTCTTCTGGCCACAAAGAAATCCACAGCTGTCCTGACAGAGCTCTGTTGTGGGTGCTCACTCCCCCTGTGTCACTCACTCATTCTGTTTCTCCTGGCGCTGCAGCCTGCCCTTTTGTACTGGGCTCCTGGCTCTGCTGGTGCTTTTTTCTGCCCACAAAGAAATCTGCAGCAGTCCCGACAATGCTCCATTGAGCTCGCTCAGTCCCTTTCACTCACTTGCTCATTCCATTTCTAGTGTCATTGCAGGCTGCCCTTTTCTATTGGGCTCCTGCCTGCATTGCTGCCATTTGCAGCAGTTACAATACAGCTCTGTTGAGCTCACTCACTCCCTCTTCCTCTCTCACTCACTCATTCTGCTTTTCCTGCCACTGCAGGCTGCCATTTTGTACTGGGCCCCTGCATGCATTGCTGCCTTTTTCTGCCCACCAACAAATCTGCAGCAGTATAAACAGAGCTCTGTTGAACTCACTCACTCCCCTTCCCTCACTCACTCATTCTGTGTCTCCTGCCTCTGCAGGCTGCCCTTTTGTACTGGGCTCCTGCCTGCATTGGCAGCTTGTTCTGGCTAGAAAGAAATCTAAAGCTGTCCCGACACAGTCCCATTGAGCTTGCTCACTCCCCTTGTCTCACTTACTCATTCTGTTTCTGCCCACGCTGCAAGTTGGCCTTTTGTACTGGGCTCCTACCTGTGTTGCCACATTTTCTGCTCACAAAGAAATCCACAGCAGTCACAACAGTGCTCCATTGAGCTAGCTCACTACTGCTCTGTCACTCATTCATTCTGTTTCTCTTGGCGCTGCAGGCTGTGCCTGTGTACTGGGCTGCTGGCTGTGTTGGCACCTTTATCTGTCCACAAATAAATCTGCAGCTGCACCGACAAAGCTCCATTGAGGTCGCTCGGTCTCCCTCTGTCACATGGTCATTCTGTTTGTCCTGGCACTGCAAGCTGCCCTTTTGTACGGGGCTCCTGCCTGCATTGGCACCTTTTTCTGCCAACAAAGAAATCTGCTGCAGTCCTGATAGAGCTCCGTTGAGCTCACTCAGTCCCCCTGTCTCATTCACTTGTACAGTTTCTCCCACCGCTGCAGGCTGGCCTTTTCTACTGGGCCCCTGCCTGCATTTATGCCTTTTTCTGCCCCAAACGAAATCCGCAGCAGTCCTGACAGCATTCCGGTGAGTTCGCTCACTCCCCTCCCTCACTCACTCTCTCATTCTGTTTCTCCCAGTGCTGCAGGCTGCCCTTTTGTACTGGCCTCTTGCGTTGGGGCATTTTTCTGCCCACAAACAAATCTGGAGCAGTCCCGACAGAGCTCAGTTGAGCTCGGTCACTCCCCCTTCTCACTCATTCCATCTTACTCTATCTCAAACACTGATGTCCCACAGCAACCATGCTATTCTCCATCAGGAGAACAAAAACATATTTTAGCCAGGATGTGAAAAATGACAGCTGTACTGTTCATAAGGTGTGAAATAATGTCACTGTTGAAAATGTGGCGTGAAAATATTACAAATTTTTGAAGTTACAAGACTGAGTGGAAACAGTTGAACGCAGACTTGTAATGCAGTCATGTCATGGAGTTTTGACACCAAATTTCCAACATAGTGATTTTAGGACCTCTGCTCATGAACAGTGCCACTATCATTTTCTTAATCTGTCCCAAGCACTGATTTTCCACATCAACCTCATTATTCTGTGCCACAACCGTGAAACCACATTTCAGTCAGGATGTGAAAAATGACAGCTGTACTGATCATAAGGAGGTGTGAAAAATTGCCATTGTTGAAAATGTGACGTGACAATATTACGAATCTGCAAAGTTACAAGAGTGTGTGGAAAGTGTGCAACTCACACTTGTAACAGAGTCATTTGATGGGCTATCATCACCAAATTTTCAGCATAGGCATTTTAGGACCTCTGCTCATGAACAGTATCACTGTCATTTTACTACTCTGTCCCGGACAGTGATTTCCCACAGCAACTGGCTCTATTCTGCTCCAGAAGTGCGAAAACACATTTTGGCCAGGATGGGGAAAATGACAGCGCATTGTTCATAGGTAGATTATTTGAGAGAAAATGGCGCATTGAAAATCTGGGTAATATATACATTCGCGAGAGATATGAGCACGAGTGCAAACTGCGCAATGCACGTTCGTAACACAGTCATTTTATGGAGTATTGTTACCAAATTTTCAACATAGCCATTTCAGGACCTCTACTCATGAACAGTGTTGCTGTCATTTTCTTAATCTGTCCCAAACACTGATTTCTGACAGCGACCCTGCTATTCTGTGCCGGAAATGCGAAAACACATTTCCACCAGGTTGTGAACAATTACAGCTGTACTGTTCACAAGGAAGTGCAACAAAATGCCAATGTTGAAAATTTGGCATGAAAATATTGCAAATTCCCGGAGTTATGAGCGTGCACAGCAACTGTGCAGTGCATGCTTGTAAAACAGGATTGTTTGATGCCCACCACCGCATAAGACATGTTTTGAGAGGCCCACCCGCGAACACTGGCACTTTTGTTCCATTAATCGGCTCCCAAAGGTGATTCCACACAGTGACCACAAAATCACCATTTGGGGCCGATTAACACCATGACAGTTGAAGTATTCATGAGGAGGGGTCCCATAAACCCCATGTTGAAAATTTGGTGAAAAAATTCCAAAAAATTCCTGAGATATGGAGCAAAGTTGAAAAAAACCCTATTTACTTCATTATACAGCTTACCGGCATTTCCTTAGTTCGCAGTCGGCTTTGAAGAGTGCAGACGTGTTCCTGGTACACCGAAGATTGTCGCGCTGGACTCCGGAGGTAAATATGGAGTGAGGGGGGTGTGGGGAGGCAGGGTGTGCAGTTTGTGGGCGTGTGTTAGGTGGGGGTCTCTGAGACCGCTGAGGGACCTTTTTTCTTTACAGGTAAAAAAAAAGACAATGCGGATGGTTTTAACTACACAGGGCATTTGAGTCTCGCTTTGGGGAGGGCAAACAACAAAAGGGGGGATTCCTTTCTGCTGATGGGGACTGGGCACCCCCATCAGCAAACAAAAGGGGGGCTAATTCCTTTTTGCCAATGGGGATTGGGCACCCAGTCAGCAGAAAATGAAACGGGGAGGCACATTATGCCAATGGGAACTGGGGTCCCCCATCAGCAGATAAACATTGTAGGCTTGGGGTTATATTGTTTGTGAACAGAGCGGCAACCCACCACCATGTTCACAAACAATATCAGGCTTGCTAGATCTTTCCTGCAATGACAGGTCACTCCCTCATTGCAGCGGATGGCTTATGCTGCAATGTCGAGGCAGCCCCTGATTGCAGCGGCTGATTTGTCGCAAATTGGTGCAAACGTTCCAAACTTGTGTCACTAGCAGCCTGCAATGGCATTGGGGGAAGCTGGACAAGCTTTACAGGCTGTATGGGCATTGGCCACAACAATGCCGTGCCTCCCGAGCCTGCTTCTCAGCAAGCTGTGCCAATATGTTTCTTGCGCTGCACGCAATCAACATAAAAATGGAGGGGGGGGAGAAGTTAGTTAATTAGTTAGTTAATTATTTTTTGATATAGAAAAAAGATGGTGATGGGATATACAGTCAGTGAAGTCCAAAAAGATTGTTTTTCTAATGCAAAGCTACAGTATTTAGCTAGTAATATATGACATGTTAGCCCAGCATGCTAGATAGTACAATTATTATATGTTATATTTTACATGAACAGACAAAATTGCCAGGCAAAATTATCTTTTTCCTATCGCTAAACAATTAACTGAACACCTCTCGACTGATTGACTTTTGCAGGGTTGGCACTGAATGAATTATTGCATTCTGCTAGTTCCATAAATTGGACTAATCAAGTGTTGTTAATCAATCAATCACTTTATTTACCAAGGTATGAACATCATTGAGCAAGCTCATTTTCAAGGTGGTCCTGGGCATTAATACAATACAGTACACTTCATAAGATTACAATTACAGTGAACAGCAGTGCAAAAAAAAGGAAAAACACTGTGAAGGTGCCGGTCAATATGGGCCTATACATACTGATCAATATAATTAACATGCAAAGGTACATCATGATAAGCTTTACTGGAATGAGAAGAGACAACAATCCCATATAGTCTCCGCTAAGTAAGAGCTCATACCTAAATGATACAAAATAAGGAGGTATTAAGGAATAGGGTAGAAATTGGGGTGAAAGAGTAGGCAGCCAAGAGGGAGGCCAGAATAGGTAAAAGGTAGAGAATAGGCAAGGCCATCTCAGATTAAGGGAACTAGGCTTGTAGGTCCTAGGTTTCTGTTGTAAGGAATGTGGGGTGGATGAGATACTTAGGCGTAAGATTTCAGAGTGGCACCCGGGGCTTAGGGGTCATCGGCGTCTGAAACAGTTGCATGATTCCTTCAGATAATCCATTAATAGAGCTTTGAATGTGAAAATGCTTGGAAGTGAGGATAATTTTAATGAGTCTTGCATAGTGTACCAAAGTGATGGAAGTGAGAAGTTGATTGCTGCAGAGCCATGGGTAGTTTTCATTCTAGGAATCCGGAAGCAGATTATGGAGAAGTGCCTCAGGCCATAGAAACCTTTAGCCCATTTGAAGAGGTTCGAGATGTATGCAGGGAGGTTATCAGATAATGCTCTAAAAAACCAGAGGAGAGCATTCCTTTTTCTCCTAGACGAGAGTGAGGTCCATCCCAAAACCTGGTATAGACGACAGTGATGTGTACCACAGGGTAGATTTAGGATAAATCTTAAATCCCTGTGGTAAAGGGTGTCCAGTTTGTTTAGCATCATTGATGAGCAATGACTGTAAAGGAAGTCAGCGTAGTCCAGTATAGGTAGGAATGTAGTCTGTACTAGTCTCATTCTGGCTTTTAACGTAAGTAAGTGTTTAATGCGATAGAATAAACCTAATCGCTGTCTTAGTTTCTTTGAAGTTTATTTAAGTGGCACAGAAAGTTGAGCTTGTTATCCAGCCAGAACCCTAGATATTTTAAAGGTATCAACTACTTCAAGGGGTTCATCTAAGAGTGTTCAGATCTGTGTGATATGTGGACATCCAGAAGTAGACTTTAGTGAGAGAATCATTGCTTTAGTCTTTTTGGCATTGAGGAGGAGCTTATGAGTGATAAGGTTGTATTGGAGGGTGACAAAGTCTTTCTTTAAGTACTCATGGGCCAAATCCTAGGATGAATTTGTGGTATACAGTATCATCTGCGAATAAATGCACATTTGCTGTGCCCAGCTACAAGTCCAGATTATTGATGTATATTGCAAAGAGGATAGGGTCCAGGATGGAGCCTTGTGGGACTCCTCGTAACAAGGATTTTTGTGGGGACAGATCTCCTATGGCTTTCACTTGTTGTAACCTATTGGTTAGGTAGCTGGTGAATCATTTAATGGCAGAACTATCAAATCCGATGTTATTCAGTGCAATAAGCATGATGGTATGATCCACAGTATCAAAGGCCTTACTTAGATCAAGGAAGAGGGCAAATACATGCTTCTTAGAGTCCAAGTCCATTTGCCAGGCTGTAGTTACTTTGGCAAGAGCAGATACTGTACTGTGTTTGGCTCTGAAGCCAGACTGAGCCGGGTTTAGCAACTTTTGTGAATCCAAATGTTCTCTAAGTTGGATGTTGACAATTTTTTCAAGTAATTTAGAGAGGACGGATAGTATAGAAATAGGCCAGTAATTGTTCAGATCACTCAGATCCCCAGTCTTGAATAATGGTAGGATGTGGGCAGCTTTCCTAGAGACAGGTAGCTCACCTTGAATCAGAGAGGTGTTGAATAGGTGTGTAATGGGGGCGGTCAGATAGATATGGCCAAGTTTTAGGAAGTAAGGTTCAATATTATCTGCACCCACACTCTTTTTTGTATCCAGAGAAAGGAGGAGGTCCTCCACTTGCTTGAACGTAATTGTGAGGAAGCTGAAGGGGGTGGGATGCGGTTGGTTATGGTTGCAGCTATCAGTGAAGCCAACAGTGTAGTCTCTTGCCGGGCTAAGTTTGCTGATAGGTGAGGTGTCAAAGGCAAGCCCTGCAGTGGCAAAGTGATCATTAAACTTCTCTAGTACATCAGCTTTGTCCGTATAGGTGGTACTATCGGACACAATTTTGTTTGGAAGGGGTGTTGCAGTGGACTGACCTTCGACTTCTTTGAGGATGTTCCAAAATTTGGCAGAGTTGTTTTTATTGTCTTCTAGTTCTTTTTGGAAGTACCTAGCTTTTTCTGACCTAATTAGCTTGGTACAAGCATTCCTAGTTGTACGGAATGCTAACCAATCGGCCTCCAGGTAGGATTTCCTCACTTTTTTCCACCAGTAGTCCCTATCCCTAAGTGTTTTCTTCAGGATGGGAGAGAACCAGCCAGGAGTTTTATTTTTTGATTTGATGAGTCTTAGTGGGGCATGTTTGTCTATTACCCCAAGTAAGAAGCTGTGAAAGATGTTAAATGCCTCGTTAAAAGTGGAGGCTAGAAAGAAATCCTGCCAATGAATGTTGCTTAGCTCTTTCAGGAAAGTGTACTGGCAGAACTTTTTCAGGCATCTTTTCAGTTTGAATTTGGAGGCCGTTTTTATTTGGGAAGGATGTCTGATGCAGGCAGTAGTGCAACGGTTGCTTGTATCATTGAAGAATACTCCAGTATACGAGATATTGTGAGGTTTGTTTACTAGCATAAGGTTGAGGAGGGTGCTGCGCTCAGGGTTTTTTCTGTTAGGACTGGTTATAGCAGTTGCCATTTGTAACAGACTATTAACATCGCATAGATCCTTCAATTTCTTAGAGCTGCCATCATTCCAATTTAGATTGAAATCCTCCATTAGAATACACTCAGTATTAGCTGAGTTAAGACAGTTTTGAAGGTGTGGCAGAAGTGCCCAGCCACCAGACGTTGGTCAGTAGCATGCTGCCATAAGGAGTGATTTCTCACTGGAAAGTGATAACATTAGAGCAAGGCATTCAAATTCCTTAGCTTTTGAGGTACAGTCAAAGACTATGACTGTGAATTTGTTTTTGACATATATTGCAACTCCTCCCCCTCTAGTCAGTCTGTCACAGCGGTAGATGATATATCTGGGTACATTGATAGATTTGTCCGGGGTCGAGGGTGTGAGCCAGGATTCAGTTATCATGAAGAAATCAGGAGATGCATGTAGAGCCCAGGTCTGTATAGAGTCAATCTTCTTTAGCAAACTACAGACATTGATATGGAGAAAGCTAATCCCTTTATATTGAGGGAGGTCTGCAAGGACGTCCAGAGAAATAGGTGAGCCTGGGTTTAATTCAACATTTCCTGAACAGAGTAGGAGAAGCAGTAGTAGTTTTTAAAGGTGGTGTCTTAGCCTGCTAGATAGTCTTTTGTTACTCCTTCTAGCATACATTGGTTTAGCGGTGGCTGTGTTAAAGGCAGGATTGCTATTTGCTAGGGATAACACATAAGAGAACTGATAGGGCCGATACCATCCTTGAGAATTGCACATGTTCTATAGTTATGGCCTGTGGGAGGAAGGGCATGACCATAGAGGAGATGTCTCTGATGTAGGATGCCATGGTCTAATGTGGGAGGCTATATTTTGGTAGATGATTTAGGAGGGAAACTGGCTTTTGTCCGAGATGCAAACCAAAATTTTGGGTAGAGCATAAGTTAGTAATATAAGGCAATTATAGAGAAGGATAGGCGCAAATGGCATTCTTAACATGGCAATATTTCCTTTTACCAGTAATAAACACAGAATTTGCAATGGTTCCTTGAGAGGGCCAGGGAAATTAGTGGTTCCTATGGGAGGATGGGGGACCAGTGAAAATTAAGGCCTAGATAACCAATGAGGCGTGGCTGGCAATAGCCACTAGGAGTGAGCTAAAAAGCCAAGGCAGAGTTTGTGTGTATTTAATCAGGACCGGGGTGGGCGAAAAAATTGGCAGCTAGGGCGCCCTTTCTGGAGGTAATCAGTCCCTGATGGCAAGTCCGTACCTATGTTTCTGTGAGGGGCTGGTGGCTTTAGACCTGGACTGCAGGAGGCAGTCTGGCAGGTCGGGTTCATCAGAGAACCACGACTGTGGCTCTCAGACTACCAGGAAGGAGAAGGCAGAGGAGAATTAAATAAGAAAGTCAGAGGGGGTGGGGCTGCTCATGGAGCTAAAAAGAAATGCAGACTGGCTTAAACGGGGGTGTTGCAGACCAAAATGTTAGGCAAGGTGCCTCCAAGTCTGAGTGAGCAATAACAGGGCTATTTAAAACACAATGCTAGCATAAAAAGGTGAAGGGGGGTTTCAAAGGCCTGAGCTGAGATCGCTACTGGTCTTATGAGGAACACAATACAGGCATTTATGTTAAATCAGAAAACTTCAGCTATGAAATACAAACAAGACGGTTTTAACAGAAAACATAATCTAGCATAATATAATCAAACATTGACAGTGCAGAGCTATATGGAGCCAATAGGAGTGCTCCTGGGTCTGACTAAAGCCAGTGGGCCACAGCAGTAAAAGACTCTGGATTTAAACCCAGAGACAACTGTCCTCATGCAAAGAAAGCAAAATTGGCAGCTAGGGCTCCCTCCCTGGAGGTAATCAGTTCCTGAGTACAAGTCCGTACCTGCATTTCTGTTAGGGTCTGGTGGCTTCAGACCTGGACTGCGGGTGGCAGTCTGGCAGGCTAGGTTCATCAGAGAACCAGGGCTGTGGCTCTCAGACTATCTGCATTTCTGTGAGGGGCTGGTGGCCTCAGACCTGGACTGCGGGTGTCAGTCTGGCAGGTCGGGTTCATCAGAGAACCACGGCTGTGGCTCTCAGACTAATGAATGCTGTGTAGTCTGAACTCAGTTCCTGCAGTACACAAGGTTCCAAATTAAATACCTGAAGAAATGAGCAGTCCAACAGCATATATTGCATAGGGTTTTGGGTAGATCTCCTTTGTTGTGTTTTATTTTTTAAGAAAAGTAAAATAAATAAATGAAACTAGTAAGAAACACTTGACACGTATACAGTAGTTCCTGTTTTAGAACTAAGACAAGTCTCCCTACCCCTTCAGCCCATTGGATTGGCATTCCTGAGATTGAGTTCAATATATTAGATGAATGGAGCTGTACAACGTAACGCATTCAAACACAGCTGCCTAAGTATTACTACACTTACTTGCCTGTCGCTAGCATCTACATAATCTGTGCATCTTTCAGACTATGAGCTCTAAAATGTATATACTTCTGCAGAGTTAGTCTTCACCTCACTACTGCACTGTACTTTCAAAACCACCAAATAAATCTCACTTTTTTTCAGTGCTGATTTTATGACAATAAGCATAAAACATCACAAACACTCCATTATCACATCCCTTTTAAAAGGTCATGCCACTTTTTTACTTATTTGTGCTTTGAGGTTTAAAGATTTGAAACTGAATTTTTATCTGAAGATTTCAGTTACACACCCAAGCAATTCAGAAAATAACAGAGCTCAACAACCTTTACAAAATAAAAACAACAACCAACATTTATAGCAGGGACAAATTTTTTTCACTTTAAGGTTAATACTAGAAATAAATAAAATAGGTAAATAATCAAAACACTGCTATTACAGTTAATTTTGTATCATTCTAATATTACATTTGTTTACATTTGTAACAACAGAGAAAAAACTAAATAGAAACACCAAACATATATTTATGGACAAATGTAACACTATATGGCTTGATATAAGAGGCAATATATTCTTTATTAGTTCAATGCCTCTGGCCACATAGTTTGCCATGCACGGGACAAGCATAAGGCAATTCTGGTGGGAGCTGTGAAAAAGTAGGCTGTTGGTTAACTAGGATCTGCACCTTATCCATTAGGTAGGGAAATGGGCAGACTGGGTGGGCCAAGTGATCCTTATCTGCCATCAAAGTATATGTTCCATGTTATATGTTCATGTCCACGATGGTCACTAGAGCTCAGTGTGCATGCATGAGTTGTTACACATGAGCAGAGAACTCTGACAGCCACCTTGGACACAGCAGACAATGACGTATTCTTTTGCAGCTGTACTGACTCTGTCCAGATTTTGCTTTTATTGTGCAGGTGGTATTTAGCAATCACAGTAGTGTGAAATTATACAGCACATCTTAAGTTATGAAGCACATTAACAATAATAGAAACATAGACTTTGATTGCAGATAAGGACTGCTTGGCCCACCTAGTCTGCCCGTTAAACAAGTCAAGGTTGGACAAGGCATCCCCTCTGCTCAACAAGAGTTAAACTGACAGTACTAGACGCAGCAGACTGTTTCACAGTAAGGGGTCTATATAGTTTCTTAGTGGCTGAAACCCACTGTGCATCATACATCTATAGGGGTTTCCCTGCTATTCTATTTCTGCACCATCCTCAAAGTGCTTTGCAGATAGATTATTTTTTGGTCTAAGCCGTGACAGTTTTTCGACACACTGTTTTCAGAAACTGGATTCTGTTATTAGTCACTCAGAAAAAAATCCTAGTGGCAGCTGTTACACGGTGAATTTCAGTCTGACTTAATCTATTTGGACATGTGATAACTGGGAAACAGTCGGCTGCATCGAGTAATAATGGCTACCTGCTTTCTGCTGTCAGTTTAACTCTTGTTGAGCAGAGGGGATGCCTTGTCCAACACAAATCTTGCTTTGGGTTGCAGTATTTAAACAAATCAATACACGGCATTGTACACTGTGTCCAAGATGGCCAACTTGCACATGTGCAGAAATGCTGGTGGCCATCTTGGAGATGGCGAACAGTGTCGTGTTTCACTGGCGGATAAAATATTGTGGTGGCTGTGCAGTGATTGCCATCCACCTCCACTATAACAAGCCTGATCAGCATCCGGTAAGCTCCCTTTTCTCTACTTTGCTTGCAAGATGTCTGCAGGGCTAGGCCAAATGCAGCCTTAAAAAGTAGGACGGGGTGCTAATGAGCAGCTAACAAGGCAGATGCATCACTTCGTCGCTCCATTCCAATGGCCTAAAATAAAAGAAATATAAAGTTTTTAAATACCTTGAAACGGTCTCTTTACAGTAGCAGTCAGTGTTGGAAGGTGCCATGGACTAATATTTAACCCCCAACCCAGCCAGAAGTCAGCATCTCACGGGTAAAACTAATGAGAAGGCAGCGGCGAGTGGCTCAGGAGAGAATGCAGGCCTAGTATCGCTATCCGCTGCAGAGGTTGCCACGCTCAGTAGGAAGCTCACTTGTCAAGTCATTGTGGCATTGGAACCCTGACTGATAAAGCTGGAGAACAAGTTAGATTCACATTTGCAAGAGGTGCTGGAACAACAAACCTAGCAAGGCAGTCACTTAGTGGAGGCTGAATAGTGCATCTCCCATTTGTAAGGTGAGTTAATGCCTGTCCCTGGGCAAGTGCTAGCCCTACAGAAAGAGCTCAATGAATTTAAGGAAACCTACAATTACCAATCTATGTCTCAGAGGATTACCAGAGGGTCAGGAAGGTGAAGGTGCCCTGGGTTTCTGTGGTTGAGTGTTGCTGGAGTTGCTGGGATTGCAGCCTAAAAATGGCAAAATGAAGCTGGAATGAGCTCATCAGGTGGTAATGTCACGGCCTCTGGTGGACCAGCCATCGAGACAGATCATCGTGAGATTTCATCATTTTCAGGACTGGGAGACTATATTAAAGGCATACAGAGAGAAAGGCATGCTTAGCTATAAGAGTAATTGCCTGTATATTTTGCAGGATTATTCGACTCATTTACTTAAAAGAGAAAACATGTTTAATACCATCATGGCGCAGCTGAGGGGGCTGAAAGTGGAGAACTTCCTTGTGTATCCTGCCACCTTGAAAATTCGACATGAGGGAGCGACCTTTTCTTTCTGGGAAGTGGAGATGGCCGAGGAATTGTGAAGACCTAAAGGCAGAAAGTGGATGAAGAGCAAGCTGTGAAAGTGACCTTGTTGCTCTCTTGCTGCAGTTCACTGCAAGTTGTTTTTCACTTTTATTTAAATTCAGAGTTTGGAGGGCTGGCATATTCTCTGCCTCCCACTGTGTTATAATTGTGTTGAAGAAAAAGGGCCACAGTTGCATGGAGGAAATCGGGCCAGGCTGGTTTGATGAACTAAATTAAGTGTTGTCATTTCTCCCATTAGTGGAGATTCACAACATTGACTCTTGCTTGGTACGAGGGAGATACGGGCATAATAGGACCTAAAGAGACATTTCATGCAGGACTGAACTGTGCCTCATTGGCTTTCACCAGCCATGATGCAGATGTTTCTTGGACCCTGCGGTCTCTTCCTCCTCTCGGTGTGTGGTGGCGGGAGAGCAGGCACTGTGTGTGTGTTTAATGGTGCAGCCTGTCCTCTCCTATGCCTGCATGCTGTTGGGGGGGATAATATGTATACTAGTATAATAGATACAGTAGCATCTTTCAGAATAAGAGACGTGCAAGAACAAGGAGACACAATTTAAAGATAGAGGGGGGTGGTTCCAGGGCAATGTGAGGAAGTATTTTTCACAGAGAAGGTAGTGGATGCATGGAACAACCTTCCTGAGGAGGTTGTGGGGTCTAAAACTGTGGGAGAATTCAAGAATGCATGGGACAGACATACGGCAGTTCTTGTGGGGAGTAGGAAGAAATAGGCTGTTGGTTAACTAGGATCTGCGGCCTTTCCTGTAGGTAGGGAAATGGGCAGACTAGGTGGGCCAGGCAGTCCTTATCTGCCATCAAAGTCTATGTTTCTATGTTTTTATCTTTCTTAATACTAAGCGATAAGTTGTGTTGGTTATATCACTTCAAGGGAGGGATACTGAGGCTGAATAGAGTGAATGGTGGGTGGGCAGAGGGGACAGTGAAAAAGCAGGGATACTGAAAAAATATTTCTGCTCAGTATTCACAAAAGAGGAGGGGGAAATGTCTAATCTAATTAACAGAAGCACTCTTGATAGGGGGGGTTGATCCCAGCCCTTTCACAGAAGAAAGGGTTCTGCAAGAACTCCTAAAACTGAAGGTGGACAAAGCAATGGGGCCTGATAGAATTCAATCCAGAATTCTGAAAGAATTAAGGGGGGAACTAGTGAAACCACTGACTACTCTTTTAATAAATCATGGGAGGATGGTGGTACCCGAGGACTGGAGGAAGGTGGATGTGATTCTCACAAAGTGGGACCAAGACAGAGGCAGGAAACTACAGACCTGTCAGTTTGACCTCTGTGGTAGGGAAAGTGATGGAGTCACTTCTGAAGAAAAGAATATTGAGTACCTTGAGGCCACGGGGCACAGGACCCAAGGCAGCCTGGGTTCACAGCGGGAAGGTCATGTCAGACGAATCTAATAGATTTCTTTGACTGGGTGACCAAAGTAGTAGACCAGGAGGGGCTGTGGACATGGCCTACCTAGACTTTAGCAAGGCATTTGACGAGTCCCACACAAAAGATTAATAGTCAAATTAACCTGCTCAGAGTGGGTCCCAGGGTGGTAGCCTGGGTAAAACATTGTCTGGACAACAGGACACATAAGGTAATTGTAAATGGAGTCCACTCTGAAGAAAGAGGGTTACTAGTGGGGTACCGCAGGGTTCAGTACTGGATCCAGTCCTTTTAATGTCTTTATAAGTGATATTGCAGAGGGACTGGAAGGAAAAGTATGCCTCGTTGCAGATGACACAAAGAACTGCAACAGGGTTGATACACAAGGAGGCATGGAAAGGATGAAAAGGGACTTGGCGAGGTTGGAGGAATGGAGAGAAGTATGGCAGCTTGGATTCAATGCAAAGAAGTGCAAATAATGCACCTGGGAAACAAGAACCTAGGGGAAGAATACACAATGGGTGGGGAGGTAGTAACAACAACAAAAAAGGAAAAGGACCCGGAGGTAATCATATCAGATGACCTTAAGGTTAGCAAGCAATGTGAGAAGGCAGTAAGGAGGGCTGGGTGTATACTGGGATGCATAGGGAGAGGCATTACCAGCAGAAAACAGGAAGTTGTTATCCCTCTGTACAGACAGTTGGTGAGACCTCATCTGGAGTACTGCATCCAGTTCTGGAGACCCCATCTTCGCAAGGACATAGACAGGATAGAGGCAGTCCAGGGGAGGGCAACTAAAATGTTGCAGGGTCTGCAAGAGAAGCCGTACGAGGAGAGACTAAAGGAGCTTAATATGCATACCCTTGAGGAAAGAAGGGAGAGAGAGGACATGATAGAAACTTTTAAGTACCTCAGTGGAATCAACAAAGTCCAAGAGGGTAGCATCTTTCAGAAAAAGAGACATGCAGGAACAAGGGAATACAATTTAAAGATAATGGGGGTAGCTCCAGGGCCGTGTGAGGAAGTATTTTTTCACAGAGAGGTTGTGAGGTCTAAAACTGTGGGAGAATTCAAGAATGCATGGGACAGACATGAGGCAGTTCTTGTGGGGGATAGGAAGAAATAGGCTGTTGGTTAACTAGGATCTGTGGCCTATCCTATAGGTAGGGAAATGAGCAGACTAGGTGGGCCAAGCGGTCCTCATCTGCTGTCAAAGTCTATGTTTCTATGTTTCTTAATACTAAGCGATAAGTTGTGTTGGCTATATCACTTCAAGATTGTTAAATTTTTTGGTATACGCTTGGTCCTATGTTCTATGGGGTCACATCACTGGTGGATGGTGGTGGGCTAGGGATGAAAAGAGAGAAGGGGGAAGGAACAATGCTGGAAGAATAGTCATGAATAGAAGGGGGTATGTTGGTGGGTAATATGCCTCAAAAGAAAACTACTTGAGTTTGGGTATGGAGCCAGAGGTTGGGGCATGCTCGGTTGGGGAGAGGACAAGGGGACATAGCCAAGGCTGAAACAAGCTGTGTATCCCAGAGTTGAAGTAAACATGAGGAAAGTCACCCAGTGGGGCGGCTCAGCTGTTGGAGGGTGATGAGGTGCAATTGTCATCTGGAAGGGCTATATTGATACTCATGCTAGATTGGCAATTAGTGTCAAGGGGAGGGAGAGAGAGAGAGAGAAGGAGTAAGGGTTATAGATATGGGAACGTCTGGGGGGAATGTAGCAATGATATGGGAGTGCGGGTGAAGTCACCTGGTGGTAGAGATGAGTCGCATAGAGCAAGGGGTAAGGGAGGTGGGGAGAGATATGGAGGGTGCAATGCCTTATGAGGGGAGGGTAAACAACCGGAAGATATGAGGAGGGAGGCTAGCAAATATTGAAAGCTGGATAGGAGAGAGAGAAGAGGAAAAGGGATAGTTTGTGTTGTTGTTTCTATGTTTACAGATGCAATCGATGTTGGGCATAATAACTACACTCCACAGTGAAAATAGGGTTTGTCAGACTGGGACGACTGCCCTGATACGCTGACATGGGGTGCCTGGCTGCTTAAGGGTGGCGGGTATAGGGAAATACAATGAAAAGAATATGGCAAATATACAGAATATAAATGTTATCTCATGGAACGTCAAGGGGATAGCAAGTCCGGTAAAGAGAACGTTGAGAAGAGCAAGGTTCCATTCTTGGTCCCTTGCTCTTCACCATTTATATTAACAATGTAGATGCCCCCATCAAAGAAGCACAAATACACCTATTCGTGGATGATATGGCACTCTATGCTAGTAGCCCCACACCTGAAGTGGCTTGTAAAGCCCTTCAAAATGAATCTAATCTGCTGCAACATCAGTTTATAAACCAGAAACTGCTCTTAAATGCAAAAAAAAAACAAAGCAATGTTCCTCTCACCCCTTTAAAATGCAATAAATCCTGGAATTGCTGGGACACTCCCGCAGATCACTACCATTCTAGGTGAGCAGTTGGACTACGTACCAAATTTCAAGTACCTGGGGATCTGGTTAGACCACAGACTTACTTTCACAGATCACTTAGAAGAACTGGCAAAGAAACTTAGACAAAGACTTGGTCTGTTCTTTAGGATTAATAATCTGCTCACAAGAGACGCTAAACTGAACTGGTTCAAACTACCTTTCTTTCCCTATTGGATTATGCAGACTTTCTATATAGTCAGAGACCTGCAGGTACCCTAGCCAAACTTGATACGCTTTATCACAAAGCCATAAGATTTATCACGGGTCTTCCATACTCAACCCATCACTATGCATTGTACACGGCAGTGGGATGGTCATCCCTTGCTTACAGACAGCAAAAAAATGCTGTGGTTTGGACATACAACGCTATCTCAAATAAACTGCCCCAGTATATCTTAGTCTGTTTACCTGTGTGCACTGTGGGAAAGTATGCCCTAAGAAGCACCTCATATATCTACCTTTATGTTTACAAAGCAAAATCTCACATTGACAGAGCAGCCATCAGCTTTGTGCTCCCTCAACTGTGGAACAAGCTGCAAAAAAAACTTTGAAATTAACTCACCCCATCAGCTTAGCAGCTTTTAAATCTCTATATCTATATCATAATAAGGAGTCCTGTGACTGTCTACCCTAAATAGTGACTCGTATAAATCCAAGCACACTCTAATTACTACTGTTAAAAGACTGATCACATCTATAATCGACTCTCACATTTTTCTACCCCCATATCTGTCCCTTCCACATTCCTTTGACCCTGGTTCCAGCTCTAAATTCTCCATACTGTATCACTATATATGTTTTTATATTAGGTTTTATTGTGTTTGGACATACAACGCTATCTCAAATAAACTGCCCCAGTATATCTTAGTCTGTTTACCTCTGTGCACTGTGGGAAAGTATGCCCTAAGAAGCACCTCACCTTGCGGTCCTTATCTGCCGTCAACTTCTATGTTTCTATGTTTCTATGTGCACCTGATATGTATATTTCTTTATTTTTATGAAAAATTGTGTTCTAACCAAAACTAGCTGTATCTTCTGTTCCGAACATATACTACTGTCAATGTTACCTGCTATAGAAACATAGAATTTGACGGCAGATAAGGACCGCTTGGCCCACCCAGTCTGCCCATTTACCTACCTGATGGATAAGCTGCAGATCCTAGTTAACCAGCAGCCTACTTCTTTCTACCCCCAACCCCTAGAATTGCCTTATGACTGTCCCATGCATACTTGAATTCAACCACTGTTTTTGACTCCACAACCTCCTCCGGAAGGCCATTCCACACATCCACAACCCTCTCTGTGAAAAAATACTTCCTTACATTACTTCTGAGCCACCCCCTCTATCTTCAAATTGTGACCCTTTGTTCTTGCACACCTCTTTTTCTGAAAGATGCCACCCTCTTGGACTTTGTTGATTCCCTTGAGGTACTTGAAAGTTTCTATCATGCGCCCCCCTCCCTCCTGTCCTCAAGGCTATACATATTAAGCTCCTTTAGTCTCTTTTCATATGTCTTCTGGTGCAGACCCTGCACCATTTTAGTTTCCCTCCTCTGGACAGCTTCCATCTTGTCTATGTCCTTGTGGAGATTGGATCTCCAGAACTGCCCACAGTACTCCAGATGGGGTCTCACCAGCTGTCTGTACAGAGGGATAACAACTTCCTGTTTTCTACTGGTGATGCTCTCTCTATGCATCCCAGTATTCCCCCCAGCCCTCCTTACTGCCCTCTCACATTGCTTGCCCACCTTTAAGTCATCTGATATGACTACCCCCAGGTTCCTTTCCATTTTTGTTGTTGTTAGTATCTCACCTCCCATTGTGTACTCTTCCCCTTGGTTTTTGTTTTCCCAGGTGCATTACCTTGCACTTCTTATATAATACTTTGATACTTTGATGCTTTGATACTTTGTATATACTGTATTATTGTATCTCACTTTATTTGTATTATTACTATTTTTCTTGTGTGTTGTATCCCATGTATATTGTCCCTTGTTAACAAACCCAGGTCCACCTCGAAAATGAGCTTGCTCAATGGTGATTGCCTGGTTAAATAAAGACTTTGACTGCTTTAAAAAGGGGGGTGCAGAGGCACAGGTGGCCCAAGAAGCCCACCTCATGGATGTGGAACATGCCAAATTAGTCTGGAATTGGGTGAGGAGATGCTATGCTGCATCCCATTCTTCCCACAAGTGTGGAGTGACAATTATCTTGCACAGAAACCTCCCCTCTGAAATTAAAAAGATAGTTAAAGACAGGGGGGGGTACATTTTTATCTCTAGAATTTTGAGTAGGGAATCGGTTACTTTTGGTTGTATATATGCCCCTGCAGTGCATGAACTGCAGTTTTGTGTTTCTTTGTTGGACTTGCTTATCAAGGAGCAATTTCCAGGGTTAATCTTGTGGGGGGGGTTTAACTGGACAATGGATACTGGAATGGATCATTCAGAGAGAAAGGGGAGAACATCAGAAACCAGGCGCCAATGGCAAATAGGGCTTGCAGACCTAGACTTGGCAGATGGATGGCGTACAGCTAACCCAGGAGCCAGAGAATATACATTCTATTTTTATATGCGTGTTTAGCATGTGAAGCGGGAAGTAATCCGTACCCTAGAAAAGTACTGCTGTGTCTGCATACAGGGGTAAGATCACTGTTTCTTACTAAGAATTAAGCTTAAAAGCACCAAGCCAACATATAAGATGGATGATTTGTGCAAACAGTGTAATCGTTGTGCTATGTTTGGTCCAAGTATTTCTGATCTAGAATCTATTTGTGATAACTGTTTGCTGATAAAATCTCTGCAAGATCAAATTTCTGGTCTTCTTAGTCAAGCAACTGCAAACAGCGATCCAGTTTGGAATCCTTAATCGATCAGGCAGTAGAACACTTTGTCTCTGGTAATTCTACCACGGCTGTTTCCTCATCTGAACCCCAAATTTTGGAATCTATAAACTCACATACTCAGTCTGATGGGGACGATTGGGCAATGGTTCCTAGATCAAAAATTAAACATGGGGGGAAGGGGCAAATACACCAGTCTTTTTAAATACCATTACAAAATTGTTTTTCACTATTAAATGACATTGTATCTCAGGAAACAACCATTCCCTCAAATACATTGGCGGTTTATCCTACACTGAAGATCAGTAAAACTTTGAAACCTATATCCTTGGGAAATACACCAATAGTAAAATCTCAAAACTCCCTTGACTTGTTAAATAACAATGCCCAGAAAAGCCAAAATGATTTAGTGCCCACTGTTTCTTCCATTCAGGATACTTTATCTCCTCATTCACCAGTTACTAAAACCATTCAAAACTTAACACCATCTTTAATGCCTTCTTCAAATTCAGTTGGGGCTCCTACCCTTGCAGATGTCCCTAAGTAGATATTTGTTCTCTGGGATTCCCTCATTAAGCACTTGGATAGGGCTATTTGCAACCCAGACAAATTAAATCGAACCTGTTCTAGCTTTAGGGGGGCAAAGACAAGTGACATTACAACTAGGATCCCCAACATTCTACACAACAAAGGCCCAAATCCTTATGTCATAATTCATGTAGGCATAAACAATATTCGGAATACTACAACTCTTAATAAATTGAAACAGGATTTTGTAGCTCTCAACAATTTGCTTGTGGACAAAGGATGCACTGTTTGTTTTTCAGAAATGTTGCCAGTTCCTAGAGCCACCCAGGATTTGATTTTAAAAATTAAATCCATAAACAACTGGCTTAGAAAATGGTGTATTAGTCAGAACATTCCATGTTTAACCAACTGGGAAAATTTTGTTGATAAATCTCCCTTATATTGCTGGGATGGTTTGCATCTGAGTAGGAGAGGTAGCACTATGCTAGGCAAATCCTTTTTAAACTTCATAAATGATCATTTAAACTAACAAAAAAGGGGGAGAATGGGAATCAGCCCACGTATCTAACTAAACCTATGACCCAGGTACCAGGAACATTTAAAATTCTATATTTAAATGCCCGTTCTTTAAATATGTCTAAATTATCAGAATTAGAAGCAAAAAGTAAATTATTAAACTTGGCTATAATTGCAATAACTGAAACCTGGTGGGACTCACATTCCCAGTGGAATCAACAAATAATGGGTTATAAACTTTATCACAAAAACAAAGAAGGGGGGTGTCTCTATATTAGAGATGGTATTTCTTCTTTTGAACTTTTAGCCCCAAATAATTCTGAAAGTATCTGGGTGGTAGTTCAACCTCAAGGACTTCAACAGATAATAATTGGGAATTGCTATAATCCCCCGTCATGTGATTTAAATACATGGAAAGCTTTGATTAAAGATCTTGCCCACTTTACTAGCTATAAGGATGCAATAAATTATAATATTGGGTGATTTTAATATGCCTCATATAAATTGGTCCTCCAACTCAGAAAATAGCAACCATGATTGTGAATTTCTATCAGTACTAACAGATAGTGGATTAGTGCAACTTATTTCTTCTGCTACCAGAGGAACTAACATTCTGGATCTTCTAATTTCTAATATTAGTCATAAAATAACCAATATTCAGATTTTGGATCCCTTGGGCAGTAGTGACCATTAATCTATACTGTTTGATTTGATAGGAGCGAAATGCAATCTACCTAATAAGTCAACATATAAAAATTATGATAGTGCAGACTATAATAGTATTAACAGAGAAATTAATAATATTCAGTGGGATATGGTTTTTCAGGATCTTTCTCCAAATGAGGTCTGGACTTACTAAGAGATTTAATCTACTCATTAAAAAAGAAATATGTTCCAATTAAAAACAAATACAACAAAAAGGGCAGAATACCAAAATGGCTAAACAAATCCATTAGGTTACAAATAAAGAAAAAAAATTGTTCAAGAAACTAAAAAGTAGTCAATGTAAAAATAATAACGTAATTTCCCTGGAGTATAAAAAAACTTTACAAAAACTCAAACATATGATCAAGCAGGCTAAAGTGAAAACCAAATTCTAATTGGCACATACCAAAGATGGATATAAAGCACTGTTTTCATATCTAAATAATAAAAAAGGCAATTTTCATAAGGTAGGGCCATTAACTCATGATGGTTTTGCCATACAGTCAGATACGGATATAGGCAATCTTTTTAATTCTTATTTTTGCTCATTTTTTTTCTAAAAAAAAGCCCCTTTGTACCTAAAAAGTATACTGAATCTCTTCCTAAATTAACTCACTCATATAGTATTAAGGTTTCAGATATACTTCCATTCCTTACAACTTTAAAGAAAACTACAAGTCCAGGTCCTGATTTAATTAACGCTAGATTCTTAATTCAAACTGCTAATGCTTTAGCCTTTCCTTTACAAATAATAATTAATAAATCTCTTCATAAAGCAGAAATTCCTTTAGACTGGCTAACGGCATTTGTTATTCCAATCTACAAAAAAGGCAGCAGGTCTATAGTTTAGAATTATCAGCCAATAAGCCTTACTTCAATTATTTGCAAAACAATGGAAAAACTGATAAAATCATTTCTTGAAAAATAAATGACTGAATTAAAAATTATTCATCCTACTCAACACAGATTTAGAACTAATCATTCCTGTACAACCAATTTGATATCATTTTGTAATAATATTAGTCAGGGTCTGGATAACAAAAGTCAAATGGATGTTATCATATTGGATTATAGTAAGGCCTTTGACAAAGTTCCTCATAATATTCTTATTAACAAAATGTATCATTTTGGTTTTTCAGATCAATTAATAAACTGGGTTTCTGTCTGGCTGACAAACAGAACCCAAAGTGTGGTACTAAATAATCAACAATCTGAATTGGGAGCGGTTACTAGCGGTGTCCCCCAGGGCTCGGTGTTGGGCCCAGTTTTGTTCCTTATTTATATAAGTGATATGCAGGTATCAACAATAGCTGGTTGTCTAAATTTGCTGATGACTCAAAGCTTGGGGGTCCGGTGAATAATCTATCAAATTTTAATTCCTTGAACTTTGATCTAAAGCTGATTCAAAAATGGGCAACTGATAATTTGATGGAGTTTAATGTTGATAAGTGTGTGGTTTTGCATTTTGGATTTCAAAACCCCAGAAATAAATGCTACATTTGTAACTCACTATTAAATTCATCATGTGTGGAAAGGGATTTGGGTGTTTTAGTTAATGCCAAACTTTCATCAATTAATCATTGTACAAAAGTAGATAATTCTGCCAATGGTTTACTAAGACAAATCCAGTGATCATTTGTCAATAAATCTGAACAGTGTATGATGGCCCTTTATAGATCTTGGGTCTGACCCCTTACTGATTACGGGTCTCCTTTTTGGAATCCCTACTTACAGGCAGATATTGATCACTTGGAAAGAGTACAAAGACGTGCAACAAGGATGATTCCTAGGTTAGCTAATTTGTCCTATAAATCCAGATTATCTTCTACTGGTCTACATTCTCTTCAGAATAGAAGGGTTAGGAGGGATTTACTTTCAATATATAAGCTTCAAAAAAACACCTGATTTGATGAACAAATGTGGACTATCTTATGTTACAAGACGTATTGTTCCAAGATGTCACACTAAACAATTTATGGTCCCCAAGGCAAAAACTAAATTAAGATTAAACTTTTTCTCACTAAGGGTACCAAAACTGTGGAATAGACTCTCACAGGAATTGGAAAAGGGTGCCGATATTTGGTTGACCAAGAAATATGTAATGTGAAATGTTCCCACTGAATGTGGGGAGAAAATCTAGATGGGCCTTGGCCTTCTTTTTTCTCAAATAAACCAAGTAAAACCAAGTATTCTAATCCACACAAGATCTGGTCCTGAACTGCCCACGAATTGGTGTGATAGAATCCAGGACATCTCACATAACCACCCATGTCATGGTGGTTTTGAAGCTAAGCAGTGGTTGGAGCAGGGAGGGACCTTTACAATGGAAATGTCCCCATGTATATGGTTAAAAACAAAGATTTTGAAGAATACTTGGAGGAGCAGTGGCAGTATTATGTGGAGACCAATACTAACCCAGAAGTATCTAAGGTCACCTTTTGGGAGTCAGGAAATGCTGTCATGAGGGGAGCTACAATAGCATACATGGCCAGAGTGAAGAGACAGAACAAGGGAAACAGGGAGAAGCTGGAACAGTAGTTAAAAAACCTAGAGATATGAGTGGCAGGAGGGGAGCAAGGAGAAGCAGTAAAGCTATTAGCAATCGCAAGGGAAGCCCTGAATGCATTACTTAGGGAGGAAGCTGGAAGGACTTGGTTCTACTGCCAGTGTCAGGTATTTGAATGGGGGAACAAGCCAGGTCCAGTCTTAGTGAGATTAATGAAGAGGGGCAGATGTGCAACACGTATCCTGGGGGTCAGGGATTGGGAGGGGTGGCTGTGTAAGAACTCAAAATATATTAGGGGCTGTTTTAAATCATTTTATGAACAATTATAGAGTGTAGAATATAAGGGTAAAGAGGCACAAATACTGGACTTTCTGGAGGGCCTACAGCTGCCTAAAGTTTCAGAAGTGCAGAGGGAGCAATTGAGCCAACCCATTACCAGGGCAGAAATTTTTGGGGCGATCCAAAAATTGCAACACAGGAAAGCTAGTGACCCAGATGGCTTCCCAGTTGAGTACTATAAGTTGCTGGGGGGTCAGCTAGTGGATACCCTGTGTGAGATCTTTACAAAGGAGGAGGGAGTAAAAATACCCATATTATCTGAGACCTACTATGATGCCACTATATGATTATTACCCAAACCAGGCAAGGACGAGAAGGAATGTTCAGCATATAGACCCATTTTTCTGCTACATCACGACTTAAAAATTCTAGCTAAAGTTTTGGCTACCAGGTTGGATGGTGTTTTGCCAGACCTGATTCACCCAGACCAAATCAGGTTCATTAAAGGCTGCCAATTGTACCATAACATGCGTTGGTTACTTAATATTATTTGGAAGGCCAGCCAAGGGCAGGAGAAGGTGGGTATTGTAACAATGGATGCTGAAAAAGCATTTGACAGGGTAGAATGGGATTACCTGTTTGAGGTGATGGCCCAGTTTGGTCAGGGTGACTCTTATATGGTGTGGGTAAGGGCAATGTATGAGAAACCCAGAGCATGATTATTGGTAAATGAAGGCCTTTCAGAGCAGTTTAGTCTTGGAAGAGGGATGAGACAGAGGATCCCCTTGTCATCCCTTCTGTTTGCCCTGGCAATCGAACCATTGGCAGTTGCAGTGCACCAGCATGATCAGGTGGAGGGGGTTGGGGGGTATGGAATTCCTTGCATAAAGTCGCTCTGCATGCAGATGATATGCTCTTGTTTGTCCGTAATCCACAGAGATCCATGGTCCCACTGCTAACCCTTATGGAAGAATTTGCCAGTTTCTCTGGCTACAAGATCAATCTGGAGAAGTCGGAGATGATGCGTTTCCCAGATGGAGGCAGAGAAGTGGAGCACTTGGGGCTTAAGATGGTACAGACCAATTTCACATACTTGGGGGAATGGGTGGGTTGGGGACTCGGTGCCCTGTACAGTTTGAATTATCTTCCTCTGATAAAGGCTAGTATGGCTGATCTTAACAGATGGGTGCAGCTTCCGATCTCGTGGCTAGGGAGGATTAATTTTATTAAAATGAATATCCTTCCCAGGATCCTGTATCCAATGCAGATGTTACACTTGGGACTAACAAAGGGGAATATGAAATGGGTGGAGAAAATGTTTTCTGAGTTCATATGGGGGAAGCTGAGAATCAGCCAACCAAGATTAAAAGTTGAAAGGAACAGAGGAGGACTCAATTTTCCGGGTCTGGACAATTACTATTTAGCAATACAACTGAAGTGTGTAGCAGACTGGGTGCACAGACCCTCTGTGGCTAGCTGGGTGAATTTAGAGCAAATGGGAACCCCAGGGAGACTTACTGCATATTTACACAGTAAAGGGTTAAGGGCTTATAGAGCAGTGGTTAGTTGCAACCCACTGGTGGAGGCAGTGTTGGAGGCCTGGCGACAGCTTAAAAGTCAGAAAGTGGTTGGTCAAGGGGAGACTTTACTGTTACTAGTGGTTATGAATCCATTCTTCTTACCCGGTCTAGAAGATACAGGTTTCAAAGAGTGGGAGAGAATGGGAAGAAGTAATGTGGGCCACCTGGTGGTAAAGGGGGAACTGTGCGTCTTCGAGACGGTGAAACAAACTCTCCAGCTAGGCGAACAGCACCTGAATAGGTATATGCAGGTTCGAGCTTTCCTGGGAAGATTGGACAGAGGGGATCAGAATAGCCTTCAACCTGTCCCAGTAGAACAGATGGTATACCATGCCAAAAAAATCCTAAGGGCTTTTTAGGAAATCGATTTCAAATCACTGTTTTGTGTTTCGCTATTTTTACCTCACTCATATGACATAGAACCTCGAGTAGTTCAGAAGAGAGGGATAAATTTGTTTTTGTTAATTCCCTAATGGGCTGGATTGGGTATTAGATCAGTGAGTTAGTAGGAGGGGGAGGGCCAGATTTGGGTTTTTTTTGTATTCCCTAATGGGTCAGGTTGGACACTGAATCCATTCAGTTGCTAAAAAGGGAACAGATTTGCTTTATTCCCTGTTACACCAGGTTGGGCACAGAACATTCTATTCTATTCTACATTCTCTGTGCTGCCAGTATAGAACTTCTGTGCCCTGTAAAACACTTTGGGATACAGCATATGAAATCATGTTGGCTAGGTGTTGTTAGGAACATAGGAAGGTGACGGCAGAAAAGGATCTCCAGGCCCACCTAGTCTACTCATTTGCCTATCATCCCCTAGCCCAGCCCCAGACTCCCCACTCCTTTCAACAGCCCTCTATGTCTGTCCCAAGCCATCTTGAACTCCCCCACTGAATTCTCACCCACCACTTCCCTAGGCAGCCCATTCCAGGTGTCCACCACCCTCTCGGTAAATAAGTTCTTCCTGATGTTGACCCCTAAACTTACCCCCCTCGCGTTGGAGATCACGACCCCTTCTTCTGGGACACCCCTTCAATTGGAATGGGTTCTCTGAAGGTGTTCTGTTGATCCCTTTTAGGTACTTGAAGGTCTCTATCATGTCCTCTCTTTCCTTCCTCAGCTCCAGAGAGTACACGTCAAGGGCTTCCAGTCTCCTCATATGGCAAGTGACTGAGCCCCTTCACCATCTTGGTTGCCTTCCTTTGTAACCGCTCCACCCTCTCCACATCTTTTTTTTTGGTAAGGCATCCAGAACTGGACCCCATATTCCAGATGAGGCCTGACCAGCTGGGTGTACAGGGGAACTAGGACCTCTCTCTTCCTGCTGGTGACCCCCCTCCCAATACAATCCAACACTCTGGTGGCTTTTGCCACTGGCCTGCCACACTGCTAAGCCATCTTCAAGTCTTGAGAGATGATGATTTCCAGGTCCCTCTTCTCCTTGGTTACTGCCCTGCTACACTGCCTGGCTACCTTCAAGTCCTGAGAGATGGTGATGCCCAGGTCCCTCTTCTCCTTGATTACTGCCCTGCTGCACTGCCTGGCTACCTTCAAGTCCTGAAAGATGATGATGCCCAGGTCCCTCTCCTCCTTGGTTACTGCTAGCGGCATGTCCCCACATCTATATACTGTTCTCCCATTCTTTCTGCCCAGGTGCATGATTTTGCATTTCACCATGCAGAGCGATAATTTCCACTTTCTGGCCCACTGCTCTAGTTTCCCTAGGTCCCTCTGCATCCACTCCACCCCATTCTGTATGCCGACTCTATTGCAAATCTTTACATCATCCGTAAACAGGCTCACTCTACCCTCCAACTTCTCTGCTATGTCATTTATATAGATGTTGAACAGCAGGGGTAGCAGCACTGACTCCTGGGGCACACCGCTAGTGACCCAGACTTTCCCGAAGGGACCTCATTTACTAACACCCTCTGCATTCTGCCCTCCAACCAGTTGTGCACCCACCCTATAACCACCTCCCAGCTATAGGCACTCCATTTTGTGCACCAGCCCTTTGTGCAGTAATGTATTAAAGGCCCTCCTGAAATCCAGATAAGCTATGTCCACTGACCCCCCCACGATCCACCACCCTAGTGACCCAGTCAAAAAACCCGATCAGATTTCTCTAACAAGATCTTCCCTTGGTGCCATACTACCTTGGGTCAAGGAGGCCGTTAGCCTCCAGGTAGCCAGTGATTCTCTCCTTCAGCAGTTTTTCCATGGACTTGCTAACCACCGAAGTCAGAATCACTCCCCTCCCTTGTGCAGGGGTAGCACATCCGCGCACTTCCAGTCCTTCAGGATTTCTCCCGAGCGTAAGGACTCATTGAACAGATAGGTCAAGGGGGCCACTAGCACCTCCCCCAGCTCCCTCAACACTCTTGGGTGAATCCCATTCTCAGGTCCTTACGCTCCTTCAAAGTCTCCTCTTCCTGAAATGGACCCACATCCACCCTTACCCCACCCCCAGTTTCCTCTGGCTAGTGTCGCCCTGCATCCATACCTCCTCCTTTGTTAATACTGCGCTGAAGTAATTGTTCAGTATTTCAGCCTTCTCCCGGTCCCCCTCTACCCTTTCCCCTCTCTCTACCTTGACCCCTTGGCTATATTCTCTTCTGTCCTTGCTTTTGCCCATCTGACCACCCTCGTGGCCTCCCCCTTGCTTTTCCACATGGTCTAGCTCACTCTATGTGGTTTTGTACTACCTGAAGGCCAGCCTCTTAGCTTTGATACTGGCCCCCACTTCCCTACTGAACCACAGTGGCCTCCTATTCTTCCTGGTTTTGCTTACCCTCTTCATTCAGTGGTCTGTGGCCCCCATGATTGCCCCCTTAATTGTGGTCCATATATTTCCCCCCCCAAGTTCCCCCATCCCTTTAATTGCCTGGCAAGCATAATCCCTATTCTTGCCAAACTCAGCACGTCTAAAATCCAGCACCTTCATTTTGGTCCAGTGGCAAGTGGCCGATGTGCGTACCGTGAACCACACAGTATCATGGTCGCTACTGCCTATGTTATTCCCTACCATTACCTCCCCCCACCCTGTCTCTGTTTGTAAGCACCAGCTCTAGCACTGCTCCATCCCTGGTTGGTTCCTTGACCAGCTGCCTGAGAAAGGCTATCTGGAGAGAGTTCATAATCACTCTGCTTCTGGATGAGGCTGCAGACATTGATTCCCACTCCACATCCGGCAGGTTAAGATCTCCCATCAGCAGCACCTCCCCCTTGACCACCATTCTAAGCATCTCCTCGACCATCTAGTTATCAACCTCTACTGTTTGCCCTGATGGCCTGCAAACCACTCCTGTGCTCACCAACTCACCCTTCTCTGTGGCCGAGACCCACAGAACCTCTATTTCCCCCCACATGCCCTGTGTGATGCTGGGATCCCCTTCCTCACATAGAGTACTATGCTACCCCCTCTCCTGTTAATCCTGTCTTTCCTGAAAAGCGTATATCCCAGGATGTTCATGTTCCAGTCCTGTCCATCATGAAACCAAGTCTTCATAATTCCCACTAGGTCTAACTCCTCCTCTGTGATGACTGCTGCCTGGTCTGGGACCTTGTTGCCCAGGCTTCTGGCATTTGTGCTCATGGCCCTCCAGTAAGCAGTTTCCCTAGCCCCCGCAACCCCATCTTGATGGCCTTTACCTTGCATGTGAATGCATTTCCAGCCCCAACCAGCTGGCTTGTTTTCTGTGGGAAGGACAGCTGTCCCTCTTGCTGAGTGCACTGTTAGGTGACACTTGCAGCTCCCCCCCAATTCATTTTAATTTGTAGTGTGTACTAAAGAACTCCTCCAGTTTCCACTTAAGCACCTCATAACCCTGTCTATTTAGGTGTAGCCTACCTGGGGCAAAGAGACTGCCATCCTGCCAGAAGGTCCCCCAATGGCCCACCAACTCATAGCCCTTCAGGACACATCATTTAGACAGCCAGCTGATGAGCTCTGCTATCCTCTGCTGCCTATCTGTGCTAGCTCTAAGGATGGGAAGCACCTCCAAGAATGTCACGAAACGAAAGCACAGGTTGTTACAGAACCGTGATAGGGCTTCAAACCTTGCTTGAACTCCATCAGGCTGTGCCCAGCTAGATAATTTGTTCACTAGTGGAAGAACAGGTGGGTTCTCATATCCTGTTGCTTCCCCCATGAAGGGATGTAGTGAATGACCTCTACAGCTGTCATTCCTGGCAAGTAACTGACCCAAACCTTGCTACCCCTACCACCCTTCCCCCCAGCTGATGCCCTTAACCATGGAGTCCCCACCAATCATGACCTTATCCTCAACCTTGCCTACACCAGAACCACTCCCTGCCTGTACCCCTGTGTCCCCAACAAACATGACCTTATCCTCAACCTTGCCTATATTGGCACCACCGCTTAACCCCCTGCGTCCTCACCTTTCTTGCTATGTGTTTTCTCAGTCCCTGGACTCTTCTTTCTAACCACAGGCCCCCTCTTATCAGTTCCCACAGCAGGACCCCTCTAGTGGCAACCACCTGGACCCTCAGCATTAGACCTCAACACTCCCTTGTCCTCTACCTCCCTGTGCACCCTGTCAGCACCGAGCACCTTATCTTGGGCCTGCATGGACACCGCTTGTGTTATGTCTGTTGTCAAGTCCAATCCCCTCTACGGGGCCATACCGGTGCCCCCTGGGGGTGACTGCCCTTTTGGGTCCTCCAACTCCTTGCACTCCCTGACACCCTGCACCCCCATCTGGTTAGGTCTGATCTGAGGTGTCCCCTGCTGTCCACCCTCAGTCATTTGTCAATCAATCAATTAAAATCTTTATTTATCCAGGCGGGCAAAATTGAGCAAGGCTCATTTGCAAGGTGGACCTGGTCATGAATACATCAAAGTACAGTACAGAAGCAGGTATGCAAAAAGCAATAATACACAAGGAAGAAAAAGTATATACAGTGTATACAATTCAATACAAGATTGAAATAAATAAAAAAAGCATTATTTTACAATTAGAGAAGTCAGCAGTTGTACAATCAACCATAGGCATACAGGGGTTATAAGCAGAGATCTTTTGAGTGAGGCAGCCGGCAACTACACATATAGGGGAAAGAGGCCATGTATGGGGTGGCAGGTTAGAGAGGTAAAGAAGAGGAGGGATATATTACCAATGACTGGGGGAAAACTGAGCTAAAACCACAGAAAGTGACGATGGCTGTCGTGTACTTGTTTATTATGATAATGATGGAGGAGGGGTAGATAATTGGGACACTACTATGGATGGGGTGGGACTTTAGCCAGACTGGGTGGACAGGGGAAGGTGGAGTGCAGCAGGAAGAGTTAATAGGGAAAGAGTGAGAGCCAGGAGTAGAAACATGGTGAGCGTCAGGATGGCAAGGGGGAGTTGCGGAATTAGTGGGCTAGCAGTGAGGAAAACATTTGCAAGGTGCTTTCATGTAGCAACTGTAGAGTGCCTTGAAGATATTCAGGCTAACAGGGCAGCTCATCTTCAAGTTCCTTTGTAAACCGTTCCACAGTGTGGGTAAAGAGAAGCTTAGAGCAGCTTTGTACCTCCCTGACCCCCTAGTTTCCCCTATCTGTGGAGGATGTCCTGCTGCTCTATCACACCTACCCTTCATGCTTCCCTGGCCATCTCCCATTTCCAGTCCATTCTTCTCCCTCTTGTCCTCCTCCAACCCAGCTACTTCCTCCTCCCTATCCTTCCATAAAAGTAGTGGCAAGAATCTGTTTTTAAGCTCTCTGCTTAATTCCTTACTACCCCCAAAGGTACACCCCCACTATCTCCTGTCCGTGCATCCCCAGTCCTTTGCCCCTAACCATCTGCCAACAGCTGTTGCTCTTAATGCATTTTGCCACACCCCTACCAGGGCCCACTTTTTCCCCTTGCGTTCCATTCCCCCTCCCCTCGATACTGGATGTGTCTTTGATCCCTGGGGTAGCCACTGGACCTAATTGGCCTGCTGCATTCCTCCCCAACCAACCCCCAACCCCACCACCCCTGTCTGGATAGCCTTTGTATCCTCCTCCCACCTTCTTGCTCATGATCCTGGTGTAGCTACAGGACCCATCAGACCAGTCCCTCTGCTCCCCCAGCCCTTGTCATCTCCTCCCCCCATCAGGATAACCTCCATCCTCCCCTCTCTTCCCACCTAAGTACCACCTTAGCCATAATAACTCCTCCCTAAGTTTAGCCAACTGGCAGACCATACACCCCCCCCATTCTCCAAGCCCAGTCCAGAATCATGGTGGACCCACACCCAGAGCACTCCACCACCCTACCAAAAATTCTGGCCCTGGTGGCGCATGGCCCCTGCCTCATCCTTGTCCCCATTCTGAGTTGAATGCCACACAGGAGTTTAGTTTCAAGTGCAGCACCATCTCTCACACTCAGACTCTCTAACCCCTGCTCCCAGGTCAAAGCATATGTTCAGCACACAACTTAAAAGATAACTATTCTACCACTCAGTAGCTTTAAGGCACATTCTACAAAATTAGTAGTACAGTAAGAAACCCCCACAGACTCCCTCTCCCTCAACAGTCCAAGAACCACTCCCCTTTGAAAAGGCAGCCAAGGTATCTCCTCCCCTTGCCAGTTCAAATAGGTTGTAGACCACCAACTGCTCCCCTCAGGAATGCCACCTCACAGTAGCCCCACCCCTTGCTATTTCAGTTAACCTATTTTAAATGGAGGTGGTGTAGGGTGGGTGGGAGAAAATACTTTGTGCAGCAAAAACAGCTCCATTGGTGATGTCTGGATCGTGGCTGGGTGCCCTGCTTTTAAGCCCAGCCACTCAGTCCAAAACTTGCTCCTTTCATGCTGATTGACTCTCAGTCGAACTAAGGAGCCTCCTCCTTCCCCATACAGTCCTTCTCCTCCTCCTTCACTGCCGCTGAATGTGGCCAAAATTCTCACTGCCTCCTGATACGGTTGCCAATGTGGTCATGTCCTCGCTGCCTCTTGGTGCAGTGAAACAGCTCCTGTGGAGATGTCTGAATGTTGTTATGCACATTCTCTCACCCTGGCTCCCTTCTTGCTCCAGCACCTGATGTCATCCCCCACCCCACCTTTGTTTTACAAGTTAATGGCCAAACAGGCTACTTGTAGTGACTGGAAACTCAGCTGTTTTTTTTTGTTGTTAGTTTGTTTTCCATTATACAGAGAAGTTAGGAGATATACTTCCTAGTCTGGAAACTTGGCTGTTTTTCATTATACAGAGAGGTTGGGAGACATAATTCTGAGTGCCTGCAAGCATCACATGGTGCCACAGCTATGCTAGTCTTCATCATTTTGCATTGCAAAAGTTCAGGAGCATGAAAACTCTGACGTTATTTAGGCAATTTCATTTGTTTCTGAAAAAAAGATTTGCTTTCCAGTCACAAAGTTGTGCAGGCATTCTGAGCTAATTTATAAGTTGCTGTAACTATGTCATGAGGTAATTTTGCACTACTTATTTATTGTATTATTCCCATCTCTGTAAATTACTGTATACTTTTACTTTGACTACCTGTATATTTGCTTGTAATTAATCCCAAGTCACTTCTGAAAAAGGGACCTTTGGCCTTAGTTGGCCCACCCAGTTCCCAAAATTCAATTAATAAAAAAATTCTCATCATCACAGTTGGAGAGTGGAGGTTAGGCTAAATAATTTGAGGACTTCTTCAGTGTATCACCTCGGTCAGCTCTACATTCATGACAGCAGTCCAATTTGCTCAACAGGTTCTCATGGACTCTCCTCCTTGCAGCCAAAAGGAAGTTAGCAATGTGCTAGAGACAGCTGCAAGGAGCAATAGCAAGGCACAACACCTGCCCCACATCGTAACTGTCATAGCTGGCCTTAGCAGTGGGCAGTTTCCTTCCTTGCCCTCCACGCTAACTGCCCATGCAATTAGGTGGGCTTGACTTGGATCTCTCCTCTACAGGCTTGCACTCAGCTCTGTTTTAGCACTTACTGTCCTACTGGAGGACATATTAAGGATCATACGAAGGATGAATTTGAAGCCAAAGGAAAAACAGCCCATAGACGCTCCTTAAACTTCATATAGTAGGTTAGATTTTTATGTAAAAGCAGGAATCTATCTAGTCTGTTTTTAAACACATTTTGTTTTGACTGATAATAACTGATGATGGCAGACTGTTCCATGGGATAATAATTCTGTGATAGAAAAAGGCGCCCTTTTTATACCTAAATCTATTTCTCTTCAGTTGAAGTGGATGACCTCTGGTGATAACAGCTGCTCATTTAAAATCAATCACACATTCTATTGCTAAGAAGGGATCATTAATAATGTCCCAAGTATGTAGGAGGCCTCCCCTAAGCTGACGCTGGTCCAAGGACATTAAATTGAATTTGGAAAGTCTTTCAACATACTGTATGACAAATTTTTTTTCAGGGCAAACTGATTTTGTGATTATTCTTTGAAGTCTTTCTAGTCTAAGTATGTCTTTCTGCATATAGGGCCTCCATAAATGAGAGACATTATCAAAATGAGGTATAAGGGAAGCAGAATATTTGGATCTTTAGATGTTATGTTTTGTTATGTTATGTTATGTTATGTTATGTTATGTTATGTTATGTTATGTTATGTTATGTTATGTTATGTTATGTTATGTTATGTTATGTTATGTTATGCTTGATTGCCCACCAAATTTTATTAGCTTTACTAATAATACCAGTCTTATGAAGATCGAAATTTAGATCTGAGTCAATGGTAATACCGAAATCTTTCTCACTAATCTTACTTGTGAATACTTTGTTATATAAGTAATATGAATTTCTGGGATTATGTTTTCCAAAATGTAAGACACTACATTTGGAAGTATTAAAAAGCAGGCCCCATTTGATGGACCATGCCCCAAGGACATTAATATCCTTCTGTGGTGCTTTGATTTCCTTAGAAGTAATGCAAGCATTAGCAATTTTGAAATCATCTGCATATTTAATGATTTTACAGTTTAGGTTATGTGATAGTTCAGAGATAAAAATTTGAAATATAACCGGGGTCAGTATGAATCCCTGAGGAACATCGCTCTCTACCAGTAGCCATATTGATTTATTGCCATCAATAATAACCCTCTGCATTCTATCTTTTAACCAGTCAGAGATCCATTGTATAATCAAGGGACTGATACCAGATTTCTGTAATTTATGATTAATGCCCAATGTGGCACAGAATCAAAGGTTGTTTTGAAGTCAAGAAATATCACATCACTAGGAATTTTATTGTCAAAATTGTCACTGATATAATCATAAATGCTTAATAGAGTGGTTGAACAAGAACATCCCTTGACAAACCCATGTTGGTTTGCATCAATGTCTGCTACAGATGGAGTTAACAAATCCTTAATTATTCTTTCTAATATTTTACAGAAAATCAGCATGAGACTGATGGGGTGGTAGTTATCAAGGATACCATTGTCCCCCTTCCTTTCTAAAGAGAGGTGTTACATTCACCTTTCTCCAGTCAGACTGGACATGACCTGAATTAAGGCTTGTTTCAGTAATGATCTTTAAGGGTGAACATAAGTGATCTTTCTTTAGAGGTACGATATCACCTGATATGCCATCTGGACCTGGTGAGGAACCTTGTTTAATATTGTTTAGTTTTTCCTTAATAATGTCTAAATAAACCTTCATGCTCCTAGATGTAGGTTCTTCCTCAGCATCTTTCATACTTGTAGATTTATTATAAGCTTTACAGAAATGAGAGTTGAGTAAATGCACCACATCTTTAGGATCAGATATAACAGAGCTGTCAATCATAAGAGGTCTAATTTACATTCTTGTTTCTTAATAGAATTCAGAGAGCTAAACAGAATGTTATTATTCCCTTTTTGGGCTTGTAAGGCAATATAATTTTTTGTTTTCAGTTTGGCTTTCCTAATGTCTTTTTACATTTCTTTTGATTTTTTTTAAACTAAACAGGGTTCTTGCACACTTATGAGTGTTGTATCTTTTGAACATTTGTTTTTTTCTTTTTATAATTCTGATCAAATTACCAGATAACCATCAGGGATTTAAACTATGTTTTATTTTCTTGACTTTAGGGATACATATGTAAGCTGCATCTAAAATGATAGTTTTGAATGAGTCCCACATAACATTGATATCTGAGCTGTTTAAACTTTCAATCCAGTTGATGTTAGCTAGGCAGTTATTTAAGGCAATTTTGTCAGTTTTATTATGAGCAAAAACATCCATCAGGTTCACTGAATGTGCACATGAAGTATCTAAATCAAATATAACTGTGCAATGTTCACGATTCCCTGTAGTTGCAAAGATCTTGCAATTATATATATAATAATATATAATTACAAGATCTTTGTCTTAGGAAGTGAACAGAGGTTCACTTCCTAAGACAATGTCAAGTATGTTTTTTCCATGCATTGAGGCTGTGACCTACTGAGTTAAGTTTGGTTCTTCACAGAAATGTAAAAACACTTTGGAAGCCTGTGAATTAGCAGATTTATTTGCCCAATCAATATCTCTGAAATTTAGATCACCTGGTACTAGCTGACTCCTCCCCCCATAGCCATCCCCTCCCCCCCACGTTGGCTATTTTCAGTCCCCATCCCTGTTACCAGGACAAAGCTTGTACTATGGGCTGCTGAGGTCCTTGTTGCTGTGTTCCCCTGTAAGTTCATAGTCGTACTCTGTTTAAGGTTTCTGGCTGTAGCTTTAGTAGCTGGTTACTTGTTATTCTGTACTTATATTCCGCATTATAGGTCTCTGTTTGCATTACCATTGCACTATTTGTTTAAGGGAGGCACGCAATAAATGTGCATGGGCATTGTGGCAGGCGAAAGCAACTTACTACCAACAAACTCTTACCTCCTCCTGGGATGATGGGAAAAAATTCTGGGACAACATAAAGGAACTCAATGGTAAATCCTGCTCCACCACCCCCACCCAACTTACTCTTAACGGTGAGGTCACTTCAGGATCATTCCACTATCGAAGAAGCCCTTAACTCAGCCTTCTCGGATCTCTCCCACATCCTCCCTCCAAATTTCTCCCCCCCTAACCTCGAGTCATATCAACACCCCCCCCTTCTGGCTTCAAGTCATCACCTGCAATGAGGCAAAATGCTATATTACCAAAGCTATCTCTAATACCCACTACAGCAATGACTCCTTAGATCTTAAACTCCTTCGGATCACCCTTGATGTCACTTTACCACACCTCACTAAAATTCTTAACCTCTCGCTATGCCTCAGTCAGTTCCCCTCAACCTGGAAGAGAGCCATAATCACTCCCATTCTGAAGAGCGGTGACCCCACTAACACCAGCAACTATAGACCTATCTCAATACTTCCACCTCTCTCCGAAGCCCTGGAAAGAATAGTTTCTGACCAGATAACTGAACACCTAACTAAACATAAACTTCTCAGCCAGGAGCAGCATGGTTTCCGGACGGGCCACAGTACCATCACCGCACTCACAGAGCTCACCACATTCATACACGAAGCCTTGACCATGGCTCAATCACAGGGGCAATCTATGTGGATCTAACCAAGGCTTTCAACACGGTCAGTCACGAGCTACTACTTCATGTCCTCCCAAAACTAAATGTGGTCCCTGAGACTACAGCCTGGTTCAAGGATTACCTCTCAGGCCGTTCACAGCAAGTCAGGATAAACACCACCCTCTCCACCCCAAAACAGTTTGCTCTGGGGTCCCACAGGGGTCAATTCTGGGCCCACTGCTGTTCATCCTCTTTCTAAACGCCATCCCTAAGGCATGCAGTGGTCATTTGCTCCTCTACACTGATGATGCGGTTCTGTTTTGGAAACACCCCCACCTGACCATCCTCCAACAGGCCCTTCAAAGTCATTTCTGGGAACTAGAGACCTGGTTCACTGAACACCGCCTAATTATCTACTATAATAAAACTAAGTCCATGATTTTTGCACACCACCAAAGCCCTCATAGCCAGTCTGCTTTCCATATCAAGAACACACTAGGTGCCCCTCTGGAACACGTTACTAACTTCAAATACCTAGGTATCACATTAGACACCTCCCTCTCCTACCAGAGGCATATTCAAAGTCTCTCCTCCGCTGTCAACACTAGAGTGGGCATCTTGTACAGGCTCAAGCACTGCTTACCTGCACAGGCAATGCAGCTTGCAGTCACCTCCTCCATCCTCTCCCTAGTGGACTACGGGATTACTATATATGGCTCTGCAGAACCCACCTCGCTTAACAGTATAAACACTGCCTTGAATAAAGCCTGCCGCCTAGTCACAGGCTGTGATAGACTAACCCACACCTGTGATCTTTATGCTTTGCTTGACTGGCTAAATTTCCAACAAAGATTACAGTACCACACCTGCATCCTCGCAAAAAAGATACACCTTCATCTAGCCCCTGTCGGCCTTTTCCCCTTAATCAGTACAGCACCCCACAGGCACAATACAAGGCTCACTGCAAGCTCTTCTTTTCTGGTCCCCCTATGTAGAACTTCCCTTGGACAAAGATCCTTCCGCTACCAAGCCCCTCTCTGGTTCAATGCGTTACCACACTCATTCTCACAGACCCATAGCATCTCACTATTTAAAACAGGCCTCAAGGCTCATCTACTTGAGTGTGCAAAATGTGACTGTGGCTAACATTGCCCACCCAGTTGTATGCCCATCCCCCCCATTCTCGACTCAGGGTCTCTCTAGGCCCCATGTATTGCGCCAAACAAATCCCTGGCCTGGGACACCAAGATTGCTGCCTAATTGCCCTCACCAGTATATAAGTTTTGCCTGGACTGCTCCTCAGTTCAGTAACTGTAAATACTGCCTGTTTATGTATGTTCTCTACTGTATTTGTTTACCCTCCACCCCCTGTAACCGATGTGGAGCCTTTGCAAAACAGTCTGTGACTCAAAGGTTTGCAATTCCGATTGTATTCCAATAAATTGAAATTGAAATTGAAATGTCTCCGGAGTTGTTCTTATTGTGAACTGTCCTTCCCATGAAGTGTGAACTGCAGAGGGGACAATTCCCCTTCTGTTGTACTCTATATGCTAGACACGTGATGTGGAATCTTTGCAAAAGAGCTTTCACTCAAAGGTTTTTTCAAACAATTAATTAATTAAATAAATAAATAGCAATACACATTTATTCATTAACAGCCATAAAAAAGTCATTTTTCAGCTCCCCAGTACATTTCAATTGGACAGCTGCAAAACACTTCCTGACTTTGGTCCCAATAGGAACTGGTCTATGAATTCTCCCCAAATGTAGTAAACTAAATCACAAACTAGAAATTCCACCTGCTCCAAAACAGCCTAGTTGGGGGTGGGGGGGGAATGCTCAGAAGATTGAAGGTTCCTTACAGGGATAATACTTCAGAATACCTGGGTATTGACCCAACCTCACTAGACAGGGTAGTAAAGTGAGAAACAAAGACTAGACCTGAATGCACACACATTTTTAAATTTTTTTTTTATTGAAAGCTAGGATTACAAATACCTTTGAGCAGGAACTGCTCATTTACAAAGGTTCCGCATCAAGGAAATGGTAGGTAAACATACATACAAAGGTCGATAGGATAATACATAATTACATAGTAAAAATAAAGAAAAAAGAACAAGAAGCTGAGGCATAGTTTAAATACAGTACCTCAACATATGCAAGGGCAAACTTTGAGAATAAACTTAGAAGTAAACTTGGTAATAAGCGCTGTTGGTGTGTGGATAGGGAAGGCATGGTATGCAGGTAGGAAGGCCATTGTCGTAGGGTAAGGGGGAAAAGGTAGGAGTACACTAGAGGAAAGGAAGAGGCGGGATAGTTGTCCATAAATGCCAGGGAAGGGGTGAGGAAGAGGAGGGGGGAGTAGGAGAGCAGGGGGAGGCAGGGGAGGCAGGGAGGGCATGGTAAGAGGGGTAGTAGACCTGTCTAGGGCAGAAGGCAGTGAAACACGGTGCCCCTGGTTAGGTGAAGCAGTAACATTGGCTAGTAGAGGTGAGATGAAGTCAGAGTTGGCTTTTAAATGGGCCAAGGGCAGCAGCAGTGAGAGTTTCTTTGTTGACGGTATTGTACCACTGTGGAGCTTTGTGAGCAAAAGCCCTCTGTCCCATAGTAGTCTGGCATCTGGGAACAAGGAAGGTTTGTTGTGAACTTCTGGTTTGTTGTGGGCTGTAGTGGTCTATGAGGAGCTTTTCAACCCCTGGGGGCATAATCCCAAGGAGGACTTTTTTGGCCAAGAGGCAGGTTTGACAGTGAATCCGACTGATGAGAGGAAGCCAACCTGCCCGAGCATACAGATCACAAGTGTGTGTGAGTTGGTCAGCCCCCGTTAGAAGCCTGCATGCTTTGTTGAGTGCAAAACCGTAATTCTATGGAGGGCAGTGGTAGAGGCAGAGCTGTAGATCGCAAGCCCATATTCAATGATGGAAGTGACAGAGCTGTTAATAGCCAACCGAAGTGAGTCCGGATTCATGCAATGTTTGTCCTGTACAGCAGGCCTATACGGATATTGGTGGCTTTGGTGACAGACTCTATGTGCCAGTGGTAGGAGAGGGAACTGTCCAATGTAGCGCCTAGGTATTTAAATTCAGGAACATGTTCAAGTGTGGTCGTTGCTTGGTTTTTGATGGTGAGGTCATGGGATTTGTACTTGCTCCTGGCACTGTAGAAAGACATCACCTTTGTTTTGCTGTAGTTCAGGACCAGTTTGTGCAACTTGAACCATTCTTCAGTGTTTCTGAAGGAGCTCTACGTCTTGATGTAGAACCTCCCCAGCCACCACCACTACTGACCTAGAGGGGAACTGGGAAACACAGGGAGCAGAAGATTCTGCACAAGCCAAGCACTTGAAGACCCTAGGTCACAAATCCAATCACATCAGATAGACTTTATACCCTCACCCCAAAAAATACCCTCCACCAACTAAAATAAAATTGTTTTCACCCGTTGTGAAATAAAAAACAAAATCCACCCTCATCTTTACTCAGACACCTGCTAACCCATAAAATACAACACAAGAATTGCCTTGCTCAGACACACCTCCCACATGCACGCAAACAAATACTGAGATAAAATCATACAATTTGCATAGTTAATACAATATTAACAAAGATTACTGTCTGAACAGTTGAGGAAGGAAAACAAAGTTTTCACCAGTCCTGATGACTTACCAGAAGCAGCAATTAATGTCATGCAACAAAATGATTTCTGATGAAACTGTTTGTTCAGTTGCACTGGGAGTGTGCTATCCCAGCATACTGCACAAAACATGACAGAAGCTAGGAGCAGAACTCACCACTCACCAGTATCAAACAGGAATCTCTTACCCTATTAAGATGTTTGTCTGGCCCCAGTACTGCTCTGATGAGTAACCCGGTCCACCTCACTGCATCCAGTTCTAAACTCAGCTCAGAGTTTGCACGGTGGCAGAGTCTGCACCCACAGCACCCAGCTCCTCAATGGACCAATAAATGTGACTCGCATCATTAATACCACTTCTCCCTCCACTCTCTTCCTCCCTCCCATCAGTCCTAATAAAGAAATAGCATTCTGCATGTTAGGAAAGCTGGAGATGGAAAACCTTTAATTCCCCAAATCATAGATCAGGGATCATGGGATGAGGGGGGTCGCTTATGACAAATGGCCCTTTGATGGGGGGGTATTGGGCTACAGGGTGCTGTGTAAATTAAAAGATGCATTGAGTTCTGGCATGATGTCAGCAACCCACAATGTTTGTGCTTTAAGATATCTATATGATTGGCTGGCACGGCGGCGCAAATGTCTCAGGCACTGAGCGTCTTACTTCTCCCATGCTGGTAGCCAAAGCTTGGGAATGAGCTTGAGCTGCAGGGGATTGGCTGGTGGGGAGAATAATTATGTGTCCCAGCAGATGGTTTCCTTCAGAAAGGAGGGCAGCCAACTCCTCTGCTTTACTGTCACCTTGGTGACCACAGGTGGCACTGCAGCTAGAGCGACTAGTGGGAGGGAGATGTTAGCAGGCACTGCATGCCGCACACTTGTGTGGGACATGCTTATCATGCCCTTGATACTGGCATCTCAGGGGAATCAGGGAAGCAAATGGAAAAACTTCCCATTTGGCAGAATGAAGTCTCCCAGTCCACAGACCCTGAACCTGGCTATTCAGGCAGGTCCCTCCCCCTCACCAGATCTGTTTGTGATGGCAGGTAAGGTGGGCCTCTATCACCTTCACCAGGGGGGTAAAGCTCTACGTGAACAAGGGGAGGGAGCCATGAAAGTCCTTGGAGATGTCAGAGTGACTGAGCTGGGACTGTGGGACTGGCAGATAGGGTCCACTGGGGAACATAAGAGGAAGAAACAAAAAATATATTTATGTGAGAAGTTAAGGGTGAGCATGGGAGATGATTGGGTGAAGAAGAGGGGTAGCCTTAGCAAAGGTTGAAGTTTATTTGTTTCATCTTTTTAGTGTTTATTAGTTCCCATATTGAAATACCATAAAGAATGTGATTTATGCAGTCTTTGGTTCTGAGTACTAGTACCCCCATCAATAGCAGTATTCAGGAATTAATATTTGATAGGCATACAGTCATGTAACACATCGAGTTTAACTTCTGTCCGGCAAGCAAACCATCTCCCTGCTATATTTGTCTGGTTCTGTGGTATGTTCATAACAATACAATCAAATCAGAAAGATAACCAGTAAATAAAATCTCAATAATGACTCCATTCCACCCAAGTGGTCCACAAACTGGGATTTTAGTTATAATTTTGTTCATTTCAAAGGATGTCTTAGGAATCACTGGATAGTTTGATACCTTTTATTTTACATTTTGTACAAAGCTGGTAAACTACGCAAGATGTTAACTGGAACACATATGCAGCAGCCACTACCAGGAACAGAGACATGTTGGATGCCCTGGAAGCTGCATGTCTCAGACAGTTGGTGAAGGAACCCACATGGAAGGAAACAATACTAGACCTGGTTCTCACAAATGGTGACAGAATAGCAGCTGTATGAGTGGGCAGCCATCTAAGGACAGTGATCACCATACTGTATGGTTTAAGGGAAAGACTATAGTAGTAGGAGTATTCCAGGATGCTCTAAGTTAACAATTCCTTACTTACTGTGTCTGGAGAAATAATATTCAGAAACTGCCTCCTAAAATCATTAAAATGTGTGATCTAATGAGGTTTAGCGCTGAGGCCTTGCTTGAGTGTCTTAAGTTAGTAGAGTGGACTCCCGTCAACCACCTCCCTGATGTCAGCCAGGCATTAGACTACATAATAAACTCTTTCTCAGCCATCTTAAACTCCCTAGCTCCTATTAGGTTTTGAAGAGCTAAGGGAATAAACTCCCACTGGCTGTCTCATGGTATTAGAGCACTTATGTGTTCCCCTGACAATCCTGTTGATGATTGCACAATGCTCGAAAAACCCAGGCCACAAAGGCCAAAAGGACTTGCCTCCGCTCCCTACAGGAAAAAAATGTCACCAACCCAAAGACTTTCTGGACCCAAATAAACTCCGTCCTTAAAGGAAAGGACAGAAATATTCCCCAGTCCATGGTCACAAGTGGTGCCATCCTATTGAGCCCAGCAGATACAGCTACTGGTATAAATCACTTTCACTGACCTGGACAAATATAAAAAACACCTGCCTCCCGTCCCATCCCAGCTGACTAAACATCGCCCAACCCCGACTGTGCCCTCCTCAACTTCCACCTAAAACTGGCCACAAGGCTAGAGGTCCTCAAACTACTCAAGGGTCCCAACCCAGACTGTGCCCCTGGATTTGATGCCCTTCATCCAAAATTCTAAGGATAGAAACACCTGCCATCACCTGCCCGCTAATGCTATTAATAAACACCTCTTTCCTTTCTCAAACAATCCCAGACAAATGGAAAACTGCAATTGTAGTCCCTGTACTTAAAAGTGGCCCCACAAACCTGGTAGAAAACTATAGGCCTCTATCTATCCTATGCCCCCTAGCCAAGATCCAGGAGCGAATTCTTTATAATCGGTTGTATTGTACATTAGGAATGAGATACGATGTTCTATTGCTGATATAGAGGCCAGTCTAGGAACAATAGAAACACTTTGGGTGGATACCATAGGAGTGAAGGGTAAACAATTCAAATTAGGTATTTTCTAAAGACCACCTGACAGCAATACAAATGGCACATATTCCTTTATTGATTACCTAACAAAAGTGGCAGAAGGGGATCATGCTGGGGATCAGAATTTACTGGAGATCAACTGGAAAGAGAAGGGAACTAACAACTCCCTAGGCAGTGGAGCACAGTCAACATTAGTATCAGCAGGCATGGAACAATGTGTGCTCACACTTATTTGTGGAGATAATATACTCGACATTCTTCTAACTAATATCGGAACTTATATAACTAATATTATTAGCTCAACCCCTATTGGAAATACTGATTATAGCACAATATTGTTTAACATAAAGAAGGATCAAAAATTTATGTCAAGAATAACAGAATATAAAAAGCATTTGTCAATGCCGAATGTTGATTGCGTTGGTCTGTTGACCTTGCTCAGTGGCCCTGTGTCACTCGTTCGTTCTGTTCCTCCTAGTGCTGCAGGCTGCACCTTTGTATGGGGCTCCTGGCTGCTTTGGCAGTTTTTTCTGCCCACAAAGAAAGCTGCAGCTGTCCTGACAGAGCTGTGTTGAGGTGGGTCACTCGCCCTCTTTCAGTCACTCATTCTGGTTCTGCTGGCACTGCAGACTGCCCTTTTGTACTGGGCTCCTGCCTCTGTTGGCAGCTTTTTCTGCCCACAAAGAAATGTGCAGCGGTCCTGACACAGGTTCATTGAGCTACCTCACTCTCCCTCTCTCGCTTGTTCCATTTCTGCCGGTGCTGCAGGATGGCTTTTTGTACAGGTCTCCTGCCTGCGTTGCCACCTTTTTCTGCACACAAAGCAATCTGCAGCAGTCACAATAGAGGTTTGTTGAGCTCGCTCACCCCCCCCCACTCACTCATTGTGTTTGTCCTGGCACTGCTGGCTGCCCTTTTGTACTGGACTTGCCTGCATTGGCACCTTTTTCTGGCCACAAAGAACTCTGTAGCTGTCCAGACACAGCTCCGTTGAGGTCGCTCTCTCCGCCTGTCTCACTATCTCATTCTGTTTCTCCTGGTGTTGCAGGCTGCTTTTTTCTACTGGGCTTCTGCATGCATTGGCAGGTTTTGCTGCCCACAAAGGAATCTGTAGCTGTCCCAACACAGCTCCGTTGAGGTGGGTCACTCCTTCTCTCTCATTCTGTTCCTGGTGGCGCTGCAGGCTGCCCTTTTGTACTGGGCTCCTTCCTGCATTGCCGCCTTTTCCTGCCCACAAAGAAATTTACAGCAGTCATGATAGAGCTCCGTTGAGCTTGCTCACTTCCCCTCTCACTCTCTCGTTGTGTTTCTCCTGGTGCTGCAGGCTGCCCTTTTGTACTGGGCTTCTGCCTGTGTTGGCACCTTTTTCTGCCCACAAAGAAATCCACAGCTGTCCCGACAGAGCTTGGTTGAGGTCGCTCACTCTCCCTGTCTCACTCGCTCATTCTGTTTATCATGGCGCTGCAGGCCGCCCTTTTGTACTGGGCTTCTGTCTGTGTTGGCACCTTTTTCTGCCTACAAAGAATTCCGCAGCTGTCCCAACAGAGTTTGGTTGAGGTCACTCACTCTCCCTGTCTCACTCACTCATTCTGTTTATCATGGCGCTGCAGGCTGGCCTTTTGTACTGGGCTTCTGCCTCCATTGGCATTTTGTTCTGCCCACAAAGATATCTGCAGCAGTTCTGACAGAGCTGTGTTGGCCTCACTCACTCCCCTGTCACACTTGCTTGTTCCATTTCTGCCTGCAGTGCAAGCTGCCCTTTGGTACTGGGCTCCTGGCTGCGTTGCTGCCCTTTTCTGCCCACAAAGAAATCTGCAGCAGTCACGATAGAGCTCCATTGAGCTCACTCACTCACTCCTCCTCTCTCACTTGCTCATTTCGTTTCTCCCGCTGCTCCACGCTGCCCTTTTGTACTGGCCTCTGCATGCATTGCTGCCTTTTTCTGCCCACAAAGAAATCTGCAGCAGTCCCAACTGAGCTCCATTGAGCTCACTCACTCCCCCTCCCTCACTCGCTCATTCTGTGTCCCCCACTGCTACAGGTTGCCGTTTTGCACTGGGTTCCTGCCTGCATTGCTGGCTTTTTCTGCCCACAAACACATCTACAGCAGTCCCGAGACAGCTCTGTTGAGCTCGCTCACTCCCCCTCTCTCAGTCGTTCATTCCATTTCTCCCAGCACTGCAAGCTGGTCTTTTGTAATGGGCTCCTGCCTGCATTGCCACCTTTTCCTGGTCAGAAAGAAATACACAGCAGTCACGATACACCTCCATTGAGCTCGCTCACTCCCCCTCTCTCAGTTGCTTGTTCTGTTTGTCCCGGCACTGCAGGCTGCTCTTTGTACTGGGCTCCTGCCTGCATTGCCACCTTTTCCTGCCCACAAAGAAATCCATAGATGTCCCAACAGAACTCCATTGAGGTTGCTCGCTCACTCCCCCTGTCTAACTCGCTCATTCTGTTTCTCCTGGTGCTGCAGGTTGCCCTTTTGTACTGGGCTTCTGCCTCTGTCTGCATTTTTGTCTGCCCAAAAAGAAATCTGCAGCAGTCCCGACACAGCTCCTTTGGCCTCACTCACTCACTTCCCCTGTCTCACTTGCTCATTCTGTTTCTGCTGGCACTGCAGGCTGTCCTTCTGTACTGGGCTCCTGCCAGCGTAGCCACCCTTATCTGCCCACAAAGAAATCTGCAGCAGTAATGATAGAGCTCTGCTGAGCTCGCTCAGTCCCCCTCTCTCGCTTGCTCGTTCTGTTTGTCACACCGCTGCAGGCTGCCCATTTGTACTCAGACCCTGTATGCATTGCTGCCTTTTCCTGCCCACAAACAAATCTGCACCAGTCCCAACAGAGCTCCGTTGAGCTCACTCACTCCCCCTCCCTCACTTGCTCATTCTGTCTCTCCCAGCGCTGCAGGCTGCCCTTTTGTACTGGGCTCCTGCCTGCATTGTCACCTTTTCCTGCCCACAAAGACATGCGCAGCAGTCCGGTCAGAGCTCAGTTGAGTTTGGCCACTCTCCCCCCCGTCAGTCACTTGACCCTAATCTGTCCCAAACACTGATTTCTGACGGTGATGCGGTATTCTGCACTAGAGGTGCAGAAACACATTTCGGCCAGGTTGTGAAAAATGACAGCTGTACTGTTCATAAGGAGGTGTGAACAAATGAAAGTGTTGAAAATCTGGTGTGAAAATATAACTAATTTGCAAACTTACAAGGGTGCGTGGCACCTGCACAACACGTGCTGGTAATACAGTCATAGTATATGGTTAGGGCTTATTGTGGATGGAAAACAAAGGTTTTCCAAATCTTGTTGTAGGACAGTTCAAAGGTCAAAAAAGTTATTGTACTATCGCTCTGACATCACATCAATAGTACAACAACTTTTCCCCCTTGAGCTCCTACCTGATTGGTGGAAACAGGCAGAGATTCAAAAAATAAATACAAAAATGGTGGACTCATTTAACGAGCGGTCTGGGGAGCAGACAGTGTGGACACAGACTACCATAAATCGGGTCGGTCTGTCAAAAATATCAATTTGCTGTTGTTTTTTTTTTTTCTTTTTAACAAAATGGTGCAGTTTCTATAAATGCAGAGTGGGACTATGGCGAGGAGCACGGATGTGACCGGAACATGGGCGTGTAACTGCAGCGAGGAGGAGGCCCGTTATCTTAGGGAAAGGAACTTGAGCGAGGAGGAGTGCAGAAGCGTGAACAAGGTATGAACCTTGTATCTATTTTGGGGAACCATATACTATAAAAAACAGTGGATGGTCACCCATCCACAACGAAGTCTGTGTTTCCATCTCAGGAGCTGATGATGCCAGAGACCTCTCGAGCTTCGCTCCTGAGGTCTCTATGACATCATCAGCTCCCTCGATGGAAACACAGCCTTGATGTGGATGGTTACCCATCCACTATTCTATGGAGTTTCATCACAACACTTTTAACATAGGCATTTTAGGACCTCTGCTCATAAACAGTGTCAGTGTGATTTTCTTAATATGTCCTGAATACCGATTTCCCACAGCAACCGCATTATTGTGTGCTGGAAGAGCGAAAACACATTTCAGCCAGGATGTAAAAAATGACAGCTGCACTGTTCATAAGGAGGTGTGGCAAAATGTCAATGCTGAAAATTTGGAGTGAAAATATTGCAAAGTTGCGAAGGTACGAGCGTGCGTGGAAACTAACATACTAACATACTAAAATGCCAGCAGAATAAGCCTAACGGTCTTTCGTGTCTGCTCGTTTGGTCAGCCCCCACCCTGGGAGCTGACTTTGCTGACCCCCTCACCTTCTCTGGCTTCTCCCTTCCCAGTTCCGGATATTTTTGCTGCATTGGATTTTGCTTCCAGAACCCTTCCCCTGTACCTGTCCCACCCCGTCTTGAATCCCTCCACCGTCTGTGCCTCCACCAGCCCCCTAGGCAGTGCATTCAATGGCTCCACCACCATCTCAGTGAAATAGCACCTCCTCCTTTCTCCCCTGAATCTTTCCCCCCTCCAGCTTCCACCCATGCCCTCTAGTAGCCCCCCTCCTCCTTCCTTCAAAGCACCCTGACTGTTCTTCCCCTATTTACTCCCTTGATGTACCTGAAGACCTCTATCATGTCCCCCCGGTCCCTTCTCTCTTCCAATGCATACATATTTAGCTCTTCGAGCCTCTCCTTATAGGTCCTGTCCCCCAAGCCCCAAATCATTTTGGTTGCCCTGCTCTGGACCCTCTCCAGGAGTTTAATGTCCCTCTTTAAGTGTGGCCTCCAAAACTGCATGCAGTACTCGAGGTGCGGCCTCACCAAGCAGTTATACACAGGGCGTATCACTTCCCTCCTTCTGGAGGTGATCCCCCTAGTGATCCATCCCAGCATCCTGTTGGCCTTGGATGCTGCCCTCCTACAAGTCTCCGAGTTGTTCATCTTAACATCCATTACCACACCCAGGTCCCTCTCAGCCATCGAGACTTGTAGCATCCCCCACAGGGTGTACACTTGGCCCGGGTTTCTGGCCCCCAGGTGCAGTACCTTGGATTTCCCTACATAGAACCTCAGCTTCCACTTTCTAGACCATCTTTCCAGAGCCTCCAGGTCCCCCTGTAGGGCCACCCTCCCCTCCTCCCCATCCACCACCACCCCCAGTTTTGAGTCATCCGCAAAGAGACTCATCTCACTCCTGATACCTGTCTTTATGTCAGAGATGTAGGCATTCAACAGGAGGGACCCAAGGACTGATCCCTGTGGGACCCCACTAATGACCCTCCTTGGGGATGAGACTATCCCACCAACTACGACCCTCTGGGTCTGGTCCTGGAGCCAATTGCCTATCCATCTGATTATCTGGTTCCCCACTCCCATTTCTCCCAGCTCATCCAACAGGCCCATGTGAGGAACAGAGTCAAGTGCCTTGCTGAAGTGTAGAAAGAGGACGTCTACTGGTCTACCCAGGTCCAAGGCACTCGTCACCCAGTCATAGAACTCCACAAGGTTTGTCTGACATGATTTCCCCAGAATGAATCCATGCTGTCTATCGTCCAGTCACCCTGACTTTTCCAGGTCCCCCCCTAGCCTCTCCTTGACAATGCGCTCCATCACCTTGCCCACCATCGATGTCAGGCTGATAGGCCTGTAGTTCCCTGCCCCCTCTCTTGATCCCCCCTTGTGGATAGGCACTATATGCACCACCTTCCAGTCCTGGGGCACCCACCCTGTCCTCAGAGAGATGGTGAATAGCTCCACCAGGGGTTTCACCAGGATATCCACAATTCCTTCAGCACTCTGGGATGTAATTTATCCAGCCTCTGTATTTTCTCCATCTTAAGGGACCTGAGGGCTTCCCTTACTCTCTCTGCTGTGATTTCCACTTCTGCTACCTCTTCTCCCTGCTTAGCCTTCCCCCCTTCTGTGCAATGCACATTACTAACACACTCATTTTATGGACTTTCATCACCAAATTTTCAACAAAGGCATTTTAGGACCTCTGCTAATGAACAGTGTCACTGCCATTTTCATAATGTGTCCCAAATATGGATTTCCTACAGCAGCGATGCTATTCTGCACCGGAACTGCTAAAAAAACATTTCGGCCACGATGTGAAAAATTACAGCTGTACTGTTCAAAAGGAGGTGCAGAAGAATGGCAATGTTGAAAATCTGAAGTGAAAATATTATAAATTCGTGAACTTACGAGTGTGTGTGCACACTGCACAACGCACACTCATAACACAGTCATTTTATGGAGTATCGTCACCAAATTTTCAACATAGATATTTTAGGACCTCTGTTCATGAACAGTGCCACTGTTGGTTTCTTAATCTGTGTGGAACACTGATTTCCCACACACTTTCCTGTGCCGGAAGTGCAAAAACACATTTCGGCCAGAGTGTGAAATATGACAGCTGTACTGTTCACAAGGAAGTCTGGAAAAATGTCAATGTTGAAAATCTGGGGTGAAAATATTGCAGATTCGCAAAGTTACGAGCGTGCGTAGCAACTGTGCAATGCATGCTCATAAAACAGTCATTTTTTGGATTTTTTCCACTAAATTTGCAACATAGGCATTCTGAGAGCCTACCTCGTGAACACTGTCATTTCGTTAATCAGCCCTGAATGGTGATTCTATGCAGTGATTGTGATATCACCTTTTGGGGCTTATTAATGCCATGACAGTGACAGAATTCATGAGGAGGGGTTCCAAAAACTCCATGTTGAAAATTTGATGCCAAAATTCCAAAAAATGCCTGAGATATGCAGCAAAGTTGAAAAAAACCCTATTTATTCCATTATACACCTTACTAGCATTTCCTTAGTTTGTGGTCGGCTTTGAAGAGTGCAGACATGTTCCCGGTCCACCGAAGATCATCGCGCTGGACTCCGGAGGTAAGTATGGGATGAGGGGGTGTGGGGCAGGAGTGCGCGGTGGGCGGGCGCGGGTTGCGGGGGCAGGGAGACTGCCGTGGGACCGCTTCCTTTACAGGTTACCAAAAAAAGACATTGGGACTGTTTTTATTTTGCAGGGCATGTGGCATGCTGGGGTGGGCTCCCAGTGTACCAACAGGGTCTTCCTTTTTTTGGGGGCAGCTGTAACTGATGGGGGATTGGGCACCCCCGTCGGCACACAACAAAAGCGGGGGGTACATAATGCCGATGGGGAGTGGACTCCCCGTCGGCAACATAAATACTGGGGGCACTACAGCCGACAGGGATTGGGGCCCCCGTCGGCAACTAAACATGGTCAGGGGGGCAAATACTGCTAAGGAGGATTGGGCACCCCCTCGGCAGTGGAGGTTAATATTGTTAGTGAACACAGTGGCAAGCTGCCACCATGTTCACGAACAAAAGATCCCACCCTGCAATGATGGGTCACTCCCTCGTTGCAGTGAATGGCTGACGCTGCAATGACAAGGCGGCCTCTGATTGCAGCGGCTGATTTTTTACAAATTGGTGGCATGCTGGCTGAACTACTGTGAGCAGCAGCATTCCACAGCATTGGGGGAAGTGGGGCAAGTCATTACAGGCTGTGGGGGCATTGGCCACAACAGTGCCGCACCTCCACAACCTGCTTGTGGAGAAACCTGCCACAACATGTTTCTGCGCATGCGCGCAATCAACATAAAAATTATGCAAAGGCCAAATTTAATGAGATAAAAAGAGAAATACTTAGTATATATTGGAATAAAGCAACTACAAATCTTGTTGTTGATCTATTCTGGGAATTATTGAGGACAACCATTTCAAAATCAGAATCTAAGTATGTACCGGTTAAAAAAGCTTATAATAAATGTGGCAAGAAGCCCATGTGGTTCAGTAATAGGATTAAGAAGCTCATCAATAAAAAAAGAATAGATATGGAACCTTCAGCAACTAATATTACTAATTACAAACTTGTTCTTAAACAATTTAAACAAGAGATCAAACAATCAAAAGGTTCAACAGAGTCCAAACTAGCAAATAATAAAGAAAACATCAAAAGTTTTTATTCCTACATGAATAAGAAAGGGGGTGTAGATAGGACAATCGGACCATTAGAAATAAACAACATAACATATAACAGACCAGAAGATATGGCAGGAGAATTTAAGCAAGCAATAATATTCGACAGGGTGGGTGGTATTGGGCTATACCCACCCACCCAGAGGCGTAATGAGGCCTGCTGCCACAGGCGGAGGGCCTTATAGCCCCTGGAAGGGCAGGTATAGCTCATACTGCCCCCCCAGAGAGTATTATTGTGCTTAGAAAATGGGTTTTCATTTTGGTTTGTTTATAAAAAATGATATGATAAAGAAAAATTGATTAGCCCGACTTCTGGTGACGTCATTAAGCCGAATGGAAGCTTAATTCTGAGCTCTGCGGTAGTGGTGTGAAAATCTATAGAAATCTGGTGCTTTTTCATGAAAGAGTCCTCTTTCAGCTGAAACTACAAGGAGGAGAATGAACCAGTTAGCGAAATCAAGAGGCAGAAGTTCCGCCAAGCTGTCCACAAGATGCAGATCGAAGCCGGACCACAGCCTGAGTGTCCCGCTATCCAGAACCTCGGAATCGGCTGCAGGCTCCGGCAGGGAGGAAGATGAGACCACTTCACGAGAAAGTTCCCTCAATGGCTGAGCAATGGCGCATATTGTTAAAATGCTGCAGAGAACAGACACTAACGTGAAAGATATAAAACAAGAATTAAAACATCTGGAACGGAGGATGGAAGACCTTGAAATGGACCTGCATGGGCTCTGAGATTACTCCATGTAGCTTAGTAGAGCGGTGCTTTACTAGGCAAGAAGGGAGAGGGAACTTACAGCAAGGGCCGAAGACACAGAGTCTAGAGGACGAAGAAAAACAATACGAATCTTTGGATTTCCTGAAGGTGCAGGGCAAGATGATCCAGCAGAGTTTGTCAAAACCTGGCTCTGGCAGGAATTAGACATTCCCAGTACTGAACCCCTGGAGCTCGAAAGAGTACATCGTGCCTTGGGCCCAAAACCAAAAAGCAAAGCTCCCCCGTGCTCAATATTAGTTAGATTTAACCATTACCCCGTGAAAGATATGGTACTATGCAAGGCCTGGGGCAAACGGGACTTAAATTTGGATGGGAAATGGGTGTACATTGACCACAATTTGCTGCCTGCTACCATGCAAAAAAGAAAATGAGTTTTGGCTGTGATTAAACAGCTTAAGGAGCAGCAGATAAAGGCCTACCTTTGGTACCCAGCAAAACTGCTTACACACTGGTCCATGGGCAGCAAGCTCTATGATTCCTTGTTGCACACCAGCAAGCCTCTACAAAAGCGGGGATCGCTCTCCCTGACCTTCAACCTGATTTATCGGAGCAAACTCTGCTGCAAATCCATTGGACAGCGGCGGGTAAAGGGCCCACGAGAGGTGCTATGTCCAAAGGCTTAGGCCCCGACGATCAGCAGTGTAACGATTTGATCCAACTCGAAAAGGGACTGCAGACTCGACAACAGAACTGAGACCCTTCACGGTGGAAGATATGATCTGAATTTCTCTTCTTAGGGACTGTCCCAAAGTTGCAGTTTTCTGCTATTATGCAAGGAAAGTCAGTCGTAGGTATGCTGCCCAGGCATCCTGTGACAGCCCTTGTTTTGTCTGTCTATATAAGGTAGTTGTGGTTCACGGGGAGGGTGAATAGGGGTGCAATCCGTGAGTGCTGCGCTCTGAAATTAGGAATGCCTGATGGACCCAATGGCAAAACTGCCTCTACCTAAAGTTTAAAGTTAACATTTTCATACCGGGCCCTCCTTAAGGGGAGGTTCTGCTCAGTTTTGCTTGCTTATTCCAATGTTTGAATATCCATTTGCAGCCCTTCCTGCTCTCGCTGGGGAAAACCACAAGCTGGAATAGGCCTCAGTGCAGGCCTGCTCACCTGAGGCAGGAGATTTGGGTCCAGCCAGAGGCGGGGGGAAGGAAAGGTCTGATGTAAAACTGGGCCAGAAAGGGGTTTTTAAGGTACTCGACTATTGTCCAGGGTCCTAAACATTTGTTGCTGTAAGCACCGGGCAAGGTTGGGATCATTACGAAGTGGGTGTGTATTTTTTTCTTTCACCTGCCTTGTTTAGGACATAACCACTAGTGCCGGAAGTCAGTTCAGGGGATAGGTCACCCATCGGAGGTCAGCCAGTCTTGCTTTCCTTTTTCTGACAGTGCTGTCCCAAGCTAGGGAATCTTACCTTCCTGCTGAAGGCTCACCCTGGGAGACCGCCTTCCCAGTTACTTCCGATCGGAGGTGCAGGGGGTGGGCCTATTCAGCAGTCCATGCACCTGGGCGGAGGGAGCTTCCCTCCAATGAAGGCCTTAAGTGGCCTACATGTACATAGTTTGCCATTGAGAGTGAGGGTTTCTCTCTATGGGAGTTTGTTTGTAGTGGGTAATACAAGGGGGGAGGGGGTAAGGGTATTGGGGTTTTGGGGTAAAGGGGGGGTTTGGAAGCATGGTGTTTCCGACAGTCTGGGATGCGTTCTGTGTGCCATCTTTCAATGCAGTTGGGATCTGGGAGGCCGGAGTTCAATTAATAGGTACGAAATGGGTCAAGGACTGAAAATTACAGGATTGGTGCCTTTTGGGGACCCTGAAACTGGTTTCGCTCAATGTTAAGGGGCTGGGTTCTCCTGTGAAGAGGCATAATATACTAAAGGATCTTGCCAGTGCTCGATGTGATATCGGCCTCCTGCAGGAAACCCACCTCTCAGCAACAGAACACAATAAGCTATGCCGTATGTGTGTCAGGGAGGTTTTTGTCTCATCCCACAAGAACACAAAAAAGGCAGGGGTGGCCATCCTGGTACAGAAGGGCCTAGATTTCACCTGGCTGGACTCTTTCTCAGATGAGGAGGGTAGATTGGTGGTTCTTTCGGGCAAGGTCGCAGATAGGGTAATTCACATTGTGAACATTTATGCCCCAACACCTATTAATCATGAATTCTATAGGTATGTCTTTGGAGTAGTGGCCTCACTTCCCGAGGGCCAAACTATTATAGGTGGAGATTGGAACTGCGTAGAGGACACACTACTAGACAGGTCTTGGGGAAAGGGGAGTCGGGGGAAAAAGGTGCTGGTACCAAGACTCTTTCCCATTTACGTACAAAGGCTGGTCTAATGGATACTTGGAGGGATAAATATCCTTCCAGTAGGGATTTCACCTTCTACTCACACCCGCAGGATTTGTATTCACGGTTGGACAGATTTTATATGCATAAAGCATGGGCAGGGACTATAGTAGATCAGCAGATCTACCCCATATGTCTATCAGACCATGCAAAAGTCAGTCTCACTATCACTCTCGGACCGCAGCACAAACAATCCCCTTGGTGCCTAAATGCTGGGGAACTTAAAGAAGAAGCTTTTGTTTCCAAAATTGAGGAGGTGATAGATAATTGTATTAAAGAAAATACAGGGTCCGTCTCAAAGGTGAAGTTCCTCTGGGATGGTTTAAAAGTGGTGATAAGGGGTGAAGCAATTTCCTATGCAGCCCAACAAGAGAGGGTCAGGAAGCAGAAGCAAGGCAGCCTAGAACAAAAAATCAGGGAGCTAGAGGACATATATAAAAAAGGGGGGCCCCGTAGTATATTAAGGGAATTGAAGTTAGCGAGGGAGCAACTGCAGCACCTTCTCTCGATAAAAACTGAGAATGCCCTCAGGTTCACAGCACAAAAATACTACACGGGGGGGGTAATAGAGTGGGCAGGTTGTTGGTGTTTAGGTTAAGGAAACAAAAAGCCGACAGGTATATTTCTGGGGTGAAAGACCCAAGAATGCCGGGTGGGCTGGTCACAGGTGCCCCTCAAATAGCGGAATGTTTTAAAAAGTTTTACGAGGACTTATATAAGTCAGAGCCTTGTGCCAATCAGCCAGATGTGATTAAAAAGTTCTTACGAACATACAAAATTTGCCAGCAGATAAAGGCCTAGAGGTCTATCAAGTCTGCTCGAATGTGCAGCTAGCACCCCTTATTCTGCAGCTGCCCCTCCCTTCCACCCTTCCCCTTCATTAACCCTCCCCCTTGTCCTGTCCCGTCCTCATTTGAAGCAATTCACTGTTCTACTGCATACCACTTTGTAGGTAATGCATTCCACCCAGCCACCACCCTCTCTGTAAAAAGTGTCTCTCATCTCCTCCTGAACCTTCCTCGCTCTAGTCTCATATCATGGCCCTGGTGGCCCTCCTCCCTTACTTTGAACAGCCCCTCTGTACCCATCTTATTTATTCCTTTCATGTATTTAAAGGTTTCAATCATGTCACCCTGTCTCTCCTCTCCTCCAGTGAGTACATGTTCAACTCCTTCAACCTCCTCTCGTATGATAAGTCCCCCAGCCCCTTGATCATCTTTGTGCACTCTTGCACCCCTCCAGTAACTTAATGTCCTCTTCAGATACAGACGCCAGTACTGCACGCAGTACTCCAGGTGTGGTCTAACTAATGACCCTATACAGTGGCAGAATCACCTCCTCCTCTTGAGGATATACCCCTTGCAATACAACCCAGCATTTTGTTGGTCTTTGCAGCTGCCTTCCTACATGGTGCCGAGTTGTTCATTGACCTCAATGAGCACACCCAGATCCTTCTCCTCCTCTGTCTGGGCTAGCTGCACTCCCCTACCTGGTAACTCCTCCTTGGGTTCTTCATCCCAAAATGCAGCACCTTGCACTTTTTGGCATTAAAGCCCAGTTGCCAGGTGTCTGACCAGGTTTCAAGCTTTGCCAGATCATCCTGCAACCCCTGCCATCCCCCTAGGTCATTCACCACCGCACCTACCTTGGTATCATCAGCAAACAGACTGATCTTGCTCTTGATGTCCCATGATATGTCTGCAATGAATATCCCAAACAACACTGGTCCCAACACAGCCCTGTGGAACACCGCTCGTCACTGCCCTTGGGCGTGAGAGCTCCCCACCCACCACCACCCTCTGTTGCCTTCCCTGCAGCCAGTTTCCTACCCATCTCACCAGCTTTGCACCCTCCTCTGTGCCTACTAACTTCCTTCCTAGCCTTCCATGCGGCACTGAGTCGAATGCCTTACTGAAGTCCAGAAACAGGACATCCACTGCATGGCCCCTGTCCAGTTGCCTAGTTACCCAGTCATAGAACTTGACCAGGTTGGTTTGGAAGGATCTGCCATGTATGAAGCCATGCTGTCTGCTGTCTTGTAGTCCTTTGGCCTCTAGGAGGGCCATCAGCCACTCCTTCAGGATAGTCTCCATTAGCTTACCCACGATGGATGTGAGGTTCACTGGTCTATAGTTTCCCGGTTCATCCTTGGGGCCACCCTTGTGGAGGGGCACCACATGAGCCATCCTCCAGTCCTGAAGTACACACCCCAAATGTAGTGAGGCATTAAATAGGTCTGCCAAAGGTCCTGCAAGGACCTCTGCCAGCTCCTTCAGTACCCTGGGGTGGATGGAATCTGAGCCTGGTGCCTTGTCCACCCTCAGTGCCTTCAAACCCTCTCGAACTCTGCTCTGCATGATCTCCCCATCTGTCACCACTTCCCCCCCTGCTTCTGCCATTTCTCCCACCTTGGGTGTCACCCCCCTCTTCTCTTTAGTAAATACTGAGCAGAGGTACTCATTGAGTGCTCCACCTTATCGCACCATCCTTCCACCAACCTCCTCCTTCCTAATCCTTACTATTGGTCCTTACAGCTCTTTTCTCCCGATGTACTGAAGAAGTACTTCACACCTCCTAATGCCTTAAAATGCCAGAGTGACTCCAGATGCTGTGGCTCCTTCGTCGACGTCACTTCGATTCTGTCATACCCTCCCCTCCCCTCCCTGTTTTCTTGTACTTCCTAAAGGCAGCTCTTTTCCTCCTTACCTTTTCCATGACCTCCTTGTTCAACCAATCAGTTTCTTAGCCCTAGCCTTCTTGCTCTGGGTTTTGCAGCAGGTTTTGGTTGCCTCCACTATCCCCAGCTTTATGAGCTCCCACCTCTGGTTAGTGTCCGTACTAGATTGAATTCCGGCCAGGTACCCTTTACCACTTCCCCCATCCTCCCAAAGTTGGCCATCCTGAAGTCCAGCACTATTGTGCCAGATTCCACTCCTTCCTTGCCCATATCCAATGTGAGCCATACTGAGCGGTGGTCACTCCTGACAGCGGTTCCTCCACTGTAAGTTCTCTCATAAAGTCCCCATTTGCCAGCACAAGATCAAGGGTATTTCTAACCTGGTTGGTTCACTGACCATTTGCAGCAGGAAGCTGTCCTGGAAGGCATCCAGCAGTACCTGCTCCTTCTGTTCCTGGTTGTTGGGGTGCTCCAGTCCACTCCTAGCATGTTGAAGTCCCCACAATCGCCACACTACCCTTCGCAGGTCCTCCTGATCTGTCCCGCTAGTTCCCTGTCTAACTCCTCCGTCTGAGATGGTGGCCTGTACACCACTCCCATTTTAAGAATCCTATTCTTGGAATCCTGGATTTGCATCCAAAGTGACTCCGTACTACCCTCCTCCCCTTCCTCCCTTACACACTTCAGTCCTCCTTCACATATAGTGCCACCCCTTCCCTTCTTTCCCAATTACTCTGTCCCTACGAAATAATCTGTACCCTGGTACAGACAGGTCCCAGTCATTGTATTGGGTGGCCCATGTTTCCGTGATGACTGCACTGTCCACCTCTCCCTCTGCCATGAGAACCTGTAACTCTGCAGTTTTCCTCCCAAGGCTCCTAGCATTAAGGGTAACCACCTTCCACCCTCCCTCCCCCATCCTGCCCTCATTTCCTAGCATCACCAACAGTACCTGCCATCTGTCCTTTGTCACTGTTAGGGGGGGTAAGCTCATATGGTTTCCCAACCTGTGGTCTCTGCATATCTCTTCCCCAACTGCCACCCCCCACTCCTAGTTTAAATTCCCAACTTCCTCTATGTACTCCTCCATCCTCTGTTTCAACACTTTCTTTCCCTCCTCACTCAAGTGTAGTCTGTCCTTGGCATAGAGTCTACTGTCTTCCCAGGTCCCTCCCACCCCCCAACAGCCCATACCCTTTAGCACAACACCAGGTTCTTAGCCATCTGTTAAATTCCTCTATTTTCAGCTTTCTTGTTGTGCTTGCCTTTGGCACAGGAAGTATCTCTGAAAAAGTTACTGATCTTCCTGCCCCCTCACATAATTGTGCTAGTTCCTCAAACCTCCTCTGGACTGTACCTACTGTCTTGTCAGCTAGGTCATTTGTCCCGAGATGTATAATTAAATGAGGCTTGTCCCTACTCCTTCTAGCATATTTCAGAACTGACTGTCCCCACCCTTTCCGCTGTCATTCCTGGCATGGCCTCCACCCAAATGCGACTATGCCTCTCCCCCTTGCTACCCCATCTTGAATGGATTAAAGCTGCCCAGACTCTCCAGTGCTCTTGAAAGAGAACTAGACCGGCCTTTCTCTCAGTCAGAGTTGATGGAGGTCATTAAGAAGCTTAAACATAATAAAACCCTGGGCCCTGACGGTTATATAGCGGAATATTACCAAAAGTTCCAGGATAAACTTTCTCCTTTGTTGTTACAAGTGTGCAATAGAGCCCACATACCCTCAGAAGCCCCAGACACCTGGGCACAAGTCCTAATATCCATTATTCCAAAACAAGTCAAAGATATTACTTTATGTGGTAGTTATCACCCCATTTCACTGCTACATTTAGATGTTAAGATTCTGGCCAGGATGATAGCGAATAGGCTTCAAGGGGTGGTGACTCAATTGATACACCCGGACCAATCAGGATTCATGCCAGGAGGCACCTCCACGATAATGTCAGAAGACTGCTTACTGTGATGGCACACTCTAAGTTTAGAGGAAAGGGGGACCTAGCAGTGGTGATCACACTCGACGCAGAAAAGGCCTTCGATCACCTCGAGTGGGGGTAACTGGGTGTGGTCCTTAAGAAGTTTGGTTCGGTCCCAGATTTCAAACATGGGTGGACACCCTGTACACCAACCCCTTAGCATGGGTATGACTGAATGGGGTATTCGACCATTTATTTCCCATCAGAAGAGGGACTAGACAGGGTTGTCCCCTCTCACCCCTTCTATTTGTCCTAAGTATGGAGCCCCTGGCAGAGGCATTTCAGTCGCATGAGGGTTTCAGAGGAATTACAGTGGGTGAGGTGGATAACCGCATTTCCTTATATGCAGACAACACCCTACTTTATTTAAAAAAAACCATAACATCTTTACCGGCTGCTATGACTATCCTCAGAGAATTCGGTTCTATCTCAGGTTTCAAAATGAATGAATCCAAATCAGAAATAATCTCCATGGGTGCTCCGTCCCTCCAATGGCGAGAACTCTGACCAACCTAAGATGGAACGCCACCAGCTTCAGATATTTGAGGATCCGTATCCCGAGGGATCTCAGTAAGTTATACCAAGTAAATTATGTGAAACTGTTAGACAACGTGAGACCGGATTGTGCCAGATGGGCCACTTTGCCTCTTACAACTACTGGAAAGGTCAGAATTGGTGAGAATGAATATCCTCCCGAGGAGGCTCTTCTTGCTCGATGCAATCCCCCTGTGTCCCCCAAGGAAGTTCTGGTCTGATACTCAAAAGCTGATAAGTTAATTTATATGGGCAGGGAAGAAACCTAGGCTTAGTTGGGCCTTGCTGAAGTTACCTAAAGGGAGGGGATGTCTAGGAGTCCCCAGTTTTAAGAGGTACCATACAGCGGCTCAATTACAGTACTTGGCAGCCTATGCATCCTCAGTAGCAGTACAAAGCTGGGTCAAAATGGACCTACAGTTTTTAAAACCACACACCCTCTCATCAATCCTATTTAATAAAACTAATCCCAGGGTGATACAAGGATTACCAAGCCCATGTTTTAGGACACTGGTTACAATATGGACACAGATCATAAAGAAGCTGAAACTACAACCCATGGTGTTAGGACAGGGTAAGATCCTTGACAGGGTAGACTTTCTGCCAGGGAGGGAGAACCCAATGTTTACATGTTGGTAAAATCTAGGACTTGAGGAGTTCTCCCAGCTATTCATAAGGGATACCATAAAAAGTTTCACCCAGCTTTAGCAGGAGTTCAATGTCCCATCATCAGATTTTTATGGTTATTTACAAATTAGACACTACCTTCAGGCTGAGAAGGGGGTGTAAAGCAGAGGTCTGGTGACATCAACCCACTCCTGGATCTCCTTCTTGAATTAATCAGTGTGTCTTCACACAGAACCCATTTGATATCCAAGTTATATTCGGCGGGGGAACCAGAGTGTTCAGACTCCAGATCTCGAATTCAGACCCTCTGGGAAAAAGAACTTGGTCTAGGGGAGGGAGTACTAGGATGGGAGGCGATTTGGAAGCTGGCACACAGAACCACAGCCTCGCTCACATGGAGGGAGTTTAGGTGGCAAGTGCTCAAAAGATTTTGCAGGACACCAGCGATAACCAAACATTTTGGACAAACTTGTTCAGATAAATGCTGGAGAGGTTGTGGGCAGGTTGGGACATACGAACACATATTTTGGAGTTGCCCCAAACTTAAGGGTTACTGGAACCTTGGGGCTGAGTCAGATTTTACAGATAAAAGTTCCTGAACAGCCTTGTTACCTCTTGTTGGGGGAACCTCCTCAGGGACTGAAAGGCTCTAAAGCTAATTATTTATTTCCAATCCTGGTAGCCGCAGCTCAAAAGGCTATTACTAGGCTGTGACTGTCTGAGACACCCCCAGAGAGGAACAATGGTTGTCATTTTGTAACCAAATTAAAATAATGGAAAGGCTTACAGCCAACCTGAATCTAAGGCATGAATTATATATGACTCGCTGGTTTCCATTTTTTTGAGTTTTTTGGCACCAAAGAAGGAGTTACAACTCTGGAAATCTTGGCCAGAGAAGCCCTAGACTAATAGCAAGATAATATATGAACTCTAACCTCCATGAGGAGTAAAGTTAATTGGGCACCGTTCACGCTTAAGATGTAATAGTGAATGGTATATATTGACCACGTGGTATGGGAGGGGAGGGAGGGGTGGGGTGTACTGTTTAGTTTAAGTTACTGTGTAAGTAGTGTATTTATCTCTTTCTTTCCCCCTTTTCTCTCCTTTCTTTCTTTTTGCTGTTTTTAGTAGTAATTGATGAAAAGGTTACAGACTTAGAGTAAGAAAAGTAACCTAGGTGCGAAATGCACAATCCAGCCTAGGACATTTCTGTTAGTCCTGAAAATCACTATATCAGTTTTATGTGGCTGGTACACTTAATTGCATATGTAACCCCCTTGTTACCCTGGGTTACTAGAATCCCAATAAGACTTAGTGATAGGCAGGGAAGGCAGCTTGTGAAACTCCAGTTAAATGGGTTTCACACTGTCTCACTCTGTTCTCAATCTCAGCTGAGATTGAGGGATGACATCACCACAGAACTATCGCAGCTGCATGAGCCACAATGAAATCTGCAGCAGAGAGTTGGAATAGAATGTTGGGAGGTTTGAACAGAGTCTGTAGGTCAGTTGGTGTTGGGAGCTTGCTGTGAAAGCAGCACAGCAGCTCAGTGTAGGCTCTTGGTGCCTCAGCCCTGACAGAGGGCTACATTTAGGTAAAAAGGGTGTGTGTCTCCACCAAAAGAGAGACACAGAAGTAGTTTGAAGTGGTGGAGACCGCTGTTACAGGTCTCAGTGCCCCCTCCCTCTGGGGATGGGGGCAGGAAAGGGTTTCCTGCATATTCCTGGGGCAACCCCCTGGTTCTGCTACTAGTGGAGAAGCTGCCTATTTGTTCCAGAGTTTTTGGGAGAACAAGAAGATTTGAGAATCGCCTGTGGGGCAACTGCAAATGGAGGGTGAGTGTCTGCTCTTCCTGAAAGGGCCTATGTTTTTCACCCTGGGACTTACGTGACATGTGGGGATTGGACTACTGAAATAGTGGGAGGCCTAGAGTAATAGGTTTAGCCAAAAAGTAAAAGTATGTTCAAGTTCAGTGCTTTTTGGGAAGTCAAAAGATATGTAGAGGAGATGTGACATACGAACATACAAAATTTGTCAGCAGATAAAGGCCTAGAGGTCTATCAAGTCTGCTCAAATGTGCAGCTAGCACCCCTTATTCTGCAGCTGCCCCTCCCTTCCACCCTTCCCCTCCATTGACCCTCCCCTTGTCCTGTCCCATCCTCGTTTGAAGCAGTCCACTGTTCTACTGCATACCACTTCTACAAGTAACTCATTCCACCCAGCCACCACCCTCTCTGTAAAAAAGTGTCTCCTTATCTCCCTCCTGAACCTTTCTCACTCCAGTCTCATATTGTGGCCCTCCCCTCCCTTACTTTAAACAGCCCCTCTGTACCCGTCTTGTTTATTCCTTTCATGTATTTAAAGGTTTCAATCATGTCACCCCTGTCTCTCCTCTCCTCCAGTGAGTACATGTTCAACTCCTTCAACCTCCTCTCGTATGATAAGTCCCCCAGCCCCTTGATCATCTTTGTCGCCCTGCGCTGCACCCCCTCCAGTAACTTAATGTCCCTCTTCAGATACGGACGCCAGTACTGCACACAGTACTCCAGATGTGGTCTAACTAATGACCTATACATACCTAGACATACATCTACCCAGGAATCTACATTGTCAAGTTTTCAGTAAAAGAGTTGTTTAGTTTCCAGAGAAATGGCCAGGTATGGATTGTGGGAGCTGGAGGTGGGAGACCCTCCATCTTTAGTGACCAGGTCCACCTCTATGGATCTCTGTGGATTTCTACTTTGCCTCATGCACTTGGCCAGTGATGAGGGAAGTACCCAGACGTGGGATTGAAAGGAAAATTCCCTCTAGGAGTCAAAGGCTCTAAGGTGGTTTGGGGAGCCACAACAGGAAATCTGGTTCATTTCCCATAATGGACCGTGGATCAAGTGGCTGGCAGGGGAGCCAAGCCAGTGGGGAAAACCCAAGTAGTGTACAAGTCAGGCTGTGTACCCAAAGCTGCGTGCAAGTCTGGGCTGTGTGCCTGGTGAGTTCAGAGCCTGAGGGCTGGAAATATTGATAAAGTGTTCTGTTGTCTCTAATCTGCATTACCAGGAATGTAGCCCCATGGGGGTCCGTCTATGCTCTGTTTGTTCAGCATGGATGTGAATAAAAGCCACACTTTAGAATCCCATTCCTGGTTCTGGATATCACAGTTATTGCTTCCTGTGTTCAGATTTACTTGGGTGCCCCTGTGCAGAGTAGCCAAACCTAGGTCCCCTGTGCCAAGTAACCTCATCCTCCCTGAACCCAGTCCCCACCAGGCACTGCTGTCAGCTTCAACAGCATGCCATCTGTCATTTTGGCAAAAAGGAAGGGGTCCAGGGGTTACACATATGTAACCAATACTTCTGAATTTGTGTATGTATATGATTTGTTTTCTTCAAAATGTTTCTTTTCTTTGTAACCAGTCATTGTTTGAAAAATGAAATAATAAAAACTTACAATTTCAAAAAGAAAAAGAAAAATAGATTAAAATATTAATAAACATGATCAAAATCGCACCCTGTGTAAAATAGTCCCTTTACTGAATTGCCACTAGAGGGTGCTGTTGGTTATGGGAGCTCACTATTGCTTTTGATTTTCTCCCTTTATGTTTTATTGAGTGCCTTTCAATTGCCACCCCCCCCAAGAGTTTACTGACAGGTTAGCACCAGACTTTCTTTACATTAAAAATGTTTTCCTTGAAGAAAATGAGCGAGGAGCGATTGGCTGAGCAGTCTGAGTCGGGCAATGTGACTAAACAGGGACCCAGAAGCTGGCAATATAGAGAGCTGGCAGCAAAAAGAAACTTTTAAAAAGAGGTAAATTAATGTCTGGTTTCCACTGGTTTTGCTGTGTGGTAGATTTTCAACACTGACAAGCTTGAAGTTCGAGAAATCTGTCATGTTTTTGCTGAAAAGGTTTCCCGTTTTGGTGCATCGCAAATGTTCTGCTGATTGGCGCTGTGCTTGCCCGCTCGAGTTTTTGGGGTGAAGGTTAGAGTTGTGTGGATGAGGGATATTTTAGGGTGATGCGACATTCTGGCTTGGCACTCGTTTTAGGTGGGCATTGTTGTCTGATAGATGCCCACCTAAACAAGTGTCTTAGCCAATCAGATTTCTCCATTCATTTTGCCTGTTTCTAATAGATATTTTGAATCAGTATTCAATCCCCCCTGAGCAGAATGTGAATATAACTCCATTAACTATACCATCCTTAGACATATATAACAGTATCACAGTGGAGATCATTAAACAAAAACTTCAGTTACTTAAAACTAATAAATCACAAGGCCCAGATGGATTACACCCAATATTATTGAAGGAACTTGCCACAGAATTAACACCTATTATATCTGACTTAGGTCAAAAATCACTTTTAGAAGGCAATGTACCCTCAGATTGGCGAAAAGCCATAGTGATACCCATTTACAAGAAAGGGGGGAAAAAGTCCTGCCAATTACCGGCTGATTAGTCTGACCTCCATAGTGGGTAACGTAATTGAGAGCATAGTCAAGGAAGAACTGAGCAGGACCCTCGTAGCCAGAGGATATAGTGACATCACCCAACATGGTTTTGAAAACAATAGATTCTGCACGAGTAATTCCTTAAGCTTCCATAACTTTGTGGGGGCTACAGTTGGACATGGGCTGGGAAGTTGATGTGCTAATGTTATTCAATACCTTATATCACAATATTTAAATATCTAAATTAATGAAGTTGGACATACGCCAGTCCCTGATTAAATGGATACAGAACTGCTTGACCAATATAGAACACAGTCTATTACAATCAATGGCTTTGTATCACAAAAGATGGGAGTTACAACTCACTAGTGGATTGCCCCAGGGCTCAGTGCTGGGACCCCTACTGTTCAATAACAACTCGGCACAATGTAGGAAGGCAGCTGCAAAGGCCAACAAAATGCTGGGTTGTATTGCAAGGGGTATATCCTCGAGGAGGGAGGAGGTGATTCTGCCACTGTATAGGTCATTAGTTAGACCACACCTGGAGTACTGCGTGCAGTACTGGCATCTGTATCTGAAGAGGGACATTAAGTTACTGGAGGGGGTGCAGCGCAGAGCGACAAAGATGATCAAGGGGCTGGGGGACTTATCATACGAGAGGAGGTTGAAGGAGTTGAACATGTACTCACTGGAGGAGAGGAGAGACAGGGTGACATGATTGAAACCTTTAAATACATGAAAGGAATAAACAAGACGGGTACAGAGGGGCTGTTCAAAGTAAGGGAGGGGAGGGACACCAGGGGCCATGATATGAGACTGGAGCGAGGAAGGTTCAGGAGGGAGATGAGGAGACACTTTTTTACAGAGAGGGTGGTGGTTGGGTGGAATACGTTACCTGCAGAAGTGGTATCCAGTAGAACAGTGGACTGCTTCAAACAAGGATGGGACAGGACAAGGGGGAGGGTTGATGAAGGGGAAGGGTGGAAGGAAGGGGCAGCTGCAGAATAAGGGGTGCTAGCTGCACATTCAAGCAGACTTGATAGACCTCTAGGCCTTTATCTGCTGGCAAATTTCATATGTTTGTATATATTTATCAGAGATGTCACATACACAAATAGTTTTAAAGTAGTTAGATTTGCAGATGATATCAAATTGGGTGGCATAGTTAACACTGAAAGTAACAGAATAAAATTCATCAGTGACCTGGCGGGTATTGTAAGTAGGGCAAACAATAATAAAAAGGCATTCAATCTGAAGAATGTGCAGTGATGCATTTTGGTAAGAATAATGTCCAGCAGGATTACTTTAATAATGGGGTTAAACTGATGAAAGTTATCAGTGAAAGAGGCTTGGACATATGTATTAGCAACAACCTCAAAAGTTCCCAGCACTGTAAGCAGATAGCCAATAAAACCAGGCACTTGATAAACTGCATTCGAAGATCATTTCACTCCAGATCTGAGGCTGTCCTAATGCAACTCTGTAAACTATATACTACACCACACCTGGATTACTGCTCCCAACAGTGGCGCCCCCGCTTAAAAAACCTGCAGGACCTGCTCAGAAGAAGAGTAGCAGGCTGCAGGATCTGATGGAGGCGGGAAAGGAAAATGATGCAGGAACAACATAGGGAGCTCATGGAGCTGGAGCAGGAGAGGGTGCAGGAGGAAGGGGAAATGGAGGAAAGGCTCAGAAAATATGAGGCAGATCAGAATGTCCTGTTTTTTAATAACATGCTACACGTTATGTTATTACACTTTTTGCAGTCATCTGCAGGTCATTCTTTATTGCTGCCAAATAGTGTTACGCCTGCTGCCAGTCAACCCCTGAATGTCGCTGTCCCTGGCATCAACATTGCTGGTATATCCCAGAGCAGCTGAATGCAAGCACATGCAGGGCACCAACAGCAGGCTATATACATTGCTGTTCCCAGCATTGCTAGCATATCACAGGGCAACATGACACATGCCCCTGTATGCCCCCAGCAACACTCAGATCTGGTACGTGGCACAAACATTGCTAGTACATCACAGAGCAACATGACACATGCCGCTGTATGCCCCCATCAGCACTCAGATCTGGTACGTGGCACAAGCATTGCCAGTACATCACAGAGCAATATAACACACACCACTGTATGCTGCTTTAAAGCCAGTGTCCACGTTGGTGTACCTAGCATCGTTGGCACAGCTCGGAGCAGCATGACGTCTGAGTACAATACAAGTACCTCACAACAGACATCCAAACAACATGCTGTATGGCTTCAAGATCTCAAACTTCGGACAGCATGATGCAGACATCTATCACTGATCCACAGGTATTTTCTCCTTCCAATGTGCAGAATATATTGAACAGAAACAGAAGTTGATGGTAGATAAGGACCACAAGGCCCATCCAATCTGCCTGTTTTTTTCCTACCATATTAATGTGCCATAGGCCTTTACTGTCTCAATGGCCTGTTTATTCATACTCATCTGTATTGCTCCCTTATGACGAGACTCTTTCACCTTGTTAATGCCCTTAAGCTATTTTAATGTTTTGATCATATCACCTCACTCCCTCCTTTGCTCTGAGCTCCGTTAATCTGTCCTCATGTTTTCTGATGCAGTCCCTGCACCATTTTGGTTGCCCTTCTCTGAATTGCCTCCAGTTTGTTGATGTTCTTGTGCAGGTGCGGCCTCCAGTACTGCACTCAGTACCCCAGATGGGGCCTAACCAGTATGTAAAGAGGGATTATTACCTCCCTCTTAAGACATGTGATACCCCTACTAATACATGATAACATCCCTCTAGCCTTACCTACTGCTTTAGTGGTCTGGTTGGAAGATTTCTGGTCATCGGTGATGATGATGCCCAAGTCTCTCTCTTACTTTGTGATTGCCAGCAACTCCCCTCCAAACCTATAGGTGGCTTCAGGGTTTCTCTTCCCTATGTGCATGATCTTGCACTTTGTGTTAAACCCCAGTTGCCACCCGTCACATCATTTTGCCAGTTTTTCCAGATCCCTTTTCATTCTGCCCACCCCATCTGGATCATCTACTCTGTTGCAGATCTTGGTGTCATCTGTAAACAGACAAACCTCATCCTCCCATCTATCTGCAATGTCACTGATGAAAAAATTGAAGAGGACTGACCCCAGGACTGATCCTTGAGGTACCCCACTTGTGACTTGCACCTCTTCTGATTGTATACTGTTTACCACCAATCTCTGTTTTCTGCCTGCCAACCAGTTTGCCATCCAGTTGACCAACTTCTGATTGACCCTGAGCCTACCTAACTTATTAATCAATCTTTTATGCAGAACAGTGTCGAACGCTTTGCTGAAGTCAAGGAAGGAGACATCAACTACACACCCTTGGTCCACCACTCTGGTTACCCAGTCAAAGAAATCTATGAAATTAGTCTGACAGGACGTTCCTGTTGTAAACTCATGCTGTCTTGAATCCTGTGCTCCTATGGATTCCAGGTGTTGCACTATCTTTCCTTAAGGAGTGCCTCCATAATCTTGCCCACTACTGAGGTACGACTGACTGGTCTGTAGTTCCCTGCCTCCTCCCTGCTGCCACTCTTGTGGAGTGGGATCACATGTGCCCTTCTCCAATTTTCTGGGACCTCTCCTGTTCTCACAGACTCACTAAACAGTTCTGCTAATGGCTCTGCTAGTTCCATCCGTAACTCCTTTAGTACCCTGGGATGTATGCCATCAGATCCCATTGCTTTCTTCACCCTGAGCATAGCACGCTGTTTTATGACCCTTTCTTTTGTGAAGGGACTTGTGCATACCTGCCTCCCCCGTGTCCATGGTGCTGAGCTGTGGGTACTGCCCTGCCTTCCATGCTGTTCTAGAGGTTCCTGAAATACTTGATGCTCCACTGACGGAAGACACATCAGATGCTGCAACCCTACTATCATCAAAGGTTCCAGATGAGCAATCCACTGTGGTGGTGTCAGTCTCTACTGATGTATCCTCTGGCAGCTCTGCCTCCAGAGAAAAACAACAAATCACAGACAGTTGTGTAAGCAGTGGAGTAATCACAGTGCATGAAACACCTACAACAACAGATAAAAAAATTTGCACAAGCAAAAAGGGAGGGGGGTGCACCTGATTCCAGTATATTATGTACAGGGGGGGTCATCAGCCTCATCATCAGCATTGGGTCGGTCCTGTTACGCTGCTCTCCAGCACAAATTGTGGTTCTGATGTCGGTTTGGTACCAAGTATTTGATCAAGTTGGTCATAGAAGGTCCCAACCGCCCCCCAGACCTATTGTTGCTATCCCTTGTCTTGTGATACCTGACTTTTAACTGTTTTATTTTGCCTCTGCATTGTTTTGCAGAGTGCTCAAAACCATGCTCACTTAAGTAATTAGACACTTTCTGGTAAAGTGTAGTGTTTTTCTTTTATACAGCAAGCTCGTCCTGCACACATTCTTGCAACCAGTATTCTGTTAGATATTTGGTCACCTCATCCAACCAGAACACGCTGTGGTCACTCATTTCAAAATGTTTTATTGTAGAAACACTGATTAAACTGTTCCCAGACACTTAACAACTGGAGGCAGTCTATTATCAAGGCAGTATTACTGTCTGACAGGACCTTTTAAATCCTTGCACTGTCTACTTCCGCGTTATGCTGTGCTCCACATGACCAGCTCACCTAGAACATTATGGGATGCAGCTGCACATCATTTTGGAGCTCTGGAGGTCCGACAGCAGTGGTAATGTTACAGACTCACATCCGCATTGGTAAGCAAACTGTTTCCATTTCTGTAAGATTTGTGCTACTGATCTAAGGACCACATCCCAATAGGTCCTAAGATCAGTTTTAAAAATTCTTGTTGAACCGTTCCCAGTGCAGACGTGAACAGTTTTGGGAGGTAGCAGTAATGGTTTACCTGACTGAAAATGGTTTCCAGGGCTCAGTATGGACAGGGCCTAAATTTCTATGTTTCTGAGGCCACACAAGCCACTTAATTAGGTGCAATCAGTTTGCAACTGATAATGGGAGTTGTGCAGCCCCGAAAGCCTGTGTACTGTACCGTCTTTGTGCCAGACATGTTATTATCCAATAAAAGATATTAAACCATCCAGCCACTTCTGTCTCCCAAAGACCAGTGGGACTACAATCTCTGTTTTACAACTACAGGATCACTTCCAATGCTAAACGTAGCCCTGCCTTTTAACAACACAATTGACAGATTGCAGTCAGTTGTAATTTATTGAAGAAAGAAGAATATGCTGAAGGTTGCCTTACCTTAACAACACTCAGAATTCCATCATTTGTTTGCGGATCAGTTTCAAGTATATAATTGCCTTGTTCATTGCCTTCTATTACTTTATATTTTGCTCTCCATGCTGCTGTAAATGGGGTATCTTTGTCCTCAACAGTTAGGCGTAGGATGCCAGCACCCACAGCGCGTTCTGGAATGTGTGCATCATGCTAAAAACAAATGAAATACTATGTAAATGCAAAGGTGCAAGTGATTGAACCCATCTCTTTCAATGAACTCTACATTATATGCGTTAGCTTTTCCTCACTAAAGAAAAATGTGTTTACAGAAAAAAAACACGTTTACGGGGGGAGGAATGTATTATGTTAGTAATAGCAATAATCTTTTACCCTTAATAGATTGCACTCCAATTATTGGGCCCTTAGGTGGAGATTAGGCAGGTAATGACGCACCATGCAATGAGGTTATAACTGTTGAAGAAGCAGTATTGACTAGACCACCTTTTACAATGTGGTTTCATTACTTTCTTCTATTGCCTGGTGACATTTCCTTTTTATTGGTGTTCACCTTCTATAATGCATTTTTCCATGAAAGATCATCTTAGATGCAGTTTTTCCTTTTTAGTGGGGTTCTGCTAGAGGGTTCTGTTTTTACACAGTTTGTAAATACCTAGGATAACCCAGGTGAGACAGAATATTGCATATTCAGTGAGTATTAGCTCAAGCTGTGGACCCTGCTATATGAGCAGACTTGATAGACCAAATGGCCTTCTTCTGCTGGCTTCTTGGTAAGTCCATATGTATGCATGTATGTGAGTGTGTATGTATGTGTATGTGTGTGTGTGTGTGTGTGTGTGTGTGTGTATATGTATGTATGTATGTACGTGTGCACGTATGTATGTATGTACATATGTGTGTATGTATGTATGCATGTACGTATGTATGCATGCATGTATGTATGTAATAATGCAAACTAGGAACTGGATTGCCTCCATGAATCACAATGCTGGGGCAATGGAAGAAAGTAACAAAACCACATGGTAAAAGGTGGTCTAGTCAATGTTGCTTCTTTAACAGTTATAACCTCATCACATGGTGCGTCATTACCTGCCTAATCTCCACCTAAGGGTATGATAATTGGGAGTGCAACCTATCGAGGATAAAAGATCAAACTGAAAATCCCACAATCACAAAACACAGCAAGATGAAAAGTCACACTACAAATAACAAGCATTTTTGTCAATGCTCATGTCTGCTTACATGTATTTTACTGTTCCTGCTTGTACACGTTTACTATATATCTACCTAAGACAGACCAGATGAAATGTAATATGTCATTTGCAATGGGGTACTGATTTTAAACAATCGCATACTGCATTTACCCAGGGTAGTAGAGGTGAGAAGTGATATCTCCTTTTTATCGGTGGTCAGCTTTTATAATGTATTTTTCCATGAAAGATGATCTTAGATGCAGTTTTTCCTTTTTAGTGGGGTTCTGCTAGAGGGTTCTGTTTTTACACAGTTTATAAATACCTAGGATAACCCAGGTGAGATAGAATATTGCATATTCAGTGAGTATTAGCTCAAGCTGTGGACCCTGCAATACGAGTAGACTTGATAGATCAAATGGCCTTCTTCTGCTTGCTTCTTTGTGTGTTCGTATATATGTAATAATGCAAACTATAGGTTCCGGGGTAAGGTCAAATAGATTCTCTTATTTACTGAAACCGTACCACCAAGAGCCTTACTTTGCTTATTTGTTGCCCCTCAACTACTGCCACCATGTATTGCCAAATGTAACAACTGTAACCTTTCACTATGTTTTACCTGCTCTCGTTATGTTCTTGTTGTTTTGATGATTTTACTCTGTGCCACCTTATGTGACCCAGGTCGTGCCTGAAAACGGTCCCTGGGATCAGTGCACCTACCCGGTTAACAAAGTCATCAATAAATAAATTAGAAAAACTAGGAACTGGATTGCCTCCGTGAATCATAATGTTGGAGCACTAGAAGAAAGTAACGAAACCACATGGTAAAAGGTGGTCTAGTCAATGTTGCTTCTTCAACAGTTATAATTTCATCGCATGGTGTGTCATTATCTGCCTAATCTCCACCTAAGGGCACAATAATTGGAGTGCAACCTAGTGGGGGGTTAAAGATCAAACTGAAAATCCCACAACCACAAAACACAGCAAGATGAAAAGTCACACTACAAAATAAGAACAAGCACTTGTCAACGCTGAATGTTTGTTTGCATGCTGTTGTACTGTGTCCTGCTTGTACACATGTTTACTATATACCTACCTAAGACAGACCAGATGAAATGCAATGTCATTTGCAATGGAGTACTGATTTTAAACAATTGTATACTGCATTTACCCAGGGTAGTAGAGGTGAGAAGTGATATCTCCTTTTTATCGGTGTTCAGTTTCTATAATGCATTTTTCCATGACAGATCATCTTAGATGCAGCTTTTTCTTTTTAGTGGGGTTCTGCTGCAGGGTTCTGGTTTTACAAGTTTGCAAATACCTAGGATAACCCAGGTGGGATAGAATATTGCATTTTCACTGAGGTCCTGTATTTACCCAGGACTGCATATCTCAGACGTCATCTTGTTTTCAGTGAGATCCTGCTCTTTCCAAATTTTACACTCTACCCAGGACAGCACAGCCAAAGTGCAATATCTCATTTTCAATGGGACCCTGCTTTTATCCATATTTAAAATGTATTTACCCAAGATAGCCAGGCTGAATGGCAAGTTACATTTTCAGACAGGTCCAGCTTTTGCAATGTATTTTCCCAAGACAGAGCAGCATATATGTACAGTTCACTGGGCGCTCTGCTGTACTAGGGTCCTGCTTTTAACATTTTTATTACATATTTACACAGGATAGACCAGATGAGATGCAATATCTCGTTTTCAGTAGTGTCCTGCTTTTGCACATTTTAGAATATATACAATAAGCCAGCTGGGAGGCACTATCTAATTTTCAATGGACTGACACATTTGACCCCTTATACTCAAGACTGGTGGAATTTTTTAAATCCCATCTGAAAGGTGATTTTGTAGTGCAACTATGAAAGCTTGTTTTGGAGGGGCTTTGAAAAACGACACTTGTCATGCTAATGAAGTGGGGTAACACAAGGGATATGCTGAATACTAGGGGCCAAAATGTGCAAAAATAAAGTTAATATTAAATGTTGGAAAAATTCAGGGTTTATCATAAAAATAATAATAATAAAACTTTATTTTTATGGCACCTTTCATAAAACCAAGATGCCCTACAGAATAAAACAGATTAAACATTTCAAATCTTGCATTAAAACAATTAGCACAAGTAAACAAACACAGTAAATATAGTCAGACTCCAAATGCTTGGGTCCACAGATATGTTTTCAAGGCCTTTTTAAATCCCTCCATGGTCACTTACTCCTGTAACTGATGGGGTAGAGAATTCCAGATGGTAGGGGCCACATAAATACATAAATGTACGGGTCCCAGAAGATTTCAAAGACACCTTTGGGATTTCTAGCAACCCCTTGCCAGCTGAGAGGAGCGATCACTCGGGGCAGTAAGGAACCAGGAGCTCTTTCAAGTAGTCTGGGCCAAGTCCATGTAAGGCTTTGAAAGTCAGAAGACTGACTTTAAAGGTGATCCACCACTGTACTGGCAGCCAGTGCAGTCCGTGCAGCACTGGTGAAATATGGCTGGACCGAGAGGTACCAGTCAGAAGCCGGGCCGCTGCATTCTACACCAGCTGCAGGTGCTGGATTTCAACCCCTGGAAGCCCTAGATAAAGGGAGTTGCAATAGTTCAGACGTGAGGACACAAAGGCATGGACCAGTGTAGGAAGATCGCCAGATGGAACAAGGTGCCTAATCCTGGAGATATTCCTCAGATGGTAAAATGAGGACTTGACAATGGCAGACACCTGTGAATGCAGAGTCAATCCCTCATCAAATATTACCCCCAGGTAATGCACCTGTTCAGAGGTCGAGAGTGAGACACCCCTGAGATAAAGTCCAGAGGGTGAACCAGCCCCCGGCCCCCCTATCCGGTGCGCTGGATCCACTACCAACACCTCCATCATTTTTGAGTTCAACTTCAACCAACTCAAGTCCATCCACGCCTGGATTTCATTAAGGCAGTTAATAAAGACCGAGAAAGCTCCATCCTGATCGGGTGCAAAAGAAAAGTAGAGCTGGGTATCATCAGCATAGCAGTGAAACTTCAGCCCATACCTTCTTACAATGTCTCTGAGGGGCAGCATATACACTGCAGACAACATGGGGGACAAAACAGAGCCCTGAGGAACCCCACAAGACAGAGAAACTGGGTCCAAGGAATAAACCCCAAAAACCACTCTCTGCATTCTTCCAGTGAGGTAAGATGTAAACCATTTGAGGACTACATCCGATAGGCCACAGATGAACCTCAGACACTCAAGTAGAACCCCATGGTCCACAGTGTCAAAGGCTGATGAGAGATCCAGAAGAACCAGAATGGAGCGGTTCTTCTGATCCCTAGCCATCAGGAGATCATTGAGCACCTGAACCAGCACTGTCTCAGTACTATGCCTTTTTCAAAAACCCAGCTGGAGGGGTTCATAGATATCATGGATGGTCAAATGGTTCTCCAGCTGCACAGCCACTACATTCTCAATCACCTTCCCTAAAAAGGGAAGGTTAGAAATTGGTCTGTAGTTTGCATGGCAGTCAGGGTCCAAAGACGCTTTCTTCAGGAGGGGTGTTACCGCCTCCTTCAGGGAGCCTGGAAACTCACCTCTTTCCAAGGAGCACCAGACTATCTGTGCTAGGACTGGATGGATAGAATTGATGCAACCCAAAATCAGGAAAGTTGGTCCTGGATCCAAACTTCAGCACATAGGTTATGCACCCTGGACAATCTGCATGATATCCATGAATTCCAGTCGGTCAAAGGAACTCCAGGGAAACAGGAGAGCAGCAGCCTCATGCTGATACAAAACAACACCCTTAGAGTGTGCTGGTTGGAGAGCTGCCCTAATGTCGGCCACCTTAGTTACAAAGAATTGAGCAAGTTCATCACATTCTCTTTGTGAAAAAGCCTTTCAGACATGTAGACTGGCTGGGTTGCACAGCCTGTCCACATTGCAAAAGAGCTGAGCTGGTCGATTCTGAGCAGCCACAATCTCCCTGGACAGGAACTCTGCCTTCTTATGGGTGATTGGTGATTGATAGGTTTGATAATGCTCCATCAATCTAAGGTGGTCGGCATCAAGGGAGGATTTCCACCAGCAATGCTCTAACCTTTGACCTAGTCACCACATCTTCCTCAAGGTCCCACCAAACCATGGGGACCGAGGGCAAAGGGAGAGAAGGCAAACACGGACAGGAGAAATGACATCCAAGGCCACTGAGATAGCCATATTATAGGCTACCACAAGGGCATCTGGGTCACTGTTAGCCACAGGAGGGGATGATAAGTCAAGTACTGCTGCCAGGCCTCCAGAACTAACATCTTATAAAGGGCGATACCTGACCATCTCCATAGGGGTAGGCCTACGAAGGGGGGTGCTAAAACTAAGCCCCACGGTATAATGATTGGATCACCCAACTAGTTCCACCCCCAAATCAGAGGCCTTGATGTAGTTTTTTTTCCTTCAGATTTTGACACCAGAATTTCAAGTCTTTTTATGCCTCCATGTTATGATCAAGATCGGTGGATTTGTTAAAAATCATATATGAAAAGTGGTTTAACAGAGGTGCTATGAAACATGTTTCAAAGGGGATTTGAGAAATTACACCCATCATGTTCATTAGGTGGGGTAACAAAAGGGCTATGTGCACATTTGGGGCCAAAATCTGCAAAGATCACAAAGTTATGAGCAAACATTGAAAAAAATCAATGTTTGCAAAATGCAGCATTTCATCATAACTTTGTTTTTGTTTTGTTTTTTGACATTTTGACCCAAGGTATTCACCTGTGTGTTTTTATGATCACAACAGGTAGAATTTTAAAAATTCCTTTCAAAAGGTGACATCACTGAGAAAACACAAAAACATATTTAGGAGGAGAACTGAAAAAATTACACCTGTCATGTTCATGAGGTGTGGTAACGAGAGTTATATTGAAAATGGACGCAAAAATCTACACACATCCCAATGTTACTTGTAAATGTTGAACAAAATTCCAAGTTTCTTCATAACATTGTTGTTTTGTAACTAGAGCTGTATACATAGATACATAGACAGTGTCGGCAGATAAGGGCCTATGGCCCACCCAGTCTGCCCATTTGAGCTTGTAAGTTCAGTTTGTTTTCCTAGAAGTCTGTTTCCCCTTACCCCTGACCTCTAGACCTCTATGACCTCTATGTAATATATAATTCTGATGCAGAATGCCCATGGAATTACCATTCCAATTCCACAGAGTTTCATGGAATTTGCATGAAAATTCTGTAGAATTTTGCCCATTTTAGACCTCATTTATTTTGGTCTAATTTTAAAGTACATATGCAAATGATACCAAATGTGGAAAGTATACAGGTACTGATGGTGTGCATACATGCAGCGAATGTCAGAGTCCTAACTTAAAGGGAGCTGAGTTATTGTTAGCCTGAATACGTAATCAAAATTAAATGTTCTGTTTTTTTCCATCTAATTTTTAAAATCTCTTATCCTAATTTCTCAGCAGTTTCAGAATTTAGAGAAACATGCAGAATGGTTATGTACACCATCATTTAAGTCTCAAGCATTAAAGGGGACTGTACGATAGGTAGCTACACTTCTTGCCAAGATTTTGAATTTGAGTTAGTATAATTTTGAAAGCACTCATCAAAATGCTAGAACAATAAGCTGGTACACAGCATATTGTTACAGTTATCTATATACCCAGTCTCAGATTTCTGGCTCCAAAGGTGCCTAACTTATATGCAGATAAAAATGTTCATGATATTTCCCACATAAAATAAAATTACAGATTTTGAACACCTATCATTTTGAGACTGTATCCTAATATCAATATATGGCACACCATTGCAACTCCTGTCAGTACGTATTCATGCCAAATGTCAGATCTATAGCTCAACAGAAGGTCGACTCATATCACCAAATTAATATATTCTCCTCGATGTCTTTTCAGCTTTTGACACAGTAAACCATTGTGTGTTGCTCAACCGCCTGAGATAATTCTGTGGAGTCACCAGCACTGTTATCTGCTGATTTGAGTCCTCTCTCATGAATAGCAGGCAACAGGTAGTGATGGGAAATTCCTCGTCCTCTCCTAGCCTCCTGTTGTGTGGAGTTCCTCAGGGTTCGGTCTTGTCACCAATGTTGTTTGCTGTGTATATGCTGCCCCTGGGTGAGCTCATTAGGAAGTACAGCTTGGGTTTTCATTTCTATGCAAATGATACCCAGCTGTAATTTTCCTTCACCCCGAGAACACTGAATGCGATAGAAATGCTAAATGCATGTCTCACTGAGATTAACGACTGGATGGCCTCCAGCTGGTTGTGACTGAACCCCTTTAAGATAGAGGTACTGGTGTAGAGTCGAATAGAGGGCATGATAGGAGGGCCTCAGGTGCAGAGACAGGCTTGTTCCTAGGTTCTGTTCCTTTGAGGGCCTCCTCTAGGGTGCAAGACCTTGGTGTGACCTTTGACAGAGGATTGACATTTGAAGCTCAGGTGTCATCCATTGTCCAGACCAGCTTTTGCCATCTCAGGAATATCACCAAGATCAGGCCCCTAGTTCTGCTCCTGGACCTTCTCACCTTGCAGCATGCCTTCATGATGTCAAGGCTTGACTTCTGTAATGCGCTCTACCTCGGGGTCTCGAGAGGTATCCTTCACAGGCTGCAGCTAGTATAGAATGCAGCTGCCAGGTTGCTGACTGGGCAGTCGAAGTACTGCCATGTCACCTCTGTGCTGTGTGAACTGCACTGGCTGCTAATCAGGTGGAGGATCCTTTTATGGTAGGCTTGCTCACCTTTAAGGACCTACATGGAGTGGGCCCTAGCTACCAGTCTGACCTTCTTTTACCCGCTGCCTCAGTCCCCACCCTCCACTCTTCCCCTAGGGGCCTCCATGTGATTCCCAGGATGAGGTTGAGAACTTTCAGCGACAAGGCATTTAGTTTTGCCTGCACCATCCTGTGGAATTCGTTGCCACCATCCATACAGGAGGCTCCTTCAGTGGAGGTATTTAAGGCCTGTCTTAAGACCCACCTATTTAATCTGGCCTTCCTGGCCACTTTATATTAAATTTTAGTTCAGGATAGACCATGCCAGTGCTGTCTTAATCACATTCTATTTATTCAATTGCCATGGATTATTTTGTTAATTTTAACATTTGATAATTGTACTGTTCGTGTGCAGCACCTGGGGTCTCCGGGATTGGGCGCCTAGAAAAATAAAATTTGCTTTGCCTTGCCTTGGCATTTTTATGTGATAACGGTGACTGCTAAACGGTGAGCCGCATTATCACGACGTCAGAGCGGCGAAAACCTTTTTGCCACTCTGACATTCTTGGATCATGGAAGAACAGTGCCGGGGACTTAGGTTTTTTGCTTTCTGTGGGGAGGCTGTACCCACCCACGCAGGGGGCATCGCCCTCACAACCCCCACTAAAGGATTCTCAACTCCAAGGGAGTGCATGTTTGGGAGGCGAAGCAAAAACATAAGTTTGGGCTGGCGCAAAAAAATTGCACTAGCACTAGCACCCGGACCCAGACCCGAACCCAGTACCTCCCACACCTTAACTGGAGGCCAATCCTTGATGCCACGGCACAGCTCAGCAGCTGACTGCAGCGTCACCCGCTACATTCCCTCCACCCCCTCCCAACCCACGCTCGCTGTGCTCACTCCCCCCCATGTGCTTGTACATATAGCAACATCCTATCACTGCAATCGGCCACCCCACCATATCCGGTCACCCTACCTCCCATTGCCATTCGGGCTTTCGCCCACAACGCGTAGCCATTTCGGATGGTGCCTTACTTCAGGAGCCAACATCACAGGCTACCGCCTAGCCGATTCCTAAAATTCCACTGAATTTTGTCAGATTTTAAATATCTGTAATATTTTTCTAGTTTTCAAAGTACGTATCCAAATGATACCAAATTCAATAAGTATACAGGTACTAATGGTTTTTATAAGTGTACCAAATTTTGGAGTCCTAAATTGAAAGTAGGTGAGTTGTGGGTGGCCAAACGTTTAATCAAAGTTTAATTTTCAGTTATTTCCATCTAATTTTAAACTTCTTATCCAAATTTCTCCACAGTGTCAGGATACAGAGAAATGTGCAAAATGAGTATGTGCACCAAGTTTTAAGTATCAAGCTTTAGCGGCCTGTGCTATGGAAAGCTAAACATTTTGCCAACTTGGTTATTTTAGCATAATGTTGAAAGCATTCATCAAAATTTTAAATACATTTGCAAGCATAAGGGTTATTACGACATTTATCTATGTAAGACTCACCATCCTAGAAGGAAAAGAGCAGCTTTCCCTCCCCCCCAACTACCGGAGGTCTGACTCTGAGCAAGTAAGAAGGAGACTCCAGAGAAATACAGGAACTTCCTGTCCCAGAACAGGAAATACAAGAACTTCCTGTCCCAGAACAGGAAAGGCAGGAACTTCCTGTCCTAGAACAGGAAATACAGGAACTTCCTGTCCCAGAACAGGAACGGCAGGAGCTTTAAGAGCACAGAGGCAGAAGGAAAGTAGGGAGAAAAAATATATAAAATAAAAAAATAAATAAAATAGAGAGAGGAAAGAGGAAGCATACAAAACAACAGTTAAGAGGCCACAAATAAGACATGATGGGAGTGATGCAGTGCAGTGGCTGTTGCACTGCAGTGTTACACGAGGTCCCTGCACCCTAAGTGATACCCTCAGAGGTACACCGTAGACAGCTAATGCTTAGGCATAGGGTATACTAATACTTAGGGCTAAGGGCATCTACCGTACAAAAATAGATGTCAGGATATGAATGCATATTGTTGTAATCCACTTTGCTTGCTAATGCACACATATTATACCATGTATTTTCTGTCTATTTCTTACTTGTCAGATGCCAATACACCTGTCCTTGAAGTAACTATAATATGTAAGGCAACATTGCCATCCTTCGGTGATGTGCACCACTACACTTTGTTATGTAAGACTCTGTATAAGAACTTCTTTGTTCCAAAACTGATGACTTTACAGAATTATATAATGTTATCTTGGACCGTGGAGCCACCTCTAATTTAGCCAATAGGGCTCATCTCTGTAACTAGAAATGTTTCTAACTTTTAGTAACCATAGTAATTATCACAGGTATATAATGAAATGCACAGGCTTTACACCTCAGAGACCCGAGAGATCCCAAGAGACTATAGAGAAACCTCGAGGTGTAGGGAACGCTTAGCACTGGCTCCCGGTTCGTATTTGTAAGAACTGCTTAGGGCAACTGTGATTTATCCCTTTTGTAGTAATAAACTCGTTTATTACTCGAATGCAACTTGTTTATGATTACTTGCATTCCCAATATCATCAAGAATCTGAAAGTGAGGTTCAGACCTCTTACTGCAGTCTTCCAGGAAACATTCTGGAGGATGTGATGTTGTCCCATATGCAGGCACCTCTCTGGGCTGAGGGAGGAGGTTGCTTGTCTCCAGGCTGAGTTGGTTAGGATTCTGGGGACCTCCTCTCCTACCCAGAAACCACCAGGGCTAGCACCGCTGCCTCAGAGGTTGCCAAGAAAGAGAAGCAGTTGGAACACAGTGGGCTCAGGGAGGGTGAGGGTGGTGGAACAGAGGCACATCCCTCCAATTGTACTTCTGCACAATTCATATGCTGTTCTGGCAGAGTCTGGTTCCTCAATGGAGGCACTCACAATGGAGACCAAGGAGGATGCTTGGAACCTCCATAAAGGAAACCCACAGGAGTGTGGCATGGGACCCCACAGGAGAAGGAAACAGCTCCTGGTGGGGGACTCTGCTGTTAGATTGGTAGAACTTGGGGGGGAGAAGGAGGTAGCTGGGAGGGACAGGGAGTGAATCTTCAGAATCGTGGGAGCAGCTGCACGGGGTAGGGAGCTGGATGTCATTGTCCACCTAGGGACAAATTGCCTGGCTGGGAAAGGGATCAAAGTAGTGCAGGAGGAGTTTGTGGAGTTGGGGAGGGGCCTTAGACAAGTAGCATGCACGGTAACCTTCTCAGAGGTGCTGCCTGTCTATGGCATGGGTGAAGCTAGGGTGCTCTGCACCATGGAATTCAAGCAATGGTTGAAAAACTGGTGCAGACCTCAGGGTTTTGGCTTCTTTGGGGACTGGGGGTCCACCTGGAGGGATGCAGGCCTATATTGGCATAATGGTCTGCATCTGTCCAGGAGGGAAACCAGGATCCTAGGACATATGTTTAAATGATTCATTGGCAAGCATTTAAATTAGCCAAGGAGGGAGGCAATGAAAAGGAGAAGGGAAATCCTGGCCCCCCCAAAAAAGTCAGGGTAGCTAGTGAGGTAAACACCAAGATAAAGAAGTCGATAGGGAGAAGGGCAGGGGTAAATGGAGAAAAAGGCAAAGGTAGTAAGCACAGGGATAGGGCAAAAAGGGGTAAGGCCATCAAAAAATGGAGGGTAATGAGTACCAATACCCATAGTCTAGGTAACAAGCTCCCCGAACTGGTGACCTTTACGGAAGAGGGATGCCTAGATATCATGGCAGTCACAGAAACATGGTACACAGAGAACCATGACTGGGATGTCAACATACCAGGGTACACAATCTATAGGAGGGACAAGGAAGGTAGAGGAGGAGGAGGAGGAGGAGGAGGAGTAGCTCTCTATGTAAGGGAAGTGATAAAAGCAATGGAACTAAAGGGCAAACAGGGAGGAGGCACTGTGGGTCACCCTGGAGACTGAAAATGGCACCACAATCCAATGGGGGTTGTATACAGACTCCTGTCCCGGGGAGGAAATGGGCAAGGAAATGATAGAAGGCATCCTTAGGATGGCAGAAAAAGGGGAGATATTGTTGATGGGGGACCTGAATATGCCAGATGTTAACTGGAGCCCTTTTGCTGCAGCCACATCCAAGAGCAGGGTCTTTCTTGATGCCCTACAGTGGGCATGCCTGAAGCAGCTAGTGTAGGAACCCACTCGGGAGGGAGAAATCTTAGACCTGGTAGTCTCAAATGGGGCAGAGAGAGGATCTCAGATCTAGAAGTGGGTAACCATCTGGGAACAAGTGACCACCAAACAGTGTGGTTCACGATAAACACAGTCGCAGAGTCAAGCCATACAAAAGTGAGGGTACTGGACTTCAAGATGGCTGACTTTGTCAAAATGGGAGAGTGTCTCAGAAAAGCACTAGCAAACAGGCAAGAAGGAGGGGTGGAGGAACAATGGGGAAACATCAAAACTGCCATCACAGAGGCAACAAGCATTTTATAGGTACCTTCAGGAGTGAAGAAAGACCAAGGGAGGGATAGTGACTCCCCAGAGTACAGCAAAATGGCACCGGAGACTTGGTTTTCTAATGTTTTATGTGGGGGCTGCACCCCCCTGCCCTTTTACTTAAGGATTCTCAACTCCAGATGGGTGCATGTCAAGGAGGGGTGAAAAACATTTAAAAAAAAAGTTTGGGCTGTGTGAAACAAAAATGCACCAGTGACCCAACCCAAATCCAGTACCCTGCCCACCAATGCCACCAACCCACCCTCCATGCCACGGGGTCAGCTCAGCAACCCACTGTGGTGACACCCCTCACAATCCCTCCCACCTCTTGCTGTGCGTGCACGCTCCCCCCTCACATGCATTCATATAGTGACGTCCCATTGCTATATTCACTGATCCCCCCCAATCCGGCCACCCTACCATAGCTCCAATGACATGCGCTAGGGATTGGGTCACCGTTATTGTAGGTGCCCAATTGCTGATGCCAATGTCACAGGCTACCCTATGTTGTGTTCATCAAGCAGTAGTGGTGATGAGTACAGAGGTAGTGCTGGCATCTTCTGTTTAGTATTGAATGTTCCCATGGGAGGTGGGCTTGAGCAACTGGGGCCAGCATAAGTATTGCTTGATACTGTGGAGCAGGATGTAACACAAAACCAGGAATCAGCAATGTCTATGCCAAGCATAAACATAATTCAGACAAAAACGCAATACATGTGACAGCACTAGTGCTGGATGCAGGAGGTTTGGGGCATTTGTGGAGGTGAACACAACTGAAACAGCAGTGGTGACTGAAATGTGTGTTATTACCAGAAAAATGAAAGTGGAATGCACAGTTTGCAAAATAATCTGAGGATTGCATAGGTCGCACTGCCTTTTTTAAGATGACAAATAGATGTTATTTGGTACTGTATTAGCTACTGTTAGCAATTTAAATCACAGACTGCAGTGAGAAAGAAATAATGTGACCTAATAGAAATTGAACCCAGATCCCCAGAACCCATTCAGGTGCTCTAACCAGTGAGTTACAGGCTCACTTTGTGTGACCTGGTGTTCCTGCTCTAACCAGTGAGTTACAGGCTCGCATTGTGAGACCTGGCATTCCTGCTCTAACCAGTGAGTTACAGGCTCACAGCGTGGGACCTGGCATTCCTGCTCTAACCAGTGAGTTACAGGCTCACATTGCGGGACCTGGCGTTCCTGCTCTAACCAGTGAGTTACAGGCTGACAGCGTGGGACCTGGTGTTCCTGCTCTAACCAGTGAGTTATAGGCTCACATTATGGGACCTGACGTTCCTGCTCTAACCAGTGAGTTACAGGCTCACATCATGGGACCTGGCGTAACCAGTGAGTTACAGGCTCACATTGTGGGACCTGGTATTCCTGTGTAGGAACAAAGCCCTTGATGGAAAAATTATTTTATTTTTATTATCAAGAATTGATTTGTAATTATTATTGTGTGTGATTTTATATGGGAATTAATAATGGAAGGTTTTACTATAATTTCTGCCAAGATTACTGTTTGTATTTGTTGGCCCAGTGGCACGGAGGGCTGAGGTGCTGGATGCCTTACCTTGTGCTATGCTAGTGACCCATGTTCAGGAACAAGCATGGGCTGCCGGGAGTTGGAAGGGGAGGAGAGGGATCGAACGTATGAGGGACTGCTCTCCTTCTCTGGAGAGGGGGACACCAGTGGTCAGCATTCAACTGACCCCTAGCAGAGGCTGGGGGCAGTGTGGTGATGCTGCAGAAGGGGGAGGAGATGGGGCAGATGCCTGGAGGAGCATGTGCAGACTCATTCACACTCCCTCTGTCAGGCATCATTGCACGCCTCATCTCTGGGGAGAAAAAAATCGAGGAGAAAACGTTGCTGTGGTGGCCACACTGGATCCGGTCTCTGGCTGGGTTGAGGAACCCCACCAGGGGGCAGTAAGCATTGAGTGAAAGGGTCAGTGCCAGCTGGTAGACACCGGGGACTGAGGCTGGGTGATCCCTTCTGAGGTAGAGACCACGGCAACAAACAGCAGAAAAATAAAAACTGGAAAAATAAATTAAAAAAACGATTGCTGTATGTATAAATTCCCACAAGCAAAAAAAAAAGTTAGTTGCTTAAATCTTAAAAACATTAAAATGGGGTGCTGATGAGCAGCTAACAACCAGATAGATGTGCCTGAACGCTGCTCCGAGTTAATGGCTGATAAAATTAAAATAAAAGTTTTAAAACCTGACCTTTGCACACAACAAACAGATTGAGAGATTGTCGGACGGCACCATGGAGGAATATTTAACACCAAATCCTGGGAAGAGTCAGCGTTTGGCTAACAAAACAGGGAAGAAGTCAATGGACTCTACAGTGGGTAAAAGCGCGGGCATAATCTCACTCTTAGGAGCTGAAATGAGTGCACTAGGCCACGAAGTGACCAGGCAAGTGATTGCGGTGCTGGAGCCTAGACTTCTCAAGCTGGAGAGTAAAATCAACCTCAAACTGCAAGAGGTCCTGGAGCAACAAACCTTGCATACCAAGAGAATTGTGGAGGCAGAAGACCACATTTCCAGATTAGAGGATGAGACTATGGAGTGACAGCTTTCCAAAAGGAGCTGGAGGAACTCAAGGAGGTGTTTGATTACCAGGAAATTTATCATAGATGCCTTAATCTGCATCTAAGAGGACTCTCATAGGGCATAGAAGGGGGGAATGTGTTTAGCTTTTGTGCAAAGACCTTGCCTGAAATGCTGGGGCTGCAGCCTAAAATGGGCACCTAAATTTGGAAAGGGCCCATCAGGCAGTAATGCCTCACCCCCCAGGAGACCAACCCCCGAGGCAAATCGTGATGTGGTTTCATGTATTCCAGGACTGGGAGGCAATCTTAAAAGCATATCAGGAGAAAGGTGCCCTGGAGTATGAAGGAACATGACTTTTTCTCTCCCCGGATTACTCTGCCCAACTACTTAAAAAGAGAAAGATGTTTAATCCCCTCTGTGACAAATGGGAAGGAAAGAGTTAATGGTCTAGATTCTCTAGCTGGTGCTTTTTTAGAAGTTTGGAAAAAAAACACACACACACAGGCTAAAATCCACTGTCCATCAGTATCCAGCTTGTGGAATTCTCAGTCCTCCCTAGCTGCTAGATAAGAGCTGGGTCATAAATCTTGAGTGGACATCTCCACACACACACACAGACCTGTCAACATACACAGGCCAGTTTGAATGGATTGGTTCATTCAAATATGCACTTAAGGGTAAAAGGGAATATAATTGGTCACTGATAGGTGATCAGTCTGATTGGGACAATTAAATACATACATATTAGATGTTTGGTGCATTCAAAGGGGGAATAGGCATTACCTAGTCCCAGGAGAATTTATAAGAGGCTGAAAGACAATGAAGAGTGTTCTTCCTATCTTGAAGCTGGAGGGAGAAACCTAAGATTAGAGCTTGCCCTTCTAGCTATGTCCATGGGAGCTGGCAGTTAGCATAGGGCACAGTGGTCTCTTAAAAGGACAGGGAAGGGTAAGTTTAGTACTAGCATATTGCAGTAATAGCCTTTTTCTTTTGCCATCTGTTGTTTAAAAACATTTGTTTACTTTTCCTGCATTAGTGTATTAGTATTCTCTTGTGTTGTAAATATATATCCTGTAAATGCTCAGTGCACTTTCTGTTAAGTAAAAAGCTATTCATTTGCTCAACAGTTCTGACTGTGATCTCATTTTTCTAAGGTAATATTTGGTTTCCACTGGTTGAGGTAAACTCTGTGTAGCATCTGCCACCTGAGAGAGACACACTACCAGTCTTTAACTTGTGCAATTGCACGTTTGATTATTCAAGTTTGTACACTTGAAGGGGGGCACTGGACGACTCCAGCTGGTGGCAGCGAATACCTGAGGACAGACATCTCTCTAAAAGCTGTTTCAGCTCAGAGGGAGAGGTGGGTTGTCACACCCTCATGAATCATCTGAGAAACCTCAAGGTGGAGAATGTTTTGGTTTATCCTGCGACCTTAAAGATCCATCATGGGGGGCAACCTTCTCCTTCTGGGAGGTCACCAAGGCAAAACAGTTTGTTAATGATTTGCAGAAGAAACTGGATAAATGAAGTGATGTGCCCCTGATCTAGGGTACAACTACCTAGTCCACATACTTTCACTCTTGAGCGTTTTTTTTTTTGTGGTTTCATAGCACCAGGGCATGTCTGACTGCTCCCACCCCTGTGCTTGTGGCACGAGAGCGCTGTCATATGGCCTGTTACATCCACTTGATATGGACTGTGACTGTAGCCCATCTAGAGGAGGAAGAGAAGGTCCATTGGCAGTGGTAAGGGGTGCCAATTGTTTTGGACTCTGAGACTATCTGAGGCACCAGGCAGATGAAAGGAGGTGTTTGCAGGGGTCTGACCTCCTCCCCATGATATCCATTGTGTGGCTGTTTACCCTGCAAGTTTGAGACTCTTTTGTGGAGTTACATGAATTCTATAAAGCTACCAGGCTGCCTATTGCTGCTTGGAGGTGCGATGTGGAGGAGAGGTTGAGGGAGAGAGGGGCTTAGCGCATGTGTTTATGGCATGGCCTGCTTTCTCCCTCATGGTTGCTACCATCACCTGCATTTGCAGAAGCATAGGTCAGACTGAGCGGCTGGTCCCTGTCTATGGTGGGGAAAAGACTGAATGGACCGGGGGGGGGGGGAGGTATGTCCTGGTGTGACAAAGTTACTGATTTGCTCAGTTATGTTCCAAACAGCACCTGCTGAATGCCCTATTGGCGAGTGCCTCATTTGGTTGTTTTTCTTGAATATTCTCTAAATGGGGACAGGAGGGGAGGAGAAGTTTAAGTTTGAAGTTTAACCTTAAAATGTGGTAGTTCATAATTTATGTATATAATTCAACTTCTTGCAAAGTTGTCTGCTACATTGTTTCAATGCAGGCTGTTGTTGTTGCACGGTGGGGAGGGGTTATGGTGACCTATGCACCAGCCAATGCTGGAGCAGCGGGTCATTCACATGGACAGAGGGAATATTGACACTCATGCCAGTAGAGCAACTAGTGTCACACTATGGGGGGGTACCAAAGAGAAGGAGAGGGAAGGTGATATATCTAAGGAATGGTTTGTTGGGGGGAGGAGGAGGGTTTGGAGGGGCAGAGGGGAAGGGATGCAAGATGCTGTTAATTCAGGTTATAAAGGGATAAAAGTGGAGGGGGAGGACAAGGGGTACTGTTACTGTTTACATTCTGTTTGCTTGTTGTTATTCTGTATTTTATGATGCATCCTGTACTGCAAGTAGTTCACTGCAACTTCCAGAAAGCTGAATATATGGGCGTTCTAAGCTTGCAAAGGCAAGGTTACCGGGTGGTGTGAATTCAGAGGTAAAGGGGGTGGAATGTCATGGCTAATGCATAGGAATTGATGGTGGTCTCCTGGAATGTGCAGTGGATTGCTAACCCAATTAAAAGCTCAATGCTCCTGATGGATCTGAAGAGAGGGGAGCACAAGTGGCATTACTCCAGAAGACTCATTTGTCTGACCTGGAACATACTAAAACTCACTCGGAGCTGGGTTGGTAAATGCTTCACAGCCTCATACCCCTCCCGCAAGTGAGGGGTAGCTATTCTCCTAAGTAAACATTTACCATTGGAGGTCACTAGGGTGGTGAAGGACCATAGAGGGCAGGCATATTTTGATTGTGGGACATTTGTATGGAGAACAGGTCACACTTGGCAGTGTCTACGCCCCGGCTGTCTATGACCCTAGGTTTTTCCCTGATCTCTTGGATCTGCTCATTAGAAAACAATTCCCAGGGCTAATTTTGGGCTGAGATCTAAATAGCACAATGAACCCAGCTCTGGGCCATTCAGAAAGCAGAGGCAGGGTGACAGAAGTACTGAGCCAGAGGCAGGTGGGCATGGCAGACATGGACATGGTAGACGGCTGGAGGATGGTAAATCCTGGGGCAAGAAGAGAGTACACATTCTTCTCTAACCCCCACTGGACTTGGTCCCGAATTGACTATATATTTTTGCCATGGGGGTGGAATGATAACGTAACAGATGTGACCCATGGCCCCATTCACGTGTCAGACCGTGCCATGGTAATAGGGCGCGTTAAGATGAATGCAGTGAGGGACCTCCCACCCCAGTGGAAATTTCCTTCTTATATGCTCCTCAATAAGGAATTTAAAGAACACTTGGTTAACCAATGGCAGCTGTATAAAGATACAAGTTCAAGTTAAGTTTATTGTTGACAAACACAGTTATCATCACAATTAAAAGACAATAAATAAAAAGAAAAAAGGCACACAATTATTCAAATATTATCAATAAAAATACAGGTAAATATCATACAAAAACACACTTCATCTTATATTGCACTTAGATCTGGTTTTTCATTCTTTGAATAAGTCTTTTTCTATTTTACAACAGTCTAGCAAACCTTGCTACTTTCTCCAAAATAATCTTTGCTTCTGAGTTCAATAAATAATTAATTTGGTAATGTGAATCCATTTCCAGGGTAGCAAGATCATCCCCTAGCATTTGTGACCTTTCCTTATTATATAGTGGGCAAAATAAAAGTAGATGAGCTAAATCATCCTTACTTTTGTGACAAGCACACAAATCCGAATTTGATTTTCCATATAATCTTCTTAAAGTCTGGCTATCTATATATCCAAATCTAAGTTGGGTAAATATCTTTCTTAAAGTAGGGTTTTGTATTATATATAAAATATTTATTTATCCCATACACTCTCATATTATTGGTTGAGAGCCAGGCACTTACTTTATAATTCTTACTTAAGGCCATTTCTCTCTGAGCATAAATATCCATAATTCTAGTTTTAACTTCTTGCTTAATTTCTGTAGCTGGTTTTACCAAGCTATCAGCTATGCTTTGAAGGAGCCCGTATGGTTTGAGGAGTTCCTGTAGTGCATATAAGCCTGGGCACTTATATCCTAATTGGTTATAGTATAGTACCTCCTCCATGCATGCCCTGGGTAATCTTTTACTTGGCATGTTGTATACTTTTATATGTGCATAATCTTTGTTCAGTTCCTTTTCTTATTGGAAACTGTCCAATTTCAAGTCTAACTAGTACAGATGCTGCACTAGTTGATAATCCTAATAATTTTTTATAAAATTAATTCATGCCAGATTCAAGTCTATCACTATCCTATTGTCCCCATATTTCAGACCCATAAAGAATTTGTGACTTTATCTTTGCATTTAACACCTTTAGCGAGCCTTTAATAGACTGGCTTCCATATTTATAAGAAAAAGACTCAATTGTCGGGGTTAATCATTTAATTTTCTGAGTCAAGGTAGATATATGTTCCTGCCACTCCAGATTGTATTTAAATACTAAACCCAGGCAGCAGAATTTTTCTACATATTCAATCGTATTATTTATACAACACAAATCTGGTATGTTATTCGATCTCATATGGTTTCTATTAAATATTATAGATTTTGTTTTGTCATAGTTAATTAAGTCAGCTTCAACAGATTTTTCATAAAATTTCATCACATTTCTTTTGATACCCAGGAAGCTAGTTGCCATTAAAATGACATCATCAGCATATGCCAGGTAGGGGCACTGCCTGGAGCCCAACCTGGGCATGTGCAGCCCTGGGTCATCCAAAACTTCCAATACTTCATTTAAAAATAAGTTAAAGAGTACAGGTGACAAAACACAACCTTGTCTCAGGCCAATATTAGATAGGAATTTGGGGGTAGTATCACCTACCTTATTATATCTTACAATAGTATGATTATCACTGTATAACAGTTTAAGCAAACAAATAATTGACTCATCTAACTTATATTTTCTCAAGGTTTCCCATAATTTTCCTCTGTTAACGGTATCAAATGTTGATTTGAGGTCGATAAACACACAGAAGAATTTTTGTTTCTTAATATAAATATATTTGTGAACCAAGTGTGATAATACAATGCATTGATCTAGTGTAGAATGATCTGGTTGAAAACCTGCTTGTCCTTCATTCAGGATTTCTTTTTTGGCCAACCATGTCAATATTCTTGTGTGAATTATCTTAGTTAATAACTTTTGCATTGTATCTACGAGACCTATGAGTCTATAATTACTTGGGTTAGATTAATTACCCGTTTTATAAATTGGAATAATAATATTTTCTTTCCATGTTAATGGAATCCTTCCTGTTTCAATTATAAGATTAAACAATATTTTAAGGATTGGAATCCAAAGTTCTGGGTCATCTTTAATGATGTCAACAGGAATTCCATCCGGTCCTGGAGCTTTATATCTTTTAGCTATATCAGTAGCTAAAATAATTTCTTCTTCAGATATTTTATCCTCTAGTGGTCTCCAATTTCCCTTATACATTGACTCATTCCGAACATCCATATTATAAAAAAGGTTTTTATAATGACTATACCACAAAGTAGGCTCTATATGATTCTCTATTGTATAGGGTATATTATCCCAACCATAGGTTACCATTTGCCAATATTTTCTGTTGTCTTTTGCCCAAGCAGCCTTCTTAAATTGTTCCCATACTCTTTTTCTAAAAAGATGTTTCTTTTTTTCCAAAAGGTTTTTATAATCTCTTCTTAATCTATTTAAGGTATATTTATTAATTTTGGTCAGGTTTTTAACAGTATACCTTGCATATTGATTTACCTTCTTTTTTTGAGCCTAGCACTCCCCATCATACCATTTACTGCCTCTTTTTTCCTTAAATGTCATGGCTTTAATTATAATCTTAGAGATCTTTGCCACAGTCATTATATACAAGTCTAAAAATTGATCACAGGGCACATACTGTAAATCAGCTATAATATCGTTCCTTATCCCATTATCTTTTAATAATGATATTGATTTGTAGTTTTCTATCAAATCCCATTTTATCCCTTTCTTAACTCTTAGATATTTTGATTTTGATTGTTTCTATCTTTTTCCCCTTGATTCATTTTAATTTTGATCTCAAGTGAGTTGTGCTCACTCTCTGAGTTTTTACCTAAGGAGAAATTCACACAATATTTCATTAGGGTTAAAGTTATCCAACAGAGATCAATTATAGAGACACCCCTCACCCCCAAATAAGTGAATTCTCTGAGGGAGTCTCCATTAGAACGTCCATTGATCAAAAGCATATTCTTATCTTCCAAACCTGGTACAACTTGTTTTCCTCTTTTGCAGCTCTTCTTGTCTTTTGTCACCCTACTCATTTTTAGTTTCTGTGATCCCAGGGCTGCATAAGCCTCTCGAATTTCACTAGTGGGCTCCAGGCTGTGTCCCACCCTGGCATTAAAATCCCCCACAATAATTATTCTTGCATCAGCCTCACATGATTTCCATTGTCCTATTACAGAACTAAGTTTATCAACAATATTATTATCTTCGTATTTAGATCCCACTGAAGGGAAATAAACATTGAGGATAAGAGTTCTCTTGTTATTTATTACAAGGGTAATTGCTAATATGTGATTAAAATTTACTGTATATTCATCGTACTTTATTTGTTTTGAAATCTTCCCCAAGTTAAAAGACCACCCGATAATCTACCATATTTACTTGTACTAGTTGCCCCTTTATTGAACAGCTTATATCTATCAATGTATATTTCCTTATTAGTCCACGTTTCTTGCAGACAGATAATATTAAACTGCTTTAAATAGTTTATAAATGATGGATCTGCTAATATTTCCCCTAGTCCAGTGACATTCCAAGATAGAATGTTAAAATCTATATTTTTAATGTTTTTTGAATCATCTCTTTTCATCTGTCAATCATCATCTACGTCTTGTAGGATCTGAAACCTGTTAGTCATTTTAATTAAATTTACCCACTGCAGATTATCCTTTCTCTCCTTACTATCCCACATATTCTCATTTTCACCTTTCAAATGTATATCTATCCTGTCCAATCTTTCCAAGTTGGAGAGGAAAGATTGGTAATCTTGCTCACTCTTGAACCAGATCGTTATTTGCCCTTGATCTTCCCATCGTTTAACTTTAACAATTTTTCCATATAATTTATTATCTTTTAACACATTTTGTAAATAATCTATAATCTTAAATTGCAAATTGTGAGAAGATTCATTTAAGAAATTACCAATCCCAGAAATTGAGATTAGATATTCCTTTTTCAACAATTCTTGATTCTCTACAAAAAACTCAGGAAACAGTCTTCATAGTCACCACTCTATCTAGTTCAAAGCCTAGGTCTTTCATTCTTTTCTTCTGATTTTCTATTGCTTTAAGTACAAAGTATTGGTCTGAGTTAAGAAAAACCATTTCGGTGTCGGGTAGGGGTCTAACGACGCTGACCTTATTTATTACACCCACATATTTTCCATTCCCCTGTAAGATAACCTCTATTAGCTTTTTTTCAAGTGGATGTCTAATTTGCATTCCATTTCATCTGGCATAATTGAAACTTTATAAATAGGTAACATGTAGTCTGTTTCCAGTGTCCTTTTAAGAAAATGTTTTAAGTGTTATTCTACTTTGATGTTTTCCTTTCTATCATTTACAGCCTCTTCTGTCAGACTCCTAATTTCTGAATTATCTGTAAAGTCCATTACAGTGTTTCCATTTAACTCCTTATTAATACTTAGGACCTTGTCTACCTTTTCTTTCTTATTTTTATTTGTTGACTCTTTCTTATTTTTTTTGTCTTTACATTGCATTTCTTACCCATAGTTCTAGCCCCAAGTTTCTGTATGAACTTCTTATTGTTTTGTCTGTTAATATTTTTTCCCACCTTAATTTGTTTCCCCTTCTTCTCCTTCATTATATTATCATCAATAATTTCTACCATTCTATTACTTTGTTCTGTAATCAATTTTCCTGAGAGGTTCCAATCCTGATTGCCCCTTTTTAATTTTTCAGTCACCTCCTTTTCTTGAGATATCCTCTTATCCCATAATTCTGGATGTCCTGCCTTTATTTCTTCCATCATGCTATTCAGGTTTTCATATCCCTCTGGTAGCATAATTAATTTCAAGTCCTGTTCTAAAATGTCTTCATTTATTTTGAAAACAGAGTGTAACTCATCACTCATACTTGTGTTAGAAATCTCAGAAAATGGGGGTACAAATGATACAAATGAAGGAACTGAAGTCCCAAGAGCCACATATTGGGAAGCAGAGGAAGCCTTCATGAGAGGCGCTATAATAGAATTTATGACTAGGATTAAAAAAGACAATTGAGAAAAGAGATTGGGACTAGAGAAACAGCTAAAGGATCTGGAGAAACGAGTAGCTAGGGGAGAACAGGGAGAGGCAGGGAAACTCCTGACTGTGACCAGGGAGGCCTTGAATGCTCTGGTGCAAAGAGAGGCAAAGGCATCTTGGTTTTATTATAAATGCCAGATGTTTGAGTATTCCAATAAGCCGGGTCCCCTCTTGGTGAGACTTATGAAGGGGGGGAAGATGCCCCACCAGAGTGACTGGAATTAGGGATAAAGGGGGTGTAATGCATAGAGAGCCCAGGAAAATAAGAGACTGCTTCTGGGAGTTCTACAACCAACTATACAAGGGAGAATGTAGGGGCAAGGGTCACCTGATCAGGGAGTTTCTGGATAAGGTGGAGCTTCCAAGGCTCACAAGGGCCCAGGAGGAGCAGATGAATCAACCCATTACAAAGGAAGAAGTATTAAAAGCTATAGGGAAGCTGCAATGGGGAAAGAAGTGGCCCTGATAGATTCCCCACAGAATTTTAGAGAATGTTAGCGGGACAAATGGCTAAAGTGTAAAGTGGGGTATTACAGATGGAGGAAGGGGAGGAGTACCCACACTTGCCCAGAACCTGCTATTATGCAGTGGTCTGCTTAATCCCCAAACAAGGGAAAGGCGAGGCGGAATGCACATCGTACAGACCAATTCCCTTTTTAAATTGTGACCTTAAAATTCTGGCTAAGATATTGGCTACATGGTTTGGAGGATTTCCTTCCTATGCTGCTTCACCCAGACCAAACTGAGTTCATAAAGGGGAGGTTTTCCTATCACAATATGGACCGCCTGCTCAACATAGTGTGAAGAACAGGGCAGATGACAGAGAAAACTTAAATCATCTCTATGGATGCTGAAAAGGCATTTGATAGGGTGGAGTAGGAGTACCTCTTTGAGGTGCTTGCCCAGTTTGGTCTGGGTGAATCATATACCCAGTAGGTCTGGGCCATGTAGCGAGCCTCAGAGCACAGGTCCTGGTTAATGGGGTGCCCGATGGTCACTTTAGCTTGAGCGGCACGAGTAGGTGCCCCTTTCTCCTTTGTTGTTTGCACTGGCACTGGAGCTGCTAACCACGGCAATCCGGCAGTGTCAGGGGATTCAGGGTATCATGGGGCAAGGGGAACTGTGCATAAGATCACCTTGAACACGGATGATATGCTCCTGTTTGTAAAGAATCCTCAGGATTCCATGCCAACCATGTTGGAGTTAATGCTTTCTCTGGATATTAAAATCATTGACTTGAGTAACTTAATTGCATTACTACTCTAACTTGTATAATCTTGCTGGTATCTTGTCCAGTATGTATTTTCAATTGCTTCTACTGTTTAATGTATATTGTCCTAACCGTTTATTTATTTATTTTTTTTCATTATGTACAAATTGTTGTTCATTGCTGTTTTTCTTCTTATACTCTCCCTGGGTCATGCCTGAAAATAGGCAGGATTGTTGCCTAGTGCACTTTGCCGGTTACCAAAAGCTAATAAATAAACAAATAAATCTTAGTAAATCAGAAATGCTGTGCTTCCTGGGAACTAGGAAGGAGGATGAGCAGTAGGGAATTCAGGTGGTGCCCTCGAGCATCACCTATTTGGGTATTAAAGTGGGCAAGATGGTACGGTCGTTGTATGGGTTAAATTATTCACCACTGATTAAAACAGTTGAAGCGGATCTGAGAAGGTGGATGCAACTGCCCATATCATAGTTAGGTCGAATTAACCTGATCAAAATGAATACCCTCCCTAGGATATTATACTCTATGTAGATGGTGCCTGTGAGTCTCATGAAAGAGAACATTAAAGGGACACTGTCAACCCCCTTAAGTCTCTATTTATGATTGCCAAAATTCTGTAAAGATTGTTGATGCAGCTGGTAGTTTGATTCTGACTCCTATTTTCTTTTAAAAAGTAAAAAACAGACTGACCAACATACTGGTGTTATCACACCAAAACAGATTTGTTTACATTACTTGATCAACTCCAAACGCCTCTTTCTTGGACTTGGGAATACCCACAAAACTGTCTAGCCCCTCATGATGCAGTGGGAGTTCAGGAGGCTACTGCCTTATGAGTGACAACACTATTTGGGTGTGTTTCTAGTGCTCAGGAAGTATGTAGTAAGAACAGAACCAGGACTGTAAACAAAAACAATGTTGTTTATAACTATACATTGCCATGCATTTCAGTTCTACTAAGCAAGGAGTCAGACAAAACAAACAGCAACATCAATGAATTTTAGAGAGGGTAAGCAATCATAAAATGTGGGGTTTCAACTAGAAATAATATGATGAAAAGCAGGTTGACAGTGTTCCTTTAACTGGGTAGAGAAACTATTCTCCCAGTTCATCTGGTGGGAAAAACAGCCACGAGCCCACCTACAGAGACTGAAGGCAGAAATGACAAAGGGGGGGCCTCAGTTTCCTACATCTCATGAACTACCATCTATCGATCCAACAATGCTTTATAGCGGATTGGGTGCATCACCCTGCGGTGGCCAGCTGGGTGGATCTCGAGCGATGGGGATACCCGGGGCCATCGCTCAGCATGTTTACATAGTAAGGGCCTTAAAGCATACTGCACACAGAGTGGGTGTAACCCACTAGTGAGAGTGGTGTTGGAGGCATGAGGTCTCCTCAGAAAATGAAAAGGAATATGCGAAGGGGAGACCCTGTTGCTGCCTGTAGCGGGGAACCCCTTTTTCCTTCCGGGACTGGAAGACAAAGGATTCCAAGAATGGGAGACAAAGGGGGTTCAGTGTATGGGGAACCTACTAAGGGATGGTACACTAAGCCCGTTGGGGAATATCATCCAAATGCTGGGACTGAGAGGACAGCAGAAATTCCAGTACCTGCAGATCAGAGCATTTATGTTGAAAATGGGGAGGGGAGGGGCCCGGACCCATGGATGGCACTCAGAGGCCTTGGTATATTTAGCCAAAAAACATCCCAAAGGGTTTATTAGAAAAGCAGTAAAGTTGGGGAAACAGGACTACCCAGACCACATCCAAAAAATAAAACAACTATGGGAGAAAGATATCTGAAGGGAAATTACGGAGGAGAACTGGCAATTAATGCTAGAAAGGCACACAGGCCTGTTGGTATGTAATAGATTTAAGAAAGCCTTTTATAAATTCCTGCACAGGCTTTAATACCCTCCTGTGATAGTTAATAAAGCACATCCCTCTGTTTCCCCTATGTGTAGTCGGTGTGGAGAAGAAAAAGGGACATATATACACCGTTTCTGGACATGCAAGGTACTACAGACCTTTTGGGGAGAAGTGATGGGAGAGGTTTCCAATATGGCAGGGTCCCCCCTACAGGTAGACCTAGTAGTAGTTCTGTTTGGGATGAATCAATGGGAGGAGGAGGAGGAGGAGTGGGAGCCATTTCCTAGGTGGATCAGGGTGTTATTGGTACTGGCACAGCACTACATACAGAACACTTGGGTTTTCCATGTAATTCCTATTATTCAGCAGTGGCACAAAATGACAATCCAAACATTGGCCCTGGAGAGGCTAACCCGGACAGTTAGAGATAGAGCGGAAGTCTTCTATAGGGAATTCTTTCTAGTCTCGCTCAGTAGGGAAGAGGAGACAACCTTCCGTATGGGACTTGATTAGGAAGGATGCAAAGTGAAAAGTGCCTATCTGAAACCTAAAATGATAAACTTATGAATACTTAGAATGAGAATGAAATTGTATATGTATCGAATTGACTGGAAGAAAATAGCCATGATAATTTATAACTAATTATAATACATGGTAGAATGCTGTTAACCTTAGGAAATCATCATTTCCTAAGGCTGTTAACCCATCGTCCATCTGTTCCAGTGTTGTTAACCTATTGATGCTATGTCACATCGATAGGTTAACAACGGGGATCACTTTGCGCATGTGCACTACATGACCCAACAGCCTTCCAGAAATGACCGCGGCGGTGAAAACATAACCCGGAACGGCTGCGGTGGTGACTAAAATTTCAACAGTAAGGATCCTGCTTAATTTTTTTAACTAGAAATGCATGAGCATACACTAAAAAATATAATGTATGGTCATACATCGGCAACCAGTTTGAATAACCAGCATGAGGTTGCCATGGTGACATAAACACATGGTCACCATGGCAACCTCTTGCCGGTTAACAAACTGGTTACCGATGCATGCCCATACATTATGCTCTATGTACTTGGACTGTATAATGGACTGCACCTGTCTGTCTGTCTGTTGTAATGTTTATGTTGTGTATGTTATAATCTTGAAATTTAATAAAAGATTATACAAAAAACATTAAAATGGAGGAATGATGCCATTTAAAGTGGAGACAGTTTCAGAGTTGGACAAAAAAAGGTTTTCTTTCAAACTGAAGCTTCCCTACCAAAGGCCTTTGTTCTGTCCACCAGTGGCGATCCTAACAGATACACACGGGGCCTAGCTGATATTGCTGACACCCTGTAACCAGCCCAGAGAAAGATCCCTGTGGTGTCCAAGCCTTGTTGACAAATTTATAAGTTTTTTTTTGTACAAGGAAGGATGAAGTGAGTATTCCAAAGCAAGATTTCCTTGGTTACCATCAGGCAACTGGTACTACCTAGTACCCACCACTAGCCAGATGGACATTCCAGTGGAACTCTGAGGAAAAAAAAAGTTTGAGTTTAAATCTTCATAGACTTTGTATAGGAATAAAAAGGTTTTATTCGCAGTTTCAAAATGCAATGTGTTGGGTTGTGGCTTAGCTGCCAATGAGATGGCAGCCTGAATCTCTTGCTCTTTCCCCGACTGACCAGAATCCATGGCTGGCTTCCCTGATCGGGGGGCATGAACCACATGTAAAGCTTCACTGCACATTGGTACCCCCCCAACTGTTCAGTGTGATAATTGCTTGTTTTCAGCATTCAGCTATTGCAGTTTTGATGGTGGCATGTTCGGGAGTTGCTCTGGACAGTAGGCCACACAGGCCCCACTGTTATCCTCTGTGTCACACTCTGCTGTGGAAGATTGGTATAGGGGTGGAATCTCTTTCAGTACCATTGAATCAGACTCCGTTGCCCTTTACCAGCACTCGCAGCCTAGGATGGCATCCTTCACCCAGAGACAGCCTGACCCTCCTCTACCCCTAAGTAACCCCCCACCCCAATCTGCTATGGTAGGCAACTTCTTGCAATACATAACTCAAATGCTGGAGGCCCTACTCACCAGGGTGGATGGCATCAATGCGGCTCTTACTGGGACTGTGGCTGATGTCAGGAAACTAGAAGACAAGATGAACGTAGTGGAACAGAGAACAGAAGACACAGAAATCCAGCAGAGCAAAATATGGCAACGTCTGCAGGCCCACGAGACCAGACAAGCCACCTTATGGGAGAGAACCAAAGACCAGGAGAATCGAGGGCACTGCAATAACATTCGCATCATACGTGTCCCTGAAGGCTCAAAGGGTCAAAATAAGGCAAGGTTCTTAAATGAGAACATTCCTCTCATGCTTGGAGACAGATGGTTAGGCCCAGTGGAAAAAGCCCACAGGTTGACTGCTTGGTGAGAACGACCGGAGCAAGTCCCCAGACCAATCATCGCCTACATTTTGCACTATTCCACCAATGAAAAGGTGCTACGGGCTGCCAGGGACATAGCGGAGATCACTTGGCAGGGATCCAGAATCTCTTTTTATTGGTATTTTTCACAGGAGGCTGCTGCCCATAGAAAGGCCTTCCTACCTCTCAAGAAATTTCTGCAATCACATGGTTTTAAGTGCAGATACAGGAACTTCACCTCACTGCAGGTATTTAGAGACAGCGCGAACTAACGGCATCACATCTAGCTGAAGTAGATAGATGGCTAGCCAAGTTTTGACCCAACATATTATCCCAGACTACATCTCTCAGACACCTCTGGGAATCTGCCACATCAGTACAGTCTCAGGAGAATTTATCTTCAGGGAAGTCTTTTCCGGGGGACCAGTTTTCAGAATGGACTGTCCCGGTGTCTAATGGTTCCCCTAGGTTTGGTAACAAGGTCTCCCCTTTTCTCTTGATCCCTACTCCTTCCTGGCCTGCCTCTCCCCCCGCAGTCAATGATTTCCGATGCCTCCTCAAGGATCCAGAATGCTATTGCGCCACAGGCAGTGCTCTAAAAGTGAACATCATCCCTCTCCGGATCCGCACGTGTCTGCCTTCCAGCCAAACTTTCTTGGGATGATAACCCTTCGGATGAAGAGGTACCTCAGCCCCCTTCACTAGATCCTGACAGCATGGAGACTGGAAGCTGCAAGGACTGGTCTGAAAATCCTGGCAAAACCAATAACACTTGCATAATGGCTTCTCTGCCCACTAAGCCGGGGCTGAAATCCTATGCTGAAGTGCTTGCAACAACCTCTCCTGCAACCTCAGATGTGGCTCCTGCAGCATCTATCAGCCCCTCTCTGGGATCTACAGACTGACCTTGGACTGGTTATGATGTGTTGTTCCTTTACACATGTTTCTTTGGGGCTGGGGTTTTCTTAACTTAAGATGTTTGGGAGTGTAATACTTGTCAGTTAGCATGTATGTCCCTCATTTCCTCTCATCCCTTGCCTCTCTGCTTCTCATTTACAGGTTCTATGGGGCAGCAGCATTGTGGGCTGCCAATCTGGGTGACACACCACATAATACCTCCTATGTGTGGAGTCAGGCTTTGGTAGTGGTTTAGTTTACCCTTTCCCCTCCTTCATCTCTCTCTCTGGTAGGCTCTGGCCTCCCTTGAGGCAGGGGTTATCCAGGCTATCCACTGCCTAGATAGCCCTTCCCCTTCTCACCCCACTCTTTGTGCCACAAAAAAGCTCCCTCTTTTACACTGTCAGCTGCCATATGCATACTCTGTGCCTGCGCGCATACAGCCATATGCTACTCAGTTAAGGGTCTCTCCACCACCTCCATTACCCTCACTTTCCTCTCCGCCTCTCTACCCTCCCTCCCTCCCTCTCTCCTTACCTCCCTCCCCACCCTCTACCCTCCTCCCTCTCCCTTACCTCCCTCCCCCACCTCTCTACCCTCCCTCCCTCTCTCCCTTACCTCCTCCCCACCTCTCTACCCTCCCTCCCTCTCTCCCCTACCTCCCTCCCCACCTCTCTCTACCCTCCCTCCCTCTCTCTTACCTCCTCCCCCACCTCATGGAACTCAGCATGGGGAATACTCGATGAGTTGTCTCTACCTGGAAACTTACCAAACCACCCCCATACAGGTGATTGAGTTAGCGCAGCTGAGGATTTCCATTTGCAGGAATCTTCTTATGCTTTGAGCCTCTCACCCTTAGAGCATTCACTACTTGTTGTGTTTACTTTCTACTGCCTCATTTTAGTAGTTTTCTCCCTACTATTTGGGTACAGTGAGGCACTCTCATTAGTTCATTGTTGAGATACATATTGAATATTTTCTTGTTCTCTCTTCTCCACAGGTTAGTGACTGTATTCTTGGTGTTGTGTTTGACCTACTGTTCTCTGATATAGACAGTGTCTTTACTTCCCTTTGGCAGGTGTGGAATCACCCATTCTACTTCCTCAACCTTTATTAAGCGTGCAGGTACACCCTCCCTGATATCTCCATACCTAAGCCAGTAGGTGAGTACCTTTTCAGCTTCCTATTATCTAACCGGGAGCAATGTCTTCCACCCCCTCAAGTGGGGTGCACCTCATTTCATGGAACGTTAGGGGGCTTAACCACCCCATCAAGTGCACCAAAATCCTGCAATATCTGCACTCCTTGCAGACTGATGTGGCCCTCCTCCAAGAGACGCACCTTACTACCAAGACCATTCAGTGGCTTTGGAAATCCTGGGTGGGCTGAGTCCTAGCCAGCTTTGCATCCACTAAGTCTTGGGGTGTTGCAATCCTGATCCATTGTTCTTCCCCATGGGTGGAAGAGGAGGTATGAATGGACTCCCAAGGTCATTGAGTGGTTGCCAGGATCTGCTTCCCAGGGGGTAGGTTGATGCTCGCCAACATATATGCTCCTAATGTGGATTGTGTGAAATTCTTCCCAGGGGTTAGTTAGGCCATCTCCTCATGATCTGCTGACCATACCCATATCCCAGAACTACTTGGAGGAGATTATAATCCAGTCCTGGCTATCTTTCTAGACAAGTCGAAACCCACCCTCCAGGCCCACCCCATGACCCTTCTGGCTCTACAAGAAGTAATGTCTAAATGGGGTCCCATCGATGTATGGAGATGAGACTACCCTACAGGATGTGACTACATGTTCTTTTTGACACCCTACTCAACCTACAGCCGTATAGACCTCTGGCTAGCTAACACTATTGCAGCAGTAGGAGTATCGGACATGAGAATAGGTAGTATTCTGATCTCAGATCACGCCCCCATTAGCTGCACCTTTACCCCACTGGCCCAGAGTACCACTGGCACCAGATTGAGGTGCAACTCACTATTGTTGTAAGACCCTTTGTTCCACAGAATGGTGACTCAAACAGCCAAAGACTACTTCCTGCTAAATTCCCGGGCAAGGTTTTGGCAAGTGTGGTGTGGGAGGCTTTTAAAGCGGTTCTTCGTGGACGCATCATATCCTACACTGCAACCAAAAATAGGGAGTGGCAATCAACTCTTGCACAGCTGCAGGCTGAGCTCTTGACACTCAAATCCCACTTTAAGGCATCCACAGCAGCTGCACAGGACCAATCCCTGATTAGGGACATAGTAGAACTAAAGTACTAGATCAATTCTATCCGACAACAAAAGGCGGAGTGGCTATTGTTGCACTCCAAACACTCTTTCTGGGAGGGAAGTGAGAAAGGAGCAGACTTCTCACCTATCAATTGCAAAAGCAATGGGCATCCTCAAGGATACATGCCCTCCTGTCCGCCCACGGTAAGGTAACCACAGAACCACAAGGTATTAATGATATCATGCAGAAATTCTATCAGTCACTTTATCAATCCCACACCTCTATAGACCCTTCTTACCTCTCCCGGGAGTTGAGTAACTTTTGTCACTCTGTTCCAATGCTCAGCCTCACACCAGAACAGATGGCCTCCCTTGACAAGCCCATCACAGCTCAGGAGCTGCACTTGGCTCTCTCTCTCTCTCTCTCTCTCAGATGGCAAAAGGCAAGGGATCCTGGCCCAGATGGAATGACCGTTGAGCTCTATCAAGCTCTGGACTCAGAAATCACCAGCCCCCTTCTCCATGCACTTCAGGAAGCTCATGCCTCTGGTACCATTACTCCCACTATGAGGGAAGCTCTGATAACCCTCCTTCCCAAGAAATCAAACGACCCAATGTACAGTGATGACTATCACCCCATCTACCTTCTACCTGTCGACATAAAGATTGTGGCTAAAATCCTGGCTAGTAGAATGATAGAAATCCTCCCCTCCATTATCTACCCTTCGCAGGTCAGGTTTACAAGAGGGAAGTCCAGAGCCAACAACACTAGGCTTCTACTTAACCTTGATAGGATTGCCCATCATTCCAAAATTCCCAGTACATTTTTACAAAGCGTTTGACTCTGTGGAGTGGGGCTATCTCCACAATTTCCTCCACTTATATGGCTTTGGTCCCCAATTCAGTCAATGGGTCACCACCCTGTATAACTCCCCTATGGCCAAGATATTAACCAACACAAATATCTCTTCATCTATTACCCTGCATAGAGGTATGTTCAAAGGATGCCCCTTATCTCTGTTGTTATTTTTGGTGGCTTTAGACCCACTGGTGAGAAAACTCATTGCTTCCAAGGAAATCTCTGGCATTCCAGTTCCCAGGTTCTTCCACCTAGTGGCCGCATATGCAGATGACCTTTTGCTTACCTTATCTCGCCCCAAGACTCCCTACCTGGGGTCCTGTCAATCCTGCAAGATTTTGCTAGGCTCTCAGGACTACAGACTAACTGGAAGAAAACCATTCAAGCCCCCCTCAATTCCCTATGCACCAAAGACTGCTTGCAAGGTACAGACCTGGTGTTGTCCCTGCAGGGGTTCATGTATCTAGTGGTAATGCTTCCCTTTCATTGGGGTGATCTGGAGTCTGCCAACTTCTCCCTGCTTGTTGCCACATTGTCAGCAGAGGTTGATCATTGACGCAAACTAAACCTCTCCCTACTTGGCAAAGTAGTAGCTATCTGTATGCTGTTTCTTCCTAGAGTGGCCTACCTCCTCAATAACTTGCCTATCCGTCTCTCTCCCAATCTATTCTGCTCCCTTGAAAAGCTAATCTCTCTCCTATTATGGGAAGGCAAGCTGTCTAGATGGAGTTGCACTAAATTGCAAGCTCACTGGACTCAGGGAAGGTTTGGCCTCCCTTGGCTTCAAGGCTACCATATGGCATTCATGGCCACACAGGACACTAAAGGGTTTGTACACTTCCATGGCTGCTCTCCTTCATGGGTTGAGCTGGAGGCCAGCCTTCTGGGTGGTCAACTCCGTCACTGTCTCTCCTGATAACTGAGAGAATCCCAGCCAATGACCTGACCCCTATCATGTGTGAAACCAAAAGAGAACTTATGGCTCTCTCTGGTACCTTGAGAATGGCTTTGCCCCCCCCCATTGAACTGTATCTTCCTCTGGAATAACCAGCTTATAACCGTCAACAAGAAATTGCTCTGTTGGCCTATGTGGGTGGACAGGGCATCACTCATATATGGGATCTGTACATGCCTGACTCCTCTGAACTAATGTCCTTTGAACAACTCAAAGCCAAATATAACCTCCCTACTAGGGATTTCTAGAGGTATCTCCAGCTCCATAGTGCAGTATGCACCCTTTGTTTGCACTTTAAAATCAGATGCCAAATGGCAGTGGTTGGCCTCCCTGCACAAATTAAACTTGGCCCGGGGCCTGGCAGGATGCTTCTACAGGGTCTGGTGAGACTCTCAGCCAGACTCTACAGAGGCTTGTCGGCTTAAGTGGATGGTGGATACCCAAACTACCATTCTCCCCAAGTCTTGGTCTCAATGTCTCAAGGCTGCCCATGTGACCATTCAAGAGGCCAAGTGTCAGTTTATACAAATGAAAATCTTGCTTAGGTGGCATAAGACTCCAGAGGTCCTCCACTTGAAAAGGTAGCTGCCTCACTCCAAATGTTGGCACTCTCAGCAATCCCCAGTGTACATCCTACATGTATTGAGGCAATGCCCCCATCTATCTACCTTTTGGGTTTCAATTGCAGCTGACTGCACCAATGTATTAGAACAGTCAGTTTCTCTCTCAGACCCCATGTTGCTTTTAGGTGATTCTTCTTCCCTAACTAGGCTGCCCAAAGGAAACATAGAATGGGTCATGTTGGCACTCTTAGAGGCCAAATGGCTGTTACTCATGTATTGGCACCAGCTGTCTCTCCCGAACCTCAAGATCTGGCATGCCACCCTGGCAAGACTGGCTGTATTAGAAAGGCTATCATAATCTCACTGGGGGCAACTCACCAAGTATAGTCAGAAGTGGGATGCATATTTACACTTGTCCCTATACAAGGTCCCCACACCACTGGGTAACCCCCCTATATGATGCGCCTCCTCTCCAGCTGGGCCTCCACTACAGTTAACTGGGAAGTGCATGGCATTTACAATACCTATGCTTGCTATGATCTAGATAGCCATTAGATATGTTACGTATTTAGTCTATATGCAGACTGTCTAGTATCAAGGTTAAAAATGCTCATTTAGTCTGCATATATTGTTATATTTGATATATTGCTGTATCGCTGTCTTACTATGCATAGCATGGTCTCTATTTCTATGGACACCATTTGTACCTTGGAAAATTCAATAAAATTTTCTATGATTAAAAAAACTGCAATGTGTTGCAGGTCTGAAAATTTCACAGATAATAAATAGTAGCAAAATGAATAAAATCACCAAGTTTCATATAGATACAGCTATTGGGGAAAAATAAATTATTTACATAAACATTTTGGAGCAATACTCTTTATTGATAAATAGACAAGTTTAGTCTCATATGAGAGATAACATTGTGACAAGTTTGAAAATATAACTTTTAAGTATGTAGCTTGTTGCTATGCAGAAAAAGACCATCTGAAAGTTTGGTAAAAACAAGAATATTTATTTCCCCTCTAGAAAGGACAAAAAAAGCATGTTCATGCAGACAAACTAGTGATTAAAACTCTCCTGAAGATATTTTATGAACAAATCTTATATTATTCTGTAGCTTACAATATTTAGAGCAAGACTATCACTTTATTTTAAGAATTTTTATTAAAATTATGAAGTTATAACCTTTAATAGCCTAACTTTGGAAATAGTCCTATACATATGGAAAACATACCAAAATGCTCCATGTAATGGGAAAAGTTCAAATATATTAGTTTAAAAGTTATATTATTTTACATTATGAAGTTATATAAGAAAATTAATTTCAGGATAATAGAGGATTTGGAGCTAGTGGGCAGTCCTTGTAGGGGTATGGCCACTGTCACATTCGCCATCTGCAAGGACCAATCAAAATCTGGTGGTGACGTCACCCAAAGCAGGTTCATATTAGTGAATTCTGTTAATCACACCTCAAGTCTTGACTGAACACTGATGTCGTGTAAGAGAGACTTATGTCAGTCTAGTAAGAATTTGGCCAAAACCTTAATGGCTTCATAACCTTCACCGTGCCTGAAAAGCCTTAGACCATGCCTAAATTTGGAATACTGGGACCAGCCTTCGTTCTCCATTGAGGTAACCAGAAAGGGTACTAAGGAGAAGCTTGAAAGACTATGCAGCATTATCACGAGGCCCAGATGCAAACTACTTTATTACCAAGGCCTTATTTCACGGTGGAACAGAGTAAGGTCTATGTTTTATTTACTCAGCATCTGCACTAAAGTAATATTTGAAAGGGAAGGAGAACGCCACCATTGCCCTTTGGATTCACCGCTCACAGTAGCTCTTAATAAAGTACTCAGTTGCTCAATGTTACACCTTTGAGAAAGCACTGGCATGCAAAATGCGTCAGGTGATGTAGGACATGCTTCCAGAAACAAGAAAGTAGCAGGAGGAGCTGTGATTTTATGACCACCTTCGATGTTTTCCCTTCCACACACTGAATAAAGAACTGAGTACTTCATTAAGAGCGCCTGTGTATGGTGAGTCCTTTTGCAACTTAGATGCAACTGTTAAAGCATTAACACAGAAGAACAGTGGTTCCCATGTTTGCCTTGGCAATGGTGCTGGTCTCCTGACCCTTTGAAGCTTTGGATTTATCTGACTACAGCACCGCCATACCTGGTGCAATTGTGACCTTGTTTTCTTTCTAGTCTGACTAAAGTAATGTTGCCTGCTAAAGCCTGGAACAGAGATGCCTTTAAAATTCACACAAGCTATGCAGTGTTGTGAATAAAAGAAGTCTAGTGTCCTACGGTTAAGTGCAGATGAATTAAACATGAAGAAGTCAAAGTCCAGTTATTAAGACAAGTTTGCAATCTACAAGAAAGTTCTTTGATAGCAGTGTTGCTATTGGACTGTTTAAATTCTGTTACATACATATGAATTTATGAAGAAGCCAGCAGAAGAAGGCCATTTGGTCTATCTAGTCTGCTCATATTGCAGGGTACACAGCATGAGCTACTGTCCCTGCCCCCATCCCCACTCCTCCCATCCTCCTCCCCATGACACTTACCATCCCCCTATACCTGTCCCAGCCTCTCTTAAAGCTGCCCACTGTCTTCAATAAGATTACTTCTCCTGGTAGCACATTCCAAGTGTCCACCACCCTCTCTGTGAAGAAGTGCTTCCTGACCTCCCTCCCTCCTTAACCTCCCACCCTCCAGCTTAAGACTGTGCCCCTCATGTTATGGTTGCCACTTAGCTTAAAGAGACTCTCCTCATCAACCTTATTTATCCCTTTCAAGTACTTGAAGGTCCCAATCATGTCCCCTCTCTCTCTCTTGTTGTTCAGGGAGTACATGTTCAGTGCCCTCAACCTCTCCTCATATGCCTTACCCTGCTGACCAGCTATCATCTTTGCAACCCTCCTCTGGACTTTTTCGAGCAGGTTAATGTCCTGTTTGAGGTGTAGGCACCAGTACTGAACTCCATACTCTAGATGCAGCCTTACCAGTGACCTGTACAAGGACAGTATAACCTCCTTTCTCCTACTACTGATCCCCCTAGATATGCATCCCAGCATCTTGTTTGCCTTTGCTGCTGCTTTCTTGCACTGCGTGGAGTGCTTCAGGTCATTAGTGAGCATCACTCCCAGGTCCTTCTCCTCCTTTGAAGCAGATACTCTGACTCCACCCAGATAATACTCTGTCCTGGGATTCTTGGCCCCAATATGCATAACTTTGCATTTCTTGGCATTGAAGCCAAGCTGCCAGATCCTGTACCACCTCCCTAGCTCTTCTAATTATATTTATTATATTTATATTAGCTGCTGTCTAATGTTTCCTACTGAATCCTACAAAGTGACTTTTGATGATTAGTGACATTCCAAACTGAAGCAAGAAAAAATTCCAGTTCGGGTTGCAGGGTCCAGGAAAAGACAAGCTGACTGTTAGAGACTCTCTCATTTATGGCCAGACTCAACCAAGATTTCTAAGTTAAAAGGGAAAGAAGAAACCACTTCTACAACCAGAAATTTAAGAATACTTTTGATTATTACCTATATTGATTAATTTTGATTAATAATTTTAGAAATTTAAATTAGCTTATCTGGAAAAGTAACAAGGAAACTTACTTTTAACTACAGAACTTGGGGTATATGGTTTAAAAGGTTTAAACTGAGGAAAATATATTTTGAATGATCTAAAAAGTTGAAACTGTTTTATGCAAGTATGATACAAAACACTGACGTAATGAGTTGTTGCAAGTTCTCGTGAAAAGGAACAGGTCGTGCTAAATACTAAGCATGCTGAAAGCCCAATATCTAGCTAATGCAATTTGTGTGCTGAATACTGCTTTTTAATTTACATTGTTTATCTGCTGAAATTTGTTTTACTTGTTTTCTTGATTTTCTGAAACCTTTGTTGTTTATGTTTACAGTGTTGTTTACATTACTTTCATCATACTTGATATTTATGTTGATTAGGAATAGTTCGAATTATTGTACAGGTGTTAGAATATGAATCACCTTAAACTTATTAAGTCTTCCGAAGTACTGCCCCTCCTGCTCAGGATTGATCCTGATTCATCTCCGGGACATGATCTGCTCGAACCAAGGCTGCTAAGGGCTGCTGCTCCTGCCATTGCCTTCCCAGTCACCTGGCTCATCAATAGGTCCTTTCTTGAGGGAACAGTCCCGAGTAAATGGAAAGTAGGTACCGTAGTCCCGGTTCATAAAAAAGGACCTAGGGACAAAGTGGGGAACTTCAGGCCCATTTCCATCCTCTGCCCCCTTGGGAAAGTACAGAACAGACTGGTCCATAACCAGCTGCATGACTACCTAGAGCGTCACGCTTTCCTAGCTGACATGCAACACGGCTTCAGGAAAGGCCACGGCACAGACATGGCCCTCATCCGGCTCACATCTGATGTCCTTGATGCCATGGACCAAGGCTCCCAGACTATCGCTCTATTTATTGACCTATCCAAGGCTTTTGACTTAGTCAACCATAGCCAGGGCCCCTACTTTTCTGCGGCACAGTGAGACCAAGTTCTGAGGCAAGACTACCATTTGCCGCAGAACTTCTGTGGCGGGGGTTTGTAATTTCTACGGAAGTTCTGCAGCACTAAAACTACCACATCACAGTGACTGCTTGTCATCCTGACTTCACTTTCATGGCACTTTTTATAGCAATCAGAATGGTGGAAAGTACAGTACCACTAGATCAAAAAATAACAGAATTATAAAAATAATTTTATGCCTAAAAAAGCAAAACGAATGTCTCTCCCTTAAGGTCCTAGCCTGTTAAATAAATAACATATGCAGAGGGGATCTTATGTGATAAATAAGGTATTTCTATATGCATGCTATCTATCCCACTAATGGGGGTTCCACTGTCTATCACTTATATATTTGTATGTGCTTTCTACACCACTCATGAGGTTCCCACTGTGTATCACTTATATATTTATATGCAATCTGCAACATACATACAAATGTGTGTGTGTGTAGTGAGAGAAACAGAGATACTGTGTGTGTGTGTGTATACTGTATATATATATATATATATATATATATATATATATATGTATATATATATATATATTTTATTTCCATGAACTTGCATCCTCATTCATACAGGTCCCATTAGAAATGGAATAGAGGAGTTATTGCATAACTCATTTTTGATGTCAATCTGCTTTCCCTGACACACTGCATAACACCATCAGGCCATGACATGCATGTGAACCAACTGTGAGAGAGAGGTCTCCAGAGCAGCACAATGTGTCCACCATGTGACAGAACACTGCACCATACCTTTCCAGGCTCCGAGCAGTGATGTGTTCCACCAATCCTTGTAATGCCTAGCCAGCTCCCAGAGCTAATCTCTGAACCTGAGTTGCCTGCACGGAAACACAGCATGCTACCCTCTGGCCCAACAGCTGTCCCTGCCCACAGCATTTCTCCATAACTTTTAGGTGATTCTATCAACCAATGACAATATGTAATCAATAACCCTGGCAAAAATGCAATTATTTATTTAACAGGTCTACACATTATTATATTCCACTTTTCTGGGCATAATTACTTTATTTTTCTTAAAAATGACAGTTAAATTCATTTTACCAGTTATTCATTTCAGATGGCATCTCTATACCTTAAAGGCACAAACAGGTTTGTACAACGTGAGGTATGGACTTAACAGGTCAGTGCTATTGACAAGGTTTTGTTTAAGTTGGCCCTAGTGCAATAATGTAAGACTGAAAATTGTATTAGGTTGTAATGCAGGTTGAGCAAATATCACCAACATGATGTGCTGTGCCACTGTCTCTGGCAGTGGGAGCTGTGGTAGATAAGTGACTGTTCATTTCTGTTGCAGATTGCAGCCATTTCATTAGCTAATGTATGATGTTATAGCAATGATAGCATTACATTCTTAGCATACGGGGTTTAGGATATAAGAAGAGGGGAAGGGACCCAGATTCTATGGGAAAACAGAAATATTAATAAAAAATCAACAAGAAGAGTGAATTCTGTGGCACCGCAGAAGTTCTGTGGTAGATTGCAAGTTCTGCACAAAATTCTGCGGCCGCAGAATTCTAGGGGCCTTGACCATAGCCTTCTACTCACCAAACTTCACCTCCTCGGACTGGATGGGCTCACCCTCTCCTGGTTCGAGAGCTATCTGCTAAACTGAAGCCAATTAGTCCGCTGGAGGGGAACGCAGTCCAGTGCCAGAGCAGTTATCTCGGGGGTACCCCAGGGCTCAATCCTGGACCCCCTGCTCTTCGCTCTCTTTGTCAATGACATAGAGAGGGCTTGCGGGCTGAGCAATCTCATCCTCTATGCAGATGACACCGTTGTCTACTGCAGTGACCCATTACCCAGTGTCATCACTGCTAAACTGCAACACAGTCTCACAACACTAGAAGCCTGGTTCTCCACCAACTCTCTAGTATTAAAGAAGGAGAAAACAAAGGCTGTCCTCTTTGGACCCAGGTGCCTTGGATCAGATAGGCGTGACCTTCTCCAGCTCAAACTGGACCAGGGGAAACAGGTCAAAGTCCTAGACAGGATCAAATACCTTGGGATACTCCTTGACCAGAAACTGTCCTATAAACCCCACATCAACTCATTAACCAAGTCCATCCACCAAAGACTTGGACTCCTCTATCGGTTGGAAAACTCCCTTACTGATGAGGCGCGGCGTGCTATCTCTGACTGCACCCTTCTCCCCTACCTCTTTTATGAGGCCCCCCTGCTACAGTTCCTATGAGAAGGGGAACTCAAGAAACTCATGATACTCTACCATAGAGTGGCAAGCTTTGCCACTAACTCCCCCCAGGAGACACCACTGTGAGGTCCTTGCAGACCTCCACTGGCCCACCATACACCAGAAACTGGCCTACTCCACCTTCTTCCTGACTCATAAATTCACCAGCGTTAGCCCTCCTCCTCACCTGCGTGGACTGCTTAACCCCAGAGTACAATGCAGAGGTATGAGATCCTCGGCCAGCCGACCCCTAGTCATCCCCCGCGTACATACCAACCCGGGTAAGCGCTCCTTCTCATACGCTGCCCCGCACTTGTGGAACACGCTCCCAGCTACTCTGGTCAATAGGCCTTCTCTCCAAGGATTCAAGGCTGGCCTTAAAGCATACCTGCTGGAACTTAGCCTGTGTGGCTGCACTCACTAGTCCTCCTTTTTCCCTACCAGACAAATTGTGACCTCTCATGCCCTGTTGATGAATAAGTCGAATTGTGACCTCTATAAACTCTGTAATGTTAGAACTGCACACACTGGATTCTCTACCTGTAATCACTGTCTCTCCAGTCGATACTCTAACCTTATACTTTTGTTTACTGTATGTAAAATTGCTGCATTGCACCTACTGTATGTAACTTCTGTCTACTATATGTAAAAGTGCTGTTATGTACTTAATCCCGGGTTGCCCCTGAAAAAGGGACCTTTGGTCTCAGTGGGTTTACCCGGTCACCAAAATCTAAATAAATAATTATTACCATTATCTAGAATCTGGACAGCAGAGGTAACATCATATTTGAATTTGATAGTTATTTTTTGTAATTTATGAAAATATTTTTGGGTAAGGCCTGAGGTGAATCCTAGTGCTGCATTATAAAAGTGATAATATAGCCTTTGTTCCAACACCCAAACATACTTCCTTTCTCTGACAGTGCATATTCTGTACCTAGGAATAATCCAGATGAAAATTAGATGTTTTTGGTGCAGTATTAGCCACTTCTAAGCAACTTTGATTCTATTTAAACATTGAAGGATCTATTCTGGACATGCATCCCCTCAATTAACATCAATGAGGATCAATCTGATTTATCTGCCCTGAAAGTGCTTTTACTTGATGCAGAGGAAACCACAATCAATGTTTTGTTCACATACCACTAATCCATTTATCAAAACGTTTGAGAATGTGGTACTAAAAGAGACTGATACCCTGCTCTCAAACTTGCTACCCTTTGTCTGCAATAATTTGACACTTAAAAAGTAAAACAAGCAATGAAAGAACTTGCTGACATGCAACATGTTGTTAAACTTGCAGACAAATCGGAAAACATTGTAATTGTTGATGTAAATGATTATACCAGATGTGTTTATATCCTATTAGAGAATCCCTTGAACTATAAAAAAAAAACTCCCAGGTGATCCGACTGACAAATTCAAGAAGGAATTGTTGAATCTATTAGAGTGGGGTAGAGAAAATTAATTTATTACTGATCATAAATTTGTTAATCTGGATTGATTTTCCCATAGTTCCTACTTTTTATGGTCTTCCAAAAATTCATAATTGACTGGATAGACCACCTGGCCATCCTATTGTCTCTGGAGTGGGGTCCATGACTGGAAATCGGAATACATTTCTAGATTTCTTTCTTCAAGATTGTTTTGTCAGTCTGGGGTCCTACCTGAAGGTTACAAAGGGATGTTTTGGATAAATTCACTGAATGTCAGTAGAACTCGAGATTTATGTGGCTCAGTATTAATGTGGATTCACTATATACGAGTATTCCACATAAACAGAGCATCCAGGCTTGTTCACATTTTTTGCAAGAGCACCCAAAAGGGGACCCTGTTCCCACTACATTTATACTGGAAGCACTACAGTTTGTACTGTCAAATAATTATTTTGAACTTGAGAACAAATTTTATTTACAGTTTCAAGGTATAGTATAGTTATGGGTGCAGCCATGGCTCTCAGTTGTGCCAGCCTCTTCCACAGACTTGGGGAGTAATACATTGTAATGTTTTTTTTGTTTTGTTTTTTTTAGTTGTTTAACCAGGAGTAGCACACTAAGCTGAAAGCTTTTTTACAGGAGTGACCTGGGAGCACAGGAAAGTTAAGTGACTTGCTCAGGGTCACACAGTATGCAAGTGGAAACTGTGGGATTCAAACCCAGGTCTGGTCTGCTGGATGTCACCAGATTTTCAGCTCAGAGCCTTAAACCACTGCGCTATACTGCCTCAATGTATTGTGCCACTAACCCTTTCTTCAAGTGCATTAGGAGGTGGCACTGTTATATTGATGACATAATCCGTGAATGTGAGGGGCCTAATGAAGAGGTTGTGAATTTCATGGAATGGATCAACAAGAATGAGTTCAACTTCACATTCACTTACTCTCTAAACAAGGACAGCATATTTTGGTTTTTAGATCTGACTCCTTTTGTTGGTGAAAATATGATGGGACAGATGAAAAGTTCTAGGAAGCCTACGGCTTCAAAACAATCTGCTTCCAGTTCCATGCTTTGATCCAGTCAATACCCCATTGACAGTTGCTTCGAAAATGGAGAAGTTGTTCTAGGGATGAAAAGTTTGATATGCAATCTAAGGAATTTTATCCGAGGTTCCTTGATAGGGGTTATGACCAGGCAACTTTGAATACAGCACTAAAAAAGGCCAAAGGTCAGGAGAGAAGTTACCTAGTCAGATCCAATGGCCTTAATGTAAAGGACAGATAATCACTGTGCTTTGTGATAAAATTTAGCAGAGCCTCTGGTCAGATTGGGACAATAATTAGAAAATATTGGCCAATATTACTTAATGACCCCATGTTAGCAACTGAACGAGATACTTAGCCAAAAGTGATGTTCTCAAGAGCTGAATATCTGCATGGCAAGTTAGTTCACAGCAGATTTTGTCCTCTGAAAACTGAACCCCCACAATGGAATTGGCTACCACCCCCTTCACAAGGGATGTTTAGATGCAGGCAATGTAATGTATGTAACTATTGTTTTCAAAGTGACAGACTCTGTGCAGAGGGATCATATAGTAAGACGGTAGAAGTCAGACGTTTTCTGAACTGCAGCAGCTCATATGTGGTATATGCCATTTGGTGCCCGTGTAACCTTCTTTAGACATTAGACCTTTGAGACAAGAAATGCAAGAGTAGATTTGGAATATTAAAGTAGGCCTGTTCAGTACTCCCCTGTTGAGACATTACAAAGAGAAACATAATCCCAATGTCCCATTGTTCATGGCTATTGAGTTTGTGGCAAGAAAACTCGAGGGGGGGGGCAGACTTAATAAGCTGTTGCAAAGGTAGAGCTTCTGGATCTTCTCTTTGGGAGTCCTACAGCCTAAGGGGTTAAATATAGATTGGGATTTAAAACCTTTCCTTAAAAAGAGATTAAATGATGTCATTTTTGAATTACATTATTTTCTAAATGGCAGTATCACTAACTCTATGTCTACTGTTTCTCTCTTTTTTTTCTTTGTTTCAGCCTCTATCTACGTGGCTAATTGTGACTTTGGACAGGTTGAACCCCTGGCTCCAAGTTTTGGATTACTTCTAAAACAGGATGATCACTTGTCCTGATCAGATGAATGGCTACCACTGCTTTCCCTCAGTTTTGCTCTCTACATTTGTATTGCAATCAGTCTGTCTTGACATGCATACCAGCATTACTATGTTTTTGCTCTAAGATTTTTCATTATGGAATTACCTTTTCACATTTGGGCTGGGTTGTCTGATTCTTTAAAGAATTTAGAATTATTAGCAATAGTACCAATAATTTCTATCTATAATTAAGAAGCTTTTGAAATCTGTCAACTATTGCTGTTTTTTTCACAACTTTTTATATTTCTTTGTAATTCTTGTATTTTACACTTTTACACCTTTTGTAGTTCACAGGTTCAAAGCTACCCAGAGCCACTGATTTTAACACATAACTTTGTAAAGCTTGTCCCACTGGTGGCAGTACTGCATCTCTTAAGTATAAAAGGGGAGTATAGGTCACATTAACTCCACCCCCCGATGAGGACTTCAGTCAAAGCACTGGGATGTTAATGTGGCTAACATTAGATTCACACCACTAGTCTCACTTATGGTTGAAGCTGGAATAAAAAACATTTCCATTCTCAGAACTGGGAGTTGATAGTTCTCATTTCATCCTACTTGAACCATTACTCATGAGTGCTTGGCAGTTTGTGGACAGTTCTTACTGGTAACTAGGGTCAGCAACCCCTTGCTGAGCACCAGGCCCCAGCCATCACTAAGTGCACCTGTTGGACTAATTGTTATTTCTGGTACCGCGTATCCTGGTCCCAATTCCAAGATGGGTCCTCCATGGTGCAATGCCACTTGTGCTAATACATATGGCGTAAGCCACACTTTGCGCCATGGGTTCCACTGGCTGGGATTCTGAGAGGTGGCCTGCACCATGGCGTGGGTGGCCTGCGCTCAGGGGGACTTATGCCACCCTAGGCCCCTGCAGCATGGTGGAAGGGGGGATTATGGCAGCAGCTGCACCCAGTTCTGAAAGGCAGCTGCTGTAACCCCTCAACACCATTCAAAAATGCCCCACGGCACTACGGGGATAGACCAGCTATTAGCTGGTGTAAGAAGCTTCTGTCCTGCCCAAATGCCTGATGCCTCCCCTGCATGGCCCCGACCTGCACACTGCCATGCCACACAGACCCCCCAACCACATAGCAGCCCCCAGCCTCTGGCAATACTGGAGTTCCACCCGCTGGCTTCCGGGACCGTGATGTGCTGATACCACTCCCCTGTGCCAGTGTCACTCTGCCAACACCCCCCCATTGCCCATTGGAACTTGCAGGCATGTATTGGGGCTCAGGCAGGTGGGCTGCACCCTGTTGTCAGGCTTGTCAGCAGCTTGCGGCACCTAGGTCAGGCGTGCTCTTCCTGTGGTGCAACCCTGGAGATACTGCAAGTCACAGGGTGTAGGTTCCGGGGATTCTGCCTGTTCTGGAATCTGGTGCAGGGTCCCTGGCATAGCAGCATATGCCACAACTCGCATCTTTTTATTTTTATTTATTTATTTAGTTTTTGTTGACCAGGTAAGCGCACTAGACAAATCCTGCCTATTTTCAGGCATGACCCGGGAGAGGGGGATACAGATGAATGCCAACTGACTTTGAACCAGATTAAGCTGTTGGTGGTATTTTTATGTTCACTTGTGCACATGCGCAAGGAACATTTTGGGAGAGTAGCACATTTTGGAGGTGTGCCTCTCCCTTACAATCCAGTGCTCCGTTGAGCAGGCGTGGTGGTCCTGCACCAATGGGTGTGGGAGTTCTGTATGACAGCGGTGATCTTCTGCTTCAAAGAAAACCACCGCTGTCATACCGAGCACCGCATCACGCCACCCCCACTCGCATCACGCGCTCCCCCCCGCATCACACCACTCCCCAAAGCTTTGGTGCCACACTGAGCCCACCCCAGCGTGGCAAATGTTGTTTGCCGACGGGGTGCCCAACTCCTGCCGGCTCCACGGCCCCAAAGCCATCCTGCCACACTGGGAGCCCACCCCAGGTGGCAAATGTCCCATTGTTTTTGCCGACGGGGTGCCCAATCCCCCTTCGCCTCGGCCCCTCCAGCTGATTTTTCTGCCATGCTGGGAGCCCACCCCAGCATGGTAAACGCCCCACGTAGTCCTTTTTTTTAACCCTGTAAAGAAAAACGGTCCCACGTAATCTCCCAGTCCCCTCCCACAACCCGCACCCACCCACTGCCACTCCAGGCTCCCCACACCCTCCCTCACCCCATACTTATCTCTGTAGCTCTGCGTGAAGATTTTCAGTGGACCGGGAACACGTCTGCACTCTTCAAAGCTGACCGCGAACTGAGGAAATGCCGGTAAGCTGTATAATGGGCTAGATGGGGGGGTTTCAACTTTATTGCATATCTCAGGCATTTTTTGGAATTTTTGCACCAAATTTTCAACATGGGGTTTTTGGGACCCCTTCTCATGAATGATGTCACTGTCATGGCATTATTCGGGCCCGAAGGGTGATTTCGCAGTCACTGCACGAAATCACCCTTGGGCCTGAATAACACCATGACAGTGACATCATTCATGAGAAGGGGTCCCAAAAACCTCATGTTAAAAATTTGGTGCAGAAATTCCAAAAAATGATTGTTTTACGAGCGTGCGTTGTGCAGTTCCTACACAGGCTCGTAAGTTCGCGAATTTTCAATATTTTCACTCCAGATTTTCAACATTGCAATTTTACCACACCTCCTTATGAGCAGTATAGCTGTCATTTTTCACATCCTGCCCAAAATGTGTTTCTGCCCATGTAGCGCACTATGGCGCAGTCGGTGTGCGAAATCAATGTATGGGACACATTAAGAAAATCACAGTGACACTGTTCATTAGCAGAGGTTTTAAAATGCCAATGTTGACAATTTGGTGAAAAAATTCCTAACAATGACTGTTTTACGAGTGTGCATTGCACAGTTCCCATGCACGCTCGTAGGTTTGCGAATTTTCAATATTTCCACTCCAGATTTTCAACATTGCCATTTTACCACACTTCCTTATGAGCAGTACAGCTGTCATTTTTCACATCCTGCCCAAAACGTGTTTCCGCCTATGTAGCGCACAATGGGGGTAACAAAAAGGTCCTGCTGAAAATTTATTGTGCAAATACCAGCAATCGCACAGGGCATTAGGGTAAAGCACCATACATGCCAAACACCACTGCAAATACCTGCAAGCGAACATTCGGCATTGCCAAATGCTTGTTAGTGAATGAGGGAAATTTGGCCAGGACACCAAGGAAATTCCCCTACTCTTTGCGATAAGTGCCATGGGATCTTTAACATCCACCTGAACTACCACCAATCCAGGCAGATGGAACCTTGGGTTAACGTCTCATCAGAAAGACGGCACCTCAGAAGTGCAGCACCCCTCCCATGCTGCACTACAGTGTCAGTACTGGGATATTAACCCAAGTACCAGCTGTGGGAACTGAACCCACAGCCCTCTGATCTCCCAGCCTCAGAGGCGAGTGTGCTACTTACTGAGCCACTGACACTAATAAATCTGCCAGCGAGTTGTGCCATGCATCTCAGAATCAGGCCCCCTGTACCTAGAAATAATTCAGATGACAATTAGATATTGTTTGGTGCAGTATTAGCCACTGCTATGCAGAAGTGTGTCTGGGTACCCCAGGCCTAAACATGTAAGTCTATAGCTTACTGCTTAGAGCACCAGAATGGCATTCCAGGGGAACTGGGTGCAATTCCTAGTAGGTCACATTATTTTTTTCTCAGTACAACTTGTGATTTAAATTGCTCAACAGTGGCTAATATTGTACCATAAAACATTTAATTGTCATCCTGATTATTTCTAGTTGCAGAATATGCAATAGCAGAAAAAGGAAGTGTGTCAGGGAACCCCAGGTACAACCATCTGAGTCTGCAGCTCAGTAGTTAGTGCACTGGGGTGGTATTTTGAGGGCCTGGTTTTCCATTCCTAGTAGGTCACATTATTTCTTTCTCACTACAAGTTGTGCTTTTCTAACTTTCATTTTATACCCCCTTTCTGTCTCCTGCACATGCCTCCCTTAGGAGCTCTCAAGGCACACCCAAACCCCATGCTCCTTCCTGCACTTGCCATCCTCCATGCAGCCATGGCTTGCCACCTAGTTTGAGTGGGGTAGAAGGGATTTACTCAGAGTAGCTTGTCTAATCAGGAGTTGCCACCAGTGGTGGTGTGGGGTCCTGATACACCAGGATACATTGACAATGGTGCTGGGAACATTGTCCATGTTTCTCTCAGCCATCTAGGACATAGACGCGCTGGGGATGCAGTGCAGGAGCATGCATTAAGGCATGCCTGCCGCATACAAAGCTGACGTCCTCCCTCCCTCCTTCCTGTACTGTATAATCAGTGCTAACAGCTGTGGTTACCCAGGTGGCAGCAATGAGTGAAGGCAGCAACCCTCTCTCCCTGGAGAAGAACATCCTTAAGTATGCTTAATCTTCCTCTCCTGCCTGCACCTCTGATGACACAAGCTAACTCCAAATCCAGGTCATGGGCATCGCAACTGGCAGTCCTACCTCTGCACCAGCAGGCTACATGACGCCTCACTCGGGAGAGATTCAGGGTGTTGTAGGATACATGGGATGTTTACGATGTGGGGGGATGCGAGGCACAAGCTGGAATGGACCAGCATGGCTAGGGTATGCCTTTGGCAGTCACAAATAAGCCCCCTGGGAGACTTGACCTCCCTGAGGTGGGGACAGACACTGGTGGCCGGTAATCAGACGCTAATTGTAGAGAGTCACTGGTACAAGTTTAGGAGATGGGTCTTAAAGGGTTTCCCTTGCCAAGCCACCTCAGATGAGTTTTTCTATTTTTCTTAGCCACCCTTCCACCCTTTTTCTTTTTCTTCAGGTGCACTGGCAGAAAATGGTTGCATATAATGGTCTACAGGGCACAAACAGTCACATTTGTATGTTTAACAGTTATGTTACCTAAAAGTTTGTTCTGCAAATAATAATTCGAGACAGTCTGTAGGGACTCTATAACATTGTTTTATTTTTTTAGTAGTTTCCAGTCTTGAAGAGTATATGCAACGTATAACATTTAAGGCTTAAGATTTTATGCACCGTGTTAATGTGTAGTGACTCCAACAAAAGGAAAAATAGAATAGAGTACCATACTGCTACATGGTCAAGACATTTGATTACGTTGCATTATTGTTAATGTATACTATTTTTTTCAAACAAATGTAATTTATTTCAGAATACTACAAACATCAAAATCATTAGAGTATGCTTAAATAACACAACTGGTACATTAAAGTTCATAATACATGCAAAGTAATACAAGATAATCTAAATAATGTTCATACAGTACAGATTCTGGTCAGTATTTATAATACACAGTTTATCTTCTGGTTATTTTTCAACCATTTCAGAAAAGGGGCCAATGTCACTTCATATTTTTCTGTTTTCCCAGTACTCAAGGGACTAATCCATTCAGATGAGTATGAATAGATGGGCCATTGACAGAGTACAGGCCTATGGCACATTCATAAGGTAGAAAAAAAATGGGCTGACTGGATGGGCCTTGCGGTCCTTATCCGTCATCAACTTCTATGTTTCTATGTTTCTATTCAATTAGAGCCAGATTAATTAAAAGTTTAGCCCATTCTTCTAGACTAGGGAGTTATTTTTCTTTCCAGTGAGCCAATATGAGGTGTTTAAATCCCAGGGCAGCTAATAACAGCTATTTCTTTTTAAGTGCTCCAATATTCATAATACTTGTGTTGCCCAATATAAAAATTCCTGGCTCGAAAGGTATTTCTAAACCTAAAACTTGCTAACATACATTCCATATAATTATCCATGAGGATCTAATTACTGGGCAACTCTGTAACATATGTAAGAGATCCACCTTTGGTGCACTACACCTCCAACAGTTGTCATCAGGTGCCAGCCCTAACCTTTGCATTTTAACCGGGGTGAAGTACAAGTCATGTAAAATGTTGAACTGACGGAAGCAACCCTGCATATTTTTGCTTGTTTTGTATGCATTGTGCCACAATAATTTCTATGTTGGCTCTGAAAGACTGTATCCCAATCTGCCTTCCCATTTTTTTTGTACCTTCATTCACGTCTTGACCTATATCAATATACCATTTATATAATTTACCAGCCCCTCCTTTACATATCATCATACAGAATAGATTTGTCAATTCTTTCATGGGCTAAAAAGCAAGGTTTAAGTCTAGAATGTTTTGTAAAGTGAGCTTCAGTTGTAAATACATGTGAAACTCGGTATAGGGTAACCCATACATTATTCTCAAATCAGAAAATGATCTGAGAACTCCATTTTCTAGGTCAATCACATCTCCAAGGGTCTCAACTCCTAGTTTTTCCCAAATTTCACTGAACATAGTCTTTCCCTCTATTGTGATCTCTGGGTTTCTCCAAGTCGTTGTGAACTATCTAGGAAATGATTGTATTTGTGTGCGTTTGCTAAACCATTTAATTGATTTAGATGTACTTCTTAAATATGAATGCAATGCTATGCTTGGTGTATAGATACCCAGCATTAGGTGGTATACAGAATAAGGTCTAATCAAAGCCACTTCATATTTGGCCCATAAAGGGAGTTCTTTTCCCTTTGGAAACCAATAGCATAATTGCCTAAGTAAGAAAGCTTGTTGATAGCCCTTAAAATCCGTTAGGCCCATATCCCCTTCTAGTCATGTTTTTTGAGTTTGCCTAGACTAACTCTAGCCTTTTTTCCTTCCCATAAGAATCTTCTCACTATGATATCTATTCTTTTAAACCAGCATCAGCTAATATCCATGAGAATATTCCATAAGAAATAGAGGATTCTAGGTGCTACCATCATCTTTAAAGCATTAACTTTGCCCTATAGCGAGAGATTAAGTTTCCCCCATTTTCCAAGTTTAACTGTCTATCTTCAAGCAACGGTCATGTGTTACTACCCCATAAATGCTTCAACTTGTGTGTAATTTTAATACCTAGATATGTAATTTGTTTCCCACCCCACTTTAAGTTGCATTTACTACACAGCTGTCTAAGATTATCAGCACTGCTTTTTAATGAGAGCATCCCAGACTTTGACCAGTTTATTAACAGTCCAGAAATATTCCTAAATTTGTCTAAAAGTTCCATAGTGGGACCCAGTGAATTATGAGGGTTTGTGAGAGACAGTAACATGCCATCTGCATAAGCAAAAACCTTGTGATTCATTTTTGGAACTCTGACACCCATTATTAAACTATTCTGTCTAACATGGCATAACAAGGGTTCCAGTGCTAAGACAAAAAGTAAGGGAGAAGGTGGGCACCCCGGTCTAGTGCCTCCACCTAATGTGAATTCAGTGAATAAGATTTTATTTGTACACAGTTTTGCCCTGGGGGCTTGGTGTAATAAAGCAGCTCTTGAGATAAAGTCTGCACCTACGTCATATGTCTGTAAAACCTTCTGTATGTAACCCCCTCTACAAACGGGGGTTCCTATAATGTCTTCCTGGGCTCCCTGATGCCCACTGTCCTGCCCCATCAAATACAATGTTCTCCAAGGGTCCATCCTGGGCCCTCTTCTCTTCTCGTTGGTTAACTCCCTGCCTGACATCTGCACCACTTCCGAACTCATTCTCTATGCTGATAATGCAGCCCTTTTCTGTCAGAATAAAAACCCCAATGCTGTCATTGACAAACTCCAATTCGATTTCAGCAGACTTCTCAGCTGGTTCACATCCAAAGGTCTTGTATTCAATTCCAAAAAAACTAAGTTCATGGAGCCTCTGCAAACCCCTTGGCATTGACCTTTCCCTCTATGACAACCTTGGTAACTCCATTGAAAGAGTCAGTGAATTCAAGTACTTTGTCTTACTCCTGGATAGCCACTTCAATTTCAATGCTCACACTAGCCTCACAATCAAAAAAATCCCAACGCTTTGGTGTCCTCCAAGTAACCAAGCATTAACTTAATAGGGAATTCAAATCCCTCTTAGTCACCAGCTTCCTCCTTCTTGTCTTTGACTATGGTTCACTTATCTCCCTCCCCTGCCTCTTCATCAAAGATTTCTCCAGACTTCAAAGCTCCTGCCACAATGCTATCTGCTTTGCCTCTGGTATCCCTAAACTCACACACCACTGTGACCTTTATAAGCTCACCAGTCTGCCCTCTCTTCAGGCCCGCCTCAACTGCAAGATGGCCACCTTCTTCAAACTCTCCCGTGGACTGCTTTCTGATTGCTTCACCTCTCTCTTCCAGAAAACCACCACCACCACCAGGACCAATAGACTGTCCTCCACTCTCTCTTTCACTATTCCTTTCTGCCGGACCACGCAATGTCAGAAAACACTCTCCTTTATGGGAACCAAGCTCTTCAACTTTCTCTCCCTCTGGAACTAAAACTCTGTCACTCCACAGATGCCTTCAAACACACTATCAGGAGACATTTCTCTCCCACCTGCACCTGCTTGCAGCCCTAATCTGATTCCCCTTCTTCACTCTTTTCCTCTCACTCTCTGGTTATCCACCTCTGACACTTACCCACTCTTTCTAACACTTGTAGTATTTGTTAGCCCACCTAGGCTAGTTTTTAGATTGCACTTAATTGTTTTGTTTCCCCACTGTTATACTATATTATTGTTAAACCCTCACTGAATGCTTAATGTCACCTTGTATTTGTTAATTCACCAAGGCTAGATCATAGTTTGCCCTTTAGTCTAAATCATCCTGATTTTATGTACCATTGTATTAACCCTTGCTGTTACTTAAATGTTTTAGCCTATGTCATGTCTCATGATTGTTTTATGTAACTGGACCCTTGTTTAAATGGGCAGCAATGCTCACATGCCTTTCCAATATAACCAATAAAAATGAAATGAAATGAATGAAGGATGGTGTCCTGTGTCCAGTAGTTCTAATTCTCTGCATGAGGGTGCTGTAGTAAGCCTCCATGCCTATCTCTTTGACAGAACATCTAGCTTGTGTTAGAAAATTAGTGGGTCCATTTGATTTTAAGGCTCATGACCCACCAGACAGTCCATCATTCTGCTCCATTTTGCAGTCGCTACTTGCGCAGAGGGGGCTCTGTTAAGGAAAGTGATTATTTACTGTTTATCTGCTATAACAATAATGACAGAGGAGTTTGTCTAACCTGCTTTAAACTGCAGCTTGAACATTTGAACAGGAGCCACCATTTTGGTTCTGGACTTCCAGTGTTGGACCAATAGAACCTCAGCGTACCTAAAATGGAGACTGTCCCCAGAGGTCTTGTGGGATTGAAATTCTGTAGTATTTGTAGTTTTAAAGATTTGGCACCTAAATTGACCTGGAGGGGGAGCTCTTTTTTGTGACAGACAGTTCCCTTAGCCAACCGAACCCTTTGGATCTCAGAGGAAATACCCAGAACCGCCTAACTATTGGATCAGTCAAAAGTTGGAGGTTGAAGAGTGAACAGCTTGAGCCATTGAGCAGCTGCTCCTTGTAGGAGCATAGCAGATTCGGTGGGAAGGCTCTGCTGGCCTGCCTGTCATGTTCTCCAGCTTAAATCATCACCTTGTGTGAGAAAGTTGGACTTTTTTCCAACTGCAGGTGAGACCTGTGTCTCAAGAGAGAAAAGTGTGTTATTGCTACTTGCAAGTGGATTGAAGACTTGCTCAAGAAGCTATCAGCCACTGATGGTAGGAGATAGAGAGAGAGAGAGAGAGAGAGAGAGAGAGAGAGAGAGCGTCAGATCAAAAGGTTTGTGTAGTAAAGCTGTGATTAGCAAACAGACTTTATCTGAACTGTAGCTAAGAAAGCTAAGTGTTGTAGATGTGCTAAATGTGTTTCATGGGTCATGATTTGGTCCCCCACGGCAAGTTCTGTTATCCCCAGTGGAGACATTCCCAGCATCCAGTAACAGACACTTTCTGAACTGTTTCTTCCACCTGGGCCCTGCATCCTCAGCCTAGGCCACTGCTCCTGAATCAGAGACATTCTCGGCAAAAGACCCACTTGGGGATTCGGCCCCCTGCTCAACACCACCGAACAGGTAGTGACTACCAGGAGGTGAGTTGTGTAGGCCCTGCTTCCCAGGGCAATCCAGTGCAACACCATGAGGTCTTCATCATGCCTGTCCTGCATCCTGGTCTGGGTAGCGTGAGTACAAACAGAGTAGCTCCCTGCAACAACAGCTGCAATCATAGTGTGTCAGCTGATCATCTTGTTTTGGGTTTCTTGCAATGGACTGAGCCATCCGGCTCCAGATTACAAATATTTGGGTTGTGTGCATATTAACTGTTTTTCCTTCCTAAGGGTCCCAACAACAGCTGCAATGCCGGTCTGCCCCGGACAATGCTTCAGGCTAGCCTGTTTAACATACTGGATAGCCAGGGTTGCGTGACAGTGCATGCTGAATCAATCTGAATCAAATCAGAAGTGTCAGTCACTTGCTAGATTTATGCCCCGCCTTTGTTCACTTCCCCTGAATAAACCAGGTTGTAGGTTTTCATGTTTAACCTGGCTGCTGTGCACCTTATTGGTGTGATTACAGCATTAGCATTGCCTTTTTGCATTACTGGGCTTATTTTCCAGGGGTCTCCAGGGCAGTTACAGAAGATTCAGCCCTGGTGGTAAGTGCAAGAAGTGTGAGCATATTATTGCCATTATCTGGTGTATGTGAATGTTATATTGTTTAGGCCACTAGAAGGGCAGGTGGGTGGTTATAGCATCCCAGAAGGTTATACCAAAGCGGCTATGCTACCCCAATACCATTCCTCCAGGTGGAGGCACCCATTCACCGAACTCAGACCCCTCAACCTGTGCATAGTCATGCAGGTAGTTGTAGTAGCCCATAGCATAGCGCCACCTAGGAGGCACAAATGGGATTTGTGTCCTTTTGTGGTAAGAAGCTGAAATTGCCGCTCAGTGCTAAATTGAAATGAGAGAATTGAAATGGAGGTGCTTACCACACCCAAAGGGAAAATTTCTCCTCACAAGCTGGTCATGCACTGCATGATGGGGTGGAATGAGGCTGAAGGGATTGATCCCCACCAGACCATACTGTTGCTTGATATCCCATTGGGGACTTCCAATGTAACTATTGAAGAAACTGTGGGGAACGTTAAGTGTCTGGGAAAGGCTGATGTATGGTGGCGGGACTCAGATCTGTTTGACCAGACCTTGGTGACCCTCCTTTCTTGTAACCTCCCCAAAGACCCTGAAGAGGTATCCCCCTATTATTGTGCCCAAACAGTCCCAGAAGGGGTGCAGAGTTATTCATTTACATAGTGACCCATCTTTTTTTTTTTTAGTTGTTTAACCCGGAATAGCACACTAAACTAAAAGCTTTTTTACAGGTGTGACCTGGGAGCACAGAGAAGTTAAGTGACTTGCTCAGGGTCACACAGTATGCAAGTGGAAGCTGTGGAATTCAAACCGAGGTCTGGTCTTTTGGATGTCACCAGATTTGCAGCTCAGAGCCTCAAACCACTGTGCTATACTGCCTCAATCTTCTCCTGGGGGGTCCCCAAGGGTGGAGGGGTTCAAAGACAAACTGTTAAGGCTGCTAGCCTCTGAAGGCCAGACAGCTAAGGAATTGTTAAAGGTGTTGGGGGTTTGGAGGAGACCACTCCCATACAATCTTCTCCAGCTTCTCCGTCTGCTCCCATGGCATCCCCTGTTATGACCGCCCCCATTGTGATACCTCCTGTACACCTGGCCTCCTGTCACAGGCTCAGACTATTCTCTGGTGAAATCCCTGTACCAGTGGGGGAGGACAGCCTCGAGACATGGATAGACTATGCTACTCCACTGGTCTAAGAGTGGCAATGTTCAGAGGGGGAGATGAGGAAAAGACTTATGGAAAGCTTAAGAGGCCCTACACTGGAAGCTATCTGATTTCTCCGATCCACTAACCCAGAGGCCAGTGCAACTGAGTACCCCTCTACCTTAGAAGGGGTGTTTGGTAGCATGGAATCTGGGGAGGACAATGTGGAAGTTCAAGTCTGCTAAACAATGGAAAAATGAAAAGTTATCTACTTTTGTCACCTCGATTGAACAGGCCTTGCAGACAGCCTATGGAAAAGGTGGTGTCCCAGCTAGTGAACTGAACCAAGTCAGGCAAGAGCACATTCTTAGCTCTGCCCGTTAGTCTAGTGTGCTCATGCTAAAGTTGAAGTTTCAAGACAGGAAAGCTAACCCTCCTGAATACTGCAGGCTGATGAAGGAGATTCGAGAGGCTGAGAATGATGAGGATGGATGGGAGCCCTATGTGGGGGTTGCAGGCACCGGAAAAGTCTCGGATTAATCCAAAGAAATAGAGGAATCTGTTGAGACCCTGCAGGTTAGAGAACTGCTCAAAGAAATAAAGGAGATGGGAGCCAGTCAACAAGCCATGGCTGAAGCGGCCAGATGCTCCCACCCTTCCTCATTGTTCACTGAGACTAGAAGTGAGGTTCCACCCAGGGGTGTGGGGATCCATGCCATCACTCCCGAACCCCAGGCTGAGTCCAAATTGATGGAAGAGATGAGAGAGCTGAGAGCCTTGGTGTGGGACCTCATACATGCCACCTGTACTTCTGCCCACTGGAGGAGAGGCAGGGACCGAGAACTGGAGCCAGAGTCAAAGAAAGACAGTAGACCCCCTCTGCCAACTGGCATAAAGTTCAGGAAGAGCCTAGCCACTCCAGTGATTGCAGGGAACAGGTGTTCTGCTACTGGTGTGGAGAAAATGGGCATATCCGACAGAGCTGTAACTTTCTGGAAAACCTGCAGAAGGTTACAGCCAAACTGTTAAACTTGGTTCATCAGAATAATATAAAGCCTAAGCCAAACCCACCAAGAAGATCTTACTCCTCCAAATCTGCTGTGGGTCAGTGCACCAAACCGACATCTCTGGACTGGTCTGAGATGGTGGGCCCCTCCATGGAGACCACCGTAACCGTTAATGGCATCTCCACTTGTGCTGTGCTGGACAGTGGCTTGCAGGTCACCATTATATTTCAAGATGATCGGCACTTAACTGAGCTCCTACTCCAAACACTTGAAGGACTGCATGTATGGGGGCTGAGTGAGAAATCCTATCCTTACCTGGGGTATGTACGAATTTGGTTGTCCTCTCCTACTGCTGTAGGGCATGGATTAACAAGTGGAGACCTTGACCTTGGTATGCCTTTGACTGGACTGTATGATGGTGCCTCTTTACTAATTGGTACCAATGCAGATATGTTTGGCCAGCTAGACCAGCTCTACCAGAAAAAGCAAGCCAAGTGAACTGGAAAGGCCCTGCGCATTCTGGCCCTAGTGCGGTGAGCCTACAATTTGCAGATGCGAACCCATGTGACTGAGAAAGATGAACCCATGGGGGTAGACTGGAAAAAGGATCCTGACTCACTGGTGCTACCCCCAATGCTCAGTGCACTATCAGTGGTGAAGTGCGCATAAAGGCAAATGTTAAAAATAAAATCCTTATGCTGGACACCCCCAGAAGAGGGGAAACTGTCCGAGGGACTATTGGTCAAGCACAGTATTTTTTTTTATTTCAATTCAAAGTTTATTGAATTTTTAAATGAGTATACATCATACATGGTATACATTGAGTGGATACAGACATGCAAATAGAAAATTTAAAAATCCTCCCTCCCATCCCCCTACTCCCTCCCTCCCTCCTTGTTCTCTCCCTCACTCCCCCAATGGTGCCAATAATATTTCCAGAGTTAGCATGGATTATATGAAACAAATCTAGATTAGCTGGCCTGCATACTATCTCTTTATCTTATAAGGTATACAAGACATGTAGACTTTTCCATCTCTTTCTGTAGAATCCCATATGGTTGGTAAGACTGGCCATCATTTTCTCAATCCACAAATTGTGAAACAGCTCTTGCAACCATTCTGAATATGAAGGTTGGAGAGAGTCCCTCCAATGCTTTGGGACTATTTTCTTAACAGATATGGCAAGCATCTTGATGTGATCATTTCTGACCACAGATGGAAAACCTGTGACGTCCCCTAGCAGGCAAACTTCTGTAGTGAAGTAGTCCTGTAAGCCCAACAGGGGATCCATTTTGGTTTTAATAAAGGTCCCACAATGGTGTGATACTGGCACATTCCCAAAACAAGTGGAACAAGGTACCCATGCCATTATTACATCTATTACATATTGGGTTCTCAGCCCTTCCCATTCTATGCAGTTTGTATAGGGTCAAATACATATCATTATTTATTTATTAGGTCTAGGATTACAATACCTTTGAGCCAGGGTTCTTTTACAAAGATTCCATGTCAGGAATTGCATTTACATTAGTTATAGTCTGTCTTGTGTAATTCATTTATGGCAATTTTCCCAGATTTTAGGCCACTTGGAGGATAAATTAGGAAATAACTTGTTTCAAAAGTTGGGAATGCCATCCACTTTTGGAAAGACCAGCGAATATAGGAAAGTATACAATGAGGAGACAGCATGTGGGGCAAGGGCGAATATTCTGCTTGTGGGGACCCAATCACAGGTGTCATCTGGAATGACTTTATTGCCACAATATGCTATAAGCATGTGGTGGATCTGAAATATCTGAAATGCCCATTTATTGGCAAGACCAAATTTCACCAGTAGTCCAGTGGTGGTTAACCAGTCCTGACTTTGACTATGGAAATCGCAAACCGCACAGTGTTGGATGGGCAGAATCCAATTGCTAGGGATTGGCTTCCCTCCCAATTTGAAGTTGGGATTTTGGAAAATGGGTTGGGAAAGGTCATAAGTATTTTCATATTTTAAGGTGGAACACAGTTGTGTATGTATACGTACCGAGTGGCCTACTGGGTTATGATGGAAAGTTGATGGCAATGTTTTGGTTTTCAGGAAAAGTAGGGCTATAGGATTTATTCCAGCTGAGGCTATCAAATCCTTTTCTATTGTAAGCCAGGAGGGGACATAGTTCGACAGGTCTAAGGGGGTGGAAGGTGCTGCCCAATGGGTATATTTACTTAGGTGGCTGGCCCAATGGTATAGACTGAAGTGAAGAAGTTTTAATCCTCCCAGAGCTTTGGGGTCATCCAATTTATGGAGTGCTCATCTTGGGGGCTTTCCTTTCCAAATAAAATCAGATAAACTGGAGTGGATGTGTTTAAATCAGGCTTTGGAAAGCCATAAATTTAAAAGGTTCAGGGGGTAAAAGATGTGTGGCAGAATGTTCATCTTAATGGTGTTCACTCAGCCCCATAAGTTTAAAGGGAGATCCTGCCACTATTTTAAATCTTGCTGTACTTTTTTGTGCAGTTTATCTAGGTTCAACTTGTGCAACTGGGTATCACTGGTTGACAGGTATAAACCAAAATGTTTTATGGCTTTGGGAGCCCAGTTGAGTACCAACTCCAAAATGTCCTGTTTATGTACCTTAAGGTTTAATGGAAAGACTGATGATTTCTCAGTGTTGATCTTAAAATTAGAGAGGGAACCAAATTGCTGGATTAGGTGTAATAAATTTTATATGGATGGTTTAATTTGCATGATGTGTTACAAGATGTCATCGGCGTATACCGCAATCTTAGTATTGGTCTAGCCTATTTGTATTGCATGTATCCCAGGGGATGTTTGTATAGATACGATAAAGGGCTCTAGGTATAGGTTGAATAACAAGGGGGATGGGGGCATCCCTGTCTAGTTCCAGCCTCTAAAAAGAAGCTGGGAGAAACAGTCCCATTACAAAATACCCACGCGGTGTGTGCGGAGTATAGGACTTGCAACCATGATATGAATTTAAGGGGGAAATGAAATCTATGAAGGGTCCTAAACAGGAACTGCCAATCTACTCTGTCAAAGGACTTCTCCACATCCAAAGGGACCAGTGACATGACATGGCATGAGGGGCATCCCTGGACACGGAGAAGACATGGGACAGGTGACAGAGGTGATCCATGGAGGACCTACCCTTCATGAATCCAACTTGGTTGGAGCTAATGAGGGAAGGGAGTATCTGTTCTAATCTATGAGCTAGTAATTTGGCAATGATTTTTATGTCACAATTAAGAAGATATGTGGGTTGGAAATTGGACACTCGTGTCTGATCCCTTCCAGGTTTAGGAAGGAGGATAATTGTTGCCTCCAGTATCCTAGGGTATAAATCTGATTCATTTAGCATGCTTGAGAAAACTGCAAGTAGCCATGGGGATAACTGGGTGCAAACTTTTTGTAAAAATTGGGTGAGTAGCCGTACGGTCCAGGGGCTTTATCTGAGGGGAGGTCTTTGATAATTTGTTTAATATCCATTTCCGTAAAAGGTACAGTTAGTCCTTGGATTTGGGTGGGGGTGAGAGTGGGGAGAGGGAGGCTGTCTAGGTAGGATCTACCTTCTGTTGGGGGGCAGTTGGGCATTCAAAAATATAGCTGCTTATAGTACTGTTCAAATTATTTATGCCTTTAGCCTGGGTTAAAGGCGGTCCTTGGAGATTATTTTGTATTACCGGAATACATTTTGATGATTCTAATTTTTTAAGCCAGAGGGTCAAAAGCTGGCCAGCCTTTTCCCCTTGTTTGGTATAAGTAGCCTTTGATTTTAAAATTGCCCACTCAGACTTTTCTCTGAGTAGTTCAGAATATTTATCCTGTAGTTTTATGAGCGCCTCTTTCTCCAGATCTGAGATATTTCTGCATAAGTCTTTTTCCTTTTCTCTGATTTGGTCTAACAAGGTGTTAGTCTTTTGGATTTCTTTTTGTTTCTTGATCACTGACCATTTAATAAATTCTCTCCTAAGGAAGCATTTAAGTGCACCCCATTCAATGGATGGGGAGTGTGTAGTGTCTCAATTGTTAAGTTTAAAGGATTCTAGGGAGGCAAGTATACCATCCATAACTTTTTTTTGTCCTTGAATATTTGGTTATTGAGTCTCCATTGTTTGTCTGAGCCCCAATTTAAAGACAAGGAAAGGAAACATGTTACTATGGAATGATATGAACCCGATCCTGGTTCTGTTCTGCTGTCCATTAGCCCACGTATAAGGGTTTTACTCATCCAGAAGTAATCAATGTGTGAGGCTGAGCCATGGACTGTGGAACAGAAGGTATATTCCCTTTCAGCAGGGTGTAATGTTCTCCAAGGATTGCAGAGTCCCATATGGTCTACCAGGTCTCTAATGGCCCTTTGGGCTGGAGAGAGACCCTGGCTCTGGGTCCCTATGATTTGTCCAGCATGAAGTCAAAGGGGATATTCCAATCCCCTCCTAAAACATTGGAATGTGTGAAAAGGGCATCAGAGCAGTGAGGAGCTCCATGAAAAAAGAGGGGGAGTCTGCATTAGGACCTTATATGCTACCCAGTAAAATGTTAAATGAGTGGATTTTACTGAGGACCAGTACATACCTGCCTTCTTTGTCTCTAATGCATTGCTCACATGTAAATGGAAAGGCCCTAGTAAGGAGAACAGCTATACTGTTACGGGAGTCCCCTGCAGTGAAGACCTGCCCCACCTGCTGTCTCCTCAGAAGGGTCTCCTCCACTTGTAGAAGATGGGTTTCTTGCAATAAGATCACATCACAACATAAAATGCGTAAGTGTTTGAGCAGCCGCATCTGTTTAAGTGGGTGTCTTGCACCTTTTACATTCCATGAACAAAATTTAAACGTTTGCGCCATACACTTGATGTGTTATATGCATAATCATTCTTGTACCTCTAACTATTAGGCTTAACCATCAAGTTTGTATTAGTTGTTTTCTAAATTCACACCTTCCCCCCAAATAGAAAGCTGTCAAGAAAGAAATCTCTGATGTGCTTAGCTCCACCCCTGAATTCCCCTTATTACCCTTTATTACCCTCCAGTTTCCCTCCACCCCCATAAACAATATGTCCAAAAAGGAAATGGTGCTAATATCATTCAGTTTTCTGACACGTATTCTGTTCGCTAAGGTGCAACAATAAGAACAACCCACCCCCCATTGCGCTGGTCTGTGGTGATCAGCAGACTGAAGGCCCACCCTCCTCCCCACTCACCCGACTGCAACTAAACGTGTTGCAGTTATAACTAAATTAACTTATGAAACTACTTGTTAAACCCTCAAGTCACTTATGCAAGTTGAAACAGCATGCACATATATATGTTAGAGTCCTGTTAATATTCACAGGTGTCTCTATTCCCTGGTATATGGTAGAAATTTTAAAGAAAAAACACAAAAATGGAGAAAGGAAAAAGGACTGCTCAAGTTCTGAACTATAATATATCATAAATTATGCCTCATAAGCAAAACAACGAAAGCTTAGTGCCTCCAGCCAGGGGTGATCCCCCGGTTGTATAGAAAGCGATAAGACAGAGCTCTCATTAATTGTGGGCTTCTATAGTTAATGTCTCCAGTCCTACGAGTCAAAAGAAGACCCGTACAGGCAGGTGCCATCTGTACATCCTGCATTTAAAGTCAAATAACATGGAAACTTGCTGATTTTAAAGTTCCAAGTGGGGTCTTGTCCTCTGTTACAATTTGAAGACATGTCCCAAGCAATGCAAATAGTCGGTCTCATCTTCCAGGCAATAAAAATGTCCCTCGAGCTTTATGAAGGTGAACTAAGATGAGAGGGGAGGGCTCATGGAACCACTGAAGCTAAATGGAGATTAAGCTCTCTTTCATCCAGAGTTAATACAGCCTGGGTAAGGAGTTCCCAAATATGTTGCAGAAATGTCCCCTTCTGAGAGAAGTTAGTCAGTGTATCATGCCAGAGAATGTAGAAAAAAGGTACTCCATGGCTTAATGCCATGAACGTTGATATTCACTTAGATTAAGTCCTTCTACCAGCTGACACAGAACAAGATGAACAATGAATCTTAGATTTATAGACTCTGTATTTCACCAATGATCAGTATCTGCAAATACCAGGAAACTCTCAGTGATTGGTAAATAATGCAGGGCGCTTCTGTTTGAGGTAGTCCATCGCAGGATCTATCTCCTCAAAAGATGACCAGGATCCATCCAGTTGTACTTGGAGCTTGGCAGGGTATACCATACAAAACGTTATGTTTGCCTGAGGCTATGCATTTGGATACTATCGGGTGAAATAGCATCAGATGCTGTCAGACTGTTGCAGGTAGATCTTGTGTTACCCTTATCTTTTGTCCTTCCCAGAGAACATCTTATATGTCTCTTAATTTTTGTAAAACATGCTGTTTTTCTTGAAAGTTGAGGAAACGGCATATTAGCAGTCTGAGTTGGGCATTAGGTGGAGGCATAGGCCTAAGGGTGCAGTGTGCTCTCTCCATGATATAAGTTGGGTCAAAAGGGGAAGACCCAGCAATTTTTGTTAGTAGTTTTTGTATGAATAAGAGTGTTTCTATCTCTTCCTCCCTCTCAGGTATTCCAATTATTACAATGCTATTTTGATGACTTCCCCCCCTCTAAGTCTTCAATTTTAATCTCTAACTTTTTAATGTTCTGGCGATTTGTGGTAATGAGCGCATCCATTTTGTCCATCCGTTTCTCCACGGAGATAATGCGGGCCTCGCTGTCCGAAGTGCACCTGGTGATATCTTCTAAAGCATCAGAGATCGCCTTCATCTCAGAGACAAGAAAATGGATTTCATTCTTTAATGGGTGGAACTCAGAAAAAAATAATTCCAAGGTAAGGAGGACAATTCTGTAGCTGCCAGAGGAGAGGATGAAGTGGACTGCGAGTGGCCTGTAGCAGTGGGATTCGCCCTAGGCTTCTTTGGCTGTTTTACTGGTGTGACAGGCAGCGTATGCTGAAGTGCCGCCTGTCACATCTCTACTTCCATTCTTCTCCAAAATCCTTCTGCTGGGGGACTGGGTAAGGTTCTGCAAGCTGTCTGACCCCGGTTTTTAGCTATTAAATGAAAAGATTATTAAAGTCAGCTGGAATAGCTAGTCGGGTGAGCAGAGCACTGGCGGAGCATGTCCTCTTCAGTTGGCTGCATCACGTGACTCCCGTCAAGCCCAGTATGCTACCTGCTTGAGCCCATGCCCACACTCCATGGATAGTAGTGCAAGTTCAGAATATGTCAGATTGAGAGGTTTGGGTGAGTCGAGGGTACATCCTAGCCACTGTATATTGTGCAGACACTGCTATGCTACCCAGCAAGAAGTGCCCTAGAGAGGGTGATGAGGTGACCCCTGACCTGTTTGACTTCAGAGAGTCCCCCCTACCTGCCGAATGGAAAGTTAGGATCAGTCAGAAGTTGTATCAGAGAAGCCAAGTATTCTTCTTGAAGGAGTGGGACACAGGCTGTGTCACAGGGGCTGAACATTACATTTGACTTGATAATGAGAGCCAGTTCAGAGAGAGGTCCTGTCGCCTTGCACCTGCTGACATAGATGATGTCAGACGTCACCTTCAGGAAATGCTGGCCACAGGAATTATCCAAGAGTCTCAAAGCCACTATGCCTCCTCGATTGTGGTAGTCCAGAAGAAGAATGGATTGGGGAGGATGTGTGTGGACCACCAGACACTGAATCGGAGAACTGTTGCAGACCAATACACCATGTCTTGTATTCAGGATACCCTCAACTGCATCAACAGGGGCCAGTGGTTCCCAGTTCTCGACCTTTGGAGTGGGTATTATCAAATCCTGATGTTTCAGGAAGACCGAAAAAAAAAAAACAGCCTTCATTTGTCACCTGAGTTTCTATGGGCCCAATTCCAAGATGCCTGGCACAACTCGTGGGTGTATACGAGTTGCACCACATGACATTACGCAGGGATACCCTGCACCATATTCCAAGACAGGCAGAGTTCCCAGCACCTACGTTCTATGAATTGTGCCAGATGTAGGCTAGCACCACACACATGGCACAATGGACCTGGTTGCCACAAGTCACAGCCTGCTGAAAACTTCCACCCTGAGTCCCACCCAGAACACCTCTGCATGCACCTGGGGACATGAGGAGCCTGGCCAGATGGCACTGGCATTTGGGGGGGCACTTCAGGAAATAGACCCCGGGGGTCCCCGACAGTTGGGGGTGGGGGCATGTCTGTGTTGGGGGTCATGGGGAGCACAGCTGAGTACTTTTTGTGGTGCTACAGAGTGGGCATCCATTGATTGGCATGGATGGATGCCCCTTAGGCCATCTCCCTGATGGTCTAACTCCATGGCACCATTGTGGCTTCTGGAATTGCATATGTGAAATACAGCAGCCACCCTTTTGGAATAGGGTGTAGTTGCTGCCATAAACCACCCTTGCGCCATGCCGTTGTGGGTTGCAGGCATAGTGCGTGGTGTAACCCACCTTAGGCGCAACCCACATACTGCATGGTGCAGGTCGTGACTTGGAATTGCGACTTGCTCATCTCATGGCGCAAGTTGTGATTTATGCCATGGGGTTTGGTGTAAATTGCCTTGCACCATGTGTAAGTTGTCTTGGAATTGGGCCCTATGAATTCCTACCTATGCATCAAGGTATTTTGGGTGCACCCACCACTTTTCAACAACTGATGGAGCTAGCAGTGGGAGACATGAACTTATTAGAATGCCTTGTATATCTTGATGATGTCATTGTGTTCGGCCAGACTCTTGAGCACGAAGCTCACCGTTTCAAGGTTCTTGCTCAATTAGAGGATTTTGGATTAAAGTTATCAATAGACAAGTGTCAGTTCGTTCAAATGTCTGTGAAATATGTTGGTCACATAGTGTCAGCTGATGAGATTCAGACATACACAAGCAAAGTGGAGTCTTTGACCATCTAATTTCAGCCTAACAACCTAAAGGAACTACAATGATTCTTGGGGTTCTGTGGTTACTACCAACGGTTCATAAAAGATTACTCCAAAGTCATCTGCCCTTTGCGCAACCTATTTCAAGGCTATCCCTCCACAAACACGAAGTATAAAAACAGTGCAGTTAAGGAGGAAGACAAGGTTTATCTTCAGACACATGAACTGTTTGGAGCCAGGTAGACTTCTGAGTGAGAAGCAGCTTTCTATGATATCATTCACCAACTCACCATGCCCCTGTACTTGCAAATGCCGATCCTACCAGATCCAATGTGCTGCACACTGATGACAGCTTGAAGGGACTTGGTGCTGTTTTATATCAAGAGTATGAGGAAGGATTATGCCCAATGGCGTTTGCCAGTCGGAGTCTAACCCCATCCAAAAGTACACAAGCTTGAATTTCTTGCATTGAAGTGGGCTGTGGTGGACCAATTCCATGAATAGCTTTATGGAGCCAAGATTCTGGTCAAAACTGACAATAATCCCCTTACTTATGTCCAGACTTTAGCTAAGTTGGACGCCATCAGGCATCTCTGGTTATCTCACTTTCCACTTACAATTATTCAATGGAGTATCAACTGGGCTTGAACCACACTGATGCTGACACCCTTTCCAGATAATTCAACTCTAATAACAATTGGCTGAGAATGTATGAGCAGTCTGTCAAAGCCCTCTGCCAAAAATTCGACAAAGATGAGCATCCCTTTCCTGAAACACTTTATTGCCTAGTAGACTGCTTGGGTCCTCCTGCCACTTGTGTTCCTGTGGCCTACTGCCACTTTGTAGCCTTAGACCTCAGTGCATTGCCTCAACTTACCCCTGACAACATACAGTGGACACAGGTTCAAATCCCTATGATTAAACAGCAAACGAATCGGGGTCTTCGGCAGCCCCACCAACTTGGGAGGTCACTCTGGGACATATCACCTGAAGAGCTCCGAACAGCAATGGAACCACAAGCCCTTCTCCAGCAAATGAATCAGGGTCTTTGGCGGCTCTCCCCCAATGCGGGGGTCACTCTGGGGCACATCACTTGAAGAGCTCCCAACAGCAACAGAACCACAAGCCCTTCTCCAGGTACTAAAGACTGACTGGACAATCCACGGCTATTTCTCCTGTGACTGTGATTTTGCACCGGATAACTTTTTGGCACCTTTTTTAAAACAATTCAAACCAGCATTCGGCTACCACGCAATCATGCACTGCTCTATTGAAAGTCTCCTTAAGACTTTGAGTCAACACACATGTGGAGATTATTTTAGTTTTCTAACCTTGTTTGCTATTCACAGTTAAAGTTGTGTATTTTTTTTACCTTGATGCCTAATTTAAAGTTACCAGTTGCTTCTGACTTTTATTAGCTATTTCCAGCTGCTTCTGTTTGCAATCAGGAGAGCAGTTACCTTAAATTCCTAGGTTAATCATGCAGATACCTTAAATACCTAGTATTAATGTACCTTAAAAGCCTAGTTTAAGTTTGCCTTGTGTTTCTATTCCCTGGCGTTTCTGCTAATTCCTGAAATTGTATTCCCAGTCCCCTTCCTCTTCTCAGCAAATCCCCCTTCCCCTCTCTGGTTCCTTATTTAATCTCTGTCACTTTCTCTCCTTAATCCAGCAAATGAATCGGGCTCCTCTGCCGCTCCTTCCCCAATGCAGGAGGTCACTCTGGGGCACATCACCTGAAGAGCCCCCAACAGCAATGGAACCACAAGCCCTTCTCCAGGTACTAAAGACTGACTGGGCGATCCACGGCTATTTCTCCTGTGGCTGCAATTTTGCACCGGAGAATCCCTGCCGATGCTCTGCATCAGCTGCCCCACCGCCCCTGCCACCACCCTTGGCAGATTGTTACTTATATAGGTGCTCTGATCCCCTTGGAAGACTGTTGCTTATATAGGTGTTCTGAGCCAATCACCCGACTTCTCCACTTACAACTTATCAGAAGCAGCCACTAGAAGTTGCACTGTCGTTACATATCAAATTACGGGCATTGAGCTCCAGTTTGTCAAACGTTGGACTAGTAACACTCTAACGTGGTAAAAAGTAAAGGATAAAAAGTAAATCCCCCTCCTTTCTAATTTAGTTCTGTTCCTCCTTCTCACACCAAAATGCTGTCCCCTGGTACTGCAGACCCCCGCACTCACCCTGCTCACTCTCATATGCCCAAATGGAAGCACCAATCTGGGCTATCTTACAGAGCCCCATCCTGGTTTCTCTATACATCCTGTCTCTTGTGTGGGTCTACAGGCTTATGTGTCTTTGCAGGACTGGATACCCTGATCTGTGTCATCACACACACTCCCCTCCCATCACTCAGAGCTACCCAGCTGAATGTAGGGTGCAACCACTCATTGTGTCCCATATACTCACTAAAAAGGGCACCAACTACCTGGCCCTACATTTCCACACAAAGCACCACAGAAGGGGTCTGCTCCCTCTATCCCCTACAGCTCTACTGCTTCTGTTGCTCCTGCTGCTTCTATCAGGTGACATTGAACCTAATCCAGACCCTCCTATAACCAACATCACTCTCTGCTCACCCCACGACTTACATTGGGCGTCTACCAAAGGCTTACAAAATACCCACATGAATGTCTGCAGCCTCCACCCCAAAATGCAGGAGGTTCAGGGCTGGATGTCTCTCTACAACCCAGATGTACTGGCTGTGTCTGAAACATGGCTTAAGTATCACACCCTATGTCACAAGGTAGCATTGACTGGCTACATCACCTTCTGCAAGGACAGGGAGGACAGAAAAGGGGGTGGGGTTCTCATATATGCAAGGGACTCCCTTGATGCAGCCCTTGCCAACCTACCTGGCACTGCTCACTCGGGTGGTGAATCAGTCTTTATAAAAATTACCCTTGGTAATACAAAACACCTTACGGTTGGCTGCCTCTACCACCCTCTGAAGGTGTCCCTACAAGCCTTGGAAAATATCACCAAGGCCCTTGCTGATACGGTTTCCTCAGAACTCCTGATCTTAGGGGACTTCAATCTCAACTGGGCAAAGGACTTTGAGCAGTCCCTCAGAGCCTTGCTACTAGATGCTAACCTGGAGCAAATCATCACTGAAAAGACCAGAGACAACTACAAAACAGGGAACCATACAACCCTCGACTGGGCTCTGGTGTCTCACCCATCCAACATTCAGATTGCAGGTATCATGGATCATGCTCTTAGTGACCACTCACCCATCTTATGCATCTGGAAAAAACATCCCCCCCCCCCCGAGTCCCTCCAAGGATACTCTCTACCCGAGACTACTCCGAGTTCTCAGAGGTCACCCTCAATGCATATCTCGGCAACCTCGACTGGTCACCAATATGGCACCTCCCAACTCTTGAAGAAGCCCTAGACTTCTTACAGAACTCCTTCAACTCTGCAGCTAACCTGTTCGCCCCATTTAGAAAACTCTGTGCTAAGGGCAGCTGCCATAGATGGATCACTACAGAGCTCAGATCTTTGATGGTGAACGAGGACAAGGCATGGAAGCATCACAAACAGTCCACCCTGCCTGCTGACCTTCTGACCTATAAACAACTAAGGAACGAGTGCAAGAGTTCCTGTAAGATAGCAAAGAAAGGACTTGTCAAATGTCTCCAGCAAACCACTCTTGCTAACCCTCGGTCATTCTGGTCCCACATCAGTGACCTGCTAAAGGGAAACAAGTCCTCCTCCCTTGGCCCTACTGAGATCAATGGCCTTATGACTGATGACTGTCATGAAATTGTGGCTGCCTTCAACAGTTACTTCACCAATCTAGAGGACTACAAGTGTAACTTTATTCCTACCTCTTCTATGCCCCCCTGCTCAGAGGCACTTTGCCCTGCATGGCCTCTCTTTCACCTGCAACTAGTTAAGGTCAGAGAGGTACTTCCACTCTTAAAGACCATCAATGTCAAAGGCCCTGGAGGACCTGATGGCATCTGCCCTAAATTACTAAAGGTGGCAGCACCAGCCATCGCTCTACCTATTACATGGCTAATTAACAGATCACTGCTTGAAGGCACTGTACCCAATACCTGGAAATGGGCTGTTGTTGCTCCTATCCCCAAAGGGGGTCCCAGGGAATCCATCGGTAACTACAGGCCAATCTTGCTGCTTTGTGCTCTGGCCAAGATTCAGCAAAAGCTAGTATACTGTCAGCTCCAGGATTACCTGGAGGCTAACCAATTACTAGCCCCCACCCAACATGGCTTTAGGCAAAATCATGGCACTGACACAGCTCTCATAAAATTTACAGTTGATGTACTGGGAGCCATGGACAAAGGGCTCCCCACAGGAGCTGTTTTCATTGATCTTTCTAAGGCCTTTGACCTTGTAGATCACAAGCTCCTGCTATCCAAACTGGCTTCCTTTGGCGTGGCTCAGCATTCCCTTCCCTGGTTCACCTCCTATCTATCCAGCAGCTCCCAGCAGGTCAGGTGGAGGAGTGCGACCTCAGATCCACTCCCCCTGAATGACGGGGTACCTCAGCATTCCATTCTAGGCTCCCTCCTCTTCTAGTTATTCATTAATGACCATAATTCCCACTGCGGCAGCAGCTTGGTCATTCAATATGCAGATGATGCTGTAATCTACTGGTCTCTGTGCAATCCATCTGATCTGGGACCCCATCTACAAGCAGACTTTGCTAAGTCAGAGACCTGACTTACAGAAAATAAACTGGTCTTAAACACCACTAAAACCAAGGCAATGCTATTTGGACAGAGAAACATTGGCCCTGACAGAAGTGCCTTACTCTCTCTGACCTCACCCTCAGGCAGCTACATTGAGGTAGTGAGTTCTCTCAAATACTTGGGGCTAACCCTGGATCAGGGGTTCACCCTAAAGTCTCACTTAGACTAGGTAACAAAAATGGTGCACTGCAAACTGGGCCTCCTGTACTGCCTGAATGACCAGCTCATCCCCATGTCAAGAATCACCATAGCCAACAGTCTCCTCCTTCCTACACTAACCTTTGTTGCTCCTATACTTCAGGGGTTGGCCAAACAGGAAATAAATAGGCTGCAAGTTCTTTACAACAGAGTAGCTCAGTTCACGTCTCATTCTCACCAATGAAGACACCGCTGTGATGCCCTTGTTTCTCTGCAATGGCCCTCCCTAGACAGTCATCTTCAGTACCCCCTGCTTTGAAACGCCTACAAGTTCCTACACTGCAAATTCCCAGATAGTCTGTCCACTCTCCTAGTCCCCAAGCATTCAGTGTGTAGCCTTTAAACCTCTGGGCATAACCTCTGAGAGAAACCTAAGGTTCGAACCACTGCTGGCAGCAAGTCCTTTGCCATGTCTGCCCCTGCCCTATGGAATAAGCTTCCCCCCTTTCAGAAAACCTTCTCCCTTGGAACTTTCTGCAAGGGACTCCATGTTCACTTACTAGAAGTGAGCATCTGCTCCTGTCAATAAAGGGACGTACCCAATCTCAAACGCTAGGCCCTTGCCAGGCTAAGTTATGACTACTGCATTAAGTATCACCTTTCCCCTGTACTACTACTTTTGAATCTTTTGTAATAGTCCTCTTCCAAGTGTAGTACTGCTACCTTTTACATTATGTAACTGTCTCACCTGTAACTAATTTTGCCACAATGTCTGCACTGTTTTTGTACTTGAATTCTTCCTATTGTGCTGATGTACTGTGTCCTGTCCATTACTGTACCTGTATCCTTCTGTAACTAATCCTGGGTCGCCCCTGAAAAATGGACCTTTGGGGCTCAGTGGTTCTACCTGGTTACCAAAATTGAATAAATAAAAAGCCCTTGCCTGATGCTGTGCATGCTGGGAAGGAGGTGCCCAAACATCGCTCCTCAGATCCATGAAGTGCTCTGTCTAGAGAGGGGCCCAGACTTAAACTGCATAACCAGCTACTCCATAGAGAAACCATAAACTGACAAGGTCAAACTGACAAACAGCAATTAGTGCTGCCCACCGCTTTCAAATGTGTAGTCCTGCGGGACCTTCATGATCAGATGGGACACTTGGGTTGTGGCTAAACTACAGACTTGGCCTGTGCTCGATTCTATTGGCCAAAAATGGGGGCTGACATTGAGGTTCATATCCGAACTTGCAGCTGTTGTCTCCAAAGAAAAGTTCAGCCCCAGTGGGCTGCACCCTTGGTCAACATTTCTACCAGTGCACCTATGGAACTTGTGTGTATTGATTTCTTGAGCCTGGAACCCGACCAGAAAGATATTGGCAATGTGGTAGTGGTAACTGATTGTTTCACACATTATGCCCAGGCTTACTCAACTAAAGATCCACGGTGGCCAAGGTTTCAATTAAAAAGTTCTTTGTCCATTATGGTGCCCCTCAGAGAATTCACTCTGATCAGGGGAGGGACTTTGAAAGTCACCTAATAAAGGGAATGCTGTCACTCTGGGGAGTACAAAAATCCTGAACTATCCCCTATCACCCCCAGGGGGGCCCACAACCTGACAGGTTTAACCGGACACTGCTTGACATGCTGGACACACTTTATCCCAGGGATAAGTCCAAATGGAGCCAACAGATAAGCACCTTGGTACACACCTATAACTGCACCAAAAGTGATGTCACGGGGGTTTCCCCTTACTGCATGATGTTTGGTTGGGAAGCCCGGTTGCCTGTCGACATTTGTTTTGGAGTGTCCCCAGATGGAATCAAAGCTGAAAACCACCTACAATTTGTTCAAAAGTTAAAGGCCCAGTTTTTATTTTATTCTTTTGTTAACTGGATAAGGCCCACATGCCTGTTTTCAGGAGTGACCCAGGAGCACTGGGGAAGTTAAGTGACTTGCTCAGAGTCACACAGTATTCAAGTGGGGGATATGGGAATCAAACCCAGGTCTGTCTGCTGGATGCATCAAGCTCATTCATAGCTCATTACTCTAACCACTAAGCTATACTGCCAGACCAAGTTAAACCATGCTCACCAACTAGCACAAACCATTACAGCAAAAAAAAACTTGACAAACAAAGAAAGGCATGACAAGCGTGTCAAAGCTCAGGAACTGCTACCTGGAGATCGTGTTTTGTTGTGAAATTTGGGACTGCATGGAAAGCATAAAACTACTGATAGGGGGCACCACCTCCTCTACATTGCTGTCAGTAAGCTGGAAGATCTGCCAGTCTATAAAGTGTGCCCTGAAAACAACCCATGGGCTACCAAGACAATGCACCGGAATCACTTGTTGCCCATTGGCCAGATAAACATCGACTCTGCACCTCAAGACACTGCTCCTCCTGGGTCTGTAACTAGAGCTGCAATAAAAAAAGAAACAAATTACCCCTTCTCCGGTCATCAAGGATTCAAGGCCTTCCCCCAGGCAGGCCCAAAATGACATTGATTGCCAGTCTGAATCTGAATACAGTGTGTGCGAGGCATCCTAGTACCCATTTTGTGAACTGAGTCAGTTGTTCCAAGGTAACCCCATGTACAATTTCGGAGATGAAACTGGACTTTCAGGACTGCCTAACCCTCTAGCCTTCTCCACAACCCCCATGCCCCCGAAGGCGAGGTGCAAAGTGTGACTTCTGAGGTAGCACTCTTTGTATCTGATAGAGCTATTTGAGTTGCAAGAAGGAGAGCCTGCAACAGAAAGCATTCCTGGTGACATACCAGTAAATGCAAAACTGTGCAAAAGTAATGATCCTCAAAATGCTATGACACATGGCAATAATGGAGTGAATGATGTTGAGAGTATTAGTCAAGTGTTGCAAGATTTAAATTCCATGGATTCCCACTAGATGATGACTCTAGACTTCCTTTGGACCCCAGTACTGAGAGCCATGTTGCTGAACCAGAGTTAGCAGAACAAGGAGCTGAAAGTGCTTCCAATATAGAACCAGCAACCAGTGCAGGGGTGCCCCTCTCTACAGGAGCAGACCCCAATGCAAATGTTGAAAAAACTGAGCATGTGTTTGTTCTTCCAAGAACGTTTGGAAGAGCCACCAAACCAGTGATACGTCTCAGTTACAACTCCCCAGGGAGGCCTGTAGATCTTCTCTTACATGTTGTTCATAAAGGAGAGTATATTTCTGAAAGCTCTCTTCCCAAACTGAGCCATTCCACTACTTCCAAGTTAGTAGTCAAGCCCTCAAACCTTGCTGCCTCTGCCCCATGCAGCCCTAATATAGATGATAGGGACAGGCCCACAGCCATGTGGGTTAAAGTACAGGAAGTAGTACAGACCCGAATGGTCAGAGTAATGTGGTTATCTGTTTAAACTGTTTTTGGATATGCTGATAAGCCTCTGAAAAAGTATAAAAACTGTATCCTTATAGGAAATGTCATTTTCATGGAAAAAGTATAGTAATGCTTAGAACCAGTTTATTTTTGCTGATGCATCAGTCTTTTTCTTTATGGTATACCAAATGAAACATGACTGTATTCATATAATGTTTTCTATACAGAATAGTATAGTATAGTATAGTATAGTATAGTATAGTATAGTATAGTATAGTATAGTATAGTATAGTATAGACCTGATGCGGATACCAAGTTTTTCCAGGCAGGGAAGAGTGTAACCCCACTACAAATATGGGTTCCTATAATGTCTTCCTGGGTTCCTTAATGCCCACAGGCTGGATGGTGTCCTGTGTCCAGTGGTTCCAATTATCTGCATGAGGATGCTGTAGTAAGCCTCCATGCCTGTCTCTTTAAGAGAACATCTAGCTTGTGTTAGAAAATTAGTCTGGGCTGGGTCCAAGAGAGTTAAGGCTCACAGCCCACCAGACAGTCCATTATTCTGCTCCCTTCTACAGTCACTACTTAAGCAGAGGGAGCTCTGTTAGGGAAAGTGATGATTTACTGTTTATCTGCTATAATAATGAGAGAGGAGTTTGTCTAACCTGCTTTAAATTGCAGCTTGAACTTTTAAACAGGAGCCACCATTTTGGTTCTGGACTTCCAGTGTTGGACCAATCAAACCTCAGGGGACCTAAAATGGAGACTGTCCCCAGAATTTGTTTGGGATTGACATTCTGTAGTATTTGTACTTTTAAGGATTTGGCAACTAAATGGACCTGGAGGGGGAGATCTTTCTGTGACAGAGTTCTCTTAGCCAACTGAACCCTTTGGATAGCAGAGGAAATACCAGAACTGCCGAAATACTGGATCAGTCAGGAGTTGGAGGTTGAAGTGTGAACAGTTTGAGCCATTGAGCAGCTGCTCCTGGTAGGAGCATTGAAGATTCAGCTAGACGGTTCTGCTGGCCTGCATGTCACATTCTCCAGCTTAAATCATCGTCTTGTGTGAGAAAGTCAGACTTTTTTTCTGATTTCATGTGAGACCTGTATCTGAAGAGAGAAAAGGGCGTTATTGCTACTTGCAAGTGGACTGAAGACTTGCTCCAGAAGCAATCAGCCCACCAGATGGTAGAAGAGAAAGCCTCAGATCGAAAGGTTTTTGCAGTGAAGTTGTGATTAACCAATGGACTTTATCTGAATTGTGGCTAAGAAAGCTAAATGTTGTAGATGTGCTTAATGTGTTTTGTAGGTCGTGATTTTGGTTCCCCACAGCAAGTTCTGTTATGCACGCTGGATGCTTTTCCAGCATCCAATAACAGACACTTTCCAAATGATTTCTTCTGCCTGGGCCCTGCCACCTTGGCCTAGGCTGCTGCTCCCAAATTAGAGACATTCTTGGTGAAAGACCCGCTTGGGGATTCGGCCCCCTGCTCAACATCACCGAACAGGTAGTGACCTCCAGGAGGTGAGTCATGTAGGCCCTGCTTCCCATGGCAATCCAGTGCAACACCACAAGGTCTTCATCTTGCCTGTCCTGCATCCTGGTCTGGGTAGCATTAGTACAGACAGGGTATCTTCCTGCAACAACAGCTGCAATCATTGGGCCGTATGCATAAATGGGATAAAGTGGCAACGCGCTCGCAACTGGGGCATGTAACCACTCCACACCCTACGCACCCCTCATGTGGGTTGTACTAAGGGGGAGCATGCAGCACATATGCACCCAATCCCCTGACTGCATGAAGAGTAACATGCCGGGGGTGGGCAAAGGGCCTGCCAGCACTACACGTCATGCACCAAGGCACATAGTGCTGGCCACAGGGGTGCGGATGGCTGCGTAGACTAAGTCAGGGAGAATCCTGCCATAAGCTTTGTGCACACCCACAGGAACAGTACCATCTGCACTGGGGGACTGGGAATGGGCCCCCCACTGTGGCTCACTAGCCAATGGGGTGGGCATGGGCAACCAAACAAGCGAGTGTCCAGAGAGCCATGGCAGTGACCCCTGTGTGCCCCCCGAACTCCTGAGCCACTGGATGGTACACCGGTCCTGGCTACTGAGGACCCTCCAACATGCACATACAGACCCTTGTGTGCCTGACCCCCTATGTGCACAACAACCACCCCCTGCCAAATAGCTGCGTACATGTTCTCCCACCCCAAACCAGGCACCCCTGCCCTGCATAGGTGTCCATGGCCCCCCCCCACCATCACCCCATTCCCCATACCTTTGTGTTGGTGCCCCCCAGATGACTGGCAGCACAGTCCTCCTCTCACTGCCATAAATACAGTTCATCTGACATACACAGGGGTGCGCAGTGGATGTGCACCCACGATTGTCAGATGGCCAGAGGCCTTGGCAGTGAGAGGAGGGCTGTGCAGCCAGTCATCTCAGGGGCGGCACCACTACAAAGGTACAGGGGGTGGGGTGACAGTGGGGAGATGGAGTTAGTACTGGGGGGAACTGTCCAGTCGATCTGATGGTCAGGATGCCCGTAGGCGAGTGTGGTCACCAGTGGCAGTGGTCCAGCATGGGGTTGGCCATTGTGGGCAGGGGCATGGATGAGGGAGTTTCACTGTTGTGCCCGGTGCTGGCTCTGCAGTGTTGGGGGGGCTGCCAACTACTGGCCCGTAATGGTGGCATGTGCTCACGGGTTTGGGTGCCTGCAGATGGTATTAATGCACCTGAATCGGTGCCTCTTCATGCAGGGGATCCACTCCCTGTCCATGATGGGCATCCAATTGGATGCCCGGCTGGACCGGCGGCTCCACCCCCAGCCACCCTGTGGAGTCCTGTGCACAAGGGGGGGCAGGGCCACAGATAGGTATACATCCATTTTACATACCCCAGGTATGCACCTATCCACAGGTGCGGTTCTGCATTGGCGAGTTACGTGCTTTTTGCATGCAACTTGTGCCCATTAGTGCATAAGGCCAATAATGTGTCATTCGATTATCTTGTTTTGGGTTTACTGCAATGGACTCAGCCATACAGCTCTGGATTACAAATATTTGGGTTGTGTGCATGTTAACTGTTTTTCCTTCCTAAGGTCCCCAACAACAGCTGCAACGCCAGCCTTCCCCGGGCAATGCTTCAGGTTAGCCTGTTTAACATACTGGTTACCCAGAGTAGTGGGACTGTGTCAAAGGGACTTACAGTGCATGCTGAATCAATCTGAATCAGATCAGAAGTGGCAATCACTTTCTAGATTTATGCCCCACCTTTGTTTGCTTCCCCTGAATAAACCAGACTGTAGGTTTCCATGTTTAACCTGGCTGCTGTGCACCTTATTGGTGTGATTACAGCATTAGCATTGCCTTTTTGTATTACTGGGCTTATTTTCCAGGGGTCTCCAGGGCAGTCACAGAAGATTCAACCCTGGTGGTAAGTGCAAGAAGTGTGAGCATATTATTGTCATTATTTGGTGTATGTGAATGTTATAGTGTTCCACGGTTTAGGCCACTAGAAGGGTTGATGGGTGGTTATAGCATCCCTGAGGGCTATACCAATGGAGCTACACTACCCCAATACCATTCCTCCAGGTGGCGGCACCTGTTCACTGAACTCAGGCCCCTCAACCTGTGCAAAATCATGCAGGCAGGGGTAGTTACCCATAGGATAGTGCCACCTAGGGGTTACATGTAAATAAGGCCATTCTATAGAATCAAAAGCTTTGTGAGCATCTAGTGATAATAGGATCTATGTTTTTCATGTGTTAGAGGCCCTCCATTTTGTGGAGATTGCCCTTCTTACATTCTCAAACCCTGAGGGGCCTTTAATGAATCCTGCTTGATCATTATGTATGTAATGAATCAAGGTACGTTGTAGCCTTATCGTCAGTATTTTTGTCCATATCTTGTAATCTGCATTAAGAAGGGATATTGTTCGGTAAGTAGCTGGGTCAAATGGGCCTTTCCCTTTTTTATGCAGAACTGTGATAATAGCCTCAGACATGGTTTGAGGCATCATACCCCCTCCTCCATTTCTGTAAATATTCTCAGCATTGCTGGTGTTAACTCTTCTTGTAAAAGAGAATATATTTTAGCTAGTAATCCATCTGATCCTTGGCCTTAGAGAAGGTTTTAATGGATTCTCGTCTTTCCTCCATTGTGATGGGTCTATTTAAGTTCTTCCTACATTCTTCTGAAATCTGGGGTAATCTGGCTTCTGTTAAAACACTTTGGATATTTTCTAGGCTTTTTTTTTGCTTACTTCCATATGTCCTTATATAAGTTCAAAAATACCTTATTTATATCATTGTTGTTAGTGAAAACATTATCCATGTTATCTTGTATGCCATGAATGAAGTTTCTATCTGTTTAAATCTATGTGCAAGTAATCTTCCTGCTTTCTCCCCAGAATCCCAGTAATTATGTTGTGCATGAAACAAAGCATATTCTGCTTTCTCAGTGTGTATCTTGTTTATTTCAAATCGTAACAAAATACGTTTTCTCAGTATACCATCCTTAGGACCCTTCGCTTGTTTATGTAATCTCTCTAATTCTTGTAATTCTTGTTCCTTTCTACGTAGAGTTTGCCTTTTTTATCTTGGTTTGCGCTTGCACGCCAGCCAACATCTTGCAGTAGTATCAGATTTGGAGGCGCAGCCACTGTTGGGCAAATGCAGGGCATGCATCAGTAGGTGCATCCCTCATTCCCCAATGAGGCATCTGCAGGCACTCACACCAGCCATACATCAAGTGGCCACCAGATCTAACAAAAGGTCCACTGCAATCATGCAGCGGCACAAAAACACGCCCTCCTGATGTGCCTGTCCTGGTGACAGCACCTGTAGAGTGCCCCGACCCACTTCTTTTGCTGACGGGAGAGTCCACTCCCCATTGGCATAATGACCCCACTCCCATTTAAAATGTACACTGAGGGTACCCAATCCCCTCGGCATCATGACCCCCAAAGTCTTCTTGCTGACGGGGCCCAACTCTATCTGCTTTAATCCCCTTCCCTTGTTTTGCTGATGGGGAGCCCACTCCCCCATCAGCATAATGTCCACCCCACTTTGTTGTGTTTCAAGGGGTGCCCAATCCCCTTGGCTCTTGTCCCCCTTCGGTATGTGATGACGGGTGCCCAATCCCCATCGGCTATGGCATCCCCCAAAACACTTAGGTGGTATGCGCTGGGAGCTCACCCTAGTGTGCCAAATCCTGAAAACAAAACTGTCCCCGGCGATGTTCCCTTTTTTTTACCCTATAAAAAGAAAATGGTCCCTCATGGCCTCCTGCCCCCTCCTCCTTCAACCCGCGCCCACCCACTGTGCACCCTGCCTCCCTACACCCCCCCACCCCATACTTACCTCCGGAGTCTGACATGACGATCTTCGGTGGACGGGGAACATGTCTGCATGCTTCAAAGCAGACCGCAAACTGAAGAAATGATTGTAAGCTACATAATGGCATAAATAGGGCTTTTTCAACTTTGGTGCGTATCTCGGGCATTTTGGGGAATTTTGACACCAAATTTTCAACATGGGGTTATTGGCACCTCTCCTCATGAATTCAGTCACTGTCATGGAATTATTTGGTCCCGAAAGGTGATTTACTCAGTCACTGAGCAGAATTGCCTTTTGGGACCGAGTAATGAAATGACAGTGCAACTGTTCATGAGGAGGGCGCTCGAAAAGCCTATATTGCAAATTTGGTGGAAAAAATAAAAAAATAGCTGTTTTACGAGCGTACATTGCACAGTTTCCATGCATGCTCGTAACTTCGTGAATTTGTAATATTTTCACTCCAGATTTTCAAAATTGGCATTTTTACACACCTCTTCATGAACAGTACAGCTGTCATTTTACATACGAAGGGCCAAAATACGTTTTTGCATGTCCAGCACAGAATAGTGCGGTCACTGTGCGAAATCAGTTTTCAGGACAGTTTGAGGAAATGACGGTGACACTGTTCATGAGCAGAGGTCCTCAAATGCCTATGTTGAAAATCTGCTGATGAAAGTCAATAAAATTACTGTGTTACAAGCGTGCATTGTGCAGTTTCCACACACCCTTGTAACTTTGCAAATCTGCAATATTTTCATGTCAGATTTTCAACACTGGCATATTTTCACACCTCCTTATGAACAGTATAGCTGTCATTTTTCACATCCTGCCCAAAATGTGTTTTCGCACCTGTGATGCCCAATGGCATGGTCACTGTGGGAAATCTAACTTTTGGAACAAATTAACAAAATTACAATGCCATTGTTCATGAGGGGAGGTCCCAAAATGCCCATTTCAAAAATGTGGTTAAAAAAATTCCGAAAATAATTGGGTTACAGACGTGTGTTGCACACTTTCTATGCATGCTCATGACTTCACCAATTTTTAATATTTTCACTCCAGATTTTCAACGTTACAATTTTTTTACACCTCCTCATGAACAATTCAGTTGTCATTTTTCACATACTGCTCAAAATGTGTTTTCGTGTCTGTGTTGCTAAATGGCATAGCCGCTGTGCAAAACTACCTTTTAGCTAACAAACCGATAGTGAGGTGGGGTCACAAAAAGCCTATCTTGAAAATTTGGAGTGAAAATACCAACACACAACTACGGCATTAGGGTTTCCAACTATAACTCTTCACCCTGTAGAGACTGACAGGCGTCAAGGGTGTGACTTGGGATCATTAGCTGTAATGCTCACACCATTCCACCCCCCACCCCCACCCTGCAGCCACTAACAGGCATATAGGTCTGCCTTGGAGTGTTCGGCCCTAAAGTTCAGCCCATTCTCCTATCCTGCACCCACCTCAGCATATTTACTTATGGAATGGTGTAAGTATAAGGCCCAATGACTCCAAAGCACACCACAACACTTGTCAGTGTCTGCATGGAAGGGTGAGGTAGAATGGCATATGCATTATGGGTGGCGCTGGCTTCAGTCCAATGCTTCACTGCCATTCCTATTGTGCATCTCTAACTCCTGCAGTACGAATACCAATGCCAGCGAGACAACATTCAGCATTGACAAATGCTTGTTTCTTTTTGTTATGTGATGTAACACTTACAATTCTCCCCCTGATATATGTTCTGTAAGCTACCCAGACAGTGACAAATTTTGTTTCCCCATTATCGTTAATGCGAAAGAACTGCTTTGTCTCCTCTCTTACCCATGGGCCAAACTCTGCAACATTCAAAAGCGTGCAATTGAACCTCCAATGGAAAGACCTATCTATATTGGGTTCCAGGTTTAAGATAATCATAACTGGAGCATGATCTGACATAAGAACTGATCCAATATAAGATTGTACTAGACTATTTATAAATTTATTTGATACAAGTATCATGTCTATTGTGCTGTAAGTATTATGCCTGCTGAATAAAAGGAGTACAGGGTTTTAAATAATTGATTAGCAGTTCTTTGCTTGGGACAATGCTAACTGTACAGAATGTATTTATATAGGTTTTCTAGAAGCGTTATGCTTGTTAAACACAGTGAGGCAAGTGCTATGCTTTTTCACAAAGTTTTAGCACTTTAATGAGCAAAACGCCAATCAATTTTTGGAGTTAAATAAAACCCTGGGGTAGCTTTTCTTGTCTGGATACATCACTCCTATGCATCCATAAGCCCCAGATCCCTCCTCCTAGCTTACCAAAATGTTCACCTGTTTTTTCTATTCATTTTCAGATGGGTGACTTCATAAGGCATAATCACTATTTCAGAACTGCCTTATCCTGCCTGAGACACCACATGCAATGGCTTTCTTTTGGTCTAAGAAAATGATTAGTTTCAGCTGCAGACTTGTTTATTCAGCCATACATCAGTGGCAGAGCCCAGTCTGTACTTTGTGATCAGATATTGTGGGCTTTCATACAGTGTTGCAGGTACATGGGTTACAAAGATAACACAGGACACAGTTATTGGGTACAACGCTTTTGTAGTGTGTTTTATTTTACACAAACGTATCAATATACAGAAATAATAAATAAATAGAAAAAAACTGAATTAGAAAATAAACAATAGCTCAATGCTATTCCATCTTACTTCAGGTATCTCTATAAAACAATACTCAGCTTTTCTCTTGTTTGAGATAAGCTCCTGTTTCGGGAACAGGTCCTTTTCTTACCTTGTCCTCAGGTATATGAAACCAGCTGGATAGCTAATCTGACTCCCGGGAACCGATTCTCAAATGGGGTTACGTTCAGCACAAGTTGCGGCAAACAGCAGCCTGTGCTGAAGCCCCATATGCCAGGGACCCTGCTCCGGATTCAGGTACAGGAGGGGACCCAGCATGTAAGTCCCCACATTTGCACCATTCCGTCCCTTGTGGTGAATACCTGGTGCATGGGAGATGTCCATCGCAAGCCTGGTGTGGCATGGAAAACAGCGTCTGCTGTACATATGTGCACAGTGACTGCCACCAGTCTCAGACACTGTGCCCATATGTACAGTATGGTATCAATGCAGACCACAGTCGGTGGCTGGCTGGGCACCAAGGGATGGGTTCCACTAGACCACCAGGTAGTGGGCACTGCAGCGATCGAGCACATGCCCATGCCACATGCAGGTGGCCAGGCAGCATCGGGGATGGGGTGGTGGCACTGGGGATGGGTGACAGGACCTGGCAGGAATGGGCACCATCAGTGAACTGGGGGGTAACCGCAGGATAAAGTGGCACATAGGCTGACTGCCCCAGTGGAACATATTCTAAGTCCCACTATGCCAGCCCTGGCTGGTCTAAGGGCACTTAGAATATCTCCCACTGGGTGATGTCTGTGAATAGCATGCTGCAGCTTGCATCAGTGCAGTCCACCTAGTGCCATGTCGCAGCGCTCTGCGGGGTGCAGGGCTGGTGGAGGACCATGTTTGGGGCAGGCAGCCTGCGGTCAATGCAGGCCACCTTCGTGAATTGTGTGGAGGCAGCTCTGGATGCAAGGTGCACCTTGCACCATCTCTGTTTGGTGCGAGCACCTTGCATCAGATGCAGGGCTTTGAGAATCAGGCCCCCGGTGTTTGAGAAGGGCTTATATAGCCCTACCACTTATGGGACATTCCCTCCCATAACCTCCAATTAGTTCTAGAATGGTTCCTAAATAGAGAAACTCCTCCTCTATTACGTAATGAGGTTTTACTTATGGAAAGTCCCTCTATAGGATATCCCCTTCCTGAGATCTTAATTATGGGAAGTCCCTTATTTTATATATATGCAAACAGCGCAAACATTCATTGTATTTATACCTGTGCTGTATTGTTATAGCATGCACGCTAGCCCTTTAATTTATATCTCAGGGCTCTATAAATAATGGGGCTCTGTTAGAGACCTGCAGTGTCTTTTTGTTCTTTATTTTGTTTAATTTCTTTATTGTGTTTAGTTTATCTTGCAGCCCTCTCCTTATTCTGAGGGCTACTCTCTCTGTAAAGCTTCCATACATAGGGACATTCCTGTCCCCTTAAATCATTTGTTTTCTGTGCTGTAGCAGATCAGCTGACTGCTAGCCAGTCATTGTCAAGCCGCTGTGCTTTGGGGCTCAGTATGGATTTGGAAAACCTGCTTCTCTTGCAGCCCAGACTGGCTGTACACATACTACGGACTCCACCACGGCTAGCTGGCACCATTCTACAGCATATTTTATACAAAGCCAGCAGCCAGGAGTCCTAATAATACATGGGCATCAGTAATTATTTATCTAAATACAGAGTGGCAGCAAAATAATTCAAACAACATAAGCATAATGCCGCTTCATTTATATCCATACTCCACCTATCAGAGTGGATGTTATTTAGTATCCAACTGTCATTTTAAGCATTTCCAAACATCCCTGCACCCTATACATAAAAATGGCATACGCATTAACTTTATGAAGCATTTCATTCAACCAGCACCTTAAATCTCTTTAAAGGCACGTCATATCTTTCGGCATTAAATGCCATAAAAACACCTTATTTCATTCCTGCCAGCTAACTTTAGCCTGATGCATGATTTGGGGAATTCTTGGTGAGGGATGGAAATATGGAAATCAGAACTAAATGCAGTAGGAAAAAGATTTAGTAAGAAATAGAAAAGACTGAAGTAGGTGACCAGCCTATGCCAGGGGCTGAGAAAGGTAAAGTATAGCATAGGAAGATACTGTTGGGCAACAATTTCAGTAGGAAAAAGATGAAGATAGGACAGGCATCCCTCCACCAGGATTATCAGACTGGCAGAATGCAGCTCTGCCACATTCCTTCCTCATTAAGAAGAAATAGTAACTCTTACAACACTGGTTTTAGCAAAAAAAAAAAAAAAGACTGTATGTACACTCTGTACTGATGGGGGGTTTGGGTTGGAGCTTCCACACACCCATGCTTTAGAAGTTCCAACCCAGGGTCCCTTTAAACAATAAAACAAATTACAGCACAGTCTTTACTGTACGCACTGTAATTACTTCATTACCCTGGGGCTGAAACATTTGTACTATTAACCATCATAGTAAGGTCTCATAACATTTCATCGACACATTGTACACAATTACTTTTCAAGTTTCATTTGTCTAGATCAGATCTGCACCATGCCTGGATTAACAAGCATGTGTCAATGCCGAATGTTTGCTTGCTGGTATTAACATTGAAAGTGAAGAGTTAGACAGATGCAGAATAGGAATGGCAGTGAAGTACTGAATGTCATGCGAACACCACCTCCACCCTGTAGAGATGGACAGGCATTGGGGTATGCCTTTGGGTTGTCTCGCCTAACGATCATGACATTTCACCTCACTCTATTCTGCAGACACAGACAAGTGTTGTGGTGTGCCTTGAGCTGTTCGGCTTTACGGTCACCCCATTCCATAAGGACATACGCTGAAATGGGTGCAGTATAGGAGAATTGGGTGAACTCTGGGGCCAAAGAGTCCAAGGCACACCTCGATGCCTGTCACTGGCTGCAGGATGGGGGTGGAATACCATAAGCATTACAGACAGCAATCTAAAGGCACACCCTAATGCCTGTCAGTCTGTACAGGGTGGGATGTTATGATTAGAAACCGTAACACCCCGGGTGTTTGTTGGTATTTGCACTACGGATTTTCAACATGGCCTTTTTGTGATCCCCCCCCACCTCATGAAAGCATTTGGTACATCTGCTCAGGAACAGCGGCACTGCAATTTTGTTAATCAGTCTCGAATGTTGATTTGCTACAGTGACTGCGCCATTCTGAGCCAGATGTATGAAAACATAGTTTGGACAGGATGTCAAAAATTACAGCTGTCCTGTTCATAAGGAGGTGTGAAAAAATGGCAATGTTGGAAATCTGGAGTGTAAATATTAAAAAGTCTCGAAATTATGAGTGTGAGTGGAAACTGCACAATGCACGCTTGTAATACAGTCATTCTGTGAAATGTTCTCAGCAAATTTTTAACATACTGTAGGCATTTTGGGACCTCCACTCATGAACAGTGTCACTGTGATTTTGTTAATCTGCCCCAAACGCTGCTTTCCCACAGTGACTGCGCCATTGTGCTGTTCATAAGGAGGTGTGAGAAAATGGCAATGCTGGAAATCTGGAGTGAAAATGTTAAAAATTATCGGAGTTACGAGCATGCGTGGAAACTGCACAACACACACTCGTAGTACAGTCATTTTGTGAAATGTTCTCACCAAATTTTCAACATAGGCATTTTGTGACCTTTGCTCATGAACACTGACAGTATGATTTTCATAATGTGTCCCAAACATTGATTTCCCACAGCGACCACGCCATTGTGCACCAGATGTGCAAACACACATGTTGGGCAGGATGTGAAAAATGACAGCTGTACTGTTCACAAGGAGGTGTGTAAAAATGCCAGTGTTGAAAATCTGGAGTGAAAAGATTACAAATTTGAGAAGTTATGAGGGTGCGTGGAAACTACGCAACACATGCTCATGACACAGTCATTTTTTGGAATTTTTCCACCAGATTTGCCACATATGCTTTTTGGGAGCCCACCTCATGAATACTGACACTGTCGTTTTGTTAATCAGCCCCAAAAGGTGATTCCATGCAGTGACCACAAAATCACCTTTCCAGACCAGATAACGAAATGACAGTGATTGAATTCACAAGGTGGGGTCCCAAGAACCCCCTGTTGAAAATTTGGAGTATAAATGTGAAAAAATGGCTGAGATAACCACCTAAGTTAAAAAAAACCAAAACACATTTATGCCATTATACAGCTTACTGGCATTTCTTCAGTTCGCAGTCGGCTTTGAAGAGTGCAGACATGTTCCTGGTCCACCGAAGATCATCGCACCAGGCTCCGGAGGTAAGTATGGGGTGAGGGTGTGTGTGCGGGGATGGGATATGATGGTGAGGGACTATTTCCTTTGTTTCAGAAACAAAAATGTAAAAAATTCACTGCGGACCATTTTCTGTTTTTGTACAGGTTTTGGCTACACTGGGGTGGGCTCCAGTGTGGCACATTTTTTTTGGGGGGTCATGTTAGCCACACTGGGGTGGGCTCCCAGTGTGGCACACAATTGGGTGGGGCAGTACCAGGAAAATGGAGGGGTTAGCATGCCGAGGGGGATTGGGCACCCCTTGACAGACCACAGCAATAAAGGGGGCACATATGCCAACAGGGGGATTGGGAACCCCCTAAGTCGGCTTTTTAGGGACTCTGAGTGAGCGGTGGGCAGCGAGCCACTGCCCTCCATGTTTATTGAAATGTTACACCGGGCAAGACATGCCCTGCAATGATGAGTCACTCTCTCATTGCAGCGGCCAATTCATTTCAACTTGGTGGCACACTTGCTGAACTAGTGTCAGCAGCAGTGTGCCACCACATTGGGGAAACACGGCCAAGCCTCAGAATGCAGTGGGGCATTGGCCACCACAGTGATGCACTTCCAAAACCCTGCTTCTCTCCTAAGCTGTTATAAACATAACAAGTATTTGTCAATGCCGAACGTTCACTTGCAGGTATTTGCAGTGGTATTTGGCACTTGGACATGGCTTAAAAAAATCAGTGATAAAGAAGTACAAGCATTTGTCAATGCCGAATTTTGCTTGCTTCTATGTGCTGTTTAGGTATTTGGAAGTCATTGAGTGCAAATATTGAAAATTAAGAACTTTTCACGAAATGCATGGAACTGCGAACGCATTTGTAAAACAGTCATTTTTAGGAATTTTTCACCAAATTTTCAACATAGCCATTTTAAGACCTCTGCTCATGAACAGTGTCACTGTGATTTTCTTAATGTGTCCCATACATTGATTTCGCACACCGACTGCCATTGTGCGCTACATGAGCGGAAACACGTTTTGGGCAGGATGTGAAAAATGACAGCTGTACTGCTCATAAGGAGGTGTGGTAAAATGGCAATGTTGAAAATCTGTAGTGAAAATATTGAAAATTTGCAAACTTACGAGCATGTGTAGGAACTGCGCAATGCACTCGTAAAACAGTCATTTTTAGGAATTTTTTCACCACATTTTCAACACAGCCATTTTAAGACCTCTGCTCATGAACAGTGTCACTGTGATTTTCTTAATGTGTCCCATACATTGATTTCACACACCGACTGCGCCATTGTGCGCTACATGAGCGGAAACACGTTTTGGGCAGGATGTGAAAAATGACTCATAAGAAGGTGTGGTAAAATGGCAATGTTGAAAATCTGGAGTGGAAATATTGAAAATTTGTGAAACTTACGAGCCTGCGAGGGAACTGCGCAATGACGCCAGAACAGTATTTTTGATTTATGCACTAAGATTACATGGTTTTGGGACTCTTCATGAATACTATTGTCATGGAAGAGTTCTGGTCGGCGATTTCGCAGTGACTGCGAAATCACCCTTGGGCCCTAATAACGCCATGACAGTGACATCATTCATGAGAAGGGGTCCCAAAACCCCATGTTGAAAATTTGGTGCAAAAATTCCAAAAAATGCCTGAGATATGCAATAAAGTTGAAAAACCCCTATCTAGCCCATTATACAGCTTACCGGCATTTCCTCAGTTCATGGTCGGCTTTGAAGAGTGCAGACGTGTTCCTGGTCCACCGAAGATCGTCGCACCGAGCTCCGGAGGTAAGTATGGGGTGAGGGGGGATGTGGGGAGGCGGTGTGCGCAGTGGGTGGGTGCGGGTTGTTGGAGGGGAGCCTGGGAGAAGCGCCGTGGGACCGTTTTCAATTTACAGGTTTAAAAAAAAAAAGACGATGTGGGACATTTGCCACGCTGGGGTGGGCTCCTAGCATGGCAGAAGGATGGCTGGGGGGGCCTGGAGCTGACGGGGGATTGGGCACCCCATCGGCAGATGACGGGACGCCACGCTGGGGTGGGCTCCCAGAGTGGCAGCAAAGATTTGGGGGGGCAGCATGACGTGGTGCTGTGTATGACAGCGGTGGTTTTCTTTGAAGAGAAGACCACTTCCTGTCATACACAGCACCACGTCCGATTGGTTCAGGACTGCCACGCCTGCTCAATGGAGCAGGAGATTGCAGGGGAAGGGCACACCTCCAAAGTGTCCCATTCTCCCAAGACGTTCCCTGCGCATGCGCGAAAGCAAATGTAAAAAGGGGGCAGGAATCATATATAAAATAATGACTAGTAGTTTAACCTCTACTTGTTTGCCCATTAAGACCAAAAGGAAATGGGAAGAAGAACTGGGTCTCAACATTTCTGATGAGGAATGGGATGTGGCATTGGAGATAGCCAACAAGAACTGCAAAGAACTTCAAGTTAGGTTAATTTAATTCAGTTCAAAATTTTGCATGGATATTACCGCAGTCCAGACAAATGACATGCTATGGGATATTCAAGTAGCTCTAACTGTTGGAGATGTCACCATCTTGATGCGGGACTTGCTCATATGATATGGGAATGTCCAGTACATGTAGATATATGGAAAGACATCCAATCCAGCTGTATTAAGGTAACAAAGCAAACCATACTTTTATCTCAGCTAATTTTTATTTTAGGAATAATCCCAGAATTTTTGAATTTAGATAGATTTCAAGAAACTTAGTTTTTTTATGCGGCCCTTAGTATTAAGTGCTTAATACTTCAGAAATGGTCTAGTACCCTTCACCCTTCTATTAGTGAATGGTATAGCCTGATTGTATACTTGTATAACAATGAAAGAATATGCTACTCTCTCGTTGACAAATTAGACATAGGATGGGATATTCAGACTGCACCAGGCTGTGGTGCAAGCCTGGGCGCAGTGCAACTGGGATGTGCCAGGGCGCTGACAGGGTGATATTCAACAGTGCTGCGCCATGGCTCAGCACCATTGAATATTGCTCTGTGGCCACCTGCATTGTGCATGGCACAGTGGCACTGCACCAGCGCAAGTGGCCAGAGAGTGGCAGGGGGATGTGTTAGCGCAAGTGCCGTTGCACTAGGTGCATCTACCGCGATATTTAAAGGTGCACATGCAGATGCTGCCATAATGCATGCAAGGCACAAATGGGTCCATTTGCATGTCATTATGGCCCCATTTGCATGCAGGTGTGCCCACTCCTGGCGACTTGCGCCTGGTGCCCTACCAGGCTACAGCCATCTTCTCCCTTTTCTTACATGGCCTGCCTTCAGCTTGTCCATCATCCGAATGTTTCTTTACACAGATGATGTGGTCGTTCTTAGAAATGAGAGGGATGTGGAGGCCCTAGATATTATTTTTCAAAAAGAGTTCATTAATCCACAAACACGTTTCAGTGCCCAGAGAATGATCCTTGATACCAAAAAATTTAAAGCTATGATCATCAATAGAACTAAAACTGGAAAACAGCGAATTCTTGTTGAAAGCTCTTGATGGTGAAACTACTGACACAATTAAGCAATTCAGGTATTAAGGAGTTGTTTTGGGTAGTGCTTTATGGTACAGAGCTTGCAACACAAGACTTATGAGGAGAAATTAAGGGACCTCAATATGTACTCACTGAAAGAGAGGAGGGAAAACAGGGGATATGATGGAAACATTCAAGTACCTCAAGGGTATAACTATAAGTACTGAGAAGCAGGAGACAGCTGCTATAGGGATATGTGCCAGCTTCTGTGTGATATTCTTTTGTTCTTATAAATCTGTAATCAACAGTATTTCAGTAACCACATGACCACACTGCCTTCTTTAGGCAATTTTACACTGGTTGATGCCTGGTGTCAGATGACAGGCAGAGGGGCTCACCAGATTGTGTTGCCATTTGAAAAACTTCATAAAGTGTTCTTTTACTGGTAAGCATTTTGGAAAGCTGGTGAAGGTCTCACAATTTTGATTATGCTTGTATCTCCTTATGTCTGTCCCCTTTGGTCCCCCATCCCCACACCCCAACAGTCATCAATGGCCACAGTTGCAGCCTTCTTCTTGCCAAGATGGTGGGTGAGAAACATAGAAACAGAACTTGATGGCAGATAACGACCGCTTGGCCCACCTAGTCAGCCCATTTTCCTACCTGATGGATAAGCTGCATATTCAATCAATCAACAGCTTACTTCCTCCTACCCCCCAGTAGAATTGTCTTATGTCTGTCCGTAAGCAGATGCCTTCACAGTCTGTGAAGCCTGATGTCTTTCAGTGCTGCTTGTTTGTCATCTTCCAACACAGGCGAGGTGCTACCAGCCCAAAACTAACTCAGGACAAGCAGGTTTCAAAGTGGGGAAGAAATGGAGTAAGCAAGAATTAAGTACTCATTCAGATGCTGCGTCAATTTTAAGATCAGCATACTGGCGTGGACACTGGAAAAGAACCACAGCTCTTTAAGCAGCCTTATGAAGAGTAAAGGCTTCTCGAAGCACTGGGGTTCTGTTTATTGTACTGTAAGTGGGCTGCATCTAATTTGGTAATTTACTGTACCTTACATCTGGATGTATGGTAGGCCCAACTTTGAATAAACAGTGCACCTGAATTAACACATGATGCCATAGAAACATAGAATTTGTAAGCAAAAAAGGACTGCTCAACCCACCAAGTCTGCCCAAGTGTTCGCTACCTACTTGTAACTCCTGCCTGTATATATTACTGCATGTCTTATTCTGCCTGCGTCCATCAGGACCTCCTTGTGAATGACCTTGCTTAATGGATGTTTCCTGCAATGAACTTGAATCTACTCCACTTCCATAGCCTTATTGATCTCCGTTAACCCCCTCTTTCCCCATTTTCTAACATACCCCTATGTTTATCTCATGCATGCTTCATGCCCCCTGCCATTTTAGCTTCCACCACTTCTTCTGACAGTCTGTTCAAGGTGTCTATCACCCTTTCTTTTTTTTTTAATCCTCTTTATTGTTTTTCAAGAAAAGAGAATTCAGACAGACACACACATTCTTGGCATAGCCAGGGTACACAGCCACAAACTGACTGCGAGAACTATATACAAACCCATATATACATTCACAGCACAGAGAACCACCCTTCACCTTTCCCTTATACATATACCCCATTTTTGCCTCGGAGTAACAGGGTCAGTGAGCAAGTTTAATCAAGAAGGAGAAAGAAATAACCCCTCTAGCCCATCCCCTATTTTCCCCATGAGGGCATCAGATCCTGAACACCTCTTTAGAATAGCCCTTCAAGGTGGTATCTCCTTGCTGTGTCCCCAGGAGACAGAGAGAGTCCCCATCCTATCATCTATCCTAGCAGACCAAGAGCATCCAGCTGCTTATTTATGCATATATTGCAACCCTTTCACAGCAACCATTTATCTAATCATTCGAACCAGAGTCCTTCTAAACATCTCTGCAGCATGAACCAGCATAACTTTCTCCAGCTGATCACCTCTCGACAGACAGGCCTGAGTCTAAGCCATTTTGCACTACAATGAGTAAATTGCATCTACTTTCCACTATCTCTTTGCATTTAACCCCATTTTACCTTCCCAGGAACAATATCGCTGTATTTTGCCCAAAGCCCCAACAAAATCTCTCATCCACTGATCATATGTATACACTTGATCATCTTTCCAGTGCTGCAATACAAATGATTTAACAATCGCTGACATTAAAGAAAGGTGATATTTAGGTGCACTACCTGAGACCTGTAAAAAAATCACCTAAGATACAGATCTCTAGAGTTATAAATTCTGAGTAATCCATCAGAGGATCCATACGTCATTTAATTTCAGCCCAGAGGGGTGCGATCTTACTACACTCCTACAGCACATGTAAAAGATCCCTTGCTTCAGTTTTACATCTAAAGCACAGGTCTGTCTGTCTGAGGTGTCTATCATATAATTTCACTGTTTTAAAATACATATTTGAGACAATAAAGTATTCCATACTCCTATACTTAGGTATAGGTATGTACTTATTGCTCTTCCATATGCTGTCCCAGTTTAGAGTCCCAGGGGCCATCTTCTTGACCCAATATGCCACTTGTACAGGAGAGTTCAGACTATAATAATCCAGAAGCACTTTATATACTTGACAAAACTTTAGATACTGGATCAACATCTTTCAAGTTATCCCAGGTAAAAGAACTATCCGTAAAATTCCCTACCCTTTTCCCCATCCCTTCTAACATGCATATGATTTGCAGTCTTCTAAAAAACGGTATTCCTTCAGATCCAGCTGGGAGGACCACTCTGCTACCCTGAGTCACATCCTTTATCTTCAAACCCATCAACTGCGGCACCCATTTTCTAGTAATTACTTGATCCCCAATTAGCAAGTTGGGATTGCCCACCACTGGCTGGTCCCTAGCCTTCATTTGGTTCCTCCTCTGGACCGGGGAGAGTAATGACCACCAAGCTCCTGCTGACTTCACAATTGGATTCCAAGATATCTTTTTAGGGCCCCTTTCTATATTAGCAAATAGAATTACCTCCGTCGAGAGTCCTGAGTCCTTTAATATTTGTTTCTCAATTTGTAGCCAAGTTGGAACATAGGACTCCCCTTCTAAGCTTCTACTCCACTGTATCATGAGCCCCATCTGTCCTGCCACATAATATAAGTGGAGATCAGACAGTTTAATCCCTCCCCTTCCATATGGCATACGAAAAATGCTATGCTTCTTCCTAGGAGGTTTAGCATTCCATAGAAATTCCGATAAAAACTTCTTAATTCTTTTAAACCATATTACAGGTATGCAATATGGGGCTAGATATACCAGATACAGTAACCTGGGTAGTAAGTTCATCTTGATCAGACCCAGTCTAGCCATAAAGTTCAAAGGGAGCTTGTTCCATCTTGTCATATCCCCCCTAATCGCTGATCGTACCCCCTCCATATTTAATGCAGCACCCTCTTCAATAGCAGATGTGATCCAAACACCCAGATATTTCAGCTTATCCACTTTCCACTGTACCTGTAATGGTGCAAAATCTGCCCTACATACATAGGGTGTCAAAGGCATAATCTGGCTCTTAGCCAAATTTAGTTTATAATTCACAACTTTAGAATATTTCTCTATTAAGTCTATTGTTCTTTTAAAACTTGTTGCCAGGTCCTGTAGATGTAGGAGTATGTCATCAGCAAAAACTGAAAATTTCAGCTCCCAACCCACAATATTAATCCCCTTTATTTGTGCGTCAATATTAATAGCTCTCAACAAAGGTTCCAAAAATATATTAAATAAAATCGGCAAGAGAGGGCATCCTTGACGGGTCCCATCTTCTAAATGTATCTCCTGAGAAACATAACCATTGCACAATACCCTGGCCATTGGGGCTGCATATAAATTTTTGACACCACTGATCAAGCCCTCTGGAAAACCCATCTTTTCCATTGTAGCAAAGAGAAGGGATAGGAGACCCTATCAAAGGCCTTTTCTGTGTCTAAGGATATCAGAGCTATGGGTAATTGAGAGTCTGGCGCATAGCTAAGTATATGATGTAACTTCCTAAGGGCATCATGTGCACCCCTCCCTGGCATAAAGCCAACTTGTTCCTGACTAATTAAAGCTGGAGAAATGCTCAATATTCTATTAGCTAAAATTCTAGTAAGTGTTTTAATATCTTGATTCATCAGAGCTAAAGGTCTATAATTGCTTGGTATGTCCCTAGGCTTATCTGGTTTAGGAACAAGTGTGATGTACACCTGGTACAGTGGAGCATGGCACACCCCTTCTCGCATTATAGTATTGAAGAATTCTTGGAGTATAGGAAGTATCGTCTGTATGTGCACCTGGTAAAACTTGGCCGTCAGCCCATCTGGCCCCGGGGTTTTACCATGGGGCAAAGATTTGACCACCTCCAGTATCTCCGATGTTGTTATAGGGGCCGCTAGTTTACAAGCTTGTATAGGATCCAGGACTGGGAGCGGCACTCCCTCTAGAAATGTTCTAATTTCCTCCTCACTAGCTCCCCCTTTTGCTTGATAGATCCCTTTAAAATAATCCACAAAGGCATTCGCCATTTCTTGGGGGTCGGTTAACTGTTTTCCGGCATATTGTATGTAAGTAATCCTCCTACTAGCTTCCCATTCCTTAACTCTAGCCGCTAGAAATTGCCCAGGTACATCCCCCTGCATTAAATACTTAGCCTTAATCTTTTCCAACCAAAATTCGACTTTCCCATTCAAAATATCCTCCATTTCCCCTCTCAAGCTTTTAAGTTCTGCTTCAATTTCCCCAGAGGACCCTTCCAGTGGACAGAGCGACTGAATAGCCCCCATAATAATTTTTTTTTTTTTTAATTTAGTTGTTTAACCAGGTATAGCACACTAAACTGAAAGCTTTTTTACAGGAGCGACCTGGGAGCACAAGGAGGTTAAGTGACTTGCTCAGGGTCACACAGTATGCTAGCAGAAGCTGTGGGATTCAAACCCAGGTCTGGTCTGCTGGATGTCACTAGATTTGCAGCTCAGAGCCTTAGACCACTGCGCTATACTGCCTCTTTTAATAAATTCCTCCTTCACCTTCCGCAGTCCATTTCTTTGCGCTGCAAAGCTCTGGGCTGCCCCTGCATACAGCACCATACATGTTGGCCATTTAAGCTTTTCATTCTGTAGTGTAGGTAACTGTTGGTGGATAATCTCCCTGAGGGCTTCCTCTAATTTTCTTTGAATTGAAGCCACCGTTAGTAAGGAATCATTTAATCTCCATCTATGCGGTCTAGGAGGGATAGGAGCCGGTTCCCATCTTAAATGAATAGGCGAGTGATCTGATAAGAGTCTACCCTCAGTAGTCAATTCCTTAACCTCCCTAAGTGCCTCCCCATTTACCAAAAAAAAATCAATACGAGAGTGACTCTTGTGAGCCACAGAGTAGTACATCATATTATTGCCCCCCATAGAACAGGTCCTAAGCAGGTCTACTAAAGCCAAAGCCTCCATTAATCTATTCAGGGCAATCTGAGCCCTAGACAGAGGGTCTCTAAGTGGTGTAATTCTGTCCTCCAAATTATTTAAACAAATATTTCAGTCCCCTGCCAAGATAAGAGAATGCTGAGATAATACGGCCATGTCACTTTCTAGTGATGCAAAAAATTCGGGCTTGGGGGGTGTTGGCCCATAAATAGAGGCCACTGTTAATGCTTTACCAGATAGGGTACCCGAAAGATATATCCCTCTGCCATCCTCCCTAACAGTTACTTGCTCCACCTTGTACATACAAGTTTTCTTTATTAAAATCACCACACACCCCCGACGCCTTTTCCTTACCCACCCCAAAAACCTCACCCACCTACAATCGCTTGGGACAACTCACCTCCTCCGTTAATAAGTGAGTTTCTTGCAGGGCAACAATGTGGGCTTCCAGCTGTTCAATATGTCTAAGGACTACCATTCTTTTCCGCTTACCCCTAAGTGTTCCATGACAGAATTTTAACCCCTGCCATTCCAGAATCTGAATCTTACTACAGCCAAGCCTTCTTTTTGCACATACTCTTGGTCTGCTGCCCCCCCTCTCTCTCTAATGGACTCTCTCCTTCCTATCCCCAAAACCCCCCTGCCCCCTTGCCCCGATCCTGCGATTGCCCTCCTTTCGAATCTCGATTCATGGATGAACCTCTTTCCGCGCCCCTCCTCCGCCCCCTCCTATTGTCGAAGCATCTCCTAGTACCCATCTCCTATCCAAAAATAACTAGAACATATTTACATCTCCTCCTATATCCCACTATTCTTCTAACTCTAATCTTCCTCTCCCTATCTATACTTCTCCCTCCGGGTACCAAATCTGCCCCTATGTCTCCTTAGCTAAGATATATAACCTTCCACCTTGGGGTTTCAACCAATACTATAAATAAACCCCTCTATTTATCTCCTCAATCCCTACTTCTCAACTAAAAGGGGTATCTCTTCTACCCATTACTATCCCCCGTCAAACCCCCCCCAACATTTCTTTCTATTCCTATAGTTTCTTCCGCACCCTTCCTAAGATAGGAGCCCCATCCCTTTTCCATTGTCGATTGTCCACCACTCCATCTGCCTCACTCTTCCCGGTTTAGCTTAATTTCCCAACAGGGGTCCACTTAAGATTTAAATCTGCATGTTGAACCTAACAAGACCCCTGGACTTCTCATTCCACATTACCCTATCTTTTAGGCCCACCAGCCCTCCTTTGAACTAACACTCGCATCTGCTGCCAACACCACAACTTTAACTTCGGAGCCAACCCCTCTTTTCTCCCCCGAGGTTGACCCATAATACCAGAACCAATAAATCTTAAACAAATTCAACCTATTTTATAAATCCATCATAATGCAAACCCCAAACATCAAGACAAATTTGTTATATCTTTTCAGTGTCCACAGTCCCAGTCTTCCTCTCTATCCCGCCTCTTCCCTTTTGGCCCAAAATACAGGTTGGTGCTTTGAATAATTCCGGAAGTTCGACCCCCAGGCCCCCCAGGGCATCTCTCGCAATCAGGTATCTCTTCTCCCCAGACTGGAGCTGCACATTCAAGATTGCAGGGCATTGTAAACGGAATTTAATTCCTGCAATATAGAGCTTCTTTTTAATCTCGGAGTACTCCTTCTGTTTCTCCCTGACCATTGGTGTCTGATCCTGGAACATCCACAGCTACGCACCATTCCATTGCAATGTCTTCTTCTGTCTTGCAGTAGCCAGTGCATGGGTCTATTCTTTATAATTCAGGAATCGCATTATTATCACCCGTGGTCTTGCGCCCGGAGGAGGAATCTCTCTTAGAGCCCTATGGGCTCTCTCCAGGTTATAAGCTTCCCTGAAAGGAGTAGGGCCCAATAGCTTGAACAGTAAATCTTGCAAAAAGGAAATGCAGTCTGACCCTTCAGCCCTCTCTGGGAGCCCTGCTAGTATTAAGTTATCCTCTGGCTTCTGGACTCTTGATCGTCCATCCTCTCTTCTAACTTTTTGACTTGCTTTCTCACAGCCACTAGCTCCTGATCCATTATGGCAACCTTCCTTTCCTGGGAGGAGATCCTTACTTCTGCATCCCCCATCCTTTGTGCTAGTGAATGTAATGCAGGCTTCACCTCTGCAAAATCCAACACTAGCCCTTGTAACAGCTTTTTGATTTCCTGGAATCGTCAGAGGTCTTCACAGCACCCCCTTCTTTGTTCAAGTCCCCCTCTTGCTCATTTCAATCAGGGGATAGGGACTTCGATCTTTTGGCTGCCGGCGTTCTCGCTTCAAGGGGGCTCCGTAGCCTCCACGTCCATACTGGTGCTGCAGGAAGGCCCTTCGTGTCTGTAGTAACCGCGCTGTCTATATACTTGCTGCCACTTCTTTGCAGCTTTCTCCTTCACGGTTTCGCTCTTGCTTAGACCCGCTACCCCTCCACACCTAGTACCCCGCGTCTTTAGTCGCCACTTACCGGTACCGGAGATTTTTATAAATTAGATTTGCTTCGGGGCCTAGGAGCAGCACGGAACACATCCACTCAGACTCAGCTCATCACATGATCCCAAGGTGTCTACCGCCCTTTCAGTAAAGAAATATTTCTTCACATCTATCCTGAATACCCCCCCCCAGTTTCATTGTATGTCCCTTGGTTTGGGTGCTCATCCTCATTTGAAGGAAACTCCCCAACTGTACCATCTTTACCCCTGTGAGGTACTTTGTAGGTCTTGATCATGTCACCTCTCGCCCTCCTCTCTTCCAGTCTGTGCATGTTGAGATTCTTCAGTCTTTCCCTGTAGGGATTCCTGTGAAAATTCTGAACCATTTTAGTTGCACTCCTGTGGAAAACCTCCACCTTATATCCTTTCTGAAGTGTGGACTGTAAAACTGGACACAGTACTCCAGCTGGGGGGTATACCAGGGAGTGATACAATGGCAGCACAACATCCCTCCTCCTCCTACTGGAGATGCCACTCCTTCTGCACCCCAGAATCCAATTTGTCCTGCCCATAGCCTTGTCACACTGTACTGTCACCTTGAGGTCCTCTGATATAATAATCTCAAGGACCCTTTCATGTCTAGTGAGTGTCAGTTCCTCCCCCATCCTATACCCAGCATTGGGGTTCCTATGCCTTAGGTACATGATTTTACAGTTGTTGGCATTGAACCCCAAGTAAGTAAGAAAATGGAATTGATTTGAATGAATTACAGGCTCTTAAGCAGCTTTTCAAGGAGTGTGTATATGTGTGTGTGGTGGGGGGGCTCTGCTACTATAACTATTTGCTTTTGATTTGGTATAATGTGCGAACAGACTAACCCTGCTCCCCACTCCATGTGCTATATCAGAGATAAAGAGCCCAAATAGCATTGACCAAGCATTGAGCCCTGCAGCACCCCATTTGTCACTGTTCTAGGTGCCGAGAGCTACCCCACCACCACCCTCTGCACCCTCCCCTGTAACCAGTTCTCTGTCCATTTAGTCAGACCACCTTCCACCCATACCCCTCCTTCTCACTCTTCTCCTCCTTGGCCTGTGTCCCTCCTCCCGGTAGTCCGCACCCTTTCTCCTCCTTATTCTTACCGGGTGGTGGTGCCTTCTGTATTACATTCAGACCACTCTGCCCGCCCCCTTCCAGGGTTACTACGCCTTCACTTTTACCTATATCTAGGGCAGTGAGCTCATCAGGCTCCCCTGTCCGAATATTTCTACCAACTTCAGTCTTTTGGCCACCACCACCCCCCCCATTTGTTTAAATCCACCTTAGTAGAGATATACCATTGTCATCCTGCTTTTTTTTTTTCATATTTTCTCACTGGGCTACGGTCGGCTTGGTCATCCTGACCGAACCCTCTAGCCCTGCCCCCGTCATCAGGTCGACTTGCTCACCTCCACAGATTACCCCCATGGTGGGGTGGTGAGGAACTTCCCAGGTTGACCCACTGGAGCAGGATCCAGCTGAGGAGGCATCATTCGGGGCAGGCGGGGGGGTCGGAAGCTCATGCTACCTGACCGTAGCCCATTTTCCACTTTTCTCCCCTTTGCAGAGAGCGGGCATGCAATGACACTTAGGCACAGCACGCCAAAGTCTGCCACACACTACCACCCTTTACTACACCGCTGTAGTAGCTCCCGCGGTCATCACCAGGGGTCGCTACAGAGTGGTGGTTCCCTGGATCCTGCCTCGGGATAGGAGAGCAGTCCTCCATATGCTCAATCCTATCCTTCCCTTGCCAAACCCTGGTACCCAGGCTTGTGTCCAAACCCGGGTTGCCAGCATGGCACGAGGTGTGGCATCCAGCACCTCAACCCTCAGCACCAGTGGCCCGGCAGCAATGCTGCCTTTAATACTCCCCTCTCCTTCCTGCTCCAGTGTACCCTGTCCCCCGCATACAAATCACTATTCCTCCCAGACCCTACACCAGTCAGTCACTAACTCATAATGTTTCATGTGGCACCAATCCCTCAGCCACTCAAACTCCTGAAGCCTACCCTTCTTCTCCATGCTGGCACATGGTACCGGCAGTACCTCCAAGAATGCCACCGACTTCCCCACCCCCTCACACTGCCTGCCCAAGTACTCAAACCTCCTCGCACTACTTCCACAGTCTCCCCCGACAAGTCATTTGTACCCACATGTAACAGTAAATGAGGTTTCTTCCTCACCCTTGATGCACGCTTAAGCAGTGCCTGCCCTGTCCCTCCTGCAGTCAACCCGGGGACAGCTTCAACCCAAATATGGCTGCGCCTTTCCCCCTTTATGCCCCATCTCACCCACTTCAGTATAGAATCCCCCAGGATGAGTACCCCACCCCTTACCCTACCCCCACTCCTTACCCCTTTCCCTTCTAATGCCCCCTCCATCACCCCAGTATTCATTCTTCCCTGTCCTTACCCCCGCCAACTGCACCTTCTGTATCTGTACCCCCCACTTCTGCCTCACCCCTTTTCTCTGCCTTATTCCTCCCATCCCCCTTGAACCCATTCCCAGCCTGGCTACTTCCTACTGGGCTTCCCATGTCGACCTCCTCTCCTCCCCTGCTGATTTCCAACCCCTCTTCTATCCCCGCTGTTGTTAATTTAGAGCCCCCATTCCCTCCTACCCTGATAGTGATGCCCCTCCCATCCTTCCCCCTTTCCGAAGCCTTCTCTCCTTCAGTCACCACCCCCTCCTTCCTTACTAGCCCCTTCTACCCTTTTGTCCTCGTTATCTCTTCCCCTACTTGTTGCCATCCCTCTCATGCTCCGCTTGTCCTCCTCCTTCAGTACATTCCTGCTCCTCTCTGTCCCATAGCAGGGGTTCGAATCTATTCGTAGTTGATACCTGTACTACATCTCTTCCCACTATTGGTCCCCATTTTCTACTTGTTCCCCTCCATGCCACCCCTGATCCCTCCCTACCAGCAGTCATCTGCTCTCTCCCCCCAGTACTCCTCGGGGTCTCTTCCTCCCCCATCAGGAGGGCCCTGACCCTCGCCTCGGGGAACCCCTTCTCCTCTCTTTTCTGATAGTGCCTCTGATACTGGGGTTGGTTTCATTCCCTAGTTATGCTTTCTCTGTCCCCCTTTGCCATCCCTTAGTCCCCCCTCAGGATGCTTATCATACTAATCTGTCCTGTCACTTAGACTCCTCCCTAACCTCCACAGTTCCTCCCTCAAACTAGCCAGTCATCTACAGACCATACACCCCACCAATCCTCCAAGCCCACTCCAGGATCATGGCAGACCCACACCCTGTACACCCCTCCACCCTTCCACAGATACCTGTCTTATTGACATGTGGCACCTGCCCCATTTTGGCCTCCATCCTATGTTACGGGCTCTTACTCCCAGGTTCTGTACCCTACTACAACTGTTACGCCCCTATTTACTCAAATTCCTGTTCCCGCCCCTACTCTAGTTGCAAATACTGACCCCTTGCCAACCGGGGTACTTCAGTCTCAAATCTCATCCATTAGATACTGTATTACTGTAGCAATCCTAAAGCCTCCTCGTCCATTTTTCACCCCTCAGCTACCATACTTTTTGTTCTCGACTCTCATATAGTTTCACTTAGTCCAGTTAGAAATCCTATTGCACTCCAACAACTAAATCTGTATTATTACAGAATCCCAAAGTATAAAATCATTGCTTTGTCTCCACTCCAGATAATATAAGACCACAGAGGACCCTGGGCGGGAGGGTGGGCAGCTATAAAGTCCCGCAGAGCTCCATTGAGCTCGCTCACTCCCCTCTCTCACTCTCTCATTCTATTTCTCCTGCCACTGCAGGCTGCCCTTTTGTACTGGGCTCCTGCTTGCATTGGCACCTTTTTCTGCCCACAAAGAAATCTGCAGCAGTCCTGACAGAGCTCCATTAAGATCGCTCACTTCCCCTCTCTCACTCGCTCATTCTGTTTTTCCCGGAGCTGCAGGCTGCCCTTTTGTACTGGGCTCCTGCCTGCTTTGGTACCTTTTTCAGCCCACAAAGAAATCCGCAGCAGTCCCAACAGAGCTCCATTGAGCTCGCTCACTCCCCCTCTCTCACTCACTCATTCGGTTTCTCCTGGCGCTGCAGGCTGTCTTTTTGTACTGGTCTCCTGCCTCCATTGGCACCTTTTTCTACCCACAAAGAAATCTGCAGCAGTCCTGATAGAGCTCCGTTGAGCTCACTCACTCCCCCTCTCTCACTCGCTCATTCTGTTTCTCCCACCACTGCATGCTGCCCTTTTGTACTGGGCCCCTGCCTGCATTGATGCTTTTTTCGGCCCACAGAGAAATCTGCACCAGTCCCAAAAGAGCTCCGTTGAGCTTGCTCACTCCCCCTCTCTCACTCACTCGATCCTAATCTGTCCCAAACACTGATTTCCCAAATTGACTGTGATATTCTGTGCCGGAAGTGCGAAAACACATTTCGGCCAGGATGTGAAAAATGATAGCTCTACTGTTAATAAGGAGTTGTAAAAAAATGCCAGTGTTGAAAATCTGGCATGAAAATATTACTAATTTGCAAAGTTACAAGGGTCTGTGCAAACTGCACAACGCATGCTCATAACACAGTCATTTGATGGACTTTCATCACAAAATTTTCAGCATAGGCATTTTAGGACCTCTGCTCATGAACAGTGTCACTGTGGTTTTCTTAATGTGTCCCAAACACTGATTTCCCACAGCAACCACGCTATTCTGCACCGGAAGTGCAAAAATGTATTTCAGCAAGGATGTGAAAAATTGCAATTGTAGATAAGGAGGTGTGGAAACATGCCTATGTTGAAAATCTGGAGTGAAAATACTGCAAATTTGCAAAGTTACGAGCGTGCCTAGTAATTGTGCAACACAAGCTCATAAAACAGTCGTTTTTTTAATTTTTCTACCAAATTTATTACTCAGCTCAGTTAGAGAAATAAACAGAACAAATTAATATGTATTATTACAACAATTATAACAGTATAGCTCAGTACTTAGCTCAGTTAGAGAAATAAACAGAACAACTAAATCTGTATTATTACAGCAATCCTAAATTATCCAACCATTGCTTTGTCTCCAGTCCAGAGACCCTGCTGTAATATAGGACCACAGAGGACCTGTGCAGGAGGATGGGCAACTGCACAGTCCCGGCAGAGCTCCATTGAGCTCACTCACTCCCCCTCTCACTCACTTGTTCTATTTCTCCCAACGTTGCAGGCTGCCCTTTTGTACTGGGCTCCTGCTGGCATTGGCACCTTTTTCTGCACACAAAAAAAATCTGCAGCAGTCCCGACACAGCTCCATTGAACTCATTCACTCCCCCTCTCTCACTCGCTCCTTCTCCTTGTCCCAGCACTGCAGGTTGCCCTTTTGTACTGGGCTCCTGCCTGTGTTGGAGCTTTTTTATGCCCACAAAGAAGTTGCAAATTCAGGAAGTTACGAGCGTGTGTAGCAACTGTGCAATGCACGCTTGTAAAATAGTAATTTTTTGGATTTTTTTCACCAGATTTGCAACATAGGCTTTCTGAGAGTCCACCTCATGAACACTGCCACTGTCATTTTATTAATCAGTCCCGAAAGGTGATTCCATGCAGTGACCACAAACTCACCTTTTGGGACCAAATAACGCCATGACAGTGGCTGAATTCATGAGAGGGGTCCCAATAACCCCATGCTGTTGCTTCCAGTGCGGCAGGCTGCCCTTTTTTACTGGGCTTCTGCCTGCATTGGCGCCTTGTTCTGCCCACAAAGAAGTTCACAGCCATCCTGACAGAGCTCCATTAAGGTCGCTCACTCCCCTTCTCTCACTCGCTCATCCTATTTCTCCCACTGCTGCAGGCTGCCCTTTTGTACTGGGCCCCTGCCTGCATTGATGCCTTTTTCTGCCCACAAAGAAATCCACAGCAGTCCCAACAGAGCTCTGTTGAGGTTGCTCACTCCTCCTCTCTCACTTGCTTGTTCCATTTCTGCCGGTGCTGCAGGCTCCCCTTTTGTACTGGGCTCCTGCCTGCATTGGTGCCTTTTTCTGCCTGCAAAGAAATCCACAGCAGTCCTGATAGAACTCGGTTGAGCTCGCTCACGCCCCCTCTCTCACTCGCTCATACTGTTTCTCCCACCGCTGCAGGCTGCCTTTTTGTACTGGGCCCCTGCCTGCATTGACACCTTTTTCTGCCCACAAAGAAATCAGCAGCAGTCCCGACAGAGCTCCGATGAGCTAGCTCAGTCTCCCTCCCTCTGTCGCTGTCTCATTCTGTTTCTCCCGGCGCTGCAGGCTGTCCTTTTATTCTGGGCTTCTGCCTGCTTTGGGGCCTTTTTCTGCCCACAAGGAAATCTGCAGCTGTCCTGGCAGAGCTCAGTTGAGCTCAGTCACTCCCCCCCCACTCACTCTATTTTAATCTGTCCCAAACACTGATTTCCCACAGCAACCGTGCTATTCTACGCCAGAAGTGCAAAAACATATTTTGGCCAAGATGTAATAAATGACAGCTGTACTGTTCATAAGGAGGTGTGAAAAAATGCCAATGTTGAAAATCTGTCGTGACAATATTACAAAGCTGCGAAGTTACAAAGGTGCGTGGAAACTGCGCAACGCACACTTGTAACAGTCATATGATGGACTATCATTACCAAATTTTCAACATAGGCATTTTAGGACCTCTGCTCATGAACAGTTTCACTGTCATTTTCTGAATCTGTCTTGAACACTTATTTCCCACAGTGACCGCGCTATTCTGCACTGAAAGTGCGAAAACACATTTCGGCCAGGATGGGAAAAATGACAGCTGTTCTGTTCATAAGCAGGTGTGAAAAAATTACAATGTTGAAAATCTGGCATGAAAATATTGCAAATTTCTTTGATTACAAAAGCGTGCTTAGCAACATAATAACAACTGATAAAACAGTCATTTTTTTTGGATTTGTTCCACCAAATTTTCAACATGGGCTTTTGAGAGCCTACCATGAACAGTGGCACTGCCATTTTGTTAATTGGTCTCAAAAGGTGATTCCACGCAGTGACCGCAAAAATCACCTTGAGGGACTGAATAATGCCATGACAGTGGCTGAAATCATAAGGAGGGGTCCCAATTACCCCATGTTGAAAATTTGGTGCCAAAAATCCCCAAAATGCCTGAAATATGCAGCAATGTTGAAAAAAAAACATATTTATGCCATTATACAGCTTACTGGCATTTCTTCGGTTTGCGGTCATCTTTGAAGAGTGCAGACGTGTTCCCAGTCCACCGAAGATTGTTGCGGTGGGTTCCAGAGGTAAGTATGGGGTGAGGGGTGTGTGGGGAGGTGGGGTAAGCAGTGGGTTGGCATGGGTTGGGGAGAGAGCACAGACAGCAAGGGACCATTTTATTCTTTACAGGGTTAAAAAAATAGACATTGTGGGATGGTTTTCCCTTTTAGCAGATATTTTTGGCATGCTGGGGAGGGCTCCCAGCGTGCCACCTGCGTGTTTTGGGGTGGGGGACTGGAGCCAATGGGGCTTGGGCACCCCCATTGGCACATATTGAGGGGTCTATGAGCCGAGGGATTGAGCACCCGTCGCACACAAGAAATGGGGGAACATGCCGAGGGGATTGGGCACCCCCGTCAGCAAAGAAACAGGGGGAGGGGACATGATGCCGAGGGGGATTGGGCACCCCCTCAGCAGACAACACAAACCGACTGGGACTGGGCTCCCCGATGGCAAACTGGGTTGGAGGAATGCAAGGGACTGCCCTGCAATGATGGGTCACTCCCTCATTGCAGCAGAATGGCTGGCACTGCAATGACGAGGCAGCTGCTGATTGCAGCAGCTAAAATGTTTCAAGGTGGTGGCACGCTGGCTGAACTAATGTCAGCAGCAGCATGCCACCGCATTGGGGAAAGTGGGCCAAGGCTCAAAAGGCAGTGGGGGCATTGACCACAACAGTACCACACCTCCACAACCTGCTTCTGCAGCAATCTGCCCCAACATATTTCTTGCACATGCACGCAATCAACATTAAGAGGGCTCAAGGCAGGATGTGGGAAATTATAGGTCCATCAGTCTAACTACTGTCCTGGGTAAAGTCTTGGAAGGGGTCATTAAGGACCACATAATGGAATATGTGCACCATACAGCTGACATTGATGTCACACAACATGACTTCATGAAGAGCCATTCCTGCCAATTGAACCTTCTTGAGTTTTATGGAAAGGTTAACAAGGAACTTGATGATGGGGACTCAGTAGATGTAATTTTTCTTGATTTCTCTAAAGTGTTTGACATGGTCCCAAATGGGGAACAAGTGGATGCGCTTATTTATTTATTAAAATTTTGGTGACCGGGTAGGCCCACTGAGCCCCGAAGGTCCCTTTTTCAGGGGCGACCCGGGATAGCAATACAAGTTATAAGAATGAACAAGGACATAAGGAACATTTGAGGCATTCTGAGTTACATCTTGAGGTGGTTACAGTAAAGAAAAAATAGAAAGCACAACATTAAGGGGAATGTAACCTCTTGGATACAATCATGGTTTTCCAACAGAAGGCAAAGGGTCAGTATTAAGGGATCCTATTCAAAATGGTCAGAGGTGCCCAGTGGAGTCCCCTAGGGATTGATACTGGGACCATGTTTGTTTAACATATATTTCAAGTTTGACTTGCAACAAAGATGTCTGGTTATCAAAATTTGCAGATGATACCTAATTAGGTAAAGCAATAAACAGTTTAGAGGATGCTGCTTCTCTACAGGGTGCCTTGGGTGAGATGGAGGATTGGTCTTTGAAGTACAGCCTGTCATTCAACACAGAAAAGTGCACCGTAATGAACTTGGGGAAAAACAATAACATGACACCTTACATGCTAAACAGCAATATCTTGAAAGTAGTTTCTGATGAGAGAGAGATTTGGGAATCAGAATTACACAGGCCTCAATTTCAAACAACATAGCAGCATGGTAACAAAGAAGGCATGTAGCATAATGTGTTGCATTATCAGACACATAAAGAGCAGGGACAGAAAGGTACTGAAGCCATTGTATACCTCACTGGTTAGACCACACATGGAGTACTGTGCACAGTTCTGGTCTCTGGGATGCAAAACACAGATCCAAGTAATAGAAAGGATACAAAGGAAGGCTGCAAGGCAGATCCCGGAACTGAGGAGTATGGATTATGTGGAGATACTGGGTGAGCTGGGGATGTTCTCACTGGAATTTCAAAGACTTGTGAGGATATATGCCTAATTTATAGGGCACTGCATGATGAAGGTCTGTGGGATCAGCTTGGTCTAGTTAGAAAGGAGTCAGGGTGCTGCACCAGAAGACACCCATTGCATATAAAAGGGGAGAGATTCCACACAGATAAAAGGAAGCATTGGTTCAGCATTAGAATGCCAGATTGATTAGAAACAAGATGGCTATTATAGCTGATTTTGTTGGAACATCTGATCTGACATACATCACCGAGACCTGGCTGGGTGAGAATGCAGGCCCTATTTTGGCATCTGCTGTTCCATCCAGGTTCTCAGTGATACACCACCTGAGACTGGATCATAGGGGCAGGGGTGTAGCTATTGTGTTTAAAATGGAACTGGGTCTTGTGGATGTGCCAGTGGGGTGCACTCGATCCTTTGAGTGTATCCTGGGAGCAGGTGTAGGGCTCAGGATACTCCTCATCTACCATCCACCCGGTGATGGGGGAGAATTCCTGAAGGAGTTTGCGGATTTCATTGTCGACGTGGCCTTGGAGTCGCCCATATGGTTAATTCTGGGTGACTTCAATGCCTGGGTTGATGAACTCTCACAGTTTGGAAATAATCTCCTCCAGCTTATGACTATGCTGGGCCTTACACAGGTGGTTACCTCTGCTACCCATATTGGGGGTCACTCTTTGGATCTTGTGTTCCTCCTGGGGATGGAGATCATGGATCTAGGGGTGGAACCAGTAGGTTGGTCAGACCATCACACCATAAGGTTCAGTTTCAGGGCACCCCCAAGTAGGCCTGCCCCTACGGAGATGGTTCAGTACTGCCCTTTAAAGGGAGTTACCCCAGAAGGCCTATCGGTGGTACTGGACCTATAGGGTTTATTAAGTGAATGCATGAGTCCAGATGGTCTTGTACTGGCCTATAATATGGTGGTGGGAGATGCTCTGGACTCAATAGCTCCTGTTCATGTTTGCCAACTCACTCTGCACCCAAGGACCCCTTGGCTTAATGGGTCCTTGAAGGAGCTGAGGAGGGTGGTTCGAAGGCTAGAAAGAGCTTGGCAGAAATACAGCCTTGAAGCTAACTGGCTTAAATTGATGGAACATTTGTATTTGTCTTTTAAACTAGTGTTTGTCCTCCAGGTCATCATTTTAAACACTGCTGCTAATGAATTGCCTGTTTTTGTCTTTATCTGCTGATAGAATGCACCTGAAGTATTTGGTATTGTGCACGAAGGGGTTGGCTATTGAAGACCTGCAGGGGCTTCTACACTATAAAGCCTCATGCTGATCACCACAGAATATTGAGCTGTGACTGAGGGATACCACCGAGGTGGCAGGTGAGAGCTGCAAAACACCTGATAAACCAGTCGTGACACTTTTCCAAAAGAACTGTACCAGTATTTGTCTTTTAAACTAGTGTTTGCCCTCCAGTTCATCATTTTAAACACTGCTGCTTATGAACTGCCTGTTTCTGTCTTTATCCACTGATTGAATGCACATGAAGTATTTGGCATTGTGCACGAAGGGGTTGGCTATTGAAGTCCTGCAGGCACTCCTACACTATCAAGCCTCGTGCCGATCACGGGCATGAGCGCTGTGGCGTGAGCGAAGTGAGTGGCGTGAGCGCCACTCAGGGGAGAAAAAATAACTGTAGAATTTATTATTTACAAAGTATAAGTTATTAGGAATGGGGTTTGTACTGCAGATGTATTTGAGGGGATGGTTGGTATGGAGTTTAGTTGCAGTAAGTACACCAGAAAATAAAAAGTTTGGAAATAATATGACTAAGAGAATGAATATGTATTCAGTAGGTAACCCTTGCTTTAAGCAGGAAAATAATTAAGTCCGGAGAAGAAATCCTTTTACTAATGAAATTCGTTTCTATGAGAGGTTATTCCATGTTAAGCAAATGTTCTGTAAGTTAAATGTTACGGGGAGTATTAACATGCTGTGTATTATACTACTGACACAAAGTGGAGATACTGAATTAAATCCAGAACCCGATTGTAAAGGAGTTAAAAAGCTTTCTATAGTTCACAAGAATGTCAGAAGTATAGTACACAAGATAGATGAATACAGAGCATGGGTAGCTAGAACTCAGTATGATTTATTAGCAGTTTCAGAAACATGGTTGCACTTAGGTGTGACACAGGAGGAAATTCAACTATGGATATTCTTTAGAGTGGACAAATAGAGGTAAGAGGGGTGGGGGTGATGTTGTTTATTAAAAATATCCTTGGTCCCTATGAAATATTATTGAGTATAAATAAGGAGGGAATGTATTGTCTTATAGTTGAATTGATCACAATAAAGTTAGTGGTAGGAGTTTTTTACGCACCCCCCAAAACTAAAAATAAATCATTTGATGTATTAGCAGAATTAATCTGAGAAAAGATAAAAGACAAACATACGATTTTGATGGGGGATTTTAATGCAGACTGGTTCCAAAACAGAGGGAAAAAAAACTGGAGAACAGTTTTGCTATTTTGGGGTTAAATCAAATTATACAAAAACCTACCAGAGATACAAAAAATTGAGATCAGGGTTCTGTTTTGGATTTGCTTTTTGTGTCTCAAGAATTAGTAAAAAATTGTTATGTATTACCATTAAACTTGGGATCATAACCCCATAACTTGTAACATTGAGATACAACATTCTATTTTACAGCAGCCAAGTACATATTGGTGTAGAGATTTTAAGGGGTTTAATGAATGATTTTTTATAAATCATCTGCAGCAAATTCATTGGGAGAGAATATATTTGATACCAGACATAGAATTGGCTGTTCAGGAATTTAATGACATGTTATTGAATGTAATTCAATACCATGTTCCATTAATGCAAAAAAAAAAAATAAAAGAAATAAGGAAGATCCATGGATTACTGATAAAATAAAAAAAATATTTAAGGATAAGAGGTAAAACATGGAAAAGGGCAAGAAAATCTAAAAAAATAGAAGACTGGAATATTTTTAAGGGATGGAGGAATAAATGTAAAAGTATAATTAAAAATGCAAAAAAATAAATACTATTGGAATAAAATAAATAATACTTCTGATTCTAAGCAATTCTGGAAACTTATTTCAGATTTAAAATCTCCAAATAAAATTGTTAATAATGTTAGTCTGGTACAAGATGAGAAATTAGTGTCTAAAGCAATGGATATAGCACATATTTTTAATACTTATTTTTTGGATTTACCGGATTTAAATTTATCTGTGCTAACTTCTAATGTGTTAGTTTTTTCCCCTGAAAAGGTCAGGGCAGTTGTTTTAAATAAAAAATTTAAATTTTAAATAATTCATGAGGAGGATATAGTGAAAGAATTACAAAATTTAAATTTAAATAAATCAGGGGGTATTGACAGTATAGAGGCTCGATTTTTGAAGTTGGGTGCGCAGGTAATAGCTCCCATTGTGACTTACTTGTATAATTGGAGCTTGAGTAGTTCTACTGTCCCTGAGATTTGGAAAAAGGGAAAGATTATTCCCATTTATAAAGCACGTGATAAAACAATTCCTTCAAATTATAGGCCAATAGCTCTTTTGCCAATTGTATCAAAAATCTTAGAACGCAAAGTACATGAGCAGTTAAATCATTTTTTGGAATCAAACACTATATTAACGGATAATCAACATGGTTTTAGGAAAGGAAAATCCACAAGCACCGCCCTGTTGGAATTTAATGATTTGGTTACAACATCTTTGAACCAAGGGAATGATACTGGGGCGGTGTTTGTGGGTCTCAGTAAGGCCTTCGATTTGGTTCAACATAATTTACTTTTGAAATGGATGGGGGCTATAGGGATTCAGGGACAAATGCTACAATGGTTTAAATCATATTTAACTAATCACCAACAGTGTGTAGTATGTGGAACCTCGGTGTCAGGCCCTGGGAAACTGGAGAGGGGTGTTCCCCAGGGCTCGATACTGGGACCATTATTGTTTAACATATATGTAAATGATCTTGTTCAAGTTATTAGATATAGTGAAGTGAGATTGTACGCAGATGATACTGTGTTGGTGACGTCTACTGACAATTTTGCAGATATGATAGATAGACTTCAATATGATCTGCTTCAAATGGAAAAATGGATGAACAATTCTGGCCTTCTTTTAAATTATAAAAAAATGCAAAGTATGTTATTTTTAGCGGGTTCATATAGGGGAAATAGGCCTAAGATGCAATTGCATCCTCAAGATGGAAGAGAAATTAAAAATGTACCCTCATATAGATATTTAGGATTTCAAATAGATGCTAGGATGACATACACAGAGCATATATCAGTTCAGACTAAAAAAGTAAATAGGAGATTAGGGGCTCTTAGGAGAATAGCGGGCAGTTTACCATTGGTAGCTAGAGAATGGTTGGCTAAACAGTTGCTTTTACCTATATTGGAATATGGTTCTATAATTTATATGAATTTGAATCAATCAGCATTAAAATTGATTAATCTAGCTTATTATAGGATAGGAAAATTTGCTTCTGGTAACGGTAAAAACTTGCACCATTGTGTAATTTATAAAAATATAAATTGGCTTCAACCAGAGGCCAATAGAAATTATCATTGGCTTATTACATGTGATAAGATATTACATAAAAAAATATAATCACCCACTGTACAAACAAGTAAAAAGAAAGTTAAATAATGAAATACATATTAAGACTAGGAATGTATTAAATAATATTTCAATGCATAGAAGCTTTAATAGATTGGGCGACAGTACACTTCAGAATAGTGTAGCACGAAGTTGGAATAAATTGTCAGAATTCCAGAAGACAAATACTAATCTTTTTAAATTTAAAAATATTTTGTTTGATTGTTTAATGTCGTTTTGCATGTGCTTTTAAAAAAAAGTAATTTGTGTGGATGTATTCTTCTTTTTTGCATTTTTGTAATTTTGTATTTGTTAATTGTTATTTGTATTTACAATTTAAATGCAGGACTTTGTTGTAAATGGGACTTTGTCCTAACAAATGTTATTTCCTGTGAAAAAAATAATTTTAATCAGTCAGTCAATCAATCAGCAGTCACCCGTAAGAGGGCAGAATTCCTGTCCGGGGAGATTGCTGCTGCACGGAATCGACCAGCTCAGCTCTTCTGTACTGTGGACAGACAATGCAATCCAGTCTGTCTTCAATCTGGAAGAAATTTTTCACAAATGAAGTGTGATGAGCTTGCTCGATTCTTCGCAGATAAGGTTGCCAACATCAGGTTGGGTATCGGACCAACTCTCTCTATGAGGGATTGTGGAAATTGGCAGGAGATGGCAAGCACCCGTTCTACCTGGTCTGACTTTAGCCAGCTGGAATTCATGGACATTGTGAGGATTGTCCAGACTTGGTGACCAACCAGCTGTAGTTTGGATCTGGGCCCTACACCACTATTAGTAGGCTGTGTGTAGATGTTATCTACTCGATTCTTGCTGAAATTGTCTGATGTTCCTTGGAAAAGGAGGTGTTCCCTGATCCCCTCAAGTAGGCAGTCATTTGACCACTCCTTAAAAAACCTTCTTTGGATCCTGACTGTCTAGCAAATTACAGACCTGTCTCTAATCTACCCTTTGTGGGTAAGGTTATTGAGAAGGTGGTTGCATTGCAGTTGGATGACCATTTTACAACCCACAATAGACTTTGAAACATAGACTTTGATGGCAGATAAGGACCCACCCAGTCTGCACAATGTCTTTAATGCTCTCCAATCTGAGACATAGCACTGAGACTGCTCTTGTTCAGGTGTTAAATGATCTCCTAATTGTGAAAGATCGAACGGCTCACACTATCTTAGTCCTTCTTGATCTCTCGGCAGCATTTGACATTGTAGACCATGGTCTGCTTTTGGAGCACCTGCAGCATTTCTGTGGACTGTCTGCTACAGTCCTATGCTGGTTTAGATCTTTCCTCATGGGCAGGTCACAGAAGGTTGTCACTGGAATTTATTCCTCTGATGCCCTCCCCCTGTCCTGTGGGGTGCTGCAGGGCTCCATATTGGCACCCATGTTGTTTTCAGTGTACATAATGCCATTGGGAGATATCATTAGGCAAATACAGTTTGGGTTTTCACTGTTATGCAGATGATATCCAACTGTATATGTCCTTTATGCCTGGATAGGATGATGTGGTCTCTGTGCTTAACAACTGTCTAACCGAGATCATAAATTGGATGAGCACTAGCTGGCTGAGGTTAAATCCAGACAAGACTGAGGTGTTGGTTGTGGACCCAGGTCATCCAGAGGTGGGTCTTGGGGCTGGGCATCCCTTCGGGTTTATGGCTTGATGGTGTCCAGCTCATGACCTCAGACCAGGTGCGTAACCTGGGTGTTATTTGCAACAGTGGTTTGGCCCTAAAATCTCACGTGTCTGCTGTTAAATCTTCCTTTTACCATCTACTGTAAGGAATATCGCCTGGGTGAAACACCTGGTTCCTCTGGCTGACCTTCCTACACTGGTCCACGCCTTCATAACCACCTGCCTTGATTATTGCAATGCCCTCTACCTAGGGCTTCCAGGTGTTGATATCCATCCCTTGCAGCTGGTGCAGAACACAGCAGCCAGGCTTTTGACTGATACATCTAGGACTAGTCATATTACGCCTGTGCTATGCGAACCGCACTGGCTGCCGGTACAGTGGCGGATCACCTTTAAGGTCAGTTTGCTGACCTATAAAGCCCTACACAAGCACAGACACTGATATCTGCAAGAGTTCCTTATTCCCTACTGCCCCCGCCACTCACTCTGATCCACCAATGAGGGGTTGCTAGAGATTCCCCGGGTTCATTTAAAAACATCTAGGGCATGTGCTTTCTCTTATGCTGTACCTATCCTATGGAATTCTCTACCTCATCGGTTAAGAGAATGCCCGACTATCACGAGTTTTAAATCTGAACTTAAAACTTGTTTGTTTTATCAAGCTTTCTTTGTATGTTTCTAAATTTGTATTATTATTATTATTGTTTATACTGTATTTTATTGTACAGCACCTTGATAATTTGAAAGGCAGTTAAGAAATAAATTTTATCTTACCTTTACCTAGAGTTTCTAAAATATGGAATAGCCTCCCAGTAAAGGTAGTAGTTAGTAAAACCATGACTGAGTTTAAGACTAAGTTAGATAAACACCTGATATTAAAAAAGATCCAGGGGTACAGCGTATAAGTTAGAGTGAGCTTCATGGACTCCGGTCTTCTTTGCTGTGATAAACCTATGTGATATCTGACTTTGGCCCTCCAGGGCTGTATGCGATAACAGGTACAGCACTGGCCACATTGAAGGTATTGCTTACCTTGTGGTCTGCTGCAAGGCTTTGTCTGCACTGTTGAAATTGGCACCCATTGCTGCTGTCTGTGTGTGTTACTCTCACACCAGTTATGCGCTGTGCTGGTGCAGGTCTGTCTTCGGGTGTGTGCAGTGTGGAGTCGACAGCTGCTTACATGGGGCTGGTCTACCACCAAGGTTGGGTCATGTACAGTGACAGTACAGCATGTGTAGTGCAACTGTACACCACCTACCATTGCATCACATTGTCAGTGTGCATCACGGCACTTGAGCCCAATCCTATCTATGTGCTGCCATACTGTTCTGTGATGCTACGTGTAAGTGCTTTGTGCCAGATACTTTAAGACTGTCAACATCACAGTGCAGTGCTTCCCATGCAGCCACAGGCACTTTGCTGATGTCTGTAGTGTCATGCATGTGCACAGGGAGGGACATGTGGTCTGTAGCATGGTCACACCCCTCTGCACATGCATTGCCTCTACATGTTGCAGGGCTGCTGGGGCTATGTTCATGCTGCCCTACACACCTTTCATACATGCCACATGTGCGTGCTTTGTGTGCAGTACTGACATATTCCCATGTGCATGTTAGCTGTGTGCATTGCACAGCTTTGTGAATAGCCCCCCTTAGAACACAGAAATCCAGAGGCAGAGAACAAAATGGGAAAAGTGGTAGCCCGACTATCAGACAAGAAAGAGATCTAGGAGTAATCATAACCAATTACCTAAAGGTGGCCAGGCAGTAGGGAGGGCCATTGAAATGCTAGGGTGTATAGGGAGGGGTATCACCAGCAGAAGGAGGGAAGTGGTGTTGCCTCTATGTAGATGGCTTATAAGATCCCACCTAGAGTACTGTGTCCAATTCTGGAGGTCACATTTCCGTAAGTACATACAGGGGAGTAGGCTGTCTAGAGGAAGGCATGTAAAATGATGCAGGATCTGCATACGACAAGGCAAGGCAATTTTATTTATAGGGCGCCCAATCCCAGAGGCTCTGGGAGCTGAACATAAATGAGGACATACAGCAGTAGATTAAAACATAATAAAACCTCATTAAAACCATAACAAGATTAAAATACAGTAAAACAGAGGTTTCCAGAAGTCAGATTTCATAGGACTGGCCAAAACTAAAGAAGATGTCAGCAGTCAAAGGCCAGACTGAAGAGGTTGGCCTTTAGCCTCCCCTTAAATACCTCGATCGAGGGAGCCTCCCTGACTGCAGGTGGAAGCGAGTTGCGTACATACGAATGTGCCAGCAGAAACAAAGCACCCGGTCTATCTAAGACTGCTTGAGTGTGCAGCTAGCACCGCTAGTTTGCAGCTGCCCCCCTTCCATTTGTCATCCCACTGCTGCCTCCACTCTCACTCGCCCCTGTTCCATGCCCTTTTAAAGCTGTTCTAGCTAGCTGCAAAGTTTGAGTGCAGAGTGGGGGAAGGGTGCTATGGTCTGACCAGAGGCCTCAGCTACCTGATTGTTTCCAGAAGACTTGGGCTGGTCCCACCCTTGGTCCATTATTTCCTTTATACCAGGAGTTCTGACATCATTTCCTCAAACAGGCAAAGGATATGCACCTGTCATAGCAAAAGCAGACATCCAGGAAAGGAACAGCAGCAAGTGAAGCGGTGACTGCTCTCTCAGTGGAAAGGAAGTAAATGCAAATCTAGGAGCTTTCATTATTACTTCTTCGCATTGATATTGCATTGGGGAAAGGAGGAGTAGGAGTTTGAAGAAGGTTGTGCAATGGCTACTTAAAGTCTGTTTTTGAGTGTGGATAGGAAGAATAGGAATATAAAAAGCAGTTGCTCAATATATCTAAACGTGTGCAACAAAGGAGGTAAGGGAAATAAAGAAAATGTTTTGCACTGATAGAGGAGGGAGAGGGGAGACTTGGGGGAGTGTTTGGTATCCTGCATCTGGAAGGGTGGGGGGTCGCTGGTGGGCAATGACAGCAATGGGTAGGGTGGTAGGCTGCAACAACTGTGGTGCACCAATCTTTCTAAAAATTGCCTGGAGTGTGGGAGGATGTTTAGTGTGCAACCACATAGAAAAACTTAGAAAGGAGATTGAGGGTCTGCAGGAGGAACTAAGACAGGCAAGGCAGATTGGGGGTGGGTTTAGCCCAATACTGGAGGGAGGAAGAAGGGGAGATGAGGGAGGGCGATTTAAGCCAACAGTGGTGAGGAAGGGTCAGAAGAAGGGAAGCAGAGACAAAGGGCCCAGGCCAGGAAGAACAACTGCCGGGGAAACCAGGTCAGGAGACAAAAGACAAATGGAAGGAGGAGATAGGGACTTGTGAGGGGAGGTGAAGAAGTGGCAAAAGTCATGAGTGGAAAGGAGAGAACAGGTTACTATGAGAGAGAGAGGGCGGGCATTTGTGAAGGGTCTTCAGAAAATAGTTGTGCACTGCTAGAGAGGAAGAAGGTGGAGGAGGAAATGATGAAATTAGAGGGTAATTGATAAATACCTGGACCAAACTGGCGGGGAGAGGTTCTGCTGGGAGAATTGCAACAGGGTAAAAATAATGTGCAGGAGGAAGAAGAGGAGCTGGAAATGAGAGAGGGAGATGAATGGAAGCAAGCAGGGAATAAGAGGGGTGGAATCTTAGTGCTGGGGAACTCAATACTAAGAGGAGTAAGGTGGGGTAGCAAGGGGGAGAGGCATAGTCGCATTTGGGTGGAGGCCATGCCAGGAATGACAGCGGAAAGGGTGGGGTGGGACAGTCTGTTCTGAAATATGCTAGAAAGGGTAGGGACAAGCCTCATTTAATTATACATCTTGGGACAAACAACCTGGCTGACAAAATAGTAGATACAGTCCAGAGGAGGTTTGAGGAACTAGCACAATTATGTGAGGAGGCAGGAAGATCAGTAACTTTTTCAGAGATACTTCCTGTGCCAAAGGCAAGCACAACAAGCTGAGAATAGAGAATTTAACGGATGGCTAAGAACCTGGTGTTGTGCTAAAGGGTATGGGCTGTTGGGGGTGGGAGGGACCTGGGAGGACAGTAGTCTGTATGCCAAGGACAGACTACACTTGAGTGAGGAGGGAAAGAAAGTGATGAAACAGAGGATGGAGGAGTACATAAAGGAAGTTGCGAATTTAAACTAGGAGTGGTGGGTGGCAGTTGGGGAAGAGATATGCAGAGACCACAGGTTGGGAAACCATATGAGCTTACCCCCCATAACAGTGACAAAGGACAAATGGCAAGTACTGTTGGTGATGCTAGGAAAGGATGGCAGGATGGGAGGGAGGGGAAAGGGTGGAAGGTGGTTACTCTTAATGCTAGGAGCCTTGGGAGGAAATCTGCAGAGTTACAGGTTCTCATGGCAGAGGGAGAGGTGGACATTGCAGTCATCACGGAAACATGGGCCACCCAATACAATGACTGGGACCTGTCTGTACCAGGGTACAGATTATTTCGTAGGGACAGAGTGATTGGGAAAGGAAGGGGGAAGGCACTATATGTGAAGGAAGGACTGAAGTGTGTAAGGGAGTAAGGAGAGGAGGGTAGTATGGAGTCACTTTGGATGCAAATCCAAGATTCCAAGAATAGGATTCTTAGAATGGGAGTGGTGTACAGGCCACCATCTCAGATGGAGGAGTTAGACAGGGAACTAGCGGGACAGATCAGGAGGACCTGTGAGAAGGGTAGTGTGGTGATTGTGGGGGACTTAAACATGCCAGGAGTGGACTGGAGCACCCCAACAACCAGGAACAGAAGGGAGCAGGTACTGCTGGATGCCTTCCAGGACATCTTCCTGCTGCAAATGGTCAGTGAACCAACCAGGTTAGGAAATACCCTTGACCTTGTGCTGGCAAATGGGGACTTTGTGAGAGAACTTACAGTGGAGGAACTGCTGTCAGGGGTGACCACCGCTCAGTATAGCTCACATTGGATATGGGCAAGAAAGGTGGAATCTGGCACAATAGTGCTGGACTTCAGGAGGCCAACTTTGGGAGGATGGGGAAGCGGTAAAGGGTACCTGGCCAGAATTCAATCTAGTATGGACACTAACCAGAGGTGGGAGCTCATAAAGCTGGGGATAGTGGAGCAACCAAAACCTGCTGCAAAGCCCAGAGCAAGAGGCATGGGCTAAGAAACCAATCTGGTTGAGCAAGGAGGTCATGGAAAAGGTAAGGAGGAAAAGAGCTGCCTTTAGGAAGTACAAGAAAACAGGGAGGGGGGAGGACAGGGAGGAGTACTTGACAGAATCGAAGGAGGTGACAAGGGCAGTAAGGGGAGCCAAAGCATCTACGGAACTCAGGCTGGCACAAGGCATTAAGAAGGGGGAGAAGGACTTGTTTAAGTACATCAGGGAGAAAAGGAGCTGTAAAGACCACATAGTAAGGATTAGGAAGGAGGGGGTTGGGTGGAAGCAGGGTGTGATAAGGCGGAAGCACTAAATGAGTACTTCTGCTCAGTATTTACTAAAGAGAAGGGGGGAGTGACACCCAAAGTGGGAGAAATGGCAGAAGTGGGGGGAAGTGGTGACAGATGGGGAAATCATGGAGAGCAGAGTTCGAGAGGGTCTGAAGGCACTGAGGGTGGACAAGGCGCCAGGCCCAGATGGCATCCACCCCAGAGTACTGAAGGAGCTGGCAGAGGTCCTTGCAGGACCTGTGGCAGACCTATTTAATGCCTCACTACATTCGGGGTGTACCTCAGGACTGGAGGATGGCTCATGTGGTGCCCTCCACAAGAGTGGCCCCAAGGATGAACGGAAATTACAGACCAGTGAGCCTCACATCCATCGTGGGTAAGCTAATGGAGACTATCTTGAAGGAGAGGCTGGTGGCCCTCCTAGAGGCCAAAGGACTACAGGACAGCAGACAGCATGGCTTCATACGTGGCAGATCCTGCCAAACCAACCTGGTTGAGTTCTATGACTGGGTAACTAGGCAACTGGACAGGGGCCATGCAGTGGATGTCCTGTATCTGGACTTCAGTAAGGCATTCGACTCAGTGCCACATGGAAGGCTGGGAAGGAAGTTAGTAGGCACAGGGGCGGGTGCAAAGCTGGTGAGATGGGTAGGAAACTGGCTGCAGAGAAGGCAACAGAGGGTGGTGGTGGGTGGGGAGCTCTCACACCCAAGGGCAGTGATGAGTGGTGTTCCACAGGGATCAGTGTTGGGACCAGTGTTGTTTGGGATATTCATTGCAGACATATCATGGGACATCAAGAGCAAGATCAGTCTATTTGCTGATGATACCAAGGTAGGCGTGGTGGTGGATGACCTAGGGGGATGGCAGGGGTTGCAGGATGATCTGGCAAAGCTTGAAACCTGATCAAACACCTGGCAACTGGGCTTTAATGCCAAAAAGTGCAAGGTGCTGCATTTTGGGATGAAGAACCCAAGGAGGAGTTACCAGCTAGGGGGAGTGCAGCTAGCCCAGACAGAGGAGGAGAAGGATCTGGGTGTGCTCATTACAGGGTCAATGAACAACTCGGCACAATGTAGGAAGGCAGCTGCAAAGGCCAACAAAATGCTGGGTTGTATTGCAAGGGGTATATCCTCGAGGAGGGTGGAGGTGATTCTGGCACTGTATAGGTCATTAGTTAGACCACACCTGGAGTACTACATGCAGTACTTGCATCCATATCTTAAGAGGGACATTAAGTTACTGGAGGGGGTGCAGCGCAGAGCGACAAAGATGATCAAGGGGCTGGGGGACTTATCATACGAGAGGAGGTTGAAGGAGTTGAACATGTACTCACTGGAGGAGAGGAGAGACAGGGGTGACATGATTGAAACCTTTAAATACATGAAAGGAATAAACAAGATGGGTACAGAGGGGCTGTTCAAAGTAAGGGAGGGGAGGGCCACCAGGGGCCATGGTATGAGACTGGAGCGAGGAAGGTTCAGGAGGGAGATGAGGAGACACTTTTTTACAGAGAGGGTGGTGGCTGGGTGGAATGCGTTACCTGCTGAAGTGGTATGCAGTAGAACAGTGGACTGCTTCAAATGAGGATGGGACTGGACAAGGGGGAGGGTTAATGAAGGGGAAGGGTGGAAGGGAGGGGCAGCTGCAGAATAAGGGGTGCTAGCTGCACATTCGAGCAGACTTGATAGACCTCTAGGCCTTTATCTGCTGGCAAATTTCATATGTTCGTATGTTCGTATGTTCATAGAGTTATATGATACCACCCATTCTGGTAGGGCATTCCATTTTGCTACCACCCTCTCTGTGAAATAGTGTCTCCTCATTTCCTTCCTAAATCTTCCCCCCTCTATTCTTAGCCCGTGCCCCCTGGTGACTCTCCCCCTCCTTAACTTAAGGACCCCTTCTGCCCCATCCTTATTGATTCCCCTCAGATACTTGAATGTCCCTATCATGTCCCCCTGTCCCTTCTATCCTCCGGGGTGTACATATTCAGTTCCCTCAGCCTGCTGTCATAGTCTGTCCCTTCCATTACACATATCTTTGTTGCCCCCTCTGTACCCCCTCCAGTAGCCTGATATCACACTTTAGGTATGGCCTCCAAAATTGCACACAGTACTCTAAGTATGGCCTTACCAGTGACCTGTAGAGGGGCAAGATCACCTCTCTTCACCTGGACAAAAAAACCCTCGTTATGCACCGCAGCATTTTGTTTGCTTTTGCAGCCACTCTCTAGGCAGTGATGTCCATGGTCCGTTACCATTACCCCTAGGTCTTTGTCCTCCTCAGTGATCCCCAGCTTAACCCCTCCCAGCCAGTATTCTCTCCTTGGATTCTTCACCCCAAAGTGCATAATCTTACACTTCTTTGCATTGAACCCCATGTGCTACCTCTCTGACCACTTCTCTAGCTTGCTTAGGTCCCCCTGCAGCTGTTTCCATCCCTCCTCTCCATTCACCACTGCTCCGATTTTGGTGTTGTCAGTGAACAGACTTATCTTGCTCACCACCCCATGTGCAATGTCTGATATGAAGAGCCCAAACAATACTGACCCCGACACAGAGCCATGTGGCACCCCACTTGTCACCGGCCTTAAAGCTGAGAGCTCCCCTCTCACCAGCACCAGTTGCAGCCTCCCACTTAGCCAGCTTGTAATCCAGTTAATCATTTTTGGCCCTACCCTTACACCAGTTAGCTTCCCCCCACGCCACCCATGAGGTACAGAGTCAAAGACCTTACTGAAGTCCAAGTAAAGAACATCCACCGCATGACCCTTATCCAGTTCACCTGTCTCCCAGTCATAATATTGTATCAGGTTGGTTTGACAAGACTTCCCCGAAACAAACCCATGCTACCTCACATTCTGGAGGCCATTGTCCTCCAGGTACGACACCAGTCATTCCTTTAGTATTGTCTCCATGAGTTTGCACACTATGGAGGTGACTTACCGGGTGATAATTACCCAGTTCATCCCTTGGGCCGCTCTTGTGTAATGGTACTACATGTGCCATCCTCCAGTCCAGTGGCACACATCCCGACTCCAGTGAGATGCTGTACAGATCTGCCAGTGGTTCCACCAGCACCCCCACCATCTCCCTCAGCACCCTGGGGTGGATACCATCTGGCTCTGGTACCTTCTCTACCTTCAGTGCCTTCAGTCCCTCTAGGACTCTACTTGCCTCAATTCTTACATCTGTTGCCTCCTCTCCCCCTGTTCCCATCCTCCCAGCCCATGGTGGTAGTGGTCCCCCCTTTTCTTCCATGAACACTGAACACAAGTATTCATTCAGTGCTTCTTCCTACTCCTCACCTTTTTCCGTCCACTCCCCACCCCTTTTTATCTTCACTATTGTCTCTTTGCACTTCCTTTTCTCCCTGATTGTTCCACAGGGTCGACCCATAGAAACTAAAAGCACAATCTCCTGAGGTTTTGAGCTGAATACTAGGAACATCAAGGAGGCCCCTTGAGGAGGAGTGGAGGGAGTAAGCAGAGGACACTGGTCAGGAGCTCAGACCAGTAACCAGGACCCAGCCCATATAGGGCCTTAGAGGTGAGAAGACCCACCTTGAAAAGGACCATCCACCTGAATGGCAGACAGTGCAGAGCACGCAGGACCAGAGTGACATGACTGGACCTTGAAAGGCCCGTCAGCAACCAGGCTGCTGCATTCTGCACTAGATGCAGCCTGTGGAGGGTTCCTCCTGTGACCCCAAAGTACAGAGCATTGCAGTGGTTGAGTAGACCTCAGAACAAGCCCAGAGTCAGCCCCTGGTGGCAACCCATCACACCCATGACCAGGTTCAATCACCAGCACCTCAGTCCTAGCTGGGTTGAGTCTTAGCCAGCTGGAAGCCATCCAGAAGACTGCAAGGAGAGACTAAAGGACCACAGTATGTACACTCTAGAAGAGAAGTGGGGTGATATGACAGAGACCATTAAATACTTCATGGGACTAAATAAGGTACAGTAGGGGAGAATGTTTCAGAAAAAAAGATGCTCAAAGATAAGGAGACATGTAATGAAGCTGGAGGGGGATAAATTCAGGAGAGATGTGAGGAAGTACTTTTTCTCAGAAAGAGTGGTGGATGCATGAACATTTTCCAATGGAAGTGGTGGGGGCAAAAACTGTGGTGGGGTTCAAGAGTTGCTTGGATAGACATAAGGGAATTTTAGAAGAAAGTAAGGGGGCAGAGACAGATGAAAATCAGGTAGGGTTTGTGATGATGCTGCAGGAAGGGAAGAACTGGCAGAGTGAGTGGGCCAGACAGAAGAAGAAGAATCAGCATTTATATAGCACTTTTCATACATCCAAAGCACTTTACAAGCAATGCTAGACTGGTAGTGAAGTGACTGAATGTGTGGTGGCGGCAATATCGCACATCATCACCCACACACAGCCTGGATAATTGCATGAACCAGTTTATGGGAAGGGGAATGTTGGCCAGGACACCGGGAATGTTCCCTACTCTTTGTGAAGAGTGCCCTGGGTTCTTTTACTTCCACCTGGACACCCACCAGGACAACACCAGGATGGGAAGAAGGGACCTCGGTTTAACGTCTCATCCAAAGGACGGCACACTCCAGCAGTACAGCACCCCCCAATACTGCACTCGGATGCCAGCGATTTTTGAGGTGCAAGTCCAATCCTGGTATGGGACGAGAACCCACAACCTTCTGGTCCAGAGGCGGATGTGCTACCAACTGAGCCACGCTGATACCTACAGACAGTCCTTATCTTCTGTCAGATTCTATGTTTCTGTTTCTGTTTCTATGTTTCTCTTGTCCCCACAGGTATATGTGCATGAAGTTATTATGGATTTCTAGTACTGTGATCCTAGATTCTGCCGCATCCAACCAATGTGCATGCAGGTTCGATATATGCCAGAGGGTGCCAGAAATGACACACTGCTGTGGCAGGAAAGGTCAGTATTGATCGAGAGTTGAGGTGCTGCTGACTAAGATGCCACATTTTTTCACCACAGTCTAAAATTAGTGAAGCATCAGACAAATTAGAATTGTGACAGGGGATGCTAAGCTGTACAGTCATGCTACTATCTTGGTGCCTGTCAGACAATACCCCACCCCGAGCTATCCATGTTTACAGTATTGTTGAACATTGCTATGAAAATGCTGAACTTAAACCTCTTTATTCCATTTTCAAGCAATATCTTCCTTGTGTCCGGTATGAAACCATCACCCCTTTGTTTTAATCTGGTTTACCATTTTGTTTAATGATTTGAAATAATTTAAAGTAGAATTCCTTTTAATATAGCAGTCCCAAAGTTTTTATTTGCATGGTATCCCGTGAAATCGGCAAATGCAAATCAGCAAATTCAGAAACGGAGATGGAAAAACAGTGCCTCAAACAGAGAGACCAGGAAACATAACGATCACTGAAATGATGACCTGTAGCTTTCTCCCCCTCCACAAGTTGCGTCTTCCTCCCCCAAAGATGATTATACACAGTAAGGAGTGTGCGGGGCACAAAGCCCCCACAGAAATTCACTGCAGCAGTGCTGTTGCCATTTCGGTGATTGCCGTAATATCCCAGTCGCTGTTTGTGTACCCGCCATTTTGCCATCGCCTTTTTGTACTCACTGTTTTGCATTCACCAATTTCACAAAGAACTTAGTTGTATTCTCTGCTTATTTTATTTATTTATGTGGGTTTTGGTAATCAGATAAGTACACTAGACAATACATTTCTATTTTCAGGAACAGCCCAGATGATACAAAGTACACAATATGAGTAGAACATAACAGTAACATGTTGAGTGAGCAATAAGGCACAAAGGGGTGTGTGTAAAGCATGTAGAAATGTAGAAACAATAGATTTACTTGTGTGCATCTGTGATAAAATAATCCTTCCACCCACTGCAAGTGATGACATTGATGATGTCATTGTATTATTGTCTACTTTCTTCTTTCTGTTTGTTCTCTGTTTTTCTCCACATTCAAGATATAGAATGTTTACCATGAAATACATGGGCCGGGATATTGAAAGGGGTTGCGCATGGGGCAATGGTGTTGTGCCATGTGCAACCCACTGATGCACCCTGGCATGATATTTAAAGGGAAGTTGAGCTGCATAAATCCATGTGCTGGGGTGCACCAGTAATGTATGCGGTGTAAGTTGCGGGGCGTGTCGATGCATAAATGGCACATCCCGATATTCAGCCTGGATGTGTAGTGCAATGCATGCACATACCCGCTTTGCGCTGCACAGGGGGCGAAGATGTGCCTGAAAAAAAAGGAACATATCAGGGGACACCCAAAGGGTGGCCGCTGTATTGCTGGGTGCAACATGGCAGCCGCCTGCAGTGGGTGGCCACCCGACCCCCCCACGAGACACAGGCTGTGTGTCGGGCCCCCCCCACACCTGATCGAGGGCTTTGTAAATGTAAAATATCCCTGGTGGTTCAGTGGACCCTACCCCCTCACCCGATTGAGGGCATAATTAAATAAATTAATTCCCTGGTGGTCCAGTGGACCTGTTCCCAGCCCGATCACAGGCTAAGTAATAATATTTGAATCTCTAGTGGTCCAGTGGGCCGTATCCAGCCTGATTGCAGGCTTGGTAAAGTGATATGTATCCCTGGTAGTTCAGTGGACCGAATCCTGATCCCTGGTGGTCCAGTGGACCGTATCCTGCCTGATCGTGGGCTTTGTAAATTGAAACATATCCCAGGTGGTCCAGTAGACCCGCTCCCAAACCTGATCATGGGCTTTGTTAAAGAAAAACCCTGGTGGTCCAGCGGTACCCCTCCCCCACCCACCACCCAGGACCCATACCCCGCTCTCCCCCAGTCAGTGGTGGGCAGCAGCTCTCCACCAAAGCTGCCCACCAACTGACAGTGTATGCAGTATGGCTGTATGCCCATTGGTCCTGGCGTGGGACAATGGGCATGCAGACGTACTATACTACACAGTCCGATATATGAATGGAATTCATTCACATATCGGGACTGTGTAGTACAGTATAGTCTGCATGCCCATTGCCCACACTGTGGACTAATGGGCATAGCCAGATTGTACGCTGTCATCGGCAAGGCCGGGCGGCTTATGGATGGGGTGCTGCTGCCTGCCATTGACCAGAGGAGTGGGGTGGTGGTCTGCATGGGTGGGTGGGTAGGGTGTACTGCTGACTACCAGGGTTAATTCTTTGATGAAGCCTGAGATCGGGTTGGGGAGCAGGTCCACTGGACCACCAGGAATGTTACTAATTTACTAAGCCCGCGATCGGGCATTGGGGTGCTTTGCTGCCAAGGTGCAGGGGTATTGGTCCCCAATGACTGTAGCCTGGCAGGGCACCAGGCGCAAGTCACCAGGGATTGGCACACCTGCATGCAAATGGGGCCATAATGACATGCAAATGGCCCCATTTGCATACACACCACTGAATATTGCGGTTCTTGTGCCTAGCGCAACTGCACTAGCGCTGGTGCATCCCCCTGCTCCTCACTTGCCACTTACGCTGGTACAGTGCCACTGCACCATGTGCAATGCGGGTGGCCACAATGCCATATTCAACGGTGCTGAGCCATGGCGCAGCACCGTTGAATATCGCATGGACCATGCCCTGGCACATCCCAGATGCGCTGCTCCCAGGCTTGCGCTCCTGCCTGGTGCAGTCTGAATATCCAGCCCACAGACAACAAAGGCCTTTGTTAAAGCCAGAGACTCAATTATCTCACTGTCAGGGCAAGAAGAAAAGAGTTCCCAGATGAGCAGATAAAGATAGAAAGGGGAATTTTCACTGACAGCAATGAAACAGTTGTAGTGAAAACTATAAACAATACTTACTGTTTCTAATTTGTTTATGTATGTAAGGAGAGTGTGATAATCAGGGAAACATTTAATTAATTTGTTTTATTTTTTATTTAAGGTAGTTTTATTTTTAGGGCCCAGTTGAAGTTCTTTTACAGTGTAAAGGTAACAACCATGTTTGTGGTGGAATATCAGTTCTGGCTGTAGGGGGCTAACTGAAATGCCTGTGTTCCAAATGCTTATTAATCTGGGTTCCAGACTCTTCACTGCTGAGCAGTCCTTTTTTAACCATGTGTAAACCATATTTTACACATAAATAAGAGCCAGTCAGATTACATTATTTTACCCTGCCGTTTTATAACAATTAGGTATGATTCAGAAACTTCAGAGTACAGTCCACATGAAAAACATCAGTTAACATACAATATTTACTGGTTAGGGTCAGTTAACCACTGCTGGCAGAGTGCTACAAACTTCATAATTCACAATTGTGAATTACGGAGTTCAAAAAATGACAGCTTTCAAAAATAGCTACAAGTGTCCCTGAGCACTTCTCCAAGAAACTGTCCTCGGCTAGTGGTCCACCCTCGCTGCTGACAGAAAACTACCAGCATGAAAAACAGCCTTCTCGGAGAATTAACAGCAAAAGCCAACAGGACTGTAAACTTTAACAAGAAATCATTTAAACATGGCAACCACATCCCCTTTCATGCCTCCAAATGAATCAGAAAGGTAGAAGTTGCTGCTGTAAGTCAGCGTTTTCCATGCTGTTAAACAACTGCACTTTCACCTCTTTCCCTTTCCCATTAAATCTGGCAGACGCCCGGATGCATAGCAATGGATTTCACCTGCATCAGCATTAGAACAGTAACAAAAGAAAACATGCTTCAAAAAGACTGCTCTCTCCTTTAAACCTTTCCTCCAGATAAGTTTTCATTTTTACGTTTGCTTGCGTGCATGCGCAAGGAACATCTTGGGAGAATGGGACACTTTGGAGGTGTGCCTCTCCTCTGCAATCCCCTGCTCCATTGAGCAGGAGTGACAGTCCTGCACCAATCAGATGCGGTGCTGTGTATGACAGTGGTGGTCTTCTCTTCAAAGAAAACCACCGTTGTCATACACAGCACCGCATCACGCCACCCCCCCAAATCTTTGCTGCTATGCTGGGAGCCCACCCCAGCGTGGCAAACGTCCCGCATCGTCTGCGGCCGGGGTGCCCAATCCCCGTTGGCTCCACGGCCCCAGCCATCCTTCTGCCACGCTTAGGAGCTTCCACCCCCAGCGTGGCAAACGTCCCGCAGTTGTCTGCAGACGGGGTGCCCAACTCGTCGGGCTCCATGGCTCCCCTAATCTATTTCTGCCATGCTGGGAGCCCACCCCAGCATGGCAAATGTCCCAAGTCGTCTTTTTTGAAAACCTGTAAATTAAAAACGCCCCCACGGGCGCTTCTCCCAGCCTCCCCTCCCACAACCCGCACCCACCCACTGCACTCCTGCCTCCCCCACACCCCCACCCCATACTTACCTCCGGAGCTCGGCGTGACGTATCATCGGTGACCGGGAACACATCTGCACTCTTCAAGGCCAACCGTGAACTGAGGAAATGCCGGTAAGCTGTATAATGGGCTAGATAGGGGTTTTCAACTTTATTGCATATCTCAGGCATTTTTTGGAATTTTTGAACCAAATTTTCAACATGGGGTTTTTGGGACCCCTTCTCATGAATGATGTCACTGTCATGGCATTATTCGGCCCGAAGGGTGATTTCACAGTCACTGTGCAGTCACTGCGTGAAATCACCCTTTGGGCCTGAATAACACCATGACAGTGACATCATTCATGAGAAGGGGTCCCAAAAACCCCATGTTGACAATTTGTGCAAAATTCCAAAATGACTATTTACGAGCATGCGTTGTGAAGTTCCTACACACGCTCGTAAGTTCGCGAATTTTCAATATTTTCACTACAGATTTTCAACATTGCCATTTTACCACACCTCCTTATGAGCAGTACAGCTGTCATTTTTCACATCCTGCCCAAAATGTGTTTCCACCATGTAGCGCACAATGGCGCAGTCGGTGTGCGAAATCAATGTATGGGACACATTAAGAAAATCACAGTGACACTGTTCATTAGCAGAGGTCTTAAAATGGCTATGTTGAAAATTTGGTGAAAAAATTCCTAAAAATGACTGTTTTACGAGTGTGCGTTGCGCAGTTCCTACACACGCTCGTACGTTTGTGAATTTTCAATATTTTCACTCCAGATTTTCAACATTGCCATTTTACCACACCTCCTCATGAGCAGTACAGCTGTCATTTTTCACATCCTGCCCAAAACATGTTTCCGCCCATGTAGCGCACAATGGCGCAGTTGGTGTGCGAACTCAATGTATGGGACACATTAAGAAAATCACAGTGACACTGTTCATGAGCAGAGGTCTTAAAATGGCTATGTTGAAAATTTGGTGATCAAATTCCTAAAAATGACTGTTTTACAAGCGTGCATTGCGCAGTTCCTACGCACGCTCGTAAGTTTGTGAATTTTCAATATTTGCACTCCAATGACTTCCAAATACCTAAACAGCACATAGAAGCAAGCAACATTCGGCATTGACAAATGATTGTACTTCTTTGTCACTGATTTTTTTAAGCCATGTCCAAGTGCCAAATACCACTGCAAATACCTGCAAGTGAACGTTCGGCATTGACAAATGCTTGTTCCTTTACTGAACATTAAACTGGTCAAAAGCATTATGCTCTGAAGTTGAAAATATGCCAGGAAGTTCCTGACATAAATGGATTGTGCAAGAACAAGGGGGCACAATTTAAAAATAGAGGGGGGACAGCTCAAGGGCAATGTGAGGAAGTATTTTTTCATGGAGAGGGTGGTGGATGCATGGAATGGCCTTCCTGAGGGGAACATAGGGTAAAAAACAGTGGAGGAATTCAAGAATGCATGGAACAGACAATAAGGCAATTCTAGTAGGGGGTAGGAGGAAGTAGGCTGTTGGTTAACTAGGATATGCAACTTATCCAATTGGAAGGGAAATGAGCAGACTGAGTGGTTCAAGTGGTCCTTATCTGCCATCAAAGTCTATTTTTCTATGTAGTCACTACTACAGATTTCCTCTGTCTCCATCATTTTTTCCAGAAACCAGTGAATATAAAAAATAAAACATGGGGAAGTCTGGGAAACTCAAATTTTATGTACAGCCTCAGTGTGTGATGCTCAGATAAACCCTATGGGGCATCAAACACCTCGGGTGTGCATAAACCCTCATTAACCACACTTCCCCATGCATTATTCTATATGCATTTGATACAACCAAGAGAAACAGAGTGCATTCTCTTTTAAATCAAGCACTGGCAAATGGCAGCTGTTCACTTGCTTGTATTTGCTGTGAAGTTGTTGGACACAGGTAGTGCAGCAGTTGAAAATTAACAAATGAGTAACACAAATCACGATACAGTGAAACGGTCACGAAATGAAGCTGTTCACACATAATTCTCTTGTTTTCTTAACTTGTGACCTTGAATTTTCAAGATAATATTTTATTTCTCTAAGATATAAATACAAGGGGTGTCATTTATGAAATGCCATTCAAAATTATGACTTTGAGGAACAACCACAGAAACAGGTTTTGGAGGGGGATTTGAAAATGACACATGACATGTTCATGAGATGTGGTAAAAAGATCAGTATGTGAAAATACGGGTTCAAACTGTAAAAACATTGCAAAGTTATGAATAAATGTTGAAAACTGTTTGGATTTGTTCATTATTTTATAGTTTATAGACATTTTGATCAACAATTTTTCAACATAGTCTTTTTATGATATCACCGTATGAACATAACATCCTGGCCTCCCATAATATCATGTTGCAGCACAAGCATGAAAAGATATTTTTGGCAAGATTTGAAAAATGATACCTGTTATGTTCATGAGGTAGGGCAACAGAAGAGCCATGTTAAAAATCTGTGATGAAATGTGCAAAAATAACAAAATTATGAGTAAACATTGAAAAATTATAATGTTTCTTCATAACATTGTTTTTTTTATATTTTGACCCCCCAAATTTTAAACACTGCCTTTTTATGACCCCACCTTATGATAAAGAGAGGTGGGGTTTGTTTTAATCCCATCTGAAAAGTGATTTTATGGAGCTATGCTGGAAACTTGGTTTGGAAAACTTGCACCTGCCTTATTCATGAGGTGTGGTAAAATGTTGAAAACTTGGGGCACAAATGTTTAACAAGCATTTGTCAATGCCGAATGTTTGCTTGCTGGTATTAGCATTAGAAGTGCAGGAGTTAGACAGATGCAGAATAGGAATGGCAATGAAGTATTGAACTTCACGCAAACCCCACCTCCACCCTGTAGAGATGGACAGGCATTGGGGTATGTCTTTGGGTCTTCGTGCATAATGCTCATGCCATTTCATCTCACCCTGTTCTGTAGACAGTGACAAGTGTTGAGGTGTGCCTAGGTGTGTTCAGCTTTACAGTCACCCCATTCCATAAGGGCTTAAGCTGACATGGGTGCAGTATAGGAGAATGGGGTGAACTCTGGGGCTGTAGTGTCCAAGGCACACCTTGATGCCTGTCACTGGCAGTAGGATGGGGGTGGAATGGCATGAGCATTACAGCCAGCAATCTGAAGGCACACCCCTGATGTCTGTCAGTCTGTACAGGGTGGGATGTTATGGTTAGAAACTGCAACACCTCAGGCATTTGTTGGTATTTGCACTACAAATTTGCAACATGGCCTTTTTGTAACCCCCATCTCATGAAAGCATTTGGTACCACTGCTCATGAACAGTGGCACTATAAGTTTGTTAATCTGTCTCAAATGTTAATTTGCTACAGCAACTGTGCCATTCTACACCAGATGTGCAAAAACACCTTTTGGTCAGGATGACCAAAATGACAGCTGTCCTGTTCATAAAGAGGTGTGAAAAAATGGCAAAGCTGAAAATCTGGAGTGAAAATATTAAAAATTCTCAGAGTTAGGAGCGTGCGTAGAAACTGTGCAATGCACGCTCATAGCACAGTCATTTTTGAGAATTTTGTCACCAAATTTGCAACATAAGCTTTCTGGGAGCCCATCTCATGAACAGTAACACTGTCATTTCATTACTTGGTCCTGAAAGGTGATTCTGTGCAGTGACTACAAAATCACCTTTCAGGACTGAATAACAACATGACAGTGACTGAATTCATGAGGGGGGTCTGAAGAACTCCATGTTGAAAATTTGGTGCCAAAATTCACAAAAAATGGCCGAGATAATCCACCTAAGTTTAAAAAAAAAAAAAACACTTATGCCATTATACAACTTACCGGCATTACTTCAGTTTGCAGTTGACTTTTGAAGAATGCAGACGTACTCCTACTCCACTGAAGATCATTACACCGGCTCTGAAGGTAAGTATAGTGTGAGGGGGGTGCAGGTATATGGAGTGCACAGAAAATGGGTGCGGGTTGGGGGAGAGGGCACTGGACACAATGAGGGATCGTTTTCTACTTTTCAGGTAAAACAAAAAGTTAAAACCATTTCTGGAAGGTTTACCTTTTTTGTAGGTAGTTTGGTATGCTGGGGTGGGCTCCCAGCATGCCACCTGTGTGTTTTGGGGGAGGAGACTGGTGCCAATGAGGATTGGGCCCCCTGTTGGCAAAGGAACAAGGATCTGTGTTTGGGGGGGAGACATGATGCTGAGGGGGATTGGGCACCCCCCTCGGCAAATAAAATGTACGGGGGGTATTATGCTGATGGGGGTGGGCTCCCCATTGGCAAATGATCTGAGGAGAGGACATGCTGACAGGGGGATTGGGCACCCCCTTCAGCTTTTGAGGGGGCTCTGAGGCAGATGGCGACAGCCACCACCATGTAACTTGAAATGTTACACCAGGCAAGGCACCACCCTGCAATGATGGGTCGCTTCCTCACTGCAGCAGCAAATTTATTTCAAGTTGGTGGCATGCTTGCTGAACTAGTGTCAGCAGCAGTGTACTACCGCATTAGGGAAACACAACCATGCCTCAAAATGCAGTGTAGCCGGCCCGGTGGCACTGAGGGTTGAGGCGCTGGACGCCACACCTCGCACCACGCCGGCGACCCGGGTTCGGGAGCAGACTCGGGTTGTCGGTGGGTCGGCCGGGGGGAAGATTGGCTGGAGCATCCAACGACAGCTCGCCTTCTCCAGGGAGGGATTCGGCTGATGCCCGACACCTGCATGACCCCGAGTGAAGGCTCGAGGAACTGCAAGCCCCATTTGGGGGATACGTGACCATTGAGCAACATGGGCGATGGCGTGCATGTCATGTGATCGAGAAGTTACTTGCTGCTCGGGGGAAGAAAACACAGAAAAACAAGCCTGCCTCAGCCGGGAAGATGGGAGAACCATGGCCATGCCCACGATTTGCCTGTGCCCGCCCAGCAGACCTCAGACCGACGAAATGTAAGTTACAGGGTTTGAGTCCCCCACCTCATCTCCGCCCGGGGTAATCCGTGGCTTCATGGGGCCTTGGGGTCTGCTTGGGTAGGGTTCAGGGCAGTGGGATGTCCAGTTGTTCCCCCTGAAGGGTCGGAGGTGGCAGGCTGGGGAGGAGGAATAAATAGTAATTTAAAAAAAAAAAATGCAGTGTAGGCATTGGCCGCCACAGTACTGCACCTCCAAAACCCCGCTTCTTTCCTAAGCTGTCACATAATGTTTCTTGTGCATGCACACAAACAAACAGAAAAAGGATGGTGTTTTCGGTGTACATATGCATATTACAGGATTGTACGGAACGTGTCAAATTATTTACAAAAATGGTAAAAAGGAGGGGCCCTAGAACAGAGTCTTGAGGGACTTCCATGGTTATATGCCTAGAATCAGATAGGGCAGAGTCAATGGAGAAAGACTGGGTACAGTTTGTAAGGTAAGATGAGAACCAGGAAAGGAAAGACCAGTGTAGGCCAGAGATAGCAAGCTTGTGTAGAAAAGACATAGTCAACAGTATCATAGACTTAGAAAGAAAAGAGCACCAGTTTGAAGACCCACATCCTTGAGTGAGCCTGAGCAAAGAGGTAGATGTAGAATGCATTGCATAGAAACACAGAAGTTGTCGGCAGATAAGGCCAACTTGGCCCACCTAATCTGCCCTAAATTACCTACCTACCTACCTATAGTGTCACCCATGACCTCTAGTTGGACTCCAGGTTGCACCTCCTCCTTGCTTCTAAGATTCCCTTGTGTCTAACCTATGCATTCTTAAATCCTGTGACCATTCTAGCCCCACCACTTTCTCTGGGAGGCTGTTTAAAGTGTCCAGCACCCGATACCTCTCAACCTCCTGCCTCATAAATCAGGGTCAAGGCTTAAAAAAATCAGGGACACATCTTCAAAATTGGTGTTGGTAGAATAAGGGGCTTAGTGTAAAAATGCATTTTCTAAGGAAGAAGAAGTCTGTAACTTTAATGTTTGACATTATTTTGTGCTTACAAGCCCCACTGTTTGGTCACGGAAACACAATTTTTAGGAGGGACAGAGTAAAATGTTGAGGCAAAATCAGAGACGTCCCTGAAAATTAGGGACAGTTGAGAGGTATGCACCACCTCTCCATGAAGAAGTACTTCCTCATGTTTCCACTCAGCCCCCCCCCAGCTTCATACCACTTGTCCTTCAGCATCTTTTTCTTTGGAAAATCCTCCCTTCCTATACCTTGTTTATTGCTGTGAAGTACTTGATTGTCTCTATCATATCCCCCTATTCCCTCCGGTCTTCTAGGGAGTACATATTTAAATCCTTAAATCTTTCTTCATAGAGCTTCTGATGCAAGCCCTGTGCCATTTCGGTTGCCTGTTTTTGCACTGCCTCTACCCTATCTATGTCTTTTCAGAGATGGGGCCTGCAGAACTGTACACGGTACTAGAGGTGGGGTCTCACCAGTGATCTATACAGGGGTATTATTACCTCCCGTCTTTCTGCTGGTGACACTGTTCCCTATGCATCGGAGCATTCTGCTAGTGTAAAATTCAGATTGATATTCAGTAGAAGAATGGTGTACTGGAGAGTTAGTCAGACAGTTGTTTGGCAACTAGCCTTTCTAATAGTTTGGTGAGGACAGCGAGTAGGGAGCTAGGCTGATAAGTAGCTGTGGGGTCAGAGGGGTCATCTTTTTGCAAGGGGATAACAGTAGCATGCTTGTAGAGTGAGGGGGAAGATACCCGTGACACTGAAACAGTTAAAAACATGGGCCATGGGGTGGGAGCCACAATACTGAGGCTCCCAGTTTCAGAAGCAGGGGAGAGGGCATCAGGACCAGAGCGGGAACTCTGCTTGATGTGGGAGAACTCCTGGAGAACTTCTGAATAGATAATGCTGGAAAAAGCAAATTTCACACCACCAATCTAAGGGAGGTTGTGAGGTGGGATGAGATCTAGATCCAGGAGGCAAGCAGACAATAGCCAGGGCTTAATCAACAAACTTGATATTTAAGGTATTAGCTACAGCAAACTGGTCAGTGACCATGCCAGAGGTATATCTGGGGCAGGAGTAATCAGAGCCCAAATGCGAGAGGTGGAGCAGGTTGTCACATCCTAGAAGTTCAATGGAGCTGGTGGTTCCTAAAGAGTGTATTTATTTATCTATCTGTTTTTCATGCCTGCTATTATACTCTAGCCATGCATATGCATGGCTTGGGGGAATTGCAGACTAACACATGAAGAATCTACAGCAAACAGTATGCATAAATTGAGAGCAACGTCTTCAGGAGGTTACAGTTAATACACATTATACAATGGCAAGAAAAAATCCTGGCTTCTGATTGGTCAGCTGTCCGCCACAGCAGGGATGTTATCCTGGCATAACATCCCAGCTGTAGTGCCAGCCAGCTGTCAACCTCATTACTAAACATCAAAAGACAGATCACTACACAGCAGCTGTCAAGCGACTACTGTGACAGAAATACTAAAGCAAAGAAAGCAGACTCATGTCATCATTTCCAAAGTTAAATTTCAATTTATTTGAAATGGCAACAATACAAAATTGTTTTCAGAAGACCAAGAAAATACTGACCCTAAAAAGGAAAAAGAAAAATGAAGACATATAGAAATCTAGGACAACCAGCTAGATCAAATTGAATGTGAGAGAAATGAACCATCGACAAGGAGGCAAACAGTGTGGGCCATTAACGTGTTAAACGACTGGCTAAAAGAAACTGGTACCGAAGTAAACTTAACAACAGTAATGGAAACGGAATTAAATCAAATCCTAAGAAAATTCTATGCCTCAGTGAGAACCAGCAACGGAGACCAGTACGGAATAAGTAGTTTTATCGGTTTGAGATCTGGCATAAACCGTTACCTAAACGAGCCCCCGCTGTCAAGAAACATCAATATAATTAGCCACACAGAGTTTCAAACGGCAAACAACGTATTTACAGCCCAAATAAAAGCCCTCAGATGGGAGGGAAAGGACAAGGCCCAACACCACGCTCCCCTCACAGACAGCGAACTGTCATTGCTCAGACAATCCGAAGCACTGAACACAGACACCCCCGAAGGCCTTCTACGGCGAGTCTGGCTAGAAGTACAGTTACATTTCGCCAGACGTGGTTGCGAGGGACAAAGACAGCTAAAACCCTCCAGTTTCCAATTCCTTACAACAGAAAGCGGACTTCAATATGCCACACTAACCTTCAACGAGAAAACAAAAAATCACTCCGATCCACTAGAAAAAGGACACGATCGCTACAGAGGCACAATGTTTTCAATAGAAGGCCATCCTCAATGCCCAGTTGCTCTGTTAAAAAAATACATTTCGAAACTCCCGCTGAACAGCCCATGCCTCTTCTTGCACCCTAGGAAACACCCTGCCAGTCCCTGGGAAACAGAAAAAGTGTGGTACACTTTAGAGCCCCTAGGAAAAAATTACCTGTCTTCCATGCTGCCGAAAATGTGCTGCGCTGCAGGGCTCCCACACACCTACACGAACCACTCCTTGCGAGCGACTGCCATCCAACTACTGAGTAATGCCGGACTAGAAAGCCGCCACATAATCAGTGTTACTGGGCACAAGCAGGAATCCTCCCTCAAAAGCTACTGGGGCCTGACTCTGCAGCAGAGATTGCAATGGAGTGCCATTTTATCAGGAACAGGAAGCACCGCATCCACGCCTCGAACCTCTGACCCAGGAAACGTCATGCCGCCGGAACGACTAGCGACAGCTACCCCACCACACACCATGGCAACAATAAACATCCCAGCAAGAAAAAACAGCCCAGTAGACTGCATCGGAGAAAACAGCAATACTGCCCTGCAAAACACTAGCAACAGCAACCAATTTAACATGCAAGGCAACAGCATGTGTGTATTTAACATTTACAAAGCTTAAATGAACTAGCATAAACGTTATTAATTTTACAAATGTTGTAAACGTTTCACATATTTCAAACAGTTAAGTTATTGACATATTTATAACACATTTACAACTTACAAAACAGAACTATTTAATTCAGTGGAAGGATATTTCACATTTTTATCAATAAAAAATTATTTAAAAGTTACTATTTGTAATCTTTCTCCTTATTTAACACATTTGAGCCATTGTATAATAGGAATAATGCCCTCCAGGGTGGGTGTTATGCTGGGATAACATCCCGCCTTGGGTGTTGGACGCCTTGTCGCTGGCCTCGGCCCAACCACCAAGGTGGGATGTTATCCCAGCATAACACCCACCCTGTCGGGCATTATTCCTTTATCATGAATAAGCAATAGTGCAAACAAAAAAAATACAGTAGTTGTTGGTGTTCAAAAATGTGCTTGAGGAAAAAGAAAACATGTACAGGACACATAGTGATTTCCATTTTGTGTGTGCGGGTACAACAATACAGAGTGCAACAAACAGTACAACAGATAATAATCATCAGAGAAAGTAAACAGAAACAACAACAGTGCTAGGGCAGCTAGTTGTGAGACTAGTAGCAAGAGACAGAGCCAGCAAGACACGGTGGGTTGGGTTTTCAAACTCTCAGATTGCTGTAAGCCCTGGTGCACCAACGATATGGTGCAGGGGGCTTATGGCAACCTAATGAGATTTTGTATCCCATGCAGCATTTGTCACAAGTTAGACAAACCTTTCCTGGTCTAACATGTGGCACTCCTGGGGACCTCTGTTACAGAGCTTGTGACAAAAGCCAAAGTGTCATGGCCCAGGGCAGGATGTAAGCCCTACACCATACTTTGAAAATCTGGGCCAGTGAGTCCTTTAGAGCCTTAACGAAGATCTGGTGGTTGAGAAAAAAGTATAATTCTGGGGAAAGAGAGTTTATTTATTTTATTTATTTATTTCATGTGCAGATTAACACCTTTGAGCCAAAGGCTCTTTTACAAAGGTTCCATGTCAGGTATAACAAATAGAAAAACAATTTCCAAGGTTACATTTCAAAAGAGGAAGAGACAAGAATACAGTGGTAGATTGATGCACCTTGCTGTAGCTAATTTCTGGTGACAGAATACTGACAGGCAGTACATGTAGGCAAGTAGTCTTTGCATTTCCTAAATTATCTAGTTACAAGTAACACTTTTGGTAAGAGGTTGAACATATATTAAGTCTTAAAAGAAGGCCTAGTAGTAGTAGTAAAAGTAGTCGGGCCTGCAGTTAGGGAGGAGTGGCCTGAGGGGGCTTTATAGATAGAGGCATAGAGTGTAAAAGCTAGTTATCCTAGGTCTGTGGAGCATCAACGCTCAATCAGAGGCTTGATGTCCAGAGATTTTGGTGAGCTTCTAGGGGATGGGTGCTGCAGATACCTGGTCTAGGGAAGATGGGGAGCCAGTTTGAAGGAGTTTGTGCAGATACTGGTCCAGAGTAAGAGATCATTGGCCAGCACAGGAAGGCCAGCCCAGATCAATGTAGAGGGGACAGTGATGTGTGAGCTTTGGAGAGGCAAGGGGAAAGTGACACACATTATTGTATGTCATATCCCATCTATAGAGAGGACAGTTTTATTTGCACCCAGTAATGCCAAAAGGCTATATGTTAAACCTGGCAGATGTACACTTTGAGCAATGGACTGTCAGGCAGTTGGGGATAGGCAGCGTTTGGCCCTAAAAGCCATGCCCAGCTTAGCATTAACAGATTTGCAGACTGAGGAGTAATGGAGGGAAAAATCAAGGGAGGGATCTAGCAATACTCCTAAGTATCTGAAACTGCTGACACCCTCAAGTGGGGATCCATTTCTAACAGGTGATTAAGGCTGGGTGAAATTTATCTTCTGCCAGCAGCATTCTGGTGAAATTATGATTTTGTTCCACATAATATCATGAAATTCCATGAAATGTTTAAGAAATGTTGCCTAAAGTGTGATTTCAGTTAGTTTCATTTCATTTAAAATGTATTTTGATGTGCTTACGCAACTGGATGAGATAATATGAGATGATGATTGTGTAACTTGATTTGCTTTGTGGCTTTCCACCTCTCTATCCTTGGGATATACCACTCTGTAGGGGTATGATGCAATGAACCTTAGAGGAGGGTTCCCTCCTTACAGGTGCCGGGAATGAAGAAGAAGAAGAAGAAGAATCAGTATTTATATAGCGCTTTTCATACATCCAAAGCGCTTTACAAGCAATGCTAGACTGGTAGTGAAGTGACTGAATGTGTGGTGGCGGCCATATCGCACATCATCACCCACACACAGCCTGGATAATTGCATGAACTGGTTTATGGGAAGGGACTGTTGGCCAGGACACCGGGAATGTTCCCTACTCTTTGCGAAGAGTGCCCTGGGTTCTTTTACTTCCACCTGGACACCCACCAGGACAACACCAGGATGGGTAGAAGGGACCTCGGTTTAACGTCTCATCCGAAGGACGGCACACCCCAGCAGTACAGCACCCCCCAATACTGCACTCGGATGCCAGCAATTTTTAGGTGCAAGTCCAATCCCTGTGTGGGACGAGAACCCACGACCTTCTGATCCAGAGGCGGATGTGCTACCAACTGAGCCACGCTGACACCTGAATGAATGAATGCATCAGCTAAAGGTAGGTTAGGAAGAAGCCCAAAAAGAATACCCAAAGTTGTCAAGCTTCAAAGAGGTGAGGATGATGAATGAATTCTGAGAAGATAAGGGCTAACTTCCTAAAGAGAGAGGGGAAAGCCGGGGCCACCATCTGCCTCCATCCAACAGCGGAACCTAACTAACTAACATGAAGAAAGCACTAACTCTAACTAATATTATAACCAATGGCACGGAGAAGAGGAAAAACACCCTTTGAGGAGGAAACCTCTGGGGATCCAAGGCCTAGGTTGCCTTCCCTCCAAGCTGATGATGTTTGATTTGAGGACGTATGTCATTAAAAGGAAGGGTTCAGTAGCGAGAGGAATACGAGTACCGAGGATTATGATGGAATAGGGAAAATCCCCAAAAGAAAGCACAGATCAAAGAGGGAACATGAGGCTGCACGCAGATTGTAGAAGGAACATGAGGCAACAATAAATACTTTGTCGATGGGAGGGAGTAAATCCATGTAGAAGTCAGAGGAGCAAGGGGTATCCAGATGTGCACACAAGGAGATTCCAGATGTGTTGATGAGAATACCGAGGACAATGCAGACTGGCTTGATGGAGCGATGCAAGTGAGTAGACACTGAGGTTGAAGAGGCATTCTTGACTATGCGATGTGAATGATTAGACTTTGAATGATTAGACCCTGAGGTTGTAGTTGATAAGGTAGCATATGATTAAATGATACGAATGTTCAAGTAAGTGATGTAAATAGATGAACCTTGAGGTAAGGCTGAGTGAATGATGACTGGAGCTATGAACTCGATACATGTGGCAGGATGGCCACAGGTTGATAAGGTGGCATAGGAGTCATGATAAATATGCCCAAAAAGAAATATCAATAGCAGGCCATGGATGGAGTGAATCCTGGATGGCCGGTATGGAATCGGAAGAGGAGGAGACAGGAATGAACTTGAAAATGAATATGTACAAAGGAAGTAGGCTCATCGAAAGGAGGTAGACTCCGATGCCAAGAAGGTATATCTGGAACCAGAGACAACTCGGGTTGAGCGATTGCTGAGCAAAACTGGATGAGGTGTAATGAGGAGTGAGCAAAATGGGACAATGTATGATGAGAAGTGAAAGTAAGAGTGGAGTGAAGCCATGATGGCTGGTACTAGAAAAAGCGCTAGAACAAGGAAGATAAAATTAAGAAACAGATGAGGTACAATGATGGATTGAAGCCATGGAGGCAGGTACAGGAAAGCAAGGTATGAAAGAACAAAGGACAGAGGGAGGTCAATATGGTAGCAGAGGACCCAGCCGATACAGGATGAGAATGGCAGTAGGGCAAGCTGGATGAGGTGGCACGCAGACAGGTTCGATGGAAGGCCAGATGGAGTCAGCCATAGATGGCCCAATGATGTGAATGGCAGAGCAAGTGAATAGAAAAACTGTGGCAAGATGAGAGATAGAAGCCATGACTGGAGTGAATCCTTGATGGCTGATGATGGAGGATAGAATCAGGAACCTGATACATGCGGCATGAGGGCTGCGGATTGATGAGGCGGACATATAAATAATGATAGGTATGCCCAAAAAGAAATATTGAGTGCAGCTGGTACGGGAAGAGAACCACAGGAGGGATACGATTCATGAGAGGTATACCAAAAAGAATTATTGATTGCAGGCCAGATTGAGGCGACCAGAGACAGCCCAATGATGCGGATGGCAGAGCAAGCGTTATCTGCAATTATTAGCAGGCTACAGGGCAGACAGAGCCCGCTAGCGACAGCCAATGGAGGGGAATGGAGTAACAGGTAGATGAGGGGGCATAGTCCAGGTGAAGGAGGGCCCGAGGCAATCGGAAGGAGTAATAGAAGCAGTTTGATGAGAAAGCATAGGATACAATAAGAGGTATACTGGTTGAGCGAAGGAAACAGAGAAATCATGAGGGCAGAATGAGTGAAGGAGAACCAGACACATGGACCTGGACACAGATGGTGAAACAGAATGAAACGAGTATGGAAAATGATGGCAGGAGAGGGATAAAACCCCAAAAGAAAGCACAGAGAGGTTTTTTTGGTATTGCAGTGGAAAAAGAAGACAATGGAATGACCAGCGACGCTGAGGATAGGAGCCCCAGGGAGAAGCAGCTAATGGGAGCCAGGATAGAACCCTAAGAAAGAGGGTCAGCAGAAGCAAAGGCAGAGCAGCAACAGGTACAGTGGAGCATAATGCTCAGGTGCAGCAGATTGGCCAGGTAGGCGAGGAGGCAGAGCGCTGCAAGAGATGAACCAGCATGTAATACGGTGGATCTCCAACATAATGTTCAATGACAGCTCGGAATATAAGGCAAACCAGAGGTATGATTATGTTGGAACATACCGGTACATGGTAGATGATGTGATACAAAACAGAATGGGATTCCAGAACAGGTTGCTACAAGGGTCTGCATTGGGGCAGGTACAGCCGTTTCAGCATGCACAGTATAACAGAGGCAGTGAGTGGGGGAACGATGCAAAGTCCATTGCGCAAGCAACACTAAACTCCACAAGAGGGTAAAGAAGGAAGTAGCAGCAGGGGAAAAGTTGCACAGGACAAAAGCTGAAGCAAGAAGCTCAGAATTAAGTTGCAGAGGCTCCGAAATGGAGCTCTGGAGGATGACATCATGCACCGGAGACCCACATGCAGCCGGGGAACAGAGGATCCTAAATGGCAAGGAAACAGGTCAGAGGCTGGCACCAGCATACTGGAGAGAAGGGAAAGGCAAGCAGAGAATTGGTGAAACCGTGGGTGAGTGGCAGCCAAATACAGAAGAGTGGCAAGAGAAGGCACACCCAGAAGAGTCAAGGAGAAGATGGGGCAGCAAGCGGAAGGGCAAGAGAAAGCCCCCGTTGTCCACTCCCCAAAAAAGGAGCGGGAACAAACAGAAAAAAATGAGGTAGGAAGACACCCTTCTAACATCACCTGCTCCCCGAGGTGGGAAGCAGGTGGTGTTAAAAGCGGAAGGAAAACGATGCAGAGGAGCGAATGATAGCAGCGAGAAAGATGAGCAGGGAAAACAACAGGAGCCAAGCAGGTGGTAAAAGGACAAGCGACTAGAGAGGGATAGAATGAAGTGGAGGAAGAAGGAGAGGTTGGGAAAACAGGCCAGAAATGAGGAGGAGGAGGAGTGGCGCCTCCGGCTGCAACAAAAAAGAATCCTGGTGAGGCCCAGGATATTGTGACCGTTTAAGCTAGATGGGGGAGTGACATTGTTGCTCCGCCCATCCAACCTCGGGCTTAAGGCCCTTCCATTGTCCACATTGCACCAAGTTTAATATGGAGGCAGGCCATGGTTGAGACAGCTGCCTCCTAGCTGTGCATCTTGGTCAGGGAGGGTTGGCGGCGGGTTCTGCCAGCACAGCAAACCCTGTCACTGGGCCAGGAAGCTTGCTTGTCCCTCAGGGGAAGCGGTGGTTGTGCTAGGCTGACAGAGGCACTGCGCTCACCAGAGGAGATGGGAGGGAAAAAAATGTTACAGAAAATCCCAGTACTAAGCTGAATGATGGCTGGGTTTAGCCTGATCAGGGTACATCCCTGTGAACAGGGTATATCCCTTAGAGACAAGCTGCCAGCCATGAGAAAACCCAATATGGGGAAAAAGCTGTGTGCATCAGCTCTCTAATCATACCTCTCAAGCATCCCTCATTAAGAGGGATATCCCTCATTTAACCCCTCAAAATTGCCCTGTCCCTTATTTGTCTGTCATATAAAAGATGCTGCACATGAAAGAGAATGTGCTGTCAATTCAGATTTTCAAGCATAAATTAATAATATTCTAAGATGCTAAATAAAATATAAACTTTGTACAAATAAAGGCAATCGCAGTTTCTTGACATGGGCTTGGGGGCGGGGTTGTGATATTAAATTTTATGGCATTTTTTATATCCCTCTGATGTGCTGCACTGCATTTAAAATACAAGCAAAAACCCACAAAAGCAAAATGCTACAACATACATCAGAGACCATTGCTATTTTCTGTAACTGTTTACTCCTATTTCTTTATTAAGGAGGATATCGGAAATACAGAAATTATTGGCAGAAAAGGACAGCTCACCCCCGGTCTGCCCAAATGGTTCCTGCCTAGTCTGTCTCCACAGACCCTAACTGATCTCCAGAGACCCTCCCACTTCCCTGTCTGTTGAATGAATACAGGATCACCATTCCTAGATGACTTCTGCTCTGGCTGCTAGTGTGCCTCTGACATCACAATCCTCCACATGTGACATAATAGCATTTCCAGGCAACTGACTGTGATGTCTTAAACTGAGGTTTACGATCACATGTGTAGACATACAGGAGCACTTCATACACAGCCGGACTACTGTCTAAGTTGTAGGCTTGCAATTCAAAGCTGCTATGGAGTGAGTCGAGACGACATCGACCACACCCAAAAAGACAGCCAGACTTTGCAAGTTACTAGAAATTGGTTTTAAAACGGGAGAGGTGATACGGGAATGTACACCTACTTTGATCCTCCTTTGGAAATAGATCAGGCTCACTGGGTGCTTTCTGGCCCACCATCACCAATGAGGAACCTGACCATGACCCACAACAAAAGCCATTAAAGACCTCAGGTGGCAAGGAGTTAAACTCTCAATCCAGGCAGACTAGCATTGGTATGTTTTGGAGAGATGGGAGGCATTTGACCGAGCTCAAGACCTGGCTAATGAAAGATGTGTCTGGTATTTCCTTGCCTCGCTTGCAACAGTGAGGATTTTCCTTCTGAATTGGACTGAGTCTTCCAGAGCTGTGCTTCACTGGGGGATCAAGCAAGGGGACTCAATGAAGAACTGATGCAACTCTACATGGATGCAGTGAACTGAGGACTGCTTCTTCTGCCTGTGGAACAGTTTTCACACACCCCAGCCTGCCGGTTAGATGTGTACTTTTTTAAGTTCTGGGGTGTATGGGTTTCTTATTAGTTCCTGCTTCCTTAATAGAAGCTGCGGAAATTTGGGGGTATCCACTGCATGGAGGTGTGGGAGTTCTTCCTTTCTACTCCTAGCACTCCATGGCTCTCAGGGTTGGATGGAGATGTCTGCCCCATCTGGAGCTGAATGCGGTGGTAGTCACGGGGTGCAAATGGTTCAGGCTCCCCTTGGGTGTCTTATTCCCTTCTGCCTGTGGACCCCTTCTGAGATGCTTATTTTAGTTCCACAGCATGGGACTTTGGACCTGTAAGGTGATTTTCAGGGTCTGTGGAAGTGGATCTGATGCACCTGATTTCTGTTTAGTTCAGCCGATTGGGATATCTCCTTAGGCAAATGCTTGTTTTGGGGTGGTGGGAGGGTTCAATTAGTCTACAACTTGATATGTGTGTGTGTGGGGGGGGGGGAGTTGATCTCTTAGCCGGGATAAGCGTAACTATTTATTTTGTGTGGACTGCATTGTCATAAATGGCCAGAGTTTCTTATGGCTTCATTAGCTGAAAAGAAAAAAAAGACCACGCAGAGGGGGAGGGAGGCTTTGCCGCTAGCAGTTTACCAAGGGACTGGCTGGCTGCAACAATCAGGGACTGCTGGGCATTGCAGCATCAGCTTCTTGTCTGCATGGAAACTATTCAGACCCAAAGGAGAGGTGTATGTCTGACACTGCAATGACGAGGGGCCCCCTGATTGCAGTGGCCAAATTCTTTCAAGTTGGTGGCAGGCTTGAAAACCAGTGTCATCACCAGCATGTGCTAGCATTGGTGACACACAGCCAAGCCCACAAAAGCAGTGGTGGCATTGGCCGCAACAGTGCCGCTCCTTCAAAACCTGCTTCTCTCCTAAGCTGCCGCAACATGTTTCTTGTGCATGCGCACAAGCAAACATAAAAATGAATGACAAAGAAATGAGTAAAAGTTCAAAATGCATGAAAACATCATTAACAAGACATACCTTGTTTTCAGTCAGCTCACAGTTGGGTGCTCAAAGGAGAGTAGCTTTGCCAGTCCTAAGAGCATTAATTCATGGTATCCTTCTTAAGTAAGTAGATGCTGTGCAGATTTTTCTAATTTTGGTGTAATTAAATTTTGTGGAATTTTTGAAATTCCACCAGAAACGGATTTGCAGAATTCCTCAGAAAAAAATTGCAGAATGAGTTTTTCCACAATATTTCTGAGGAACTTTATTCAGCAAATCTCAATATTTTCCATGAATATGGTTGCAGAATGATTTTCCATGGAAAAAATACTGTTTAGTGGACTATTATTCTGCAGATCTCACTATTTTCCTCAGAAATGATTGTGGAATGATTTTTAGTGGAGAAAATGCTGTTCCACAGAATATTATTCCACTGACTGCAGTACTGTCATCTTGTGCTACTGTTACCAGCAGAATTCCACGTTCTGCACAGCACTATAAGTAAGTGAGGGGATGTGATGCTATGGGGTGCTGAGTGGTGAGAAGGAGTCTGGTTGTGTGGTGGGGCCAAGGGGAGATAGAATAAACAGATGGGCAGTTTTTTTTCTTTTAAGATTAACAAAAAGAACAAACAACGAGGGATGTTTTTTGTTTGAAAAGTTCCAACACTGAGGATTAGGCACTCCAGCATCGGGAGGGTCTTTGGTGGCACCTAGGGTTGGAACTCCACTGCAGTATACAGTGGTGGGAGGATGTTTACTGGCAGTGGGGGTTGGGAACCCCTGTGATGCATTTAAGAAATGGGTCAAGCAGGGGAGGAAGGGATACTAGAGATAGGATTGACCACCCACTGGCAGTACTAATTAGCAGCTGGGTTGAGCAGGAGGGGGTATACCAGCAGCAGGGTAAAGCACCCCATACTGGCTTTGCATACTGGCTGGGTCAGGTGAGAGGGGAATATAGAACGTGGGCTTGAGCACCCACTGCTAGTTTTGTGAACTGGCTGGGTCTGGTGGGAAGAGGAATGCAGGCATTGGGGTTGAGCACCCACTGATGATTTTGTAAAGTGGTTCAGTCAGGCAGGAGATATTGATGGTGGGATTGAGCACCCACCTCTGGTTTTGTTAAAGGGTTGGCGGATATTGACATGGAAGCCAAATATAGGAAAAATCTGTGGCTGCTATGCAACACCTCTGCCATTCTCCAAAAACCAAAGTACAAATGAGAAGCAAATACAGTTATGTGAAATAAAAAGCAGAGGAAAGGTTTCAAGCAGAAATTAAGAGCTACACAGGAAAACCCACCTTCACCTTGCATGTTCCAGCCTTGTGATTGGGTAAGGACTTCAAAGGGAAAAGGAGAAGAAAAACAGAAAATGTGTGGACTTAGGGAAGAGATTCAGTTTTCTGAAGCTGTGATCACTGGAGGAGGGACATGCCCCCAAAATCCCTTTCATGACTCAGATGGAAACCAATATGTTTACATGCTTTGAAAGTGAACATAATAAGGCAGAGCTCCATGTATAAAGAAGCTGGAAAGGCAACCAGATACGCCAGCTTGGAGGTTGTTGTTTGAACAACAATTGTCCCATACAGTCAGGGGGGCAATTACTGCTGCATGCTAGGTCACCTTAGTTACAAGAAAAGTGATATTAACAATGGGGGAAGGATTTTCATAATGGATCTATCTCGAATGTATTTTCCCCGTTAGCAGAGCAGACATCCATCAATACTGTCCAACCATCTATGAAATGGTTTAACAGTGTTTGTCAAACTGATTCATAAGCATATGAGAAGTGACACATTTGCATGAAGAAATTAATTAGTTCCCAATCTGCCATAAATTGTGACGGTTTGTCAAAAAGTGCTTATAGCCACCTGGTCACAAGGGTTGCTCTGCCTTGTGAAAAACTTACTGTGACAGGAGTTTCCAGGGTTGCCATACAGTACCTTGTTAAGAACCTCTGTGACAGGGGTTTCAAGGGTTTCCATACCTCATTAAGAAACTCTATTACAGAGTTTTCAATGGTTGTAATGCCTTGTTAACAACCTCTGTGACAGAGGTCTCAAGGGTTGCCATACCTTGTTAAAACCCTCTGTGACAACGGTTTCAAAGGTTATGTCTTTTTTCCAACCACTGTGACATGAGTCTCAAGGGTTGCCATGCCTTGTTAAAATACACTGTAATAGAGGTTTCAAGGGTTACCATGTCTCATTAATCTCTGTGATGGGTTTCATTGGAAGCCATGCTTTGCTAAAAGCTTAAGAGACTTGGGGCTTCAAGGGTTGCCATGCCTTGAACATGGTACTGAAGGCCATTTTTCTGGTGTGTGTAATAAGAAGCTGTTTAAAATAAATATTTGCATTTGAAAACTTTCTGCTTTAATCTATTCTGTGGAGGGGTAGGGCTGAGCACCTTTTGTTTGTCTGCATATGGTTTTGAGTGACAAAGAACCTCTGTGCGCAAACACTGAGGCAAGGGTTACCCCAAGGGGCATTTGGCTGTGAAGCCAAGTTTCAAGAAAATACAACATCACACATGCCCCCACAATGCAAAGCATCATGGGCTGCATATGCAAATCACCACAGAATGTTATGCTGGTCCAACTTTAAGCAGAATTGCATGGTGCTGAAAGGCCTCTCACACAGTTTGCAAAGGGTGCTAAGGGTGTCTTTTAAATGTTTTTTTATTTTAATGGGTTCACCACAATATATCCAAGGCACACTGCCTTAAGGGTAGCTGGTCCATTCCACTGGGGTGTCAAACAGACGAGGCATACTGATGAGTCCTGGTAGGACAAAACACGTGTCTATGTCTTCTGTTAGCACCCTTTGCAAACTGTGTGAGAGGCCTTTCGGCACCATGCAATTCTGCTTAAAGTTGGACCAGCATAACATTCTGTGGTGATTTGCATATGCAGCCCATGATGCTTTGCATTGTGGGGGCATGTGTGATGTTGTATTTTATGGTTTTGAGTGTTGTCTTGTTAAAAACTTCTGTGACAGGGGTTTCAAGGGCTGTCGTGCCTTGTTAAAAATCTCTGTGACAAGGGTTTCACGGGTTGCTATGGGTTTCAAGGGTTGTCATGCCTTGTTAGTAACCTCACTGACAGGGTTTTTGAGGGTTGCCATGCCTTGGTAACAACCCCTGTGACAGGGGTTTCAATGGTTGCCATAATTTGTTAAAAACATCAGTGACAGTGGTTTTGAAGGGTGCCATGCCATGCTACTGGATTACTGGAAGGGGTATAGCACACAGCAACTAAGATGATCCAGGGACTGGAGGACAGGCCATAAGAAGAGAGGCTGAATGAGTTGAATATGTACTTCCTGGAGGAGAGGGATCTGGGGGGATATGATTTAGACCTTTAAGTACTTAAAGGGAATTAACAAGACAGGTACAGAAGGAATATTAAAATTAAGGAGGGGGAGGGGCATGAGAGGTCATGATCTTAGATTGGAGGGGAGAAGATATAGGAGGGAAATGAAGAGATACTTTTTAATGGAGAAGGTTGTGGCAGAATGAAACACTCTGCCGGAAGAGGTGGTATTCTATAAGACAGTGGGGGATTCAAAACGGGATGGGACAGCATGAGAGTGAGGATTATTGTGAAGGGGAGGGGTGAGGGGCAGTTGCAAGGTAAGGGTTCTAGCTGCACACTTGAGCAGACTTGATAGCACATGTACTGTTTCTGCTGTCAAATTCATATGTTCATATGCCAGAACCTCAGTGACAGAGGTTTCAAGGGTTGCAGTGCATTGAACATGGTACTGTTCTAAACTCCCTATTGAGCTAGTTCACTCTTATAAATACCTAGGTATAACCTTTGACCCTGCCCTCTCTTTTCATGCCCACATCTCTGCCCTTGCCTCAGCCTCTAACACTCGGCTGGGTATCCTCTATCGTCATAAAAACTGCCTCCCCACGGATGCCCTCCGACTTGCAGTCACATCCTCTGTTCTATCTCTGGTAGACTATGGCCTACCTGTGTATGGTGCAGCAGACCAGACTGCCCTGCACAAGATCTGCCTCACCTTAAACAAGGCCTGCAGGCTCATAACTGGGGCTCTAGTCTAACCCACACTTGCCTTCTTTACACCATGGCTAATCTACTCAACCTAGATGAGCGCCTCAAATACCAAACCTGCCTCCTAACAAAAAAATCACTCCTTGGGCTAACCCCACCGGGTCTGTCAACCACTCTCCACCGAGCAAACCCTACAGTGCACACCCATACATCCCACAAAACTGCACTGGTTATACCAAGGGCAAGCACCTCGCAAGGTCAAAGGGCTTACCCCTACAGAGCCCCCTGTTGGTATAACGTCCTCCCCGCTGGAATCACTGATGCCGCCTCGTTTTCTTATTTTAAAACTAGCCTTAGAAATCACCTGCTCTCAACACGCAGCTGTACCTGCCTCTAAGCCTCCTCCTATCCTCCCAGACAAAGCTCGCTGAGCCGCTCTCTGACCTTCTGTCCAGCTCTACCTTTACTTGCTACTATCTTCCCCACACTCCTCTTCTGATACCTCCCACCCAGCCTCACCTTTATCTGCCCACTGAATCAATCTCCATGTAACTACTGTATATTGTCTACTCTGTAAGTGCACTATCGTCCCCACACTCCTCTTCTGATACCTTCCACCCAGCCTTACCTTTATCTGCTCACTGAATCAATCTCCATGTAACTACTGTATATTGTCTACTCCGTAAAGCGCACATGTAAGCCTGTTGTATACTGTGTTTGACATATGCCTGTATTTTTGGCTGATTCCTAAATGTACTCTGTTTTTTTGTCTGCCTTGATGTTTGTTTCTTGCACTGTTTTGTCATCACTGTGACGAGGTACCTTTGTAAATGAGCCTCTGGCTCAAAGGTTGTTAAACTGATGTTCTAATAAATAAATAAATAAATACTGCAGGTCATTTGCATGCCCACCTCTGCCCCTTCCCTTGTAGACACAATGAGCAGGATTCTCAAAATGATCTACTGAGTATACGTCTGTTACTATTTTCAAAGCAGACGTGTACAGACCCGTTAGAGCACCTAGTAGATGGCCTACGTGTCTTCAGTTCATAATTATATACATGGTACTGCAGGTCATTTGCATGCCCCCCTTTGCCCCATCCCTTGTAGACACTATGAGCAGGAATCTCACCTCCAGGTGTCCTCCCCCCCAGACTTTTTCAACAATACCTCTAGTTCTCCCCCAACCCCAACCCCCCACAGGCATTCCTCCTTTTCATTTCATTATTATCTCTCCTCGTGAAGCAAAAAAGTACCTAATCTGGGTACTGGGCAAATACAGATTCACTTGGGATTCACTTGACTTAAAACGTCTGCACCTAGCCATAGATGTAGTCCCCCCACACCAAACTCCTCAACCTCTCCCTCGGTCAATTCCCCTCACAGTGGGAGATGACCTTGATTACCCCCATTCTCAAGGGTGGTGACATAATCCTACCCAGTAATTACCGTCCCATCTCTATTGTCCCACTATCTCTAAAGTTCTTGAGAGAATAGTTTCTGACCAACTCTCCGACTATCTTTCAAAACACAACTTACAGTGTCAACAGCAGCGTGGTTTTCAAAAGGGTCACAGCACCACCACTGCACTTCTGGAATATACTGATCACATACATAAAGCCCTTGACTGTGGCCATCTTGTTGGGTCTGTATGCATAGACCTAACAAAAGTTTTTGACTCTGTAAACCACTCTATCCTCATTGATTCCCTCCCTTCCTTCTCAAGGATGGGGCAAAGGGGGGCAAAGGGGGAATTAATCATAGAGATCCAAAGAAATCTACTACTTTGGATATGATGTTTACTAATTTTCCACAGTTTTTCTCTAAGGCTGGTGTTCTTCCTGATTCCTTTTCAGATCATCAAGTTATCTATTCAATTAGAAATAATGTGGTTAATATATGGGCCAATTCAAGAATATTTTGGAGATGCTTTAAAAATTTTGATTATATTAGTTTTATGAATGATGTTGAGAATATAAATTGGAATAGATTAGAACTGATTCCCACTTCTTGTGATGCTTGGGAATTTTTCCTAAGTGAATTTATGGCTATCTGTAATATACATGCCCCCCTGAAATCAAGAATGATAAAAAATGGTGGTAATGTATGGTTCTCTCCTGAATTATATAAGATTAGAAAAGATAGGAATAAAAAATGGAAGAAAGCAAAACAAACAATGTTGGATCAGGATTGGGTATCCTATAGACAGGCCCGAAATTTTTATATTTCTAAAATTAGGGAGTCAAAAAAACAGTATGTACGATCCAATTTACAGGATAATCATAAAAGAATCCGAGGAGATTTTGGGGAATGGTTTCAAATTTGGTGGAGAAAAATAAACAAAATAGTGTTAATAAAATAGAAAAAGATGGTGTTTCTTTGCCCTTGGGTAAAGGAATGGTAAATGTTTTTAATGAATATTTTTCAAAAGTGGTTTCAGCAGGTACCTTGGATAGGGCTCATAGTGTTCAAAATGAAACACTGGAGTCTGATTACAGGACAAATTGTGGAGGAGATAGTGTAAATTGTGGTTTTGATTTTGATTATATTTTTCCGGAAACTATAAGATCTGAACTTCTTAAATTGGATATTTCTAGGGCGAAAGGACCAGATGAGATTCCCACTTTATTGTTAAAATATGCAGCACCTTGTGTGGCCTATCCGTTGGCCTATATTTTTAACCTATCTATTGTAAGTGGGGAATTTCCAGAGGTATGGAAGATTGCTAAGATTAGACCAATCTATAAGGCTGGGGACAAGTGCGAGCTGGGCAACTATCGGCCCATCTCGCTCTTGTCTCAGATTTCTAAGGTTTTTGAAAAGATTATATCATGTCAGCTGAAAGGTTTTCTTGAGGATAATAATAAGCTGGCACCTTTTCAATCGGGTTTTAGGGCACATTATAGTACACAAACAGCTTTGATGAAGGTGGTAAGCGATCTGCAACTGAGCCTGGACAGGAGGTTAATGGTAGGAGCTTTATTTATAGATCTTTCAAAAGCATTTGATACCCTCAATCACCGGGTTCTCCTGTCCAGACTCAGTGAGATCGGCTTGTCACCTAGATCAGTTAAATGGTTTGATTCTTATTTGACGGACCGCAGACAATTTTTGGAAGTGGGCCCCTATAAATCTAAGATTTTGGAAATAAATAATGGAGTACCGCAGGGATCTATTTTGGGGCCATTACTGTTTAATGTCTATATGAATGATTGTAAGGTTACATCTACATTAGCACGGTGTCATATGTACGCAGATGACACTGTGCTTTACGTTGAGGGACTTACTGTGGAATCAATAAACGAGAAGTTGCAATTGGCTTTTGATGAAATTCAGGGATTTTTCAAAATGAGTCATCTTATTTTAAATACTAATAAAACACAATTATTGTTATTCAAAAATTATAACAATAAAAGAGATTTGTATCTGGATATTCATACTGTTGATGGCATTGCCATCTCGCAAGTGGATTCTTATAAATATCTTGGGGTTTGGTTAGATGCCAGTTTGGGGTGGGATGTCTACATAAATTCCCTCATAAAGAATATTAACAGGAAAATAGGTGTATTGTATAGATACAGAAAATTTATGCATAGGGATGTTCGCCTGACTGTAGTTAATTCTTTGATAATTCCAGTGTTAGATTACGGTGACACACTTTATGCAGGAGCCCTTGAAAAATATACAAGAAGTGTAGATTTGGTTTTCCGTAGATTGGCCCTTTTTGTCTTAGATGCCCCTTATAGAACACATAGGTGCTTACTTTTTAAAGAATTAGATTGGCTTAATCCTAAAGTAAGAAGAGAATTACACCTGGTTCAGTTCATGATTAAAGTCTGGCATATGAAAGTGCCGAGTTATATCTCTGATTTATTTGAGATTAGGAAGATCATGGAAGGCCTAAGGGCCTCTACTGGAACTCAATGTGTCCCGCTTACTTGTAATTTAAAGGTAGGGAGATCTTCGGCTATTGCCAGAGGTATTAGTTTATGGAATTGATCCCCGCCAACTCTCAGATGTATAAAAACAAAATACAATGCAAATGAATTAAAGAAATGGTATTTGTCTATACTAAATAAGAGCATATTGTGCAATGGTTGTTCCACTTTTTAATGTTTATATGTTATGTTCTTGTTTGTACTGTTGTTGTATTGTGGTAACCTTTTGTCTTGATCGTGATATTGTTTTATGCTGAGTTCTCTTTTGAAATTTGATACTTGGAACTTCCTTGAAAATTAGCTTTGCTGAAGTGAATGTATCCAATTATTCATATTTGAATGAAAAATGATTTACTACTACTACTTACTACTTACTACTAGGCCTGTCAAATGAAGTCACCTCTTGGTTCACTAACTATCTCTGTGGTAGAACCTAGCAGGTTAGGATTCAAGACTCTCCACCTCTTAACCAGTTTGTTCTGGAGTACCGCAAGGCACTATCCTTGGTACCCTCCTTTTCAGCCTCTTCCTTAACACCCACCCCCTTGCCTGTTCTGGCCAGTTGCTACTCTATGCAGACAATGCAATTATCATTTCCAGCCACCCCGATCCCACCCCTCTTGAATGCAACCTCCAATGGTTCTTTTCAGAGACAGAATCGTAGTTCATTTGACATAAACTCATACTTAATTATAAGAAAACCAAAGTTATGATGTTTCCCAACGTTCACAGCAAACACAAAGGTCAGCCCCTGCACATTCTGAACAATCTGCAACAACCCCTCGAGCAGGTAAATAGCTTCAAATATTTAGGCATCACACTCGACTCCACCCTCTCTTCTCAAGACTACATCATTCTGGTTTGCAAAGCTGTGAATACCATGACTGGTCTTCTCTACTGCCACCAGAATTGCCTAACTCCCAATGCTCTCCACCTAGCTATCACAAGTTCAGTCTCATCCATAGTTAATTATGGCATTATAATCTATGGCTCTGCAGTCAACACTGCACTAATGCGCATCAATGTTGCCCTGAACAAAGCCTGCCGCCTTGTGGCTGGTTGTGACAGGCTCACCCACAAATGTGATTTATACAAACATGCAAACTGGTTAAACTTTGACAATAGACTTACCTACCAGACCTGCTTCCTAGCCAAAATGATAGCCCTAGGTCTCACTCATCTAGCCACTCTCCACCTCTTAAAGCCTTCCCCAGCCCCCGGGCTACCAGAAGCTCTTCAAAAACCACCTTCCAGGTCCCTTTCTGTAGGACATCTATGGGACAGAGGGCCTTCATGTACAGAGTCCCTTCCTGAGTGAATAGCTTGCCCACTGAAGTCTCCGCCATACAAAAACTTGGCCCTTTCAAACTCTCACTTCAGCAAAATCTCCTGACCAGGGGACATTGTGACTGTGTCTAGCCCACAGCTCTTCCATCTAATCTGGAGGCTCACTCATCCCTCCCCCCCCATGGTGCTGAAACTAGCCAGGACAAGGTTGCCTCTGACTGCTTCATGCTTCATCCCATTCTTTCCCTTGCCACCCCCCTAACTCCAACAAGGTCTCCCTGGACTGCATCTCTGCCTACCCTGTTCTTCCAAATACTTCTACTGGTGGTCTCTCCCTTAGCAGGGAGCCCTATTCTATAGGACTACCTCTGTATGTTCCAGTGACTGCCACAGCACCTTATTTTTGCTTTTCTGTATTTTGCACACCTTGTATCACGTGTTTTGCATTCTTGTACAGTACCATTGTTGTTTTTATTGTGCAATCCTTGTATTAGAGTATTATATTTACCTCTGTATACTTTGTACCTTCTGTTAATTGTGCTGCCTCTGATGTGGAGCCTTTGTAAAGGAGTTGTTGACTAAAAGGTTGAAATTCCGAAAGTTCAATAAATAAAATAAATAAAAACAAAAATTGGAAACAGCTCTCAACTATGTCTGTTTTCTGTCACAAATTGTAATTTTTTGTTGTAAACAAACACGACTGAAAATAGCAGCAAGGCTGTCTGTATGCAAGTAGATGGATGCAGATGGAAGCACAAAATCCTCCCAACTGAGTGTGTTTGATGTCCATGCTGGGAAGGCTTGTGACCCCCCCCCATGCACAGAACATTTGTAGCAAGAGCAAGGCCTGTCACTAAGTAGACATTACGATCATTTAGTGGCAATCCCTAGTGTGTATGGTACCCTATGCTTTACTGTTACTGGGATTGTGAAGGGAACCAAACTAGGTGAAAGTGGTTTACTTTGAAGCAGGCAAATCAGAAAACATTATTGCCTGGTACCAAACCTTAGAAAAGTATATACACGTATAATTATTTTTTAGGCCAGTAGGTAATTAAACTATTTACCATTTTATTTCAGTCAAACACTGCTGTAAACAGAATTACCCACTATGGAAGAATCGATCCAGAAACAAATGGTCTGATACCTTGTATTGGACCATCATATTGTAGATGTAACAAGAGAAAAGAGTGCTTAAGCTTTCAGACCAACCAAGTCCTTCCTCGGAAGCACAATGGAAGAGGCAGGGGACCTGTTCACAGAATGTTTTATTTAATGTTTGCATTTAGCTTTCACCTTTGGAAATCAGGTTGCCATAATAGAGCAGCTGCTCTAAAGGGGTATTTACACTACTGGATCTGCACCATTGCTAGTGGTGTTGATCAGTTGCACTGGTACAGATTCTATAGTGTAAACACATGCCAAGATCATCGTGAGTTGCTCTACTGAACCTTGTAGTGATGGGTGTATGGTTGGAAACATGTACCAGTGAAAGTATGTTATGCCAGTGTGTAAACACGCTGCTCCAGCTGCACTGGTACAGCCCCTGTGATACCACCTGCCAAACTGAATGGTCCCCCCCTTCCTGACAGCTCACCTCTTACATACAGCCCTGCACCAACTTCCTAGCCTAGCAATGTTAAGCAAAAGTGAAGCCTTTCACAGAGCTCCCTCCATGGTCATATAGGCAAGCATCCCCACGCAAAACTGCAGATGAAAGGAAGCATTTTTGTCACACCTGTCTGAGGTGCTACCAATGAAGTTAAAGATGAGAAGTGCAGTGACATGACTTTTTTTTTTGTGACCTAAAAATTTTAACCTTGGTGCTGCCAATGCATCCTCAGTGTGTGCCCATACTAGTGCTGGGGTATTCTGCTGTGTGTGTCACTGAGGATCCCTTACTCAGCCATGTTTTGTATTGTCAAAATGTATCCATGGAACCAGCAGAGGAGATGAAAGAAAGAAAAATGTAAGTAGGTAAAAGTATGAAAAGTAAGCAGACAACATTTCATTGACTTAAAAATGAATGTACAGTAATTGCTGCAGGGTTATGAAAATAACAGCAATATACTAAGCCTTGGAGAACAAGGAGGAGGAGGACTGATGACAAAGTAAATAAAAGACAAGCATTTGTCAATGCCGAATGTTTGCTTGCTGGCATTGGCATTGGTAGTGTAGGAGTTACAGAGCTGCATAATAGGAATGGCAGTGAAGTACTGAACTGAAGCCAACCCCACCACCACCCTGCAGAGAGTGACAGGCATTGGGGTGTGCCTTTGGGTTGTCAGGCATATCGGCTATGCCTCCGATGCCTCTCACTGGCTGCAGGGAGTGGAATGGTATGAGCATTACAGGCGAGAATCCCAAGTCACACCCCTGATGCCTGTCATTCTCTACAGGGTTGGGTGTTATGGTCGGAAACGCTAATGCCTCAGGCATTCATTGGTATTTTCACTCCAAATTTTCAACATGTTTTTTTTGTGACGCCCACCTCATGAACAGTGGCAATATCAGTTTGTTAGCTAAAAGCTGCTTTTGCACAGCAACTATGCCATTTAGCACCACAGGTGCAAAAACACATTCCAAACAGGATGTGAAAAATGACAGCTGTACTGTTCATGGGGAGGTGTAAAAAATGGCAATGTTGAAAATATGCAGTGAAAACATTTAAAAAAATGGTGAAGTCACGAGTGTGCATAGAAATTGTGCAACGCACACCTGTAATGTAATTAATTTGGGGATTTTTTACAGCAGATTGTCAACACAGGCATTTTGGGACCTCCGATCATGAACAGTGTCACTGTGATCTTTATCTGTCCCAAACAATGATTTCCCCCAGCAACCACGCATTTCTGCGCTGAAAGTGTGAAAACACATTTTGACCATGTGGTGAAAAATGACAGCTGTGCTGTTCATAAGGAAGTGTGGAAAAATGCCACTGGTGAAAATCTGGACTGAAAATATTATGAAGTCATGAACTTACAAGGGTGCATGGAAACTGTGCAATGCTCACTCATAACACAGTCATTTTATGTACTTCTGTCAGCAAATTTTCAACATAACCATTTTAAGACCTCTGCTCATGAACAGTGTAACTGTGATTTTCTTAATCTGTCCCAAACATTGCTTTCGCACACCGACTGCACCATTGTGCGCTACATGTGCGGAAACACATTTTGGGCAAGATGTGAAAAAATGGTAGCTATACTGCTCATAAGGAAGTGTAATAAAATGGCAATGTTAGAAAATCTGGCATGCAAATATTAAATTCACAAACTTGCAGTATGCGTAGGAACTAGGCAATATGCGCTCCTAAAACAGTCATTTTAGGAATTTTTTCACAAATTTTCAACATAGCCATTTTAATACCTCTGCTCATGAACAGTATCACTGTGATTTTCTTAATCTGTCCCAAACATTGATTGCACACACTGACTGTGCCATTAATAAGCTACATCGTGAAACATTTTGGGAAGATGTAAAAAATGACAGCTATACTGCTCATAAGAAAGTGTGGTAAAATGTCAATGTTGAAAATCTGGAGTGCAAATATTAAAAACTGGCAAACTTACGAGCGTGCGTAGGAACTGTGCAATGCACACTCATAAAACTGTCATTTTTAGGAATGTTTTCACCAAATTAGCAACATAGGCTTTTTGAGAGCCCACCTTATGAAACTGGCACTGTCATTTCATTAATTGGTCACGAAAGGTGGTTTCACGCATTGACTGTGCAAATCACCCTTCGGGCCTGATTAACACCATGACAGTTCAAGAATTCATGAGGAGGGGTCCCAAAAACCCCATGTTGAAAATTTGGTGCCAAAATTCCAAAAAATGCCTGAGATATGCAGCAAAGTTGAAAAATAAAACCTATTTATTGCATTATGCAGCTTACTGGCATTTCCTCAGTTCGCGGTCAGCTTTGAAGAGTACAGACGTGTTCCTGGTCCACCAAAAATTGTCATGCTGAGCTTTGAAGGTAAGTATGGGGTGAGGGGGGTTGTGGGGAGGCAGGGTGCGCAGTGGGTGGGTGCGGGTGGGCTGAGAGACCACCAAGGGAATGTTTTCTTGTTTACAGGTTTTTAGGAAGATGACACAGGATGTTTGCCACGCTTGGGTGTGCTCCCAGCATGGCAGCTGTAAGACTATTTGGGGGGCCCTGGAGCTGACGGGGATTGGGCACCCCCGTCGGCCATATGGACTTGTGCCACGCTGGGGTGGACTCCCAGCGTGGCAGCTGTAAGGCTGTTTGGGGGGCTTGGAGCCAGCGAGGGATTGGACACCCCTAGTCGGCCATACAGTATGTGCATGGGGGGGCCGCATTATCACGCAATATGCGTGCATGCGTGCATGTGGAGGGAGGGAGCGCTGCTCACTGAGGCGGTGCTCTCTTTCAACTGTACGCCACTGCATTTTCAACTGCTGTCATGGACAGCTGCAGAGTTGATTGGAGAACTGCGACTGCACCTGCAAACACACTGACTGAACTGGAAGAAGGCTGACACACCTCTGAAAACTTGGATGATGGCACTATGTTTCTTGCACGTGTGTGCAAGCAAACATAATTGCACCATTTACTTGATCCAAGTTGTTGCTGCCAGCAATCTACTTAGTTAGCATTTCTTTTACAATTGAAAGAAGCATGACTTGGGAAGGCAGGCAAACCAGAATGGGTTGGTTACTTGGCGTGCACTGTGTTTTAAAGTATTCTGGGACTGCATGTACACTTCATAGCAGAAATGAAGTGCAAAATGCCATCAACTTACTGGCTATGATGAGGGGGCCAGACATGTAAATGGTAAGCTGAATCACGCTGGGTAGAGTGGCAGAGAATAAAACACTATGCAATGCCAGATAGCTCACATGGGGGGTCTCTGCGCACTCCAGGCCCACTGCACTTACTCTCCTGTCCACTGGTCAAGCAATTGGCTACATGTAATGCTATAATTGTTATCGCCTGCTATACCATTGTATGTAAATTTGACTCACTCACTGTTTGTGTATGCTCTAGCTCTTAACTCTCCCCGATCGTCTGTAAACCCCCCCCCGGGCGTGTATCTTTTTACATTTATTTTTCTATATGACCTGTTAATGCTCTTTGTATGTAATACCAATTTGTCACTGTACCTGTATATCCAAGTTGTAACTCTCCCGGGTCGCACCTGAAAATAGGCACTTGGATGTCTAGTGTGACTTACCCGGTTAACAAAAGCAAATAAATAAATAAATAAATGTACTCTAAAATAGCAGGCACAGCAACATTACAATGGACTAGTATGGTTGTTTTTAAAGGCACACAGGGTAACTTAATTCTGTATCGTTTTTTTCCAAGTATCATTTAGAAATATCTACAACAGTCTTGATATTTTCTTTCCCCAAATTCTACTTCTAATTTCAAAACTTTAAAATAGAAAATAATGTATAAAAACTAGAACTTAGAAATAGCAAACTCTTACATTTTTGGAGGTAAAGATGGGAGGATTGTTGTTGCCATCTACAATGTTGATATTCACTGTTGTTGATGATGATAAGGGTGCTGGTGTCCCATTGTCTCTTGCCTGGATAACAAGCCTGACCATTTTGGCTGCCTACAGAACAAAAGGAATCATTTCCATAATGTGTGCAAAAAGCAATCATTATCATCGCTATTCTGGACATTATTACAAGTTTACATTTTGATTATCAATCAGTCAGACTAATCATCTTCGTAACCAAGACAATTGTTCCTGAAACAAAATGCTAAACATACCCCAGTGCACCTTGTCTAGAAAACTGTACATTAAACTTACATTAAACTGTACATTTCTTTATTTTTTTGGCCATAAACCTTTTGTCTCACTCCCCATGAGCTGCTACTCCCTCCCTGAATCCTGGAGGTGTACATCCCCCATGGATTCACCCATGATGGGGCCAGATGAGGAAAGGACATTCCCCCCACCCACCGGTGTAAAATCCAGAAGTGCCCTGTGGAATGGGTATTGTAGTGGGGTGGGGGAAGAGTGGGCGAGCTATCGTTAAACCTGCCTGACTCCATTTTTTGCTTTCTTCCCTGTTTTCCAAGCCATGACTGCACCCATGTGTATGTGTATGAAGGTATACATGCACTGCAGAGCCACAGATACCAGCCTTCAAAGTTTCTCCAAGTCTGCACTATGCCCAGGCCTTCACCTGGTGGAAGTCAAAGGCTGACATGACTTAGCCATAAATAAACATAGAAACATAGAATTTGATGGCAGATAAGAACCACTTGGCCCACCCAGTCTGCTCATTTCCCTACCTGATGGATAAGCTGCAGATGCTAGTTAACCAACAGCCTACTTCCTCCTACCCCCCACTAGAATTGTCTTATGACTGTCCCATGCATGCTTGAATTCCACTACTGTTTTTTACTCCACAACCTCCTCCAGAAGGCCGTTCTATGCATCCATAACCCTCTCTGTGAAAAAATGCTTCTTTACATTACCTCTGAGCCATCCCCTCTACCTTTAGATTGTGCCCCCTTGTTCTTGCACACCTCTTTTTCTGAAAGATGCTACCCTCTTGGACTTTGTTGATTCCCTTGAGGTACTTGAAAGTTTCTAGCATGTCTCCCCTATCTCTCTTTTCCTCGAGGCTATACAATATTACGCTCCTTAAGTCTCTCTTCATATGTCTTCTGGTGCAGACTTTGCACCATTTTAGTTGCCCTCCTCTGGACAGCTTCCATCTTGTTTATGTCTTTGCGGAGATTTGGTATCCAGAACTGCATGCAGTACTCCAGATGGGATCTTACCACCTGTCTGTACAGAGGGATAACAACTTCCTGTTTTCTACTGATGATGCCTCTCCCTATGCATCCCAGTATCCCCCCAGCCCTCCTTACTGCCCTCTCGCATTGCTTGCCCACCTTTAGGTCATCTGATATGACTACCCCCAGGTCCCTTTCCATTGTCGTCGTTGTTAGTATCTCACCCCTCATTGTGTACTCTTCCCCTGGGTTTTGGTTTACCAGGTGCATTACCTCGCACTTCTTAGCATTGAATCTAAGCTGCCATACATTTGACCATTTCTCCAACCTTTCCAAGTCCCTTCTCATCTTTTCCACCCCACCTTGTGTATCAACTCTGTTGCAGAACTTTGTGTCATCTGCAAAGAGACATACTTTTCCTTCCAGTCCCTCTGCAATGTTGCTTATAAAGACATTGAAGATGACTGGTCCTAGTACTGAACCCTGCGGTACCCCACTAATAACCCCCCTTTCTTCAGAGTTGACTCCTTTTACTATTACTCTCTGTCTCCTGCTGTCCAGCCAATTCTTTACCCAGGCTGTCATCTTGGGACCCACTCCCAGGATGGCTAACTTGTATATTAATCTTTTGTGTGGGACTGTGTCAAATGCCTTGCTAAAGTCTAGGTAGGCCATGTCCACAGCCCCTCCCTGATCTACTGATCACCCAGTCAAAGAAATCTATTAGATTCGTCTGATGAACATACGAACATACGAAATGTGCCAGCAGATAAAGGCCTAGAGGTCTATCAAGTCTGCACTCAGAATGTGCAGCTAGCACCTCTTCTGCAGCTGCCTCCCCTTCCACCCTTCCCTTCATTAACCCTCCCCTTGTCCTGTCCCATCCTCGTTTGAAGCAGTCCACTGTTCTACTGCATACCACTTCTGCAGGTAACGCATTCCACCCAGCCACCACCCTCTCTGTAAAAAAGTGTCTCCTCATCTCCCTCCTGAACCTTCCTCGCTCCAGTCTCATATCATGGCCCCTGGTGGCCCTCCCCTCCCTTACTTTGAACAGCCCCTCTGTACCTGTCTTGTTTATTCCTTTCATGTATTTAAAGGTTTCAATCATGTCCCCCCTGTCTCTCCTCTCCTCCAGTGAGTACATGTTCAACTCCTTCAACCTCCTCTCATATGATAAGTCCCCCAGACCCTTGATCATCTTTGTCACCCTGCGCTGCACTCCCTCCAGTAACTTAATGTCCCTTTCAGATACGGACGCCAGAACTGCACGCAGTACTCAGGTGTGGTCTAACTAATGACCTATACAGTGGCAGAATCACCTCTCCCTCCTTGAGGATATACCCTTGCAATACAACCCAGCATTTGTTGGCCTTTGCAGCTGCCTTCCTACACTGTGCCGAGTTGTTCATTGACCCTGTGATGAGCACACCCAGATCCTTCTCCTCCTCTGTCTGGGCTAGCTGCACTCCCCTAGCTGGTAAGTCCTCCTTGGGTTCTTCATCCCAAAATGCATCACCTTGCACTTTTGGCATTAAAGCCCAGTTGCCAGGTGTCTGACCAGGTTTCAAGCTTTGCCAGATCATCCTGCAACCCTGCCATCCCCTAGGTCATCCACCACCGCGCCAACCTTGGTATCATCAGCAAACAGACTGATCTTGCTCTTGATGTCCCATGATATGTCTGCAATGAATATCCCAAACAACACTGGTCCCAACACGAGCCCTGTGGGACACCACTCGTCACTGCCCTTGGGTGTGAGAGCTCCCACCCACCACCACCCTCTGTTGCCTTCCTGCAGCCAGTTTCCTACCCATCTCACCAGCATTGCACCTGCCCTGTGCCTACTAACTTCCTTCCCAGCCTTCCATGGCACTGGGTCGAATGCCTTACTGAAGTCCAGATACAGGACATCCACTGCATGTCCCCGTCCAGTTGCCTAGTTACCCAGTCATAGAACCCGACCAGGTTGGTTTGGCAGGATCGACCACGTGTGAAGCCATGCTGTCTGCTGTCCTGTAGTCCTTTGGCCTCTAAGAGGGCCACCAGCCTCTCCTTCAGGATAGTCTCCATTAGCTTACCCACGATGGATGTGAGGCTCACTGGTCTGTAGTTTCCGGTTCATCCTTGGGGCCACTCTTGTGGAGGGCACCACATGAGCCATCCTCCAGTCCTGAGGTACACACCCGAATGTAGTGAGGCATTAAATAGGTCTGCCAAGGTCCTGCAAGGACCTCTGCCAACTCCTTCAGTACCCTGGGGTGGATGCCATCTGGGCCTGGTGCCTTGTCCACCCTCAGTGCCTTCAAACCCTCTCGAACTCTGTCCTCATGATTTCCCATCTGTCACCACTTCCCCTGCGTCTGCCATTTCACCCATCTTGGGTGTCACCCCCTCTTCTCTTTAGTAAATACTGAGCAGAAGTACTCATTTAGTGCTTCCGCCTTATCATACCCTGCTTCCACCCAACCCCCCTCCTTCCTAATCCTTACTATGTGGTCCTTACAGCTCCTTTTCTCCCTGATGTACTTAAAGAAGTCCTTCTCCCCCTTCTTAATGCCGTGTGCCAGCCTGAGTTCCGTAGATGCTTTGGCTCCCCTTACTGCCCTTGTCACCTCCTTCGATTCTGTCAAGTACTCCTCCCTGTCCTCCCCCCTTCCTGTTTTCTTGTACTTCCTAAAGGCAGCTCTTTTCTTCCTTACCTTTCCATGACCTCCTTGCTCAACCAGCTCGGTTTCTTAGCTCTAGCCTTCTCTCTGGGCTTTGCAGCAGGTTTTGGTTGCCTCCACTATCCCCAACTTTATGAGCTCCCATCTCTGGTTAGTATCCATACTAGATTGAATTCTGGCCAGGTACCCTTTACCACTTCCCCATCCTCCCAAAGTCAGCCCTCCTGAGTCCAGCACTCTTGTGCCAGATTCCTCCTTCCTTGCCCATATCCAATGTGAGCCATACTGAGTGGTGGTCACTCCTGACAGCGGTTCCTCCACTGTAAGTTCTCTCACAAAGTCCCCATTTGCAGCACAAGGTCAAGGGTATTCCCTAACCTGGTTGGTTCACTGACCATTTGCAGCAGGAAGCTGTCCTGGAAGGCATCCAGCAGTACCTGCTCCCTTCTGTTCCTGGTTGTTGGGTGCTCCAGTCCACTTCTGGCATGTTGAAGTCCCCACAATCACCACACTACCCTTCTCGCAGGTCCTCCTGATCTGTCCCTCAGTTCCCTGTCTAACTCCTCCATCTGAGATGGTGGCCTGCACACCACTCCCATTCTAAGACTCCTATTCTTGGAATCCTGGATTTACACCCAAAGTGACTCTGTACTGCCCTCCTCCCTTCCTCCCTTACACACTTCAGTCCTTCCTTCACATATAGTGCCACCCCCTCCTTTCCCAGTCACCCTGTCCCTACGAAATAACCTGTACCCTGGTACAGACAGGTCCCAGTCATTATATTGGGTGGCCCATGTTTCCGTGATGGCTGCAATGTCCACCTCTCCCTCTGCCATGAGAACCTGCAACTCTGCAGTTTTCCTCCCAAGGCTCCTAGCATTAAGGGTAACCACCTTCCACCCTTTCCCCTCCTCCCATCCTGCCCTCCTTTCCTAGCATCACCAATAGTACTTGCCATTTGTCCTTTGTCACTGTTATGGGGGTAAGCTCATATGATTTCCCAACCTGTGGTCCTGCATATCTCTTCCCAACTGCCACCCCACTCCTAGTTTAAACTCCAAACTTCCTCTATATAGTCTTCCATCCTCTGCTTCAACACTTTCTTTCCTTCCTCACTCAAGTGTAGTCTGTCCTTGGCATAGAGACTACTGTCCTCCCAGGTCCCTCCCCACCCCCAACAGCCCATACCCTTTAGCACAACACCAGGTTCTTAGCCATCTGTTAAATTCCTCTATTCTCAGCTTTCTTGTTGTGCTTGCCTTTGGTACGGAGTATCTCGGAAAAAGTTACTGATCTTCCTGCCCTCACATAATTGTGCTAGTTCCTCAAACCTCCTCTGGACTATATCCACTGTCTTGTCAGCCAGGTCGTTTGTCCCAAGATGTATAATTAAATGAGGCTTGTCCCTACCCCTTCTAGCATATTTCAGAACAGACTGTCCCACCCTTTCGCTGTCATTCCTGGCAGGCCTCCACCCAAATCGACTATGTCTCTCCGCCTTGCTACCCCACCTAACTCCTCTTAGTATTGAGTCCCCAGCACTAAGATTCCACCCTCTTACTCCCTGCTTGCTTCCTTTCATCTCCTCCCTCATTTCCAGCTCCTCTTCTTCCTCCTGCACATTATTATGCCTTTTACCCTGTTTGCAGTTCTCCCAGCAGAACTTCCCCGCGCTCAGTTTGGTCCAGGCATTTATCAATTACTCCTCTAATTTCATCACTTCCTCCTCCACCTTCTTCCTCTAGCAGTGCAAAACTATTTTCTGAAGGCCCTTCACAAATGCCGCTCCCTCTCTCTTCATAGTAACCTGTTCTCTCTTTCCACTCCATGACTTTTGCCACTTCATCGCCTCCTCACAAGTCCCTATTGCCTCCTTCCATTTGACTTTTGTCTCCTGACCTGGTTTCCCGGCAATCGTTCTTCCTGTCCTGGGCCCTTTGTCTCTGCTTCCTTCTTCTGAGCCTCTCCTCACCACTGTTGGCTTAAATCGCCTCCCTCATCTCCCTTCCTCCTCCCTCCAGTATTGGGCTAAACCCACCCCCAATCTGCCTTGCCTGTCTTAGTTCCTCCTGCAGACCCTCAATCTCCTTTCTAAGTTTTCTATGTGGTTTGCACACTAAACATCCTCCTACTCTCCAGGCAATGTTTAGAAAGATTGGTGCACCGCAGTTGTTGCAACCTACCACCCTACCCATTGCTGTCGTTGCCCACCAGCGACCCCACACCCTTCCAGATGCAGGATACCAAACACTCCCCAAGTCCCACTCTCCCCTCTATCAGTGCAAAACATTCTTTATGTCCCTTACCTCCTTTGTTGCCACGTTTAGATATGTTGAGCAACTGCTTTGTATATTCCTATCCACACTCAAAAATACTTTAAGTAGCCATTGCACACCTTCTTCAACTCCTACTCCCCTTTACCCAATGCAATAACTATGTGAAGTAGTAATAATGAAAGCCCTAGATTTGCATTTACTTCCCTTCCACTGAGAGCCGTCACCTCTTCACTTGCTGCAGTTCCTTTCCTGGATGTCTGCTTCTGTTATGACAGGTGCAAATCCTTTGCCTGTTTGAGGAAGTGATGTCAGAACCCCTAGTACAAAGGGAATAATTGACCAGGGGTGGGACCAGCCCAAGTCCTCTGGAAACAATCAGGTAGCTGAGGCCTCTAGTCAGACAATTAGCACCCTTCCCCCACTCAAAACTTTGCAGCTAGTGAAGCCAGCAACAATGAATAAATTCTACCCAAAGAAACAGGACACCAATTCAAACAGCTTCACCAACAATACATCAAAATAGGTTTGGAATTATAAGATATAGGTCTCAATTCAAAGAAACAGACCAGTTAAATTACACCAATTATGTTTAAAAGAGAAGAAATAGGCCTCTACAAATGCAGCCTGCCACACCGTAAACCAAACAAATGAGCCCACTTTTAGCTACCAAAACAGGTTTCAAAATTCCAACAGCCCCAAACAATACCCTGCTAGCCCCTTAGTAGTAAGAAAGAAAATAAACATTCTACCAAGTAGAATCCATGAAAAACAATGTAAAACAAGAAGCTACTGTACTGTAGATCTGATCCTGTCCCCCTTCCAGTTCCTTCTGAGAAGCCAAAGCACTGACTCCACACCTGACGTGACCTTTCTGCTGCCTTTGGTCCTGTGCCCCTCTGGCCTCTAGGTCCTTGACAGTTCTTTCCTTCAGAAGTGATTCCATCATTTTCCCCATCACTGAGGTTAAACTAACAGGTCTGTAGTTTGCTGCTTCTGCCCTGCTCCCACTTTTATGAAGTGGAATCACATCTGCCCTCTTTCAGTCCTAGGGTACCATCCCATCCTATCATGATTTGTTTAAGAGTGTAGTCAGTGGTGTCACTAGTTCTACCCTTAGTTCTTTTAGAATTCTGGGATGAATCTCATCAGGCCCCATTGCTTTGTCCACCTTCAGGTTTAAGAGTTCTTTCAGAACCCTTTCTTCTGTGAATGAGCTGGTATCAACTCCCATATCCAGAGTTTATAGGTACCTCCCTCTCTTAATTTGTGAATACTGAGCAAAAATATTTGCTTAGTATCTCTGCCTTTTCAGTCACCCTCTGCCCACCCCCTTCCCTTTACTAAGCCTCACTATCCCTCCCTTGGTCTTCCTTTGCTCCCTGATGTACCTATAAAAGGTTTTATCCCCCTTCTTAACTGAGTTGGCTATCTTTTCCTCAGTTTGGGCCTTTGCTGTTCTGACTGCCTTTCTAGATTCCTTTTGCGTTAACTGATACAATTCTCTGTCCTGCTCCTTCTATGATTCCTTGTACTTCCTGAATGCTTTCTTTTTCTCTTGAACCTTCACTGCCACTTCCTTTGAGAACCACAGTAGTTTCTTACATCGTTTTGTTTTGTTTATTTGCTTCACACAAAGGCTGCACAGCCTAAAGGATAAAGTAAAGAGCTGTGAATGAACTTAGTATATCTAGCATACATGGGTTTACAAACATATGAACATACAAAAAATTGCCAGCAGAAAAAGGCCTTAGTGGTCTGTCAAGTCTGCTCAAATTGTGCAGCTTAGTCTATTTTACTGGATCTGCCCAACCCTTCTCTTGCCACCAAGAGTGATCCTCCTCCAACCCCACCCCCTCCTCCATCTCATTGCCACTCTCATTTTTACCCTGTCCCACCCCACCCCACCTTAAAACTTCCCACTGTTTCCAAAGATACCACCTCCTCAGGCAATTCATTCCATGCTGACACCACCCTTTCCATGAAAAAGTGCCTCCTCATTTCTTTTTTAAATCTACCCCCCCCCACTGGTTTCAGACCATGGCCCCTAGTGGTCCCCTCCTTTTTTAAGTGAAAAATGCCCTCCACTCCAATCCTGTTCATACCCTTTAGACACTTGAAGGTTTCTATCATATCCCCCTTCCCTTCTGTCCTCCAAGGAATACATATTAAGCTCCCTTAGCTTCTCATCATATGGTTTGTCTCTCCATAACCAGGATATTCTTAGTTGCTCTATGCTGTACTCCCTCAAGTAGCTTTATTTCCTTCTTCAAATAAGGGCACCAGAACTGCACACAGTACTGCAAGTACGGTCTAACCAATGACCTGTACAAGGGCAGAATGACTTCCTCTCTCCTGGAGGTGATTCCCCTGGAGGTGCAGCCCAGCATTTTATTTGCTTTGGCTGCCTCTTTACAACACTGTGCAGAGTGTTTCATGTCACTCCTGACCATCACCACTAGATCCATTTCCTCCTTTGAGCTGGACACCTGCACCCCCCTCCCAGCCAGTAGTTGGCCCTGGGTTCCTAGCTCTCAGGTGCATGGCCTTGCACTTCTTGGCATTAAACCCCACCTTCCAGATTCTAGACCATATCTCAAGTCTGGCCAGATCCTCCCTGAATTTTTGTATCCCCTCTTCTATGTCCACCCTCCCACAGATTTTAATATTATCTTTGAAAAGACAGACCTTACTTTTGATCCATACTGCTATGTTGCCAATCAAGATGTTGAATATTACTGGACCAAGCGCTGATTCCTTCAGTACCCCACTGGTTACCTCCACTTGAATAGTGTGGGACTCTGACCAAATCACTTAGCCTCCCCAGTGCTCCCAGTGTGCCCCTTAAAACAGGCACTTGTGCATGGTGGACCTTACCTAGTTACCAAAAAATTGCATTTTAAAAGCAGAAAAGATGTCATACAACCAGCTGAGCATTAGCCAATTTAAAATGGTCTCCTTGCCGTCAGCAGGATGGAACATTACTTCATATTTTCTCGGAATGTTCCAGGGTCAAAGTACTGTGGGAACAGATTAAGGTATGGACGGATCTGCTGTTGGGGCTTGATCAGCTATTTAGTCCCAAGGTTTGCTTACTGGGGGATTACTCAGGAATTAAGGTTGAAGCCAGGCGATATTATATGGCCATTATTTCAGCATCACTCAAGAAGGTGGTTTTGAAACATTGGATGGATGGGAATTTAATTACTTACACAGAATGGTTGCAGGAGTTGCTTTTTAACCTGAATATGGAAAAATTTAGTGCGATTCGTAAGAATGGTTTGTTAAAGTATGGTAGGGTTTTGGGAAGGTTACACGAATTGTATTTACTTCAGACGGGTGCTTATTCCCCTTAATTTCCTAATTTTAGATGTAAGATGTTTAATGATATGGTACATCACCTTTTGATTCTGTCTGCTGTGGGGGAGGGAGGAAGGAGGAGGGCAAGGTGCTCCTGTTAACGTACCTGGAAATTTTTATCTTGTCATATGTGGGTACTAATGTTTGGATTATTCTGTATTGGTCCATCTTGCTCTGTATTGGGAGAAAACCTTAATAAACTTGAATTTTAAAAAAAAGGTCTCCTGAAAAGGTTTGCAATTAAAATAATGCTTCAGTATACAAATAAAAAACCACAATGACTGCATCACAAATAGGTTATAACAGATTTTCCTAAGATGCAAGACAGGAGTCACATTAGGCTTCACAATTATCACTAAACCAGACTTCTAGGGAGCACAAGGACGGAAGGGACTCACTGAGCAAGCACAAGGATTGAAGGGGCTCACTAAGGGAGCACAAGGATGGAGGGGCTCACTGAGCGAGCACAAGGATGGAGGGGGTTCACTGAGGGAGCACAAGGATGGAGGGGTTCACTGAGCGAGCACAAGGATTGAAGGGGCTCACTAAGGGAGCACAAGGACGGAAGGGGCTCACTAAGGGAGCACAAGGATGGAAGGGACTCACTGAGCAAGCACAAGGACAGAAGGGACTCACTGAGCGAGCACAAGGATGGAGGGGGTTCACTGAGCGAGCACAAGGATGGAAGGGGCTCACTAAAGGAGCACAAGGATGGAGGGGGTTCACTGAGTGAGCACAAGGACATAAGGAACTCACTGAGCGAGCACAAGGATGGAGGGGCTCACTGAGCGAGCACAAGGATGGAAGGGTCTCACTGAGCGAGCACAAGGATGGAGGGGGTTCACTGAGCGAGCACAAGGATGGAAGGGGCTCACTAAGGGAGCACAAGGATGGAGGGGGTTCACTGAGCGAGCACAAGGATGTAAGGAGCTCACTGAGCGAGCACAAGGATGGAAGGGACTCACTGAGCGAGCACAAGGATGGAAGGGGCTCACTGAGTGAGCACAAGGACATAAGGGACGCACTGAGCGAGCACAAGGATGGAGGGGGTTCACTGAGCGAGCACAAGGATGGAAGGGGCTCACTGAGGAGTGAGCACAAGGATGGAGGGGTGCACTGAGCGAGCACAAGGATGGAAGGGGCTCACTGAGGAGTGAGCACAAGGATGGAAGGGGCTCACTGAGGAGTGAGCACAAGGATGGAAGGGGCTCACTGAGCGAGCACAAGGATGGAGGGGGTTCACTGAGTGAGCACAAGGATGGAAGGGTCTCACTGAGCGAGCACAAGGATGGAGGGGGTTCACTGAGCGAGTACAAGGATGGAAGGGGCTCACTAAGGGAGCACAAGGATGGAGGGGTGCACTGAGCGAGCACAAGGATGGAGGGGCTCACTGAGCGAGCACAAGGATGGAGGGGCTCACTGAGCGAGCACAAGGATGTAAGGAGCTCACTGAGCGAGCACAAGGACGGAAGGGACTCACTGAGCGAGCACAAGGATGGAAGGGGCTCACTGAGCTAGCACAAGGATGGAAGGGTCTCACTGAGGGAGCACAAGGATGGAAGGGTCTCACTGAGGGAGCACAAGGACATAAGGGACTCACTGAGCGAGCACAAGGATGGAAGGGTCTCACTGAGCGAGCACAAGGATGGAGGGGCTCACTGAGCGAGTACAAGGATGGAAGGGGCTCACTAAGGGAGCACAAGGATGGAGGGGCTCACTGAGCGAGCACAAGGATGGAGGGGCTCACTGAGCGAGCACAAGGATGGAGGGGCTCACTGAGCGAGCACAAGGATGGAGGGGCTCACTGAGCGAGCACAAGGATGGAGGGGCTCACTGAGCGAGCACAAGGATGGAGGGGGCTCACTGAGCGAGCACAAGGATGGAGGGGCTCACTGAGCGAGCACAAGTTAAGTGGCAGTTTGTTTCGACATTTTAGGCCTTTATTTGAGAAGGCTTGACAGCCAGTTGTACGGTTCACGTTAGGGATACATGGTATTCTAGTACATGGGCTAAATGGTTAGACAAAAATAGACTAGAGCTGTCTTCTATTGGAGGAACAAATGTCCATCAAAGGAAACAGAGATCTTCCATTGTAAAGTGGCCTCAAGGAGTTAGTCTCAATAACAGCAAGGAATCGATACACAAGAATCAAACAGCAGGACATTAGTTACACATATGAGCTGAATAAACAATAAGCAAAAGTGTACAACTTGATATACTACAGAATACGCAGCCTGTGTTTATGCGTTCTTGGGGAGTGGTATTATTTTAGGGGAAATCAGGCCCAAGTTATTAAAAGGGATCCAGCCACACAGGTGTTAAAGGGGCCTAGACTGCCATAGAGGCCCAACAGTGCTAAAGGTGTCTAGCTAGCTGTATAGGCCCACAGGTTTTAATGAGGCCTAGGCAGTCCCAGTAGGCCAGTTGTTTAAAAGAGGCCCAGCGTGTCTATGGTGGGTCCATCCGGGGCATCCCACCCACCCACTAGTGTATTTTTTTTTACAGTCTAAGGAGGCCATTTAGTGTTTAACCACCAGTGTACCCACAGTAGCAGGAGAGCCCATTTTAGTTAGAGAGACCCCACTACAATAGGTCCACAGTCAGTAAGAGCTTCACCAAGAAGGTGATGAGATAGGAGCAACAACGTGCCTGTTATTTACTGGGGTCTGTACATCAAGAAACTGTGATATTGAACACGATTGTTGGACTGTGATATTAAGCAACACTATTGGAACTGTGGCTTGTCATTTTTATTTATTTAATTTATTTTAATTTATTTTTTGTTGACCGAGTAAGTGCACTAGACAAATCCTGCCTATTTTCAGGCATGACTTGGTGGGGGGGGAGATACAGATGAATGGCAACTGATCTTGAACCAGATTAAGCTGTTGGTGGTATTTTTAGTGAATGAGGGAAATTTGGCCAGGATACCGGGGAAATTCCCCTACTCTTTTCGATAAGTGCCATGGGATCTTTAACATCCATCTGAACTACCACCAATCCAGGCAGATGGGACCTCGGTTTAACGTCTCATCCGAAAGACGGCACCTCAGAAGTGCAGCACCTCTCTCATGCTACACTACAGTATCAATATTAGGATATTAACCCAAGTGCCAGATGTGAGAACTGAACCCAGAGCCCTCTGATCTCCTGGCCTCAGAGGCAAGTGTGCTACCTACTGAGCCACTGACATTAATTGAATTGAGTCAGCATCTTGTGCTAGGGTATTTTCAAATCAGTCTTCAGCAATCCTTCAGAGACATTTCTCCAGTGTGTTTTTGAATCCGTCTTCAACAATCCTTCAGAGTCAGTTTACCAGTGTGTCACCAAATCAGCCTTCAATGGCCTTAGAGGGGCATTAGAAGGACATTCAGCAAGTGCATCCCTGAGTCAATTTCAGCAGCCTTGGAAGAGTGTCCAGCAAGTGAGTTCCTGAATCAGTCCACAACAACACCACGAAGGTGTACAGCTGGTGCTTCCACACCTTCAAGTCTGCCTGAAGAGTGAGATCCTGCCAAAAGGTTCTCTGAAGAACCACATCAACGTCCCCTTGTCGTCCGCTGTGAGTTGTAGTCTGATATAGCCCAGGACTGAGGCACGGCCACTGTTTTCTAGTTTTCTCAGTGCTTCATCATCAGTTTCTTTAAAATCTTCTGTTCCGGTTTCTCTATACTGTAACATCATCCCATTCATTGTTTTACATTTCTCCTTGGCTCGTCTGGCCTTGGTGCCCAGTACTCTGTTGTTCTCTAATGTCTGAAGACTTCTTCCTCCTGATTCTTGATTTCCATGGGGTCTTCCTATCATCTTCCATACCCGGCAGTCTAGAAGTAGGCTGTGGCAGGGCATTCTGCATCTTCTTCCTTACCAGGCAGTCCAGAAAAAGGCTGTGGCAGGGTAGTTTGCATCTGTCGTCTCATCCCGGCTGTCCACCAGAGGACTGTGGCTGGATCCTTGCATCTGTTCTTCATTCTTGGCAGCCCACCAGTGGGTTTTTAGCCAAGAAAGTTTTGTAATTGTCCTTCAGTTCTGGTGGCCCACCAGATTTTTTTTTTTAGCAGAGGAATCTTTTGTGTTTGTTCTTGTTTCTGGCAACCCAGGAGAGGTGGGTGTAGCCAATGGACCCATAGCTGTTTAAAAACCCTCTCAATATCCCAGTGGCCTCTCCTAGGCCGGCACTACAGGTACCAGTGTTGTGCTTGCAGGATTTTTCCCATCTTCATTCCCTTTTCTTCTTCATCACCCCTTCAACTGGGTGCATGAAGATCCTCACCAGAAGTGAACTCAATACATTGACTTTATGAACTTATTGTAGTCTGACTGTATTCTGCATTATTGAAAGAGCTCCTTTAGCCAGTAGTCAACCAGGTGTTGCTTATTTAGAGTACTCAGTTTGACCTAGAAGTATAGAAGTACTACTCCAAGGTGCACCTTTTTAGAGTTGATGGTACATTTTAGAGGTTACGTTAGATATTCATGTGGTACTGTTTAGCCAGCAATGCTGTCCATACTCCCTGTCATTTTTACTATTGGTGTTTTCTTGTATGACCAGGTCCTCCTTTCCCTCCTGTCAAATAAACATCTTTGTTACATCAGACCTTTGTCTACAACTCCTGCCTCTCCTTGTCAGGTGATTCCATCCACCCGCACCTATTCGAACCTGCAGCGTCCCCTCACCATCCCACCTGCTGAGGGTGCCGCTGGTGCTGCTGCTAGTGAGACAGGTACATCCACCCCTCATAGAGAAGAACCCCAAAGTCTACCAGACCAGCACCATTACATTCATTAAGTCTGTGCTGTAGGCAGGCACACCACCTCACCTGTACTAGCATCATGGTTATGTAATGCCCCCCACCTCACTCTAGCCATGATGTCCCCTGTGAATACTACCTTCTTGCTATGCCACCCAGCCTTTTCCAACCTCCTTTATATTGGTTGGGCAACATTCATATGAACACACCAGCAGATAAAGGCCTTATAGTCCATCTAGTCTGCTTGATTGTGTATCTCTCTATGTATTTACAAAGGGAACTGCCCTCCTTCCCTGTTCCCCATCTGACTTCCTCAATGTCCCCCTCCCCCACTCACCTCCCCTTCTACCCGTAACTTTTCCCCTCACCCTGTCCCACACCCTCTTGAAGCTATCCACTGTTTCTATGGATACCACCTCTTCTGACAGCTCATTACACTTGGCCACCACCCTCTCAGAGAAAATGGGCCTCCTCATCTCCCTCCTGAACCTTCTCCCACCATGGGTCTACTCATCTCCCTCCTCAGCCTTCCCCCACCAGCTTAAGGCTGTGCCATCTCAAGGTCTTGTACTTGCTAAGGCTGAAGAGGCCCACAGTGTTCACCCTTGTAATATCCTTTAAAGACTAGAAGGTTTCAATCATGTCTCCCCTCTCCCTTCTTTCCTCAAGAGAGTACGTGTTGAGCCCCCTGAGCCTCTCCTCATAGGTGTTGCCCCACTGGCCCTGCATCATCTGGGTTGCCCTTCTCAGGACCATCTGCAGCAGTCGATATCCTTCTTAAGATATGGGCACTGAAACCACAAACTGTACTCCAGGTGTGGTCTTCCAGTGACCTCCACAGTGGAAGGATGACCTCCACCTTCCTGGTGGTCATTCCCCTGGCTATGCGGCTCAGAATCCAATTTGCTCTGGGTTCTGCTCCCTAGCAGTGTGCAGAGTGTTTCCAGTCTTTTGTGATTATTACTCCCAGGTCCTTTTCTTCCTCTGATATGGTTATCTGCATGCTGCCCAACCAATATTTGGTCCACAGATTCTTCACCCCCAAGTCCCCAAGTGCATAACTTTACACTTTTTAGTGCTGGACCACAGCTGCTGAATACCAGAACACTTTTTAGCCTAGCCAAGTCCTCCCCAAGTTCCTATCTTCCCTCTTCCATGTCCACTCCCACCCAACATGCACACACACATACACACACACACACACACACACACACACACACACACACACACACACACACAATGATACATGATCAACTATTTACAGTGCACACTTGATTACCCGTCTACTTTTGTGCAAGAAATAATAAGCAGATTATTGAAGGTTTTGGATAATCTAGTTCTAATAAATATTAAACCATTTATTATGTTGGCTCACGCTTGCGCACCAGCCAACATATTGCATTAGTAGCAGATTTGGAAGTGTGGTCACTGTTGGGTGAATGCAGGGCACGCATCAGTAGGTGCGTCCCTCATTCCCCAATCAGCCTGCATGCAGGCACCACACCAGGAATACATAATGTGGTGAGCACATCTAAGGAAAGGTCCGCTGCAATGAGAGCAAAGCTTGCCATACGCAGCGGCACCTTCTGACATGCCTTCGCTGGGGAAACATTAGAGGAAACATGGCGGCACACTGCCTGTCACAGTGCTGACTTTGGGGGTGCCCAATCCACCTGTTGGCATGCCCTGACCCAGTTTATGTGCCAACTAGGGAGCCCACTCCCCGTCGGCATAATCCACTGCCCCCATTTGTTATGTGCCGAGGGGGGTGCCCCCCCTGGTCCTTGGCCCCTCCTTCAGTATGTGTTGACGGGGGTGCTCAATCCCCCATCGGCTAGCCCCCCAAAACACACAGGTGGCATGCTGCAAGCCCACCCCAGCATGCCAAATGTCCCTGTAAAAAAAAAACCCTGTTCCATAATGTTTTTTTTTTTAAACCTGTTAATGAAGAAAATGGTCCCTCACGGTCTGTCCAGCTCCCTGCCCCAACCCTCTGTGCACCCAGCCTCCCCTCACCCCATACTTACCTTTGGAGTCCAGTGCGATGATCTTCGGTGGACCAGGAACACGTCTGCACTCTTCAAAACCAACCACAAACTGAAGAAATGCCGGTAAGCTGTATAATGGCATAAACAGGTTTTTTTCAACTTTTGCGCATATCTTGGGCATTTTTTGGAATTTATGCACCAAATTTTCAACATGGGGTTATTGGAGCCCCTCCTCATGAATTCAATCACTGTTATGGCATTATTTGTTCCCGAAAAGTGTTTTCGCAGCCACTGTGGGGAATCACCTTTTGGGACTGAGTAACGAAATGACAGTGCCACTGTTCATGAGGGGCTCTCAAAAAGTCTATGTTGCAAATTTGGTGAAAAAAATCCAAAAAATGGCTGTTTTACTAGCGTGCGTTGCGCTGTTTCCACGTACACTCATAACTTCATGAATTTGTAATATTTTCACTCCAAATTTTCAAAATTGGCATTTTTTCACATCTCATTTTACATATGCTGGCTGAAATGTGTTTTTGCATGTCTGTCGCAGAATAGTGCGGTCGTTGTGCGAAATCAGCTTTTGGGACAGTTTGAGAAAATGATGGTGACACTGTTCATGAGCAGAGGTCCTAAAATGCCTACGTTGAAAATTTGGTGATGAAAGTCCTTAAAATGGCTGTGTTAGAAGCGTGCATTGCGCAGTTTCCATGCGCCCTTGCAATTTCGCAAATTTGCAATATTTTCATGCAGATTTTCAACACTGGCATTTTTCCACACCTCCTTATGAACAGTACAGCTGTCATTTTTCACAGCCTGTCCAAAATGCGTCTCCACACCTGTGGGAAATCAACTTTTGGGACAGATTAACAAAATCACAGCACCACTGTTCATGAGGGGAGGTCCAAGAATACCTATGTTGAAAATGTGGCTAAAAAAATCTCAAAAATAATTGGGTTACGGACATCTGTTGCGCAGTTTCTATGCATGTTCATGACTTCACCAATGTTTCATATTTTCACTCCAGATTTTCAATTTTGCCATTTTTGTATGCCTCCTCATGAACAATACAGTTGTCATTTTCCACATCCTGCCCAAAATGTGTTTTCATCCCTGTGTCGCCAAGTGGCATAGCCTCTGTGCAAAACCACCATTCAGCTAACAAACTGATAGTGCTGCTCTTCATGAGGTGGGGTCACAAAAAGCCTATGTTGAAAATTTGGAGTGAAAATACCAACAAATGCCTACAACGTTAGGGTTTTCAACTGTAACACCCCACCCTGTAGAGACTGATAGGCGTCAAGGGTGTGACTTGAGATCATTAGCTGCAATGCTCATGCCATTCCACCCCCACTCCCACCTTGCAGCCAGTGACAGGCATCAAGGTGTGCCTTGGAGTGTTCAGCCCTAAAGTTCACCCCATTCTCCTGTACTGCACCCCTCTCAGCATATTTCCTTATGGAATGGGGTAAGTATAAGGCCCAAAGACCCCAAAGCACACCACAACACTTGTCAGTGTCTACAGGGTAGGGTGAGGCCCATTTTCCTATACTGCATCTGTCTTAGTGTATTTCCTTATGGAATGAGGTAAGTATAAGGCCCAAAGACCCCAAAGCACACCACAACACTTGTCAGTGTCTACAGGGTAGGGTGAAGTAAAATGGCATGAGCGTTATAGCTGTTGCCCCAAAGGCACACCCCAGCACCTGTCAGTCTCTGCAGGGTGGGGGTGAGGTTGACATCAGTTCCATACTTCACTGACATTCCTATAATGCATCTCTAACTCCTGCACTACCAATGCCAATGCCAGCGAGACAACATTCGGCATTTACAAATGCTTGTTTTGCTATAGTTCTGCCAGAACTAGATACATGATGGATTCCCTGTAGGGGGAAGGCCTCAAACAACTGGTACAACAACCCACAAGAGACAGGGCTATCCTAGATCTAGTACTAACTAATAGGGAAAGGATCACAGATCTCCAGGTAGAAGGTCACCTGGGGGCCAGTGACTATCACATGGTATGGTTTACTTTGGTCACTACAACTAAATCATCCCATTTCAAGGCAAAAATATGGGACTTCAGAGAAGATGACTTTGATAAGATGGCCAACAGAGTTAAGCTATCCTTGACAAAAAGAAATACAGGTGAGGGGGTACAAGCAAAGTGGGCAAGCATTAAGGATATAATACCTGAAGCAACATCCCATTGTGTTAGAGAGAAAAGGAAGTGCAAAAGAAGAAGGAAACCACTTTGGTTCTCAAAAACAGTAGCAGAAAAGGTCATAGCCAAAAGGCTGGCCTTCAGGAAATATAAGGGAACACAGTGGGATGAAGATAGGGAGGCATACCAAACTTCCCTACGGGAAGCAGGGAAGGCAGTAAGGCAGGCAAAGTCCCAAAATGAGGAAACAATAGCACAAACAGTAAAAGAAGGTGACAAGACTTTCTATAGATACATTAGTGAAAGAAGAAAGTCCAGAGGGGGTATTGCTAAGATCAAGGAGATAAGGGGGCACGTGAGGAGGAGAACCATGTAAAAGCATCTATCCTAATTAGATACTTCTGCTCAGTGTTTACTAAACAGAAGGTAGGGCAGGGCCCACAGCTCAGCACCATGGGCACAGGTGGGAGGGAGGGAAGTGAGCACTAGTCCCTTCACAAAAGAAAGGGTCCTACAAGAGCTCGATAAGCTCAGGGTGGACAAGGCAATGGGACCTGATGGCATACATCCCAGGGTACTAAAGGAGCTAAGGGTGGAACTAGCAGAGCCATTATCAGAACTGTTTAGTGAGTCTCTGAGCACAGGAGAGGTCCCAGATGACTGGAGAAGGGCTCATGTGATCCCACTCCACAAAAGAGGTAGCAGGGAGGAGGCAGGGGACTACCGACCAGTCAATCTTACCTCAGTAGTGGGCAAGATTATGGAGGCACTCCTTAAGGAAAGGATAGTGCAACACCTGGAATCCATAGGAGCACAGGATCCAAGACAGCATGGGTTTACAAAAGGAATGTCCTGTCAAACTAATCTCATAGATTTCTTTGACTGGGTAAACAGAGTGGTGGACCAAGGAGGGAGCAGTTGATGTCGCTTACCTTGACTTCAGCAAAGCTTTCGATACTGTTCCACATAGAAGTTTGATTAAAAAGCTGGGTAGGCTCGGGGTGGGTCAGAAGTTGGTCAACTGGGTGGCAAACTGGTTGATGGGCAGAAAACAGAGAGTGGTAGTAAACGGTATACAGTCAGTTGAGATGCAAGTCACAAGCGGGATACCTTAGGGATCAGTCCTGGGGCCAGTCCTCTTCAATATCTTCATCAGTGACATTGCAGATGGACTGGAGGGTAAAGTTTGTCTGTTTGCAGATGACACCAAGATCTGCAACAGAGTAGATGATCCAGATGGGGTGAGCAGAATGAGAAGAGATCTGGATAAACTAGCAAAATGGTCAAAAGAGTAGCAACTGGGGTTTAACTCAAAGAAATGCAAGATCATGCACATAGGGAAGAAGCCCTGAAGCCACCTATAGGCTGGGAGGGGAGTTGCTGGCAGTCGCAAGGGAAGAAAGAGACTTTGGCGTCATCATCACCGATGACCTGAAATCATCCAAGCAGACCACTAAAGCAGTAGGGAAGGCTAGAGGGATGTTGGGGTATATTAGCAGGGGTATCACAAGTCAGAAGAGGGAAGTAATAATCCCTCTTTACAAGGCACTGGTTAGGCCCCATCTGGAGTACTAAGTGCAGTACTGGAGGCCACACTTTCACAAGGACATCAACCAAATTGAGGCAGTCCAGAGAAGGGCAACCAAAATGGTGCAGTGACTGCATCAGAAAACATATGTGGACAGATTAACGGAGCTCAATATGTATACCCTAGAGCAAAGGAGGGAGAGAGGTGATTTGATAGAAACATTCAAACACCTTAAGGGCATTGACAAGGTGAAAGAGTCTAACATGTTTCAATATAAGAAAAATAGCAGGACAAGAGGACACAGCATGAGATTAGAGGGAGGCCGATTAAGGGATAATGTGAGGAAGTTCTTTTTCACAGAAAGGGTGGTGGACACATGGAACAGCCTACCTCAGGAAATGGTGGATATGAATACAGTGCAGGGCTCCAAACAGGCATGGGATAGGCATAAGGGAGCAATACAGATGAGTATGACTAGATAGGCTATTGATAGAGCAAAGGCCAATGGCACATTTATAAGGTAGAAAAAGGAATAGGCAGACTGGATGTGCCTTTTGGTCCTTATCTGCCATCAACTTCTACGTTTCTATGTTTCATATATGATCTTAATTTTCATGAAATGGACAATATTTTTAAAATCACATATTAAAATCGTTCAGTCATACCAGTAGCTATTATTACATCATGCAATAATCTGTAATGCACCTTTGTTTTCACTATGATCAAAATATTTTTTTGTACTCAAAAGTAAATTCATAAATTCATCTATTTTATCAGCTTGTTTATAGTAATTCCAGTCAAGCTTTTATTGCAGTGTTTGCACAAAAGTTTGCAGGTGGCAGACTCTTATTTTACAGGTCACTGTCACCAACTCCTGTGAAAATCCTCACATAACTGAATCTGAAAATACATTCAGTATAAGGGAGAGAAGAAAAAAATACCCTACCACTCATAAAATGGCTTTGTAGTTAAGGCTTCAAATGAATGTGATCATTTGCACCTTTACTCCCACCTATTTTTATGTTTGCTGTGTGCACATGCATAGTGAACAATTTGTTAGCAGAGTGGCTTTTGAGGGGTGTGACACTGTCAATCCAATGCAGAGTGGTCTGCAAGGGGCTCGTCAATGTCACACCAATTATCAGCCAGGCTGGTCATGACACTATTCTGGCTTGCTGGGCAGAAAGCTGCCCAACAAGCACAGCTGATCTGTCATGATGAGCCTGCAGAGATTGAATTACACCCTGCTAAAAGGAAAACTATCCATTGATATCCATTGCCACTGCTGTCCTTACTGTTCCCCCACCTGACCCTCCCAATCAGCAACCATTACCTCACAAACCCCCCACAAACATAACCCTGATACTGGGGGTTCCCAATCCCCAATGTTGCCACCTGAAATACAGAAAATCATCCCTTGTAGTTTTTATATATATAAACATATATATATATATATATATATATATACACACACACACATATATATATATATATAATTACTGGCAAGCCATTTTTTTTACGGACTGTGCCAGTTGATATTTGCCGTAACAACCTGTGGGTTATTACGGCGAACACGCGCTGTGACTATCAAAATTGAGCACTTCCCTCATTGGCTGTTGCACTGTGTGTGGGCAGGCTGAACACTTTGTTAAACATGGCGGCTCCCAATCTCCGTTAGCGAGGAGCCGCGCCGCCAATCTCCGTTAGCAAGGAGCCGCCACAGAAGTAGACCTCACCTCCTAATTTTTTATGCCATCCTCATAATTTGTATATGCCTGGTTGCTACTACCTGTAAAATGCTAAAGAAAGCAAGATCTGGTTGATCCTGATGTTCGCCAGCTTAAGGGGATGCAGAGTCTGAGCGGGAAGGGGTCCGTGGCTGATGGATTGCTGTCTGAGGTAAGAGCGATCGCAAGATCAAAATGCAACAGAAAAAAACAAATAATTCTAACTCTGGAAACTGAGCGAGGGAAAGTGTGTGTGTGTGTGTGTGTGACAGACTGAGTGAGACACTCTGCCTATAACTCTGCCTGAGTGTCTCTGTGACACAGACACAAGAGAGGTTGGAAAAAATTGCTCACCAGCAATTATATAAAATAAAGGATGGGGAAGTATCTAAACTTGAATTTAATGCACCCCTCGGTGTGGGATGCTACATAAACCCCTCGAGCTTCTCCCTCTGGGTTTATCAAAGCATCCCACACCTTGGAGTGATTAAATCTCGTATCACACTTCCCCATCCATTATTCTCTCTCTCTCTCTCTCATATATATATATATATATATATATATATATATATACTACACCTATACACACACACACACACATATATGTATCTATATATATATATATATCTATATATATATATATATATATATTATATATATATATATATATATTATGGTAGTACAGTAGTGCTACCATAAATAAGAGTTGAGAACCATTTCTATGTTAAACCCCAAAATTTTGCACCTTAATAACTTTGCAACCATATGACAGATTTGGCTGAAATTTGGAATATATGATCAAGAACCATAGGCCTTGGCATCTGCCAAGTTTCGTACCAGTCAGATACGGCTGTGGGTTATTAAGCATGATCTGTGCATTTTACAGCTTTTCTGGAATTCTCACGGTCAGCCTACAGGTGTCACTGGTTTCGATGACCAGCCAAATCTTCAGGAATGTGCGGCCAGGGTCCCGATGTGCCTTTGAAGATTTGGCGAAAAAATATTAAGCAGTTCAAAGTTATTCAAAAAACAATTTCCCATTATAAGTCAATGGGAGAAGTTAAGAAAAAGTTCGACAATGTCGCAAATGCATTTTTACTTTCGCAAATGGGCCTGTTACTTTCGCAAATCAGCCATTTTGTTTTCAGTTGGTTATCAGAAAAATGGTTGGCATTTAAATGTGGGACCCTCTAGCAACCTAATTCTTTTTGTATTCACCTAGTCGGACCCTGAGGATGCTTGCCATGTCTTTATTTTGTGGTAAAACACCCCAGAAATATGTTTTTCAAATTTCTGGAAAAAGTACTTTCGCAAATTACTTTCGTGCTCATGAAAGTGTCGAACTATTTTGCTAAAGCTTTCGCAAATTGCGACACTACTTTTCCAGGATATGGCAAAATGACAGCAATTTTTTGCCACCCTGCTGCAAAAGAACAGTTTGGTCTTTTGGGCTGAAATTTGGAGGGAACGCAGCCAACATCTCTCAGATGTGCCCTTCAGTATTGTGGTGAAAAAATATTACAGGGCAGCAAAGTTACGGCACTCCAAAGTTGACACTTTTTCTCGTAGGATAACATTACGGCATCCACCACATTACAAGAATCCTTTGCCACCCTGCTGCAAAATAACGGTTTGGTCTTTTGGGCTGAAATTTTGAGGGAAGAAAGCCAACATCCCACAGATGTGTCTTTCAGTGGCTTGGTGAAAAAATATTACAGGGAGCCAAAGTTATCGCACTCCAAACTTCTCTTTTTTCCCATAGGATAACATTACGGCGTTCGCTGTGCCTTTCAGGGCCCCTATCTCGGAAACAGAAACATAGAAACATAGAATTTGACGGCAGATAAGGACCGCTTGGCGCACCTAGTCTGCCCATTTTCCTACCTAACACATAAGCTGCAGATCCTAGTTAACCAACAGCTTACTTCCTCCTACCTCCCACTAGGACTGCCTTATGCCTGTCCCATGCATTCTTGAAGTCCCCCGCTGTTCTTGACTCCACGACCTCCTCAGGGAGGCTGTTCCATGCATCCACAACCCTCTCAGTGAAAAAATACTTCCTCACATTACCTCTGAGCTGTCCCCCTTCTATCTTCAAATTGTGCCCCCTTGTTCTTGCACATCTCTTTTCTGGAAGATGCTACCCTCTTGGACTTTGTTAATTCCTTGAGGTACTTGAAAGTTTCTATCATGTCCCTCTCTCCCTTCTTTCCTCAAGGTATACATATTAAGCTCCTTTAGTCTTTCTTCATATGTCTTCTGGTGCAGACCCTGCACCATTTTGGTTGCCCTCCTCTGGACAGCCTCCACTCTGTCTATGTCTTTGTGGAGATGGGGTCTCCAGAACTGCACAAAGTACTCCATATGGGGTCTCACCAACTGTCTGTACAGAGGGATAACAACTTCCTGTTTTCTACTATTGATGCCTCTTCCTATGCATTCCAGTATCCCCCCAGCCTTCCTTACTGCCTTCTCACATTGCTTGCCCACCTTTAGGTCATCTGATATAATTACCCCCAGGTCCCTTTCTATTTTTACTGTTGTCAGTATCTCACCCCCATTGTGTATGCTTCCCTGGGTTTTGTTTCCCATGTGCATTACCTTGCACTTCTTTGCATTGAATCTGAGCTGCCATACATCTGACCATTCCTAAAACCTTGCCAAGTCCTTCTCATCCTTTCCTCCATCTTGTGTATCAACCCTGTTGCAGATCTTTGTGTCATCTGCAAAGAGACATACTTTCCTTCCAGTTCCTCTGCAATGTCACTTATAAAGACATTAAAAGGACCGGTCCCAGTACTGAACCCTCCGGTGACCCGCTAGTAACCCTCCTTTCTTCACTGTGTACTCCATTTACTACTACCCTTGCGTCCTGTTGTCTAGCCAATTTTGTATCAGGCTACCACCTGGGGACCCACTCCAAGGCTGGCTATCTTGTGAATTAATCTTTGTGTGGGACTGTATCAAATGCCTTGCTAAAATCTAGGTAGGCCATGTCCACAGCCCCTCCCTGGTCTACTACTTTGGTCACCCAGTCAAAGAAATCTATTAGATTCGTCTGACATGACCTTCCCATCGTGAATCCATGCTGCCTTGGGTCCTGTGCCCCACTGGCCTCTAGGTACTCAAACAATTCTTTCCTTCAGAAGTGATTCCATCATTTTCCCTACCACTGAGGTCAAACTAACTGGTCTGTAGTTTCCTGCCTCTGTCCTGCTCCCACTTTTGTGAAGAGGAATCACATGCCCTCCTCCAGTCTTGGTACCACCCATCCTCCCATGATTTGTTAAAGAGTAGTCAAGCGTTGCCTAGTTCTACCTTAGTTCTTTTAGAATTCTTGGGTGAATCCCATCAAGCCCATTAGCTTTGTCCACCTTCAATTTTATTAGTTCTTTCAGAACCCTTTCTTCTGTAAATGGACTGGTATCGAGCCCTGTCTTCAGAGTGTTTCTCTTGTTTGGTTTAGGTAACTCCCCCTCCTCTTCCTTTGTGAATACTGAGCAGAAATATTCGTTCAGTATCCCTGCTTTTTCACTGTCACCCTCTACCCACATTCCCTCCCCTTTATTAAGCTTCAGTATCCCTCCTTTGGTCTTTCTTTGTTCCTAATGTACCTATAAAAGGTCTTATCCCCCTTCTACTAGAATTGGCTATCCTTTCCTCAGTTTGGGCCTTTGCTATTCAGACTGCCTTCCCAGCCTCTTTCTGCTTTAACTGATAAAGTTCTCTGCCCTGCTCCTTCTGTGTTTCCTTATATTTCCTGAATGCTGTCCTTTTCTCCTTAACCTTCCCTGCCACCTCTTTTGAGAACCATAGCGGTTTTTCCTTCGTTGTGTTTTATTGATTTGCTTTACACAAAGGCTTGTTGCCTCTGTGATGGCTGTTTTGATCACTCCCCATTGTTCCCCCACCCCTCCTTCTTGCCTGTTTGCTAGTGCTTTTCTGAGGCACTCTCTCATTTTCCCAAAGTCAGCCCTCCTAAAGTCCAGTACTCTTGCTTTTGTATGGCTTGATTGTATGGCTGTGTTTATCGTGAACCACACTGTTTGGTGGTCGCTTGTTCCCAGATGGCTACCCACTTCTAAATCTGAGATTCTTTCTCCATCCCCATTTGAGAGTACCAGGTCTAAGATGCTCCCTCCAGTGGGTTCCAATACTAGCTGTCTGAGGCATGCCCCTGTAGGGTATCAAGAATGACCCTGCTCTTGGATGTGCCTGCAGCAAAGGTGCTCCAGTTAACATCTGCATATTCAGGTCCCCATCAACAATATCTCCCTTTTTCTGCCATTCTAAAAGCCTTCTATCATTTCCTTGTCCATTCCCTCCCCTGAGATGGGGGTCTGTATACAACCCCCATGCGGATTGTGGTGCCATTTCCTGTCTCCAGGGTGACCCAAAGTGCCTCATCTGCTCCCTGTTTACTCTTTAGTTCTGTTGCTTTGATTCCTTCCTTTACATAGGAAGCTACTCCTCCTCCTCCTCTTTTACCCTCCCTGTCCCTCCTGTAGATTGTGTATCCTGGTATGTTGACATCCCAGTCATGGTTCTCTGTGTACCATGTTTCTGTGACTGCCACGCTATCCAGGCAACCCTCTTCCATCAAGGCCACTAGTTCAGGGAGCTTGTTACACAGACTACAGGCATTCGTACTCATCACCCTCCACTTTTTGATAGCCTTACCCCTTTTAGCCCCATTTCTGTCCTTACTGCCTTTGCCTTTTTACATTTAAATCTGTTCTGCTCCTAATAACTTCTGTACCTTGGTGTTTACCTCACTAATCACCATGTTTTGTAGAGGCTCATGTTCCCTGCTCCTTTTCAGTGCCTCCCCTTGGCTAGTTTAAGCTTGCCAATGAAGCATTTAAACCTCTCACCTAGGATCCTGGTTCCCCCGGACAGATGCAGACCATCACAACAGTATAGGTCTGCATCCTCAAATAGGCTCCCCAGTCCCCAATGAAGCCAAAACCCTGAGCTCCACACCAGTTTTTCAACCCTCATTGAATTCCCTGGTGAGAGGTGCTTGCATCTCCTTGCCATAGACAGGCAGCACCTCAGAAGGTTACCGTATAGCTTCTTGTCTAAGGCCCCTTCCCAACTCTTCAAACTCCTCTTGCACTGCTCTGATCCCATTCCTAGCCAGGTCATTTGTCCCTAGGTGGACAATGACATCCAACTCCCTCCCTCGTGCAGCTCCTCCCACGATTCTGAGGATTCGCTTCCTGTCCCTCCAAGCCGTGGCGCCAGGAAGGCACCTTACCTCCTCTCCCTTCCTCCCACCCTACCCCACTAATGATTAAGTCCCCCACCAGGAGTTGTTTCCTTCCCCTGTGGGGTCCCATGCCACCCTCCTGTGGGTCTCCTTTGTGAAGGTTCCCAGCATCCTCCTTGGTCTCCACTGCAGGTGCCTCCATGGGAACCAGTATCCACCAGAAGGCAGAATGATTGTGGAGGTACAGCTGGAGAGATGCAACTCTGTTCACCACCCTCTCCTCTTTGGAGCCCACCCTGGTCCAGCCTCTCCTCTTTCTTGGCAACCTTTGAGGTAGTGGCATTGGCCCTGGTGGTCCCTGGGTGGGGGAGGAGGTTTCACGAATCCTAGCCAGGTCAGCCTGGAGACGGGCAACCTCCTCTCTCAGACCAGAGAGCTGCCTGCAAATAGGGCAGCACCGCAGCCTACAGAATGTCTCCCGGAACACTGCCGCCCCATAGCCATTGCACTGCACCACTCCTATCATGTCTTATTTTGTGTCCTCTCTACTGTTTCTCTGGATGCTTATTCTCTCCTCTTCTTACAACTCCCGCCCTTCCTGTTCTGGGACAGTAAGTTCCTATCTTCTTCAGTAGCCTCCTTCTTCCTTGCTCAATATCAGACCACCAGCAGCTGGGGGGGGAGAGTGAGCTACTTTTTTCCTTTAGGGTTGACAAAACCAATGTTTCTCTATGATCCTTTCCTTCCTATTGCCAAACAGGAAGTTCCTGTTGACAGTCAAATCCAGTGGCTATAAAAAAAGAACTGGCTTTGGGTGGGATGGAGGGCAATTAATAAGAAAAAAGGCTAGCAACAGGAAGTTGTAATTTGACTCATCTGCTTTTATAGTGTCTAAACCCACCCCCAGGTAAGCTCTCTTTCCTCCTACTGGTTTAGCAAAGTCAGCTGATTAGTACCCTACCCTGCACAGAACACACACTGACTTTCTTTCTTTTTTTTAACCCTAAATAAGACCCCTTCTACTTCTAATAAAGTTATCTGTCTACTTTGTCTTAACAGACAATGACTCCTGCTGAGATATAAGTTTTAAATTAATAAGAAAATGTAGCTTCTTTTAGTTAGCTGCTTTCTGCTCTACAAGCAAGGCTAGCAACAGGCTATGGTGCGAGATACGGACTTTTCATCAGAAAAATGCTTAGCCCCCTAGCATGGGCTAAGTACAAAACTAGCCAGGAAAGTCATACATCATATGACTTTTAAATTTTTTTTCTATGTCGTACGGTTCCTGAGATATAAGCAATTTAGTATTCCAACTCCTCATTTTCTGCTCCGAGACCCATTATTATGCAAACATTCTTTGTACTCACTGTCTTTCTCTATGCAGCTTTTTGGGAAAACCAGCCTGTGCGCTTACATTACTGTTACCCTTACCACTTCCACTTGTGGTTCCGTACCTGTTTCACTTACTGTTCCCATCTATGGCACCACGTGCGTTACCCTTTGCATTTTCATTTCCACTTGCATTTGTGTTATTTTAACCATTTGTGTCTACAGTACTGTTTATCTTTCTGTTTCGCATTGCGTCACCATGCACATTACCATTTGCATTTGCGGGCACCATGTTACTATGTGACAAGACATCACGTGGTGGGAGCATGGGGCCCAAAGGCCCCATAACTCCATAGCATTACATTCAATATTTCTCATTATCATTCTCAAAGAAGGGAAATTAGGGGCAAAAACTCAGTTTAATTACCATCAGTTAGGGTTGTTCCACAGTGACAAAGCGAAATTGATTGTTGGTTGAAAGCCCCCTTTGACCCCGTCCACACCCCAACCAGCATTGAGTGTGCATTGGGGTTATCAATCCTAACTCTCACCTCATTCTCCTATACCTCTGCTTCTTTACATATCTGATGGGGTGAGAGTTAAGGCTGACAACCCCAACGCGCACCCAGATGCCGGTTGGTGGTGTGGACGAGGGGTCAAAGGGGGGCTTTCAACCCTAACACCAAATATCCTAGCTTTTGTCACTGTGGAACAACACTAACTAATGCATTAAATGGAGTTTTGTGCCTCTAATATATGTATATATATTATAGGGGTGCAGTTGCACCCCTATAGTTAGGGTTATGAAGGCACTTTAATGTTAAACTTGAAATTTTGTGCGTTAATAACTTTGGACCCATTCAACAGATTTGCATGAAATTTGGTATGCATGGTGGGGCATGTAGATCTCTTAATTTGCTAAATTGCGTTTCGGTCAAACTTACAGTTTTTGTGCAGTGAATCGCTGAAAAATGCACTTTTCGCCAGTTATGTGGGCAGTTGTTTGGATTTTGTCTGTGGCGCTGCACAGCCACAATGTGGCCTGCTGGTCTGAAACTTGGCACGTAGAAAGAACCTGGGTCAAGAAATATGTCACTTTTTGTTTGGTGAAAAAATATTAATCTATTCAAAAGTTATTAAACTTTGTAGCTCCCATTTTAAGTCTAGAGAAATATTTATATGGTTGTTTTGTGAAAGAAGAATAGGGTTTTGTCCATCTGGTCACTCCTCATGATCAAAGAATTTGCAGGCTCACAATCAAAGATTCTTTGATCATGAGAAATTTATCGATCATGACGGCCTCCATCTTGTTTTCAGTTTGGGGTTGGAAAAAAAATATCTCAGCCCAGGGGTGACTTGTGAAGTAAAACTTGGATTGGTTTTGCTCAGGGGGTTTTCCTCTATCGAGCCATGCCTGTGGTTTAATGTAGGTGTGTCAAAAAATGGAGTTTTAACGTTTTTTAAATTCTTTGATTGCGAGCCTGCAAATTCTTTGGTCGCAAGATTTCTTTGATCGCGAGCTTCGTTCATGAGGGTGGGACAAGATGGCCAGATTTTTGCTGGACCAGATAGCCCAAATTTCATGACCAGATGACCCCCCCATGATCAAAGATGATCTTTGATCACAAGGTTGCGGCCGATTCTCGTGATCAAAGAATTTTTAAAGGTGCAAAAACTGTAAAATTAAATATCTCGGAGTTTTAAACTTTTAAATTCTTTGATCATGATCTTTGAGGGTAAGTCTGCAAATTCTTTGATCATGAGATTCTTTGATCGCGATCTTCATTTATGAGGGACGGATGAGATTGCCAGATTTTTGGGTTGGAAAAAAACAAATATCTCAGCCCAGGGGTGACTTGCAAAGTAAAACTAGGATGGGTTTTGCTCAGGGAGATTCCTTCTATTGAGCCATGCCTGTGATTTAATGTAGTTGTGTCACAAAATGGAGTTTTAATGTTTTTTAAATTCTTTGATTGTGAGCCTGCAAATTCTTTGGTCGCGAGATTTCTTTGATCGTGAGCTTCATTCGTGAGGGTGGGACGAGATGGCCAGATTTTTGCTGGACCAGATGTCTCTGGGAGGGACCGGATAGCCCAAATTTCATGACCAGATGTCCACTCCTGATCAGAGATGATCTTTGATCACGAGGTTGCTGCTGATTCTCGTGATGAAATAATTTTTAAAAGGTACAAATATTTTAAAATTAAATATCTCGGAAACAGTTTGATCTTTTAAGTTGAAGTTTGGAGGGTGTTGAGGGGATGTCTTCTAGATGTGAATTATGGTGTTTCAGTGTCAGAAAATTAATTTGCAGCAGAGATATTGAGTAATGCAGTTTACACTTTGCGGATAGCATTCTGCATTGTGATAGTGGCTTGAAATTTATAAGGTAGCTAGCCTTACTGCCACGGAGGTACTTTTCAGTGGTTAGGTGTGTAAAATGTAAACAGGTGTGGAATTATGCCACTCCAATGAATGAGAATCTAAAACTTTAAAATTAAATATCTTGAAAATGGTTTGATCTTTTAACTTGAAATTTGGAGGGTGTTGAGGGAATGTCCTGTAGATGTGAATTATGGTGTTTGGGTGTTGGAAAATACATTTGCTGTGAAGATATTGTGAGACTCATTTTATGTTTTGTGGATAGCATTTTGCATTGTGTTAGTGGCTTGACATTTATCGGGTAGCTAGTCTTACTGCCACGCAGGTAATTTTCAGTCATTAGGTGAGTAAAATGTAAACAGGTATGGAATTATGCCAGTCTGAAGAATGAAAATTTAGTTTGTTTCAATTTGGTGGGGGGCCCCATGCTCCCACCAATATGCACTCCCACCAATACATATAATATTCAGTACTTATACTGTTACATTAGGCAGAAATTTGTAACTTGGTGGGAGCACAGGGCCACCAACTTGCATGACATTGTACTTTACTATGCTTTCTCAAAAAGTAAGGACATTATTTGCAAAAAACTGCATTAATGCAACAGTTAAGGCTTTTTACAGATGCAAAAGTGAGTAAATTTGCTATTAGGGTAACCACCCCTTGTATCCCATGACCACCCCGCCCCCACCAACAGGCATTGGGGTGTTCATTGGGGTTGTCAGTCCTCTCACACCATTCTCCTATTCTGCACCACCTCAGCTTATTTACATATGGAATGGTGTGAGAGTTAGAGCTAATGACCCAACACACAGCCTGATGCCTGTTGGTGGGGGTGGGGTGGTTGTGGGTGCAAGGGGCAGTAACCCTAATGGTGAATTTACTCACTTTTGTCACTGTAAAAACCCTAAGTGTTGCATTAATACAGTTTTTTTGCAAAGTGTATATATATATATAATGTTGGCATGGTAGTGCTACCATATATAGGGTTGAGTAGCACTTTTAAGGTTAAAGGGTCAAACTTTGCACCTTAACAACTGTGCCACCATTCAACAGATATGTCTGAAATTTGGAATGCATGCTCAAAACCATACATCTTAGGATCTGCCAACTTTCGTACTGGTCTGAAATGTTGCTGTGGAGTAATTAAGGGTGATCTGTGCACCCATTTATGGTTTCTGGTGAATTTTTTGCTCGTGCCTACAGGTCACATGGTTTGCGTGACCAGTCCAAAACTTAAACGAATGTGCAGATGGGGTCCCCACTGTGTCTTTCAAAGATTTCGTGAAAAAATATTAAACGGTTCAAAAGTTATTCAAAAAAACAAGTTCCCATTATAAGTCAATGGGAAAAGTTAACAAAATGTTCTACAGTGTCGTAAATGCACTTTTTAGCGTCGCAAATGGCCCTAGTAGTATCACAAATCCACCATTTTGTTTTCAGTTGGTGATCAGAAAAATGCTTGGCATTTAAATTTGGGACCATCTAGCAACACAATTCTTTTTGTGTTCACCTAGTCGGACCCTGAGGATGCTAGCCATGTCTTTATTTTGGGATGAAACACCCTAGAAATATGTTTTTCAAATTTCTGGAAAAAATAGTGTCGCAAAGTAATGTCGCACACAACACTTTTGCAAATGCTTGTGAAAGCTTTCGCAAATCACGACACTACTTTTTCAGACTATGGCCAAAATGACAGCAGTTCTTTGCCACCCTGCTGCAAAAGAACAGTTTGGTCTTTTGAGCTGAAATTTGGAAAGCCAACATCTTACAGATATGCCTTTTGGTGGTTTGGTGAAAAAAATATTGCATGGCTGCAAAGTTACGGTACTCTGAAGTTGGCGTTTTTTCCCATAGACTAACATGGTGGCGTACGCCGCACTTTTCAGGGTTTATATCTCGAAAACGATGTGAGATACAAATTTTTGTTGCATGTTGCATAGCTGTATGGGCTATGTATAGCAAAAACCTAGCCAGAAAAATCATGAGTTTTGTGAAATTTAAATTTTTTCTTAGGTCATGCGGTTGCTGAGATATTAGCAAATAAGTACTTCCAATGCTCGTTTCAAGTTTTGATGCCCATTACAATGCATACATTCTTTGTGTTTCTCTATGCACTTGTTCGGCAAAAATAGGGTATGCGCTTCCGCTACTGTTACAGTTACTGTTTACACTTGTGTTTATGTCCCCATTTGCGTTCCTGTTCCCATGTACGCCACTGTGTGCGTTACCCTTTGCATTCTCATTTGCACTTGCATTTTCGTTACTGTAACCATTTGCATTTCCACTACTGTTTCTGTTTGCATCACTGTGCGCATTGCCATTTGCGTTTCCGGCAGCCCTTTCATTTGCGTTTCTGTTTCTCTTTTGTTTTGTGTCTTTCTTGCTGTTACTGTTACCATTTGCGTTTGCAATTGTGTTACTGTGCCCGTGCGCATTACGGTTTGTGTTTCCATATGCACTTGTTTCATTTTGTGTTTCTGTTTCCTTTGTTGCTATTGTTGCTGTTACCATTACCATTACCATTTGCGTTTACAATTGCGGTACTATGCCCATGCGCGTTTCGTTTGCGTTTCCGTACATGCTTCTGTTCCCGGTTCTGTTTCTGTTTCCTTTGGCATTATTCTTCATGTTAACTTTACCATTTGCATTTACAATTGCAGTACCGTGCCTATGTGCGTTACAGTTTGTGTTTACGTGTGCGCTTGCGTTCGCGTTTCCGTTCCCTTTCACATTCTTTTTGCTGTGACACTTAACATTTCCATTTAAAATACCACTGCCATCACTGTTCATGTTACCAGTTGTGTTTTTGTATGTGCTTCACTGTCCGTTTGCGTCACTGTTCTCTTCAGCGTCACTTTGCGCTTGCGTTTCCATTAGCGTTTCCTTTACCATTTACATTTGCGTTACCATGTGTGCCACTGTTGGCACTTCTATTTGCGTTGCTGTTCCTGTTACTATGTCACAAGACATCACGTCGCGGGAGCGCAGGATCTGAAGGGCCCCGCACTCCTGCCACCGCATTACATTCTCTATTTCTCGTCATCATTCTCAAAAAGAAGGGAAGTTAGAGGCAAAAAAATCTGTTTAATGCATCAATTAGGGTTGTTCCACAGTGACAAAAGTGAGGAAATTCGGTATTAGGATTGAAAGCCCCCCTTTGACCCCTCTAGCCCACCCCTCAACTGGCATTGGGGTGTGTGTTGGGGTCGTCGGTCCTAATGCACGCTCGTAAAACAGTCATTGTTGGGACTTTTCCCACCAAATTTGCAACATAGGTTTTTTGAGAGCCCACCTCATGAACACTGGCACTGTTGTTTCATTAATCAGTCCTGAAAGGTGATTCCTTGCAGTGACCACAAAATCACCTTTCGGGGCCGATTAATGCCATGACAGTGATAGAATTCATGAGGAGGGGTCCCAAAAACCCTATGTTGAAAATTTGGTTGCAAAATTCCAAAAAATGAGCAAAGTTGAAAAAACCCTATTTATTCCATTATACAGCTTACCGGCATTTCCTCAGTTTGTGGTTTGCAGTTGGATTTCTGCTTGCGACGCCAGTGACCCAGGTTCAGGAACAAACCCACAACATCGGATGACCAGCCGAGGGGAGAAGGATGGAGCATCCCAATGACTGCTCTCCTTCTCTGGGGAGGGTGGGGAGTGCAAACAGTGCTTGACAGACCCCTGGCAGAGGCCAGATGTACCGCAGCGACTGGTGCCAGAACGTTAAAGGGGTGGGGTGAATGCTGGACATCATTGCACGTCCCCACCCCCAAGAAAAACAAAAGAAAAATCTTCAGCTGCTGGCTACCCTAGATGAAGTCCACCTTGGCTTCAGTTAGCCTCCAGGCCAGCCCTCCAAACCTATCGAGTCACTTGTGGCACTGTTAGAGGGCTTGTGCAGCAACCGTGTCCTGGGGTAAGCTGGGGGTATCAGAGGGTCACGGCTGATTTGGAGGTGGAAGCCTGAGGTCCGTGATTGGGCTGAGGTTCTGGGCGGCTGGCAGCAGGGGAAAAAAAAGCATACTAAATAATAAGCATTTGTCAATGCCGAATGTTTGCTTGCTGGCATTGGCATTGATGGTGTAGGAGTTAGAGAGCTGCATAATAGGAATGGCAGTGAAGTATTGAACTGAAGCCAACCCCATCACCACCCTGCAGAGACTGACAGGCATTGGGGTGTGCCTTTGGGTCATCAGGCATAACGGCCATGCCATTTCACCACACCCTACCCTGCAGACACTGACAAGTGTCACGGTGTGCCTTGGGGTCTTTGGCCCTTTTGCACACTCCATTCCATCAGGAAATACTGTGAGATGGGTGCAGTATAGGAGAATGGTGTGAACTTTGGGGCCGAAGAGTCCAAGGCACACCTCGATGCCTCTCACTGGCTACAGGGTGTGGAATGGTATGAACATTACAGGCGAGAATCCCCAGTCACACCCCTGATGCCTGTCAGTCTCTAAAGGATGGGGCTTTATGGTCAGAAACCCTAACGTCTCAGGCATTCGTTGGCATTTTCGTTCCAAATTTTCAACATGGGTTTTTTGTGACCCCCACCTTATGAACAGTGGCAATATTAGTTCGTTAGCCGAAAGCTGATTTTGCACAGCAACTACGCCATTTGGCACCACAGTGCGAAAACACATTTCGAACAGGATGTGAAAAATGACAGCTGTACTTTTCATGGGGAGGAGTAAAAAATGGCAATGTTGAAAATCTGCAGTGAAAATATTAAAAAAAAACTGGTGAAGTCATGAGCATGTGTAGAAACTAGGCAACGCACACCCATAATGCAATTAGTTTGGGGATGTCTTACAGCAGATTGTCAACACAGGCATTTTGGAACCTCCACTCATTAACAGTGTCACTGTGATTTTCTTAATCTGTCCCGAACAGTGATTTCCCATAGCGACCACGTATTTCTGAGCTGGAAGTGTGAAAACACATTTCGGCCATGGTGTGAAAAATGACAGCTGTACTGTTCATAAGGAAGTGTGGAAAAATGCCAGTGGTGAAAATCTGGACTGAAAATATTAGAAATCCATGAACTTATGAGCGTGCATGGAAACTGCGCAATGGTCGCTCGTAACAGTCATTTTATGGACTTTTTTCACCAAATTTTTAACATAGCCATTGTAACACAGAGGTGCTCATGAATGGTGTCACTGTGATTTTCTTAATCTGTCCCTAACATTGATTTCGCACACCAACTGCACCATTGTGCGCTACATGCACGGAAACACATTTTGGGCAAGATGTGAAAAATGACAGCTATACTGCTCATAAGGAGGTGTGGTAAAATGGTAATGTTGAAAACCTGAAGTGAAAATAGTTAAAATTCATGAACGTATGAGCGTGCGTAAGAACAGCTCAACGCATGCTCGTAAAACAGTCATTTTGGGGAATTTTTCACCAAATTTTTAACATACCCATTTTAACACCTCTGCTCATGAATGGTGTCACTGTGATTTTCTTAATCTGTCCCAAACATTGATTTCACACACCAACTGTGCCATTGTGTGCTACATGCATGAAAACACATTCTGGGGAAAATGTGAAAAATGACAGCTGTACTGCTCATAAGAAGGTGTGGTAAAATGGCAATTTTGAAAATCTGGAGTGAAAATATTGAAAATTCACTAACTTATGAGCGTGCGTAGGAACAGTGAAACGCATGCTCATAACACAGTCATTTTATGGAGTATTGTCACCAAATTTTCAGCATAGGCATTTTAGGACCTCTGCTCATGAACAGTGCCACTTTCAGTTGCTTAATCTGTGCAGAACACTGATTTCCCACACCGACCACGCTATTCTGTGCCGCAAGTGCGAAAACACATTTCGTCCAGGGTGTGAAAAATGACAGCTATACTGTTGACAAGGAGGTCTGAAAAAAATGGCAATGTTGAAAATCTGGGGTGAAAATATTGCAAATTCGCAAAGTTATGAGCATGTGTAGCAACTGCGCAATGCACGCTCATAAAACAGTCATTGTTGGGACTTTTCCCACCAAATTTGCAACATAGGCTTTTTGAGAGCCCACCTCATGAACACTGGCACTGTTGTTTCATTAATCAGTCCTGAAAGGTGATTCCGTGCAGTGACCACAAAATCACCTTCGGGCGATTAATGCCATGACAGTGATAGAATTCATGAGGAGGGGTCCAAAAACCCCTATGTTGAAAATTTGGTGGCAAAATTCCAAAAAATGAGCAAAGTTGAAAAAACCCTATTTATTCCATTATATAGCTTACCGGCATTTCCTCAGTTTGTGGTCAGCTTTGAAGAGTGCAGACGTGTTCCCGGTCCACCGAAGATCATCGGGCCAGTCTCCGGAGGTAAGTATGGGGTGAGGGGGTGTGGGGAGGTAGGGTGCACAGTGGGTGGGTGCAGATTGTGGGAGGAGGGGCCAGGGAGGGTGCTGGGGGACTGTTTCCTTCGTTACAGGTAAAAAAAAAAAGACATCCCGGGATTGTTTTTTATTTACAGGGCAATGTGGCACGCTGGGGTGGGCTCCCAGTGTGCCAACTGAGTCTTTTTTGGGGGGGCCACTGTAGCTGACAGGGGATTGGGCACCCCCATCAGCAGACAAGAAAAGCGGGGGGGATACATACTGCCGATGGGGAGTGGGCTCCCCCGTCGGCAACATACATCTGGGCCACTGCTGCCGACAGGGATTGGGGCCCCCATTGGCAAACAAACGTGTTGGGGGCACATGCTTATTAGGGATTAGGCACCCCCTCGGCAGGGGAGAGGGTTAATATTGTTTTTGAACAGGTGGCAAACCACCGCCATGTTCATAAACAATATCAGTGTGTGAACATCCCACCCTGCAATGACGGGTCACTCCCTCATTGCAGCGAATGGCTGATGCTGCAATGACGAGGTGGCCCCTGATTGCAGCGCCTATTTTTTCACAAGTTGGTGATAATGTTCCAAACTACTGTCACTGGCTGTGTCCCATTATTATTATTGGTGGACATCACACACGCCCCAAAATGCCGTGCAGGTATTGGCCTCAACAGTGCCGCACCACTAGAACCTGCTTTGGCACCAAGCTGCCACAATATGTTTCTTGCGCTGCGCGTAAGCAAACATAAAAAGAGTGAGTTTGTAGTATTTAAGTACAAGGTCAGGATAATGTAAAGAAAATGATAAGGGTAAAAACATTTTTTCATCCTGATGTTTATTGTTAAGTCACGAAATGTGCCCTGTACCTTTTGAAATACCTTATTTAGGTTAATTGTCAAAGACTTTAACAGCATCACTATTCTGGAAATAAAAGTAAACATATACACTTTAGTGAAACTGCAGTTATAAATTTTTAAATTACAAAGAAATGCCTAGACTTTTGTTTATTTATTGAATTTTGTTGACTGAGTAGGCCCACTGAGACTAGAAGTACCTTTTCCAGGCACGACCTGGGGGAGGGAGGATACAGATAGTAACAAATTGAAACTGAGGAGGCAGTATTGCACAGTGGTCTAAGGCTCTCGGCTGCAAATCTGGTGATCTGGGTTTGAATCCTACAGCTACCACTTACAAATACTGTGTGACCCTGAGCAAGTCACTTAACTCCTTGTGCTCCCAGGTCACACCTGTAAACAAACTTTCAGCTTAGTGTGTCACTCCTGGTAAAACAAAAATTTAACCAGATTAAGCTGTTGGTGGTATTTTTTTACTGAATGGGGAAAATTTGGCCAGGACACTCCAGGGAAGGAAATTCCTCTACTCTTTATGAGAAGTGCCATGGGATCTTTAATATCTGCCTGAAGATTAAAGATCTGGTTCAATTTCAGTTGGTTACCATATCTATCCCACTGCCCCCCCTCGTCTTGCCCCTGAAAAAGGGACTTCTAGTCTTAGTGGGCCTACCCAGTCAGCAAAATGTAATAAATAAATAAAAGTCTTGTCATATTTTTGTAATTTAAAAATGTATAACTGCAATCTGGAAACACATCATTTCAGCACAAGCATATAAGCATATCATTATCAGCGCTTCTGAAAGCGCGTAAATAATGTCAGCACGTCAACCTGAATAACGTATTAACAATTTAAGCGTAACAGTGTAGGCTAAACTGCCAAATACTGTCCGGTTCAACTGAAGCATAACATCAAACATTAAAAGGTTCTTACCTGTTCAGTAGATCAGTAAAGCATAACAGCTTAGGCTAAACTGCCAAATACTTTCCGGTTCAACATCAGTGGATCAGTAAATCCAATAATCCAGTCCTTTAATCAATAAATCTTTATTTGTTTAAAAGCTAAATCCTAAGTTAAAAGCAACAGCTCCATGCCCTTTGTGTGTGATGACATCAGGAACATGGCTGTGCTCCCCCAGAAATGTAACTATTTCATTGGCTTCTGTGTGACACCGTGCCTTGCATTTGAACGTGTCATACTGTAGGCATTTCCAGTATGTACGCGAAGCATAAACACATTCTCGCCTATACAGGAAACCATTGTTTGACAGTAGTTGTTGCCCTTTGGTACTCGGAACAAAATGTAGAGGCATTGCTGCAAACAGAATGCACAGCAGACGTAGTGTACTTAAGTTAATTGGATATAGGTAATTGAATCATGTTACTACAGTAACCAGACTCAATTAGCTATTCCAAGACTTACAGCAGATAAATACATAATTGAACAGGTCTGCGTAAAGAAAGTATTATGCGCTATTAGAGACACCGCGCTTAAAACTTAGTAAGCGCAGACTGCATACGCTGAATTAACTGCGATAATATTTACCGCACTGATTTTGTATGCGCTGAAAAGACGTGGAACCCCGCAGTCTCACTAAAGTGTATATGTTAACTGCATGTACTAATGAGGCAAAGAAGAGCAAGGGTCTTTTACTAGCTTTCATTTTTGGTCCATAGTGGTACTTGTCCTATGAATGGGTGAACATAAGTGGCTCATGTTCACACATTAATTTGTAAAGGAACGTGTAGTTTTGTCTTTTTAGTAAAGGAGGAAAATGGATTTGGATTTGGTTTTAATTAGTATACCGAGTGTCTTTCAGTACATTGGGGGTATTATCACAGGCACAGGAATACATGCTTTTTCAACATGTTTCATGCAGTTGTGTTACAGCAACTGGTATCAAGAACGTGACATGTATCACTTTTTTAATGCAAGTTGGGTCAAAAGTGATGACAAACGTGACACCTGCAAAAGATACAATTTGCAAGGTATGGAGTCATCGTTTTTATATTTATTTTATTTTATTTTAGTCTTTGGTAACCGGGTAAGGCCCACTAGGCACAAGTGCCTATTTTCAGGGGCAACCTGGGAGCACTGGGTGGTTAAGTGACTTGCTTAGAGTCACACAATGTGCAAGTGAAGTTGTGAGAATCAAACCCAGGTCTGGTCTGCTGGATGTACCAAGCTCATTCACAGCTCATGACTCTAACCTCTAGGCTATACCCTGTGATGTGGTGATACATACAAGCTTGTGACACTCGATTCAGTTTACTGGGCTGGACCCGACTATCATAAGAGTTCTGTTTTGTTTTCTAATCTCACTAAACCCATAAGTTGTTGTTTCTATAAAAATTGGATTGCAGGGGGATATATTAATATTTCTAGACTAGTTCACTCCCCCCTTCTCTTTACCAACATAACTGTGGTAGATTATTGGAACTGGTGGGGAAAGAGTGGGGGGATTTGCAATAAAATTATTTTGCTTGATGCCAGAACAGAATACGTGATGTTAGACATAAGAGTGCATGGACTGTACAATACAACTTCTGGTATATAAAGGACTTTTCATGTGTTACAACTTAAAAATCCTCACAGATCATAAAAATGTCTGTTTTTACTCATTGTAAAGGTAATGGCTCTGTGTCATTATTTCCCCCAGCCTCAGGACTTTACCTTGTCACTGGTGGTTGGGCTTAACTGCTAACTTCTATCCTGAAGTTAGCAGACACTAAAACCTCCTAACACGTTCGTATGAAGATTGTATGCTCGAGACTGAAAGTATGCACATTTCCCTGGCATCATTCATTCCCACCTGGGTGGCCATTGTATCAGGTTAAGCAATGGATGGTTCAGATTTCATACGGAGCTGCTGGAGGAAATGGGTTGAGAACTGAGCTGTTAATATTCTTTATTAAATATTCCTGTGTGAAATAACTGCATTCTTAACAATACGATCGTCATCATAAATGAACATTTCTTGTATTTCTGAAAAAAAAATGGTTTACAAAAAGTGCCCTGGGGGTGGGACCATACCTTTCAGCTTTCCCCGATTGTTAGGGATGTCCCTGATTTTTCCCCAGAATGTTCTTGTCCCTCCTACAATTTGTGTTTCTGTGACTGAACAGTGGGTATATTGTATGCTCACAATATTGTCAAACACAGTTACAGACTTGCACTTCTACAGACAAAGCATTTTACACCAATACTCTTACGCTGCCTGCTTCAGGGGAAAGAACCAATTGTTCAACTATGTCCCTCATTTTACTTCTTTATTACTAATTTTTTAAGCCATGCCCAAGTGCCACATACCACTGCAAATACCTGCAAGTGAAAATTCGGCATTGACAGATGCTTGTTTGGTGTGTGTCTATGAGGGAAAAATTGGCTGCAAGTTGAAATTTGAACAGTCTAAATGTCTCTAGTATTTGTTATTTTTATGATATGCATTCTGGTTGGCAGGACTTATTTTTCAATATGCATTGTGTTTTCCCAAACACAGGGATCCTGACCAATTAAGATGCAAGATTTTCCTGCCCATTCAATCAGATTATTTGAGTGAAATATATACAGCATTTGTATTTTGTTAAACATGTACCATGTATGTGTTTCATCCTTTATTATCTTTTAGGCGGTACTAGAAATAGATACAAATTACAGGGACATTTGAAAGCTATTAGTACAAGTACAGAATATAGAGGATTGTGTCAGGACTAGAGGACATGGGATGAAGTTGGAGGGAGGACAATTCAGAGGAAACATGAGGAAGAATTTCTTCACAGAATGAGTGGCGGATAAGTGGAACACCCTGCCAGAGGAAGTGGTGGAGGCTGAAACAATCACGGGATTTAAGAATGCATGGGATAGACATAAGGAATTCTGGAGGTCAGGGTTAAGGGGCAACAGACTTCTAGGAAAACAAAGTGAACTTACATGCTCAAATGGGCAGACTGGGTGGGCCATAGGCCCTTATCTGCCGACACTTTCTAGGTATCTATGTGTATGAGCAATCATACACAAGGCAGTTGTATGATTGAAAGATTTCCATGGTAACTGAAGACCTCGAGAGTGAAGCTCGAGAGGTTTGTTACCACGGAAACCTCAAGTTTGTTCAACTGCCTTGTTTGTGTATGGTTGCTCACACACAGTCTTTTATTTTTTTTTGAACTTCTTTATTACAGTTTTATAATTTCAGCAATAAGACATACATTCATACATCCCAGGGTGGATGCCTGGGCCCACATCCCTAAACTGGACATGGAAACTATATACATCCCCAAACTTATTTACAGTCACAGTTATATGGAATCACTAGAAAGAAGAAAAAGAAAACTTGAATCCCCATAAATCAAGATAACAAATATTTCTATTTCTTCACAGTTGGCGATAGTCTAACCCAGTTCTTGTCCATCAAGAAATTTATATTGCTCTGTCAACTTTGTCGTACAGGTGGCTAAATGGGGATAATCTTTGATAACTGTGTCCCTGAGAGAGAGGGGACCCTTGTTGGCCATGAAGTATAAAAAAACTTCCGTCCCTGTAAAACTTAATCCCATGAGAGTGTTATGCCCCATTCATTAAAGACATCCCCTAGAAGGGGTGATACATCTCCATACAGCCCTAGTTACTTATTGCGTTCTATTACATGAATATTGTAGGTTACTCCCCTTCAGACAGACAGATCCGAGACTGGGGGCCTTTCTGTTGTATCGAGTAAACTGCTTCTATGGCCCCCCCACCTTCTGGCATATAACTTATTTTTTCCCTCTACAGCCATTTGCCTTTTAAGTCTGCCCAGGACCTGCATCAAATCTCTGACCCATTGATCATAAGTGTATATATTACCATTCTTCCAATGTCTCAACACAAAAGCTTTAACCAAGGAAGACATCAGAGACGCATGATATTTGGCTGAATCCCTCATTACTGGTTTCATGTCCCCTAGGAGACAGATCTCCGGTTTGATATATTCAGTGTAGTTTAGCAGTGGGTCCATTTCTTGGACAATTTGGATCCATAACGAATGGATTTTAGGACAGCTCCACATTACGTGAAATAGGTCCCCTGGTTTTGATTCACATATATAGCACAGATCTGTCTGTCTGAGTTTTCTAGAACATAGTTTAACAGGGGTATAATAAATATTCGAACAAATGAAGAATTGCATAGTCCTGTACTTCGGAACAGACAGGATTTTAACATTTTTCCAAATCTCCTTCCAGTCAGGCCTCAGGGGGGAGAGAGTGTTATCCTAGTAGACTGTCTGGGCCTTAAACTCTGAGCTCAGAAATTCTAACAGCACCCTATACACCTTGGAAAAGGGGTGTTGTAGGAGATCAAACTCCTTCAGATAATCCCAAGTGAATGGGGTCAGTCCCCCTACTTTATTGTCTTGTATGAACTTCTGTACCATAGTTTTAATTTGGACCTTTATAAAAAAGACCCACTCCCTAGTATGAGCTGGTAGGCTCACCTTATCATCAAGTATAAAATCTATCAGTTTTAACTTAGCCAAATGTGGTGCCCATTGGGGGCTAATTACCGATCCCCCTAGATGGAAATTAGGGTTACCCACTATGGGTTGGTCTCTAGCTCCCCTCTGTGCCTTCCTCTGAGCCGGGTTTAATAGTTCCCACCAAGCCTTCATTGACTTTTCAATTGGTGTATGCTCCACCCTAATAGGCAAAGCCACCGGGTCTGTATACAGCAGTGCAGCCGGGGAAAGTTTTAAATCCTTTAAAGTGCTCTGATCAATTCTCAGCCAAGCTGGTATATACCCTCCTTCCTCCCCAGTTCTTGTCCATTGCTCCATTAGCCCAAGCTGTCCTGCAATATAATATAGGAACAGATCGGGGAGTTTTATACCTTCTTTAGGGTAAGGGAGGTGCAAGGTAGTGTGTTTCCTCCTTGGGGGTTTAGAATCCCATAGGAAGTTTGAGATTATCCTTTGGATACTAGTAAAGCGGCCCTTCAGGATATTGTACGGTAGAAGGTGTATGGGGTACAATAATCTGGGCAACAGATTCATTTTAATCATTCCTAGTCTGGTGATAAAGTTTAAAGGGAGTTTATTCCACCTTATGACATCGTTTTTAATTATAGCCAATAAGTTACCCAGATTGTCCTCCACCCCATCTTCAGACCTGGCTCTAATCCAAATTCCCAAGTATTTAATGTTATCAGAGGCCCAGCTGATTTGCAGGTGTTCAAAATCTGATCTGAGGGTGTATACCGTAAGCGGGAGAACTTGGGTTTTGCTTAAGTTCAATTTATAATTTGATACCTCCGAAAATTCCCCAATAATTTCCAGAGCGTGCTGGAAGCTGACAGCCAGATTGTTTAAGTGCAACAGGATATCATCAGCAAATACTGAAAATTTGAGCTCCATCCCTTGAACCTCGAACCCTGGGCTCCATAGAGAGTGCTCTTAGCAAGGGTTCCAGGTAGATATTGAATAGAATTGGTGACAGGGGACAACCTTGTCTAGTTCCATTACGGAGGGAAAACTCTTTAGAAAGATAGCCATTACATAAAACTCTGGCTGTGGGGGCTTTATACAGATTTTTAATACCTTGGAGAAGTCCCTTTGGGAAACCCATTTTTTCCATTGTGAAAAATAAAAAATCATGGGAAACCCGATCGAATGCCTTCTCGGCATCAGGTGCTATCAGGGCCATAGCAGACTTCGAGTTAGAGGCCTTATGTAGGATACGGTGAAGTTTCTTTAATGCATCATGTGCCCCTCTACCTGGCATAAATCCAACTTGATTCTGGCTAATTAATAAAGGAGCAACTTTAAGGACCCTATTAGCCAAGATCTTAGTAAGTACTTTAATATCCTGGTTTATTAAAGCAATGGGTCTATAATTACCCGGCGAATCTCTAGGTTTATCTGGCTTTGGTATCAAAGTAATATAGGTCTGGTACAAGGAAGGATGGGGCACCCCTCTTCCATAATATTCGAAAAGAGTTCTTGTAGTAAAGGCATTATTGTCTCTAAATGAGTTTTGTGGGTAACCCGACAAACCATCGACTGATTGCCTTACCATTTGGCAGGCTTTTAATTGTCTCCCTGATATCCATTTTCGAGATTGGAGCAGACACTACTTGGGCATGCTCCATGCTCAATCTGGGCAACGGTATTCTATTGAGAAACCTCTTAATTTCGTCCTCTGTGCTGGTGGCCCCCTCTCGGTATATACTAGCATAATAATCTGCAAAGGCATCAGCCAATCTCTGAGGTTCCATAATAATTCCCCCTTCAAAATTTAGAGCCAGAATCACTCTTTCTGCATCCCGCTCCCTAATTCTATGTGCCAGTACACGGCCCAGCACATCTCCTTGTAGCAGATATTTAGCGCTTAGTCTCTCCCCCCCCCAAGAGTCTACCCTGAGATCCATATCCCCCTATACTCTTCTCTTAAGTCCTTTAGTTCTTTATCTACTTCTGGGGAGGATCCCTCCAACAGTGACAATGACCCTATGGCCCCCATTAAGAATTCCTCCCGGGCTTTATCCATTTTGTTCCTCCTAGCAGAGTATTCCTGCACTATTCCCGCATATAGAACCTTACAGACCGGCCAGGCAAGCTTCTTGTCTGTTAGAGTTGGAACTTGAGTTTGAATAATCTCCTTAAGGGATTCCTCTAGCCTATTTATCATATTATCTTCCGCTAAGATCCCCTCGTCTAGTCTCCATCGATATGGTTTCAGAGGTATGTGATCTAATTCCCATAGCAGTTGGATTGGGGAGTGGTCCGATAGTACCCTGTTAAAGGTATTCAGACCTTTAATCCTACTAAGCACATCCCTATTGACCAGAAAAAAATCAATCCTCGAGTGTGACTTATGAACCCCAGAGTAAAAAGTCATCTCTGTATCCCCTTTCTTATACACTTTATATGGAACTACTAAAGCTGTAATCCCCATAAATCTATTCAATGCAATCTGAGAGGCATTGGGAGGTCTATTACTTGCAGGGCTTCTGTCCACCTTATTGTCCAGGCAGAGATTCCAGTCGCCTGCTATGATCAAAGGGTTATGAGGAAGTGTAGCAATGTCAGCTTCCAAGGAGGCAAAGAATTCTGGCTTGGGGGGAGTAGGTCCATATATTGAAGCATAAGAAAATGAGTTTCCCAAGACTGAACCCGACATGTATATCCCCCTACCGTCCTCCCTTGGCAAGATTCACTCAATCACAAATGGGCATGATTTCCTCATTAATATTGCCACACCCCCGACGCTTTGACTTTCCCATCTCGTATGACCTTGCCTACCCATCCTTTCTTAAGTAGGTGCAACTCCTCGCTCAGTAAATGTGTTTCTTGGAGTGCCGCAATATGTATTCCTAACTGGTTTATATACACTGCAGTATAGCTATTCTCTTTTTCCTCCCCCTGAGGCCTTTCACATTCCATGACAGAAACTTAATTAAAACCATCTACTATATCAATACCCCTATAGTCACTCTCATATGTCCTACTTTATTTTATATATCTTGGATTCTCTCTCTCTCTTCCCCCCATAATCCCCTAGCCCCCGCCCTGATCCTCTGATTGCCCTCCTTAGTTCTCATGAGACGTGTATGAGTCAGCCCCCGACATGTCTCCGACCCTCCCCCATGCCTGTAATCCACTAAGTGAACCCCAACCTAATCCCCACCTCAAGGGTAGCTTTAAATCTACCCCTCACCACCTGCAAGATTGGTGAAACAAAAAAAGGGGGGAGAAGATAGAAAAAAAAAGCTGCCATTTCCCCATTATCTAAATGCCCCAGTAGACAAGGGGTCATGGAAGCCAAGTAGCGATCTGCCTCGGCTTGCCAAATATGATCTGCCTCGGCTTGTCAATTATCCCCTAGGGCTCAACATGAGGCAGGTAAACTCTGAACATCTAGCGGAAAGAAAGGATCACCATCAGCAAGGTCCGTACTTTCAAATCAGTTCTGCCCTGGAAAAGTATAGTGTTAAAATGAACAACAGAAACAAAAACAGGGCATTCATTTTTACAGTCTTTTGAAACTTTGTCTATATCAAAAAAAAAAAGAAAAGAAAAAAAAACTGAGCAACTGGTGGGTTTCTGCCATCCATCTAGGCGCTTCCCTGATGCCATTAGTCTCACTCAAGACAGTTCCATCTGCATCCATTGTGGGTCTTTTCGCTCCTTCAGGTCACCGATTTGAATAGGTCAGGCAGCTCCACCCTGAGACCCTCCAGGGCATCGCAAGCTGTGGAATACCTTTTGTCTCCTTTTGGCAATTTCACCGTCAATCTGAATTTCAAACCAGCTAAGTATAGTTTTTTTCTTAATCTCTGCATACTCTTTTTGTTTCTCTCTCACCGAAGGTATTAAGTCCTGGAATAGCCAAATGGAAGCTCCATTCCATTGTAGGTTTCTAATAGCCCTGGCTTTATTCAGAACATGGGTCTTCTCTTTGTAATTCAAGAACCTCATAATGAGAACTCTGGGGCGGGCACCAGGTGGGGAGGTTTCTCTCAGTGATCGGTGAGCTTGCTCAATATTATATGATTCCCCAAATGGTGTCGGACCAAATAGCTTCTGGAGAAGGTCCTGCATGAATGCTACACAATCTGGGCCTTCAGACTTCTCGAGGAGACCTGCCATGATTAGATTATTTCTCCTACTGCATGATTCCTGATCCTCCAGTCAGTCTTTTAATTTTTTGACTTGTCTTTTAGGGCCAGTTATCTCGTGATCCATGGCTTCCGTCTTCCTTTCCTGTGAGGCCATTCTCACCTCAACGTCCCCCACCCTTTGTGATAAAGCATTTAAGGCAGGTTTGAGTAGGGTAAAATCAGCAACCAGCCCCTGCAGAAGTTATTTAATCTGCTGATGTCCTCCGAGGTTGATTGTCCCCCTGGAACTTCTGCCCTGAATTCAGCGGTCTCCTCAGGGGTAGGGGAATGCGGCTTACAGCGCTTCACCACCAGTGTTCTTACTGCCAAGAGCTCAGGGCTTCCGTTATCCATCTCGGCCATTCCACAGGCAAACCTCACTGTGAGTACTACTGTTTTTCTTTTTTTTTTCCCGATGCGATTTCTTTCGCCCACTACAGCGTAGTGCCCCTCACCAACTCTAAGCACTTCCCACAATTGAACTGCGGGTCTCGAGGCACGTAAAAGATTATATTTAACTCGACAAAGCATGGGAGCGGTCTCGGAGACTTCTGCTCACCGCTAGCTCATCATGTGATCCCGCCACACATAGTCTTTTATAGTGTATGGGCAACCATGGGTCGCACTCCTTTATCCCCCAAACAGGTCTCCAATTAAAAAAATGCCTTTTTTATGCAGCAGTTCCATCGCGCCGTTTACTTCCTCACCACCACAGCTGCTCAATTGCGCATGCGTGCCCACGTTCGATGTTGTTGTGCTGCACTAGTGACATACTTGGTACAGCACAACAACATCCTGCAGCACAACAACGCTGTTCCAGGAATGAATTTCCAAGCGGAACATCGTTCCACCATAAACTATAAACAGCAGGAATCTGATTGGCATGCTTGCTCACAAACACTTGCAATGCTATTCTTTAGTGCACTTTTTTCATTGTTGGGAATGTTTTCTGGAACACTAGCTCAGCTTTTTTCCCTTCCCTGTCACACAGTATCAGTTCCTTGCTACTATTTTTCTTGAAGCAAGTCAGAACAGTTTTCTTGTACTTTTTTGCTGTCTAATTCTATCTTTGCTTGTCATTTCACTTTCTAACTCATGATCCTTTTCCACCATGCATGTGTTAATTCTGCCCATGGAATATAAACATTTTTATTGACTTTCCAGAAAACTTGGAGATAATTTTCACAAATGTGACAACATTCTTAGGAATTTTGATGATAATAGTCCGCTGAATTTCAGTAAGGTTAAGAATGCTATTTAGACATGAAGATTTTCACCTGGTCTGTATTTGCAGAATTTCTAAAAATAAATTAATTAAAAATATTTCTGTTGAATAATAAAAAAAAAAAAACAGGCAGGAAGCACATTATAAGTTAATTTCAGCCACAAAAATATTTATAGCACCTTACTTTAAGGTACTGCTGTGTAGGTACTGCTGTACAGATACTGCTGCATACTGCTGTGTAGGTACTGCTGCACACTGCTGTGTAGGTACTGTACTGCTGTATAGGTAGTGTAGGTACTGCAGTGCAGGTACTGCTGTAGAGGTACTGCTGTAGAGGTACTGCTGCATACTGCTGTGTTAGGCACTATGTTTTAATACTTGATGGCCAAAGTGAAGTGTATGAAAGGTTCATGGAAGGTTTCGAGTAAGGTTTATATAAAGTACAAGCCTTGTGGTCAGGAACTAGTTGAAACTGACATTATTTTAAATTAACATTATTTTGACCTGACATTATTTTGACTTATTTTTACTAATGTTGAGTATGTGATGAAAAGAATGTACTAAATGTGTAAGTTTTTAATAAGCTATTTAGTAGCTATGTGTCTGTTTAACAGGCTTTTATTAGCCCTATTTATTAGTTATTTGTACCTTTTTTAATGGGCCATTTATTAGCTTTTAAGCTTTATTTACTTTTATTTGAATATTCGCATACTTTTTTGGAAGCAGCTATCAGGTAGAGTGTAAAATGTATATAAACCGGCTGAATTACCCAGAGTTGAGCTGCAAATTCTGACATCTTAAGAACCTGCCGTCAGCTTCCAGGAGAACGGGTAATACCCATGCTTTATTATCTTGTAAACTATTGCCAGCTATATTGTTATTATAGTGCCTGTAATGCTAATGCCTATATGCTAAAATAAACCTCCTCCAGGTGAGGAAACAAGAACTCACTGTGTTGAGTGGCATTTATACTTCTCTCAGTACTGGGATCCCAGGGTCATAAGTCCAAATCCTGCAAAAATCTTACATTACTGTTAATTGCTGATTTCCCTGAGAAAGCACCATTATGTGCAAACCCATTGTAGCTTCAGTGTGGTTTGGTGCTCCCAAATTCATATTTTTAAGCCTTTGAGTTACTTAATAAATTATTGATTTTACATCTGAGCTGATACCAGTCATTTTGTCTCTTGCATTATTACAAATAACTTTATAGCAACACAAAACTGTCATTCCAAAATAACAAAGAGCACTGACATATTTTATTTTTTGAAATGTTTCACCAGGAGGGCACACTGAACAACAAGTTGCTTGTCTCACGGTGTGACCTGGGGGAAGGAGTTACATAGGGTTGTGAAGGATAATCAGTTACAATAGTATGTGGGTAGTACAAACAATACAACACTGTAAGATTGTGCAACAGTTGGAACACAAGGTATTTAAGCAATAAAGCACAACAGGGTATGGGTTATTGGGGGATTTACCCACGCCTTGTGTGGTGTGTCACGAGGCACAGCCGAGTGACTTAACCACACAAGAAGTGGGTAAATACACCGATAACCCACACCCTGGAGTGCCTTATTGCGATTATACAATGGACCCATGTGTAAAATTCATTTAAAATGTGTTTAAGTATGTCTTTTATAAATGACATTTCTCAGCCGTGGGTTATTCCAGGATATACCACGGTCATGTGATGTGTTTTGACCAATGAGGTTACAGGATTTTCATACTCCATTGTATAATGTACAATAAACAGTAGCAGAACATTGGGTAAATTACAATACATGTCCAAAAATCATATAAAAGAACATATAAATGTACAAAATAGTAATAATACAACATAACTATTATGGTGCATGAGTGTACCAGGAGCAGGCTCAAGGTAGTACGCAAGTGCTGTTGGAGTAAAAAGGATGGGTTAGGCTGCACACACTGGTGACCCAGAAGGGCAGGTGGAGAAGACAGGGGGGGAGAGGCAAGAACTAAATATGAGGAGAAGGGGTAGCCATTTCCTGATTTCCCCCTTCAGGATATTGAGAACCCAGTAAGGGGGAGTCATGGTAGGAAGGCAGAAACTGGGGACAGGTATTAAGGTGGGTTAAAGCAGGAACAGCTGAGGGAAAAGTAATTGTGTAGGGCAGAGGTAAAGGAGTAGTTGGAGGAGTGACATATTTCAGAGGGAAGGGAATTCCAGATTTTAGGGAAATGATGGGAAAAACCAGTCTGACCGGTGAGGGTGGAGCGGTGAGGGACCATCAAGGTGCGGGTGTCATTGGATCTTAGAGAGTGGGTGGGTGGGGGGAGGTGTGGTGTAGAGAGAGGATGAGAGATAGGAGGGGAGCCCCCCGAACCAGAATTTGGAAGTTAGTCTGACAGTGAGAGATGCATCTGTGAGATAGTGGAAGGAAGGTTAGAGAGCGATAGAATTCACAGTGGTGGGAGCGGAAAGGGGAGTCGATAGCAAAGTGGCAGAAGGAGTTAAAGAGCGTGTCCAACTTGGTCAGGGAAGATTTGGAAGCAGCACCATAGACTACGTCACAGTAGTCAAAGATGGGGAGTATCATTTTCTGGACAATTTTGCGCCTTGCAGTCAGCAGGATGCAACTATGATTCCTGTACAGAGCACCAAGCTTGGGGTGCAGTTTCTTCAGGATAGCATCGATATGCACAGAGAAGCTGAGTTGCTGGTCCAGCCAAACTCCCAGATATCGAAATGAGGAGGTGTCCTCCAAGATGGTCCCATCAAGGGTGTGAAAGTTGGGTAGGGCTGGGAGACTAGACAATCCCTGCCTGGTGCCAAAGGACATTGAGACTGTCTTCTTGGCATTTAGAAAAAGCTGGTGAGAAGCAAACCAGAGCTGAACTTGGTTGAAGTCATGCTGTAAGCTGGTTTGCACAGCAGCAGGGTTTTTACCAGAACTGTACAAAACAGTATTGTCAGCGTACATGTGGATAGAAGAGGATGAGCAGGTTGTGGGAAGATCATTAAGGAAAATGGATGGAGAAGAGTAGTGGACCAAGCACTGAGCATTGAGGGACACCAGTGCTGATGGGGAGTGGAGGGGAAATGGAATCAAGGATTCTCACTGACTGGGTCCTGCCAACAAGGTAGGATTTAAACCAGTTGGTGGCTAATGGAGCAAGGCCAGCTAAGAAGAGTGAATCAAGAAGCGGAGATGCGAAACAGTGTTGAAAGCTTTGGCTCGGTTGGCAAAGATTACTGAGTTGATGAGGCTGTCGTCCATCCCTGAAAGGATGGGAGTCAGTAAGCCTGAGGAGGGAGGTGGTTGTTGAGGGGTTCTTCTGAAAACAAGATTGGAAGGCAGTGAAGAAGGAGGAATCAGAGAGAAAAGGTGATAGTTGAGAGAGAGCTAAATGTTTTTGAAGTTTGGCATGGGTAGAAATGAGGGAAATGGGGTGATAGTTGCCAGGAGTGGATGTGTCACCACCCTTGGGGACAGGAAGGACTACAGCGTTTTTCCAGGATGAGGGTACTTGGGAAGAAATAAAGGACAGGTTAAGGATTAGGGAGATAGGATAAGCAATTGCAGGAGCAGAAAGGTAGAGAAGTTTAGGATCAAGCTTATCTGTTGAGGAGCCTTTAGAGGGGTTGAGGGATAGTAGAACATTAACAGCTTCATCAGGGGAGATGTTAGAAAAGGAAAATGAGGGAGGGGTAGGCACTGGCTGAGGCAAAGGGCTGAAGTTAGTAGGTGGCAATGGGGAGAGGGAATTTAGAAGAGATGTGACGCATGAGGTGTAGTAGGCATTAAATTCATTGGCCACAGAGCCAGGGTCAGAAACTAGGGAGTTATTTATTTAGAGAACTGGAGGGGGAGGGGGAGAGGGGGGAGAGAATAGGGCATGAACTACCCTCCAGAATTTAGATGGAGAGTTGGTGTTAATCAGGAATGAGAAGCTGAAATAATCAGACTTAGCCAGTCTAGTAGCTTTAGTACATGAACAATACAATATGTACTAAAGCACTGAGAAAATGAACTTACTTGGTAATCCAGACATCCCTGCAACCTTATTAGTCCAGTTTTCTCATCAATTTTAAATGTGCTTCCTGATGTTTGAGGATTTCGTGAAACAATAGAGTATGTGACATCAGAGTTGGGGTTGTTGTTTTCGTGGTCATCTTTGTCCTCTGCAATTACCTGGAAAACTGGTTTACCTGGGGGTGAGGAGAATATCACTTCAGGTAAGTATGTAAGCAGCTCCACTCCACAACATAGAACTCATAACTGCACATATTAGTTTATTATTTACCAATCAAATTGGTTTCATTTAAAAAAATATAAATATTGACATTAACAACCCCCCTAAGGCTAGTTTCTCAAAAAACTTTCTCTTAAACCTATTTAGATGTAAATCAAACAGCTGCTCATTTCAGAAATCTAACATGCCCCTTTGGAAAAAAAGAAGTAGTGACATTCAGCATTTGCTCATTTAGGCTGTAAAACTATAAACTGGGATTGCCACAGGAGTTAAACTGTTAACCCTATTTATCTCAGTGCATCTCCCAATGCTGCAGAGAAAAGCAGGCAGCAGCTCTGTATTGGGAGCTTGAAATAACACTTCATGGTGACTGGTTTTGCTTTCTCCTTAGATGGAGGGAGGGGAGGGAGGAAAAGAACCGCATGGCACTGCTAAAAAAAATATATATATATAAACTAAACATTTTGTTTGCGCTGTTATATTGCTATTAATCCAGACATAACAAGTCCAGCATGGATTTTAAAATCAGTTCAGACTTCATTTTTTTTTTATATTTAAAATTTTTATTTTTACAAACATCCTCACATACATCACAGCCATACATTATAAGATGGAGATAGAGGAATATTTTTAGAATTCTCATACATAGCATAAATAATGGTATTAGTAACAAGAACTTATTTTTGGGAGATAAAACATTTCCTTTATCTTCCATCATACTCAAATTTATCATCTGAAACCAACAGAAGCCATACATATATCTGTTAATCCATTTATTGAGCTCTATCCCTATCAAGTCTAAAGACCCCATCTTCAGCATGAAAATAACTAATATGAATGCTTGGATTAGAGGGTACCCAAGAAAGTTATCCTGAAGACATGTCCCCCTCATGGAACAAATCCAGGATAGTGCTCCAATTGGTAAGAAATCCAAATTCTCCATTTGTTATCAACACTTTTTTTCTATTATTCAGCCTAGCTGAAGTACATTCTAAATTATACACCTCATAAGTTAAGCTTTTCCAGGTCTCTTTTGTAGGGATCTTGTCTGTAAGCCAGAGCCTAGTAAGTACCATCTTAGCTATCAGAATTAGAAGTGTCACCAACCCATATTGTACCCAATTAATTTTAATTCCAGAGGGAGGGGTAGCAGTCAGGATAAAAGATGGTGTACACCATTCCAATATATCAAATATCTCTGATATAATTTCTTTACAATATCCATTAAGCAGAGGGCAATACCAAAATGTGTGTGCACTACTTGCTCTTACGCACCCACACTTTCTCCAGCAAGAGACCCATTACGGGCCTTGAATTTTAGCAGAAATATCTGGGGTCTTAAAAAACTGAACTCTGGACTTCCACGCAGACGCTTTCCAGTACATTGTGGAAGTAATTTTTGAGTAAGGAAGGATTGCTTGTTGACACCTCTCTACCTCAACTGGGAATCTAGATTCAGACCCATCTCAACCTGACCACATCCAAGTTATCTTTTCACGTTAACACTGTATGCGAGGCGATTTTAGAAGTAACACACTTTGGAGGTGTGCCTCCCATCAAATCACTGCTCCCTTGAGCAGGCGTGGTGGTAGCTTTGTATGACAGCGGTGTTCCTCTGCTTCAAAGCAGAGCACCGTTGCCATACTGAGCACCGCATCATGCCGTACCCTCGCATCATCACGCTTCCCCATCGCATCACGCCACCCCCAAAGCTTTGGTGCCACGCGGGATCCCACCCCAGCATGGCAAATGTTTGCTGGTGGGGGTTCCCAATCCCCACGTCGGCTCCAGGCCCCAAAGCCATCCTGCTGCCACGCTTGAGCGCCCACCCCAGCGTGGCAACGTCGATTTTTTCGAATTAGTCGAGCCTGAGGATGCTTGCCATGTCTCTTTGGAGGGTAAAACACCCCAGAAACATGTTTTTTAAATTTTTGTAAACAGTAGTGTCACAAAATACTTTCGAATATGAAATACTTTTGTGATTTTATTTGAAAAGTGTTATGAATTGTGAAAGTACTTTGAGACACTAAGGCCAAAACAATCAAAAATCTTTACCACCCAGTTGCAAAAACACAGTTTAGTCTTTTGGGCTGAAATATGGAGGGAATAGAGCCAAGATCCCACAGATGTGTCTGTTGGTGGCATGGTGACAAAATATTAGAGGGCTGCAAAGTTACAGCACTCCAAAGTTGACTATTTCCCCATACGATAACATTACGGCATCCACCTTGCCTTTCGGGGCCCGTATCTCGAAAACGGTTCAAGAAACGGACTTTTCATTGGAAAAATGCTTAGTCCCCCATTAGGGTGCTAAGTGCAAAACTAGCCTTGAAAGTTAATTATTGTTCAAACCAAGGCTCCGACTCAATCTCTCTGCCATCAGAACTTGTGACTGCCTCACCTAACCAGTCCTCCCTACTACTCCACAGTTCCTGCCTAAGGTCTTCACATCACACTTTCTTTCCCCTTATCCTTCCTCCTCCTCCTCCCTCCCTCATCCCCCACCCAGCCCCACCACTTGCGCTTCTTTAGGTGTTGAGACAATTGCCGCTGGCATGCTACTACCAGTGTCTTCCCCATCCTTGTAACCCTATTGTTTTCCCTCTGCTGCCCTGCCTGTCCTATGCAAAATGTATGCATTTAGGTACATGTAACTGAGTGTTAATCTGTATAACATGCCTAAAACTTATCTGCTTGTACTGTCCCAGAATTGACGTGCAACCTTTGTAAAAGAGCATCAGCTCAAAGGTACTTGTAATCCTAGAATCAAATAAATAAATAAATAAAAGTCATAAATAATACGAGATTTTACATTTTTTTCCTACGTCATACGGTTCCTGAGATATAAGCAATTTAGTATTCCAAATGCTCATTTTTGGCTCCAAGGGCCATTATTATGCATACATTCTTTGTATTCACTGAGCTTCTGAATGCACCTTTTTGGGAAAAAAGTGTGTGTGTTTGCGTTACTGTTACCGTTAGCGTTTCTGCTTGCATTTCTGTTACCGTCTGCGTTAGCATTTCCATTTATGTCATCGTGTGTGTTACCCTTTGTGTTTGTGTTTGTGTTTGTGTTACTGTTCCTGTTTGCATTTCCTTTACTGTTTTTTTTAGTGTTTACTTTTGCGTTACCGTGTGCGTTACCATTTGTGTTTGCATTTTCATTTGCTTTACTGTTTCCTTTGGCATCATCGTTGGTTTTACCATTACCATTTGTGTTTCCAATTGTGTTACCATTACTGTTTGCGTGTTCGTTACCATTTGAGTTTCCGTTGGCCTTAACATTTGCATTTTCGGTAGCGTTTCCATTGTCGAGTGCATTACTGTTTCCTTCTGCATTGCCATTACCATTTGCGTTTCTGTTTGCATTTCTGTTACCATTTGCATTTTCGTTACCTTTTTCATTACTGTTTGCATTTCTGTTGCCATTAACATTTGTGTTACCATTTGTGTTTGCATTTATGTTTGCACTTGCGTTTGTCTTACCGTTTGCGTTATCGTTTCCGTTTGTGTCACCATGTGCATTACCATTTGCGCTTGTGTTTCCGTTACTGTTAACGTTACTATTTTCTTTTACGTCACTGTTGCCATTACCATTTGCGTTAACATTACCGTTTGTGTTTTTGCGTTTTCGTTACTGTTTGCGTAACCATTTGTGTGTAATGCATTTTTCGCCACTAGTGCAAAGCCTTATGCTCATGCTGCTCTGCAACTGTTGAAGAGATCTGGATAAGATTTGGTGCACATGAAGTGGAATGGTGCATCTAATGATTTACCAATTAATATTTCACTGGTCCATATGGTTTTTGTGTAGTGTAGTGCAAAACATTATGTTTTTGCAATTTATCTGCACTGTCTTGTGTGGCACATAGTGCAGCTGCTGTGTGGTTGATTGGTCTGAAACTTGACAAGTTGAAAGACCTTTGTTCAAGGAACATGCTGGTTTTTGTTTGGTGAAAAAAAATGTTCCATTTCAGAGTTTTTTTGTCCACCAGGTCCATCATTTTAGTGCATTTTTGGCCACGATTTCCACTATTTTATGGTGGAAGATTTCTTAAAGGTGCAGAAATATAAAAATTGAATATCTCTGGAATAGTTTGTTTTTTTTTACATGAAATTTGGAGGGTGTTGAGTGGATGTCCTGAAGATGTGAATTATGTTGTTTACATGCTGGAAAAATAATTTGCTGCAGAGATACTGTGTGACACAGTTAACATTTTGTGCATAGCATTCTGCATGGTGCTACTAGCTTGAAATTTATATCATAGGTAGCCCTAGTGGTACAGAGGTGCCTTGCAGTGGTCTGGTGTGTAAAACATTAACAGATGCAGAATTATGCCACTCTGACGAATGTAAATTTGGTTAATTCTGCTTCAATAACTTTTGAACCATGTGTCCGATTTGCTTGGCATTTAGAAAATAGAAGGATTTATAATACGTCTTTGACTGTGACAATTTTTGGGTCACTGGCACTTACAGTTGCTGAATTGTGCATGTTAAGTTGTTTGCTCGTGGCGCTGTGCGACTGTTGAATGGATGTTCACACAATTCTGTACACATGGTGTGCTATGGTACATGTCTTCTTTTAGCAATTTATGGTTGCATCGGATATATGGTTCTTGTGTAGTGAAGTGGCAAAAATGTTCTTTTTGGCACTCCTGTGCAGTTTTCCCCATGTGACGCTGTGCAACTGTTGAACAGATTCAGATGACATTTGTTAGACATGTTGTGATATGGTACATGTCTTCATTTACCAATTTTCATTTCAGTCAGTCATATAGTTTTTGCACAGTGAAGTGACCCCATGCCCACCCCACCCCCACCAACAGGCATCTGGGTATGCATTGGGGTCGTCAGTCCTAACTCTCACCCCATTCTCCTATACTGCACCACCTCAGCATATTTACACATGGAATAGGGTCAGAGTTAGGGCCAATGATCCCAATGCACACCCTGATGCCTGTTGGTGGGGGTGGGGTGGGCTTTGGGTGCAAGGGGTGGCAACCCTAACACCGAATTTCCTTGCTTTTGTCACTGTGGAACAACCCTAACTGATGCATTAAACTGAGTTGTTTGCCATGAAAATATATATATACATACACACACACATACATATTTGTCAGTGGTCATAGGTCCTAACTCTCACCCCATCCCATGTGTAAACAAGCTGAGGTGCTGCAGTATAGGAGAATGGGGTGAGAGTTAGGACTGATGACCCCAACGCACACCCTGATGCCTGTTGGTGGGGACAGGGTGGGCTTGGAGTGCAAGGGGTGGCAAACCTAACACCGAATTTCCTCGCTTTTGTTGCTGTGGAACAACTCTAACTGATGTATTAAACATTTTTTTTGCCATGAATTTCCCTTCTTTTTGAGAATGAGCACTATAAATAATGAATGGAATGTAGTGGTGGGAGCGCGGGGCCCGATGTGATGCTGTGCCACATAGTAACACTAACAGTAATGCAAACGCAAGCGTAAATGGTAACGCACATGGTGACGCAACCGTAAATGATAACACAAACAGTAAGAGAAACGCAAGTGCAAACATTAATGAAAACAGAAATGGTAACACAAACGGTAACACAAATGCTAACAGCAACAGAAATGCAAAGGGTAACCAAAACAGTAACGTAAACGGTAACACCAACGGAAACACAAACGGTAAGAAAAATGCAAATGGTAACACAAACGGAAACAGAAATGCAAATGGTAAAGGCAACGGCCCAGCAGAGGGAAACAGTAACACAATCCACAAAGGAAATGCAACTGAAAAAAGCAAATGCTAAGGCCAACAGAAATGCAAACGATGATGAACACGCAAACAGTAACGGTAACGCAATTGGAAATGCAAACAGTTACAGTAACAGCAATGACAACGCCAAAGCGAACAGTAATGCAAATGGAAATGCCAAAGCAAGTGCGGATGGAAATGCAAATGGTAATGCTCACGGTTACAGTACCGCAATTGGAAACGCAAATGCTAATGGTAACACCAACGATGACGCCAAAGAAAACACAAATGCAAATGGAAGCGCATACACAAATGCAAATGGGAATGCACACGGTGACACAAAATGAAATGCAAACAGAAACAGTAATGGAAATGCAAATGGTAACAGTAACGCAAACACAAGCGCAAATGAAAACACAAAGGGTAATGACCACGGTGGCGTACACGGGAACGCTAATGCAAACGGTTACAGAAATGCAAGTGGAAATGCTAACTATAACAGTAACGAAAGTGCACACCCTTTTTTCCCCCAAAGCTGCATTGAGCAACACAGTAAATACAAAGAATGTATGTATAATAATGGACCTCAGAGCAGAAAATGAGCAATTGGAATACTAAATTGCTTGTATCTCAGGAACCGTACAACATAGAAAAAAAATTAAAATGTCATATAATTTATGACTTTCCTGGCTAGTTTTGCACTTAGCCTCCTAGTGGGGGGAATAAGCATTTTTCTGACAAAAGGTCCGTATCTTGAAGCTTTTCCTAGATACGGGCCCCAAAAGGCACGGTGGACGCCATAATGTTAGTCTAGGGGAATAATAGTCAACTTCCGAGTGCCGTAACTTTGCAGCCCTCTAATATTTTGTCACCAAGCCACCAAAAGGCACATCTGTGGGATATTGGCTTTCTTCCTTCCAAATTTCAGCCAAAAAGACCAAACTGTTCTTTTGCAGCAGGGTGGCAAAGATTCCCTACTCTTTTGGGCATAGTGTCGCAAAGTAATGTCGCAAATCACGACACTTTTGCAAAAAAAATTACAAAAGTGTCACAAGTGCGACACTACAGTTTACAAAAATTTGAAAAACATATTTCTGGGGTGTTTAACCCCCCAAAAAAAGACATGTCTAGCATCCTTAGGGCTCGACTAGGTGAACACAAAAAGAATTGTGTCCCTAATTTAAATGCCAAGCATTTCTGTGACCAGTAACTGAAAAAAATGGCTGACTCACGACACTAGGGGGTGATTTGCGACACTAAAAACTGCATTTGTGACACTGTCGAACTTTTTGTTAACTTTTCCCAATGACTATAATGGGAATTTTGTTTTTTTAAAATAACTTTTGAACCATTTAATATTTTTTCATGAAATCTTTGAAAGGCACACCGGGGACCCTGGCTGCATGTTCCCTGAAGGTTTTGGACTAGTTTCACAAACCGTGTGACCTGTAGGCATGAGCAAAGAATGTGCAAAAAAGTGTAAATGTGACTTTCTATTGCACTTTATAGCTCCACAACTGTATATCTGACCATTACAAAACTTGGCAGATCCAGAGATCTATGGTACTGCTCCGTGTCTACTAAATTTCAGGTAAATCTGCCCAATAGTGGCAAAGTTATTAAGCTGCAAAATTTCACACTTTAATCTTAAATGGGGTATTCAACCCTAACTATAGTGGTACTACTGTGCTGCCATAATATATATATATATATATATATATATATATATATATATACACACATATACATACACAAACATATATATATATGCTACCATAGTTAGGGTTGAGGAGCCATTTACATGTTAAACCCAAAATTTTGTACCTTAATAACTTTGCAATTGTTTGATGGATTTGCCTGAAATTTGGAGTACATGATCAAGACCCATAAGCCTTGGGATCTGCCAAGTTTTGTACTGGTCGGATATACGGCTGTGGAGTTATTAAGAGTGATCTGCGCGTGTGTTTACGCTTTGTCTGGAATTCTATGGTCATGCCTACAGGTCGAACGGTTTGTGTGACCGGTCCAAAATCTTCAGGGAATGTGTGGCTGGGATCCCTGATGTGCCTTTCTAAGATTTCATGAAAAAATATTAAATGGTTCAAAAGTTATTCAAAAAACAATTTCCCATTATAAGTCAATGGGAAAAGTTAAAAAGTTAGACAGTGTCACAAATGCAGTTTTTACTGTCGCAAATGGCCCTTTTACTGTCACAAATCAGCCATTTTTTTTCAGTTAGTGATCAGAAAAATGTTTGGCATTTAAAATTGGGACCCTCTAGCAACCTAATTCTTTTTGTATTCACCTAGTCGGACCCTGAGGATGCTAGCCATGTCTTTATTTTGGGATGAAACACCCTAGAAATATGTTTTTCAAATTTCTGGAAAAAGTACTTTCGCAAAGTACTGTCGCACTTGCGACACTGTCGAATGCATTTGTGGGAACATGACAGCAATTCTTTGGCACCCTGCTGCCAAAGAATGGTTTGGTCCTTTGGCCTGAAATTTGAAGTGAACGCAGCTGACATCCCACAGATGTGCCTTTCAGTGTTGTGTTGGAAAAATATTACACAGCAGCAAAGTTACGACACTCCAAAGTTGACGCTTTTTCCCATAGGATAACATTACGGCGTCCACGCATTGCAGCAATCCTTTGATGCCCTGCTGCAAAATAACGGCTTGGTCTTTTGGGCTGAAATATGGAGGAAAGATAGCCAACATCCCACAGATGTGCCTTTTAGTGGTTTGGTGAAAAAATATTACAGGGAGCCAAAGTTATGGCATTCCAAACTTCTCTTTTTTCCCCATAGGATAACATTACGGCATTCGCCACTCCTTTCAGGGCCCGTATCTCGGAAACGGTGCGAGATATGGACTTTTCATCAAAAAAATACTTAGCCCCCTAGCACGGACTAAGTACAAAACTAGCCAGGAAAGTCATAAATCATATGACTTTTTAATTTTTTTCCACGTTGTACAGTTCCTGAGATATAAGCAATTTAGTATTCCAACTCCTCATTTTCTGCTCCGAGACCCATTATTATGCATACATTCTTTGTACTCACTGTCTTTCTCTATGCAGCTTTTGGGAAAACCAGCCTGTGCACTTACATTACTGTTACGTTGCTCTTTCCAGTGCTGGTTGGGGGACTGGGGGGTCCAAGGGGTTTTCAACCCTAACACCGAATTTCACTTTTGTCACTGTGGAACAACCCTAACTGATGCATTAAACAGAGTTTTTGCCTCTAATATATATATATATATATATATATATATATATATATACACATATACACACACACATATACATATACACACACACACACTCCCACAAACATATACATACACACATATATATATATATTTATTTATTTATTTATGCAATAGGCATGGACATAAATCCTATGTGATAAATCTAAGCTACTATGAGATAAATTCAAACTTTTACATTTATACACATAGTAGACGCATCATCACAGATTTATATACGTAGTAGATATGTCATAATCACTCCGGAACTCATTTATAATGTTCAGCCTCAATACCAGTACTAACTATGTTCAAATGCAAATACTGTAACTTTAAAACACAAAAAGATGGCAAAGTGCTGTGAGCATGAAAGTTGTGCAGCACAAAATTATCTACAAAATGAGTGGTAGCTCATTCATAGATACCTTATAGATGTTTTTATAATTAGAAAAAAAGAGCAGAAAATGCAATTTTTTGTTCACTTTTTTGACATACGTATGCAAAAAAAGACAAACAATCAAAAGCAAATGTCCCTGCACTGACAGAAAGCATCCCTATTGCATAAATGAAATATACACTGGTGAGCTGTCAGATAAATGATTTATCTATACTCAAACTGTTTGACCTCGGACATCTCACTCATGGCTTACGCCACTCATGAGGTTACCCGAGGTCAAACAGCACTTGTGTAGATAAATCATTTATCTGACAGCTCACCATTGTATATCCTATATATATATATATCTATGGGATACATGATGGGCAGGAGTGTGATATGGAAAATATCTTCACTCCTGCAGAGTGAGCTCTGGATACTCACGAGTGCAGATGCAGGAGTGAAGATATTTTCCATAGCACATGATCTGCACATCATGTGTTCGATTTATACAATAGGGGTATGAGTTTCAGAAGTATTGTTCTGATTTTTTGTGTTCTGTTGCTGTTTCTGTGTTTGCTGTTTCTGTGTGAGATTTTCTGAATGGGCTGGCAGTGTTGCAAACTTTGTGGGAAAAGCTGAGTGTGTTTTGCAATGCTAAGTAAGTTAGCTTCAGGCAGCAGTGAGAAAGAAAATGTTTTGTGAAGGTGTCTGTTTTAGAATTCTGGTTGCAGTCAAGCTGAGAGGATCACTGTAATGGGTTGGGAGTGAGTCAGAGTATAGGAAACACCTGAGAATGTTTTGCCATGGTAACTGAGTGGGCTGCAGGCAACAGTGAAATATCACTCACAGTGGTGATGTCACAACATGATTTATCTCAAGCCGTGATGTCACGACATGAAATATCTCATGTGGTTATGTCACCACAGTGAAGATACATGTTTTTATCACACTCATTTATCCTTCACCCCATTGTATAAATCTATCTATCTATCTATCTATCTATCTATGTAATAGATAACCACTCTTAGGTGTGCGGTCACACTCTGATATACACGTGTGTGTGTGCGCGTCAACCACCCAAGGCATGTGTATATCACAGCGTGACTGCACACCTAAGAGTAGGTTATCTATCTTATAAAATGGGCAAAAATATTTGGGCAGGGGGAGGAGATACAAAAGGTAGTCCCTGTCTGGCAGAGATAAATGTTTAATTTACAGTAGGTTGTCTGGCTGACCCTGCTATAATTGTGATGGGTTTGAAGTTAAAGGTGGTATTTATCTGGTTGATTCTGCCTTGGTTTAAAAAAAAGTGATGAAAATATGTATCTGGTTGATTCTGCTATTGTCAGAGTGTGTTACACTCTAATCCCTTTCAGTATTATTTCTGTACTGTAGCGTGATCAAGCAGTGTAAATTGTAATTAAAGACCTGGTTACAGAGGTTAAAAAACAAGGAATTTTTTGTCCAAAAACTATGTAATCTCCATTTTTATGTTAGTTATTCATTTTTTATTTTTTGAAACAAGCCTCCAACTGTAATGGGAGCTGATAGAGTGAGTCATTCATTTCTGTATTGTAGCATGACCGAGTGGTTTTATTGGCAGTTCAGGACATGCTGGCAGAGCTTGGAAAGAAGGTATTTTACTTGCAGAGACTGTGTAGACTCCTTTTTATTTTAAGGTTTCTCACATTTCTGCAGAAGGAAGCCGCCGACTATAGAGAGCAGACAGCGAGCGAGTCAGCAGCTTCAGAAGGGGTGATGAGAGCATGAGCAAGAGTTGCTATAGCAACAACTCTCGCTCACGCTTCCATCTACAATTCTGAAGCCAGCAACTTGCTCGCTGTCCGCTCTCTACAGTCGGCGGCTTCATTTTGCAGAAATGTGAGAAACCTTAAAATAAAAAGGAGTCTACCCAGTTCTGAAAGTAAAATACCTTCTTTTCAAGCTGTGCCAGCACGTCCTGAGCTGCCAATAAAACCACTTGGTCACTCTACAATACAGAGACAGACAACTCGCTTGTTTAGCCCCCATTACAGTTAGAGACTTTAAAAAAAAATAAATAACATAAAAACAGAGGTTATATAGTATTTTGGGACAAAATATGACTTGGTTTAAACGTCTGCCAGCAATTTCTTTGTCATTTTTAACTTTGCTCGGTCAGTGCATACTAAAGCTAGAAAAGTGAAAGTGATTCCACCATGAAACAGCATGAAAATAGTAGGATCAACTAGATACCTTTTTTTAATGAGTTTTTGTTTAACAGTTATGGCAGGATCAACCAGATAATTGTCCATGGTGTGGGGCAGCTATACAGACTTTAGTCAGCAGTGTGTGGGGGCAGCTATATACAGCACATTTTAGTTACTGCTGTGGGTGCCAGCCTGTGTGTGTTTGTGTGGCAGCCTGTGTCTGCCAGGTGTGAAGTGATCTCACTGCTGGTGAGAAGATTCTGTGGGATGAAAAGTAGTTCAGGCGTGTGGTCATAATGGGAGGTGTGAGGTCATTGGGAAATAACGCATGGTCATGTGATGCATTCTGTCCAATCATGTTACTGGAATTTCTATGATTTTACCAACCCATTTTATAAATATATATATATATATATATATATATATATATATATACAAACACACCTATATACAGTATGTAGAGCATACATGATGGGCAGGAGTATGATATGGAAAATATTCTCACTCCTGCCGAGTGAGCTCTGGATACTCATGAGTGCCGAAGGCTGGAGTGACACTATCCAGAGAGCTCACTCTTCAGGAGTGAGAATATTTTCCATAGCACATGATCTGCACATCATGTGTGCTATTTATACAATAGGGGTGGGAGCTTTTGAGATATTTTTTCTGTGTCCTTTTTCTGTGTGCTTTCTGTGTGTTCTGTGAGTGTGTGTGAGTTTTACTGGATGGGTTGGGAAGTCTTAGAAACACCATGGCACACAGGTGAGTATACTTTGCAATGGTAATTGAGAGACTTGCAGGTTTCAATGAGAAAGAGAAACTGAAGCAGTTTCATTTAGAATGTAGGCTGTAGTGAAGCAGATATTGGCACACTAATGGCTAGGAGTCTCAAAAACTACAGCACACAGGTGAGTATACTTTGCAATGGTAATTGAGCAACTTGCAGGCCTCAGCAAGAAAGAGAAACTAGAGCAGTTTCATTTAGAATGCAGGCTATAGTGAGTGAGTGGTGATATCAGCACAGTATGGATACACGGCATTTATCATCACAGTGCTTATGTCATCATCATTTATTACACTCCAGTGAAGATATTTCCATTTATCACATTCTAGAAGCTCCCACCCCGTTGTATATGTGTGTGTGTGTGTGTGTGTGTGTGTGTATATATATATATATATATATATATATATATGGGATACATGATGGGCATGAGTGTGATATGGCAAATATTGTCACTCCTGCAGAGTGAGCTCTGGATATCTCACAGGTGCCGAAGGCACGCGTGAGATATCCAAGCTCACGATGCAGGAGTGACGAAATTTGCCATAGCACACGATCTGCCCATCATACATTCGATATATACAATAGGGCCAAGAGTTTCAGAAGTTTTATGCTGTCTTGTGTTCTGTTCCTGTTTATGTGTTTGCTCATTCTGTGTGTGAGCTTTTCTGAATGGGCTGGCAGTGTTATAAACTCTGAGAGACACATGAGTGTATTTTGCAGTGCTAAATGAGTTAGTTTTAGATAGGAATGAGAAACAAACTTTTGTGAAGCTGTATTGTTTAGCAGCCTGGCTGCAGTGAAGTTAAGAGCATCACAATAATTGTAATGAGCTGAGAGGCAGAGTGTCAGAACAGCTGATACTGTTTTCAGTGGTAATTAAGTTAGCTGCAGGCAGAGTGCAGAGTGTTCTGTGAAATTGTGCTCTTTAGGATTCTGGCTGCAGTGAAGTTGAGATTGTCATAGTAATTGTAATGGGTGAGAATCAAAGTTTGAGGAACAAGTGAGAGTGTGTTTCAGTGTAGACTGTTCTGTGAAGCTGCAGGCTGTAGTTTAGACTGTTCTGTGAAGCTGTGCTGTTTGGAATTCTGGCTACATCAAGTTGAGAGCATCACAGTAATGAGCTGGAAGTTTGGGGGGGCATAGGTGTGTTTTGTAATGCTCACTGAGTTAGCTGTAGGCAGCAGAGAGACCTCTCAGGTAGTTCTGCATTTATGTCAATGGTAACAGCACAGGTGTTTCTTGCATGCTGAGGGGAAAGCTGCCTAGGGTGATGATATCAGTGACCTTTTGTGACCTGTGTGTGTAAATGGCTGATATCATCACAGTAGAGCAGAGGGTAAAAATATCACATTGCAGTGGATGATGCACTGTTTTATCTCACTCATTTACCACTCACCCCTATTGTGTGTGTGTGTGTTCATATATATATATATATATATATATATAGATACACACACACACGCCACTATATTTAGGGTTATGAAGGCACTTCTATGTAAAGTCATAATTTTGCACATTAATAACTTTGGACTCATTCAATGGATTTGTCTAAAATTTGGTATGCATGGTGGGGCATGGTAGATCTCTTGATCTGCCAAATTTAGTTTCAGTCGGACTGATGGGCTCTGCGTACCAAATAACTGACAAGTGCACTTTTTGCCAGCTTTGGAGGCAGTTTTTGGGATTTTGCCAGTGGCCCTGCATGGCCATCGTGTGGCATGCCAGTCTACAAGATGGCTCATCTGAAAGAGCTTCGGTGGCCGAACATGACGCTTTTCATTTGGTGAAAAAGTATTGAGGCATTCAATCGTTATGACACTTTTGAGCTCTCATTATAAGTCAATGGAAAAATTTATATGGTTGTTTTGCAAACAAAGAATGGGGTTTGGGCCAACTCATCCCACCTGACAGTCAAAGAATCTGCAGCCTCACGGTCAAAGAATCTTTGTCCCCAAGAATTCTTTGATTGCAAGGTCCACCTTCTTGTTTTTTAAATTCCATCACAAAAAATCAAATATCTTGGCTCAGGGGTCACTCCTGAAGTAAACCCTGCATACGTTTTACTCAGGGGGCTTCGATCTATTGACCCATGCCTTTGGTTTCACCTAAAATGGTAAAAAAATAGAGTTCTAATGTTTTAAATTCTTTGATCGTGACTAACTAATGATATTTGATTGCGAGACTGCAAATTCTTTAATCGCGAGATTCTTTGATCACGATCTTGCATCGTGAGGGCATGATGAGATGGCCCTTTGAAAAATTCTTATTTCTCAACCCAGGGGTGGCCTAGGAACACAAATGAGGGTGAGTTTTGCTCAGGGGGCTTTGTTCTGTTGAGGCATAGCAGTGGTTTCATGTAATTCTGCCTAAAACTCGAGTTTCACCATTTTTTATTCTTTGATTGTGAGCCTGAAAATTCTTTGATCGTGAGCCTGCAAATTCTTTGATTGTGAGATTCTTTGATCGCCATCTTTGATCGCGAGGGAGGGACAAGATGGCCAGATTTTATAATGGAATAGATAGGCCAATTTTCACAATCTTTAACTTTAAATATCTCGGAAATGGTTTGGTCTTTTTACTTGAAATTTGGAGGGTGTTGATGACATGTCCTGTACATGTGAATTACGGTGTTTTTGTGTCAGAGAAAATTTTTTTTTGCAGAGATATTGTGTGACGCAATTTACATTTTGTGGACAGTGTTTTGCATTGTGGTGGTGCCTTGAAATTGATAGGGTACCTAGCCTTAGTGTCATGTATGTACTTTTCAGTCATTGCGTCTGTAAAATGTGAACAGGTACAGAATTCTGCAACTCAGATGAATGAAAATCTCAAACTTTAACATGTTATATCTGGGACACAGTTTGGTCTTTTACATAGAAATTTGGAGGGTGTTGATGGTAGAGACACGTTTACAAACTTCCGTAAGTTCTTAGTTTTCTATTCTTTCTCAAAAAGTAAAGAAATTCTGTGCAAAAAACTGTGTTAATGCATCATTTAGGGTTAGAGCACAAAAAGTAAAGAAATAAAAAATCTTTAGGGTTGCCCCTCCCCCCAGTGGATTGTGTCGAATGGCTTTTCGGCCCCCCAATGTAGTTTGCTGATGGGGGTGCCCAATCCCCGGTCGGCTCCTCGGCTCCCCCCCAGCCATCTTCTGCCATGCTGGGAGCCCACCCCAGCGTGGCAAATGTACCACGTCGTCTTTTTTTTTTTTTAAACCTGTAAAATAAAAACGGTCCCACGGCGCATCTCCCAGCCTCCCTCCCACAACTCTGCACCCACCCACTGTGCACCCAGCCTCCCCACACCCCCCTCACCCCATACTTACCTCCGGACTCTGGCGCGATGATCTTCGGTGGACCGGGAACACGTCTGCACTCTTCAAAGGCGACCGCGAACTGAGGAAATGCCGGTAAGCTGTATAATGGGCTAGATAGGGTGGTTTCAACTTTATTGCATATCTCAAGCATTTTTTGGAATTTTTGCACCAAATTTTCAACATGGGGTTTTTGGACCCTTCTCATGAATGATGTCACTGTCATGGCGTTATTCAGGTCCGAAGGGTGATTTCGCAGTCACCGCGCAGTCACTGCATGAAATCACCCTTTGGGGCCTGAAATAGCACCATGACAGTGACATTATTCGATGAGAAGGTCCCAAAACCCTATGTTGAAAATTGGTAAAAATTCCAAAAATGACTGTTTTACGGTCTGCATTGTGCAGTTCCTATGCACGCTCGTAAGTTTGCGAATTTTCAATATTTTCACTCCAGATTTTCAACATTTCCATTTTACCACAGCTCCTTATGAGCAGTGCAGCTGTCATTTTTCACATCTTGCCCAAAATGTGTTTCCACCCATGTAGCGCACAATGGCACAGTCGGTGTGCAAACTCAGTGTATGGGACACATTAAGAAAATCACAGTGTCACTGTTCATGAGCAGAGATCTTAAAATGGCTATGTTGAAAATTTGGTGAAAGAATTCCTAAAAATGACTGTTTTACGAGCGTGTGTTGCACAGTTCTCACTCACGCTCATAGGTTTGTGAATTTTCAATATTTCCACTCCAGATTTTCAACATTGGCATTTTACCACACCTCCTCATGAGCAGTACAGCTGTCATTTTTCACATCCTGCCCAAAACGTGTTTCCGCCCATGTAGCGCACAATGGCACAGTCTGTGAGCGAACTCTATGTATGGGACACATTAAGAAAATCACAATGGCACTGTTCATGAGCAGAGGTCTTAAAATGGCTGTGTTGAAAATTTGGTGACAAAATTCCTAGAAATGACTGTTTTACGAGTGTTCATTGTGCAGTTCCTATGCACGCTCGTAAGTTTGCAAATTTTCAATATTTTCACTCCACATTTTCAACATTGCCATTTTACCACACCTCCTTATGAGCACTGCAGCTGTCATTTTTCACATCTTGCCCAAAACGCGGTTTCCACCCATGTAGCGCATAATGGCACAGTCGCTATGAACTCAGTGTATGGGACATTAAGAAAATCACAGTGTCACTGTTCATGAGCAGAGATCTTAAAATGGCTATGTTGAAAATTTGGTGAACAAATTCCTACAAATAACTGTTTTACGAGCGTGCATTGTGCAGTTCCTACGCACGCTCGTAAGTTTGCGAATTTTCAATATTTTCACTCCAGATTTTCAACATTGCCATTTTACCACACCTCCTTGTGAGCATTACAGCTGTCATTTTTCACATCCTGCCCAAAACATGTTTCCGCCCATGTAGTGCACAATGGCGCAGTCGGTATGCAAAACCAATGTATGGCACACAGTAAGACAATCACAGTGACACTGTTCATTATCAGAGGTTTTAAAATGCCAGTGTTGACAATTTGGTGAAAAAATTCCTAACAATGACTGTTTTACGAGCGTGCATTGCACAGTTCCCACGCACGCTCGTAGGTTTGCGAATTTTCAATATTTCCACTCCAGGTTTTCAACATTGCCATTTTACCATACTTCCTTATGAGCAGTACAGCTGTCATTTTTCACATCCTGCCCAAAACGTGTTTCCGCCTATGTAGCGCACAATGGGGGTAACAAAAAGGTCATGCTGACAATTTATTGTGCAAATATTAGCAATCGCACAGGGCATTAGGGTAAAGCACCATACATGCCAAACACCACTGCAAACACCTGCAAGCGAATGTTCGGCATTGACAAATGCTTGTTTATAAAGCTGTAGTGCTTTATATAGGGCACTAATAATATGTTCTGAAGTTTCACCTCTCGGATGATGGATATAAGCAATACTAATCTCGAGGGAGATTCCACTATTTTAGCTAGTGCATCTTCAAGTGGAGCAAGCCTTGTCTTAAGTGATAAATAAGTTGAATATTGTTTAGAGGGTAATTTGTATGCAGACTGTAAGTAAGAAAAGGAATAAATGCCCAAAGGGCCCACTAGCTGAAAAATAAAGCAAAGGGAGTTGTGCTCCCAATCACTTAAGGATTTGCTTAACTGAGGCATGCAGAGGTCTTGATCATATGCTATAGCTGTTAAATAATATTTCTCAGGTGTTGATAGAATATATCTAGTTAAGTATGTCCAGGTCTTAAAAACTCTCCCGTAATTTTTAAAAAGTTCGCTATAGGCATATATCTTGGTGGATTTCCCAACACGTAGGGGTAGAATGGTTTCAATCCATGAATAATCACTTCTATATGTTTCCAATGCGCTGCATAGGAGGTAGATGCATGCAAGAGGGCTATGCGGGTTTGTGCGGCAATTGCATAGTCCTTTAAATTTGGTATGCCTAGCCCCCCTGTGCCCTAGGGTGCTGTAATAGAGTAAATTTCACTCGTGGTATCCCCCCCCCAAAATAAATCTAGAAATGATTTTGTCCCATGATCTATAGTAAGCCTCAGAAGGGGTGATTGGAAGGGTTTGCAAATAAAAAAGCAGTCGTAGTAGAATATTTTGTTGTATTGTTTCTGCTCGGTTGAGAAGTCCAAGGTACAACTGGGACCATTTGGATAGATCTGCAGTAATCTGTAGGGAGATTGGTTCAAAATTCACCAACTCCAAATGCATCATATTGGAGGGCATTTTAATACCCAGATATCTCATTTCTACTCTGCACCATCGAAATGGGAAAGCATTTTTTAGGTTATTAGAGGGAAGAAATGAGAAGTTAAGTACTTCAGTTTTAGAATTATTTATCTAGTATCCTGAGACTTTCCCAAAAAGCTCCAACTGTTCTCAAACCGCTGGCACAGAATGTCAGGGTAGGTCAATGATAACAAAATGTCATCCGCAAAAAGAGTACGTTTATATGATCTCCCCCCCAGTGGGATTCCCTCTATAATAGCTTGTTTTCTAATACTGGCAGCCAGGGGTTCTAGGTATAAGGCAAAATGTAGGGTGAGGGGGATAAAGGACAACCCTGTCTAGTCCCTCTGAATAGAGGGAAAGGAGAGGAAAGGGATCCATCTAACTTAAGGTAGGCCACTGGGGCGGAGTACATGGCTTGGATTTGACGAATGAATTTCTCCAGGAAAGCAAATTGCCTTAATGTAGCCCATAAGAAAGGCCATGACACCCTATCAAAAGCCTTCTCTGCATCTAAGTTGAGAAGGAGTAGGGGTATTTTTCTTTGTAAAGCATATTCAGTAAGCAGTAGTACTTGGCATACTGCGTCATGTGCCTGACGTCTCCTAATAACTCCCACCTGATCAGAATCTATAAGCTGAGGTAAACTGTCTATCCTATGGGCTAAAATGGACATAAATATTTTATAGTCACAGTTTAACTTTGAGATTGGGCGGTAGGAAGATACTAATGTGATATCCTTTCTAGGTTTAGGGATTGCTGCAATTTCAGCATATCTCCAAGAAGGGGGGGGGAAGCTTCCTTTCCTGTATGTCTCGGAAGGCTGACAGCATTACAGGGAGGAGTAAATTCTAGAATTTCTTATAGTATTCAATTGGATAGCCATCTGGACATTGGGCTTTCTGGGATTTAGTTAGTTTGAGTGGCTTTGATTTCTTCTCCCGTTATGGGGCGAAGGAGGTCCTCTGTTGAGTGGTGAGGTTTGGCAGTGGGTGGTTCGCAGGTACTCAGTTATCTGGCAGGGGGATGCGTGAGTTGTTTCTGAATATAACGTACTGTAAAAATCTGCCATGGCCTGCCTAATCTCTCCAGGCTAAAGTAGTAGATGTTTGGTCTTTGGATCTAGTAGTTTTGTAACCATCACCCATTGTCTGGCACCCCTCAGGCGCCTGGCTAAATTTCTAGCTCCCCCAGGGCCTCCCTCTTGTGAATTAAGCTTTAAATAATATAACTACTGCTCTATTTTTTGGTCTGCCAATCTCTGAAGTTTGTGTTTGATAACCAATAGTTGAGGTTTAGCAGATAACTCCCCATGATAAAGTTGTTTTTGTAATTTAATTAAAGCTTCCTCTAATTCTTTCCCTAAAAGTTCTCTTTTCCTTTTTTGATATGTTGCATATTTTATCATTTCCCCTTGTAATACAGTTCAGACTTAATTTTTGTTTTTAGATGCAAACTCAAACTAGGATTATAGAGTTATGTTGTATTTTGTTTTAATGAAATATTTACACACAGTATTATACGTATTAGGTGAAGTTTCAACTTGATGTTTTATACTGGCTCTTAAAAATAACTAGAGAGACTTTTTACTTATTTCATGTTACCTTGTGTAATTTATTAGACCAGCTCTTTTGCAATGGGAGAAAATTGTTATATTGGCACAAATGTTAATTATCTAATTATCTTATGATAGATGACCTATAAATGTCAGAATGCATGAGGCTTCCCTTCCTCATTTGACTTTTTTGGTCAGTGATGCATGAATGCATGCTGTGTGTGCCTAGTACAGGGCTGAATGTGAATGCATGCTGTGTGTGCCTAGTACAGAGCTGAATGTGAATGCATGCTGTGTGTGCCTAGTACAGGGCTGAATGTGAATGCTGACTGATTCCGCTGTCTGTTATGTTTTGATCTTTAGATAAGAGCCAACAGCTGTGGTTGCTATTTAACAATGCATTTATACTGCAAGATTAGTCAGCTGTACAGTAAATGTTAACCCTGCATAGTTATTCATTTCATACTATGGCATTGTATAGTCTTTGAAACTCCCCAGTGTGTGATCACTGTTTTTTTATACTGAACTTGTACATTTAATACATAGATAGTGTAGGCAGATAAGGGCCTACAGCCCACCCAGTCTGCCCATTTGAGCTTGTAAGTTCACTTTATGTTTTCCTAGAAGTCTGTTGCCCCTTAACCCTGACCTCCAGAATTCTTTTATGTCTATCCCATGCATTCTTAAATCCCATGATTGTTTCAGCCATCACCACTTCCTCTGGCAGATTGTTCCACTTGTCCACCACCCGTTCTGTGAAGAAATTCTTCCTCATGTTTCCTCTGAATCATCCTCCCTCCAACTTCAACCCATGCCCTCTAGTCCTAGAACATCTTCTTTGCTTAAAAATAGTGTATTCCTGCACCATGCACCCTGTTCCTCCCTGTAAGATACTTGCATGTCTCTATCATATCCCCTCTCTCCCTCCTCTCCTCCAGGGAGTACATATTCAGTTCCTTCAACCTGTCCTCATAGGACTTGTGGTGCAATCCATGTACCATCTTTGTTGCCCTCCTCTGAACCTTCTCTACCCTATGTCCTTACGTAAGTAAGGTCTCCAGAACTGTACACTGTACTCCAGGTGGGGTCTCACTAGTGTCTTGCATGGTGGTATTATGACCTCCCTTTTCCTGCTGGTGATGCCCCTGCCTATGCATCCCAGCATCCTATTTGCTTTACCTGCTGCCTTGTCACACTGTTTCCCTACCTTGAGGTCATCAGAGATGATAACCCCAAGATCCCTTTCCTGCTTAATGCATGCTATATCCCCCCCCCCAACTGATATATTGTGCCAGGGTTTTTGTGCCCCATATGCATTATCTTGCATTTCTTTGCATTGAATTTCAACTGCCAACCCCCTGACCATTCTTCAAGTTTCTGCAGGTCCCTTCTCATTCTGTCTACACCCTGTGATGTGTCTACTCTGTTACAGAGCTTTGCGTCATCAGCGAACAGGGACATTCTGCCTTCTAGGTCTTGCACAATGTCACTGATGAAGATGTTGAATAGGACCGGTCCCAGCACTGATCCCTATGGTACCCCACTGGTCACTCTTCCCTCTGTGGAGTGACAGCCATTTACCACCACCCTCTGTGTCCTGCCGCCCAGCCAGTTACCTATCTAGCCACCAAACTACTGTCCTTCCCACACCCATATTCCCCAGTTTGTGTAATAGTCTTCTATGTGGCACCATGTCAAAGTCCTTGCTGAAGTCCAGATAGTCCATGTCCACTGTCCTCCCATGGTCCACCTCCCTAGTCACCCAGTCGAAAAATTCAACGAGATTGGTCTGACATGACCTCCCCCTGGTGAAACCATGCTGCCTTGGGTCCTGTAGTTCATTGACAACCAGATGTTCCACCAGTCTTTCCTTCAGTAGTGCTTCCATGATCTTCCCCACTATCGAGGTGAAGCTGACTGATCTGTAGTTCCCCACTTCCTCTTTGTTCCCACTTTTGCATAAGGGGACTACATCTGCTGTCATCCAGTCTTTGGGTACCTCCCCTGTTTCCAGTGATTGGCTAAACAGGATTGCCAGAGGTTCAGCCATCACCTCTCTTAGTTCTTTAAGGACCCTGGTGTGCACCCCATCTGACCCCATTGCTTTATCAACTCTTATTACTTCCAGTTGCTTCAGGACCCTTTCTCGTGTAAAGGGACTTGTGTCCATTTCTGCACCATTCCCACCCCTTGTACTCCCTTCAGACCCATTACTCTCCTCTTCCTCAGTAAAGACTGAGCAGAAATACCTGTTCAATATGTCAGCTTTACTGTTGTCATCCTCCATGCGGCCCCGTCCTCCCCCTTCAGTCTCACTATCCCTCCCTTTGCCTTTCTTTTCACTTATGTACCTGTAAAGGTTTTGTCCCTCTACCCACTGATTTTGCAATGTGCTCTTTCGGTCTGAGCTCTGGCTTCCTTACTGACCTCCTGCCTCCCTTGCTTCTCCTGGTACTCTTCATATCCCCTTCTGCCTGTGTCCTTTTGTATTGCCTGAATGCAATCTTTTTGGCTTTCACTTTCTCCGCTACCTCCCTGGAAAACCATAATGGCCTCCTCTTTCTTTTCCCCTTGCTAACCTACTTAATGCATAATTCTGTTGCTCTTGTAATCCACATTTTAAATACTGCCCACTGTTCATCAACCCCTGATTCCTGCCCTATTCCCCATAATGCCTCTTTCAAGCATCTCCCCATTTTCCCAAAGTCTGCCCCCCCCCAAAATCCAGGATATGTATTTTTGTGTGGTTTGGTTCTGCTCCTTCTGTGATTTCAAACCACAGTGACTGGTGGTCACTGTTCCCCAGGTGCTCCCCCACTGTTACTCCCATCACACTGTCCCCGTTTGTGAGCACAAGGTCCAGTATTGCCTTCTACCGAGACGGTTCCATGACCAGTTGCTTGAGGAAGGAACCCTGAAGGGAGTCCAGGATAAATCTGCTCCTAGTTGATGCTGCTGCTGGGATGCTCCAGTCCACATCTGAAATACTGAGGTCTCCAACCAGCATTACCTCACCCTTGTCTTCCATCCTTTGGATGGCTAGCATCAGCTCCCTATCTGTTTCTTCCTCCTGGGCTGGTGGTCTATAGACCACACCTGTGCGGATGGCTGGCCCAATTTCCTTTCCAGCTTAACCCACAGTATCTCTCCCCCATTTTGTTCCTCCTAAATCTCTATGGCCTTTATGTCATTTTCCACATACAGTGCCACTCCTCCTCCCTTCCTGGCTGCCCTGTCTCTTTCTGTGATGGCCACAATGTCCAGGTCTGACTGCACTATGACAGCCTCCAGATTCTCCATCTTGTTGCTAAGGCTCCTGGCATTGGCACACATGACTTTCCATGATTTGACCTCCCTAGACTGTTTAGCTGTTCTACTCCAGCCCCTTCCCTGGTTTTCATTTATCCCTGGTTCTCCTTGCTGTCTGCCCTTCTGTTGAATTTTGCCCCTTTTCTGCCTATCCACCTTTTAAATGTTTGTCAATGTAGCATTTAAGTTTATCATTGAGTGCTTTGATTCCCTTCCAGGATGCAGGCCGTCAGGCTTGAACAAGCCTCCATCCCTCCAGGTGGGTCCCCAGTTACCAATGAATCCAAACCCTTCCTCACCGCACCAGTTCTTCAACCTTGAGTTAAAGTTCCTGGTGCATGCACCCCTGTGCTGTCCCATGCCTCTCGCAGGTAGTACTTTTGAGAAGGTGATAGAAGTAGCTACTTGCTTGAGACCCCTTCCCAATTTCCTAAACTCTTCCTGAACTTCCTTTGACTCCCCATTTGCCAGGTCATTAGTACCTAGGTGAACAATGACATCCAGCTCACCCTCCCGTCTTGCCTTCCTGGCGATCCCCGGGATCTTCCTTCCATCTCTCCATGCCGTGGCACATGGTAGGCACCTCACCTCCCTGTCCTCCCCCTCCTGTGTTCCTAGCTGGATCCCTCTTATGATGGAGTCCTCCACCAGGATTTGCTTCCTCCTCCTCTGGGGTCCACTGTTCTCCCCACTGAGGTCACCTCCTTGGCTAACCTCCACATCCTTTCCTTCCACTTCTATGGGTACCTCTATTTGGTTGTCCCCATTTGCCAGTGTGGCATATGAGTTCTTGGGTGGAATAGGATCTTGGATGTGCCTCTACCTGACCTCCCTAACCCTCCCTGAGCCCACTGTTATCCAAGTGCTCCTCATTCTCAGCATCCTTTGTGGCAGCGGTGTTGGACTGGGTGGTCTCTGGATAGGGGTGATGGTACTCCTGACCCAGTTTACTTCCACTCTGAGTCTGGCTACCTCATCCTGCAGTCCAGAGAGATTCATGCAGATAAGGCAGCACCTCAGCATCCAGAAGGTCTGCATGAATATGGCTGCCCCGAAGCCACTGCATTGCACCACTCCCCACATTATACTAGACTTATACTGCTATCCCAGTACTTGTCTGTTACTGGAGCTCTCCTAGTTCCCTTTTTATTAATTTACTGTCCTAAAAATCCTGCCACTGCTCCTCAGATACTTTTCTTTAAACAAGCGTTTGTCAATGCCGAATGTTGTCACGCTGGCATTGGCAGTGGGAGTGGCGTAGCTAAAGACGCATAGTGCTGTGATTTTGTGAATGTGTCTCAAAAGGTGATTTTGCACAGCGAGCACGCCATTGTGCGCCACAGCTGCAGAAACACATTTTGGGCAGGCTGTGAAAAATGGCAGCTGGACTGTTGATAAGGAGACACAGATGCCAGTGGTGAAAATGTGGCATGAAAATATTGCAGATTGACGAAGTTACAAGGGTGCATGGAAAATGCACAATGCACATTTGCAGCATAGTCACTGTATGGAATTTCAGCACCAAATGTTCAACATAGGCATTTTAGGACCCCTGCTCAAGAATAGTGTCACCGTCATTTCCTAAAACTGTCCCAAAAACTGATTTCGCACAGCGGCCATGCAATTCTGTGCCGGACTTGCGAACACACATTTCAGGCAGCTGGAGTGTCCATAAGGAAGTATGGAAAAATGCCAATGATGAACAGCTGGAGTGAAAGTATTACAAATTCAGAAAGTCAGGAGCATGCATGCAAACTGAGCAACGCACGCTCATAAAACACTCGTTTTATTGACTTTCGTTCCCAAATTTTCAACATAGGCATTTTAGGGCATCTGCTAATGAACAGTGTCACTGTCATTTTCATCATGTGTCTCGAACATGGACTTTCCACGGCGATCACGCTATTCTGCGCTGGAACTGCAAAAACAGATTTTGGTCATGATGTGAAAAATGATAGCTTTACTGTTCATTTGGAGGTGCAGAACAATGGCACTGTAGAAAATCTGGAGTGAGAATATTAGAAGTTTGCGAACGTACGAGCGTACGTGCAAACTGCACAATGCACGCTCATAACACAGTCATTTTATGGAGTACTGTCACCAAATTTTCAACACAGGCATTTTAGGACCTCTGCTCATGAACAGTGTCACTGTCATTTTCGTACTGTGTCCCAAACACTGATTTCACACAGCAAACACGCTATTGTGTGCCAAAAGTGCAAAAACACATTTTGGCAAGGATGTGAAAAATGACAGCTGTATAGTTCACAAGAAGGTGTAGTAAATTGCCAAATTTGAGAATCTGGTGTGAAAATATTGCAAATGCACTAAGTTACTAGCGTGCGTTGCGCAGTTGCGATGTACCTCGTAAAACAGTCATTTTATGGAGTATTGTCACCAAATTTTCAACACAGGCATTTTAGGACCTCTGCTCATGAACAGTAACACTGTCATTTTTGTTCTGTGTCCCAAACACTGATTTTGCACAGCGACCACGCTGTTCTGCGCCGGAAGTGCAAAAACACATTTCAGGCAGGATGTGAAAAATGACAGCTGTACAGTTCACAAGAAGGTGTGGTAAAATGCCAATGTTGAGAATCTGGCATGAAAATAGTGCTAATACGCTAACTTACGAGCGTGCGTTGTGCAGTTACCATGCAGCTACCGTAAAACAGTCATTTTTTTGGATTTTTCCCACCTAACTAGCAACATAGGCTTTTTGAGACCCCCTCTTATAGACAGTGGCACTGTCATTTCGTTACTCAGTCCAGAAAGGTGATTCCATGCAGTGACTGTGAAATCACCTTTCAGGACTGAATAATGCCATGACAGTGCAAGAATTCATGAGAAGGGGTCCCAAAAATCCCATGTTGAAAATCCGGGGGCAAAATTCCCCCAAATGCTCGAGATATGCATTAAAGTTGAAAAACCCCTATTCATTCCATTATACAGCTTACCGGCATTTCCTCAGTTCACGGTCGGCTTTGAAGAGTGCAGACCTGTTCCTGGTCCACAGAAGATTGTCACGCCAGACTCCAGAGGTAAGTATAGGGTGAGGGGGAATGAGGGGAGGCAGGGTGCGCAATGGGTGGGTGCAGGTGGGGGGGGCATTGAGACTACGAGGGACGTTTCATTTTACAGGTAAAAAAACAGAAAAAAATGCGGAACAGTTTTCCTTTTGCAGGGCATTTGGCATGCTGGGGTGGGCTCCCAGTGTGCCACCTAATATTTTGGGGGTGTCAGTAGCCGATGGGGGTTTGCCCGTCATGAAAGAAAGCAGGGGGAGGCACAGGCCGAGGGTCTTGGAGGCACCCCTCGACATTCAACAATTGGGGAGTTATGCCGATGGGGAGTTAGCTCCCGTCAGCACACAAAGACAGCAAGGGGGTTAACTGACAGCAGAGTTAAAACAGGGCACCCCAAGTCGGCAGATGTTAGGCGGCCGCCCAACACCGACCATGCACATAATGGCAGTGAGCACGCAAGAAAAGACTGTTAAGCATGACGAGCTTTGCTCGGATTGCAGTGGAGCTTTTCTTAGATGTGCTCACCCCATTATGTATGCATGGTGTGGTGCCGGCATGCAGGCTGATTGGGCAATACGGGACGCACCTACTGGTGCATGCCCTGCATTCACAGAACAGCGACCGTGCCTCCAAATCCCCACTGCTGCAAGATGTTGGCTGCGCACGTGCGCCAACATAAAAAGGAAAAAATAAATAAAAAATAAGTCAAAACACTTGTCGTGGTGAGGATGGGCTTCTTCGACCTTATGCCCCTCCTACTCTATGACTCCTACTATCCCCTGTGCTTAGCTCCTGTCAATCAGATTTAACAGGGCATATAAGTAAGAGTTGGGGGCAGGGGGGGTGAAAATTTGCAGCAATTAAAGACAGCAAAAGAACAGACCACCACTACAAGCACACCAAATTAGATTTTAAATTTTCAACAGCCCAAACACAATTCTAAGTAAAGACAGCAAAGAAATTACAGTGTCACTAAAAGCCCACAATCTAAGTTTAAAACAAAAATAGCAATAAACAGTTACTGTAAAACACTGAAATGAATCTCTTTCCTTCCCCTTCTGGCTTCTGGATTCTTAATGTAAGTCTTGTTCTGAGGTGTTACATGCATACTGAAAAGTGCTTTATTTCCATTTACTAAGCAAAATGTGGCTCAGACATTTATTGGAATTTCTGTTACCTCAAAGGCTATGACAACTGGGATCTAATATTTCTGTAAATTATAAAGTATATGCAAGATGCAGTTTTTCCCATACTTTGAAAATGAAATAATGAAGTAAGCTTTTTATTCATCATAGCACAGTGGTTTAGGGCCCTGAGCTGCCAAACTGAAGACCTGGGTTTGAATCCCACAGCCCTACTTGTATACTGTGTGACACTCAGCAAGTTACTTAACTTCCTTGGGCTCCCAGGTAACACCTGGAATCATGCTTCTGGTTAGTGTGCCTTTCCAGGTTAAACAATTTCCCCTATCCATTTCACTCATGTGTTCTTTTAATTACAGTTGACGTGTGTGCAGTAATTGTCTGTTATAAGTAAAGCATTGCTGGTATTTGTTCAAATTCTATTGGAGCCTACAGTTGTTGGAAATTGTTTTATTAAAGTTATTTGCGTTTGTTAATATTTTATGGTCTCTATAGGTTGTTCAAGCTGCATCAGGGTGTTTGGAATTTTTATTACAAATGCCTTTCATGAAATGTAAGGATTCCTGATGCAGCTAGTAGGTAATTGATTTTATAGAAATGCATGCACTTTTAATCTATCAATAAAGATTTTAAGAAACAGAAAATCTCCAAAAAGCATAACTGCTTACAACATGTTCACCTTTGTTTGGGACTGGATTGTAGCGCTGTTTGATAATAATATTTAGTAACTGTATTCCTCTATATTAATGAAAAAAGTGGTCTTCTCAATTTTCTTTGGATGTTTAAAATTATGATAGCATAAAAATGAACTGCAAACTGCCCCGTCAGCTTTAAAATCATGCAATGCAAGGGTTTTAATTATAAACACTGTATTAAAGGGACACTGCCAACCCTCTCAGGCCTCAGTGTCCCTAGTTTAAACAAGCATTTGTCAATGCTGAATGTTCATTTGCCACACTGTGGTTATCGCAGAAGCTGGGGAGGGGTCAGAGGAGCGAGGACGGGGAACAGACAGTGCGGCACCAGTGGGCAGCTGGAGTCACCAGTAAGAAAAGCTGCACAGTGGCTAATGTAGAAGGGGAGGGTCAAAGAGCAAAGAAAGGGGGAGAGGGAGTTTGGTGGGCAGCAGCAGCCAGCAATAAGAAAGACACACCACAGCTAATATCGAAGTGGGAGCAGAGAAGTAACCAGCTTTTTAAAAAGCGTATGCAAAAGTTAAGCCCCCAGAAAATATTGGCATTTTTTGATACATTATGGTCCATTTTTGGATAATTGTAGGAGTATACAGTGCCCTTCTACCACAGCCTTTTTCCATGCCAGTCCCACTCTTCTGGCCCCTGATGGCTGCAATGTTAGACTTGGGCACCTACTGGTGAAGCAGGCCTTGTACTGCAGGCATATACCTAGTTACTATGCATGTATCAGTGATGAGTGCTTAGTAACTAAGTACTCAAGGCTGTTTAAATTGTTTAAGATTTATAATGTTACACTGTATAATGAAAAGAAGGTAGGGTGAAATGTTTTGCCCAGTGTCTTTGCACTGCTGTTGTAAGTGGCTCTAAGTGCGGCCCAGACTTTATCTCCAGTACTATAGCCTAACTCTGCTGCTACCTAGGGTCCTTTCCGAATCAGGTTCTTATTATGTTTGCTTGCATGCATGTGCAAGAAACATAGTGCACACCATATGACTTTTTGTACATGTGCCCCTTCTTCAAAGGCCCTGATCCTTTTTGCAGGCATGACCACTCCACAGCAATGAATGGCGGAGCTGTCTATGATAGCCGTTCAGATGCAGTGGCATACAGTTCAAGGAAAACGACCTCTGTAATAAGCACTGCCCATAATCATACCGATCCGGTTTCTCAGCTGATCGGTATGATGATGAACTAAATATGCAAATGACCTACACGTTACCACCACTTATTGCAGAGTCAGTTTCATTCAACTGTATACCACTGCATCATGTCTAGATTTACTTTCATGGTGTAGTGTGTGGAAAGCACAAAACATCTAGTGCAGTTTGCAATTTATTTGTGGCCAAACACTAATTCCATGATTTGGACTTGATGCCCACAGTAGGAATTAGTGAGGAAATGCAAATAAAAAGCGCTCCTGGTTCATGCTGCAGACTCAGATCATGGATGCAGAGACCAGCGCGTATGTGCGCCCCTGCTAGTAATGTGTGCACGACCCAGGTGGCGTTAGGGACCACAAGCATGGTCCCCAGCAATATTTTCTGAAGTGGGCTGAGCCCCACCAATATACATATAAAAAGGCTTTCTTTTTACGCTACCTGGGCGTGCGCCCTCTGTAACCACCTGCTGTGCTGCCTTCCTCCCCCCCTCCCGGAGCAAGCCCCATTGGTGGACCGTGGTATTTTTTAAAAATTAAGTGCCTTTGAATCCTGATGTGCGCATGTGCCAAAAGAGAGCAGCAGCATTCTCATTGGGTGGTGCCATGGTAGGGAAGATAACTGAAGTGGGCATGAGGGTAGATGAGTTATACTGACAAGGAGCCATGACCACAGTGGGTGTGAGGAGACAGTGGCAGGCCACAATTTAGGTTAAAGAAGCAGCCCAGGGAAGTTGTGTGGTGGTAAATGCTTAACTCACTGCCTCTAATAGCTGCATATGAAGTTCGAACTATCCATCGTTTACCTGACACAAAATGGCTGCCTAGGAGATAATGAGTTAATGCGCCCCATGAGGGTGACCGTGGTGGTGGCCCTGGAGGGCTCAGTAGTAGGGTAGGCCTGGTGGGTCATGTGGTATCTGTCGATTATTGCGTCAGGCCAGGGAGGACTCAGGGCAGGCAGTCAGCTGCTGAAGAAGTCAGAGAACAGAGCGGAGGAGTCGATGGAACCTGCGGGACCTGTCCGGCACAATAAACAGCCTCAGAGCAGAGAGGTTGAGATCAGGAGAGAAGAGAGTGAGCAGCAGTCCGGGCAGCACCACACTGGTAATGGCACCCCCCTCCCCAGAGGAGTCAGCAGACAGTACAGTCAGCAGTACCAGGTAAAATGGGAATGCAAGGGAAGCAAGCGGGGCAGCGTTGGGAGGGAGAGTTCAGCTGAATTGGGTGAACACGCAGTATCACACAACCTGCTGATTTTATTTACAGCACAAACTGGCAAACTGCATCATTTTGTTCCAACTTAGGCCAAGTAAATAAACTGTATTACAAAAGCCCCTTTCTAACAGTCATTGCTCGGTAATGGTTTTGTCTAGCCCTGCAAATAAGTCTAAGACCCGCATTCTAAAGCCTGTCTAGCCCTGAGCACCTTTTACAATGCCATTGTTTCCTTGACATGAGACATGGAAGCAGACTTGTTAACCAGCTGTGTAAAGAACTGCTTGTTCAGCTCTTTATTGGCCTTCGATAAATAATTACATCAGGACCTGCAAATACTTTACCTGTTTTAGGCAGACTGAATTAGACAGACTTCAACTTCTCTCAGATTTTTAGGCAGTGTGGTAGTGGCCTAGTGGGTAGAGGCAGAGTTCTAACTTAAGAACTCACTAGGATACCAAGGTTCAAATCCCCCCACAGCTTCATAGTTGCTGTATAACCCTGAGCAAGTCACTTAACCACTTGATACTTACTGCCTCTCTCTGCCTAGCTGTACAAATGGGTCAAAGTAAGACGCTGCTGAAAATAAGATGTTGCTTTTCAGCTGGGCTATCCTGGATAAAATCAACCATGCTAGAAAAAAGTCCCTGTTTTGCAGTGCAACACCAACTGAATCTGCTCTGGCTCATCATATTAGCTGCTCATTTGCCTATATTTTTTTTTAACATTTTGTTAAGCAAGACAATTGTTAAAAAGCACCCTTCCTCCACAAGTTTTTTCCTAGTAGTTGCCTATGCCATGGTCAGTTGGCATCATTTGATCTGCAAAGACTAGGGACCCAGTCTTATTTAGAAATAAATGCCTTATTAGACAGTAGACCCACAAACAGCACCAGCAGCTAAAAGGGGAGTTGCACAGCGTAGAATTTCAAAGCAAAATGTCTTCTGAAGCTGTCAGCAGGCCAGGGGCTATAAAAACCAGTGACTTGGGTTTTATGGGGAGGGCCAGCAATTAGATAAGAAGGATGACAATGCAACCAAATAGTCAACCTAGCTCAGAACACAAACACTGACTTGGGTGGGAGTACTCCAGATGTCCAAAGGAGAGGGGGTTGCAACTTGCTGTAGTATTTTTTTTTTTGTTTCACCATTGTTTCAAAATACAGTGATCGTAAATCGTGTATGACAAGTACAGTTTGGTCTGCTGTATCAGGCATGAGGTTGGAAGGGGGCTGACTAAGGGGTAACGTATGGAACTGAAGGTGGTGGGGGCAAATTTGGTAAGGAAATACAAACATGCATGGGATGGGCATTGGGGGAACCCTAGCGATAGGAAAGAGAATAAAGCTGGAGATCAAGGAGCAGCTGTGGTGTTTGCAGCAGGTAGGGAAAATGGGAAGACTGGGTTGGCCTAGTGGTTCTCATCTGCCATCAATTTCTATGTTTCAAGCACACCTATCATCTGTGAGAGTTTGGATCATTTGTGGCAGACAGTCCGGCCTGCTACACACACACTGGCAATGGCAGTTTGTATAGCACGTTCATGATTCATCAAGAGGCATTACCGCATATATTGTTGGCACTGATAGTAATATGGAAACCTGAGCATCTAGATTACATATGTACTACTAATGCATGTCAAAATAATTAGAAAGGAATACAAACCTACAAAAGGAGCCCCCCTCCAGCTTCATGCCCTGCCCCCTAGTTTTACCCTCCCTTTTTAGCCTGAACATGTGCGCTGTATCTCCCCTATTTGAGCCTCTTAAATATTTAAAGGTTTCTATCATGTCACCCCTGTCCCTTCTGTCCTCCAGGGAGTACAAGTTGAGTTCCCCCAACCTATCCCCACAGGGTCTCCTTCCCATCCCATTTATTATTTGGATTGCACTTGTCTAAACCCTTTCCAGGAGCTTGATGTCTTTCTTTAAGTGGGGTGCTGTTGCTGTGCCAGAACTGAACACACTACTCCAGGTGGGCCTTACCAGTGATCTATGCAATGGTAGGATAACTTCTGCACTTCTGGAGGTGATCCCTCTGGCTATACACCCCAACATCTGGAGGTGATCCCTCTGGCTATACACCCCAACATCTGGAGGTGATCCCTCTGGCTATACACCCCAACATCTGGTTGGCCTTGTCTGCCACCCTTCTGCACTGCTCAGAGTGATTTAACCTCCCTGTTACTATCACTCCCACATCCTTTTCATCTTCTGAGACCTTTAGCCTTTCCCACATATGGTAGTTGTACCTAGGATTCCTGGACTCTAAGTGCATAACCTTGCACTTCTTGGCCTTAAATCCCAACTGTGGCCCCCCGACCAACCAGACATCGGCATCTGTCTGTCCTGGATACATGATGGACATTGGTGCAGACTTCATGGTTGCTGGTACTTAAGCACCTTCCAAGTTCACTTAAGGACATGCAATGTTTTGGGGGCAGCCTGCAGAAAAGGATTATTAGGGAATCTGGAAATTGGAAAAAATACTATCTACTGGCAGACAGCAACCACAAATGTTCATAAATGTTGGCACAAAGTCAGTTTCGAAGAGCCTGTATTCTAAATCTCTCTCTCTCTCCAGGTTCTCTGCTTTTTTTTTGTTTGCTTATCCTTTTTACCTGTGAGGCCCTTCAGTCTGCTTTCATGTCCTGGCATCCACACATCTCCGCCTACCATCTGGTCCTGCCCTGGCCCCCAGTGAAGCCCCCACCACCATTTATCCCCGTGCCTTGCCCCCCCCACAGAGGGGTGGCTGGGAGTCCCCCCTCACTCCCAACTGACACAGGATCCAGTATCGATGGTGGTGCCCCCTAGGACAGGCATTCCCTCAGACGGCCATCAAGCTGCCGCAACCAAGTGCCATGATTTTCCAGCTTGGCATGGGCTGGGGCATGCAATGACGCCAATGGAGGGAGTGCGCATGCATCCGCATGTGCTCCCTCCCGGTGCCATGCCCCAAGCTCACCCCCTTCCATGCAGTGCCAGCACACCACCCCAGCCTCTGCCAGATGTCACTAGTGCAGCAACAGCTGGTAGCCCCCCTCTCCCAGAGAGGGAGAGCAGTCCACAGTTGCTCAGTCCCTCTCTGCCCCTGCCGACCCCTGGTAACACAAGTCTGTTCCCGAACCTGGGGTGCCAGCATGGAATGAGGTGTGGTGTTAAGTGCCTCAACCCTCAGTGCCACCAGGCCGGCTCAGATTCTCTGCTTTTACTGCTGAATGCATGAGAAAATTAAAAAAAAAAAAAGGTCAGGAAAGCCATGTATTCATTTTTCTGTTTCTCTCACTGTCCTACTTTCTCTCTATTCCTCACTGTGCAGTGCTGATTGCTTGACAAAAAAATGAAGAAAAATAAAGGAAACAAGAAAAATACGCACTGCATCACTATTATAGCCAATTCCCATCCTGCTGTTTTTGATAATTTTCATATCCTCTATTTTACTTACTTTATTGTGCTCCAGGACCACTAAGACATTTAATGTGTGTGTGTGTGTGTGTGTGTGTGTGTCTGTGTGAAAGATCAGAAGACAAATGGCAACAGTCATAAAATACCATGACTTTGCAATGGAAAGGAACAGCACCCCTGTATGCCAAAACAAAATAAGCACGCACCAAAAGACAACCTCTGTCAGAACAGTTTATTTCCCAGACATTGCTGCCTAAATAATTTGGTAATAAACAATTTCCTAGCTGGGTTTGATTGAGTCACACAACATAAAAATAAATAAAAGAAAACCTCTATCCCCTGCATCCCACCAGATACAGTTCACCTCTTCTCACCTCCACCCCTGCTCTTCTTAATAAATATCTCTTCGAACTACCTATTTCTGTACTCATTCACATATACAACATTAATACTTTTCTGCCATTCTTAACATGCGTGTCTCTACCTCCTGCACTGCCAATGCCAATGCAAGCAAACATTTGGCATTGACAAATGCTTGTTTATTCAAGTCTCAGATTACAACCTTTGAGTTAGAAGCTCATTTGGAAAGGTTACACATCAGAAAGAACAAGCATTCGTCAATGCCGAATGTTTGCTTGCTGGTATTAACATTGGGAATGCAGACGTTAGAGAGATGCAGAATAGGAATGGCAGTGAAGTATTGAACTTCATGCCAACCCCACCTCCATGCTGCAGAGAGGGACAGGCATTGGGGTATGCGTTTGTGTCGTCGCCCATAATGTTCATGCCATTTCACCTCACCCTATCCTGTAGACACTGACAAGTGTTGAGGTGAGCTTTGTGGCATTCGGCTTTACAGTCACCCCATTACAGAAGGACATACACTGAAATGGGTGCAGTATAGGAGAATGAGGAGAACTCTGGGGCTGAAGACTCCAAGGCACACCTCGATGCCTGTCACTGGCTGCAGGGTGGGGGATGGGGTGGAATGGCATGAGCATTACAGTCAGTAATCCAGAGGCACAAACCTTGATGCCTGTCAGTCTGTATAGGGTGGGATGTTATGGTTAGAAACCCTAGCACCCATGGTCTTTTTGTGACCCACACCTCATGAAAGCATTTGGGACCTCTTCTCATTAACGGTGGCACTATGATTTTGTTAATGTGTCCCGGACTTTAAGTTCCCACAGAGACTGTGCCATTCTGCACCAGATGTACGAAAACACTGATCGGGCAGGATGTGAAGAATGACAGCTATACCACAAATAGGGAGGTGTGAAGAGATGGCTATGTTGAAAATCTGTAGTGAAAATATTAAAAATGCTCAAACTTCTGAGTGTACATGGAAACTGCACAATGCATGTGCGTAACACAGTCATTTATTGGAATTATTTCACCAAATTTTCAACATAGGCATTTTGTGACCTTTGCTCATGAATACTGTCACTATGATTTTCTTAATCTGTCCCAGACACTAATTTCCCACAGCGACCTATTCTGCTATTCTGCGCCAGATGTGTAAATGAATATTTTGGGCAGGATATAAAAAATTACAGCTGTACTGTTCATACGGAGGTGTGAAAATATGGCAATGTTGAAATTCTGGAGTGAAAATATTACAAATGCACAAAATTACGAGGGTGCATGGGAACTGCGCAATGTATGCTCGGAATACAGTCATTTCATGGACTTTTGTCACTAAATTTTCAACACAGGCATTTTAGCACCTCTGCAAATGAACAGTGTCACTGTGATTTTTATACTAGGTCCTGAACACTAACTTCCCACAGCGACTGTGTGCCGGAAGTGCGAAAACATATTTTAGCCAGGATGTGAAAAATGACAGCTATGCTGCTCATAAGGAGGTGTGGAAAAATTCCAATGTTGAAAATCTGGAGTGAAAATATTACAAATTTGCAAAGTTACGAGGGTGTGTGGAAACTGCGCAAAGCACGCTCGTAACAGTCATTTTATGGACTTTCATCACCAAATTTTCAACTTAAACATTTTAGGACCTCTGCTCATGTCCAGTGTCACTGTGATTTTTGTAATAGGTCCCAAACACTGAAATTTCTCACAGCGACTGTGCTATTCTGCGCCGGAAGTTTGAAAACACATTTTGGCCAGTTTGTGAAAAACGACAGCTGTACTGTTCAAAGGGAGGTGTGAAAAAATGCCAATGTTGAAAATCTGGAGTGAAAATATTACAAATTTGTGAAGTTATGAGGGAGCGTGGAAACTGCACAATGCACACTCGTAAAACAGTTATTTTTTGGATGTTTTCACCAAATTTGCAACATAGGCTTTTTGAGAGCCCACCTCATGAACAGTGGCACTGTAGTTTCGATAATCCATCCCAAAATGTGATTCTGCACAGTGACTGTGAAATCACCTTTTGGGACCAAATAATGCCATGACAGTGACTGTATTCATGAGGAGGGGTCCCGGTAACCCCATATTGAAATTTGGTGCGAAAAGTCAAAAAAATGTCCACATAAATTGAAAAATCCCTATTATTAATCCCCATTATACAGCTTACCAGCATTTCTTTAGTTTGGCCCGGTCCACCGAAGATCATCGTGCTGGGCTCCAGAGGTAAGTATGGGGTGAGGGTGAGGGAGGTGGGGGTGTGCAGAGGGTGGGCGCGGGTTGTGGGAGGGAGCACGACAGACCGCGAGGGACCATTTTTGTTTATTTCAGGGACAAAAATAATAAAAAGGATGTCACAGGAAGTTTTTTTTTTCAGGCTTCATTTGTGCACACTGGGGTGGGCTCCCAGTGTACTGCCTGCATTTTGGGGAAGGGGGGACTTAAGCCGATGGGGATTGGGCTCCCCATTGGCAAATAAAGACTGTTTGAGGTAGCATGATGCCGAGGGAATTGGGCACCCTCTCGGCACACAACAAATGGGGGGGACATTATGCCAACGGGGGGAATGGGCTCACCCGTCCGCAAATGAATTGGGTCATTGGTATGCAGACAGGGGGATTGGGCACCCCCATTGGCTTTCATGGGACTGTGAGGTGGAAGCATAGCCACTGTGTTCACAGAAATGTTACACCAGGCAAGGTACCAAGGTCCAAGAGGGTGGCATCTTTCAGAGAAAGAGATGTGCAAGAACAATGCGGCACAATTTGAAGATAGAGGAGGGACGGCTCAGAGGTAATGTTAGAAAGTATTTTTTCATGGAGAGGGTTGTGGATGCATGGAACAGCCTTCCTGAGGAGGTTGTGGAGTCAAGAACAGTGGGAGAATTCAAGAATGCATGGGACATGCATAAAGCAATTCTAGTGGGCGGTAGGAGGAAGTAAGCGGTTGGTTCCCAGGTCATACCTGAAAATAGGCAGCTATGCTGTTTAATGTACCTACCCAGTTAACAAAAGCTAAATAAATAAACTAGACTCTTCAGCTTATCCATCAGGTAGAGAAATGGGCACGGGGGTGGGCCAAGTGGTCCTTATCTGCCGTCAAATTCTATGTTTCTATGTACCGCTCTGCAATGACAGGTCGCTCCCTCATTGCAGTGGAATTGCTGATGCTGCAATGATGAGGCAGCCCTTCACTGCAGTGGCCAAATCATTTTAAGTTGGTGGCACTTCTGCAGAACCAGTGTCATCAGGACACTGGGCCTGCACTGGATGCTCACCGCCAAGCCCACAAATGCAGTGCTGACACTGGCTGCCACACTGCCGCACCTCCACAACCCGCTTCTCTCCTAAGCTGCTGCATAATGTTTCTTGCACATGCACACAAGGAAACATAAAAAGGCATAACAATAGGATTCAAAACAATCTGATTTAGGTAGGGCCAATGACTTTGCTCAGTACAATTACACATAATCATAGCAAGGTTCAAGTAAGTTTCATTGGATAGTGAATGGTTACAGACAGTCAAGTAGTTATACAGGATAATTAGTAGAATGGAGATAACTAGGAATTATACAAGTTACATAATACTCCTCAGTAGGTTGAATAATCAAGCTTCTGGCTAAAATGATGGGGTTAACAATAAATGACTGGGCTAGACAATTCTGTAAGTACAGACTAGATTGGTAGAGTGATTGGGTTAGGTGTAAAGGGAGAGCTGATAGATTCAAGAGGCTGGTTATTTAGAGGAGTGGCTGGTGCATTCATGTAGCTTAGGTATAGACAGGGGAGAGGAAAGACTTCGGGGGGAATTGACTGGGAACAAATGGAGGAGTCCATGCTACCCACTGTCAAATTGAGAGGGAAGTGGCAAGTGGAGGAGTGCTGGAGGATTAATTGGGGGGGGATAGGATGATGAACCAACAGGGTATAGTAGTAGTAGTAGTAGGGGGAGTGGTAGGGTAAAGGTAGTGAGGTAGGGAGCAGGTCAGGTGGTAAAGGCAAGTGAGGGGCCAGAGTCAGGCAGTAGAAAATGAAGTGCATAGGTAAAAGTGCTAGTGAGGAAGGTTCAGCAGCCTAGGCCAAGAGCCTTATTTATTGGGAGCATAAGCAAGACATTTGGCTGGCAAGGTGAGTTCAAAGTTTTAGTTTGAAGGGACCTAGTTTGGATTCCTTGCAGAGGTCACCAGGGAGTGAGTTTAGCAGCTTAGGGGCACGATATCCAAATATAATTGACCTAGGGTCATGCGATGGTAAGGAACTTTGTAGTGAGTATTTTGAGAACCTCTGGTCAGCCGGGTTGGGACTGTTTGACATAGCATAGACTGAACTCCAGGAGGGGTCAGACCACGAGTTGATTTCTTGGCCAGTATGCAGAGCTGATACTGGATTCGATTTTCTAAGTTCAGCCAGCCTGTGTGTGTGTATAGATCACATATATGGGTTAAAAGTGGAGCATCTAGGATTAGCCAACAAGACTTGTTCAGCGCAAGGGCAGCTCTTTTTATGATAGACTCCGGTACTGAGCTATAGACAACAAGGCCGTAATCTATTACAGAGTATTGAGCTGCATATGACAAGTTTGAGGGCGTCAGTAGTTAGACAACATCTGTGCCTATATAGCTGAGCGATTTTCCTGTTGACCATTTTAAGAGACATTGTCGACATGCAGTGAGTAAGATAGTGTGCTGCCCAGAGTAACACCAAGTTACTTGAAATTGTGCACCATCACTAAGATTTCATTTTGCTTGTTATGGATATATAGGCAATTTTATTTATTTTTACTGAGCGGGGAAGTAAAAAGCATTGTTTTTGTTTTCCTATAGTTGAGTGGCAGCTGCATGTTGATAAACCAGTCTTCTACAAGTTCAAAATCACTTTGAAGATTCTGCTCTAGGGAGTTGAGGTTAGGATGGCTGGAGTAGAGGACAGCATCATCCGCATATGGCCGGATTTTGTGTTGGCATACTTCAGGGAGATTGTTTAGAAAAAGACTGAACAGCAAAGGCCCTAGAAGGCCCCTTAAAAATCTTTAAAATGATAGTGTTTCCTACAAAAACTGTGTAAGACTCATCCCTATCATCACCTGCTCCACATCTGCATAGGAGTCCCTTATGTCTGCTTAGGTGCTGACTGTAATAGTATGCATTATCTTAGTTTGTGGGAGGGTGCAGGGCCAGGTCTGATGGAGTCTGTGGTGCCTGTGAGAGGGGGTCTAGAGAGTATGCAGGCATAAGATGATCAGCAGGTATTTTGCAGAATTTGGAAGTCAAATACCTCCCCCAAGTGTGGGAGAAATCCACTGTCTTACACCTCAAGACTGCTTGGAATCTTTCTTATTTAGCCATTTTGCCCAGCTCTCCCAACCATTCTTGTACTTCCAGGTCTTCCTCATTCCTCCAGTACCTAAGTATTACCCTTTTAGCTGTGATTAAGGCCCCCTCCAACCATTTGTTCCTGCATATGTGGAGTGTGGTGGCACTATGGGAAGCCTGCCCAGAACTTATTCCTAGCATGATCCTCTGCAGCCTTCAGATGAGATTGGTTGAGGTTACTGTTCTACAGATAGGTTGGATATCCTCCCAATACTTCTGAAGTTTGGGGCATGCCCACAATGAGTATGTGATGGTCCTTACATACTCTCTGCATCTCCAAGACCTGTCTTGGTCCATAAGCCCCCATTTGTACAGCTTTTCTGGGGTCCTGTGCTATTTATGCAGAATGTTTTGCGGGTAAACCTATTTTTGGAGTCTGTGACTCTTGTGGCTAGATTTTTCCAGTATCTCCTCCAGACCTGGACAGTATGGTCTATGTCAAGTTCTTTCTCAAGCTCAGTCAGGTGTTTTTGGATGGGTCAGGGTCTTGCATATATCTATATATATATAGATATCTATATTTATAGATATACTGTATATAGATATATAGAGATATATATCTCTATCTCTATCTCTATCTATATCTATATCTATATAGAGAGATATATATATACTGACCTGCCTTACCTTTCTATGGAGTGTTTCAGCATGCCTCACCTAGAGGCAGCTTCAGTAACACATAAGGTGTTGGCAGATAATGACCTCTTGGCCCACTAAGTCTGCCCAGTTTTCCCTGCCTACTGTGTCACCACAAACTCTACTTGATCTCTGATCAGCTCCTCCCCTTGGCTTACTACAGTACCAAGGTCCCCTTGTATCTGTCCCATGCATGCTTGAATCCTGTCACCATTTTTGCACCCACCACCTCCACTGGATGGATGTTCCAGCAGAAGTGATGGGGGCATCCACCACCCTTTCCGTGAAGAAGTATTTCTCCACATTTCTTCTTAGCCACCCCCCTCCAATTTTATTGCTTGACCCCTTGGGTGGGATATTCAGACTACGCCGGGCTGTGACGCAAGCCTGGGCGCAGCGCAACTGGAATGTGCCAGGGTGCTGACAGGATGATATTCAACAGTGCTGTGCCATGGCTCAGTACCATTGAATATCACTCTGTGGCCACCCGCATTGTGCATGGCGCAGTGGCACTGCACCAGTGCAAGTGGCCAGAGAGGGGCAGGGGGATGTGCTAGCGTAAGTGCCATTGCGTTAGGCGCATCAACCACGATATTCAAAGGTGCAAATGCAAATGAGGCCATTATGCATGCAAGGTGCAAATGGGGCCATTTGCATGTCATTATGGCTCCATTTGCATGCAGGTGCGCCCATTCCCGTCGACTTGCACCTGACGTCCTGCCAGGCTGCAGCCATCAGGGATCGATGCCCCCTGCACAAGCGACAAAGTGCCCTACAGCCCGATCGCAGGCACAAGTATAAATATAATAAACTCTTATATCCCTGGTGGTCCAGTGGACCGCTCGCAGCCCGATCGTGGGCATAAGTATAGAAATAATAAACACCTATATCCCTGTGGTCCAGTGGACCGCTCGCAGCCCGATCACGGGCAGAAGTCTAACAAAACATTAGATCCCATCCCTGGTGGTCCAGTGGTATGCCCCTTCCCACCATCCCACTGAGCTCCACCACCACGCTCCCACCCCAGTCAGCGGCGGGTGGCAGCTCCCCACCCGCAAGCCGCCCGGCCACCCACTGACTGACTGCGTACAGTACAGCTGTATGCCCATTGGTCCACAGCGTGGGCCAATGGATGTGCAGACTGTACCACTCTACACAGTTCAGATATGTGAATGAATCCATTCAGACTGTTTAATATCCTACATCTGCCTGTGATCGGGCATGGGGGGGCGCTACCCGACGGAGGGTGCTGCCGGATTTCAGGTGGCCACCCACAGCTGGCAGCTGCCGTGTTGTGCCCTGCAATAGGGCAGCTCACCTGTGGGTGGCCAGCTGTTACTTCTTTAGTTTGCAGGTTCAGCTGTATGCGGGCGCATGTAGGGGTTGTGCCTGCATGGGTTCCTCATCCCGAGGCTGAATATCGGGATGTGTGGGGAATGTCTGGGCACGCCCCTCTGCTGCGCCGCACCATCTGATGCACCCTGGCACATCGGGATTTGTGCCATGCACTTCCCCCTTTGAATATCGCACCGGGGCGCATCAGTGGGTTGTGCAAATCGCAGCTGTGTTGCACCATGCGCAACCCTTCTGAATATTCCACCCCTTGTCTTTATCTTCTTTTTCTTTGGTAAATGCTACCTTCCTGCACCTTATTAAAACTGGTTAGGTATTTGAATGTTTCTATCATATCCCCCCTCTCCGTCCTTTCCTCTAGAGAGTACATATTTAGTTCCTTGAATCTCTCCTCAAAAGACTTTTGATGCAGGCCCTGTACAGTTTTGGTAGCCCTCTTTTGTTCCTCCTCCACCTTATCAATGTTCTTCCAGAGGTGGGGTCTCCAGAACTGGATGCAGTACCCAAGGTGGGGTCTTACCAGTGATCTGTACAGGGGTAATATTACCTCCTCCTTCCTTCCTACTGGTGACGCCCCTTCCGATGCACCGGAGCATCCTGCTTGCCTTCCCCACTGCTGTATCACACTGCCTGGCTACCTTCAAGTCATCGGAATGATTACCCCCCAGGTCCCTTCTCTGTTTGGTGATTGCCAGTACTTTCCCTCCAAATTGGTACATAGCCCCCTGGCTTTCTGTGCCCCAAGTGCATGCTTTTTGCACTTTTTTGCATTGAAACAAATCATCCCTCATCCCCACAGTGTGTCTACTCTGTTGCAGATTTTTGTGTCATCCACAAACAGTACAGTAGTGCTGCTTAGCAAAATATATTGCTCAGTCAACTGCTGGAAGGTCTTTAGTATTCCATTTGTCCTTTCCAGCAAATGCTGAAAATTGTTTATCCCTTTATGGGCCCAGTCAGTCCAATGACCCCACCCCCCCACACACACGCGGCTGCTTATTGTGCATAAGGGTAAGGCTGGTGATTTCTCTGGAGACTAGCCATAGGGCTTAACAGCTTGTCTCCATGCTGCTCCTGAGTATCTAATGATAGGACATGCTGCCATGGCCCTCAGGATGTTGTCAAAGCATGTGGCATTAACTATAGGGCCCCCTAAGACACTCTCCTCCCATGGCACCCACTTACATGGTAGAGAGCACCCTAGCTGAGAGGTTGTGCTAGGTAATTAATGCATTGGCTGAACCAGCCTCTTAAGGTAAAAGTCTGGGAGATAAAATCCACTCTGGCAAATTCTTGTTTCAGTTTTCTGTGACCGAGTTGTCTAGTATCTGCTCCCCAGAACCATGTAAACATACCTTTCTATAGTTTTGGTATTAGTTTAGGATTTAGGGAGATGTGTTCTATAGGTTCTGTTTAATAACCACAATCCCTAGTTAACCCCTCATGTGAGTGACCCAGAAGCATGAGTGCCATGAAGAAGGAATGTGGCATCTGTCTCTGTGACTTCTGGATGCTCCATAGGATGCCTGCAGGGAGGACTGCAGAACACAGGCCACACTGCTCAAAGAAGAGTGGGTAAGGAAAGGTGGGAACCTGGTGCAACAGTCATGGGTTACCAAAGGGTGCAGCTAGTCCCTATCTAAGGTCAGCCTACAGGAGAGTTCATAGTCAGGTAAATCAGAGGAAAGGCAGATAGCCCCATCTAGGGTCAGCCCAGATGAAAGTTAGCCAACAAGGAACTCTAAGAAAGGGCAGCCAGTTAATAGCTAGGGTTGGGTAATAGTAATTAATTATTAAGTAATTAATGTTAAAAGAGGCAGTATAGTGCAGTGGTTTAAGGCTCTGAGCAGCAAACCCTGAGACTTGGGTTTGAATCCCACAGCCACCACTTGCATACTGTGTGACCCTGAGCAAGTCAATTAACTTCCTTGAGCTCCCAGGTCACAACTGTAAACAAGCTTTCAGCTTAGTGTGTTTCTGCTAGTTAAAAAAAATGTTTTTTGTTGGGTAACGGTTAGTAATGGGTTGCAGCTGCACTGCACAGGATAAATGTACAGTTATGCACTTAGGCAAAAAAAATAAAGGCTGTATATATTATATAGGAAACACACCCTTAAGAATAGTTACTGAGGAAAAGGATCTGGGCATAACGATTACAAATTACCTCAAATTCCAATCCCATTGTAGGAAGGTGGCAGGAAAAGCAAACAGTGTCTTAAACTGTATTCTGAAGCATCTAGCCAGTAGATGCAGTGAGGTGTTGGTTCCATTATATGGAGTCTTGGTAAGACCGCTAATCGAATATGGAGTTCAAATATGGTCGCCACATCAGGAAAAGCAGAAATTATTATTGGAGAGAATACAAAAGAAAGTGAAATGCTCTATTAGAGGGATGGAACATAAAGATTATAACATCAGACTGAATGAGCTGGACATGTTCTCCCTTGAGTATAGAAGACTCAGAGGGGACATGTGCCTACTTCATAAAGCATTCTTAGATAAAGAACTTGGGAGAGCCTGGGTTTAAGACTTAGTGAGTCTTTGTACAGCACGAGATCACATCATCTTCAGCTTAGGGGGGAAAGTGTAATACTTGATGGTATAAATATTGGTTTAGCCAGAGGGTGACATCAGTTTGGAATTCCTTACCTAATGAGGTAGTAGCAAATACATTGCTAGAGAGCTGTAAACATACTTTAGATACATTACATAGACCGGGATGTATTTAAGATTAAGATGGTGAGCATAATGGACAAACCATCTTTGAAAGCTCTGTACATACCTAGGAGACCTATGAGACAGCCACCCCCATTTAGTTCCTACCACAAAGTTCACAATTAGGTGTAAGGAGGGCTTGCTGCTAGGTCTTGGTCAGAGTACAGGTGGATTAACAGAAAGGGAAGGAAGTGAATTCCTATCTAGGGTCATTCATCAGCGTAGGTAAGGTGCATCAGCTTTACAGCCATCCCCATCTTGGTTAAAAACAGGGTGCAACTAAAATGTATTCAAATGATCCATAGCAAACCCCAAGAAAGGGTACCGCTACATAGGGCACAGAGGCTAATTAGTTAAGGAGGGGTTGAAACTCTAGAATGCTGAGAGGAGGCTTGCTGAGAGAGCAGTATTGGGTGGGTAGATGGGTGAGCTGCATAGGGTGTGGAGAAGCGTTGCTTTTGGGAATTCATTGGGAAGTGCAAAAGATTATTTGGTCAACAGAAGTGCCACCACATAGCTGTTTGGTGGTGGTCCCTTTGTGCCCCAGGTAAGTTGCAGTGCATTTAACTGCTTTGTTCAGTGCCTGGGAGTCATAGCTGAGTTGACTAGCAACAACAGGGGACTGTGGAGCCTGCAGGTCTTTTAGAGATCCCTGGAATCTTCAGAGTATAACAGCCATCACTAGACTGTTGTATTATTTATTATTTATAATCAGGGCACTGTTTTTAAAGTACTTGCACTTTTGGATTTTAGACATGATTTAAGGGGTTTAATCAGTTCTGTAGGATGCCGGAGAGTGGTCACATGATCAGTAGAGACTTTCAGGTACAGGTCTTTAAAACTCACACTTCTTGCGAGCATGATGAGCACGAGCGGGCGAGTGCATGGCAATGTATGTGGAGATATGCACAGAGATGAGCATGCCTGCTAATGTCTGTCATGTCAAGGCAGAAGGGCCCCACTGACTAGAACAAAGGTTGGTTCAAACAAATTATACTAGTTGGATATATTAGTAGAAGAGCTAACTATACATTTACTCAAACTTCTGCATAGAATTAAAAATGAAAAGCAATCTTGCACTTGTATAACAGGAAATGTATTTGAATACTGTAGTGTTTACAGTGGAGGAAATAGATGCTCAAGGTGTGACATGTTTAGCACAAAGCTGGGCTCATTATTTGCCGTTTATACATGCAACAACCATATGGACTTGGATGAACTTAGAGCTAGGTTAACCAGTAAACAAGATAGAAAAAAAGATCTCAGGAAACAACTTGAGAGTCTTAAAGCACTCAACGTAAACAAGGGGGTAGAGCACTAGAGTACATAATGATGGAGATTCGAGCAACTGGAGTTTGGTGGGGGGAAAGAAGAAAATTAGAAAGAGGAGGAGGGCTATGGTCATTAACATGGAGGAAGAAAACCATCACACAACCCTAATGAATTTAATACAGGACACACAGAAATTACTGGAGTTAGTCTGGAGTAATCCAGAAGAGAAACTTAATCAAAAAGAAATGACCAACCTAGAAACAAATCCCAAACAAATCAATGAAGCCAAGCTTTAGAGGAGGAAATGATTACCATCAATTTAGATGAAGTACACGTGGAACAAATTTATACAGTATATTGGGTGACTATCATTAAATACACAGATAGCTACTCTGGTGGAGATAACAAAGAACAGGTAACTAGTTGTAGCTACAGTGGTGCAAAAATATGCGACATAATGGGAATGATACCTAATATTATAAAAGGTACTAGTAACCAAAAGAACGTGTTAATTCATGCAGGTACCAATACTCTAGGAAGGCAAAGAATACAATAAAGGAAGTGCAGGTCTTGCATAGCACACTGTTACAGGGGAAGTGTACTGTAATATAATTTTCTCTGAAGCACTCTCTGTTCCAAGAGCCGGTAGGGCTAGAACTAATAAAACTCAGGCTTTCAATAATTGGCGAGGAGATGGTGTATAGAAAAGGGGATTATGTGCAGTAAGACATGGAAACTTTTTGAGGCACTGTATGATTTTTATTGTCATGATAGGTTGCACCTAAGTCAAAAGGGAAGTAAAACTCTGGGAAACATGTTCTACAATGCCATCAACAATAATACAAGGACCCCAAAAAGCTAAATATAGAGGGGTGCAGGGAATCAACTAGAGGTGGAGGGGCAAATAAAGATAACCAACAAAATAAACATGGCTTAACTGTTCTACTAACCAATGCAAGAAGCCTAAATGTGGTAAAAATGACAGAACTAGAGATAATTATTAAGGTAAAACAAACTGACTTGGTCCCAATAACAGAGACATGGTTGACAAATAGCACCTGTTGGAGCAAGGAAATCCCAAATTATGAGGTATTCCATAAAGACAGAGAACAGAAAACAGGGGGGTGGGGTGGCAGTATACGTATAAGAGGATATACTATGTAGGCAGTGGAGACTGACCAGACATCAATGACCAAAAATGAATTGATGTGGAAAGAACTAGCCAAACCTAATAATAAAAAGCTTACTGTGGGATTATGCCACAGACCCTCTGACAAAGAAATAACCATGTCAATCTCCTAAACTGCAGTGATATGGCATGTGATAAAAGAAGAGATAATCTTAGGAGATTTCAATGCATCAGGTACCAACTGGAACCTAAGTAAGGCTTTGAACAAACAAGAATGACTTCTACAGGACACAACAATGAAAACGGGATTATATCAAACAGTAGAGCAGCCTACAAGGGAAAGAAATATCTTAGATTCGGTATTTACAAAAAGATCTGAAGGAATTAAGAACGTGGAGGTCTTAGAACCACTCGTGAATAGTGACCACAGGATTGTAGTGTTCAATATTAATATTAAACCAAAAAAGTCCCCAGAGCAACAGTAACTAAGAATTATTATAGGGCAGATTGTGTAAAGATCAGGTGACAACTGCAGGAATGGGACTGGGAAACTAGTATACTTAGCACAAAGCAATTGTGGTTAAGAATTAAAAATAAAATACTCAAAGTGGAGGACAAATTTATTCGAAACAGACCTGTGTACAATAAAATAGCAAGGCACCAATGTGGTACACCTATAAGGTTAAAAAACAGCTCAATAGGAAAAGACAGACATGCAGGGCTATCAACATACGAACATATGAAACGTGCCAGCAGAAATAGACCACCCAGTATATCGAAGTCTGCTCGAGTGTGCAGCTAGCACCCCTAGTTTGCAGCTGCCCCACCCCCCTCTCATTTGTCATCAAGAGGGACAGCAGCCAATATAACACTGACACGTGTAGACAGCAGGTATGGAAAAGTAAGCAAATTATAGGATTAGAAAAAAAGCATTTTGGAATTTAAGTTGCCCACATTAAAGTCAATGGTGAGTCCTTTTACACCAACATAAATAAAAAAAGCATTTGTCAATGGAGAATGTTGATTGCGTTGGTCTGTTGAGCTCGCTCAGTGCCCCTCTGTCACTCGCTCAGTCTGTTTCTCCCGGTGCTTCAGGCTGCTCTTTTGTACTGGGCTCCTACCTGCATTGGCAGCTATTTCTGCCCACTAAGAAATCCGCAGCTGTCCCGACAGAGCTCCGTTGAGGTGGCTCACTCTCGCTGTCTCACTCACTCATTCTGTGTCTCCCGCTGCTGAAGGCTACCCTTTTGTACTGGACTCCTGGCCTCTGTTGGTGGCTTTTTCTGCCCACAAAGAAATATGCAGCAGTCCCGACACAGGTCTGTTGAGCCTGCTCACTCCCCCTGTCTCAGTCACTTGTTCCGTTTCTGCCACGCTGCAGGCTGGCCTTTTGTAGTGGGCTCCTGCCTGCATCGCTGCTTTTTTCTGCCAACCAAGAAATCCGCAGCAGTCACGATAGAGCTCTGTTGAGCTTGCTCACTCCCCCGTCTCACTCGCTCATTGTGTTTCTCCCGGTGCTGCAGGCTGCCCCTTTGTACTGGACTCCTGCCTGCGTCTGCACCTTTTTCTGCCCACAAAGAAATCTGCAGCTGTCCTGACAGAGCTCCATTGAGGTCGCTCACTCCCCCTGTCTCACTCACTCATTCTATTTCTCCTGGCATTGCAAGCTGCCCTTTTGTACTGGGCTCCTGCCTCTGTTGGCGCCTTTTTCTGCCCACAAAGAAATCTGCAGCAGTCATGATAGAGCTCCATTGAGGTCGCTCACTACCGCTCTGTCACTGGCTCATTCTGTTTCTCTTGGCGCTGCAGGCTGCGCTTTTGTACGGGGCTCCTGGCTGCGTTGGCACCTTTGTCTGTCCACAAAGAAATCTGCAGCTGTCCCAACAGAGCTCTGTTGAGGTCGCTCAGTCTCTCTCTCTCTGCGTGCGCTCATTCTGTTTGTCCTGGGCGCTGCAAGCTGCCCTTTTGTATGGGGCTCCTGCCTGCATTGGCGCCTTTTTCTACCCACAAAGACATCCGCAGCAGTCCTGAAAGAGCTCCGTTGAGCTCACTCAGTCCCCCTGTCTCACTCGCTCGTACTGTTTCTCCCACTGCTGCAGGCTGGCCTTTTGTACTGGGCCCCTGCCTGCGCGGCCGCCTTTTTCTGCCCACAAAGAAATCCGCAGCAGTTTTGACAGTGCTCTGGTGAGTTCGCTCACTCCCCCTCCCTCCCTCGCTCTCTCGTTCTGTTTCTCCTAGTGCTGCAGGCTGCCCTTTTGTACTGCCCTCTTGCATCAGGGCTTTTTTCTGACCACAAATAAATCTGTAGCAGTCCCGACAGAGCTCAGTTGAGCTCGGTCACTCCCCCCTCTCACTCGCTCAATCTTAATCTGTCCCAAACACTGATTTCCCACAGCAATCATGCAATTCTCCAGCAGGAGTGCAAAAACATATTTTAGTCAGGATGTGGAAAATGACAGCTGTACTGTTCATAAAGAGGTGTGAAAAAAATGCCACTGTTGAAAATGTGGTGTGAAAATATTACAAATTAGCAAAGTTACAAGGGTGCATGGAAACAGTTCAACGCACACTTGTAACACAGTCATGTTATGGAGTTTCGTCACCAAATTTTCAACATAGGGATTTTAGGACCTCTGCTCATGAACACTGCCACTGTCATTGTCTTAATGTGTCCCAAACACTGATTTCTCACAGCGACCGCATTATTCTGCGCCGGAACTGTGAAAACACATTTTGGTCAGGATGTAAAAATGACAGCTGTACTGCTCATAAGTAAGTGTGAAAAAATGCCACTGTTGAAAATCTGTCGTAACAATATTACAAATCCTTGAAGTTACAAGGGTGTGTGGAAAGTGCACAATGCACACTTGTAACACAGTCATTTGATAGACTATCATCACCAAATTTTCAACATAGCCATTTTAGGACCTCTGCTCATAAACAGTACCATTGTCATTTTCTTAATCTGTCCCAAACAGTGATTTCCCACAGCGACCGCAGTATTCTGTGCCGGAAGTCCGAAAACACATTTTAGCCAGGATGGGAAAAATGACAGCTATACTGTTCATAAGTAGGTGTGGGAAAATGGTAATGTTGAAAATATGGAGTGAAAATATTACAAATTTGCGAAGTTATGAATGCGCATGCAAACTGCGTAACACACGTTCGTAACACAGTCATTTTACGGAGTATCATTACCAAATTTTCAACATAGGCATTTTAGGACATCTACTCATGAACAGTGTCACTGTCATTTTCTTAATCTGTCCCAAACAAGGATTTCCCATAGCGACTGCACTATTCTGCACCAGAAGTGCGAAAACACATTTTGGCCAGGATGTGAACAATGACAGCTATATTGTTCACAAGGAGGTGTGAAAAAATTTAAATGTTGAAAATATTGCAAATTTATGAGCGTGCGTAGCAACTGCGCAACTCACACTCGTAAAACAATCATTTTTTGGATTTTTTCCACCAAATTTGCAACATAGGCTTTTTGAGAGCCCACCTCATGAACACTGGCACTGTCGTTTTGTTAACTGGCACTAAAAGGTGATTCTACGTAGTGACCGTGAAATCACCTTTTGGGGATGAATAATGACATGACAGTGTCAGAATTCATGAGGAGGTGTCCCAAAACTCCCATGTTAAAAATTTGGTGCCAAAATTCCAAAGAATGACTGAGATATGCATTAAAGTTGAAAAAAGCCTATTTCTACCATTATACAGCTTACTGGCATTTCCTCAGTTCGCGGTCGGCTTTGAAGAGTGCAGATGTGTTCCCAGTCCACTGAAGATCATCAAGCCAGACCCCAGAGGTAAGTATGGGGTGAGGGGGGGTGTGGGGAGGCAGGGTGCTCAGTAGGTGGGTGCAGGTTGCGGGTGGGGGGCAGGGAGAGCGCCAAAGGACAGTTTCCTTTTTTACAGGGAAAAAAAAAAGACATTGCGGCACTGTCTTTTACTTTACAGGGGCATGTGGCACACTGGGGTGGACTCCTAGCATATCACCGGAGGGGGAGCAGCAATAGCCGATGGGGGATTGGGCACCCCTGTCGGCACACAACAAAGGAGGGGCATCATTATGCCGAGGGGATTGGGGCTCCCGTCGGCAAGTAAACATGGTGGGGGGGTTAATATTGTTTGCGAACATGGCAGCAAACTACCGCCATGTTCACAAACAATATCAGTATGTGAAGATCCCGCCCTGCAATGACGGGTCGCTCCCTCATTGCAGCAAATGGCTTATGCTACAATGACAAGGCAGCCCCTGATTGCAGTGGCTGATTTGTCTCAAGTTGGTGGCACACTGGCTGAATTAGTGTCAGCAGTAGCATGCCATGGCATTGGGGGATGCTACCCAAGCCTTTAAAGGCTGTGGGGGCATTGGCCACAACCCTGCCGCACCTCCACAACCTACTTGTGGAGAAAGCTACCGCAATATGTTTCTTGCACATGCGAAAAATCAACATAAAAACATTGGAGATGCCGATAGGTCCTATTAGGCAAGGCACCAATGATATTATAAACCCAGCTAGTCAAGCAAAGATTTTTAATGAATACTTCTGTTCCATAAATATAAGTGAATAGAACATGGGGAACAGTAGTCGAAGTATCGAATTTCTGCTTTTAAACAATGATGAACCATATGTAAGGATTAAAAAAACCTGACATACCAAGGAAACTGGAAAACAGGGACCCATCCAAATCTGCCAGACTTGATAAACTTCACCCAAGGTTGAGAAAAGAAATACGTACCTAGTTGGTGGAACCACTAATCAAATTATTTAATATGTCCATGGAATCTGGGGCGGTACCCGCGGACTGAAGGACAGCAGCAGTAGTAGTTCCAATTTTTAAGAAAGGAAACGGGTGAGGTGGGTAGTTATAGACCCAGAAGTCTGACATCTGCACTGGGCAAGATATTGGAATCTATTATAAATGCTAAGTTGTAACAGAAGTATTAAACAGAAACCTGCATGATGAATCACAACAAGGGTTCAAAAAGCAAAGATCCTGTCTTACAAACTCCCTGTTTTGTTATGTTAGAGTAAGTGAAGCCCTGGATAACACACCAGTAGATGCTGTGTTTTTGGATTTTCAAAAGGCTTTTGATAAAGTCTCACATGCTATACTGATTAAGAAAATGACATATTTAGGTGTCCCTAACACAATACAGAGATGGGTCAGGGGATGGCTGACAGGAAGGACACAACGAGCAAGGATTAGGGTTTAGAGAATGGACTGGTGACCAGAGGAGTACCACCAGGGGCGGACTGGCCAGGTCACAGGCAACATTTGCCTGAGCTGCCAGTCGGTGGCACCTTTCTACATGAAGCATGATTATTGTTCTTACAGTAGTAGTAATTGAACTTCTAATACTACATTTTCAAGTCCAGTTAACATATCAATATTTTAAACATCAACCTGTTAATTTAACAGCTACGGAAAAGAAAACACACACAATGACTGATTAATCTTGTTTACTGAATCTGCAGATTGATGTACATAAAGAAACCTGTTTTGTAAAGTTCAGACACATGTGACGGACATGTTCAGATAAAAAAGATCTTTACAAAAAGAAATTAATTTAAGAATGTTGACTGCAAGTGATTTGGTCCTAGGACCCAGGTAGCTTTATATTAATTACTGAATTCATTTGCTGATATTGTTACATATGTGATGAAATAGTCTTTCACATAAAACTGTCAAGTTTCTGATACATTATGGCATGAGCAGGCAGACAACTTGAGCCCTGTAGCGTTCTGCCATAGATCATAAGCAAAATATATAGTACATTTTTTATGTTCTGTGAATGTCAGTAAGCAATAGAGCCACCGCACATCTTAAACTGAAGCAACTGAGCCCTCATTGCAGTTCCACCACCCATAATAAAACATTTAGATAATGTAAAGTGGGTAAGCAAGGGGTTCTATGGCTTGCAATGCATTGTGATGTAACTAATTGTGTCAGTGGCATCATTTGCCTACAACTAGGACTTGTCAAATGGTCTGGTAGGGTACATCATGCAAAGTGAGAGTGCAGTAGCTGTGTGCTGTGAAGTGAAATATTACATGTAATACTCCTCCTTTGCATGTAGGAGGCACTGCATGCTGTTAAAATTTGAGCAGAAAACAAATGCTGCCCACTGTCACCGACGCTAGTAGTATCACAATGTTATGTAAAGTCAGACCCGCATCATTTTAAAAGAGTGTGTGATGTATTATGTTTTGTATCTTCCAGTTCTATAACACCTGGATGACATTTTTGGCAACAGTCATGGAAGAGTCAGCCTGAGGATATAAAATTTAAACTACATGACAAGTTATAAAGCTTGTTCTTTGACTCAATGAAAACATGGTGTGTAAATCAGAAAGACACACAAATGTGCCCGCAATGACTGCACCAAAACCATCCGGCAAATAAAGTCCGCCTACTACAAGCATGCCCTCACAAACTCCTGGGGCAATGGTTGGGAATTCTGGAAGAACATAAAGGAACTCACTGGGAATCCACCAAAAACCCCCCCATCAATACTCAACATCAACAGAACCACAACCCTCAACCCAAAAACCATTGCGGATACCTTTAACAAAGCCATTACCGACCTCAGCGTTGTCCTACCCCAGAACTACTTCAAAGATGGTGAAGCCCCTCTGTCCACAATGAACACTACTCCCACCAGCTCCCCCCACTTCTACTTCAAAGCATTCAAGGCTCACCAAGTGCACAAATGTGTACCAAAACCCTTGGTAAATCAAGATTCAGTAATGACTCCCTCAATCTCAAAATCCTGTTTCTCACACTTGATGAAGCGCTTAGTCCTCTGACCAGAATTTTCAACCTCTCCCTCAGCCTTAGCCAGTTCCCGAACAGATAGAAATCTGCCACTGTCACCCCTAGCCATTAAAGTGGTGACAAAACTGCCCACGATAACTACAGAACTATCTCCCTACTACCCCCACTCTCCAAAGCACTAGAACGCATCATCTCGGACCAGCTCACAGAATACCTGGATACGTACAACATCCTATGCAAGCAACAACACAGGTTCCACAAAGGTCACAGCACCTTCACAGCCCTACTTGAATTCACCGGGGCAATCTACAATGCACTTGACTCCAGTGAACTACTAGGCTCAATCTACATTGACTTAACTAAAGCCTTTGACACCGTCAATCACTGCCTCCTGCTTGTCCAGCTTCAGAACACTGGGCTGTCAACTGACTCCATTGGCTGGTTTAAAAGCTACCTTGAAGAACGGTCCCAAACAGTAAGAATTGCTGATACACTCTCAGACCCTAGACTGGTCCACTCGGGAGTCCCCCAGGGCTCCATTCTGGGACCCCTCCTCTTCAGCCTATTCTTAAACTCACTACCGGACAGCTGCCCAGAACAAATAATTCTCTACGCCGACGATGCTGTGATCCTCACCTCAGACCCTGATCCAAACCAATTACAAAATAAACTTCAGCGGGCCTTCTCTTCCATCGAATCCTGGTTCCTAAATCATAAACTGCTTCTCAATCAGAAAAAAACAACTCTATGGTCTTCTGCAGCCCCCACAACAAAAACAACTCCACCTCTCCATTGCAACCAAACAAGGAGCCATCCTAGAGCAAACACAATCATTCAAGTACCTCGGCATCTCCCTTGATCTCCACCTCTCATACGCTGTCCATATCAGCAATGTTGCAAAGTCTGCCAATGCGAGGTTAGGCATATTATTCCGGCACAGGAAACACCTAACCCCAGAAGCACTGGCAGTGGCTGTCCAAAGCTCCATCATCAGCATCACAGACTATGGTCTTATCATATATGGGTCTGCAACTACCTCTGCTCTCAAATGTATCGCAACCTCCCTGAATAAGGCCTGTCGTCTCATCACTGACTCACATCGCCTTACCCACACATGTGACCTTTATTCCCAATCTGGAAAGCTTCAACTGGACAAACGCTTAAAATACCAAACCTGCATCACGACCAAGAAAATTATAATGGGTCTAGCCCCACCTGGTGTCTGTGCCCTCCTTCAGCCTAGACATAGGAATGTCACTACAAGGAGATCCAATTCCCATCTACTACATATCCCACGATGTTGCACGACCCAAGGACAAATATCATTCACCTATCGGGCATCCAACTGGCTCAACTCTCTTGGCAGCGACATAGCGACCACTCCAACACTCGGCCTCTTCAAGTCCAAGCTGCGACTGTCACTGCTTGTATCCTGTGATTGCCCATCTTAACATTTCCACTGTTCCAGCTTCAAATGCCCCAGCACTCAGCACTTACAATCAGTCATTGCACCCCTAGCACCTTACCGGTCATATTCCCTCGACAAGGCCCCCTGGCTGCACTGTCTCCCACCCTCACCCACCTCCCCCCATATCTCCACTCCTGCCCCCACCCCAACCACCTCCCGTCCTCCCCCTTAGCCCCTGCACCTCCTTCCACCCTCAATCTCCTACCCTCACTTCCCCACCACCCACACCCCCTTCCCTTGTCTTGCTATAGCTCAAGTCTTCGACTGGTTATTACATGTCTGTAAGTCAATGACTATATGTTTGTAACTAAAAATGATGACTGTTGCACACGCTGACGTGGAACCTTTGTAAAAGAGCCTCAGCTCAAAGGTATTGTAATCCTAGATTGAAATAAATAAAATAAATAAATAAATAAACACACCGATACACCATCCACAAAACTAAATGAAAGATGAAGCAATAACTATATTTGAACATGTATTTGAATGTAGCTTTCACAGACTCATCACTGCCTGCACACATAGCATGGACTTTATGGATTTGTTCACATTTTACATGCCCAAATGTTCATTTGACAGTAGAATTCTTAGATGCTGCTGCTTGCAGCCATACCTCTCACACACTGTTTATCTTGCTGGTAGGTCAAGACATTTAATTACAGATACAACTGTAGCAGATTTGTACCTGTTATGCACCACAAAATCTAACATATAAAAGATGCAGTAGAAGGGAACATGAGAAATGGTATTCAGATGTTCATTTTTAAATTTTGCAGTGGCCAAATGTCATGACTGTTTTGGACGATGACCCAAAGGCAAACTCCAATGCCTGTCCATCTCTGCAGGGTGGGAGTGGGGTTGGCATCAGTTCAGTACTTCACTATCATTCCAGGGATTTATTTAACTCTAAAAATTGATTAGCGTTTTGCTCATAAAAGTTCTAAATTTTTGTGAAAATGCATAGCTCTTGCCTCACTGTGTTTAACAAACACAGCACTTCTAGAAAATCTATATAAATACTTTCTGTACAGGTAATATAGTCCCAAGAAAAAACTGCTAATCAATTATTTAAAACCCTGCATTCCTATACTGCATGGGCCTGATTCTCATAGGGGCTGCGTCTGACACAAGCTGCAGCACACAGCAGCTTGCACCAATGCCTGGTGCGCCAGGGACCCTGCACCTGATTCAGGTACAGAGGGGTCCCAGTGACTAAGTCCCCATGCTTGTGCTGAATGTAACCCTACAGCAAACCCCTGGCACACCGCACAGGTCCACCGCATGCCACCAAAGACTAACACAGGACTCCCGTCCCACTAGGTAATGGGCATGTGAACCCAACCTGGTGGGCTGGTGTCCCCCCACCATGTTTGGTGCAATTGGTGCCTGGCCACAGAAGTGAGTGGTGGGATGTGCTAGGCACTGGGGAGCAGTTGGGACTGGTGTATGAGGGGGTTTGGGATGGGGGTACCAACATGGTACATAGATGGCATTGGGGAGCTGTGAAGGGTGCCATTGGACTACTAGGATGGAGGCCACACATACAGGGCCACACTCGCGGGTGTATGGTGGGTGAACAGTCACCCATGGTGTGCCACATGCAGGTATGTCACCTAGGAGAGAATGTTTAAGTCCCCTTACACCTGCTCTGGCTGGTCTAAGAGCCCTTAGAATTTCTCCTGCCAGGTTACGTCTGTGAATCGCAGGATGCAGCTTACATCGGCTGCAGTGCTCCGACCACCATACAGCAGTGCATTGCAGATGCAAGCCCCATTTGGGGCAGATGGACTGTGGTCGACGCAGGCCAGCTTTGTGAACTTCACGGGAAACACAAACCCAGGGGAAGATTACACGGGGGGGGGGACACTAGTAACAACAACAACAAAAATGAAAAGAGACTTGGGATAATCATATCAGGTGACCTTACGGTTAGAAAGCAATGAGAGAAGGCAGTAGTGAGGGCTGGGGGAATACTGTGATGTATACAGAGAGGAATCACTGGCAGAAAACAGGAAGCTGTTATCCCTCTGTACAGACAGTTGGTGAGACCCCATCTGGAGTACTGTGTCCAGTCCTGGAGACCCCATCTCTGCAAGGACATAGACATAATAGAGGCAGTCCAGAGGAGGGCAACTACAATGGTGCAGGGTCTGCAAGAAGGAAGGGGGGGCATGACAAAAACTTAAGTACCTCAGTGGAATCAACAAAGTCCAAGAGGATAGCATCTTTCAGAAAAAGAGATGTGCAAGAACAAGGGGGCACCATTTGAACATAGATGGGGGACTGCTCAGGGGCAATGTGAGGAAGTATATTTTCACAGAGAAGGTGGTGGATGCATGGAACAGCCTTTCTGAGGAGACTGTGGGCTCTAAAACTATGGGAGAATGCATGGGACAGACATAAGGCAATCCATTGTGCAAGCTTATTCACAAGGACGTCCTGTTGGGCACAGGCAGAACAAGACATGCAGTAACATATACAGACAGGAGTTACAAGTAGGTAGAGAACACTTGGGCAGACTGGATGGGCTGAGCGGTCCTTTTCTGCTGACAAATTCTATGTTTATATGGCATCATGTGTTCATTCAGGTGCAGTGTTTATTTAAAGTTGGGCCTACCATAGATCCAGATGCACGATACAGTAAATTACCGAATTAGATGCAGTACAATACAGAACCCCAATGCTTCGAGAAGCCTTTTCTCTTCATAAGGCTGCTTAAAGAGCTGGGGTTATACTTGCAGTGTCCATACCAGTATGCTGATCCTAAAATCGACACATACTTAGAGACAGCACCACAGACTCACATAACTCAAACAAATCCCAAAATAGCATGCTCACACCTGTTATGTTACTTCACACACTAGTATTCACATTTCTTCTAAGGTGCGCTACTAGGTTGTAGCATACAACATTCAGTCTAAAAATAGTAGCACACATCAACACCCCCGTGCCCCCCCCAAACACACAGCATAACATTTTTATGTTGGCTCACGCTTGCGAAGCGAACATCTTGCAGTAGTAACAGATTTGGAGGTGCGGTCAATGTTGGGCGAATGCAGGACACACATCAGAAGGCGCGTCCCTCATTCCCCAATCAGGCAGCAGGAGGCACTGACCTCATGCATGCCTAATGTGGCCATCACAACAAAGAAAAGGTTCGCTGCAATGAGAGCAAAGCTCTCATGCAGCGTGACCATTACACGCCTCCCGAGGTGCAGGCAACATGGTGGCAATGACTGCCGCCGCTGCTGCCAGTCACAGTGCCGACACGGGAGCCCATTCCCCATCGGCATAATGTGCCCCCCCTTCTTGATTGCTGAGGGGGGTTCCCAATCCCCCTCAACATCATGCATCCCCCAGTTTCTCTTTGCCTATGGGGGGCCCAATCCCCATCGGCTTTAACCCCCTGTATTTTGCCGATGGGGGAGCCCAATCCCCATTGCCATCATGCACCCTCCCCCCCATTTGTTATGTGCTGACGGGGGGTGCCCAATCCCCGTCGGCTGAGCACACACACTGTGGTCAATGTGCGGAATCACCTTTCGCGACTGATTAACGCCATGACAGTGCCAGAATTCATGAGGTGGGCTCTCAAAAAGCCTATGTTGCAAAATTGGTGGGAAAAATTTTAAAAATGACTGTTTTACGAGCGTGCATTGCACAGTTTTCAAGCACGTTTGTAACCTGGTGAATTTGCAATATTTTGACGCCAGATTTTCAACAGCCCATGTTGAAAATATGGAGTGAAAATACTACCACACCCCTACGGTGTTAGGGTTTCCAACTGTAGCACCCCACCCAGTACAGACTGACAGGCGCCAGGGCTGTAACTTGTGATCACTGGATGTAATGCTTGTGCCATTGCACCCCCACCCTGCAGCCACCGACAGCCATTATGGTGTGTGCCTTGCACTGTTCAGCCACAAAATTCACCCCATTCTCCTATACTGCACCCACATCAGCTTATTTCCTTATGGAATGGGGTAAGTACAATGCCCAAAGACCCCAAAGCACACCACGACACTTGTCAGTGTCTACAGGGTAGGGTGACGTACAATGGCAGCAGCGTTACAGCTGACAACCCAGAGGCACACCCCAATGCTTGTCACTCTCTGCAGGGTGAGGGTGGGGTTGGCATCACTTCAATACTTCACTTCTATTCCTATTATGTATCTCTACCGCTGACACTACCAAAGCCAATGCCAGCGAGACAACATTCGGCATTGACAAATGCTTGTTAAAGTTTCCGCTGCCAAAACTGGCCATATTTACTTCAAGCTTCACGTGATGAGTGGGCCCTCTTAGTTTCAGACTGGAAATTCCAATTTGAGTAAGCTAAATCACCATCGTCAAGGTGGGACCCTTCGATTTAGTTCTTAACTTTCTAGTGCCTCAGAGGCTAATGTGTTTAATTGACTCTTTTTATACACTGTGCTCCCATAAGGATTTTACACAGGTGTTTAAAAGGGAGCTTGCTAAGAAAGAGCTCTGCAGACTCCCAGAACTCAAATAAACCCCAAAATAGGATGCGCAAACCTTTTATGTTACTTCACATACTACAATTCACATTTCTTCTAAGTGGTGCTGCTAGGTTGTAGCATACAACACTCAATCTAAAAATAGCACACATCAACACCCCCTCGCCCCCCCAAAGACACAGCATAACATTTTAAAACTTTCTGCTGCCAAAATTGGCCATATTTACTTCAAGCTTCATGAGATGAATGGATCCTCTTAGTTTCAGACTGGAAATTCCAATATGAGTAAGCTACATCACCATCGTCAAGGTGGGACCCTTCGATTTAGTCCCTAACTTTCTAGTGCCTCAGAGGCTAATGTAACTAATTGACTCTTTTTATAATGGTGCTATTGTTAGACGAGCGGGGCACCCTATGAATCCAAGCACCTGATTATTACAGCCATCATATTATATATGCTGTGCAATTACAAAATCGCACCGCGTAGTATACAAAAATATATCTAAGTATGCACCTCAGAAAGGGGGAAGAGAGGGATATGGTGAGAAAGCAGTAAGGAAGGACTGAGTAAAATAGAAAAGGGGAAGGTTATATGAGCCAACAGGTATTTTTCTGCTTCTTACACTATTCTCTATTTTAATTTCAGTAGTGAGGAGGCAGTGCCATTTAGTGAATAGAACACCAGCTTGGGAACTAACAGGCGCAACTCTCAGCTGTGCCAAACACTCCCTGTGTAACTTTGGGCAAGTGACAACAATCTGCCAGCAGAGCTCCAGTCTACCCAGCCATGGAAATAGGTAGCAGAAGGGCCCCACTGGAAACTAGGGGATGTAACTCAGATGGGCTATCATAGCTACAAAGAATAATTGTAAAATAAATAAAATAAGGCTGCCCTAAGAAACATTTAGGCCAACTCCAACTTAGAGCGCTTTATCAGCAGCTTCTGGAGTGGTTGTGGGGAAAACGTATTTATAATCCTGCTACACTGAATTGATGAGGTGTGCATCAGTCAGTGTGGCAGGCTTATAAATACATTTACCCCACAACCACTCCAGAAGCTCACTCGGACACAGGAGCATCCTGCACGTATACCAACTATATAGAGAGAGAACAGGGGCTGAGAATCCACAGTGATTTAGATAAAAGCAAAACAGCAAATTCTTTCTTTAAAAAAAAAAAAACTTTCAATCAGCTGGCCCAGTGGCATTGAGGGCTGAGGCGCTGGGCGCCTTACCTCTCACCATGCTGGGGACCCATGTTCGGGAACAAGCACGGGCTGTCAAGGGTCAGCCGGGGTGGGGTTGGGATTAGCTAGAGCAGCCGCCTAACAGCTCTCCTCTACTGGATTGGGGAGGTTTTTTGTTCTCTTTCTAAGACTACCAGCATGTGGAAGCATGATGGTGGTACAGGCAGAGTGGGAGCCAGGCGCTAGGCCAGGGGTGGGAGGAGCAGAGTTGGCTGAGCCAAGGCATTTGAAACATTGAAGTTGCTGTGTGAGTCAAGACCCAGCCCATTCACTAACTAACCACCATCCAGCACCACTCTTGGTTCCTGGCTGTCGGAGTCCAGGGATAATGCTCAGCAATGCAGAATTTCTGAGGCAAGTCTTCTGAACCGGCTCCATGACCCACGTCAACATATTGCCTGTCCTGCATGACTTTGCACACCACATTCACATACAAACTGTCATACTTTGCTCAGAATCCTCCCTCCTCCCAGATTACTGATTGGGAAACAGAAGACTGTTTTTCAGGCTGCTAACAGTGCCATTCAGGCCAGGAACACTCCACTAACCAGCATGTACCGGTACAGCCAAGCTGAGCCTGCAATGCCCATACAATTGTATGCCACACAAAATGGCAACATGTTAATGGCAGTTGCAAACCGGCAGTCAGAAGGATGAGAACAGGAGTGTTCACGGGGGCATAATGGAGGAGGAAGAAGCAGCAGCTGACTCATCAGTTGGAGCTGAAAAAAATAAAACTCCTCAAATTACTGTGGAAGTGCATTTTACTTTACTTACACACCATTTTGCCCACTTACTTTTATTTTCCACACACACCTTGATGACAACCCGACCGTTTCTGCTCTGACTGGGCTGGCTCACTGGGGGGTGCCCAGAGGTCTGACACACCATGGCTGTCGGCCCCACACCACGTTGAAGTTTCTGAGATGAGACGTCTCCCGGTCTCCCACTGTGTTGTGACTCTGTCACCTTTTCTGGTGTACTGAAAGACTACCACCCACCACACACACCAAATCACAGTCCAGGCAACAGTGATCTGCCACCACACCGACAGCTGGTGAGTGAGTGAGCGGCTGATTAGGCGGCACATGAAAGTCGGCAACTGCAGCTCGACTCCTGTGCTCCACAGTAATGGCGCTCACAGTGAAGTCTCTCCGCCTTCACAACTAAGAATTGCTGCCAACCTAACGGCACTAAACAGCGCCTGCTCATGCAGCCCCTGTCTTCACCTTCCCCTGCTTAGGCAGTCTCTCTCAGTAGGGGGGCACATGACTTTAGTATGCCGCTCGTAGCTCGTTGAATGGTACTAACTCTGCGGCGGCACTCTCCTATGCACTGCGGCTACTCTTAGACCCGACTCGACTTACCCCCCCGGAAAAAAAGTAACCAAACCAGATGGTCGGGGCAGTGGAAAAAAAATTAAAATAAAAAAAAATGAAAAAGCAAGACGCGCACAGGCCACTTACACAGGCCAGGATGCAATTATCATCCAAGGCACCCTGGGCCACTCAGCCCCTGACTGCCACAGGAATCAGTGTTTGGACCTGTGCTGTTCTTGCTGTTTATAACAAACATGAACAACAGAATAAACAATTGGCTTACAAAATTTGCAGATGATTCTAAACTCAGAGCAGAGGTGGGAAATGATATGCGAGTGGAAATTTTAATTAAAGACTTGAAATCATTGGAGACCTGGGCATCCAGAAATGGCACGTTCATTAACACAGACAAGTGTGTTGTGATGCACCTCAGTACTAAAAACAATCTAAACAACTACATACTTAATGGAGTACAACTAAGGGCAATGGAAAATGGAAGGGACTTGGGGGATTTTGGTCACCAACGACCTTAGCTTTTGCAACCATTGTAACGAGGCAATTAAAAGCACAAATGGAATCATTGAATGTATTAAAAGGGATTTTATGTTAAGAAATAGAAGTTGTATGGTCCCATTCTCCAAGGCCTTTGTTAGACCACAACTCGACTATTGTACCCCCCCCATGGAATACCTACTTAAGATGGTACATCAACAATTTGGAGAGGGTACAATGAAGAATGACTAGGATCATTAATGGACTGAGAGACAATACATATGAATCTAGATTGCATAACTTGAACCTCTATCCCTTGGAGTTAAAACGTACTAGGGGAGATTTACTGGAAATATATACAATTTTTAAAGACGGACAGTTAATGAATGCCTTGGGCTTTGAAATTAGTGATAGAACTATTAATTTAAGGAGCCACAAGTACAAACTGAAATTAACATTCCCAAGAAAAAATGCAAGACAGTACTTTTTTACTCAGAGGGTCATATCCCTAAAGGATGAGTTACCAGGGAAGGTAGTCAATTCAGAGTCTTTTTGCACATTTAAAAGCGGGTTGTATAGCCATCTACTATCAAGAAATTGCTTCAAATGGCCCCATTAACATGGGAGACAGACATAATGATCAACTGCCCTCTGTCTGTCTGTACACCAAGTATAAAGTAGGGGGATGCCCCATCTGTAGGAGCCCAAGTCAGCTGAGGGTGGAAGTATGGCAGCTCAGGCAGGAGACAGGGGAGATGGTGGAGAGGGTATCATAGAGTATGGGAGGAGGGGACAGTGCACTCATAGGGCACAGAAGCAGATTGGGGAAGAAAAGTGGGAGTGGAGCCAGAGCAGGGTGGTGGATCAGGCAGGAGGGGAAGGAGGGAAGGGGAAGCAAGACTGGTTCCCTGGGTCCTTCTCCCCAGAGGGACTAAAGGCCTAAGGTGGGGGATGAACACTAATGGGGGAATGGGTGAGGCAAGGAGTGTGTGTGCCTAGTGGGAGCACCTCCAGGGCTGTCAAGAAGGGAAGAAGGAGACGGGTAGAGAAGAAAGAAGTGTAAGTGGGGGGGGCAGAGGATGGGGAGGGGAGTGATCTTGGAGAACTCAATGGTTAAGGGTGTGAGATGAGGGAAGGGCCTAGGGCAAACCACAGGAAGAAATGCCAGAGATGACTGCAGGGAGGGTGGGACCCCTAACAGCCCAACTTGCAGGACAGAAGGAATGAAAATCTCACACCGCTGTTCACCTGGGAATGAATGACCTAGCAGGATGGGAGGTGGAAGTAGTGCAGAAGCGGTTCAGAGAGGTGGGTAGGATCTGCAGTGTGGCAGGGAGATTGTTAGCCTTCTCAGAGGTGCTACCAGCACTGAGTGCTAGTACTGCTAGAAAGAAAAGAATAGATTACTTCATTGAACAGCTCAAAAGGTGGTGTGGAGAGGAGGGCAATTGGCTAGTTGGTGGTTGGGGGGTACCTGGAAGAATATGGCTGTATACACACCAGCTAACTTGCATCTAAGCATGGAGGTACTAGGGTGCTGCAGTTAACCTTGGAGGAGTTTATAGGTAGAAGTCTCAATTTAAACTGATGGCAGGCAGCAGGGATCATAGCACTCAGTCATCTGGTGAAGGAGACCGACCAGCTTAGCCACAATCATGACAGAGGGAGAGGGGTCCAGAGGAGGGGGGGCACGAGAGAGGTGCAAGGAGCGGGGGCTGGGGAAAGGCAGGCTGGGGTGGGCAGAGGACATGAGGCATGATGGAATGTGGCATTTCTTAACTCGGAAGCAAAATGGCTGTTTTGCAGTCACTGATGGCTGAGGGTATAGTGGACAAGATGGCCATCACAGAGATATGGGCCATGATGAACCATGATTCAGTCCTATCTGCCCTGGTTATAAGTTGTACAGGAGAGACTGGGTGGTGGAAAGTGGTGGGATGGCTCTGTACATGAGGGAGCGATAACGTGTAACAGAGAGGAGCAAGTGGAAGGAAGGACAGAAGTGTGGGCACAGGTACTATCCACTAAGGGTAAAAAACTAAGGATGGGGTAGTGTACAGGCCTCCAAAACAGGACAAAGAGTTGTACAGGGAACTGAGGTCTCCAACGGTGGAGATGGCTGGCAGGGCAGAGGTAGTGATTATGGGGGACTTCAGTCTACCAGGGGTAAAGGATCCCAGTTACCTACTGTACCAGGATGCAAGTACTACCGGATGCATTCCAGAGTGGGTTCCCATTTCAAGTGATCATGAAGCACACTAGGGAGAGGGCCATGCTGGACCTTGTCCTGTCTAACTGTGCACGTATCCAAGAGGTTAAGGTGGAGGCACCACTTGTAGGAAGCAACCACTACACTGTATGGTTCTATCTGAAGATGGACAAGGAGAGGGTTGGGTCAAGGCAAGTGTTCCTGACTTCAGAAGTACGGGGGAGATTCTGGAAGGGCACCTTGCTGGTATCAGGAAGGTTATGGAGGTGGATCAGAAATGGATCATAATAGAAGTGTGTGCCACATGTGTGCCAAAATCAGGAGCAATAGATCCAAGGCTAAAAAGCCCATCTGTTGTGATAAGGAGGTGGCCAAGGTGATAAAGGATAATTAGTCAGCCTTCTGCAAGTACAAGCATACTCAGGAGGAGGAGGAAGAGGAGGAGAAGGAGGAGGAGGAATAATACTGTGCCAAATCAAAGGAGGAGGGGAAAGCAGGTAGGACAGCAAAGGTCACTAGAGAGAGAGCTGCAACTGGCAGAGGATGTGAAGTCCTGGGAGAAGGCTTTTTTTCCAATACATCTGGGAGAAGAGGGATATGAGGGATGAAATTAGATTTAAGAATGGTAGGGTGAGCAGAGTGTAGTGAAGAGAAAGCATGCACGCTTAACAAGTATTTCTGTTCAGTCTTTGGTAAGGAAAATGACAGTCCAGTGTCACAAGGGAGGAGGGGGTGGGCAATCAGTGTGATGGGAGGGGACAGACTGAGAGATCAAGGTAGACACAGTGAGTAAAAGCCTAAAGGCCCTGCAGGTGGACAAATCTCCAGGACCAGATGGAGTGATGGAGTGATGGAGTGCATCCAAAGGTGCTGAGGGATCTGGAAGAGGTGCTGGCAGATCCCTTGGCAGACTTGTTTAACATCTCACTGGAGTCAGGGAAATACCATGGAACTGGAGGACTGCATATGTAGGGCTTCCACACAAAAATGGGCCAAGGAGTGACCCCAGTAAATACAGACCAGTCAGTATGACCTCGATAGGGGGCATGGCCAAGCTGATAACCGGGATGGCAGCTTGATCCTGGAGCTCTGTACTGGATCCATTTAATATCTTAACCATCCTGCTCCCTGAGGCTTAGAACAACCAAAATCTGACTTCAAACGGGAAGAGACAGCACCACTTTATAAGAATGTTGAAAAAACAAGTTCATTTGAACTTTAAAAGTAATACAAATTGGCTGAAAACCCCTGGGCCAGGGGCCCCGCCATCTCGAGTGAACACCAGGGCCAGCTAGGAGGATCCCAGACCTTCCAGCTCACCGGAAGAGTTTGTAGTGAGCCCTCCTTATCTGGTTTTAGAAAAACTGTTTAATGGTTTAAAGTAGGACCTAACATCTAAAACGAATGCTGGCTTTGAGAATACGTTGGCCCAACTGGCATACCTGCAAACTAACATCAACTCCCTGGGGGAGTCGGTAGAACAACACTCGACCTGACACACCGAGTTGGAATCCAGGATGAGTGTCCAGGAGTATGCATGACTTCAAATTCAAATAGAGCTCCAAAACACCATCTCTGAAAGTGAGAAGCTGAAAGCCACATTAGATGACCACAAAAACAGAGGGCGGCAAAATAATGTCTGAGTGGTCAGCCTGCTGGAGGGAGTGGAGAGCCCGAATTGTGTGACCTTCTTCCAACGGGTAGCCTGTGATGTAGGCACATGATCAAGGGCCATGTCCAAAATGGCAATGCTTTATGGGCAAAAGCCCGAATGGTAATGGGGAGGGAGGCGACCGGATGTGGGGGTGGATGAATTGGCAACAGGATGTTGCTATACATACACGCGAGTGGAGGGAGCAAGCACGGTGAGCATGGGGTGGGAGGGGACAGATGGGCTGTAGGGGTGGTGCTGCAGTGGGTTGCTGAGCTGTGCCGTGGCGGCGGGTTGGCCTGCGGTTGGGGTGGTAGTGAGGTTCGGGTCTGGCGCTGGTGAGATTTATTGCGCCTGGGGCTCAACCATAATTTTATTATTTTCACCCCCCCCCTGACATGCACCCCTTGAGTTGAGAATCCTTAGTAGGGTGTGTGGGGGTGAAGGATATCAGAGAGGCAAACATGTTTTCGCCACTCTGATGTCACGATAACGGGGATCGCCTTTCGGCAGTTGCCGTTATCACATAGAACCCTTCCAATGTTGGTTTAGGGAGCACCTCCAATTGCCAGAATTCTGCTCCCTAGAGATTCAGAGGGTGCATCGGTCTCTGGGATGCAAGCCAATGCCTGATGAGAGACCACGCTACATGATAATCAAATTCTTGAGATATCAAGCTAGGCAGGGAGTTCTGGAGGCCGCAAGGAAAGCAGGCCCATTATGTTTCAACTTCCAAAAGATAAGCATATTCCCGGATTACTCATGCACCCTGCAGAGTGAAAGACAAGCTTTCCAGCCAGTTAAGAAAAAGCTTCACAAATTAAAATGGCCCTTTGCACTAGTGTACCCAGCTCATTTAATCATCAGGAAATAAGTACTGAACAATAAATCATTTACTAGCCCTGATGCAGCACTGCGTTTTGTTGAGCAAGAGACCGAAGCACAGGCAGAAGGATCCAAAAGGTCCTCGATTTTAAACGGACTCAATATAAAAGGTACTGTCTTTGGGTTGGTGGGCCTGTTTTTGCACTGATGGGCTCGGGGGTTTCTGCAATGGGGGGAGAAGAGACCTTAAGGTTATCCATAGTCCGCAACTCGAGGAGGCCTAATAGGACTGGGCTATGAATTTCTCCCCCTCGCATTTTCACTCTTCCGGGGAAAGGCACTGCCGTTGTAATTTTTTATCCAGCTTGGTTTTTGGGCCCAGATAAAAATGCGACATCCCTGAACTTTCTCATCTTCTACAATGGGGGTTCAGTGAGGTTAACAGTTTCTAAAACCTGGTCCAGTGACATCAAAGTGTAGCCTCCATGAAATGTACCAGAGAACTGTGTTAACTGCTACATGGTGTCAGAGGCTGAGTATTTAATTATCCTTTTCCTGGACTTGGTTCAAGCTGACTGCATACCTAATATCTTCTTGTTGATGTTTAAAAGTTACACTTTGCAAAGTTTTTACTAAAGTTTTAGTTGTTGGAGCATCGGGGGGGAACATGTTGCTGCGAGTCCTTTGAACACAATGGTTTAAAACAGGGTTCTGTGTTTATATATGTCCTAAAGTTTGATTCAATAAATTTTTTGGTTGAATATATTCATGGGGGTGGGGGGTTCACTATTTGTTTCTGGGGTGTTTGAGCACTTGAGGAACAAATCTGCTCTTAAACTATCATGGGTGAGGTTCTCCAGGGAGATGGACTGTTTCTCAGTGGGTCCCTGGTCTTCCTGGGCCTGCGCTGGGGGTTGCCTCCAGAACTCATCACTATAGGAAGACTTTTCTATGGGCTTGTGGACAAGTTATGTTGGCCCAGCTAGATGGACCAGACAGACAGCTCTTCCACGAGCGTAAAAGGGTTGCTAGTCTTCCTATCAAAGGGTAGACAGGTGGGGAGGAGTGAAATGAGGGGAAGGGATAGTTTAGACAGTGTGCCAGTTGTGCTTTTTTTGATGATGTTGGGGGGGTTGTCACTTTGAGGGATGGGACTTGAAGTTTTGTTGGGGCTCATTAACCTGTTTCACGGGGTAGGGGGCAGTGGGATGGGACTGGAAATGGTAGATACCTATGTTCAAAAAAACCTGTAGTCAGCATCAACCAACTAGTGGTACAGGCTGGGGATCACCTTGCTGGTCAAGCACTCATGATATATCCATATTAAGGTGTTGGTATAATGGGTAATTTAAAAATTATTACTTGGAATGTCAAGGGGCTCAAGACCGTAGTTATAAGGAAGCGGATATGGATGTATATCAATAAATCAAGGCAGATGTAGCCTTCTTGCAAGAACTGCATATGACGAGGGAAGAGATAGGTAAACTTCGGTCCTCTTGGGAGAGGGTACCCTGATTGCTTCGCCGTTCACATCGAAGGCTAGAGAGGTGGGCATATGGTTCAGACCCAAGGTGAAGGTGCTTATACATTCATCCCAGATATATGGGCAGGGGAGATTTATTATAATTAACGCCACAGTGGAGAATAAGCACTGTGTCCTGGTGTCCTTATATGGACCCACAATAGATTGCCCAGACTTCTTCCATCACTTGGCCCTATCTCTTTCAACATACCCAGATAATCTCATTATTGGGGGGATTTCAATACATACTGGGATATGTCCATGGACCACTCCAAGCCTCCAGCCCCCAGACCTCCTAGGAGCTCTAAAGCCTTGAGATGTGTGGCAGGGGAATGGGTTCTTCAGGAAGTCTGGAGATTTAAGAACCCCACCAAAGCCGAGTTTTCATTTTTTTTCCATGCGCATCAAATCTATATATCTATATCTATATTGATTACTTTTTGCTCTTCCCTGATTTGCTGCGAAGGGCAAGCAGCACATACTATGGCCTGATTATAATCTTGGACCATGCTCCCTTGCACCTGGAACTAGAGGGCAGTGTGGTGAAGGAGAGAACCCATCAGTGGAGACTTGACCCCACTTTATTAAAGGACGAAGAGTATCTGGGACAAATAACCACTAAAATAAAAGATTTACTATTGATGAATAAAGTGGAGGACACCTCAGCAAAGACAACTTGGGAAACCCTGAAGGCCTATATAAGAGGGGAAACAATCTCTTATGCAGCGTATAAGGTGAAAAGGGAAGTAGCAGAGGAAAAAATTCTGGAGAAACAGATTGCAGATCTCGAACAACGAATTATGGTGGGAGGGTCTGGGTTAGATCTGGCAACTCTAAAAAGGTTAAAGGGGGAATGCAATCAAAAATCTTTGAGACGAATCAAGAGAGATATACTGTACTGTTAACTGAAGTGAGCCAATATTTCGAGGGTGATAAATCAGGAAGGTGGCTAGCATGATTAGTGAAAAAACAGCGTGCTGACTGCTCTGTTTTGGCTGTTGAACCTGATGCAGGTAGGGTAGAGGAGGACAAAATATAGATAAATAATGCATTCAGAGGCATTTATAGGACATTGTACACCACACAGACTCTAATGATGTCAGCCCATTGTCTTTTCTGGATACCATCCAACTTCCAACATTGGACCCCCAGGAAAATGACCACCTAGGCCAACCCATTGACTCAACAGAGATCAAGCAGGCAATTTGGATCTCAAAATTTGGCAATGCACCATGCCCAGAGTGCCTGCCCCTACAGTTCTATAAGAGTTCTGGCAAGAATTAGGACCTTTGATGGCCCTGATGATCCAGGAGGCGTTAACAGAGCGCACCCTGACATCTTCCCAATGTCTAGCTACAATTGCAGTGCTCCTCGAGCTGGGGAAACACCTGAAAAAATGCGGGTCCTATTGCCCAATTTCACTGCTTAACGCAGATTATAAAATCTTAGCAAAAGTCCTGACAAAAAGATTAGAGAACGTCCACCCAAAATTGGTGCACCTGGACCAAGGAGGTTTTACCCAAGGGAGACAAGCTAAGCACAACCTGGAATGGGCCCTAAATGTGATATATTATGGGTCAAAAGGTGGGGGAGAGACAAACCACAGACTCCTAGCCTTAGACGCTGAGAAAGCATTCAACAGGGTCGAATGGCCCTTTATGTTCTCGGTCCTTGAGAAGTTCGATCTTAACCCCCAAGTCCGCTCCTGGATATCCTGTTTATATAAGTGCCCACAAGCCCAAATATTGACCAATGACAACCTATCCCAACCCTTTCAACTTACCAGTGGTACACGACATAGCTGCCCTTAGTCCCCCTAATATATGTGTTCACCATAGAAGCCTTAGCAGTAGCTGTAAGATCGCACCCAGAAATAGATGGTTTCAAAATAAATGGAACAGAGCATGTGATTTCATTATTTGCAGACAATGTTCTGCTATTCCTGACAAACCCAGGGAAGGCATTACCTGCCCTATCTAACCACTATGGGCCTCTCTAAGAGCACAAGATAAACTGGGGCAAGTGCGAATGGATGCCAGTTGGCTGTAGCTCCCTGCCTGTCCAAATTGCAGGTGTAACCCTGCCCCCTTCATAGGAAATAAAGTATTTCAGGGTGTTACTCCCCCCAAAATTGTCGAGATTGGGAAACATCAACTATAAACCCCAGCAGCAAAAATTAAAGAAGAATGCACTAGATGGCGGTCTCTTCCCCTAACCCTTTTAAAATGCCAATAACCCGTCAATATCTGTACATATTTCAGGCTATACCAGTTCAGGGTCCCTCACGCTTCCTCAAGTCACTAGAAGGATCTATAACATCTCTTATATGGGCCTTGTCCCAGAATAAAAAAAGAAATCTTATGGCTCCTGGCAGCTAAAGGAGTACTAGGCCTGCCAAACCTTAGACTATACACCATAGCTGCCAGACTGGCTCATATTCCAGATTCCTTAGAGATGGGAAACTTGAGTAAAGCTTGGTTTGGCTTGGAGAGCGGAGATCAGAAACGTACACTTTACAATCAATACCTCACCCCGATGGGTACTAAAGGGGAGATTGTATTCCCGAATAATCCTTTCACCAGGTCCTCCATGAGGGCATGGCAGATAGCCTTAAAGCTGATAAGTCCCCCCCCTCGCTCTCCCCGGAAACCTCAATTATATATTCTCAATAGCTGGAGGGTAAGGTCCCTGGGCCTGTTCAGGCAGCCCTAGAAACCTGGAGATGAAGGAGTATTTTACACTTGTACGATAACGGTCAGTTTATGTCCTTCCCAGCCTTATCCCAAAAATACAAAATAAGTCCTGCCCACTCTCTTATCCACTTACAAATTCACTCCAAACATATTCATAAGGGAAGGAAATAATCCCTCAGTAGCCCACAAGCCCATTCTCCATCGGAGGAGGTCCTTTTCCAGAGCATAGCACAACAACCTAACAAACACTGGCTTATGTGCTATCGGCTGCTGTTGGGAGCATTACCTGATCCTCTCCAACACTGGAAACAAATATGGGATGAGGACCTTGTGGTTGAAAAGCTGACAAGGGGAGAATGGACTAGGGCCCTAAGGAAAGGTATGACATGTTTAGTAAACAACAGGCTTAGGGCGATTCATTATAACATTATTAACAGAATTTACTTTACTCTCAACCTAGCCCACAGAACTAAACCTCAACTCTCAAATAAGTGCTGAAGTGTGGGATCCATGTTGGGACTTTTCTCATGTGACATGGACATGTCCTGAGATCAGTGTTTCTGGATCATGATCAATAGCTTAACAAGGTCCTAGGCAGCAACCTCCCCACGGACCCCATAGATGTTCTTTTGGGAATACCCAGAGGGGAACCAGGGAGTACAAATGCTGAACATCCCCTAAGGAAGCTGGCATTCACAGCAGACAAACAATCCCTGCCCACAACGGCAACGTGGGCCCTAAATCTGCTTCACAATATGAAACGCGAACACACGCAACATCAGGTTGCTTGTCAGCTGCAAAAATATGAAAAAATCTGGGCCCCCGTTGAAAGGGTATTGAGAGAAATTTGGTGCCCAACCTTTTGAAAGGAAAACAAGCAAGAGAGGAAAAATTAAGAGAAACTGACATTCCAAATCAAGAAAAGCAAGACTTTTTCCTATATGATTTGTTGAGTGTGTTATACCTAAGCTAGGGTGTAAGACCAATGTTCTAGCAATGCCTGCTGCCAACTCGTGAATTGTGAAATGAGAGTAACAAATGGTTTAAATGTACCTTGAAATCACTAAGATACATAGCTCTGTAAATAGGTGTAAAAGAATCTCTGCTTGTAACCACTTGCTGACTTTAAAATAAAGTTTATAAAAACAAAAGTATGACCTCGATTGTGGGGAAAGTGATGGAAACCACTGAGGACAAGACAGACTGGCTCCCTTCAGCTCTTCTCCATCAATCCCCACTGTCCTGCCTCTCCCTGGGAACTTATTTAAAAGCTGGAGCACCCCCACGGATTCCCCACATGGTGGAGTTAGGAGGGGAGGGCCATCCCCCCCCACAAAGCACAATCCAGTTCTCCAGCTCCAGGGTCCCCAGTGAAGCATAGGGCAAGAGCTGGTGGGCAGGGTTTATTAATGCTTGTCCTGCTGCCATTTTCACCCCATTTCCATGATGAACTGGGGAACTACAGACTGGTGAGCCTCACATCCATCATGGGAAAGCTGATGGAGGCAATCCTGAAGGACAAACTGGTGACTCTTCTGGAGACCAATGGGCTACAGGACAGTAGGCAGCATGGCTTTGTGACTGGCAGATCATGCCAGATCAACCTGGTGGAATACTATGATTGGGTAACTAGACAACTGGACAAGGGCCACGCAGTGGATGACCTGTACCTGGACTTCAGTAAGGCATTTGACTTGGTGCCAGCATGGGAGACTAGAAAGTAAGCTGCAAGCTACAGGGGCAGGGGAAAAGATTGTGGGCTGGGTCAGGAACTGGCTGCAGGGGGAGGCAGCAGAGTGTAGTTGTAGGTGGGGAGCTATCATCCCCAAGGGTGGTGATGTGTGGAGTTCCGCCGGGCTTGATGTTGGGACCGGTGCTGTTTGAGGTATTCATTGCAGACATTTCAGTGGGCATCAAAAGCAGAATCGCCTGTTTGCTGATGACACTAAGATGGGGCAGTGGTAGATGACATGGAGGGCTGGCAGGGGCTACAGGAGGATCTGTCAAGGCTGGAGTCCTGGTCAGACATCTGGCAGCTGGGATTCAATGCCAATAAATGCAGGGTGCTGCATTTTGGGGCTAAAACCCCAAGAAGGAGCTACCATCTGAGAGGTGTGCAATTGGCGGAGACTGAGGAGGAGAAAGATCTGGGGGGTGCTCATTACGGGGCAATGAACAACTCAGCACAGTGCAGAAAGGTAGTTCTAATGGCTAACAGGATGCTGGGTTGTACTGCTAGGGGTATATCCTCCAGAAGGAGAGAGGTGATTCTGCCACTATACAGATCACTTGTTTGGCCACACCTGGAATACTGCATACAGTTCTGGTACCCATACCTAAGGAGGGACATTAAGCTACTGGAGGGGGTGAAATGCAGGGCCAATAGGATAGTCAAAGGTCTGGGGGACCATATGAGAGCAGATTAAGGGAGTTGAACATGTACTCCCTGGAGGAGAGGGGGGATATCATTGAAACCTTCAAGTACATGACAGGGATAAACAAGTCTCATAGGGAGGGGCTTTTCAAACTAAGCGAGGGGAGGGACACCCAAGGCCATGATATGAGACTGGCAGGGGGAAGGGAAGGTGCAGGAGGGAGATGAGGAGACACCTTTTTTTGAAGAGGGTGGTGGCCGAGTGGCACGCGCTGCTGACTGAGGTAGTAGCCAGTAGAACAGTGCAGGGATTCAAGAGGGGATGGGACAGAGCAAGAGGGAGGAGCATGGGAGAGGGGGCAAGGGAGGGAAGGGCAGTTGTAAAATAGGGACTGCTAGCTGCACAACCTAGCAGACTTGGTAGACCGTAAGGCCTTTTTTTGTTAATGTTTTTCATATGTTCGTATGTTCATATGGTGCATGCTCAACAATGAGCGCTTGTGGAGGCATGCAGACACCGTGGAGTCCCACAGCACTTCCCTTCCTCTACCCTCCTCGACATTCATGTCACCAGGCCCCAATCTGGTGGCAGTCATTCAGCAAATTGTGCAGTTCTCCCTCCGCTAGGAGAGAAGAGCAGCCCTGTGGGCACTTGATCATCTCTTTCCCTGGCTGACCCCCAGCAACCTCTGCTCATTTCCAAACATGAGTTCCCAGCATGCTGAGAGGTAAGGTGGTTAAGGCGTCTCAGCCCTCTGTGCCACTGGGTTAGTGTTGATAAAAAAACATTCTGAAACTGAAAGACTGGTTAGCTTTCTGGAACAAAATGAGCTCCAGGATGAGAGGTAGCATGGGTTTCTGTTGGGGCAGTCCTGCCAAACTAACCTGACTAATTTCTTTGACTGCGTAACCAGAACAGTGATCAGGGGCCAAGTGGTAGATATTCAGTATCTGGATTTCAGTAAGGCCGTTGACTTGGTTCCTCACAGGAGACTAATCAGGAACTTGAAGGACCTGGGAATGGGGTAAGCTAGCTAGATGGGTTAAAAGCTGGTTGCAGGACAGAAGTCAGAGGGTAGTAGTCAGAGGGGAATTTTCTGATGCTAGGCCTGTGACCAGTGGGGTTCTTCAGGGCCCAGTACTCGCTCCGGTGTTGTTTAACAGCTTCATCAGTGATATGGCAGGGGGCATCAAGGGTAACATCTGCCTGTCTGTAGATGACACAAAGCTCTGTGGGATAGTGGATATGGAGGAAGGAGAGAGGACTTAAGACCTGGCTAAGCTAGAGAAATGGTCTGGCATTTGGCAACTGGGATTCAACATAAAGAAGTATAAGGTAATGTGAAGATCCTAGTCTAATATTGGCTGAATTGTTTGCAGGTAACCAGGTCAGAGGAGACAGACTTAGGGGTATCATCATTAGTGACTTAAACACTCACACTGCAAGACAGAAGAAGCCAAAGCAAATCGAATGCTGGGCTGCATACTCCGTGGGATACTCAGCAGGAAGGCAGAGATCATTCTGCCACCATACAGATCACTAGTGAGGCCACACTTACAGGGCAGTGTGCAGTATTGGTGATCTTATTTAAACAAGGACATCAACTTACTGGAAACGGTCAAGAAAGGGCAACCGAAATGATCCAGGGAGAGCACAGTACAAATACGAGGAGATACTTGGAGAATGCTGCATGTACTTCCTGCTGGATAGAAGATGGAGGGGACATGATCAAGACCTCCAAGTACCTAAAGAGCATTGCCAGAGAGAGCACTGTGGGTCTCTTCAGCCTTAGTGGGAACAAGACCATCAGAGGACATTGTCTCAAGCTGGTTGGGGGGGGGATTCAGGAGAGAAATGAAGCTGCACTTTGTCATGGAGAGGGTAGTGGCTAAGTGGAAGTAGTAGCCAGAGGAGGTGGTCTCCTTAATGAGAGTGGAGAGCTTCCAATGAGTTTGGTACAGAGTGAAGGGGAATGTTTTATGTAGAGGAGGGGGGAAGGAGGGTGTTCACGAGGAGGGATGGGGGTTAATGGGGAAGGAGGCAGATCCCTCAGTAGATGATAAGGATCTGCACACTCAAGTAGATAGACTCCTAGGCCTCTCTTTGCTGAATTATTTGTATGCTTGAATGTAATTTTTCTTTTATGTGAAAAGTTCAGAAAATATTTCTATGCTGATAACTTAGCCACCTTTGAGGCTAAATAACTGAAAATGGATATGCAAGCTTTCTCAGAAGAGTTATGGGTCTGTTCACGAGAAGGGGTTACCATTGTTCAGGATAGTTTTATTAATAATTTAAAAACTGATCTGATAGCTACTGCAGTCATACCCTGTGTTTTTCATAGATGGTCAGCTCCAGAGAAACTTGTCATAGTTTCAAAGTCTTAGCTGGAGTCATTTTAATGTTGCTTGCATGCATGTGCAAGAAACATAGTGCCATCATCGGAGATTTCAGAGGTGTGTCACCTCCTCCTCCAATACAGTCAGTGTGCTGGCAGGAGCGGCCCCTGTAAACCAATGCATTTTGGAGCTGTCTATGACACGCTCCAAAATGCAGTGGCATACAGTTGAAAGGGGGAGCTACACTTCAGTGAGCACCCGATAGAGAGCTGCTGCAGCGCAGCTCCACCCCACCCTTACTGTATAGCGACCAGGGTGCCCAATCCCCGTCGGCTGAGCTACGTTCCCCAGTAGTAGGTGCCATGCTAGGGAGCCCACCCCAGCGTGGCAAGCAGTCCGATAGCGCGAGGGTTCCCAATCCCCTGTTGGCTGAACACTCAACGTCCTTGTGCCACGCTGAGAGCCCACCCCAAGCGTGGCAAATGTCTGACGTCTTTTTTTTTGAAACCTGTAAAATGAAAATGGTCCCGCGCGCGTCTCCCAGGCCCCTCCACAACCCGCACCCACCACTGCGCACCAGCCTTCCCTACACCCCTCACCCCATACTTACCCGACTCCGCGCTGGCGATCTTCGCGGACCGGAACACGCCTGCACTCTTCAAAGCCAATTACGAACTGAGGAAATGCCGTAAGCTGTATAATGGGCTAGATGGGGTTTCAACTTGTTGCATATCTCAGGCATTTTGAATTTTGCACCAATTTTCAACATTGGGTTTTGGGACCCTTTCATGAATGATGTCACTGTCATGGCGTTATCGGCCGAGGGTGATTTGTCGCAGTGACTGCGAAATCACCCTTCGGACCTGAATACCGCCATGACAGTGACATCATTCATGAGAAGGGGTCCCAAAAACCCCGTATTGAAAATTTGGTGCCAAAATTCCAAAACATGACTGTTTTACGAGCGTGTGTTGCGCAGTTCCTACGCAGGCTCGTAAGTTTGCGAATTTTCAATATTTTCACTCCAGATTTTCAATATTGGCATTTTATCACACCTCCTCATGAGCAGTATAGCTGTCATTTTTCATATCCTGCCCAAAACATGTTTCTGCCCATGTAGCACGCAATGGCGCAGTCGGTGTGCGAACTCAGTGTATGGGACACATTAAGAAAATCACAGTGTCACTGTTCATGAGCAGAAATCTTAAAATGGCAATGTTGAAAATTTGGTGAAAGAATTCCTAAAAATGACTGTTTTACGAGTGTGCGTTGCACAGTTCCTACGCATGCTCGTAAGTTCGCAAATTTTCAATATTTGCACTCCAATGACTTCCAAATACCTAAACAGCACATAGAAGCAAGCAACATTCGGCATTGACAAATGCTTGTTTTTAGATGGCCATCTCTCAAAATCCACATATTTGCAGCTGCAAATTGTGATATGCAAGATCAGAACATGTTGTGCGGGTTATATTCTGCATATGCCTTACTTGTTTTTAACAAAATTGGTTTAAAACTGTGTGCTGTGTCCCTTCTTTTATGTTGCCTGCTCCGCCTCACCCCCGATTATACACTTGCTGAGATTTAAATGTTCCTGCTCAAATTGCCATGATGCAGGCAACATGCAGTGTCCTGAGTAAAGACTTTAGTTAAAATGACCCCAAATGTTTTGTCTCTGTGTTTCTGTCCTGCAAATTACCCCGGGTGCTAGCAAAGGTGAGGATGTAGGTGGCTGTAAGTCATTTCTTACAGTCCCATGGTCTCCCTTTGATTTAGAGGTTCTTTAACTCCTAGTCACTGATTGGTATGTCTATTCCCAGGATGTTTCTGCACCACTACGTGGCCTGACCCATTCAAAGCAGTACTGCCCTGTGATGTATGGGGACATCAGCAGTACTGCTCTGTGATGTATGAGGATGTCAGCAGCACTGCCCTGTGATGTATGGGGACATCAGCAGTACTGCCCTGTGATGTATGGGAACATCAGCAGCACTGCCCTGTGATGTTTGGGGACATCAGCAGTACTGCTCTGTGATGTATGAGGACGTCAGCAGCACTGCCCTGTGATGTATGGGGACATCAGCAGTACTACCCTGTGATGTATGGGGACATCAGCAGTACTGCCCTGTGATGTATGGGGACGTCAGCAGCACTGCCCTGTGATGTATGGGGATGTCAGCAGCACTGCCCTGTGATGTATGAGGATGTCAGCAGCACTGCCCTGTGATGTATGGGGACATCAGCAGTACTGCCCTGTGATATATGGGGACATCAGCAGAACTGCCCTGTGATGTATGGGGATGTCAGCAGTACTGCCCTGTGATGTATGGGGACGTCAGCAGCACTGCCCTGTGATGTATGGGGACGTCAGCAGCACTGCCCTGTGATGTATGGGGACGTCAGCAGTACTGCCCTGTGATGCATGAGGACATCAGCAATACTGCCCTGTGATGTATGGGGACGTCAGCAGTACTGCACTGTGATGTATGGGGACATCAGCAGCACTGCCCTGTGATGTATGGGGATGTCAGCAGTACTGCCCTGTGATGTATGGGGACATCAGCAGCACTGCCCTGTGATGTATGGGGATGTCAGCAGTACTGCCCTGTGATGTATGGGGACGTCAGCAGAACTGCCCTGTGATGTATGGGGACTGCAGCAGAACTGCCTTGTGATGTATGGGGATGTCATCAGTACACAGGTGCTACTGGTCTATAAAAGCATGTGTACTACTTTGCTAAGTCCCCCTTTCTTGCGATCGTTCAGCGCTTGAGGAGAACTCTGTCCAACTCCGACAATCGTGATAACTGCGCTGCGCTGTATTTTGTACAGTGCTGTATGCTGTGCCAAGGGCTGTTTCCTGCGTCACTTAAGGTAAGCCTTTAATGCTGAGAACAGTCACAAGAAAGAATATTGTCAGCATGGAGCTTTTTGATCACATTTGGGTGATGTAAACCACAGGGGAGCCCCCCAACCGCCACAGAGCAACTGCAAGGAGCCATGCTGTTCATGCACAATAGGAAGCCCAAAGCAAGCCAGAGCAAGTGTTTTGTGGTGTTCTGGGTGCAGGAGGGGGGCAGTGGGTGTCCAGGTCCAGGTTTGCTAGATGGGACCCTTACCAAATGTGTTGCAATGGCAACACAGTGTTCTATGAATGGCAATACCTGGGTATGCCTGAAATTGAGCAATGTTACTACCCAGTGGTAGTCTGGTAGTACAATGGTGTCACCCCAGTCAAGTTTTCTGACCTCAGTGGTAGTGCCATGGCACAGTGGCATCCCTATGGCAATTTTGGCAGGTTGCCCAGACTGGTAAATGGGCAATGGTAGCACAGTGGTATTACATAATCTTGAGTCCACTTTTATGTGAAACTCTATATTGCCCTAGAAGTGCCCAATGATAATGCAGTGGTAATACGGTAATACAAAACTGTTTTCTATATACCACCAAGACTTATTTGTTTTCTATATACCACCAAGACTTATTTGGTACCATCGTGGTATCAGTATTGGGTAATGTCACCACAAGGGTATTACGTTAGAGGAGCAAATTGGTTCACATATAAATCCCAAGCTTATATGGCATCACTGTGTAATCAGTGCTTCTACATAGAAACATAGAATTTGATGGCAGATAAGGACCGATTGGCCCACCTAGTCTGCCCATTTCCCCTACCTGATGGATAAGCTGCAGAATCTAGTTAAACAGCTTACTTCCTCCTACCCCCCACTCAAATTGCCTTATGTCTGTCCCATGCATTCTTGAATTCTCCCACAGGTTCTGACTCCACAACCTCCTCAGGAAGGCTGTTCCATGCATCCACAACCCTCTCTGTGAAAAAATACTTTCTAACATTACCTCTGAGCCGTACCCCTCTATCTTCAAATTGTGCCCCCTTGTTCTTGCACATCTCTTCTTCTGAAAGATGCTACCCTCTCGTACTTTGTTAATTCCCTTGAGATACTTGAAAGTTTCTATCATGTCCCCACTCTCCCTCCTTTCCTCAAGAGTATACATATTAAGCTGCTTTAGTCTCCCCTCATATGTCTTCTGGTGCAGACCCTGCACCATTGTGGTTGCCCTCCTCTGAACAGCCTCCACTCTGTGTCTTTGCAGAGATGGGGTCTCCAGAATTGTACACAGTACTCCAGATGGGGTCTTACCAACTGTCTGTACAGAGGGATTTAGAATCTAGAAAATTGATACCATTATGGTACCAACATGGTACACATCAAAATCAAACAAAGTTTGAAAGAAATACAAAATGAAACATACATTGATTATGAAAAACGTTATGGGCTGTACAGTTTATGCAAATCACAATAACAACCCTCAGTTAAGTTCCCAAATTGAATGGAATATCACCACTGCATTAAAATCCATTAACATTCCATTAAATCCCATTACTTTTCCATTATTTTCATGTGAAACCATTAATTTTCACCATTACATTTTGTATCACTTTTTTTTAATGGCCAATTTTTATTCCCATTACATTTCCATTAATTGTTGATGTTTCATGGGTGCAAACCATTATTTTACTCATCCATGCCATTAATTAACCATGACAGATAGCCATTAAATATTTAATGGGTGTGGTACTCCCCTTATATTTTGTATCAGGCTATTTTAATGGCATGTTTAATAAACTGTAAAACTGAGCAATGAGCTTTTCATTGCATTGGAAATTATGTTCATGTTGTGCCAATACATTAATGGCCATTGAGCATAGTTTTATTTACTATCTATCTGTACTACTTTTCCCTAAGAACTATGGGTCCCCTTTGACTCCTATGTAACCTTCTGTTTTATAGGTACTCCTCATCTACTCTCCGGAATCAGTATCTCCAAAAAGATTCCCTCACCTGGACCATGAAGTACCCATGAATTAGTTACAGTACTTGATTGGGGATGGGAATTTCAAGCCATAATTGTATCTGCATCCATTACGGTGGAAGTCCAGGTAGTTGGTGCCATGATGCTATATTGTAATTAGGGACAGTTAAGAGGTATGGAATCAGTCTCCCCAGATCTGGCTCCCTATAACTGGCTCCCCACCTTGAAGCTGGACCCCCCTCCCTGTAGTTAGACCCCCACAGCTGAAGACTTAACTTTTTGCTACAGCACCTTCTCTGTGTGGCAACACCATTTACAGAGAGGGACACAGCAATGCTGAGGGATAAAATGAGGGACACATCACTAAAGGACTGTTGAGAGGTATGGGACAGTCCCCTCCCCACATGTGGCTACCCTGCACTGCAGTGCTAGAGATTTTACAGACTGTCACAGGGATCAAAACTAACTGTTTCAGCCACTAGCCATTAGGGCTAGTGATTAGAAAAATCCACCAACCCAACAGGAGTTTCACTAGCCCAGCACAAAATGACCAGAAAAATTGCCATTGATATGACTGGTCTCATTGAAACGTATATAGGCCTATTCATTTCAGTAGCATTATGTTCTCGATATTTGAGTAGCAGGCAAGCCGTCCTGGCTCAGACCAGGTAACAGGCCTATAGGAATGGAAATCAATGTGGGATGTCACTTCCTGCCAGAAGTTCACAAAGAGGGCTGTTACTTTTGCATTAAGATGAGGAAGGAGCAGTCATCAAAATGAGGGGAGCTATTACAGCCTCTCATTTTAGAGGTGGTTTAATTTCTGAGTATGTTTTAGTGGGTGGTGTCACAAACCCACTCAGCAGGTCAGCCCTCTACTCCCAAAGTGCCAACCTCAGAGCGCAGTCTTGTAAACAGTTAACAGAACAAGGTAACCCTCTTGTCTGTTTTGTAGGTTTCAAATCAACCTTTGGTCTCAAGTCTTGGAGGGATTCAAACTGTGAACCTCTTGCTAGCGTACCCAAAGCACAGGCTCAGATAATTCTGTCTTCGGGGAGCCAGATATCTTTGCCTATGGGCACCTAACCAGGTGTACAGAAATGAACCCTTAAAAACTGTAATAAAAGACCTCAGATTTAATTTGGTATCACCATTCAAGCTTATGTATAGTGTCTGCTTTAACCATATATACTCGGCTTGTAAAGGAAAGAAATCAAAGACAGACCAAGTAAGCTCTAAAAAGAGTTTTACTAAAATAAATACAAATACTGTATGTAAAACATAAAATACAGAACTATTATATCACAAGAACATACAAATCTTTTAAAAGAACTAGGTTTTTAACAGTGCAATTCCTACAACAGGACTTAGATTTGACTCTCTCTCTAAATACCTGCTTAAAGTGCTCACAGATGTTTCTTTGTCAGAGTCTAGATAGAAGTGTCTCTGAAGGAAAACAGAATAATGTTTAAAAGCTGTTTTTCCCCGCCTATTTTCATGAGGTCACCTAGCTCCTCCCTGTCAGAATATATAAAAAAAAAATCTATATTAAAAATAGGGTGTCTTTTCCAAGTATTACATTCCGTAACCTCAGCATAACTCATGTTCTTCAAATGACTCTCTTTGATCTTATGATAAGCTTCCCCCTTCCAGGACATGAAAGCATCTTTTATGACTTTGCACTAAAATGTCACAACCTGCTCTTCTTCCTCTAAGCATTATAAAATTTCAGGAGATCCTTGGTCAAGACCTGTTCTACTCTATAATTAGCTTCTGGCCTTCCACGTAACACCTTGTATCTAAAACCTGTGTGTATGTGTGTGTGTGTGTGTGTGTGTGTGTGAGATCTCACATGCTGCTTCAGCATTTCTCATGGGAGACAGTTCATAACGCATATTTTTTTTATTTTACAAAAAAATCATACAGCACTCAGAACTGGCTGTCCACATCACAGGCGGCAAAGGCAAGAGTGTAATACCCTTAAGATGGGTCCCCAGCAAGCCCCAGTAAAGTGCCTCCAGGTGTCCCCTATAGTTTAAGTTGCAAGGCAGGGTGAACATAGTGACAGGAGCCTAATAAAAATAAAGTGCTTGTCTGCAGTTAAAAAGTTTTTTTCTCCTTATTGCAGCCTGCCCAGTAAAGGTGGCACAAGTCAGTGTCACATCTAAGGTCCAGCTTTCACTGGACAGCTGGTTGTTAGGGACTCAGCATCCCAAATGCCAGGGAGGATACTGAGAGTGGACAGTAATGGCCATTGGGGGAGTCTGAATTGACTGTGAAGAAGAACAGTCAGGTGCCCAGAAGAAAAAAAAAAACATGAAGAAAGTGCGTTGGAAGGGAGAGACAACACAGGGAAGTAAATTTAGAGCAAAAGGTAATACCTGCAGTCCTTCTCTCATCCCTGTGTCAATCTCAGTGGTCCCAGCAGAGTCAGTGGGCAAACAGTTATGGCAGTCCCCAGGATCAGCAGTTGGCAGCCATAGAGTGGGTTCTGTTTAGTCCTGTCTGTTTTTTTTGTAAATAAAAAGGTAATGCCAGTCCTTGGCGGTGTCCCCCACAAGCAGGAAAGCATCAGGATGAGCATCAGGAGAGCCAGCTACCCATCAAGGGAAGACCTCCCACCTGCTGCAGCCAGCAGGGCATCCAGAGTACACTTAGCCCACCTCCTGTCTCCTCAACTTCTCCCCAGTTTGGGATGGTAAGTCAGTGACAGTGCTATAAAGCAGGCACTGTCCACCTGAACTAATACTGAAATTAAAAAAAAGATGTTTCTTTTCACACAGTGAGTGCAATACAGTAAAGGATGGTCGTGGATGTTAGTGTGGTCTAGGCAAGGGACTGCCAAGGGTGGATCTATTCAAATGTATTTAAAATTGGTCCAGGAAAGGAGAATATGGTGAGATGGTGGCCTTATTCAAAATTACATAAATTTATTTAACTCACGCTCCTCAATGGAGCACAGGGGTGGGCAGCGTTCAAATTAAGTAGCTATCAGAAATGGCGCAGAGGGCAGGCAGGCTCTGAATTAGATAGTAAACAGGGTGCTAGAAGGAGCAAGGGTAGAGTAAAGCCCCATTTATAGCCAAGCTAGCCAGTTGGGCTAGTGAATAATTGCTAGCTGTCCCAGAGGTTTTTTAGCTGCAGATTATAAAGCCAGAGTGCCCCAGGTTGATATCAGTGATTAGTAGCCAAAGTTGCCTCCAGTAACCAGACTAATGTTATAGGAGGTCTCTGGATCAGTTACGCAGGTTACTAGCCCTTTGCGAGGGCTGTGACAACTATGCTGCTGGGGTCGATAACAGGATAGGGCTGTGGCTACTATGCTGCTGGGGTGATAATAGGCTAGGGCTCTGGCAACTATGTTGGTTATGTGGGTAACTGCCTGGTCCACTCCCTTCCCCTTGCTCCTGACTGAAACTCATACCCAAGAGCACTTTAAATCAGTAAATTCTACAATTTCACAACACTAGCTTGGCTACTGTTTGCCACTTAGCTATAACCACCTTTATCACCCTGGACACTCACTTTACACTCTGGGTTTTACTTACCCTAACTGGCCCCTGGTGCTTATTTCTGAATACATTCATTTATTTCATTTATTTATTGAAAAGTTTCACCAGGAAAGGCACACTGAACAAACAAGTTGCTCATCTCCCGGTGCATCCTGGGAGAAATGGTAGTGGAAAACGCAATTATACACAATTAAACAGGCCATATAAGTTGAATGGGAAAATTGTTTAAGCAGTAGCAGCACACTAAGCTGAAGGTTGCTTCCAGGTGTGACCTGGGAGCACAAGGAAGTTAAGTGACTTCCTCAGGGTCACAGAGTATACAAATAGGGGCTGTGGGTTTCAAACCCTGGTCTCCAGATTTGTAGCTCAGAGCCTTAAACCACTGTGCCATACTGCCTCCTATGAATGCCATATCCATAAACAATACATTAAATACATAGAAACAGAAGAATTAATTAAAAAAAATTGGGGCCAGCTAACCCTCATTCACTATTCCAAATGGTAAAATTTCCTGTCCTGTTTGTCATTCATATGGGATTCCTATTGTCCCATATTTTGTGGTTGCCCCCCACACTATTTAAAAAAAAACACTGTCCCCAGATCCGTAGTGGCTGTGAGCTTTTGCTCACATGCATGAGACAACCTGACTCACCACGGGACGTTAAAGAGAATGGGACAGAAAGAGAAGCAGTCTGCTGCCGTGACTTGAGTTGAGCTGCCTTGCCTGCCTGTGGCTCTGTGAATGAGTTGCTTGTTGTTCATTTATTCTGTCAATCCTTCCGTGACTTCAGACCTCGATCCAACACCAAAAGGGGATGAAAATAAATTCAAGGAACTGCATTTCCAGCCATTGGGCACTGGCTTGCCTTAGAGAAGCCTCTTAAGACTTGGCTTGTGATTGATTTTTGATCAGTCAATCACTGGGGGCCTGAGGCGAGTCAGTGAGACTGTGGTGGTGAGGTCTGTGGATGTCAATGTCATTGGAGTGGGAGTCAGACTTGTCTGGCCTGGAGGTGCATGATAGAGGAGAGAAGATGGAGCAGGTGCTGGAGGACTGATCTGGGCCTGCTTGGTGAAGGGGAGTCACTGCTGGCTTGCTGGTAGCTGCACTGCTGCAGCCTGTAAATGAGTCAGAGGAGTCCTGAGTCTTCTTCAGTTCAGAATGAAGAACAAGGAACTTCAGGAATCAACTCACCTGACTGAACAAAAAATGTAAGTGCTGCAGTTGCACAGCATCTGGTTGGGCTGCTGCCAGGCTGGGGAGGGCTGTTGTGCTGAGTCTGGGTGGGTGCATTCAGATCTTGGAAATTCAGGGCACTAAGAAGAGGCAATCAAACAGTACAGCAGCACACAGACACAGCTGCCTAGTAGTTTTTTTTGGGGGGGTGCCTTGAGCCGCGTTAAGAACAAGAAGCTGGTACAGTGACAGTTGTGGCCTGGCGTAAAGCCAAGGTGTGGTGATGTGGGAGGGAATGGGGTAGTGGTATCAGTTCTCTCATTGAAGTGGAATACTAAATTAAGTCTTAAAGCAGTAATTAATTCATCTTTTAAGACTAAATTTAGTCATTACTAATCTTCTGTAATCATCAGAATACTGCCTATAGGAATATTTAATTCTAAGAAGTTCAACTGTAATTGTTTTTTTAAGAGTAAATTATTACTAAATGAATATTATACACAGATTTTAGAAGTACACATTATTGAATACTTTTGAATGATAAATGAAGACTTTTCAATACTTCTGTTTGTTTTATATGCAAGCTTGTTAATTTTCATTCTGATCATGGGGCATAACCTTGCTTATTATACACTGTAGATGATCAGAGCATACATGGGCTTCATTAGCTTCCTAGCTCCTTCATTACCTTAGTATGATCACTTCTTTTACAATAACCTTTACTCGATCAAGAATGCTAAGACATTAGTACTGCTCTGTCAAACTGCAATGCTCTTTAAAGTATATATATATATATTTTTTAATACTACTGAATCATAAATGAAGATTACAGTCGGCAGAGTAGTTCAAGGATTAAATTAGCCAATCAAGGCTGGGTACATTACCATGCATTTCAGTTCTACTAAGCAAGGAGACAGATAAAACAACCAGCAACACCAATTCATTTTAGAGAAGGTAAGCAATCATAAAATGTAGGTTTTTACCTAGAAATAATATGATGCAAAAAAAAGTTGGCAGTTTCCCTTTAAAAGTCTGTACTGAACTACATTTTCCAGAAGTCTACTCAGTCAATGAACTACATTTTCCAGCTCACTTCCTGTCTCTGTACAGCTTTATGAAACTATACAAACAACCTGTGGTCTCCATTTTTGAACAACTGGTGTTTCCTGCAGCTATGATTTGCATGTTCAGGTAAGTGCATACAGTATGTTTAAAAAGTACATCTTTTTTTAACTCCCTGAAATGTTATTTATTTATTGAAATGTTTCACCAGGAAAATTACACTGAGCAACAAATGCTCATCTCACGGTACGTTCTCGGGGAAGGGGAGTTGAAATTTATATAATACATACAGTATACATAAATCAGGTAATAGCTTAACAGTATATAGACAGACAGTACGAGATTTCGACCATCAAGAGTTATTGACATTTCTAGACTAGACTAGAAATGTTAAATACAGTAAGGGAATTATCACTCAGGTTCTCAAAAGAGGTGGCAGGGAAGGTTAGGGAGAAAAAGGTGGCATTCAAGAAGTATAAGTAATCACAGAAGGAGCACAACAGGGAATGGTATCAGTTAAAGCAGAAGGAAGTGGGGAAGGCAGTCAGAAGAGCAAAGGCCAGGCCTGTCAGTGCAGCAGTTGGATATTTGCTTATGACGCCGGTGATCCAGGTTTGGGAACAGACCCAGGGTGTTGGAGGGCCAGCTGGGGGAGAAGGATAGAGCATCCTGCAGACTGCTCTCTGTCTCCAGGGAGAGGGTGGGGAGTGTGTCAAGTGCATGACGGACCCCTCGCGGAGGCCGGGGGGTACCGCAGGTGACTGGCCCCAATATGTTCAGGGGGTAGGATGGATGCAGGTTGTCATTGCACGTTCCTGCCCCCCTTACAGTGGGAAAAACACTGCTGCCCATCACCTTGATGACATCTTCCCCACCACCTTCATCACCTCCAGGCTGACCCCCAACCTATCCCATTGTTCATGGCCCTATGGGTCAGGTGCCATGTCCCCACCCTGGGGGAAAGCCAGAGGGTACTGGGAGTGTGGTGGCTCATGTGGTGGTGAGGGGTAGGGGTCCATAACTGGACCAAGGGTTCTGGAATGGGTGGTGGCCAAAAAGATGAAAAAAAAAAAGAATAGCAAAGGCCCAAACCAAGGAAAAGACAGCCAACTCAGTAAAGAAGGGGGGTAAAACCTTTTGTAGGTACATTAGGGAGCAAAGAAAGGTTAAGGGAGGAATAGTAAAGATTAATAAAGGGGAGGTGGGCAGACGGAGATAGTGAAAAGGCAGAGATACTGAATGAATACTTTTGCTCAGTATTCACAAAAGAAGGAGAAGAAGAGTTACCTAAACCAAACAATAGAAGCACTCTGGGCAGGGAGGTTGACACCACTCCATTTATAGAAGAAAGAGCCCTGACAGAACTCCTAAAACTCAAGGTGCACAAAGCAATGGGGCCTGATGGGATTCACCCCAGAATCCTAAAAGAACTAAAGGGGGGATCTAGTGACACTACTGACTACCATTTTAACAAATTATGGGAGGATGGGGTGGTACCTGAGGACTGGAGGAGGGCAGATGTGATTCCCCTTCACAAAAGTGGGAGCAAGGCAGAAGCAGGAAACTACAGACCTGTTAGTTTGACCTCAATGGTAGGGAAATGATGAATCACTTCTGAAAGAAAGAACTGTTGAGTACCTAGAGGCCAGCGGGGCACAGGATCCAAGGCAGCATGGGTTCACAGCAGGAAGGTCATGACAGATGAATCTAATCAATTTCTTCGACTGTTTGACCAAAGTAATAGATCAGGGAAGGGCTGTGGATATGGCCTACCTAGACTTTAACAAGGCATTTGACACAGTCCCACACAAAAGATTAATAGTCAAATTAACCAGCCTGGGAGTGGGTCCCAGGGTGGTAGCCTGGGTAAAACATTGGCTGGACAACAGGATACAGAAGGTATTAGTTAATGAAACTCAGTCTGAAGAAAGGGGGGTTACTAGTGGAGTATCTCAGGGTTCAGTACTGAGTCCAGTCCTCTTAATGTCTTTGTAAGTGACATTGCAGGGGGTCTGGAAGGAAAAGTATGCCTCTTTACAGATGACACAAAGATCTGTAACAGAGCTGATACACAAGGTGGGGTGGAAAGGATGAGAAGGGACTTGGCAAGGTTGGAGGAATGGTTAGACATATGGCAACTTAGAGTCAGTGCAAAGAAGTGCAAAGTAATGCACCTGGGAAACAAAATCCCAGGAGAAGAGTACACAATGGCAGGGGAGGTACTAACAACAACAAAAATGGAAAAGGACCTGGGGGTAGTCATATCAGATGACCTAGAGGTGGGCAAGCAATGTGAGAAGGCAGTAATGAGAGCTGGGGGGATACTGGGATGCGTAGGGAGAGGCATCACAAGTAGAAAAAGGGAAGTGGTTATCCCTCTGTGCAGACAGTTTGTGAGACCCCATCTGGAGTACTGAGTGCAGTTTTGGAGACCCCATATCTGCAAGAACATAGACAGGATGGAGTCAGTCCAGAGAAGGGCAACTAAAATGGTGCAGGGTCTGCATCAGAAACAGTATGAAAAGAGACTGAGACAGCTTAATATGTATACCCTTGATGAAAGGAGGGACGGGGACAGGATAGTAACTTTCAAGTGCCTCAAGGGAATCAACAAAGTCCAGGAGGGAGGCATCTTTCGGAAAAGAGATGTGCAATAACAAGGGGGCACAATTCAAAGATAGAGGGGGGATGGCTCAGGGGCAACATGAGGAAATATTTTTTCATGGAGAGAGTGGTGGATGCATGAAACCACCTTCCTGAGTAGGTTGTGGGGTCTAAAACAGTGGGGAATTTCAAACATGCATGGGACAGACATAAGGCAATTATAGTTGGGGGGTAGGAGGAAGTAGGCTGTTGGCTAACTAGAATCTGTAACTTATCCAATAGGTAGGGAAACGGGCAGACTGGGTGGGCCAAGCGGCTCTTATCTGCCATCAACGTCTATGTTTCTAGTTTGTTTTTTTTTTCTAAATGAAATGCTGTGCAGGTTTCACAGTCAATGTTTTGTCATGAAAACATTTTCTCTGCTCTGAAATCATGTGGCTAAAAACCTTTGAAATACACAGTTTATTTTTAATCAAATCCCTCTTTAAAGTGTCTAGTATGCATTGTGCCTCTATAGTACTTGTTATTTGTGGAATTTTTACTGATTTAGTTATTTTAAAGTAGTGTTGTGGTGGGGGTGGTGGGGGCAGGGGAATTAACAGTAGTAAGAGTGAATAAATTAGCAAATTCAGAATGCATTTTCTGTGTGTATCCATTCAGTAGCCTATTTACTATATTTACAGAGCAAAGACTACAACTTTTTTAATTTGAGAAAATCTGGAGTAATCTGCAGATAAAGGAAGAATTATTTACTGCAGATATTTGAGTGTGTTTGTGGAGGAGCTGTTTTTTGCGTTTAATATTTGTATTTGATTAAAACAGTTGCAAGTGTTACTCCATTTTGTAATCTGGGGATCAGTGTTTTTTTTTCCTTTGCTGAAGACTGCATGAATTTATATTTTATATGTTAGTGTCTCACATTTTATGTTGGCACACTTGCGTAGCCAACATCTTGTGGCAGTGGGGATTTGGAGGCACGGTCGCTGTTGGGTGAATGCAGGGCATGAATCAGTAGGTGCGTCCCTCATTCCCCAATCAGCCTGCATGCCGGCACCACACCATACATACTAATGTGGCAAGCACATCTAAGGAAAGGTCCACTGCAATCTGAGCAATGCTCGTCAGACACAGTGGACCCTTCCTACATGCTAGCCACATTGTCAGCATGGCGGGCAGCCGCCCAACTGCCGACTTCCGGGGTGCCCAATCCCCCTGCCGACTTACTCTGGCTGCACAAATTTGCCAATGGGGAGCCCAGTCCCCATCAGCATAAAGCAGCCCCCCCATTTCTTATATGCCAAAGGGGTGCCCACTCCCCCTCAGCTCTTGCCTCCTCCCCACATTCCTTGTGTGCCGACAGGGGTGCCCAACCCCGTCGGCATAAATTAAGCCCCCCTTTAGTTTTGTGCTGATGAGGGTGCTCAATCCCCCTTCAGCTGCAGCAACCCCCTCAAACAGTTAGGTGGCACGGTGGGAGCCCACCCCATCGTGCCAAGGCCCTTGAAAAAAAAAAAACTGTCCTGCGATGTTAGTTTTTTCCCCCTGTAACATAAAAACAGTCCCTTGTAGTCTCCCTACTCACCACTTGCACCCACCCACTGTGCATCCTGCCTCCCCATACACCCCCACCCCATACTTACCTCCAGAATCTGGTGTGACAATATTCGGTGGACCGGGAACATGTCTGCACTCTTCAAAGCCGACCGCAAACTGAGGAAATGCTGGTAAGCTGTATAATGGAATAAATAGGTTTTTTCCAACTCTGATGCAAATCGTGGGCATCGTTTGGAATTTATGCACCAAATTTTCAACATGGGGTTTTTGGAACCCCTCCTCATGAATTCTGTTACAGTTATGACATTAATCGGTCCTGAAAGGTGATTTCGCAGTCACTGCATGGAATCACCTTTTGGGATCAATTAATGCAGGGACAGTGGCAGTGTTTATGAGGTGGGCTGTCAAAAAGCCTATGTTGCAAATTTGGTGGAAAAAATCCAAAAAATGGTTGTTTTACGAGCGTGCATTGCGCAGTTACTACGCAGGCTCGTAACTTCGTGAATTCACAATATTTTCATGCCAGATTTTTAACATTGTCATTTTTCTACACCTCCTTGTGAACAATACTGCTGTCATTTTTCACATCCTGGCCGAAACATGTTTTTGCAGTTTTGGCGCAGAATAGCGCGGTCGCTGTGGAACGTCCTTGTTTGAGACACATTATGGAAATGACAGTGACACTGTTCATTAGCAGAGGTCCTAAAATGATTAAGTTGAAAATTTGGAGCCGACAGTCCATACAATTAGTGTTTTACAAGCATGTGTTGCGCAGTTTGCAGTCACGCTTGTGACTTCGTGCATTTGTAATATTTTCACTCCACATGTTCAAAATTGGCATTTTTACACACCTCCTTATAAACAATACAGCGGTCATTTTACATATCCTGCCTGAAATGTGTTTTCACATATCCGGCGCAGAATTGCACGGTCGCTGTGAGAAATCAGATTTTGGGGCAGTTTGAGGAAATGACGATGACACTGTTCATGAGCAGAAGTCCTAAAATGCCTGTGTTGAAAATTTGGTGCCAAAAGTCCAGAAAATGACTGTGCTGCAAGCGTACGTTGCGCAGTTTCCATGCAACCCTATAATTTCGTACATTTGCAATATTTTCATGCCACATTTTCACCACTGGCATTTGTGCACATCTCCTTATCAACAGTACAGCTGCCATTTTTCACAGCCTGCCCAAAATGTATTCCCGCAACTGTGGAGCACAATGGCATGCTCGCTGTGGGAAATCACCTTTTGGGACACATTAACAAAATCACAGTGTCACTGTTCATGAGGGGAGGTCCCAAAATACCTATGTTGAAAATGTGCCTAAAAAACTCCCACAAATAATTGGTTGCGGACGTCTGCTGTGCAGTTTGTATGCATGTTCATTGTTTCACCAATATTTCATATTGCCACTCCAGATTTTCAACGTTGCCATTTTTTACACCTCCTCATGAACAATACAGTTGTCATTCTCCACATCCTGTCCAAAACTGTGTTTTCATCCTTCTGTCACCAAATGCCACAGCCTCTGTGCAAAACCAGCTTTTAGCTAATAAAGTGATTGTGCCGCTTTTCATGAGGTGGCCTGACAAGCAGCCCATGTTGAACATGTAGAGTGAAACTACCACTACACGCCTAGGGTGTTAGCGTTTCCAATTGCAGCACCCCACCCGGTATGGACTGGCAGGTGTCAGGGCTATAACTTGGGATCATCAGATGTAATGATCACGCCATTTCACCCCCCCACGATCACCCTGCAGCCACTGACAGGCATCGTGGTGTGTCTTGCACTGTTCAGACACAAACTTCATCCCATGCACCTTTACTGCACCCACATCAGCGTATTTTCTTATGGAATGGGGTAAGTATAATGCCCAAAGACCCCAAAGCACATCATGACACTTGTCAGTGTCTACAGGGTAGGGTGAGGTACAATGGCATGAGCATTATACCCGACGACCCAAAGGTACACCCCACTACCTGTCACTCTCTACAGGGTGGGGGTGGGGTTGGCGGCATTTCAATGCATCACTGCCATTCCTATTATGCGCCTCTAGCTCCACCACTGCCAATGCCAGTGTGACAACATTCAGCATTGACAAATGCTTGTTTTTATACTACATTGAGAAATATAGGGTCCATGGTTGAGGAAGGATAATCAGAGCAGGGGTCTAGGTGTAGGGAGGGTGGTCAGGGAGAGGTTCTGCTCTGCGTGGAAGATGGGTCCAGCTTTTGGGAAGGGTGGTTATCTGGGTGTCCAGCTCCAAGGAAGTTGCTCAACCTGGTGAAGGGAGGGGGGCTGGTCTATGGGTGGGAATGAACACAGGTGTCCAGCTGCAGGGAGGGTTGTCTGCTGAGGGAGGCTGGTCCAGGGCTTGAAAGAGTCAGCCAGCAGCAGGGATGGTGGCTGGTGGTGGGGCTAATTCAAGGTTGGAAGTGAGGTCCAGCTGCAGGTGGTTGGATGGTGAGGCTGGTACAGGGCTTCTGGTGGATCTAGCTTTATGTTGAGTGGTTGACTTGGGGTCTGCAAGGTGTATTGTAGACTGGAAAAGTTCAACCTGCAATACACCTTGGAGAGCTATTGTAACAGCCACAGGGAAAGCAACATAATGTTTGGGAGCTGTGCTACCAGCTGAGCAATTCAAGTGAATCAGCATTCACACAGAATGGAGTAGAGGGTAACACAGCACACAGAGGGAGTGGGCATGAAAACGAGGGTGGGGTAGTCGATCGGTATCCAACAGATAATGGTCAGCAGGTCTAGGCAAGGGTGATCTAGTCACTTCTTGCGTTGATCAGAAGCTTACCATGCAGGCACAGTTATCCATTGCTGCTGGTATTTCCTCTTGTCTGCTGTGTCCTCCTTCACCACAAATCTTCCTGCTGCTGCTGGGTTGGTGAAAAACCTAGCAAGCTGGCTAGACGTAAAAATCCTCAGTTTGCTGGGGTAGAGAAAAGCAAACCATTTGGATCACACTGTTGCAGAGCCCAAGTGTTCAGAGGTGAAGATGGCAAAATTAGTTATTAATGCGAACATTATAGATGAAATGTTGCCGGTCACATTCCTTGTTGTTTAACCACTGCAGGCTGAATCTGCCAGCGATATTATGACCGGAGACTAAATGTCTGGCTACATTTTGACCAGACGACATTTTGGCCATAACATTTACTCTGTGACATTTTGTCCAGCGATATTTCTGCCATACACGGGAACAACTAGTACACTGTGATGAAGTGAGACCTCTCTGTGGTGCAAGCAGGTTTTTTTTACAGTGTTGAGAGATGGTTGATACTGTATTGAAAAAGCAAACAAGGGATAGTGAAGCAGGTAGTGTGGGGGTGATGTTATTGGGTACGTATGCAAGTGAGGGATAGTGAGTGGAACAGAGTACAGGCAGGTGAGGAAGTGGACTGAAATAGGGAAATTACACAATTAGTGGATATGGTTGGGTTGGTAGGCATGATATTTCATGAACAGGTAGCACTTTAGCAGTTATATGTGTGTAGTAGAAGAAAGCAGTTTGGTAGCTTGAGGGAAAGAAGGAACATTTGAAGGTTTCTATGTGGATATGTTGGGTATGTGGGAAGTGCTGGCACCAGGACTTGTTCATACCCATTGGTTATACTATCCCAATCCAGTGGGTAGAACAAAATGCAACTATGGCTGGTAAGAGGCCAATGAAGATAATGAATACAATGACCAATCAGAATTTTATTCGATGTATTGGTATATATACATATTATAGTACTGCAACACATTCTGCAATACATTGTATCATGCATGGCCACCATTCAAAAGAAGCAGCTGCTCAATGGACCTCCATATTGCATTTAAATTAACTTAGAGAATAAAGGTCATTTAATGCAATGTATCTAGTGTTTGGTGATGTTAATTAAGCAACAGTGACTGAACAGCCACTGATTTCCTGGGGATTAACAATCGGCTTGGGAGAGGACCAACACTTCCAGCTGGTCATTACTTCCCTGGAATTGCAAGCTGTAAGGTCATTACTGTGATTAAAGACTAATTGCGATAGTAATGTGCAGAAATGTCTTTTGGTAAGAAAATTCACATGTGCATGCCACTCTGAGCTGTACTTGGCATTTCTAAGGGATTAAATCCTGGTACAGCAGCCAATCATAGCATGCATTTGCTACATGACAAATGAGTCTTTGTATCGTGCCATTTCAATCCACAGTCCTCATCTGGGTCCAATTTTAGTCCCTCTGGGGCCCCGTTATCTCCCAGACTCTTGAAGTTACCCCTTCAGCCCCTACATTTGTTAATACTTGTTGGTTGCTCTTTTGAACAATCCATGACGTTTGCAGAAATATATTACCTGGCAGCTAACAGGGATCCTAGAAGCTATTAGGGTGAACATTACAATTTTTTCAGCTTGTTTTTATATATTGGATTTAGGGGCATCAGTTCACTAATTAATTCCAATCATGGTTCAAAGGAATTTTAATTAATACATAGCCACATTAGTTAGTTTTTCAGGCATGTAGCACATCTGTGAATGATCAGAAGCTTACAGTGTCAGCTTGTCAGTGTCAGTGGCTCAGCAGGTAGCATACTCCCCTCTGAGGCAGAGAGATCAGAAGGTTGTGGGTTCTAGCCCCACACCAGGCACTTGGGTTGATATCCCAATTCTGACACTGCAGTGCAGCATGAGGGGGTGCTGCACTCCTGAGGTTCCATTTTTCAGATGAGATGTTAAATTGATGTCCCATCTGCCTGTTCTGATGGTAGTTCAGGTGGATGTTAAAGATCCCATGGCACTTCTTGAAAAGAGTAAGGGAATTTCCCTAGTGCCCTGGCCAAATTTCCCCCATTCACTAAAATACCACCAACCACCAACAGCTTAATCTGGTTCAAAGTCAGTTGCCATTCATCTGTATCCCCCTCCTCCAGGTCATGCCTGAAAACAGGCAGAATTTGTCTAGTGCACTTACCTAGTCAACAAAAACTAAATAAATAAAATAAACTTGGTCGTTAGCACTACGGCCTGCATCTCACCACCACATACAATAATTTGCATTATGTGTCCTGTTCAAGTTTATTTGAACCCACTTATGTCCCAGATAAATACTAGATCATTGTGATGAAAATTAGACCATTTGTCCAGGGTTCATGATTGAGGGTGGGTCCAATTTTAATTGCATTAATTCCATAGAATACCTGTAAGTCCCCCAAATGTTTTATTTGTTTATTTCAGACATAGGATTAATATATTTGAGCCAAAGGATCTTTTACATTAGTTCCATGTCCTATCAAAGAACAGAACAAACAGTCTAGTGAGCAAATTCATAGTGATCCTAGGAGTAAAGGTAACAATAAAATAAGCACATATGGATTTAAGTTACAAAAACAGATATTTTGCAGACATACAGTGGTTAGGAGTAAGCTTAACTAGCAAAAAGGGCATTAGGGTTGGGATCCGGCTACAAGAGGAAAAAGATGTAGCCAAGCGGCTACAGAAGGAAAAAGATGCAGCCAAGTGGCATTGTCAGAGACAAAATGAGGGAAAGACAACAACTAGGGACCTGATCTTACAGGATAGACAGAAGCTAAGAGCTAGAGCCTAACATTGTTCCAGAGTAGGGATACAGCCAAAGGCATTGTCTGAGTAGAGGGGGCATTGCCAGGAGGGGAATATCAGCAGACAAACGTGGGCTGTGTCATTGAGTGTAAGAGTGCACGCCAGTGGGGCAATCAGTGCAGGAACTGATGATGCCCTCTATGGAGCAGCAGGCATAGTTTGATGCTGGGATTGATTAATGGGGACCTCAGGAAGGTGGGTAAGTTACAGGGTAGTAGCAAGGGTAAGATGGTAGGGTGAAGGATGGGTGGGGTAGGGTAGGGTGTGGACAAAGGAAAGGAAATAGGCTCAAGTTGCTATATGCATGGCAGTCACAGGAGGCATTGGTGACTAGTACATGGCACAGTTTCTGTTTGAAGAGCCCAGTGTTTGGTCTTTGATGTCATCAAAGTGGAGTGAATTATACTACAATGGTGTTCTGTGTGCAAATGAGCGTTGCCCTTGGGTGGTACGGCAGTGAGGCACTATGAACGTATGGTTCAAGGTGCATCTAGTATGTTGGGTGTTGTTTGGCGACCTAAACATTGACTGTACACCAGAAGGCAAGAGACAGAGGGAGGCCTTTTTCGCTGCTAGGCATGATCGGTAGGATAATCTGCCTTTGAGCTGAAGCCAGTTTGCTTGCTCACATGTCACATTTGTGTGTAGGGCTGGTGGCCCCAGTCAGAAGATGGCAGGCCTTGTTAAGGGCAATGGTGACACAGCACATGGTGGTGTCGGAGATGGATCCATAGATCACAAGCTCATAATCAATTACTGAGACTACTGAACTCTGTATAGCAAGCTTGATGGCTTCCGGAGTAAGGTGGTGTCTGTGCTTGCATAGTAGCCCAATACAGGTATTCACTGTTTTGGTAACATTGTCAATATGGCTAGGGAATGACAGAGTGCTATCAATTGTCACTCCTAAATACTTAAAAAGGTCAGTCTGTTCTAGGATAACGATTGAGCTATTTCTGATTTCCAACTGGTGGGACTGGAACCTGCTTTGTGCACTGTAAAGCAACATCATTTTTGTTTTTGTGTAGTTAAGGACTAGCTCCTGTGAGTGGAACCAGGCCTCAGCGTTGGTAAAGCTAGTCTGCTTGTAGACCAGAATACAGCTAACTAAAAGAAGCTACATTTTCTTAATAATTTAGCACTTATGTCTCAGCAGGAGTCGGTGTCTATTGAGATTAAGCAAGACAGATACTTTATTAGAAGTAGAAGGGATCTTATTTAGGGTTAAAAAAAGAAAGAAAAGAAAGAAAGTCAGTGCTCCCAGATCAGGCAAAGCATTTTCCTGTAGTGCACCCTACTTTTTCCTGTATTTTCCCTATAAAACTGAGATGAAATTCCTGTAGATTTTCCTGTATGCACAAATCAATGTAAGTACGCAATTGGTGTCATTGTGCCAGTCAATAAAATCACCAGGACAAATGTTCAAGCTGTTTTATGTGTTCTTATTTATTTTAAATATAAAAAATCACCTACAATGTATCACATGACTACTCTACAACTATAAGAACTTTATATGTAACAATATAATACCATCTTGAGGTTCTGGGGAAATGCTGGAACCTATAAAGCTCAGTTCTCAAGGTTCACATGTATCCAGAACCTCCTGAAGGTATTATAACCTTGTAATAATACAGTCCCTTATACAGTATTCTATTTACAGTATGAAATGCCTTAACTTCAAACGTATCCCTTAATCACAGATGGATACATTTTGTGTTCTGCTCACAATGCATGAAAGGGGCATAAGGATGCACAAAATGTGCATACCCCGCCCTCGTCCCTGCATCCCATGGACAGGTGTGCCCATACTGGCATTCACCAATGCTGACCACCTATCCACAGCTCCTCCCTCAATGCACAGGACTCTGCAGGGTGACCGGGGGAGGAGTCATTGTCCCAGGCAGACATCTAATGGGATGCCCCCCGGGATCCATAGTGATCCCACATGTAGGGTGGCAAGGGTCTGGGGCTATGCATGCTGATAGCATGCACCCGGACCAGTGTGGCACCCTCCAGTCCCAGTGCTGCCTCACATAAAATTTCTGGGTGCTCGTCCATCCAGCTGCCCCTGCTGCCCAGCAGTCAGTAGCAACACAGTGTGCCCTGTCCTGGTCCCCTGGTGACCGAATGCCTGTGTTCATGGGGGCATGCTGTGGGGTTATGGCAGGGTCTCTCTGGTGTACCTGCACCACCCTCTGTGCCCATGCGGCCAGTACTACGTGGGTGAGTGAATGCACGAAGTGCTGGCACACCCCCTGAACGTCCTCATCGCGGAGCTGTCTGCAGACATGGCGGATCGGGTTCAGTAGGTCTGCATATGCCCCCTTCATGCATGCTATGCAGGGGGCACAGGGGTGTGTGGAGTAGCTACTCGCCCCAGATACATGTGCATAACCACTCCACACCAGTCGTGCATTGGGCCTACAGCTCTGTGTACCTGTAGGGCTCCATTAATAAACATTGTTTCAGTGTATTGTTGTGTTTTTTCATTGGCACGCTTAAGTATCCCCTTACACACACACACACACACACACACACACACACAGAGCTTTGGGCACCAAACTCTAAGGTAAAAACAAATATTCCATTTTTTTCATTTATTTTACTAACCTTAGGCCAGACCAGGGTCTATGGGTCCCTTCTGATCTCACACGTATAATTCATAACTCCTGCTTATCTTGATGAAGACACCCCCATACCTTTCCTAGGCTCACAGTAAAATAAAAACATTGTCTAATTTTTATTTTTCAGATAACCTCAACCTCTAGACTGGTCAGAAGAAGTGCTGCCTTAGTGATCTTTTTAAAAACACAACTCTGCTCTGTGCACCAAACAAGCCAAGTAGCACTTAAGCACTCTTTGTGTCCCCATCACCCTTTAAAGCCCACCATCATCGAGTCTATTTTTTTTCTGGCTCGCTTTTTGCACGTCATGTGTTTAAAATAGACAAATTTACAAAACAGAAGGTTTGTTTGCCTTGGTGGTTCAGGGCGCTGCATTCCTCAAACAACACTTAAGCACTCTTTCTTGCACCCCCCCCCCACTCAAAGCATAACACCATCAAGTGGTCAGTCTTTTGTCTGACTCATTTTGCACTTAAAATTAGTTTAAAATAGACTAACCTGAGGCTGCCCACAAGAAGGCTTGTTTACCGTCAGTGGCTTAGGCTCTCTGCTAGTCCAGAACAGTGGCATTTGAGATGCAGCTCGGCTGGCTCAACGGTGTTGCTGTTTTGAGTGGGGCCACATGGCAGGTGTTTGGATCATGCAGCAGCAGCTCACTGGTTCCTGATCAGAAGATGTGAATTCATCCTCAAAAAGATGCACTGCCAGCACATTACCTTACTACCTCAGAGAAACACAGGCTGCAAATGGACCAACAGAACTGCTTAGTGTAGCAAAGTCAGCAAACTTGAGCACCAGTTGGAAGGCTCTGTCTGGATCTTGCCAGCCATGAGATTCATAGTGGGTATTTTCTCATAGTGTTTGTCCATTTCCCCTGGTATTTTAAAAATAAAAGATTTCCTTCCTGTATCTTGTTTTTGTAGTAAAAATTCCTTAAAATACAGGAATCCCTGTAGATCTGGGAGCACTGGAAAGTCAGTGCGTGTTCTGTGCTGTGAAGGGTACTGAATCAACTTACTTTGTTAAACCAGTAGGAGGAGAAAGAGCTAAATTGGGTGTGTGGCTTAGACACTATAAAAGCAGGTGACTCAAATTACAGCTTCCTGTTGCTTGCCTTGCTTGTAGATCAGAAAGCAGCTAACTAAAAGAAGCTACATTTGTGTTTACGTGTGTCTGTTGTGTCCGCTGGGCTTGCTGAAACTGCTGGCATTAGACAAACCTGGATAAGATAATTTTAGCATAGATACATAGACAGTGTCGGCAGATAAGGGCCTATGGCCCACCCAGTCAGCCCATTTGAGCTTGTAAGTTCAGTTTATGTTTTCCTAGAAGTCTGTTGCCTCTTACCCCTGACCTCCAGAATTCCTTTATGTCTATCCCATGCATTCTTAAATCCCGTGATTATTTCAGCCCCCACCACTTCCTCTGGCAGGGTGTTCCACTTGTCCACCACCCGTTCTGTGAAGAAATTCTTCCTCACGTTTCCTCTGAATCGTCCTCCCTCCAACTTCATCCCATGCCCTCTAGTCCTGGTGCATCTTTTTCTATTAAAAATAGTGTATTCCTGCACCCTGTTCCTCCCTGTAAGTCTCTATAATATCCCTTCTCTCCCTCCTCCAGGGAGTACATGTTCAGTTCCTTCAACCTGTATTATAAATTTCTATTTTGATTAGTGTAAAGTGAGTATCAAACAAATACTGTTTAACCTGCATGAATTTTGGTCTCGTCTGGGATTTGAACCCAGGACCTCTGGCACTCTAAGCGAGAATCATACCCCTAGAGCAACGAGCATATCCTCTACTTATTAAATATACACCTTTAATAATGGAAAAAGAACTTAGTAAGTGTATGCAATGTTTGATGTATAGTGAGGGAAAGTATGGAAGCAAGTATATATGTGTTAATTGCCATCTGATTACTACTCTTGAAGCAGAGATAGCGTTTCTGCTTAATATTGAACCAGTTTCTACTGATATTAGGGAATTGGAAAGTTACATTGATTTTATGGATGAACAACTTCATTCTAATGAACAATTTCCTTCACATTTAAGTAGCATTTCTATGCCTCCTGATGAGGAGACAATTGTAACGACTAGTACTAGTATACCTGTTGCCTCTGCCCCCTTTTATAAGGTGGATGATTATCCGCCCTCTTCTCATGATAATGACGACTGGACCACTGTAACAAAGCCTTTTAAGTAAAGGAGGGGCAGTCAAATACACAATAGTGCCCTTATTGAAACTCGTAATAGGTTTGAGCAATTGACTGTATCATATAATGAATGTTTAATCCTGTGCATCACCCTCTGTTGATAATAATGGTTTAAAAACACTTTTCAATCAGGAGTTAATGCCCATGAATATTTGTCCTAGTAAGTCTCAAGCTACCAAATCAATACCTATTAATTTAATCACTCCAGAGTGTGTTAAACAATCACCTGTTTCTGATTCTTGTACCCCTACTGTCTCAAAACAAGTGTTAGACCTGGGAGATTCAATCGTTAAGCACATTGACGGGGCGGTATGCAATAGTGACAAGAGCAACCGCACTTGTTCTAGCTTCCGTGGGGCCAGGGTATCTGACATTACTTCCATGATGCCTAAAATTTTACAAAATGTGGGGGAAACTCCACTGGTTATCATACATGTTGGTGTTAATGATATAAACAACACCCCATTTAATCAGTTACAACAGGACTATGTGGCGTTATGTAACCTGTTACTTGACAGGGAATGCTGTGTATGTATATCTGAAATTCTACCTGTCCCGAGAGCAACATCTACCATGACGCAGAAAATCAAAGCCCTAAATGAATGGCTGAGAAAGTGGTGTTTTAAGCAGGATATACCCTGTATTACCCACTGGGAATCATTTTCAGATCGTTCTTCCTTGTTTTGCTGGGACGGTTTACATCTCAGTCGTAGGGGTAGTACACTTATGGGGAAAAGTATCACTAAAATCATAAATCATTGTTTAAACTAAAAACAATGGGGGAGAATGGGCCTATTCCCAAGTCTCTGAATACTTACCAAAATATTATTACAACTAAATGTAAATTCCTAGCTTTGAATGCAAGATCTTTAAACCAACTCAAATTATCAGAGCTCGAAGCCAAAAGTAAAACTTTAAATATAGGTGTGGTGGGAGTAACTGAAACTTGGTGGGACGCATCCTCAGTTTGGTCCAGAGAAATTCCAGGTTATAAGTTATATCATAAAACAGATTAGATAAGCAAGGCGGTGGAGTTTGTATGTACATATGAAATGATATTCCTTCTTTTGAAGTGTGTTCTCCCTTTCCTTTGGAAAGTATATGGGTTAAAATCTTATTGAAGGAGAAGTCCTATATAACTATTGATAACATCTATCGACCTCCATCTGCAAATTCAGATTACACAACTGATATGTTTAAACAAATTACACATTTTTCAGAATCTCAAGATACTGTAATATTTGGTGACTTTAACCTCCCTCATATTAACTGGGACTCATTCTCAGGACAGTCCTATGCTGAGAAAGGACTAATAGATGTGATAGTTAGTACTGGATTACAACAACTTGTTACTGAACCCACTCAAGGTCCTAATATTTTGGATCTATTATTTACTAACATAGAGCAACAAATTAGCAATTTACAAATTTGGGATCCACTTGGGACCAGTGATCATTCATCTATTCTTTTTGAAATTCAACAGTTTAAAACTGCACAAAGGAAGTTATACTATACAAAAAATTATAACAAAACAAATTTTCTAAAATCAATGAATGCTTACAAAACAAACTGGGAATCTAATCTTCTTAATTGTACAACACAACAAGCTTGGGACTTTTTTAAAAACATTGTACATTATTTAGAAAATACCTTTATTCCATCTAAGAGGAAATTTAATAATAAAGGAAAAATTACCTATTGGTTCAACAAGACAATTAAAAATCAGATTAAAATAAAAATTAAACTTTTTTAGGAAACTCAAGAATAGTTCTGTTCCATTTAAAACTACTCTATTACATAAATACAGACTATCTGTGAAAAACTTAAAAAATTCTATTAAATTGGCAAAAAATAAGCTAGAATTTAAACTAGCTCACACAAAAGACTGACACAAATCTCTTTTCTCCTATATAAATAGTAAAAAAGGTGTATCAAGGACCATTGGTCCCATTATAACCAATGGCTCTTCTCTATCTGATATAGAAACCTCAAATCTCTTTAATAAGTACTTTTGTTCTGTCTTCTCTCAAAAATCAACTGAAGTTCACCACATAGATTATCATAGGTTCTATCCAACTGACATTATACAGGCTATCAAAAAACTAAAAAAAAAAAAATACTAGTCCAGGCCCAGACGGTATTCATCCATGGTTTCTGATCGAAATCTCTATAAATATTTCTATACCTTTGTCAATTATTTTCAATAAATCCTTACAAGAAAGCATTGTACCAAATGATTGGCATTCAGCAATAGTTACTCCCATATTTAAAAAAGGCAATAGAGGTTCTATGCAAAATTATCATACAATTAGCCTGACTTCAGTGGCTGGTAAATTAATGGAACGAGTAATGAAGTCTCTAATAGATCAAGATTGTAAAAAATTAGGAATTTATGATTCAAATCAGCATGGGTTTACTCCCAAGTATTCCTGCACCACCAATCTGATATCGTTTTACAATAATATAAGTACTCTACTAGATGTGGGTATCCCTATTAATGTAATTCTTTTGGACTTTAGTAAAGCTTTCGATAAAGTCTCACATGAAAAACTCATTACTAAAATGCACAATCTAGGTTTGTCACCTCATATTGTCAACTGGACTTTAAACTGGTTGACAAATCATTCTCAGAGAGTCAGAATTAATGATATCCTGTCTGATTCGGGTAGTGTGACAAGTGGTGTACCACAGGGGTCGGTCTTGGGACCAACATTGTTTAACGTCTTTGTCAGTGATTTACAAACAGGGCCAAATAACTTCATAGTTAAATTTGCAGACGATACTAAATTGGGGGGCAAGGTTAATAATCAAGAAAATATTTCTGCATTAAAGAAGGATTTGGAAAAATTAACACTTTGGGCAAATGAAAATCATATGCTGTTTAATCAAGACAAATGTTTAGTAGTGCATTTCGGTGTAAATAATCCAAAAACGATATATCATATAAATGGACTACCAGTTCACTCATCAGATTGTGAAGATGATTTAGGGATATATGTTAATAATAAACTTACATCAAATGATCACTGTGTTAGAACTGCTTGCATGACCAACAGACTTTTGAGGCAAATAAAACACACTTTTGTTAATCGTACTGAACAATGTCTTATTCCATTGTACAGGGCATATATTAGACCGTATCTAGACTATGGCTCCCCTTTCTGGAATCCAAACCAAAAAAAAGACATAGCAATTCTTGAACAGGTTCAAAGGAGAGTAACTAGAATGATTCCAAGATTAACAAACTTGGATTATCAGAACAGATTAAAAGCTACTGGTCTCTTCTCTCTTCAAACTAGAAGATTAAGAGGTGATATGCTTATGTTTTTAATTTAATAAATTCACCAGATCTAATGGAAAAATGTGGTCTAACACTCTTCAAAAGGAAACATGTTCCTAGACTGCATAATAAACAGCTTGAAGTAAAAAATTTATAAAACCAGCAAAAGGGGAAACTTTTTTCCAATAAGAGCACCCATTGTATGGAACACCTTGCCACAAGAATTGGTAGAGGCAACTAGTGCCACTGTCTTTAAAAACAAATTAGATGTTTGGTTGAGGGATAATAGATAAATAATGTCCCACATAGTGTGGGGAACAGTCTCGATGGGCTCTGGCCTTCTTCTGTTCTTTCATACCAAGTAATACCAAGTAAGTAAGCAATTGATTAGCCAGGAGTGTGGGATAAGTATTACTTGAGTAAAGAACCATGTCGTCTCTGTAGAATAGGATCTGACTGACAGGAGGCTTGGAGCTGATTCAGGAATATGGTGAAAAGTAGTGGGCCCAGGATAGACCCTTGTGGGACACCTGAGTGAATCGGTTGTTTTGCAGAGAGCGTATCACTAATCCTGACTTGTTGAGTACGTCTGCTGAGGTAGCTGTTGAACCAATTGCTGGTGTCACAGATAAACCTAGATCACATAATTGTTTGATAAGTAGAGAGTGATTTACAGTAGTAAATGTCTTGGAAAGGTTAATGAACATTGCTCCAACTAACTGACATTGATCCAAGGCATGATGTGTATAGTTTGAAAATTTGAGCAGGGCAGTAGTAGTGCTGTGCCCTTTGCGAAACCTGTGTTGCTCACCACAGTGAAGATTATACTTCTTCATGTATTCTACCAATTGATCAGACACAATTCACCCTAACACTTTGGAAAGTGGCGGGAGGATTGATTCTGGGCCTGTAGTTCCCGTGCAAAGCCTCGTCCCCAGACTTGTGTACTGGAGCAGTTAAGCTGTCTTTCCATTTTTGTGGGAATTGGGAGAGCATGAGAGAACAGTTAAGGATCTTTCTCAAGGGGGACAGTACCTCATCAATGGTAAGGGTGATGAGCTTTAGGTCAAGTGAATCCCCACTTAGCCTAGTTTTCCCAAGTACTTTGAGAATGTATTTCTTTGCTTCTTCTCTGCTCACCACTTTAAAGTGGAATGGTGGGTGTGACCTCGCATTTTCTGCTGACTGTGAATTGCAGGAAGAGAGGGTGGGGTCGAAGAAGTTAGGAAGTAGGACATGATTGAGATCTGTAAAATCCTCATTGAAAGTGTCAGCTATGGTTTGAGGATCAACGGTTGTAGTGCCATTTATGTTGAACATGGACAGGGTCTCTTTAGGGACCTTCCCTGTCACCTCAGAGATGTTGTTCCAAAATTTGCATCCATCTTTCCAGGAATTGGTTAAGGCTTCCTTACTGTATTTTGATTTTTCAGCCAGAACTGCTCTTGTGCAGGCATTTCTTGCTGTTTTTGTATGCCCGTATATCCACTTGGTTGGCAGTGGTCCTAGCTCAGTACCAGAGGTGATCGCGGGATTTCATTTGCTTGAGTAGGTCATGTGTAATCCAAGGATTGCTGTAACCCTTGATCTTTCTTGTTTAATGAGGGACATGGAGATCACATGCTGTGTTGAAGGTAGTAATAAAGTAGCCCAAGGCCGTATCGATATCTGGGGCCACATCGATTTGCAACCAGTCTATCTGTCGAAACTGTGTCTTTAGAGGTTCTAGGTGCCCTCTGATGAGCACCCTGCTGTTAATGTTCTGAGCTGGAGGTCTGATGTATTTGTTAAACTAGATACATAGGATGGGCAAGTGATGGCTAATTGAATCTGGTAAGACTTCAGTGTGGGTAAAATGATCTGATCTGTACCCAGAACCAAGACCTCCCTTGCCCAGAGGTCCTTTTTTTATCGAGCCCCCGCCTGGTTCAACTCCCTCCCTCCCTACCTGCATTACCAACACTGCCAAACTTGGTCCCTTCAAAACCACTCTCCGGAACCATCTCTTTAATGTTCGCTGCTGTAGGTGCAACTAACCCTGCCTCCCCTAATCCTACTGCAGGACCTTTCCCTGCCTGGCCCCCCCTAATATCGACAAGGTCCCCTTGACTGCCGATCCATCTTTCCCCTACCCCTTTTTAACTACCCACCTTAGGTTTATACAAGGATGTATTCCACTGCAACTCCAGAGAAATTGTACATCTTTAATTGTAAATCTGTATTTTATACCAACATGTAACTTAGTGTATTCTGTGTTCAATGTTTGCACCTGTAATGTTGTCCAATGTTGTATCAGCACAATGTTCTATTGTCTTGCCCTCCAAGTACTCATTCTCAGATGCTCTGGGCACTATACATTACAAAACAACATAAACATAACATAAAGGACATGAACAGTAAGATAAAATGATAAATTAACGACAACATTAAAATTAAAGAGCAATTATAGAAACTTGTTGGGTTCACCTTATTGAAACACATCCAGGGATATAAACGCTATCACAAAGACAGGCAAAACAGACAGGGTGGCGGTGTTTGTCTCTGTATCCAAGATAATATTAAAACCCATGAAATTCAGTATGCTACCACTACAGAAAGTATCTGGGTGTCTGTTCAATTTACAGGACAACCACACATATGCCTGGGCACCTGCTACAGGCCCCCTTCATCCAACCCTGAATATTTTGTGAATCTGCTAAACAACATTTCCTGTTTTTCAAATGAGGGGGACACAATTATACTGGGTCCTTTCAATCTCCCCAGTATAGATTGGACATCTTCATTAGGCACCACAGGTCAGGATAAACTGTTTCTCTCTTGCATCTTAGAACACAGTCTTTCACAGTTTATCACTTCCCCAACCAGAGGTCCCAACACCCTTGATCTTGTCATATCTAACATTAAATACTTCATTTCAGACACACACATAAGGGCACCTCTTGATACCAGTGACCATGTCAGCGTGGCTCAGTTGGTAGCACATCTGCCTCTGGACCAGAAGGTTGTGGGTTCTTGTCCCACACCAGGACTGGACTTGCACCTAAAAATCGCTGGTATCTGAGTGCAGTATTAGGGGGTGCTGTACTGCTGGGGTGTGCTATCCTTTGGATGAGATGTTAAACTGAGGTCCCTTCTGCCCATCCTGGTGTTGTCCTGGTGGGTGTCCAGGTGGAAGTAAAAGAACCCAGGGCACTCTTTGCAAAAGAGCAGGGAACATTCCCGGTATCCTGGCCAACATTCCCCTTCCAGTAAACCGGTTCATGCAATTATCCAGGCTGTGTGTGGGTGATGTGCGATATGGCCGCCACCACACATTCAGTCACTTCACTACCAGTCTAGCATTGCTTGTAAAGCACTTTGGGATACCGTGTATGAAAAGAGCTGTATAAATGCTGATTCTTCTTCTTCTACCATTTCACCATTCTATTTTCCCTTCAGACTGAGCATCCTTGCCTCCATAAACATACTACATATAAACAGTACAACAAAGCAAATTTTAACAACATAAATAAATCACTTTTGTTTAAACCCTGGTAAACTCTAATGCACCATCTTTCAACAAATGATGCATAGACCATGCTAAAATCATTAATTCACCAACTAGAGAAGTTATGGGTCCCACTAGTAAAAAATACAATACAAAAGGGAGAATACCAAGATGGTTGAACATAAATATTAAATCCTTAATAAAGGAAAAACTGAAACTATTTAGAAAACTTAAAAGTAAGAAGACTCAAAATAAGGAAATCATTCACTTAAAATATCAGTCCACACTACGTCTCCTATAGGGTTGTCACGGTATACCGCGGTGTCAGAAGTCACAGTATTGATACCGTGGACAATTTCTGATACCGCGATAACCGTGATTCACGGTATACCACAGTATTGAGACCTTTCAACTATTTTCTTTGCATTTTTAGCGACAACTGTCTCTTACATGCCAATTTTCCCTGATGCAAGAGTTTGAGGAGGCTTCTTTTTCGTGCAAAAATTGTTTTGTGGATGTGACGTCCACTGTCTGTTGCAGTGCTGTACAGAATAGTAAGATTAGGTTTAGGTGTCCTCACGTGTCCAATCCATAAGTGGACTGATGATGTTGGTTTAGAGACCTTCAATAAAATTTAAGTCAGTCTTTTGACTTCTTCCTTCCATTTTTTAATTTTCAATGTTCAGTTTCAGGACAAAGTTTTTTTTAATCATTGTGTAATTTGTGTGTGTCACATGGAGTGCCACTTAAGGCACAAAGAGGCCAAGTGAGTATTAAGCCACCAGTGATATATAAGTAATAAATGTTTCCTTAATGGTAAATGATGAGAACAGACCGTGCGCAACAGCACACAAAAGTTAGTGTGCTGTGTGAGTGCGACTGTATCACTCACACAGTGCACACTGACTGTGCAGTACACACAAAGTGGAGCACACTGCTTGTATAAAAAGCCACACTGTAAATGCACAATGCACATCATTATTGTCCTCCCCTCTGCTGTTCTTTTGGAACAGAAGCAGAAAATGATGCACTGGTTTCAAAATGAGTGATATCCCTCCAGAAAAGCTGAACAACAACAAAACATTTTGTTGAGGGTTACATCCCCCTCCATGACAATTCCACTGCGCCCGACACTACAGCGACAACAACACCAGGTCACTGTAGTGTCGGCGCAGGACCCCACCACTGCATTCGGGGGTACTGCACCCCCTCCCCAAAACCACTCAGACTCGGAGTTGGTTATTTAAGTAGCAGGGGGTTGGGGGCATATGGGCGTCGACCAGCCATCTTAAATCTGTTTGTTCACTGGGCTTGAGCAATGGGGGTGAGGGAGGGATCAGCAGCAGTAACCAGGCACAGCATAAAAATGTGTTATGCTATTTTGTTAACAGTAACACTGTGTAACATGTCATCTGTCATGTCATGTAATGATCATTATGTTAAGTTTTCTTATCTTTATGGGTAAAAGTTTTAACAAACGGTCTGTGGTTGGTTGTCACTGTGTGTACAGACTCAGACTGGTCAGCCACCTAATCAGCGGGGCCAGTGAGTGATAGATGAGGCTGCAGTGATCATTCATTCACGTGACTGTTAACTGTTGTGCTGCTGGTGCTTTGTCTCGAGTGATCATGCGTGTTCATGTTCATTCATTGTAAGTCTGAACTATAGAGAGTAGACAGTCCTGTCAGTCTGTCAGAGGCACAAAACTGTCAAGATTAGTCAGACACAGAATGAGATATACACCGAGAACTTTTCAGGTTCATTTTTTATTGTTAAATAGTAACACAAAAACTGCCATGAATCATGATGCCAGTGCCATTTGCATTTGCAAATTGCAGTTTTGAATTACACTTATACTCTGTGTTTTTCAGTTTCAGTGATGAGAATTGGCACTAGTATTCTGTGTGTTAGTTCAGTTTTCATTCCCAGTTGTTCCCCACCCCTTCCTCTATCTGATTCTGCAGCACAAAGTCACTACTGCCCAGCACACCTGCAGTGTGGATAACGAATTTGACGCCCACCAAAACATGCCATATCCAGAGTGCACTTTGCTCGCTAATCCAAATTCTTTCTGACATCTGCTACTGTTGCTTCCTGACTCTGAGTCCGTCCTCACATCCTCCCTGTCCTCCTAATGTGATTTGTGATATTTCATACTTGGCATTGGCTATTCAGCTAAGCTAGCACATTTAGTGAAGTTGCTGTCTTGTCTCATCTGTCTGCTTGATGCACCCTGAGTCCCTACAGTCCAGTTCCACTGTGGACCACTTCATGTCTCTCCCTCTGTCTGCTCGCCTGATGCCCCCACTTGAGTGGTCCCTAGGATGGAGTGAGTCCTACTCCTGACTCCGATGAGTCTCCTCTGACTGACTCATGTCATTTGTGTCACAAAACTTTGATTGGCTGGCTCAGCTGAGCTCTTGGCTGACTGTGGCTGGGGGCTACCTAACACAAAACCAATAAGAGAAATTACTTTCATTACATAATTACCCTTAGCCTACCTGCTAGCTTAACAATTATAGTCACTTGACTCAGCAGCCACCAACCATGGTGCTGAGGATATATAGGCTAATTCCTTTAATGCTATGCAGGACTCTAGTCCTCCTGAGTCACTCATCATATCACGAGACTTGACTTATGAGCCTCGAGTCTGAGGTGGCAACACGAAGACTTGAGTCACTTGGGGGGGGGCTACCTAAAACAAAACCCAATGGAAAAAGTAATTTAAATTCATAAATTTCTTAATTACTTAAATAGCTAGTAGCTTAAAAATCAACAACAAAAAGCAGAGAAATGAGTACCTGCCACTGTCATGGCATAGAGGATATATAAGTGAATTTCTTTAATGCCAGACTGCACTCATGTCACAGTCACACGACTCGACTCACAACAGCATAACTCACTCAACCAAAGCAAGTCAAGCAAGCAACTCACATTGGCTCACTGCCTCAGCTGGAGGCTACTGTAGCTAAATACCCATTATATTAAAAAAGGAAAAAAAGCAGCCCAGCAGCCAACATGACATTTGGGATATACAGGCTAATTCCTTTAAATGCCACCATCTCTCACAGTTGGCTTAGCTCAAGACGTTTGGCTCTGACTGTTGGCTTGGCTTGAACTCGGAGTCTTGGACACAGTGAGTGGTAAGTGCAGGCAGGAGCTGTGCTGTGGTTGTGGTGGTAGGATACTAAATTGAGAAAGTAAATATGAACACAAATCTCTCCAAATTGATTTGCACTACTTACTGTTACTTTTACTAACTTAACTTGAGGGGATTGGTGACTGGGTCTTGGAGGGAGCCCCAGACTGTGAGGTGAGGATGCAGGAGGGACACTCAGCCTAATCACAGCCAGTGAGCCTTAATTTTCCAATCAGAACTGTTCTGATTCTAAGCAGTGCTCTTGCTGTGCCTGCTTCTAAAGCTAGTAGCACACTACTTCAGTGAAGTGCAACTCTGTCTGCATCTGCAACTCTAGTCTGCACCACCACCAGGAGTGGAGTGACTGGACATTTCTTTCGTATTCCTCAACTCTCATCTTTATGTTATTGATAATTTAGCATAACAAAAATGTAACTAAACAACTTACTACTCATACTCACTGTGCTATTTTTGTACAGTACTTTTGGTATTGGTAGCATTTTGTGCTGTAAGCTAAGAGTACACTAAAACGCTTTACTTATAACGGTATGTCACTCACATTTCAGACTGCAATGAAATGAACATTTTTTTTTTAAATAAATCTATTTCTAGTGCTTGAAGCTCCATGCTCATCATCAGGTCAGGAGGAATCTGACAGTCAATAAAAAGTATATTTCTCTTGCACATACTTGACTTATTAGCTTTATTTTCTCTGACTGAATTCATAATGTGTCATTTACTAGTATTTTAACTGCTTTTACGTGTAAAATTTGGTTAAAATTGCATTATTTTTGAATATTTTAGGTTTTCCCATTGGAATGCATTATACCGTGGTATCACGATAACCGCTGTATCACACACCACGGTTATCATACCGTCAAAAATCAATACCGTGACAACCCTAGTCTCCTAAAACATACCATAAAACAAGCTTAAACCAAACTTGAATTCAAAATAGTTCACACTAAGTACTCTCATAAAACATTGTATTCTTACCTAAACAGCAAAAAGGATAATACCAGGAAGGTAGGACCAATATCTCACAATAACAATATTCTTAGTTCAGACCTAGACACTGCGAAGATATTCAATACCTACTTTGCTTCTGTGTTCTCCCCTAAGGGTACCCCAGCTCTAAGTTCTCTTGACCTGTTCAATAAGCCCACAGACTCCCCTAAGGGTACCCCAGCCCTAAGTTACCTGGACCTGTTCAATAAGCCCACAGACTACAACATTTTGGATAATATGATTCTGTCAGCCTTGCGAACCCTAAAAAAATCTAGTCCAGACCAGATAACATTACACCAAGATTTTTACTAGAAACAGCTAAGACAATAGTAGTTCTCTTAAAATTAATCTTCAATAAATCATTGAAACTGGACACATTCCTCTTGATTGGCTGACAGCCATGGTAACTCCCATCCACAAAATGGGCAGTAAAGCTAATGTCCAGAATTACCGACCCATAAGCCTCACATCTGTTGCCTCCAAAACTATGGAGAAGATCATTAAATCATTCATTGAAAGGTAAATAGGTTTGCTTAATCTGGATGATCAGTCACAACATGGTTTCAAAACAGGGCATTCAGGTACTACTAATTTAGTTACTTTTTACAATAACATAAACTTAGGCTTAGATAACAGTACCCCATCTGATGTTATTCTCTTGGACTTCAGTAAGGCATTGAACAAAGTACCACACAATAAATTGGTCTCTAAACTAGAGTCTTCTGTTTTCTCATTCTGCCTTACAAACTGGATACAAAACTGGCTGTCCAACAGAATGCAGAGGGTGAACATCAACAACTCACAGTCGAATCAATGTCTAGTGAGCAGTGGAGTGCCCCAGGGCTCCGTCTTGGGATCGATATTGTTCAACCTGTACATTAGTGATATGAAAAGTATGTCTCAAAATTGGCTATCTAAATTTGCTGACAACTCAAAACTCGGTGGTCATGTAGATACAGCTGACAATCTAAAAAAATGTATTTCCAACTTTTATAATATTGAACAGTGGGCAATGAAAAATCACATGGAATTTAACATTGACAAATGCCTTGTCCTCCATTTTGGTACCAAAAAATCCAGAAAACACAGATAAAATAAACATTATTCCATTAAACCATCAAATACAGAAAGAGATCTGGGAATACTCATTAACAACAAACACTCATCTTACGATCACTGTTCAAAAGTTACCAGGGTAGCACACTCCCTTCCGAGCCAAATTAAATGCTCATTTGTCACCAGAGCCAAACAATGTCTCATCCCCCTATACAGATCCCATAAAAGACCCCACTTGGATTACGGATCACCCTTTTGGAACCCCTACCTTGCAGGTGACATATCCCAATTGAGCGAGTCCAGAGAATGGCTACAAAAATGGTTCCTGGTTTGACTAATAAAACATGCCTTGAGAAGTTAAAGGCAACAGGCCTCCAAACCCTTTAAACAAGGCATTCTGGGGGGGGGGACATCTTTTTGTTAGTCTTTTTTATGTTTGCTTGCGTGCATGTGCAAGAAACATAACGTGACAGCTTAGGAGAGAAGTGGGTTGTGGAGGCGCGGCACTGTTACAGCCAAGGGAGGCACTGCATTAGGGAACTTGGCAATGGTGGACCAATGGAAGCACAGTGTGATGATGACACTGGTCTCCAAAAGTGTACCAGCTTCTAACGTTTTTTGCCGCAGTAATCAGGGGCCACCTCATCACTGCAGCATCAGTCATTGTGCTGCAATGAGGGAGTGACCCGTCATTGCAGGGCGGAATGTTAACTAGCGTAATACTGTTTGTGAACATGGCAGATGGCTTGCCGCCACGTTCACAAACAATATTATGCTGCCCCGATGCCAAGGGGGTGCCCAATCCCCCTCGGCAGCAAGTGCCCCCATATGGTCTTTGTTTGCCCATGGGGGCCCCAATCCCCGTCGGCTTCAGTGTGCTAATGTCTGCTGTTGTGTGTCTGCTGATGGGGGAGCCCACTCCCCATCAGCATGATCTAACACAACCCCCCCATTTTCTTGTTTGCCAACAGGGGTGCCCAATCCCTGCCAGCATGATTCCCCCCATTCTTGTTGTGCCAACGGGGGTGCCCAATCCCCATTGGCATGATGGCCCTCCCTTTCTTGTGTGCCAACAGGGGTGCCTAATCCCCCGCCGGCTACAGGTCCTCCCAAAAAAAAAAACAGTCTGTTGGCAAGCTACGAGCCCACCCCAGCATGCCAAATGCCCCTGCAAAATAGGAAACCACTCCACGTTGTCTTTTTTTCCCTGTGGAGAAAAAATGGTCCCTCACAGTCTCCCAGACCCCTCCCACAACCCACTCCCACCCACTGCGCACCCTAACTCCCCACCCTCACCCCATACTTACTTCCAGAGTCTGGCACAAGATCTTCGGTGGACCGGGAACACGTCTGCACTCTTCAAAGCTGACTGCGAACTGAGGAAGTGCCGGTAAGCTGTATAATGGGATAGATAGGTTTTTTCAACTTTGCTGCATATCTCAGGCATTTTTTGGAATTTTGGCACCAAATTTTCAACATAGGGTTTTTGGGACCCCTCCTGATGAATTCTGTCACTGTCATGGCGTTAATCAGGCCCGAAGGGTGATTTCAAGGTCACCACGTGAAATCACCTTCGAGACTGATTAATGAAATGACAGTACCAGTGTCCATGAGGTGGGCTCTCAAAAGCCTATGTGGAAAATTTGAAAAAATCTAGAAGTGGTTTGTATAGTGCTGCATTGTGCACTCCTACGCACGCTCATAAGTGCGCAATTTTTAATATTTGCAGTCCAGATTTTCAACTATTGCCATTTTACCACACTTCCTTATGAGCAGTACAACTGTCATTTTTCACATCTCGCCCAAAATGTGTTTCTGCACATGTAGCGCACAATGGTACAGTAGGTATGTGAAATCAATGTTTGGGAAACATTATGAAAATCACAGTGACACTGTTCATTAGCAGACATCCTAAAATGTCTATGTTGAAAATTTGGTGAGAAAAGTCCATAAAATGACTGTGCTACGAGCTTGCATTGTGCAGTTTCTACTCACTCTCGTACCTTCGCACATTTGCAATATTTTCACTCCAGATTGTCAACACTGCAATTTGTCCGCACCTCCTTATGAGCAGTACAGCTGTCATTTTTCACATCCCAGCCCAAATGTGTTTTTGCGCTTGAGGCGCAGACTAGCACAGTCATTGTGGGAAAGCCATGTTTGGGACACATTAGGAAAATCACACTGACACTGTTCATTAGCAGAGGTCCTAAAATGGGTATGTTGAAAATCTGGTGACAAACATCCATAAAATGACTGTGTTATGAGCGTGCATTGCGTAGTTTCCACGCATGCTCGTAACTTCGCACATTTGCAATATTTTCACGCCATATTGTCAACATTGCCATTTTTCCACACCTCCTTATGAACAGTGCAGCTGTCATTTTGTACATCCTGGCCGAAATGTGTTTTCGCACTTCCAGCACACAACAGCGCGGTCGCTGTGGGAAATCACTGTTTGAGACACATTACAAAAATCACAGTGACACTTCATTAGCAGAGGTCCTCAAATGCCTATGTTGAAAATTTGGTGATGAAAGTCCATAAAGTGACTGTGTTATGAACATGCGTTGCGCAGTTTCTACGCACGCTTATAACTGTGCACATTTGTAATATTTTCACTCCAGATTTTCAACATTGCCATTTTTCCACACCTCCTTATGAACAGTACAGCTGTAATTTTTCACATCCTGGTCGAAAAGTGTTTTTGCAGTTCTGGCGTAGACTACCATGGCTGCTGTGGGACATCAGTGTTCAGGACACAGTAACACAATCACAGTGACGCTGTTCATGAGCTCAGGTCGTTAAATGCCTATGGTGAAAATCTGGTGATGAAACTCCATAAAATGACTGTTACATACATGCGTTGCGTGGTTTCCACGTATGCTTGGAACTGCAAGCATTGTTAATATTCCCACTACACATTTTCAACATTGCCATCTCTTCTTACCTCCCTATGGATGGTACAGCTCTCATTCTTCACATCCTGCCTGATCTGTGTTTTTGTACATGTGGTGCAGAATGGCACTGTCACTGTTGGAAGTCAGATTTCGGGACACATTGACAAAATCACACTGCCACTACTCATGAGAAGAGGTCCCAAATGCTTTCATGAGGTGGGCTCACAAAAAGGCCATGTTCAAAATTTGTACTGGGAATACCAACAAACGCCCAAGGCATTAGGGTTTCTAACCATAACGTCCTACCTGTACAGACAGACAGGCATCGGGGTGCGCCTTTGGATTGCTGACTGTACTGCTCATGCCATCCCACCCCACCCCCGCCCACTTACAGGCATCGAGGTGTACTTTGCACTCTTTATCCCAAGACTTCACACCATTCTCCTATGCTGCACCCATTTCAACGTATGTCCTTTTGGAATGGGCTGACTGTAAAGCCAAACACCCTAAGGCACAGGTCAACACATCTCACTGTCTGCAGAATAGGGTGAGGTGACATGGCTTGACCGTCATCGGTGATGACTCAAAAACTTACCCCACATCCTGTCCATCTCTACAGCATGGAGGTGTGGTTCATGTCAAGTTCACTACTTCACTGCCATTCCTATTCTGCATCCGTCTAACTCCTGCATTTCTAATGCTAATACCAGCAAGCAAATATTCGGCATTGACAAATGCTTGTTTATTTTGTTAGTCCTTTTTTTACCTGGTGGCACCTCAGTCTGCTTCGCGTCCCGGCATCTGTCCCATCCGGCCACCATCCGGATAACCCCCACTGTTAATTACCTACATGGCTTGCGCCCCACGATGGGGTGGTGGAGAGTTCCCCTTATTCCCCACTGAACCAGGATCCAGTAGCCATAGTGGTGTCCCCAAGGCCATGCATCCCTTGACGGCCATCAAGCTGCCGTGACCGTGCGCCATATTTTCCATTTTCTTGTGTATGAGAGGGGTGTGCAATGATGCCAGGGGGGGTGCATGCATCCACATGCACTCCCTCCCAGTGTCATGCCCCAACTCACCACCCCAGTGAGGTACCAGCGCACCACCCCCTAGCCTCCGCCAGAGGTCGCCGGAGTGCCAACACCTGAAAAATCCCCTTCCCGGAGAGGGAGAGCAGTCCTACAGAAACTCAATCCCTCCCTGCCCCTGCCAACCCCCGGGGACCTGAGTTCATTCCCAAACCCGGGTTGCCGGCGTGGAGTGAGGTGTGGCATCCAGCAGCTCAACCCTCAGCGCCACCGGGCCAGCCTTTCCTTTATACGGTTCTACAATCCCCAGAGTTGCCACCACAGTGTGGTCTCTCCATCTTGAACAATAAAAGAATACTTAGGTCTCACAACAAGCAGATTATACTTCAAAATGCAAACTCAAATAAAATAAACAATTACATGACAATACATGCACCAAGACTCTGGAACTTACTGCCACAAGAATTAGTTGACATCAGGAACTTTGACGCTTTCAAGAAACACCTTGATATTTGGCTAAACTATGAATCATACATACTCTTATTAGCCCACATTGTATGGAGGAAGAATCTTGATGGGCCATGGCCTTCTTTTTTTCCATGTTAAACCTAGTAAATCTTTTTCAACTAAATAAAAATTAAAGAGGGTGCTCCCTTACTTTATGGGGAGCTTCTTCAGGCTATTTGTGCTTTTTGAAATTCAGCCCCAAAAGGAAGGGATTGTAATTTGCCCCTTGAGGGGCTGGCTGCATGATCCATCTGCACTTCCTGACTCACTGATCCTCCCCTGTGCTCCTGAGTTTTGTGATGTCATCATGGGTCAAGCGTGGGGGTATGCTCCTTTAACTTGAATGGAGCATCTCTAGCAAATGTAATTTCCTATTGAACATCGGGGTTTGGTACCTACTGATGCCAGGGTTCAACTAAAAAGGCTCTCATTAGTTGAACACTGGGATGATTAGGTACAAAACTGGATTTACAATCAGGAAATAACAGTTGAAAAAGGCATTCCATTCAAATGAATGGAGCACACCTCTGCACTCAACAGGATGTTGGAGTGCAGGGGTGGATCGGCAAGTCAGAAAGTGGAGAGGGATCATGTGGCCAGCCCTTCAGGGGCAAATAACAATTCCTTATCTTCCTTTTGGGGCTGATTTAAAAAAAGTGCAAATAGCCTGGAGAAGTTTCTCATGAGGTAAGGGAGCTCCTTCTTTAATCTTTTTGTAATTGAAAAAATAACAGGAAAAGTGCTCTTTAAAAGAAATGATTTAAAGAAGTTGTGAAGTCAATTTAAAAATAAATAGCCAGTAAATTAGAGCATATCATCATTGCCCAGTGTGGACCAAAAGGGGAAGGAGTGATGTTGATGGGGGACCTTAATATGCCAGGTACAAACTGGGGAACCATGTCGTCTAAGGTGGCCAAAGAGCAGAGGCTGCTGGACGGCTTCCAGGATGTGTTCTTAACACAGCATGTGATGGAGCCCACAAGGGAGGGGCATGTCCTGGACGTGGTTCTGGCAGATGGGGATCTGGTAAGGGACCTGGTTGTAGAGGATCCCCTGACTGGGAGCGACCACAATACTGTCTGGTTTCAAATAAGCATGGGGGGAGGGGAAAGAGATCTAGGACACTGGCAGAGGACTTCAGAGGGGCAGACTTTGTGGGCATGGGAAATATTCTCAAGGATCACTTGAAGGGGATTACATCACTGACAAGTGTGGAAAAGAGATGGGAGGTCAAAAAACCGGGACTTCATGAGGCAGTCAGGACCTGCGCTAAGGTGAAACGTAAGGGAGCAAGGTCACATAAACCATGCTGGTGGTCCAGTGAGGTTCAGGTAGTGGTCAGAGAAAAGACGGTGGCCTACAAAAAATATAAAACAACAAGAGGGGAGAGAGATAAGGAAATGAACCATCTTGCATCTAGAAAAGTCACCTGGATGGTGAGGGGGGCAAAGTCCAGTAAAACGCAGCGGCTGGCACAGGGGATACATGGAGGGGAAAAGGAGTTCTCCCGGTACATTGGGGAGTGGAAAAAAACTAAGGGCCATCTCAGCAGATTGAGATCAGAAGGAGGGTGGGTGGAAGAGGCGAGGGACCAGGCAGAGGTATTAAATGAGTACTTCGCCTGTGTGTTCACTAGGAAGGGAGATGGGATATCTACAAAGCAAGGCATGATGGGGATAGAAGCGGCAGTGAGTGGGATCAGGGGAGCAACAGAAATGGAGCAAGAGGGAGGGAGAGGTACCCCAGGGGTGTCACATCAGGATAAGGATAAAAAGGCCAGTAAGGTGGAGGGAACAGATGATGCTATCTCCACCAAAAGGGTGTGGTTAGCCCTCAAGGCACTAAAGAAAGACAAATTCCTGCAATGGATGGCATCATCCGAGAGTACTATGGGAATTAGCAGACATACTGGCTGCACCCCTGGTGGAGCTCTTCAACAGGTCGCTTGAGACAGGGAGGGTACCTAGGGATTGTCGAGAGGCACATGTGGTGCCATCCATAAAGGGGAGTTGAGGGAAGTACCAGGTAACTATAGACCCATCAGTTTGACCGCGGTGGTGGGAAAATTAATTGACAGTATACTAAAGGAACAATTGGGGGTGTACTTGGAGGAGGTGGGGAGTCTGGATAGTCGGCAACATGGGTTTGTGCCAGGTAGATCATGTCAAACCAATCTTGTGGAGTTCTACAAATGGGTAACATCAGAACTGGACAGGGGAAAGCCTGTGGATGTATTATTCTTGGACTTCAGCAAGGCGTTTGACTTTGTCCCCCACAATGGTCTGGTGGAGAAACTGATGGGGTTGGAAGTAGACCCTTTGATGGTCAGATGGATTGAAAACTGGCTAGCTGGATGCACCCAGAGAGTAGTGGTCGGTGGGGAGTTCTCGAACCCTAGAGAGGTCGGTAATGGGGTACTGCAGGGCTTGGTCCTGGGTCCGATCCTGTTTAATGAATACATATCGGACATCAGGGAGGAATGGGGTGTGAAATGAGTCTCTTCGCTGATGGCTCCAAGATGGGAGCAGTAGTTGAGGGAGAAGAGGGGAGGTTGGCCCTGCAAGGGGACCTGGACACCCTGGAAAGCTGGGCTCACACATGGAAATTAAATTTCAATATCACCAAGTGCAAGGTGTTACATCTTGGGTGGGGAAACCCGCACCCTGGGAGGGGAGGCACTGGAGGCATCAACAGGGGAAAAAGACCTAGGGGTCAGGGTGGATGCATGTATGAATAACTCTGAGCAGTGCAGGAGAGCAGCTATAAAGGCAAACAGGATGTTGGGATGCATCGTAAGGGGGATCACCTCTAGGAGCAGGGAAGTGATTCTGCCGCTGTACAATGGACTGGTTAGATCACACCTTGAGTACTGTGTACAGTACTGGAGACCACACTTGAAGGGGACATACAGCTCCTGGAGAGGGTACAGAGGAGGGCAACTAAGATGATACGAGGACTAGGGGATTTGACGTATGAGGACAGACTTGAGGAGTTCTGCATGTTTTCATTGGAGGAGAGGAGAGACGGGGGGACATGATTGAGGTCTTCAAGTACCTCAAGGGAATAAATAAAGTAAACATGGAGGGAATCTTTAGACTAAAACAGGGAGGTATCACCAGAGGGCATGATTTGAAGTTGGAAGGTGGAAGGGTGAGGGGGGAAAAGAGGAGGAGGTTTTTCACTGAGAGGGTGGTGGACCCTTGGAATGCACTGCCTGGCGAGCTGGTTCAGAGATCCACAGTGGCGGGCTTCAAGAAAGGGTGGGACAGACACAGAAAGTGGATGTATCAGATGATGGCCTGGCCCAGGGGGGTGGGGATGGATGATAGGGGTTTCTGGAACACAAGGGGGGGAAGGCTTCGGCACCCAACTAGGGATCTGAAGTTCAAGCAGTCTCGATAGACTGTAAGGCCTAGTCTGTTGGCAATTAGTATATTAGTATGTTAGTATATCAAAAGCTTCTTTAAAAATATAGGACTTCAGACCCTCTTTATTTATTTATTTAAAAGAGATTTACCAGGGAAGACATACTGAGCTGTGAAGCTCGTTTCCAGATGTGTCCTGGGGGGGGATAAGTACAAACAAGTAGAAGCGCAATAATAACAATAAAACAAAACACAGTGTATACAACAATATACATTACCAGAGCAAATAATGCAGGTTAAACATCAGAAGTGTGAAGTACCCGACACACACAAGAAAGTAGCATCAAAAATATAGGAAAGGGTAGGAGAGAGTAAGTGAAGGAGGGTGAGAAAGAGAGGCTGGGGTGAAAAGGTAAAGTAGTGGTGGGAGTAAAAGAGAGGAGGAGAAGAGAACAGATTGTGGTGGGTAAAGTGGGGGAATAGAGTGTTGAGGATTAGGAAGGGGTAGAAAGGGCAGGAGGGAGTGTGTGAGAAATAAGTAAGGCAGTGGGAGGAAGCAGTGAAGGGGAAAGGGGAGAGGACAGGGTGATGGGGTAGCAAGAATCATAGCAGTCACAGTAGATAAGGAGAAGTGTAGGGCAATGGGGCTAAGAACATTTACAGGAGGGGGCAGTGTGAACTTGGAGAAGAGAGGAAAGACAGCGTTTGGAGGTGGCAGAGTGAATTGTTAGTGGAAGGGAGTTCCAAAGTTTAGGAAAGTGGAAGGAGAAACCAGACTGGTCAGCTAGGGATTTATGAGAGGGGAGCAAACAAGAACGATAACCTGAGTTACGGAGAGAGTACGTGGAGGGGGCATGGGGTGAGGAGAGGACTGAGGTAAGGAGGGAGCAAAGCAAACCAGAATTTAGAAATAAAGGAGGCACAGTGGATGAGACAGTTGTCATTCAAGGAAATGAGGGAGAGATCATTGTACAGAGAACAGTAGTGAGTCCGGGGGAGGGGGCAGGCCAAGGCAAAATGGCAAAAGGAGTGGAAGAGGGGATCCAGTCTGGCCAGGGTGGATTTAGGTGCAGCACCATAGACTAAGTCACCATAATCAAAAATGGACAGGATAATTTTAGTGAGGATGTCCCAGCAGGTAGATATAGGGATACAGCTATTGTTCCTATGAAGTGCACCAAACTTAGGGTGGAGTTTTTTGTACATTGCATCTATGGTGTCAGCATGGCACAGTTGGTAGCACATCCGCTGCTGGACCAGAAGGTCGTGGGTTCTTGTCCCACACCGGGATTGGACTTGCACCTAAAAATCGCTGACATCCGAGTGCAGTATTGGGGGGTGCTGTACTGCTGGGGTGTGCTGTCCTTCGAATGAGACATAAACAGAGGTCTGTCCTGGTGGGTGTCCAGGTGGAAGTAAAAGAACCCAGGGCACTCTTCGCAAAGAGTAGGGAACATTCCCGGTGTCCTGGCCAACATTCCCCTTCCCATAAAAAAAACAGTTCATGCAATTATCCAGGCTGTGTGTGGGTGATGATGTGCGATATGGCTGCCACCACACATTCAGTCACTTCACTACCAGTCTAGCATTGCTTGTAAAGTGCTTTGGATGTATGAAAAGCGCTATATAAATGCTGATTCTTCTTCTTCTTCTTCTTCTATGAAGGTGCCGGTCAAGCCAGACACAAGATACTTAAATGAGGGTACGTCATCAATTTTTCCCCCATCGAGGGTGAGGAAGGTGGGGAGTGAAAGGAGTCTAGAAAACCTCTGTTGTGTGCCAAAACATATGGAGACTGTTTTCCTAGCATAACGGGATAGTTGATTAGCCCAGAACAATTTCTGGACAGCGTCGAAATCAATCTGAAGCCTGGATGTTAACGCTAATGGAGAAGAGCCAGAGAAAAACAGGACTGTGTCATCTGTACACAGGTGGATGGATGGATAGATGCAGAGGAACGGGCTGAGGGGAGGTCATTGAGGAATATGGAGAAAAGCAAAGGGCCTAGGACAGAACCTTGGGGAATGCCAGTGTGTATGGGTGGGGGGTTTCTAATTCTCACTGACTGAGATCTAGCTACAAGGTAGGAGTTGAACCACCTGGTTAAGGAGTCAGATAGAGCCGTTGATTTTAGTTTGTCCAGGAAAAGAGGGTTGGAGACAGTGTCAAAAGGTTTTGTTAGATCAACAAAGATGGTGGCAATGAGGAGGCCTTGTTCCATGCCAGAATGAATATAATTTCAGGGAAAGGAGAAAAATCAAGGGGGGGGATTATCTGTCTGACTACCAAGGAAGGGCTACACACAGAGAGTGACAAGGAGAAAGAAGATGTCCTAAATAACTTTCTCTGCTCAGTCTTCACAAAGAAGAATCATGGAAATGTACCAACACTAATCAAAGCATACAGACCCATGACAGGGACAGACATGAGTCAATTTACTACAGAAAGAGTCCTGGTACTAAAGAAGCTGAAAATGGACACAGCAATGGGCCTGAATGGGATACACCTGAGAATACTTAAAGAGCTAGCAGAGGAGCTCGCTGCACCACTAGCAGCACTGTTCAATGACTCCCTAAGCAGTGACAACATACAGGTACCACAAGGCTGGAAAGAGGCCATAATAGTTCCCTTTCACAAAAGTGGGAGCAAGGAGGAGGCTGGGAACTACCACCCAGTCAATCAAACATCAGTAGTGGGAAAACTGATGGAAGCCCTCTTTAAAGAACAGATAGTGGAATATCTAAAGATCAGCAGGCAATCAGACCCCAAACAGCACAGTTTCACAGTAGGACAGTCATGTCAGACCAATATGATCAATTTCTTTGATTGGGCAACAGTAGACCAAGGTGGGGCTGTAGATATCGTATATTTAGAATTTAGTAAGGCATTCGACTCTGTCCCTCATGGATGGCTGATAAGCAAATTGGACCACACAGGTGTAGGGCCTAAAATCATTGGCTGGGTAAGAAATTCGCTATGGGACAGGACACAGAGGGTTCTGATCAACAGGATGATGTCTACAAAGGGCAAGGTGATCAGTGGGGTGCCACAAGGATCAGTCCTGGGGCTGATCCTCTTCAATATATTTATCAGCAGAATTGCTGGAGGGGAAGGTATGCCTGTGTGCAGATGACACAAAGATGTACAAAAGGGTGGACACACAGGAGGGCACCATGAAAATAGTGTCTGACCTCAAAAACTGGAAGACTGGTCAAGAAACTGGCAGTTGAAATTCAACACCAAAAAATGTAAAGTAATGTACCTTGGTAAACAAAACCCAAAGGTGACATACACCCTTGGGGGGGGGACAGATTACGGTGACAAAATGGAACAAGACCATGGGGGTTATAATTTCAGATGATTTAAGAGTAGGAAGATAAAGCAAAAAAAAAAACAGCTTATAAAGCCAGCAGCATCCTTGGATGTATAGGCAGGGGCATTAAAAGCAGAAAATGCAAAGTAATAATCCCACTATACAGGTCCCTGGTGAGGCCACATCTGGAGTACTGTGTCCAGTTTTGGAGACCTCACTTAAAAAAAGACATAAACTACCTCAAAACTGTACAAAGGAGGGTTACAAAGATGGTACAGGATCTACATCATGAGCCATACAAAAACAGACTAAAACAACTACAGTTATATTCACTGGAACAAAGGAGAGACAGAGGGGATATGATAGAAACCTTTAAATACACTAAGGGAATAAACTCAGTGCACAAGGAGGACCTCTTCCACTTATACAGGACTGCTCGCACCAGAGGGCACTGCAGCATGAGGCTAAAGGGAGGTAGGTTCAAAAGCAACACTAAGACCTTCTTCTTTACAGAACTAGTTGTGGACCCCTGGAATAGTCTTCCGCAAGAAGTGGCAGAGTCTAAGACAGTCAGGGAGTTCAAGTTAGCATGGGATAGGTGCTATGAAACCTGACAAAAAAAATTAGCTGGGTGGGGGGGTAGCAAAAAAAAGGGCAGACTAGATGGACCAAAAGGTCCCTTTCTGCAGTCACTTTTCTTATGTTCTTATATTCTAATCTGTGAGCCAGAGGAGAGAGGAAGTGGTAGAGTGATGTTTGTAAAAGCCAGACTGGAAGAGGATGAAAAAAGAGGAGGAAGAGAAGTTGAGGAAAGGGGAGAGTTGAGATAGAACTATGTGTTCTTGAAGTTTGGATAAGGTTGGGAGGAGAGAAACTGGGTGAAAATTTCCAGGAGAGAAGGTAACTCCTTTTGGAAGAGGAATGACAGTTGTATGCTTCCAGGTACCTGGGAATGAGGCAAGAGAGAATGACAGGTTGAGCAGGGAGGAGATGGGCAAGGCAATAGCCAGTGCAGAGAGGTGTAGGAGCTTGGGATCAAACCCATCAGGGCTCCCACCTTTCTGGGGGCTGAGTGTCAAGAGGGCTTTAAGAGCCGAGGCAGAGGTGATAGGTGAGAAAGAGAAGGGGGAAGAAGGGAGTGAGGTAGGAAGGAGAAAGAGTGAGAGTGAAGTAGCGGAGAGTGTAAAGAGGAGTGAGGAAGCACAGGTGGTGAAACAGGAATTGAAAGCTGAGGTGATGGAAGGATGGTTTGAAATTGTGGAGTCACCTACCTTGAGAACAGGGGAGGTGGACTGGGTGGGGGGAGAAGATGGCATGTATTTCTTTCTAGAACTTGGAAGGGTTGCTAAGATTGTTCTGAAATGCAGAGAAAAATAACTTATCCATAGCTAACCTGGTGGCTCTAGTACAAGAGTTCCTCAAAGCACGCTACTGGTTAAGGTTAGCCGGAGTGCTAGAGGACTTTTAAGACTTCCTTGCCAGGTCACATGCACAGAGGTAGGCCAAACATTCAGCCGAGATCCAGGGAAGGCGAGAACATCTGACCCTGGTTTTTCCTGAGTGTGGCACGCTGATCCCAGACTAGTAAAAATTTTGATTGGAAATATTGTAGGGCTTATATGATATTACTGGCTGTAGAAATAGGGGACCAGTCAGTGGAAAGCAGATCAGTGTGTAGTGAGGATAAGTCCATTGATCAGAAGGACCTGATTTGGATAATTTTGAGGAGGACTCTGGGGCAGTGAATTTTGAGCACACAGTAAACCATATGATGGTCACTGAGTGCATCAGGGAGGGTATCAGCATCAATGATACAGTGCGGGTGAGTAGCAAGAATCCAGTCCTGTAGAGAGTGGTTCTGAGAATGGGGCTTGTAATGGATAGGGACATAAATGAGCTACTGATGTTGGGGCTTTATGCTTTGACAGAGTTTAGAGTTAGAGTGTGAAAGCCAATTAAAGTTGAAATCATCAAAGATAAGAAGCTCCCCAGTGGAGATATGAGTAAAGATAGCGGCTAGCAGTTCTGTAACAGAAACAGGAGAAAGCCCTGGGTGGCAGTATACATCTGCCATGAAAATGGGATGGGAGAAAGGGAAGGAGAATTTTAGGATGAGAAGTTCATAAGCAGCAAGGGATGAGACAATCAGCATTGAGGTTGACTGAATGAAGGAGGTAAGGTAGATGGTGATGCCACCTCCCTTCATGGCATGATCTCGGCGAGAAAGGAGTAACCAGGGATGGTGATGGCAGAGTCAGGAATATTGGCAGAAAGCCAATATTCTGAAACTACTAGAACATCAGGGAGGAGGGAGACCATGAGAGGTTGTAGCAGGTCAAGTCTGGGTAGGATACTTTGTATATTAATGTGAGCCACATGTAGGCCTTTGGAGAGGGCAGTGGGAAGGCAGGGGGCTAGACCAGAGTTGGGGTCAATGTCACCTGCTCTGAGAAGCAGTAGGAGTAGGATGTGTTTGGCACGGTCTGATGTGTGTTTGCGATGAAGTGGTGAGGATGGGGGAGTGAGTGGGAGTAGGAGGGATAGTCTGATAGACATATGGTGGAGCCAGGAGGTAGTGGGGTTGGGGGAGGGAGAAGGGGTGGAGGAGTAAGAGAAGGGGGAGGAGGAAGCAGGTTGGAGGGAGAGAGGTTGGGGAAACAGAAAGGGTAGTAGAAGGAAGACAATGGGTAGCATACAAGGTGGCTGCATGATAATGAAGTTGAGGGGTAGGTGGTTAAAAGTAAACAAAGACAAGAGATTGGATGAAATGGATTATGGAAAGGATTCAGGAAAAAATCAGAGAGAAGGTTAGGAAGGGGGGATGAGGAGTGAAGAGGTAATGGGCACTGGTAGGAGGATAAGAAAGATTAGGGAGAGAAATAGAAATAATTAGAGCTAAAAACAGTAAGCACATAGATGGGAAAAATAATGAGCAGTCACCAATGCAAACACAGCAAGGAGTCACTATGTAACATTGCCTATACAGTTAAACTGTTGTAAACTACTGTAGGTAAACTAGGTAACATGTAACTGCACATGGGAACTGCAAAACAAATTGGATAGGACTGCTAGCCAGTAAATTGAAGTATTTACCCAAATTTCAAAAAAGAAATAACACTGATGTTATCAAAACCTCAAGATAAAACTTAGCATTGTAGGAACCACTAAATTTGGCTAAACCTTAATATAAACTTAACATTGAGGACACACCTAGCATAGAATGGCATTCAGCTACCAAGTGCAGTTGCCTGAATTGGTACATTGCACTGGTCTCACACAACCCTAAGCTCCTCCCTGCCCCCCAGTAAGCCAATGAAAAAGACCAGTCCCAAGCAGTGTGCTTGCCAATTCCACCCGCACAGCATTTAATAGATGGTGGAGGTGGGCAAAAAAAGTCACAGTGGAAACCAAACAACAGGAATGGGTCTCCAGCTCAAGAATTATCCCCACAGTAATGGGTCTCCTGTTCAGGAAATTTCCCCCAGCACTTTTTTTTTTAGTTAAAAATAAAGTCACAGTAGAAACCGGACTGAAGGAATAGGTCTCTATTTCAGGAACCTTCCCCACCCCAGGAACGGATCCCTAGGTACAGGAAATTTTCCCCAGCACTTTAAACTTTTTGTTACTAAAAATAAAGACCAGTAATAAGTCTCAAGTCAGTTTGATGCAGGGGTGTGACAGCTAATTAAAATACACAGCCACACAGATCCCCCATGACTATTCCTCTCCTGAATAAGAGACATCATTGAACAACTAAATCTATCATGGCTTAGCACTGATAACATAAACATTTCATTGATATAAGGCCATATTGAAGAGTGGTAAGAAACTACCAGGTGCAGTTGCCTGAAATAGATACTGATACACTGCAATAAGGGCCCACAACCCTGAGCTCCACCTCCTCACTAGTGAGTCAATGAAAAAAGGCCAGCTCTGATCAGTGTGCTTGCCACTCATGCCCACAGAGCATTTTATAAATGGTAGAGGCGGAGTGGGAGGGAGGGCCAAAAAATTACAGAGAAGAGAAGCAGAAAAGGGTCTCTGGTCCTAGAAAACCCCAATGTATACAGGTTCATTTTTTCTTTCTTTTTTAAGTCCCTTTATGGTCACAAGTCCAAACAGTTGCTTGGCACAGCAGGGCAGCTTGCTAAAATTCACAGTCCAACATACCACCCCCCCCCCACTGATGTCCATTCTCCATGACAGCAGTTGGCAACTTGCCAGAAGATCATGCATATTAAAGTCTCTTGGGACAAGTAAAATTTAGAACCTGGAAATGCTCCGCTCCCATTGACTGTCCCCTGAAATCAAATAAAAACTTGCAGAGAAGAGAAGCAGAAAAGGGTCTCTGGTCCAGGAAAACCGCAATGTACAAAGGTTATTTTTTTTTTAAATTGTTTACGTCCCTTTATAGTCACAAGTCCAAATAGTAGCAGGGCAGGGAAGCTTGCTACAACACACAGCCCCAAAGACCTCCAATATCTATTCTTCTCGACAGCAGTTGGCAACTTGCCAGAAGATAGCTCAAATTAAAGTCTCCTGGAATAGTTCAAAACTTACAATGATGGGGGTCTCCCTCAGTGACCTTGGGAGCAAATTCCACAAGTGCGAGCCAGCTACATCAAAAGCCATCTCACCAGAAGATATCAACTGAACCCTGAGAACTGCTAGGAGGTCTGCCTCAGAGGAACAAAGGGGGTGGAAGGACTGACGAGGAAACAAAAGGCCACATGGGTAGCTAGTCCCCAGTCCATGTAGGACTTTGTAGGTCAGCAAGTCAACCTTGGAGGAGATCCACCAGCTCACTGGCAGCCAATGCAGATTGTGCAAGATGGGGGTCATATGACAGGACGTACGAAAGCCCGTCAACAACCTGGCTGCAGTGTTCTGCACCAACCACAGTTGACACAGGGTCTCTCCAGTCAACCCAAGGTAGAGGGCATTGCAGTAATGGCAAGGCAAGGCAAATTTTATTTTTCTGGCACCGAATCCCAGAGGCTCTGGGCACCGTACAATCTAATACAAACAATTAAGACATATGAATGGCATTTAATAAATACTTAAAACACAATAAAATGAGGGTTTAATATCAACAGAATTTTACAGAAGGCCCACAATAAACCTAAAAAGGCTGACACGTTCAAACTACCAGACTGGTCCGGGAATGCCTGGCTAAATAGATAGGTCTTAAAGTGGGCTTTAAATGCCTCAACTGAAGGGGCCTCCCTTACTGGTGGAGGCAGCGAATTTCACAGGATGGGGACGGTGACACAAAAAGCTCTGTCGCCGGCAGTTTTCAACCTCATCCTGGGAATTGCAAGGAGGCCCTGTAGGAGGATTGAAGGGAGAAGACCAGGGCAGCAGGTGTAAGAAGGTCCAGCAGGTAGCCAGGGCCCAGTTCATGTAGGTCCTTAAAGGTGAGCAAGCCCACCTTGAAGAGTACCCTTCAGGTATGAACAGGCAGCCAGTGCAGTTCACGCAGCACCGGGGTGACCTGACAGTATTTAGGCTATCCCGTCAACAGCCTGGCAGCTGCATTCTGCACTAGCTGCAGTCAATGAAGGGTACCCCCCAAGATCCTGAGGTAGAGTGCATTACAGTAGACAAGCCTAGATGTCATGAAAGCAAGTACCAAAGTGGGGAGGTCCAGGGGTGGAACCAGGTGTTTGAGCTTAACAATGTTCCTAAAATGGAATAAGCTGGAATGGACAAAACGGACGACACCTGATGTTCAAATGTCAAGCCACTGTCCAGGAAAATGCCAAGATTGTGCACCCTGGAGGAGGTTTTCAATGGGACAGACCCCAGAATTAATCCAGTATCTGCCCCAGAGGCCATTCTATCACACCTCTTGTTTGACTCTACCACCAGTACCTCGGTCTTATCGGGGTTCAGTTGTAACCAGCTGGAGGCCATCCAGTCATTAATCTCGGCCAGGCAGTTGTTCAGTACTTCCACCATACTGGATGTCCCTGGGGCCAAGGATAAGTACAGCTGGGTATCATTGGCATAACAATGAAACTCCAAGCTGTACTTCCTAATGATCCCACCCAGGGGTAGAATATACATGGCAAATAGCTTGTTCTCAGGTCTCTGCTAAACTGTAACTGTTGCCATTTGTGCTACCTGAATAAGAACAGTTACCTGCTGTTGTGAACTGATTGTAAACTGATTTTAAAGCAGTGCACATGCTAAATCTAAGGGCATGGCTAAATCAGTGTCACATGAGACAGGGTTGCATCATAGGAGAAAGAAAGCCAATAAACCTATTTGTGATGGAGATCACCAGGGGTTGTAAAACTACCATACAGCTAGCAGGCTAATTTAGGAAAAACTCCTAATAGCAGATAGAGGGAAGGGCACACTAGAACTTAACATACATATCAAAACACTCTGCATAACATGTTTTTTTCCAAATTCTGGGTGGACTGCTCCTTTAATGTCATGGTCTAATGATAGTTTCTTCAGAAGGGGTCTCACCAGTGCCTCCTTCAAGGCATTGGAGAAGACCCCCCTCTGACAAAGAGCACTGGACAATCAAGGTGAAAACCAGGCCAGCAGTGTCAACACATCCCATTAAGAAATGAGTCAGCACTGGGTCCAGTTCGCAATATGTGTGCTTCAGCCTCAAGGCCACCTCAATGACATCAGCCACCTCCACTGGTTTAAACTCCCTCAACCAGGAGGAGTGCCATGTAGACAATCTGGGCGACCACCGTCAGCCATACTATGGCACACTGGTGGAATTCTCTGCCTGATGGCGGACACCCTGTCCGAGAAGAACTGAGCAAACTCATTCCATTCAGAAAATGCCTTTTTCGGCTGTAGACAAGCAGGATGAAGTGGCCTGTCCACAGTCCGAAAAAGCTAGCCGGTCAGTTCTTCCCAGCAGCAGTCTCCCTTGACAGGAACACTGCCTTCTTATGATTGATTGCCCCCTGGTACACACCGTAGTTTGTATTCAGGGCCAGTCTGTCAACCTCCAGTCCAGTCCTCCACCAGCAGTGCTCCAACCTCTGACCCTTGATCTTTAATGCCTTGAGCTCCCCATCAAACCATGGGCCCTCAAGTTAGAAGATCTGGTCCGTACACAGACCAGTGAAAGGGAGCGGAGTGCCCCAGCCATCGTTCTATTATAGGCAGTGACTGCTTCACCCAAACCCCACCGCATGCACTGCCCACACTAGATAGGTCAACTACCACCAGAAAATCTTCTGGGGTCAAACCCCTCAAAGGGTGATAGCTTACCATCTCTGCAGGGGGAGGGATCTCAGGGGGGACCCTGAGCCAGAACTTCACTGTGCAACTATTGGACCAAGTGACCCAATCAGTCTTGAGAGTGTCAATCTCAAGCCCCAGTGAGAAGACCAAGTCCAACATGTCACCACCCTGGTGAGTCACGGTAGTAACTACTTGCGGCAGGCCCAGACATGTCATCATCTGGAGGAAGTGGTAACCCAACCTAGATGATTTGTCATCAGCCCAAACATTGAAGTCCCCCAGAATGAAACATCTGGGAGCCTTCAATGTTTCACTGGTGATGAAGTCAGCTACTTCTAGCAGGAACTCTCCTGCCATCCCAGGTAGGCGGTAAATCAGGAGAATCCTGCAACCTGTGCCAGGACCACCACGGATGGCCACACATTCAAAGGAACTTGGTGTTCTCACTGGGTGCACAGTGAAGCCTAGCTCAGATCGAAAACAAATGTTCACCCCCCCCGCCCCTGCGTTCCATTCTGGAGCAGTGCCCAACGGAGTACCCGCGGGCACTCCGTTGCAATCAGTAATCAAGTCTGAATGTCACAAAAGCATGTACCAGTGAGGGTAAATAATTTGGTGGGATAAAAGGTTTAATCTGGGGGATGTTCTCCAGATGGTAGAAACCATTTCAGACCACGGATGACACCTGAGCCTCCAGTGTCAGTTTGCTATCCAGGATAATTGCCAGATTTTTCATCTTAGCGGAGGTGGCAAGAGAAGAAGAACCAAGCACAAGTCTAGTTGCCTCTCTCACCGCCCAGCTCCCCACTGACAACCCGGCTTGATCACAAGTACCTCCATCATATCCGGGTTAAGCTTTAGCCAGCTGCAGAGTATCCAGTTTTGGACCTCAGCCAGACAGGAGTTCAATACTGAGACCACACTATGTGTCTTGGTTCAAAAAACATATACAGTTGAGTGTCATTTGCATAGCAATGAAACCCACTCTGTAATGTCTAATGATATCCCGAGGGGTTTCATGTTCACCACAAATAACATGGGTGAAAGGACTGAGCCTTGGGGAATTCCACAGAACAGGGGCTTCAGGTGAGAGGAATAATTTCCCATCATCACCCTTTGCATCCTGCCTGTGAAAAAGGACTCAAATCTGTTGATGACAGTACCAGCAAGTCCACAGAGCTCCCCAAAGTGACCCAACACCAGCCCATGATCCATCATGTCAAATGCTGATGAGAGATTGAGTAGAACAAGAATTGACACATCATATCTATCTCAATCTGTAGTGCACCAAAGTTTGGGGGAACAACAGAAATTAAACAAATAAGGTGACCCAGAGACCCCATTTACATGGCGGTAAAGGGGTAGTGTACAGGGGTCCCTTTTAAGTGTGTTCCCCCTTCCTATCATGCCAGGTAGAACAAGATGAATAAATAAAAAAGGTTTTTCTCTGCTGCCTGCTCCATCCTGCAGAGCACCCCCCCCCAGCAGTCAGCGCAAATCCAGGGCACCCCCATGCTGGGACTGCTGTCCTTGCTCAGTGTGTGGTGTGTATTTTTAAAAAGACTAGCCAGTGCTGGCAGGCGTGGGCTTGTGGTTCAAGAAATGGAACCCTGAGTTAGTTTTGAACAGAGCATTCCAACTGTGATAGTTTCAGGCTGGTGTCGAGCAGGGAATGAGCAGGGCAGAGAGAGAGAGAGAGAGAGACTAGAACCTGGGCTTAACTAGCTGTTGAAGCCGGTTCCATCGGCTCTACTGCCGTAGCTCTCATCTACTCCACAGACAAAGACTGAAGCCCGTTTTATGGTCCAACACTGGTTTTCCAGTGGGTGAAGTGTGCAGCGGTCACTCCAGGAAAAGAAGAGCGTTTCAGTGTGGGCTCTGTTTTGTCCCATTTGCTATTTTATTCCCCCCTTTAAAAAGTTTGTTCCAGTCCCTCGTCGGTGGCAAGTGAAGAGCCGTATTGTTGCTCCAGAGGAGTGTTGCCCCTCTCAAGGCCCCAAGCCATCTGCTTCAGTGCCTGACTCCCTCCTGTAATCCCTCCCTCCCTCTGCCAGCAGCACCTCCCACAGCAGAATCCTTCACCATGGGTCGGTTGGTGAGCCAGTGACAGCACCACTAACAGAGTGTTGTCTGTCTGTGTTTGCCACTGTTTAGAAAAAAAAATGTTTAAAAGCACCTAGAACACCTGAGAGTTTGTCCAAGAGTCAAGGGGGAGGACAGAGGGCTAGTGGTTGGGCATGGCGACACCCAGGGGAGGGGCTTGGCATTGGCGGTCCTAAGGAATGCTGTTAAATATTTATTAATAGAACTCACAGAGGCAGAGCTAAGGTGGGGCCAAGGACAGAAACGCTCCAATTGAATTAAAAACATATTTAAAGAGGCAACTTTTGAGGTTGTTTAAAGGGGCCCAGCAACACAAACCCCTTAACTTAAAGGGGACCAGCAGGACAAACCTTGTAGCTTAAAGGGGCCCAGCAAGACAAACCCCTTAACTTAAAGGGGCTCAGCAAGACAAACCCCAAAGCTTAAAGGGGCCCAGCAAGACAAGTCATGTGGTGTAAAGGGGCCCAGCAAGACAAGCCCAGTAGCATAAAGGGGCCCAGCAAGACAAGCCCAGTAGCATAAAGGGGCCCAGCAAGACAAACCCAGTAGCATAAAGGGGCCCAGCAAGACAAGTGCTGTGGTGTAAAGGGGCCTGGCAAGAAAATCCCTGTAGTTTAAAAGAGCCCAGCTAAGGCAAATCAGACAAAGGGCTAGCATGCACAGATGCCCTACTCCTTACCTAACACCCTAAGTCCCGAACAATAGGGAAGGGTTCAGCAGCCCAGATAGCAGTTTGTTTAATTCTGGGGACCTGCTGGTTTTCTGTGGCTTTGGGACAGCGACCGAAGTCACATTGGTGGGGAAGGGGTTTTTAAGCATTTTTCACCATCAGAACCACTCAGAGGTGGCCAAGGAAGGAGTTGACTAGGAACTCCCTAATTGGGCTATTGTAGGGCAACAGGGCATTTGAAGCACTTATCTGAACTGTGTTTTACTGCTGACGACCACTTGAACTGTAACTGAACTGTGTGTTATTTGCCTGCTACTGTCTTTACTGTTATTGCCCCCAAACCATTTGTTTGCTTCTACAATTGGCCAATTGACCCTGGAACTAGTCAATTGCCCCTGAAACTGGCCAATTGCCCCAAGGCTGTTTATTTGCCCCGGAACTGGTCAATTGCCCCTCAAACTGGTCAATTGCACCAAGATTGTTCATTTGCCTGCAATTGCCTCCAGTTGCAGTTGTGCCACAGTGTGCTATCAGCTTGTACCCAGGAATTCCAGAATCAGTCTTCAGCAGCTCCAGGAAGGTGTTCAGCTAGTGATTTCTGGAGTCAGTTCTCAGTAGATCCAGAAGGGAGTTAAACAAGTGATTTCTAGAATCACTCTTCAGCAACTTCAGCAAGGTGTTCAGCTCATCCCACACTTTCCGCATCTGGTCTGAGTAGTGTGACCATGCAGTGAGGGTCATCTGAAGATCCTCATCCACATCCCACACCACTTGAAATGTCATATTTGTTGTTTTCCACTAGTAACAGTCTACGCTCAGGCCCTGTGCCGATCTGGTCATCCATCTTGTTGTTTTCCTTCCTCATCCCAACTTTTTCAAGATCTTCTGTTCCCATCTCCAAATCAAGGTCCCATTAGTTATGTTATGCTTATCCTTGGCTTGTCCGGCCTTGGCACCCAGAAATCCACCATCTATCTGGCTTTCCAAGATTTCTTAATCTTGGTTCCCAGTTTCTGTGGGGTCTTCCCAACCCTTCCTGCATCTGGTATCTCATCCTAGCAGTCCAGGGAGGGCTGTGGCTGGGTAGCTTCCTGCATCTTGTATCTTGTCCCGGCAGTTGGCCAGAGGGTATGGCTGTGTGGCTTCTGCATCTGTTGTCTCATCCTGGCTGTCCTCCAGAGGGATGTGGCTGGAGCTTTGGTGTGTATTTTTCATTGCTACATTCTGACAGCCCACCAGAGGGTATGTGCTGAAGAGTTCTTGTGATTGTTCTTTGTTTTTGGCAACCCAGGAGAGGGGGTGTAGCACATGGACCCATGGCTTGTTCAAAAAACCTCTCCACATCCCTATAGTACCACAGAAATGTCTGTAGCCATGCTGGCCAGTGAGCCTGCTTGTTCCCTTTTCTGGATCTTCCTTGTTTCCCTGTTCTTTCTGCACTGATCAACCATCACATGGACAGAGACTTTGATAACTGTGTATGAATTGTAAATTGTATCATTTTTAGAGTCTTGCTATCGCTTATTGTAATAGTTCCTGTGTCTGGAGTACTCCAAGGGTAGTCACTGAGGTAGAGATGCACCTCAGGGTCGGGGTAGAGTTTCATGTATAGTATCTAGAGTACCTTAACAGTTTACGAACTTGTAAAACTTTAGAGTTCTAGTTCTAGTATTTACAGTTTTCGAGTCTTGTTCTTATAGGAATCTTGTAGTGCTAAGTTTACCCTTTTCCCTGTGACTGTGTCTTCCTTTCCCCATGTTATTAATAAATATGGTGAAGTACCTGAACCTCATTCATGACTTCTGTCTCTGTCAGGTAATACCTTCCACCTTCATAGAACCCAACCTGAAGTGTCCTCCCACCATTCCACCTGCTGGGAGTGACACTGGTGTTGGTAATTAGTGTGCAATTTACCTGGGTCATCACAACACTTTTGCTGTAGTCACACTTATACTAGAATTGGACTACTACAGCACACAACCCATAGTACCACCCACAACATACATTTCTGGCGCAGCAAGCAGGGTGCAGAGCGTGTTCTTCAAAGAACCCAAAGCCAGAATAGGAATAAAGTTAAGATGCCATTAGAACCCAGAAGTGGTAGTAAGATGGATGGAGGAGTACGAGAGGGTTCAGGGTGGATGCTGTAACGTGATTAACCTTCTAATAATTATATTTATATTTGTGATATAAATATATGTTATGTGAATGCCTGATTAAGGAACTGGCAGCCATTAGTTTTTAAAAAGGCCTGACCTTTTGACCCCAAAGGTCCCCGAGTTCTGAAACAGCTGGCTGTCATAAAACTGGCTCAGTGGAAACTCTAATTAAAAACTTCCTTCCAAAGGCCAGGTTATAACACCTTGTAAAACCCTTCTACTTTGAAGTGCAGGGGCCAAGTATGCATTTTATAACCTCTGAGGAAAAACGCCATTTTAACAGATTCCTGTTAACTTGTAAAACTGAAATTACATGGGAAGCCAGGAAGCTTGTAGAGAGATAAAATGAATAATTATTATGTCATAAAGCTTCACTAATTTAGAAGAAAGATATATATTATATTTATTGTAATGTGTGAGCAGTGGACTGATACATGTGACTGATAAAATTAATTCAGGTTCTCAGGGTTTGAGTGACCTCACAGCAGCATCTGTGAGATGTGTCATCAGAGAGGAGGAGTCTGAAAGAAACACATCACCAGCCAGCTGGGAGAAAAAGTTTGCATTTTTGTATTTATATATGACTTTTGGCTTGTGTGCATTTTGCCTCTGGTTTTGAGGTGAACTCTGGATAATCTCTCACAGCACTTAGGTACATTTCAACCATTTGTTTATTACTTTAAACCTAGGATAGTAGAAATTCAGTAATACGGTGTTGTTTTTGTATAATTATCCATTTATTTTAAAGACTGTAACCCAACTTCATATGTTCTGTGTTTTGTATTTTATCTATTTTCAATGTTTAGTAAACACTATTTTCCTTGAAATTCTGCCTGTGCCCTCTCAGTTTCTTTTGCATGTGAATGCTGGAAAAGTGCTAATTCTAACAAATGTTAAGGGCTTAATAAGAGTGTTACTAATCTTACTACGGTAAGAATATACCTAGGTCTCAAATTGAGTCAAGGGTAGACTTGTGAACCAAGCTGGTGCCCACTGGGTGAAGTATTGTACTGCATTCACTGAAGAGAGTACATATCTGAGCCTGTTAACTGAGTGTGCTAGAGGAAAAAGGTTCATATTTGGCCCCAGGATTCAAGGCTAGTAGGTGATTCAGACTCAAAACAGACAGGAGGGTTGCCCTGTTTGTCTCCTGTTCACATATTGCACTTTGAGGTTTGGCACTGTGGGAGCAGAGGGCCTGACCTACGGACTGTGTTTGTGACAGATCTGGTTGAAAGCGGTGTGATTTAAAATGATTTGGTAACATAAGCATTAACAGCTCAGTGTGTCAGATTGATAACTGTAACAGTTTGCATGCAAAATAAGGCAGTGATTTAAAAAGTAAAGAACTATATCATTGTGCTTACAGTCTAAGTTCCCTACCTGTTTTATTTTTTTTGGGTGTAAGCTAGCTTAGGGAAGAAGATGGCTTCCAACTACAGCAAGTACACTGCAGACTACCTGAAGCAGTTGTGCCAAGAGAGAGGAGTCCAGCACGATGGGTGAGCCAAAAAGCATCTTGTGGAGGCTCTTATGGCAGCCGATGCCCAAGATCTCTGGTCACAGTCTGTGACTGAAAAGGACCAACCCTTGGGAGTGGAGGGACCACCTTCTCCACCTCGACCTTCTCTCTTCAACCTACTTCTCTGAAAGAAGTTGATGAACTCATGCTGAAGCTAGATGTCATAAAAAGTGCAGGCGCTGACCTCATTGACCCGTACTTCTTAAAAATGGCTTACTGTGTCCTACCAGTTCCTAGTACACATTTGTTTAACTTATCCCTTTCTCAGGGTGACCTTCCCTCCATCTGGAAAACAGCCCAAGTTATCCCCCTGTTTAAATCTGGGGATCCCAGTGACATTAAGAACTACAGGCCAATTTCACTTCTCCCAGTCCTGTCTAAGATGCTCGAAAAAACATGAATTCTCAGCTTAGGAAATACCCGACATCGGTGAACGTGTTCAACCCATTGCAATCTGGCTTCAGAGCACAACATAGCACAATTTTAGCTCTAGCCAAAGTAACCAATGACTGGCAGGTGAACTGGATAATAAGAACTTTGTATGCACAGTTTTTCTGGACCTAAACAAAGCCTTTGACACCATTGATCATAGCCTGCTTGTCTCATCCCTCCAGAATATTGGATTAGATGCCATTTCTCCCAGATGGTTCAATAATTACCTTACAGGTTGCTCGCAGCAAGTAAAAGCTGAGGCGGATGTCTCGCCTCTTAAATCCCTCCTGAGGGGAGTACCCCAAGGCTCTATTTTAGGTCCTCTGTTATTCACAGTCTACATCAATAGAATTGATGTCACCCTTAAAAAGGTCCACATTCATCCGTTCATGGATGATACAAAACTCTACATCAGTAGACCCTCCCCTGATGCGGCATGTACACATCTCCAGGACAAATTCAATCTATTACAGCTACAGTTGCTAAACCAGAAGTTACTCCTGAATGCTAAGAAAACTAAAGCAATGCTTCTCTCACCCTTTCCCAATTTACCAAATCTGGCCTCATCTGGGACTCTTCCCCTGATTACCACAATACTTGGTGAACAGTTGGAATTTGTACCTAAATTCAAGTATCTGGGGGTATTGCTTGATAATAAACTCTCCTTCCTAGGACATATAGAAGAACTGTTAAAGAAACTTAGACAGAGACTTGGTCTCTTCTTTAGGATAAAAAACCTCCTCACTAGGGATGCTAAGTTGAGATTAGTGCAAACTACCTTTCTATCCCTAGTAGACTATGTTGACTTTCTCTACAGCCAGGGTCCTGCTGGTTCTCTTATGAAACTCTATCACAGAGCCCTAAGATTTATAACGGACCTTCCCTACAATACCCACCACTGATTATTGTACTCAGCTGTAGGTTGGCCATCTCTCAGCTTCCGACGACAGATGAACGCCACAACCTGGACCTACAAAACCCTCCTCAACAAACTGCCTGACTATATCTTGGACTGCTTACCATTATGCCTACAAAGTAGTTATGCACTGCAAAGTGCTTCTTACATTTTGCTAAAGGTACTCAAGGCCAGATCCCGCTTCGGTCAGGCCTCCATTAGCTATGTACTGCCTCAACTGTGGAATGAGCTGCAAAAAACTATGAAAATAAGTAATCTCATTAACCTCCAAGCCTTCAAAACACTATACTTAGCCACAACAAGGAATCATGCATTTGTTTGCCTTAACATGAGGGTCCCGTATTCCTTCTCTGAATATCTGTTGCCTCTGCTCTTATGGCCTATGCTCTACCACCACCTGACCACCTTCCCCCACCCTCCCCATAGTACTCCTGTATCTGTCCCTTTTAATTATCCGAAACTTGGACTTGGCTTATCTCAAGCTTCTACATACTTCAGGTCCTGGCCACCTCCCACTCTCAGCTCCTGCCCATCTTTACTCATTTCTCCTTCCCTCCCTCCCTCCCTGCGTATTTTGCTTCATCTTCCTGCTTTATCCCCTTATGGGATCAGGGTGAACCTAAACAAGCCGGTCCTCACCAGCAATACCATGGCTTGTCTAATTTTATGCACCTCAATTGCTCTCTGACATTTTTGGACATATTGGTTAGTTTTCTTTACTAGACTGGCATCTGCCAGCAATATCATTTGTTGTTCAATTCTCCACTGCACTTGTGTTGTACAAATTTGACTGACTGTATAATGTTCCTTGCATTGTATCTTGCACTTATACTGGCACTGTATCTACACATGCCTTTTGTTATTTCCCTACATTGTATCTGTTGCTGTTCATTGTGTGTACTCTCTTTTTGTACTACAAACCCCAGGTCCACCTTAAAAATGAGCTTGCTTAATGGTGCCCGCCTGGTTAAATAAAGATTTTGATTGATTTATTGATTGATTGAGGGGCCAGGGTCCAATGCAGTGTCCAGATCCAGGGAGGAAGACAGCAGGGCCAGTGTAAGCCAAAAGACACAGCAGCAGGGGAAGGTCACCAACATTCTGGAGCCAGAAGGGATCAGGCTGCAGATGGAGTTGCAGATGATGGAGCTGGAGTTTGAACAGAAAAGGTTCAAAGCCCAGCAGCGAAGGGAGCTTGAACAGAGGAAGCTGGAGATGGAGATAGAGATAGAGGAGAAGCGAGAGCAATGAGAGGCCAAGGAAAAAGAAAACCAATGATGGAGAGAGGCAGCAGAAAGAGAACAACAGCATCAGAGAGAGAGAGAGGCTGAGTGAGAGCAGCGAGAGGCTGAGTGAGAGCAGTGAGAGGTTGAGCGAGAACAGCAAGAGCCCAAGCGAGAAGAGCATGAGCACCAGAGGAAATTTGAACTGGAGAAGCTACAACTCCCAAGACCAGCGTCAGAGCAGGTATGTGGCATGGGACCTGGGACTCCAGGACTGGGTTACAAATTAAATTCAAAATTGATAGCTGACTTTAAAGAAAGGGAAGATATGGATGCATTTTTAAATTCCTTTGAAAAAGTATGTATTCAGGCAACCATTCCCAGAGAGTCCTGGAGCTTCCAGCTGTCCCCGCTACTTACCGGGAGAGCTCATGATACATTGGGTCAATTGGACAATTAGGACAGTAATGATTATGGCAAACTAAACCTGCACTGGTAAAGAAATATGATTTAATAGCAGAGGCATACAGAGTTAAATTCTATACACTTAGGAGAAGCCCTGACATGAGCTAGTAAGAGCTAGCCACTAAACAACATCAGTTTTTAAAATGTTGGTGGGAAGGGATTGAAGTAGACTCTGTAGAGAAAATTGAATATGTTGTACTGTTAGAGCAGTTTTTTGGTCTTGCCCAGCAGAGTTGAAAACCTGGTTAGAGGACCAAGATACAAAAACAGTGCAAGAGGCTGCTGAATTCTCAGACCACTATGCCAAGAGCAGACCTGCTTTGACAGGGAATGGGGCAAACGTGGCAGTGCAGAAAGGGAAAAGTGCACCTTCAGGGCAGCTAAAACCCTCCCTGCCTCCACCGAAACCAGGCAGCCACAGGTTACAAAGAAAAGATTTGTCTGATAAAAGTAATGAATGTTGGCTTTGCAGACAACGTGGTCATCTCACCAGACAGTGTCCAAAAAGGGCAGACAGTGCACAAAGTGGTGCTAGGAAAGAAGTGGGTTATTGGTGTGTCCCTGAAAGCATGCCAGTAAACATGAGGCAACACATACACCCAGTTGTGGTGAATGGGGCACAGACCCATGGGTTAAGGAACACGGGGGTGTCCCTAACTTTGGTAAAAGGGGATTTGGTAGAGCCTGAACAGCTTATACCCAATCAATCTATGACTGTACGGGAATTGACTGGGGAGGAAAAAATGCTGCCATTTGCTAGTGTTCTCCTGGACTAGGGTGAGACAGGGGAGACTGTGCAAAAGGTTGCCATAGCAGAGAACCTTGCTTTAGATGTAATTATCAGGAACAATCTCCATCAGGGGATGGTGAGTGCAGTTATTCACAGCCAAGCAGCAAAGGTAAATTGTTTTTATTTATTTAGATCTAGGATTACAAATACCTTTGAGCCAAGGTTCCTTTACAAAGGTTCCACGTTGATTTAAATGACAATAGAAGACATTACGATATGCAAATAATACAATTTGAAGGAACAATGTGAGTTGAAATGGGGAAGGACAAAGCAGGTTACAGTCATTTCCAGGCATATAAGTACATACATACATATACCATGGTATTAGAAGCCATAGGAAGAGGAGGGAATACAGAATTAAGAGCTAGAACAGAACAACACAATCATTAGCAGCCGGTGGCATTAGTCAGGTAACAAAGAAGTGCTAGAAAGGATAAGGGGGTATGGAGGGAAGGGGTGATAGAGAAGTTAAGTAGGGGGGAATAAGTGCTGGATTAAGAGGAGCCAATTAAGGTTGACAATCACAGGAGCTGGAGGTAGAGAGGAGGACGCGGAGGTTAGATTTGAAAGGACCTAGCTTAGGCAGTGAGGAGAAGTCATAGCTGAGGCCATTTATCCAAATGGGAGCTCTGTGAGTGAAGGATCTTTGCCCCTGGGTGGTACGGCAGCATGGGATGTGCAGGAGCTGAGAATCAGAGCCCCTGGTTGGGCACTGATTCTGTGCCATATGGAGGAGGGCTTGGACACCTGTGGGGGCTAGGCCCAGTATTATTTTTTTGGCCATTAAGCAGGTCTGGTGCTTGATACGACTTGACCATTAGAGCCATCCAGTTTGGGCGTACAGGTCACAGGTGTGGGTGAGATGGTGGGATCCAGTGATCAGCCAACAGGCTTTGTTTAAGGTCAAGGAAACACACCTTAGGGCAGTGGCAGAAGCCAAACCATAGATGATCAGGCCATAGTGGATTAGTGAGACCACTGAGCTCTGGACTGCTATCCTTAGGGCATCTGCTGTAAGACATTACCTTTGCCATTAAAGAAAACCAATGTGTGCATTTGCAGCTTTTGAGACATTGTCAATGTGGGTGGCATATGATAGATTACTGTCAATGGTGACTTCAAGGTATTTAAATGATTGAACCTGTTCGAAGGCTGCACCCAAGCAATTAGTGATTAGGAGGGGTTGAGACCTGTGCTTGTTGTGTGAAAGATGCAGAAGAGCATAGGCTTGTTTTTTTTTTTATAGTTGAGGACTACTTTATGCTTGCAAAACCAGTTTTCAATTGCAGAGAAACCAAGCTGTAGATTGTTTTGAAGGAGGACAGGGTCCTTTTGGGTGATGTAAATGACGATATCGTTGGCATAGAGGAGGATATGTTAAGAAGATTTAGGGAGACTATTCAGGAAGAGGCTAAAAAGGAGTGGCCTGAGAATGGAACCTTGGGGGACTCCTGAGTGAATGGGTCTATCTGTGGAGTGGATATCAGCGATCTTCACACATTGAGAGTGGTTTTCCAGGTAGCTCTTGAACCAGGAAGAGGATTCGTGGAAGAGTCCAGTGATTTGCAACTGTGTGATTAATAGGCAATGGTGGACGGTGTCAAAAGCCTTGGAAAGGTCTATGAAGACCGCCCAGTGAGGAGACTATTATCCAGAGAGTTGTGGATGCCACCAGTTAATTCAATGAGGGCAGATGTAGTGCTGTGTCCTTTTCTGAAGCCATGCTGTTGGGTACACAAGATGTTGTATTTGTCCAGGCATTTCGAGAGTTGGTCAGCTACTATATGTTTAAGGGCCTTGAAGAGAGGGGGTAGTATGGATATAGGTCGATACTTCATGTGTAGAGTCCTGTTCCCACTCTTGTGGACAAGTGTGATAATGGCAGATTTTCATCGGTTGGGAAACTGACCAAGGGAAAGGGTGAGGTTGAAGATCATAGTTAGAGGTGATAGGACTTCATTGAGAGTAAGGGACAATAGCTTAAGGTTGAGTGAATCCCCACTAGTCCTGGATCTGGCAAATTGCCTTACTGATATAATTGCAGGCTTCAGGCATCCTGACTATTTTGAAGTAGAATGGGAGATGGTTAGCAGGGGTGGTGGTGGTGGTGGAGAATGATGGTGGAGTATCATCATCGAAGAGGTCCGGTGGGAGAATACTACTGAGGTCAGAGAACGTGGTATTGAATGTATTGTCAATAGAGACTGGGTCAAGGGTTATGTCCGCATCTACGACCAACATGGTAGGAGTGGCTTGAGGTGACTTCCCTGTGACTTCTTTGAGATTACTCCAGAAGGATTTCCCCTTACCCCATGTGTTAGTGAGTACTTCGTTGTAATATATACTTTTCGTCATGGGGACGGATTTTGTACATTTGTTACGACCTCATTTGTAGTTGAGTATGTCGGCTTGGTTACCTGTTGACTGAGCCCGAAGCCAGAGATGGTCCCAGGATTTTATTTGTGCTAGGAGATCCTCAGAGAGTCATGGGTTACAGAGGCCTTTTACTTTGTGCTTTTTAACAGGGCCATGGGAGTCACAGGCAGCATTGAAGGAGTTGATGAAAAAGTCCAGTTGACATCAGTTGCGCGGCAGGTAGGTGACCAATCATGCTGTCTGAGTCGAAATTTAAGGTGTTTCAGCTGGCCCCAGGGAAGAACTCTGCTGCAGATTAATTTTCAGGGGGGGCATGCTGAATTTATTCGACCATTCACAGATGACTGGGGAATGGTCACTTAGTGAGTCAGGAAGGACAGACACATTAGAGATCTGGGATGGGATGGGTGGGTGGGTGGTCAGGACCCAGTCTAGAAGGGTACTTGTGCCAGTTTTGTAGTTGTGCCTCGTAGGGGGGGTTGACCAACCTAGCAAGATTCGTTGCTGCGATTGCATCCTTGAGATCCCCTATATCTGGTGCCAGCCAATTGATGTTGAAGCTGCCCAGTAGTATTGTCTCCGAGTCAGGAGATAGTGAACAGATGAGATCTAGGACTGAGTTGAGGCCTTTAGGTTGCTCTTCTGGAGGTATGTTTACAGCAGCAATAGTCAGAGTTTTGTTGTGGGCACCAAGCAGGATTCTGATGGGAAGAATCTGTGAGAATGTATCTGAGAAAGGGGTATATATAACATGACTAAGGAGTGACTCTAAGATATACAGCACAGCCACCCCCTCTTTTAGAACTCCTATCAAGTCTGAACACATTGTAGCCAGGCAAAGCAATTGCCATATCAGGGATTTTGGGAGAAATCCAGGTTTCAACGACTGTAATGACATCAGAGTTGTGTTGGATAGAGAATATATGCAAAGCGTTGAGTTTAGGTAGGTGGCTACAGACATTGGGAGTTGCGAGGGTGAGCATCCCAGATTGACTCAGTTTGTGGTCTGAGCGAGTGGTTTTCAGGCCAGGGTTGGGGTGAATATTCCCAGAGAGCAGCAGCAGAAGGAGCAGGAACTTCAGAGTGAACCAGCACAGTTGTTTGAGGGTAGATTTGTTCACCCGTTTCATGCAGGAGCGAGTGCAGAGAGGTTGCCTATGGTCCCAGAGAGAGGTAATATGTGCCAGTGGTGTGAGTAGAAACAATCAGACATATGGCATGCTGCCATCATTCCAATAGTGCTGGCAGCCATTTGGGGTTAAGTTTGAGAATGGAGGGAAATTGTAGTTCCCTAGACACCATAGAAGCCCCTGTGGAAATCACTGTGAGTCTTGTTCCCAGCCTCTGTCTCCTGATATGGAGACTAATGAAAGGGAGGGGGTAGAAATTCCCCAGGGTACAGTTAACAGAACAGCTAGAGAGGGTTACTCTGTGGAGGGAGGGGTAACCCATAGTCAGAGAGTTAGGGATGGCAGTGATCCTGAATGCCCTGACACTAGAGCTAGGGACCCTAGTTTAGAAACTGGAGGGGACCTGTCCCATGCCTTGGGAATGCATAAGGATTTTTCAGCTGCTCAGAAAAGTGACCCAAGTTTAAGGAAGCTGAGGGCTTGGGCAGGCTGACAGAGCACAGGGAGGTGATGGGAAACAAAGTTTATTGGGACAATGGACTGCTGTATACGCAGGATGTAAAGACAGCAGGAGGGGTGATGCGCAGGCAGCTTGTCGTTCCCCATGGGTACTGCGAGTGATTGCTCAAGATTGCACATGATATATCATCTGGGTATCGCACGCACTATGCAGTGATTGGCCCAGAATTTCTATTGGCCCAACTTCACCCAGCAGGTGAAGAAGTATTGCAAGTCTTGGCACCGGTGCCAAGAAATAGGAAAGGCGGGTAAGAAAACCCATGCCCCCCTAATTCCCTTGCCCATAGTGGAGGAGCCATTCCAGAGGGTAGGAATGGATATTGCGGGGCCTTTGAATATCCCCAGCTCCTCTATGAAGAGGTTTATCCTAACTGTGGTGGATTATGCCACCTGGTACCCAGAGGCAGTCACCCTATCCTCACTGAGGACAGACAAAGTGGCAGATGCCTTGACAGGGATTTTCTCTCATGTTGGGTTGCAGAAGGTTATCACCGATCGAGGGTGTTCCTTCATGTCAGACCTGATGAAATGTTTGTGGGAGAAGTGTGGGGTGGTGCAGAGACACACAACACCCTATCACCCGCAAGCCAATGAGCTTGTGGAAAGATTCAATGGTACCCTTAAATCGATGATTCAAGTGTTTGCTGAACAGCATGGGAGGGACTAGGAGAAATACCTTCCCCACCTGTTGTTCACATACAGGGAAGTGCCCCAAGAGTTGACTGGGTTTTCCATCTTTGAGCTCTTATATGGACGCAGGGCATGTGGGCCCCTAGACTTGATCTGGGAAGACTGGGAAGGCAAGCACGCCACCCAGGAAACTCCCATAGTGGATTATGTCCTTAGGTTTAGGGAAAGGCTGAAGGAGCTTATGGGAACAGCCCAGACCAACCTGGCAACTGTTCAACAAAAACAAAAGGTATGGTACGACCGCAGAGCCAGAGCTCACTCGGACACTATCGGTCAGGAGGTCACGGTCCTAATCCCGATCCAGAAAGATAAGCTGCAGGCTGAGTATGCAGGATGGTACAAAGTAGTCAGACAGATGAATGACATAAACTACATTATAGAACTGTCTGACAGGAGACATACCCAAAGAATGTACCATGTCAACATGTTGAAGCCATATGCAAATAGGGCTGACATGGTCTTGGCAGTGTGTAGTCCTGGGGAGGGGACGGACGAAGGAGACCCCCTTCTGGACTTGCTGGAAGAAAGCAAGTGGGAGTCCTCTGTGGAGGCAATAAAAATGTCACCCCAGTTGAACCCAGACCAGATCCAGGAAGTAAGGGAGGTTTTAGCAGACTTTGCCCTATTGTTTAGCACCAAGCCTGGACTAACTTCCTTAGCGACACATGATGTGGAGACAGGGACACAAATGCCCATACAGTGAATAGCATATTGGGTGCCAGAGGCTGTCCAAAAGGACATTAGGAGGGAGGTGGAGGAAATGCTGGATTTAGGGGTAATCGAGAAATCCCACAGCCCCTGGACCTCACCTGTAGTCCTTGTTCCCAAGTCAGATGGCTCTACTCATTTTTGTGTGGACTATCGTGGACTCAGTGCAGTCACAAAGTCACCCAATGCCATGGACGGACAAACTCCTGGACAGGTTGGGAGGGGCGACATACCTTACCACTACTGACCTGACAAAAGGGTATTGGCAGGTAGAGTTAACTGCCAGAGCTAGGGAGAGGTCAGCCTTCATCACTTCGATGGAGTTATTTGAGTTTAAGGTAATGCCTTTCGGAATGAAGAATGCCCATGCCATCTTCCAAAGGTTGGTGAACCAGGTGTTAAATGGTGCTGAGGAGTACACCGTGGTGTACCTGGACAAATTGCCATCTTCAGTACCAGCTGGGAGGAACAACTATCCCACCTTAGGGAAGTGCTGGGCAGGATACAGAGGGCTGGACTCACTGTAAAAGCTGAGAAGTGCCAGGTGGCTGTGGCTGAGGTGGCATACCTCGGGCACGTAGTAGGCCGGGAACAGTTCCGTCCTAACCAAGCAAAAATTAAGGCAATCAAGGCATGGCCCAGACCTGAAACACAAACAAAGGTTCGGAGTTTTCTAGGGAGGGCAGGGTACTATAGGAAATTTGTACCAAACAACAGGGTCTATGTGATAACAGCAAATGCCTAAAGGTGATCACCATTATCGCTCAGTCAGAGTGCCGAACACATTTTTGGCACTCTGACAACCCCGGCGCACCAGAACAATGGTGCCAGGACAGATTTTACTGCTTTCTGAGGGGCTGCACCCCCCGCACCTCTATTTAAGGATTCTCAACTCTGGGGAGGGGAATGTCAGGGGGTAAAAGCAGTAAAATAAAAGGTTTGGGCCAGGCGCACAAAATGGCACCAGCACCTGACCCGAACCTGGTACCTCAGCCACTAGCCAATCCTCGATGCCATGACGCAGCTTGACCAGCAACTGCAGCGCCACCCCCTACAGCCGCTCCACCCCTCCCAGCCCACACTCGCCATGCTCGCTCCCACCTCCCCGCGTGTGTATGTATAGCAACATCCTGTCACCTCGTTTGCCCACCCCTTCATCCGGTCGTCCTATCTTGCCATCGCCACGAGTGGATTGCGCCGGGAAGGAGTCGCTGTAATGGACGGCACCATTCCTCATGCTCCCACTTTATGGGCTACCCAAACTACAGTGCACTTGCTGCTCCCCTATCTGGCCTGTTAAAGAAAAGGATGCCTGAGAAAATTAATTGGGAACCAGCATATGAGCAAGCCTTTACACAGATAAAAGAGGCACTGTGCAGTGCTCCTGTATTAGCAAGTCCAGACTACTGTAAACCCTTTGAGGTCCAGAATGACACCTCAGATGTGGGTATTGGGGCAGTGCTTAGTCAAACATCTAACTAAGGGAAAGATCACCCAATAACATACTCCAGTAAGAAGTTACTTCCCAAGGAGCAGACTTACTGTACAGTGGAAAAAGAGTGTCTTGCCATGGTATGCGTACTAAAGAAGTTAGTGCCATGCCTATACGGGCAGCATTTTGAGGTATAAAACAATCACAACCCCCTGATTTGGCTGGCACAAATAGGTGAAACAAATGGTAGGCTGTTAAGATGGATCCTTGCTTGAAGGGTTATGACATGACTGTCTCACACAGGGTAGGGGCAGCAAATGAAAATACAGATGGTTTATCACATTACATAGAGAGCTGAACTGAATCTGAGGAACCCATGCCATGCTAGGAATGGATTTTCGCTAGTTCAGTCTAGGAGGAATGCGTGTAATGTGACTAACCTAATAATAATTATATTTATATATTTTTTTTTATCACAGCTGTTTGTGCGCGTGCTGCGGCACCTTACCGGTGGGGGCATCCAGCCATTGGCACTGCCCACTGGGAGAGCAGCATGCTCAATCACATGATGAGGGGTCCAGCACAGCCATCACTGACCCACTGGAAGGCCGCCCCATACCCTTCCAGCTGAACCGGTTCCAGACCCCCCAGCGTGATTCCAGGACAGTCCTCTCAGTGAGGCAGGGCATGGCCATCAAGCTGCATGGTTGTGCCCAGCTCTTTTCCATTTTCTCCCCAATTGGAATGTGGACGTGCAATGATATCTATGCACAATGTGCAGACATCTGCCACGCTCCCACTTCATGCACACCATGCGCCTGCAGTGCCACCAGGCATCCCAGGACCTGCAAGAGTGCATGAGATTCCCAACCCTCCCCAGGACTAGGAGAGCTGTCGATGGATGCTCAATACCAGTCCTTCCCTGCCAACCCCTGAAGACCTGGGCTCATTCCCCAACCCAGGTCGCTGGTGTGAAATGAGGTGCAGCATCCAGTGCCTCAACCCTCAACACCACTGGGCCGGCCCCATTATATTTATATGTATGATGTAAATATATGTTATGTGAATGTCTGCTTAAGGAACTTGCAGCCATCAGTTTTTAAAAAGGCCTGACCTTTTGACCCCAAAGGCCCCTGAGTACTGAAACGGCTGGCTATCATAAAACTGGCTCAGTGTAAACTCTAATTAAAATCTTCTTTCCAAAGGCCAGGTTATAACACCTTGTAAAACCCTTCTACTTCGAAGTGCAGGTGCCAAGCATGCGTTTTATAACCTCTGAAGAAAAAAGCCATTTTAACAGATTCCCGTTAACTTGTAAAATTGAAATTAGTTGGGAAGCAAGGAAGCTTGTAGAGAGATCAAAGGAATAATTATTTTGTCATAAAGCCTCACTAATTTAGAAGAAAGATATATATTCTTTTTATTGGAATGTGTGAGCAGTGGACTGAGACATATGTCTGATAAAATGAATTAAAGTTCTCAGGGTTTGAGTGACCTCACACCAGCATCTGTGAGATGTGTCATCAGAGAGGAGGAGTCTGTAAGGAATATATCACCAGCCAGCTGGGAGAAAAAGTTTGCATTTTTGTATTTATATATGACTTTTGGCTTGTGTGCATTTTGCCTCTGGTTTTGAGGTGGACTCTGGATAATCTCTTACAGCATTTAGGTACATTTCAACAATTTGTTTATTACTTGAAACCAAGGATAGTAGAAATTCAGTAATAAGGTCGTGTTTTTGTATAATTATACATTTATTTTAAAAGTCTGTAACCCAGCTTTATATGTTCTGTGTTTTATATTTTATCCATTTTCAATTTTTAGTAAACACTATTTTTCCTGAAATTCTGCCTGTGCCTTCTCGATTTCTTTTGCATGTGAATGCTGGAAACGTTTTAATAATTCTGACAACTGTTAAGGGCTTAATAAGAGTGTTACTATTCTTGCTATGGTAAGGATATACCTAGGTCTCAAACTAATTCAAGGGTAGACTTGTGAACCAGACTGATGCCCACTGGGAGAAGTATTGTGCTGCATCTCCCAAAGAGAGTACATATCTGAGCCTGTTAACTGCGTGTGCTAGCAGAAAACAGACAGGAGGGTTACCCTGTTTGTCTCCTGTTCACAATATTGCACTTCAAGGTTTGGCACTGTGGGAGCAAAGGGCCTGACCTGCAGGGTGCGTTTGTGACAGATGCATCCTTACCCATTGACTATGAAGTAGTCTTCAGAGTGCCATAGAACTACTGTAGGTGGTGGAGACTCCAGAAGCATAGAGCAATTCTGAGCTAAGATGCAGTCAATGTTCCAACTCTACCAAGTTCCGGAGCACCAAAGAGTAGAAATTCTGTTGAGACAGTTGAAGCAACCTGCCCACTGAGAAGTGCAGTCATGGACCAAGAGAGATAAGGCAACTGCGGATCAGATTTTTCACAGTTTATGAGACAGATTCGATACCAGAACTATATCAGACTTAAATATAGAAACATAGACTTTGACGGCAGATAAGGACCACTTGGCCCACCCAGTCTGCCCATTTCCCTTCCTATTGGATAAGCCGCAGATTCTAGTTAACCAACAGCCTACTTCCTGCAACCCCTCACTACAATTGCCTTATGTCTGTCCCATGCATGTTTGAATTCCCCCACTATTTTAGATTCAACAACCTCCCCAGGAAGGCGGTTCCATGCATCCACCACTCTCTCTGTGAAAACAAATTTCCTCACATTACCCCTGAGCAGTCCCCCCTCTATCTTTAAATTGTGCCCCCTTGTTCTTACACATCTGTTTTTCTGAAAGATGCTACCCTCCTGGACTTTGTTGATTCCCTTGAGGTACTTGAACATTTCTATTATTTCCCCCCTGCCCCTCCTTTCATCAAGGGTATACATATTAAGCTCTCTCAGTCTCTCTTCATATGGTTTCTGATGCAGACACTGCACCATTTTAGTTGCCCTCCTCTGGACTGCTTCCATCCTGTCTATGTCCTTGCGTAGATGGGGTCTCCAAAACTGCACACAGTATTCCAGATGGGGTCTCACCAACTGTCTGTACAGAGGGATAACCACTTCCCTTTTTATACTTGTGATGCCCTGTCCTATGCATCTCAGTATCCCCCCAGCTCTCCTTACTGACTTCTCCACATTGCTTACCCACCTTTAGGTCATCTGATATGACTACTCCCAAGTCCCTTTCCATTTTGTTGTTGTTAGTACCTCCCTGCTATTGTGTACTCTTCTCCTGGGTTTTGTTTCCAGGTGCATTACTGCACTTCTTTGCATTGAATCTAAGTTGTCATATGTCTGACCATTCCTCCAACCTTGCCAAGTCCCTTCTTATCCTTTCTACCCCCTTGTGTATCAACTCTGTTACAGATCTTTGTGTCATCTGCAAAGAGGCATACCTTTCCCTCCAGACCCTCTGCAATGTCACCTATAAAGATGTTAAAGAGGACTGGACCCAGTACTGATCCCTGAGGTACTCCACTAGTAACCCCCCTTTCTTCGGAATGTGTTCCATTCACTATTACCTTCTGTGTCCAGTTGTGCAGCCAGTTTGCTACCCAGGCTACCACTCTGGAACCCACTCCCAGGCTAGCTAACTTGATTATTAGTCTTTTGTGTGGGACTGTGCCAAATGCCTTGCTAAAGTCTAGGTAGGCCATATCCACAGCCCCTCCCTGGTCTATTACTTTGGTCACCCAGTCAAAGAAATCAATTAGATTTGTCTGACATGACCTTCCTGCTGTAAATCCATGCTGCTTTGGGTCCTGTGCCCTGCTGGCCTCTAGGTACTCAACAATTCTTTCTTTCAGAAGTGATTCCATCATTTTCCCTACCACTGAGGTCAAACTTATAGGTCTGTAGTTTCCTGCTTCTGCCTTGCTCCCACTTTTGTGAGGGAATCACATCTGCCCTCCTCCAGTCCTCAGGTACCACCCCATCCTCCATGATTTGTTAAAAGTGTGGTCAGTGGTGTCACTAGGTCCTCCCTTAGTTCTTTTAGAGTTCTGGGGTGAATCCCGTCAGGCCCCATTGCTTTGTCCACCTTGAATTTTAGGAGTTCTTTCAGGACTCTTTCTTCTGTAAATGGACTGGTGTCAACCCCTACCCAGAGTACTTCTATTGTCTGGTTTAGGTAACTCCTCCTCATCTTCTTTAGTGAATACTGAGCAAAGTATTCATTCAGTGTATCTGCTTTTTCACTGTCTCCCTCTGCCCACCTCCCCTCTCCTTTACTAATCTTCACTATTCCTCCCTTAACCTTTCTATGCTCTCTAATGTACCTATAGAAGGTTTTATCCCCCTTCTTAACTGAGTAGGCTATTTTTTCCTCAGTTTGGGCCTTTGCTATTCTGACTGCCTTCCCCACTTCTTTCTGCTTTAATTGATACAGTTCCCTGTCATGCTCCTTCTGTGATTCCTTATACTTTTTGAATGCAGCCTTTTTCTCCTTAACCTTCCCTGCCACCTCTTGAGAACCATAGTGGTTTTTTACTCTGCTTTGTTTTCTTTATTTGTTTTACACAAAGGCTTGTTGCCTCTATGATAGCAGTTTTGATTTTTCTCCATTGTTCTTCCACCCCTCCTTTTTGGCCATTTGCTAGTGCATTCCTCAGGTATTCACCCATTTTGCCAAAGTCGGCCCTTCTAAAGTCCAGTATCCTTGTTTTTGTATTGCTTGTCTCCATGGTTGTGCTTATTGTGAAGCACACCGTGCAGTGGTCACTTGTTCCCAGATGTCTACTGACTTCTAAATTTGTGATCCTCTCTCCATTTGAGAGTACCAGGCCTAGTATTGCTCCCTCCCGAGTGGGTTCCAACACTAGCTGTCTAAGGCCTGCCCCCTGCATCACATTTTTCTCCAGGACTCGGAGGCCTCGAGAGATGTTTAGGGAATATGCCCTAAGCCAACAGGAGGACCTCTGAGCAGTAGAGAGGGTGGATTCAACGGAAGTGTGAAACATGCACAGGATCCTCATGGAGAAGTTCATTGATGGAGTTCACAGTGAAGCTTTAAGAATAGAACTGCGAATGTTCCCTCTGCAGGATCCAGAGGTTCCAATAAGATTAAGACAAAAAGCTGTGGACAATGCCAATGCAAACACAAGCCCATTGCAAGCTGGAGAAAGAGTATTGTTAAAGAAAGTCAAGAAATTCAATAAACTGTCTTCAAAGTGGGAACCTGAACCTTACCTCATTGTTTAAATCATTTACCAAGAACTTCCAGTGTATAAGACTCAAGGTGAAGGTGGGAAAAATTCCAAGATTGTGCATCATAGCCTGATGAAACCATGCATCTTCTGAGCAGCATTAAATGAAAATGCTGACCCAGATTCAAAGCTAACACAGAGGCAGGAGTGTCACTCCAGCGACTTCACATAGATACATAGATACATAGACAGTGTCGGCAGATAAGGGCCTATGGCCCATCCAGTCTGCCCATTTGAGCTTGTAAGTTCAGTTTGTTTTCCTAGAAGTCTGTTTCCCCTTACCCCTGACCTGCAGAATTCCTTTATGTCTATCCCATGCATTCTTAAATCCCGTGACTGTTTCAGCCCCCACCACTTCCTCTGGCAGGGTGTTCCACTTGTCCACCACCCGTTCTGTGAAGAAATTCTTTCTCATGTTTCCTCTGAATCGTCCTCCTCCAACTTCATCCCATGCGCTCTAGTCCTGGAACATCTTTTTGCTTAAAATAGTGTTTTCCTGCACCCTGTTTCTCCCTGTAAGATACTTGTATGTCTCTATCATATCCCTCTCCTCCTCTCCTCCAGGAGTACATGTTCAGTTCCTTCAACCTGTCTTCATAGGACTTGTGATGCAATCCATGCACCATCTTTGTTGCCCTCCTCTGAACCTTCTCTACCCTGTCTATGTCCTTTCGTAGTATGGTCTCCAGAACTGTACACTGTACTCCAGGTGGGGCCTCACTAGTGTCTTGTATAGCGGAATTATGACCTCCCTTTCCTGCTGGTGATGCCCCTGCCTATACATCCCAGCATCCTATTTGCTTTACCTGATGCCTTGTCCACTGTTTCCCTACCTTGAGATCATCAGAGATGACAACCCCAAGATCCTTTCCTGCTTGGTGCATGCTATATCCTCACCCCAACTGATATATTGTGCCAGGGTTTTGTGCCCCATATGCATTATCTTGCACTTCTTTGCATTGAATTTCAACTGCCAAACCCTTGACCATTCTTCAAGTTTCTGCAGGTCCCTTCTCATTCTGTCTACACCCTCTGGTGTGTCCACTCTGTTACAGAGCTTTGTGTCATCAGCGAATAGTGAAATTCTGCCTTCTAGATCCTGCGCAATGTCACTGATGAAGACGTTGAATAGGACCGGTCCCAGCACTGATCCCTGTGGTACCCCACTGGTCACTCTTCCCTCTGTGGAGTGACAGCCATTTACCACCACCCTCTGGGTCCTGCCACCCAGCCAGTTACCTATCCACCACACTACTGTCCTGCCCACACCCATATTCCCCAGTTTGTGTAATAGTCTTCTATGTGGCACAGTGTCAAAGGCCTTACTGAAGTCCAGATAGGCCATGTCCACTGCCCTCCCCTGATCCACCTCCCTAGTCACCCAGTCAAAAAATTCAATGAGGTTGGTCTGACATGACCTCCCCCTGGTGAAACCATGCTGCCTTGGGTCCTGTAGTCCATTGACAACCAGATGTTCCACCAATCTCTCCTTCAGTAGTGCTTCCATGATCTTTCCCACTACCGAGGTGAGGCTGACTGGTCTGTAGTTCCCTGCTTCCTCTTTGTTCCGCTTTTGTATAAAGGGACTACATCTGCTGTCCTCCAGTCTTTGGGTACCTCCCTGTTTCCAGTGATTGGCTAAACAGGATAGCCAGAGGTTCAGCCACCACTCTCTTAGTTCTTTAAGTACCCTGGGGTGCACCCCATCTGGACCCATTGCTTTGTCAACTCTATTACTTCCAGTTCCTTCAGGACCCTTTCTCGTAAAGGGACTTGTGTCCATTTCTGCACCATTCTCACCCCTTGTACTCCCTTCAGACCCATTACCCCCCTCTTCCTCAGTAAAGACTGAGCAGAAATACCTGTTCAATATGTCAGCTTTACTGTTGTCATCCTCCACGCGACTCCCATCCTCCCCCTTCAGTCTCACTATCCCTCCCTTTGTCTTTCTTTTTTCACTTATGTACCTGTAAAAGGTTTTGTCCCCTTTAACCACTGATTTTGCAATGTGTTCTTCTGTCTGAGCTTTGGCTTCCCTTACTGACTTCCCTGACTCCCTTTGTTTCTCCTGGTACTTCTCCCTATCCCCTTCTGCCTGTGTCTTTTTGTATTGCCTGAATGCAATCTTTTTGGCTTTCACTTTCTTTGCTACCTCTTTGGAAAACCATAATGGTCTCCTCTTCCTTTTCCTCTTGCTAACCTGCTTAATGCATAATTCTGTTGTTCTTATAATCCCCATTTTAAATACTGACCACTGTTCCTCAACCCCTGATTCCTGTCCCATTCCCCTTAATGCCTCTTTCAAGTATCTCCCCATTTTCCCAAAGTCTGCCCCCCTAAAATCCAGGATACGTGTTTTTGTGTGGTTTGGTTCTGCTCTTTCTGTGATTTCAAACCACAATGACTGGTGGTCACTGTTCCCCAGGTGCTCCCCACTGTTACCCCATCACACTGTTCCTGTTTGTGAGCAGAAGGTCCAGTATTGCCTTCTGCCGAGTTGGTTCCATGACCAGTTGCTTGAGGAAGGCACCCTGAAGGAGTCCAGGATAAATCTGCTCCTAGTTGATGCTGCTGCTGGGATGCTCCAGTCCACGTCTGGAATATTGAAGTCTCCAACCAGTACTACCTCACCCTTGTCTGCCATCCTTTGGATGGCTAGCATCAACTCCTATCTGTTTCTTCCTCCTGGGCTGGTGGTCTATAGACCACACCTGTGCGGATGGCTGGCCCCATTTTCCTTTCCAGCTTAACCCACAGTATCTCTCCCCCTATCTCTCCCCCATTTTGTTCCTCCTGGATCTCTGTGGCCCTTATGTCATTTTTCACATACAGTGCCACTCCTCCTCCCTTCCTGCCTGCTCTGTCTCTTCTGAATATGTTGTAGCCAGGTATGGCCATTTCCCAGTCATGGTTATCATTACACCAGGTTTCAGTGATGGCCACAATGTCCAGGTCTGACTGTACCATGACAGCCTCCAGATCTTCCATCTTGTTGCTAAGGCTCCTGGCATTTTCACACATGACTTTCCATGATTTGACCTCCCTAGACTGCTTCACTGTTCTACTCCACCCCCTTCCTTGGTTGTCATTTATCCCTGGTTCTCCTTGCTGTCTGCCCTTCTGCTGAATTTTGCCCTTTTGTCCACCTTTTGGACACTAATCTCCATCTTTTCACTGCTTTTGCAGTGATAGCCCTCCTCTGGTTCACTGGTTCCACTGCTAGCTGTGGGGAGCAAGTAGGTACCCTCCTTGCTGGCATGCCACCCCTTTGCTAGTTTAAATGCTTGTCAATGTAGCATTTAAACTTATCATTGAGTGCTTGGATTCCCCTCCAGGATGGATGCAGGCCGTCAGGCTTGAACAAACCTCCATCCCTCCGGGTGAGTCCCCAGTCACCAATGAATCCAAACCCTTCCTCACAGCACCAGTTCTTCAACCATGAGTTAAAGTTCCTGGTGCACGCACTCCTATGCTCTCCCTTGCCTCTCACAGGTAGTACTTCTGAGAAAGTGACAGAAGTAGCTACTTGCTTCACAAGTTTGAAGACTCCGACAGACTGGTATGTCAATCCATGGGGTTACCCATTTGAAACTAACCCAAACTGTTCTGAAAGGTTGATGCTGCAGAGACAGAACCCATTATTACTGAACTTCAAGTCCCTCTAGTTCGTAGATCTCAAAGCGTAAAATTTGGGGTCCTTGCTAAGAGGTTCATAATGGAAACTCATTAATTCCAACCTTCCAAAGTGCCGTAACTTGATAAGTTCATCAGACATGGTCACCTTTGATTTATAGAATGCTCTTTGAAAAAGTTACAAGAGTTACCTTAGAGTTATGATATATGCTGTTAGAATTTTGATAATTTTAGCCTAAGCTAAGGCAGTGTGTGTGTGTGTGTGTGTGTGTGTGTGTGTGTGTGTGTGTGTGTGTGTCTGCCCAGTCCCTAACATCTTTTCTCTCTCCCCTCTCATCTTTCCTCTCCACCCTCTCACCTTTCCTCTCCCCCACCACTCCATCCTCTTCCAGCTCTCTTACTTTACCCTCTCCCCTAATCCCCTCCAGACAATCACCCCTTACTGTTTCTCCCCAACCCAACCCCAGACCCAGCCTACCCTCTCTCCACTCCAACCCCCCACCCTCCCCTGTCCTTCCTCTGCCAAGTGCTCTCTGTTTGTTTTATTACCTGCCTGCTGTAAATATGCATTGTATATGCTGCTTCAATATTTTCTTTACACCATACTTGCTTTTTGACATTATTGTATAATGAATACTGTTTTGTATACTGTTTGCCAGTTTTGTATATTGATCTCCACTGTTCCCCTTCCATGCTCTGACGTGGAACCTTTGTATATGAGCTCCTAACTCAAAGGGTGTATCCTAGACAAATAAATAAATAAAATACATTTTGAGTTATAGTTCATGTTAGCTATATATTTTAGCTAAGATAGTTTCCTCGGAACTTTTGAAAACTTACATGGAGGTAGAATTAAGAAAACCTTTGGACAGTCACACCTATGCTCCACTCTTGTGGGCCACTCTGCATTGGTTTCTATTTAATTCAGGTGTGAATGGGTTAAAAGTCTTAGAGATTTTAGAGCTGTTTCACATTTAGTTAATGCTATGTTAGTTATTTAAGGCACTAGGTAGTATAAAAAGAAATTTTAGGATACATGGGGACATGTATCATTTGGCGGGCCCAGACCTGTAGTGCACAGAAGTTTGGGGCACAACAGAAATTAAATTAAACAAGATGCCCCATAGACCCAGTTTAGGTGGGCAGTACAGGGGTAGAGTACAGTGGTCCCCTTTTAGTGTGTGTTCCCCCCTCCCTATCACGCCAGACAAAGCAGGTTGAATAAATTAAAAAAAAAAAAAAAAGCTTTTTTTCTGATGCCTGTTCCATCCTGCAGAGGTTCTACGATGCCAGTTCGATAACACTTTTGTCGACTGGAATCACATTGACAGGATTTATGTCGACCGCAAGTTGCGGTTGATATAAATCCCATTTGTCTCCCGGTCCTGTGTTTCCATCGGGAGGCTTTGCCCCCTGAACACCCCATGCAGGGGGCTCTGCCCCTCACCCCTGTACTTTAGATTCTCAACTCCAGTTGGAGTTGATTTGGGGAGGAGGTGCAGGACTAGGAGACAGTGTGCCCCTGTCTCAGGTGCACCATCACAGCGACCTGTCAGCAAAATGTCAATTTTGCTGACAGTGAGGTATTTTGCTGCGTTTGTGTCACCGCTGAGTCAGCATACCTCCTGCAGAGACCCCCCCCCCGAGCAGTCAGTGCGAGTCCAGGGCACACACATGCTGGGACTGCTGTCCTTGCCCAGCATGTGGTGTGTGTTTTTAAAAGAATAGCCAATGCTGGCAGGTGCAGGCTCGGGGTTCGAGAATCGGAACCCCGAGTAGTTTTGAACCAGAAAGTTCATGGTGTGACAGTTTCAGGCTAGTGATGAGCAGAAAAAAGCCAGAAGCTATAAGGGGAAGCATCCAGATTCATTTCAGTGCTTTACAGTAACTGCTCATTGTTATTTTTGTTTTAAACTTAGATTGTGGACTTTTTAGTGACACTGTTATTTCTTTGCTGTCTTTACTTAGAATTGTTTTTGGGCTGTTGAAAATTTAAAACCTAGTTTGGTGTGCTTGTAGTGGTGGTGTATTCCTTTGCTGTCTATAATTGCTGAAAATTTAGTCTTGGCTTGTCTGGCTTGCCCTGTAGTTTGGGTGAGGGGTGCTAATTGTCTGACCTCTGACTTCAGCTACGTGATAACTGGAGGTGGGGCTTAGTCAGATTTGAGGTAGCAAGTGATGTTTGTTTTCTCAGAAGAAGCCAGAAGGGGAAGGATCCAGATTCATTTCAGTGCTTTACAGTAACTTCTCTTTGCTATTTTTGTTTTAAACTTGGATTGTGGGCTTTTAGTGAGACTGTAATTTCTTTGCTGTCTTTACTTAGAATTGTTTTTGGGCTGTTGAAAATTTAAAACCTAGTTTGGTGTGCTTCTAGTGGTGGTGTATTTCTTTGCTGTCTTTAATTGCTGAAAATTTTCACCCCCATCCCCTGTCCCCCACTCTTAATTATATGCCCTGTTAAATCTGATTGACAGGAGCTAAGCACAGGGAATAGTAGGGGTTGTGGAGTAGGAGGGGCATAAGGGGGAAGAGGCCCGCCCTCGGCACAAGTGTTTTGACTCATTTTTTATTTATGTTTTCCTTTTTTAAAGAAAAGTATCTGAGGATCAGTGACAGGATTTTTAGGACAATAAATTAATAACAAGCATTTGTCAATGCCGAATGTTGATTGCGTTGGTCCGTTGAGCTCGCTTACTGCTCCTGTGTCACTCGCTTATTCTGTTTCTACCTGTGCTGCAGGCTGCTCTTTTCTACTGGGCTCCTGCTGGCGTTGGTATGTTTTTCTGCCCACAAAGAAATCTACAGCTGTCCCAACAGAGCTCTGTTGAGGTGGGTCACTTCCCCTCTTTCACTCACTCATTCTGTTTCTGCTGGCACTGCAGGCTGCCCTTTTGTACGGGGCTCCCGCCTCTGTTGCCAGCTTCTTCTGCCCACATAGCAATCTGCAGCAGTCCTGACACAGGTCCATTGAGCTAGCTCGCTCCCTCTCTCTCGCTCATTCCGTTTCTGCTGGCACTGCAGGCTGGCCTTTTGTACTGGGCTCCTGCCTGCATTGCCACCTTTTTCTGCCCACAAAGCAATGCGTAGCAGTCACGATAGAGGTCTATTGATCTCGCTTACTCCCTCTCTCTCACTTGCTCATTGTGTTTCTCCTGGCGCTGCAGGCTGCACTTTTGTACTGGGCTTCTGCCTGCATTTGCCCCTTTTTTTTGCCCACAAGCAAATCTGCAGCTGTACCGACAGACCTCCATTGAGGTTGCTCTCTCCGCCTGTCTCACTTGCTCATTCTGTTTCTCCTGGTGCTGCAGGCTGCTCTTTTGTGCTGGGCTTCTGACTGCATTGGCACATTTTGCTGCCCACAAAGAAATCTGCAGCTGTCCCGACAGAGCTCCGTTGAGGTGGGTCACTTCCCCTCTCTCACTCGCTCATTCTGTTTCTGGTGGCGCTGCAGGCTGCCCTTTTGTACTGGGCTCCTGCCTCTGTTGGTGGCTTTTTCTGTTCACAAAGAAACCTGCAGCAGTCCTGACACAGGTCCACTGAGATAGCTCACTCCCCCCCCACTAGCTCATTCTGTTTCTGCCGGAGCAGCAGGCTGGCTTTTGTACTGGGCTCCTGCCTCCATTGCCGCCTTTTTCTGCCCACAAAGAAATCCACAGCAGTCAAGATAGAGCTCCATTGAGCTCGCTCACTTACTCCCCCTCTCTCACTCACTCGTGTTTCTCCCGGAGCTGCAGGCTGCCCTTTTGTACTGAGCTTCTGCCTGCATTGGCACCTTTTTCTGCCCACAAAGAAATCCGCAGCTGCCCCGACAGGGCTCTGGTGAAATCGCTCACTCCACCTGTCTCACTCACTCATTCTGTTTCTCCTGGCACTGCAGGCTACCATTTTGTAGTGGTCTCCTGCCTCTGTCAGTGCCTTTTTCTGCCCACAAAGAAATCTGCAGCAGTCCCGACACAGCTCTGTTGAGCTCACTCACTACCCCCCCTCGCTCATTCTGTTTCTGCTGGCACTGCAGGCTGGCCTTTTGTACTGGGCTCCTGCCTGCATTGCTGGCTTTTTCTGCCCACAAAGCAATGCGCAGCAGTCACGATAGAGGTCTGTTGAGCTCGCTTACCCTCCCCTCTCACTCGCTCATTGTGTTTCTCCCGGCACTGCTGGCTGCCCTTTTGTACTGGGCTTCTGCCTGCATTGACACCTTTTTCTGCCCACAAACAAATCCACAGCTGTCCCGACAGACCTCCATTGAGGTTGCTCTCTCCGCCTGTCTCACTCACTCATTCTGTTTCTCCTGGTGCTGCAGGCTGCTCTTTTGTGCTGGTCTTCTGCCTGCATTGGCACATTTTTCTGCCCACAAAGAAATCTGAAGCTCTCCCGACAGAGCTTCGTTGAGGTTGGTCTCTTCCCCCTCTCACTCGCTCATTCTGTTTCTGGAGGCATTGCAGACTGCTCTTTTGTACTGGGCTCCAGCCTCTGTTGGTGGCTTTTTCTGTCCACAAAGAAATCATCAGCAGTCCTGACACAGGTCCATTGAGGTAGCTCACTGCCCCACTCTCACTTGCTCGTTCCATTTCTGCCGGCGCTGCAGGCTGGCCTTTTGTACTGGGCTCCTGCTTGCATTGCCGCCTTTTTCTGCCCACAAAGAAATCCACAGCAGTCACAATAGAGCTCCATTGAGCTTGCTCACTCCCCCCTCTCACTCACTCATTGTGTTTCTCCCGGCTTTGCAAGCTGCATTTTTGTACTTGGATCCTGCATGCATTGCTGCCTTTTCCTGCCCACAAAGAAATCCACAGCAGTCCCAACAGAGCTCCGTTGAGCTCACTCACTCCCCCTTCCTCACTCACTCATTCTGTGTCTCCCACTGCTGCAGGCTGCCCTTTTGTACTGTGTTCCTGCCAGCATTGTTGGCTTTGTCTGCCCACAAAGACATGTGCAGCAGTCCCGACACAGCTCCGCTGAGGTCGCTCACTCCCCCTCTCTCACTCGCTCATTCTGTTTCTGCCGGGCCTGCAGGCTGCCCTTTTGTACTGGGCTTCTGCCTCTGTTTGCATTTTTATCTGCCCACAAAGAAAGCTGCAGCAGTCCCGACAGAGCTCTGTTGGCCTCACCTCACTCCCCCCTGTCTCACTCGCTTGTTCTGTTTCTGCCGGCGCTACAGGCTGCCCTTCTGCACTGGGCTCCTACCTGCATTGTCACCTTTTCCTGCTCACAAAGAAGTCTGCAGCAGTCCTGCCAGAGTTCAGTTGAGCTCGGTCACTCCCGGCCCCCCAGTCACTTGATGCTAATCTGTCCCAAACACTGATTTCTGACAGAGACTGAGGTATTCTGTGCCAGAAGTGCGGAAACACATTTCGGCCAAGATATGAAAAATGACAGCTGTACTGTTCATAAGAAGGTGTGAACAAATGCCAGTGTTGAAAATCTGGAATGAAAATATTACTAATTTGCAAACTTAGAAGGGTGCATGGAACCTGCACAACACATGCTCGTAACACAGTCATTTTATGGAGTTTCATCACAAAATTTTCAACATAGGCATTTTAGCACCTCTGCTCATTAACAGTGTCAGTGTAATTTTCTTAATATGTCCCGAACACTGATTTTCCACAGCGACCGCACTATTGTGTGCTGGAAAAGCGAAAACACATTTTGGCCAGGATGTGAAAAATGACAGCTGCACTGTTCATAAGGAGGTGTGGCAAAATGGCAATGCTGAAAATCTGGAGTGAAAATATTGCAAAGCTGCAAGTGTGCATGGAAACTGTGCAATGCACATTCGTAACACACTCATTTTATGGACTTTCATCACCAAATTTTCAACATAGGCATTTTGGGATCTCTGCTAATGAACAGTGTCACTGTCATTTTCATAATGTGTCCCAAACACGGATTTCCCACAGCGACCATGCTATTCTGTGCCAGGACTGTGAAAATACATTTTGGCCAGGAGGTGAAAAATGACAGCTGTACTGAACATAATGAGGTGTAGAACAATGGCAATGTTGAAAATCTGGAGTGAAATATTATAAATTCCTGAACTTACGAACATGCATGCAAACTGCACATCGCACGCTAGTAACAGTCATTTTATGCAGTATCATCACCAAATTTTCAACATAGGCATTTTAGGACCTCTGGTCATGAACAGTGTCACTGTCATTTTCGTCATCTTTTCCAAACACTGATTTCCCACTGATAACCTGTTGAAGTACTCTTTCTTCTTCTAAAATAGTGCCATTTAACCTATTTAGAGGTGCCATCGCAAGATGAAAATATTAGTCAAAACAACATTGTGTAAAGGGACGACACAGCATGAGGGACAGAAGCAAAAGCTCTGCCTTCAGTTATCCAGACTGGTGGGGCACCTGAGAGGAGGCTATCCTGGAAATAGTTCATAAACATATGACTTAATTGGTAACTTTTAAACACCCAAATGTTGGCCATACCAAATTTAGTTAGGATTTCTGTAGTGGAAAGCCATCTTTTATTTGAACTACAGAAATCCTGTACCACACAATCTTGAGGGAGCGGGATCCAGTGGGTAGGGATTGTATGACCTCCTATCTTGATGTTAGGGTTTAAGAAAATGGGTTGTTGAAGGTCCTGGTTGTTATCATATTTTAATGAGAAGCATAGCTGTAGATGAGTTCAAATCAAGTGACCTATTTGGTTTTGGCTTAAAGAGGAAGGTAACTTTTTAAGTTTAAGATAAAGTGGGGCTGCTGTGTTAATACTTGAGGCTTGAATTAATTCTCTTTCAATGAGAATCCATGTCGGGGTGTATCCCATGTGGGAGGGGACTCCCAATAGAGATATTTACTAAGGTGGCTCACCAATGGTATAGATTAAAATTGGGGAGTTTAAGCCCATCTAGAAATTTGGAAGCTGCTAACTTATTGTATCCCCGATGTGGAGGTTTATCTTTCCAAAGAAAAATTGAGATAGAACTATGAATAATTTTAAACCAAGCCTTTGGGAGCCAAATGTTAAGGAGGTTCAAGGGATAAAAGAGATGTGATAGAAGGTTCATCTTGACTATGCTTATATGGCCTCATACGGTGAGAGGTAGATTTTGCCATCTTTTAAGGTCAAGCATCAAATTCTTGATGAGATCTCCTATATTTAATTTCTGCATTTGAGAGGGATTTTTTGAGAGGTATATCCCCAGGTACTTATGGATTTAGGGGTCCATTTTAGTCCTAGTTCAAGAACTTCTTGTTTATCCACTTTGGGGTTTAAAGGGAAAATCGAAGATTTGTCCATGTTTAACTTGTAATTAGACAGGAGACTGTACTCATTTATTTTATTAAGTAACATCTGAATGGAAGGTTTAATGTGAATTATGTGAAGCAGAATATTGTCTGCATAGACTGCAATTTTATTATTTAATGAGTCTAATTGAATTCCTTGAATCTCGGGTGAATGTTGTATTGAAATGATTAGGGGTTCTAAATGTAGATTGAACAGGAGGGGGAAAGGGGGGCAGCCCTGTCTAGTTCCAGCTTCTAAGGGGAAGTCAGGGGAGAGGAAGCCATTACAGAGAACCCGGGCTGAAGGGGTGGATTATAGGGTCTGTATCCAGGAAATACATTTCTGGGGAAAATTGAATCTATGAAGGGTTCTAAATAGAAATTGCCAGTAGTCTCTGTCGAAGGCCTTCTCTGCATCCAGGGAGACCAGTGCCATAGCTAGTGGGAAATCCCTGGATGCAGAAAAGATATGCGACAGACGTCTGAGGTGGTCCACAGATGATCTGCCCTTCATAAAACCTACCTGACCAGGGCTGATGAGTGAAGCTAGTGTAGGTTCTAGTATGAGAGCAAGAAGTTTAGCCAGAATTTTTAGATCAGTATTAAGGAGGGATATGGGCCAGCAATTTGAGATTTTTGTGGGGTCTCTGCCTGATTTCGGGAGAATGATTATTGTGGCTTCTAACATTCTGGGATCGATGTCTGCTTCACTGAGCATTCTATTATATACTGTCAGTAGTAAAGGGGCTAATTGAGGGACACATTTTTTTATAGAAATTTGATGAAAAACCATCAGGGTCCAGAGCCTTGTCAAGAGGGAGATCTTTGATAACTTTAAGTATATCTGCTTCAGTAAATGGTAGGGTTAGATTTTCCTCTTGTTTGGAAGAAAGAGAGGGAAGGGGTAAATTCCTTAAGAACAAGTCAACCTTGTATTGAGGAGGGAGGAGGAGCATACGCTTGTATAGAATGGAGTAATATTGTTTAAATTCTTTATTAATATCTGCTGCTTTGGTCAGGGGAGGATCATCTGGATTACTACAATATATCTGGAGGCTTTCATTTTTTTGAGTTGGAGGGCTAAAAGCCGTCCCACCTTTCCCCCGTTCAGCATAAGTGGCTTTAGCCTTAAGTAAAGCCCATTCTGCCTTTTCCCGCAATTGTTTTGAATATTTATTCTGTAATTTAATTAGGGTTTCTCAGAATCTGAAGTAGCCCTAGACATGAGTTTTTCCTTTGCCCTTATTTGTTCTAGCAAACTTTAGGCTTCTAGACTTTCTTTCCATTTTTTTAATAGTAGACCATTTGATAAATTCTCCTCTTAAAAAACATTTAAGTGCCCCCATTCCACTGAAGATGAGGCTGTGGAGCCCCAATTAAATTCTAAGTAGGAGTTTAATGCTGAGAGAATATTCTCTGTGACCTTCTTGTCTTTCAATAATTGGTTGTTCAGTCGCCATTGAGTGTTATTTCCCAGTTTAGAGACAGAGAGTTGGCAGATCACTATGGAATGGTCCGATCCTATACCTGGTTCCACTCTGTGTACATTAAACCTTGAAGCAGGGATTTGCGTATCAAAAAGTAATCAAGGCACGATGCAGTGCCGTGCACCTTTGAGTGGAAAGTAAATTCTTTGGCAGTGGGGGACAAAGTTCTCCAGGGATCGAAGAGGCCCAGATGATCTATTAAATCTCTGAGAGCCCTCTGTGCTCGGGAGAGTGCCCTCCTTATGTGACTGGGTGACTTGTCCATGACTGGGTCAAATGGAAGATTCCAGTCTTCCCCATAATCATCGGGATATGCAGAAAGAGTGTTAACTTAGAAAGTAAATCCATGAAGAATGCTGGTGAGTCTTTATTAGGCCCATAGACTGCCCCTAGTAAAATTGTGTGAAATGTATCTTCCCAATAGCGAAAACAAACCTACCCTCTGTCTCCAACACATTGGTCACACACAAATGGGATGGATCTTGACAGTAATATGGCTACCCCTTTACTATTCCTCGAATCACCTGCCGCAAATGTTTGATCCACCTGTTGCCGTCTTAATAGTATCTCCTCCACTTGCAAGAGATGGGTTTACTGAAGGAATATTACATCACTGTGAAACATATTAAGGTGTTTTAAGAGGCACATACACTTAAGCGGATGTCTTGCACCCTTAACATTCCACGTGCTACACTGAAATGATTTTGTCATAGTATGTATGGAAACCTTTTAAATTTATAGTGGCTTTTTATTAACCAGCTGTTCAGAAATCTTAGTTGCTTCTTTTGGCACCCCCCCAGTACTGATCTTTATGAGGTTGGAACTTCTGAAAATTCTGAAAATTCCTCTTCTTCTATCCTCCCACTTACTTACTAACCTAAACGTTCCTTTCCCCACCCATTCATGCCTACCTATTACCATAGTACAACTTGTCATGAAAACACACCAAAAAGTAACTCGTAATGTAATAACTGTTTTGTGGACCTTAGAACAACCCACACCCCCAGTGCATCGGTCCACGGTGGTCAGCCTTCTGAGGAACCAACCCCTCACCCCACCCACCCAAGCTAAATTCACTGCAATATTGATCTGCTAAAATCCAAACAAAATATATAGTGTTGGCTATATTTAAGCCAAAATAGAAAAATCAAAACATAATTGAAACAGCTACCATTGCTATTGTTAGCTTCCTTAATGAACCAACTGTAAGAAAAAACTGATATAAAGAGAGGCAGTGTATTTGAATGAGCTCATCACAACTTACTGCTCCCCTGATAAGTGACAGCATTATGCATCAAAACCCCCTGAAAATAAAAATGAATTAGAACATTAGAGCAAAGGGTCGCCAAGATCAAATAATGTTAGAGCAAAGCTCTAAGGAGTTACACAATCACAGCGCCACCCAGCTGCATTAATTGAAAAGTCCCTTTTGCGTGTACAGTCTCTCCAGGGGGAAAAACAAAAACTGTTGTTAAATAAACTGTTATAAAGTCCCAGAGAGCGAGTGGTAAAATCTTTGTCCCTGATGACATAAGATGGGTTTCGTCATGTAGAAGCACAGGATTATTGACCGTCTGATCATCAAAAAAGGGAGAAAACATAAAATATGCTTGAAATAAATGATGTTACCCTGAACCTTACATGGTACTATCACATCAAAGGTTTCTTTAGTGGGATCTAAGATAAATACCTGTGCTGAAACCACCATCTATACTGAGACCCAGTCCCATTGTTTAAAATTCAGAATTGAAACTGCTAAGAGATTATAAGAACAGTACCTGTATGAATCCCTTACAGACAACTAGTGTAGACCTAAGGGAACCATCCAAATTACTAAGGTTGTTATCTGGTAGAGAAGCTTATCCCAGCATATTCACCTATGGTGCTTCCTCAGTGGTCAGAAAATAAGACAGGTCACTTTTGCTTCAATTAAGATAGGACTGGATTGAGCTCCTCAAACGTGGCCCATGAGTCATCCAAATGAACCTGAAGCTTTGCTGGGTACAACATTTTGAACTTTATGCTGGCAGCTATACGTTTCAAAATGATTGGGTAAAAGAGGGCCCGCCACTGTCTCACTGATGCTGGAAGATCTTGAGTTACTCTACGTTTAGTCCCTTCCCACAATATTTCCTGAACTTCTTTCATTTTTTGGAGAATATGTTGTTCTTCTTGATAGTTAAGGAGGTGACAAATTAATGGCCTGGGTTGAGCTGTTGGGGGAGGCATCAGCCTAAGGGCATGATGCGCACATTCCAGGATGTAGTTGGAACCAAACAGAGAAGGCCCTGTGATTTTGTTGAAGAGTTTTTGTGTGAACAGCAGGGGGTTCGATCCTCCTTCTTTTTCTGGAATCCCAATAATCACCAAATTGTTCCTTTGGCTATGACCCTTGAGGTCTTCTATCTTAGTTTCCAGCTTTTTGAGGGTCTGATGATTTAAGGTTATTGAGGATTCCTATTTCTCGATCCACTTCTCTATGGAGAAAATGTGGGCTTCATTATCCATTACTTTCCTAGAGGCATCTTCTAAAGATTCTGAAATTGCTTTCACCTCTGACACCAAGGATCATACTTCGTCCTGAAATGGTTGGAATTCAAGAAGAAACCTTTCTAAACTTAGAGGGGTTACTTCAGGAGAGCTCATAGATGTAGCTGATGTGGGTTGATTTTGCGTTGTGCTGACAGGATTTGTCCTGGCCTTTTTGGCCTGCTTCTGTGTTGTTACTGGTGGAGTGTGTCTAGGCGCCACCAGACGCATTTCTATCTCCATAGCCTTTCCAGCTATAATCTCAGGGAAGCTCCTGGTGTATGGCTGCTAAAAAAGGTTGTCTTGTAACAAAGTTGATGTAGTAGATGTTTTTGAATATTGAAAGAATTCAGGTGAGCGGAGTTGTAACAGAGCACGTCTTACTCGGGCAAATGCATCACGTGACTCCTCTTCCCTCTAACTTTGATGCAATCTAATGTGGCTGCTAGAACAATCTCTCTCTGATGATTGCCCATGTTTCAGCAACCCCCATGTCCCCTCCAATGCCCATTAGGTGCACCCTTAGCACTGCTCCCATAATTTAAAAATTTGCTCTTCTGAAACAAAGCATATGGTCTTGATGGGGATGTTATCCCTGCCCAAGTCCCAACTGAACCACACTGCACAGTTGTCACTACCACCCAGAGATTCTCTGACCTCTGACTCCTACACATTCTTACTGTTGGTGATCAGTAGGTCAAGGATTGTTCCCTCCCTGGTGGGTTCAGTAACACCCCGGGTCATGCATCCTCCCCTTATCGCATTTAGGATCTCTTGACTTTTGGTTCAAGATGTGGCCAGTATAGCCCAGTCCATCTTGGGTTTCTTAAAGTCCCCCACCACAACCACCTCCCCTTTTCCTGCTATTTTCAGCATCAGTGCACATATTTCTCTGTCCTTTTCTTCATCCTGGTTATGTGGTCTGTAGACCACTCCCAGCATGATCTTCCTTCCCCTGTTCATTTGTAGTTGGGGCCATAGTGTTTCTACCTTCCCCAGTTCATTCTCTTCCCTCATGCATGTTATTCCCTCCCTGATGTATGCTGCCACCCCCCTTGCCTTTCTCTCTATCACTTCTGTAGAGTTTGCATCCTGGGACTGAGAGATCCCAGTTATAATGTGCTGTAGCCCAGATTTCTAACCGCTGCTACATCTACCTTCCTGTCTGCTAGGAAAGCCTGAATTTCTGCCATCTTGTTGCCAAGACTGCAGGCATTAAGCAACAGCACCCTCCACCTTGACTCTGTACCACCTTGCCTCTTTCTTGTATTAGCTTTGTCCTGCCTGTCTCCCTTACTCTCCTCTTCACCCCCATCCTTGGTTTCCTCCTATTCCCCCTTCCCCTTCTACCTACTTGCCACTGCTTTTGTGGGGGGGGGGTCCTCTGACCTCTCCATCTTGAAGAGTTTTAACTTTCTGGCTCCCCTTCCCACTTAGCAGTTTAAACCTAGATCTGTTCCCATATATTTCCCTAGCTTGTCCCTTAGTATTTTTGCTCCCTCCCAATTAAGATGCACTCTATCTGGGCAAAATAGCCCCTTGCTTGATCACGTATCTCCCCTCTTCCCATCCCCTAAACATGAATGTGCCCTTCCACCTTCTACCAGTTACCCAGCCAATCATTACATTCTGCTATTCTCCTTTTTTCTGGCTGTGCTGGCCCTGGGGAATGGAATTACTTTTGAAAAGGCCAACAAGCTCACAGATTCTTTGCATGATCTCGCTAACTCTCTGAATCTGTTTTGCAACATGTCTACCTACTCCCCTGTCAGCTTTTTCGCAAGTGGAGTGTGATGAGCTTGCTCTATTCTTCGCAACTAGAGTGGCCGACATCAGGGCAAACCTGGGTCCGGCATCCTCTAAGGGTGATGCTTTTGGACAGCGTGGGATTACAGTGCCCTATTTCTCCTGGAGCTCCTTTTGTCGACCTGAGTTCATGGATATTATGAGGATCATCCATACTATGTTTCCCACAAGTTGTGGTTTGGATCCCGGACCGACTCCCCTCATTTTGGGTTGTTCTGACATCATTGGTCCAGTCCTGGCGTAAATAGTCTGGGGCTCCTTGGAGTTAGGCGAGTTTCCCTGCTCTCTGAAAGAGGCAGTGGTGACTCCTCTTTTGAAGAAAGCTTCCTTGGACCCAGACTGTTTTTCAAACTATCGACCTATCTCTAACCTCCCCTTTATTGGGAAGGTTATTGAGAAAGTCATAGCTATTCAATTGGACGACCATTTAACCATCCATAATATCTACGAATCCTTCCAGTCTGGCTTCCGGAAAAGACATAACACCGAGACTGCACTGGTTCGGGTGTTAAATGATCTTCTGATGGCAAGGGATCAGAAGAGATGCTCTATCTTGGTTCTTCTTGATCTCTCTGCAGCCTCTGACACTGTGAACCACATGGTGTTATTAGCTCGCCTGGGGCAAATGTGTGGTATGTCTGGAACCGTTTTGAAATGGTTCACGTCATTCCTCACCGGAAGATCACAAAGAGTTGTGTCGGGGAATTTTTTCTCTGACCCATTTTCTTTGTTGTGTGGAGTGCCTCAGGGTTCTGTGCTATCACCCGTGATGTTTGCAGTGTATATGCTGACCCTCAGAGGTATCATAAGACGATATGGGCTGAGGTTTCACTGTTATGCAGATGATGCCCAGCTCTATCTGTCTTTTGCACCCGACCAAGATGGAGCTCTCTCGGTGTTTAATAATTGTCTGGGGGAGATCCAAGACTGGATGGATTCTAGTTGGCTAAAGTTGAACTCGGAGAAAACAGAGGTTCTGGTAGTTGACCCAGGTGGTCGGATTGAGAGGCCGTGTATTGGTGCACCATCTGGAATTTTCCTTGGTGGTGTATCTCTTCCGTCCTCTGAACGGGTGCGTAGCTTTGGGTTTATTCTTGATGACAAGCTGACTCTGAAATCTCAGGTGTCAGCTGTTGTCAAGACTTCCTTTTATCATCTTAGGAACATTGCCAGGGTTAGGCACCTTGTTCCATCCGACTCCCTGCCTACCTTGGTCCATGCTTTTGTTTCTTCACATTTGGACTATTGCAACGCCCTGTACTTTGGGCTTTCTGGGGTTGAAATCCGTCACCTACAGCTGGTGCAGAACGCTGCAGCCCGGGTTATGACTGGGACAAGTAGGTCCTGTCACATTACTCCCGTGCTGCGCGAACTGCACTGGCTTCCTATGCGGTGGCGGATCACCTTTAAAGTCATTTTATTGACTTTTAAAGCCCTTCACGACCAGGGTCCAGCCTATCTGAAAGACCTTCTGGTTCCTTACTGCCCTGACCGATCACTCCACTCGGCGACATGGGGTTGTTAGAGATTCCAAGAGTGAGTTTAAAATTCTCTGGCAGCAGAGCATTTTCGCATGCTGCTCCCACTCTTTGGAACTCTCTACCATGCCGGTTACGGCAGTGCATCTCCGTTGCGTTGTTTAAGAAAGATTTAAAAACATATTTATGGAATATGGCCTTTTTAGATACCTAAGTTATTGTATTAATCTTTCGATTTTACTATTTATATGATATCTGGATGATACGCTTATTTTTATGGATGTTTTATGATTTCATTTAGAGTTTTGGATTGTTTGTAATTGTTCAGCACCTTGACATCTTGAAAGGTGCTTTATAAATAAAATTATTATTATTATTATTATCATTAGTTCCTAGGTGGATGACCAAGTTAAGCTTTCCTTCCATCTCCCTTACCACTTCCTTGATCTTTTTGGCCTGCTCTCCCCACCTCCATTCCTGGTATACCAGCTACTACCCTTCTATGCCTTGGGTAACCCTTTCTCCTCCAGTATATACCTTTTGGTATTGAATCCACAATGATAACCACCCTTCTGTCACCTGCAGACCTGCTGTCTGACTCACCATCATCTCCTAGTAAGCTATCCTCACCCCTTCTCAACCTCTCCCTGTCCTTTCTGGGAACTCTCCTATTTGTACTTGCACCTCTTCCAATTCTTGCTTCTCCACTCCCCCTTGATTGCCTCCTCCCCTGGTTGACCATGTTTGCTACTGCTGTATCTTCTCTTTTTTCTGCTGTAACTCTACCTCCCCATCTTCCTCTGCTCCCCTCTTGCTCCCATTTCCTCTGTCTTTTTGAGCTACTCGCCCTCTCTCTCCAACTTGCCTCCAACCTTCATCCTTCTTGTGCTTCCTTGATCCTTCTCCCCATGTAAGATCTCAAACAGTCGCAGTAGTTATGATAAACAGACACATTGCTGTGATAAATAGACACAACTGTTCCCATCTCCTTAGTGACTTATATGTGGTGGTATATTGTTTTAATGTAGAACATGCCTTTTCACCAGTATCAAAGACGTAGCCTGCAATAGGAGATATTAGGTACATGTGGTAGAGAACTGAGTCAGAAAGTACAGACAGACCACAGAAAAAAATGATAAGGCTCAAATAGTGTTGCTAAAACACAACACTAAAACAACTATTGAATTTGTTGAATGGCAAACAGATTTGAAAACCTGATTTGGCAACAGCTCTACATCAGTCATAAATAAAAAATACATCAGTCTTTTGCACTTCATGCTATAAAAGTTTTTGCTTGTATCAAAATTGTTCACCACCTTTCTAAGCACTAAGAAGTAATACATTTCCGCTTCATGTTAACCTTTTTGACTAGGTCAGGTATTTCTCAGTCTCAGTTTCTTAGACAATCTTTGTCTTCTTCTCAGAGTTCAGAGTGTATATCAAGCGAGAGCCCCTCTGCAGCCTTCTGTTGCTTTTTATATATTTTCTGACGTGACTTCCCTGACCATTTATTCTCAGAACATCACACTTAATTAACTGTCCTTACTGAATATACTGAGATAAACAAACAAATAAGAAAAACAACGGTATCTAAGGCTGGAAAATGTTAACTTCTTGCCTTCAATGTTGATATCTTCTTTAACAAACTCCTCATTTTTACGTTCGCTTGCGCGCATGTGCAAGGAACGTTTTGTCACAGTACGACTTTTTGAAGGTGTGTGACCCTCCTGTGCAATCCAGTGCTCAGTGTAGCAGGTGCGATCCTACCCCACCAATGGATGTGCAAGCTGTCTATGACAGCAGTTCAGCTGCCCTGGTCTTCAGTTCTAAGAAAACGCCCGCTGCAATCAGCGATGGCAACGTGTATGCATTTAGCATATTTACGTCTTATTGTATACAGTCTTGAATCGAAAACTGACTGATAGGGACTTTCCCGCTTGTGACTATTGCTTTCTTAATGTCGTTTTAACAGCAAATGTTTTAAATCTACCTTTTCATACTATCAGTACATATGTCCCAAGCTGTTTAATTATTACTAAGCTGCCCAGCTAATTATAAAAAGAAGACAAAAAGTGCTCTCTCATCATAACCTTTTCAGCCCACAACTATTTATAAACATGTGGAGGTTATGACATGAATGATGGTTCTGTTTTAAAATTTAAAATTAAGAACTGAGAAGGGCACGGATGTGCAGAGTTTGAAACCAAAAGTCAGTAGCGGCAGTGAATGAGGTATAAAGTTTAAAAAAGACCCCCATCCCGTTACTCAATGGCACTCCACATTGCTGCTTTGCTGGCTGTCTAAGAGACCCTGAGACCCTGACTCCCCCCCAATATTGCACAACTCTTTATGGTCTCTTTTAAGAAGGCAGTCAATAGTAAACACTTGTCCCATATACATGAACGTTCGAGTCCTTGTTATAGAAATAGATACTTTTTAAAAAGTAATAAATTAAGCATTCCTTGTGGATGTTTTCTGTATATGGTTCATCAACACAATGAAGTAGGCAAAACAAAAGAAAGACAAATTAAAACAAAATAACAATAAAGAAGCCTTGTTCCATTCATTGCCAGTCTTGTGACAAACCAGATATACTTACTGGGATTTAAATGACAACATATTTCCCCTGAACCCATCTGCTACAAAAATATGGGCTTTTATTCAACTTGCAAGAACGACTCCTATGGAATATAATAATGCCTCAATGCTTCAGTTAATACAAGAAAACGAATATTGCCAGCTGCATTCCTGAGATTAGTCCAGTTAAAGTGCCCCCCCACACACACACACACTTTGAAACCCCATGGCTTCTCCTCAGATGATAGAATCGGTGGGGGTAGGGGGGGTGTTCCAGTTGGCATCGGTGTTGCCACTGTTTAACACGCTGTCTTTGCAGTTCAATAACATCTCCTCGGCCATGTTGTCCACCTCGAATGGGGGCAAGTTGCTCACCTTGCCACTTGCCCGCTGGTAGTCCGCTTGAAGGGCAGCGATACCCACGTTGACCGGCTGTGAGTGGCTGGTGTTGCTCACACAGAGTGGATTGTGTCTCCTTCTGCGGAAGCACAGCAGCTCCTGAAAGGCATGCCTGAAGTCCGGGCTCCTGCAGTAAATCAGTGGGTTCAAGGCCGAGTTGACATAGCCCAACCAGTTCAGAGAAGTGTAGACCACCTTGTTCTCCAGCTCACTGGAGATGAACTGTACGATGTTGAAGATGAAAAACGGCAGCCAGCAGAAGATAAAAGTACCCATGATGATGCCAAGGGTCTTTAGCGCCTTGTGCTCCTTCAGGCAGAATTTGACAGCCCTCCTCTGTCCCAACTTTCCATTCTTGCCTTCCAAGTTGGACTCCTGCTGCTGACTGTTTTAGCTGTAGAACCTCCCTTCGGACTTGTCAATCTTCTTCGGCTGCTTCTTGGCTTCCAGAAAGACCCTCGAGTAGACGAAGACCATAACTAAGGCAGTAGGTTTTTCACGGACCGTGCAGATTTCACGAATACCGTGAAAACGGGAGCATATCGTGAAAACTGCAGTGATGTCAAATAATGGCTAGTTTAACATTTCCATGCATTTTTTGCTCAGTACAGGCACGTAAAATTTGCTAGGTATTCGCTTTCTCCTTTGATCATTTATTCACTTGTGGTCTGGGGTAATCACACTACAAGATCGCATTGCAAGATCAGTCAGACAAGTCATCGAAGTGTTCTGCAGTAACTGCTGGTAATCAGTCTGCTGGAGATCACTGCCGTATAACACCCCTTGCAAATCGCAATCAGTACAACAGAAAAAAAGACAGCAAATGTCCTGTGTCCCTGATTGTGCCCCGACAGTGCTCCCAGTCAGATCTGCTGCCATTAATTGGGCTCTTATAAGCTGATAAATTGCTGATTATGCTTCTCTTTACTTCCTGCGTGGTCCTCACCACATTCCAGACAACGACATATAAGCTCAACGTATGTCATTGTGTTTTCCATGAAAATAACATTTTTTCCCATGCAGCAACTGTGAAAAACTTCATTTCTTAGCATGAAAAACTTACAGCCTTAACCATAACCACCAAGGGGATGTAGAAGGAGATGATGGAGGAGGCGATGGCATAGTCCCAGTTGATGAACAAGTCACAACAACATTCGTCTTGGTAGCATTTCATGGCGTTGGGCTCCTTGGACTGGTACCAGTGCATGTGGATGGGTAGGAAGGAGATCAAGATGGCCACAACCCACACCACCAGCACCAGGATCCGGACTTTGCACTTGGTCATTATGGACTAGCCATTGCGGGCGGTACCTGAAAGGGCGAAGTAATGGCCACATACCTGTTGTTAGCGATCATGCAGAGGGTCTTTATACTCGCAGTCATGCACAGCACATCCACAGAAGGCCAGAATTCACACCAGAACTTGCCAAATTTCCATACTTGCAGTATGATGGGACTGCCCCCAAGGGGCACCCACGATGAGCCCCATCATCAGGTCGGCACAAGCCAGTGAAGTGATGAAGGAGTTTCTGATGGTCTGAAGCCACTGGGACCTGGCGTTTGCGGTGATCACCATCATGTTGCCAAACACGATGGCCATGACCAGGAGAGCCATCACCATACCCATGGCCACCATCCATTCCTCCCTGGGGGCAGGGTCCGTACTGTTCTTGCAGCTAACATTTGCCATCGTGGTAGAAAGTTCATCAGTGCTATGTACAGATCCCATTGTATTTACGGAACCGTCATTGGAAGAATATTAATAAAAAAGAAAAGAAAGGGACAAATCAAGGTAAATAAAAGTCCATCTCTTCAATCTTCTGCAATACATAGAGTTATATGATCCTCTATTTTTATCCTTTCTCAGTTGCCACTTGCAACCTTTTCTTGCAAAATTGGCAGCCACTTGCAACCTTCTTGGATAAGTTACTGTGTTTTACTGCTTTACTGTATCGAATGTACTGTGTTTTACTGATTACTGTATCTGTTGTCTGACCTATGTAACCCCAGGTCGCATCTGGAAACGAGCGGTCCCCGCTCAGAATGCTTATCTGGTAAATCTCTTAAATAAATAAATAAATAAATAAATAAATAAATAAATAAATAAATAAATACATAAATACATAAGTGACAGTTTTCCTTTTTGGTTTTATTGCCCCTCACTCACTTTCCCTTTAAATCATGAGTTACTTGTCTGTCTGCAGCTGCTGGCTCTCTGTAGATTTGGAAATTGCAAACTCGGAAGTGGCACACTGTGCTGGAGTTGGTTATAGTAGCCCCGGATGTGACGCAACGGAACTCTGCAGCCAACCACTGTAGAGGTGCACTGAGAGATGACTTGCCACCAGGCTGTTCTGCAACACTTCTTTGCTAATTATTTTTTAATTCTGCAGTTTAAAAGTCAAATAACTAAGCACGAATCGCACACTGGTTCCATGTCTTAAGCATGGATTCAGAGCATTGATACCAAGCCACTCGCATTGGATTTCACAAGTGATCCGTGACCGATCAATGCTTTTTTCCCCTAACATACATACTTACCAAAGGTTTGGTGACGCACACACACACACACACACACACACACACACATCTCCATTGTTTGTCCCTGTCTTTTTCGCTTGCGAACATGTGCAAGGAACGTTTTGTCACAGTATGACTTTTTGGAGGTGTGTGACCCTCCTGTGCAATCCAGTGCTCAGTGCAGCAGGCGTGATCCTACCCCGCCAATGGATGTGCTAGCTGTCTATGACAGCAATTCAGCTGCCCTGGTCTTCAGTTCTAAGAAAACACCCACTGCAATCAGCGGTGGCAACGTGTAAGCATTTAGCATATTTATGTCACCCTTTCCCTCTGCTTGAAATCCCTCCCAGCTTGCAATCACACTGAACAGACTTTTGCCCCGCTATGCAGGAATGCATTTTAAAGGTTAATACATACTGCCCTGTTGAGATTGACCATCGAGCTGAGGGGTGAGAGAAAGTCTGAGTCAGCCCAGCCTAGCCTAGTTCTAGTGCTGTAGTGACCATCCATCATGACGTCGGATCATCAAAAATTGGGATAGGGTGAAAGCGAGTGATGAGACAGCTGCTGCTGCTGCATAAGATAAGAGTGAGGAGTCGGACTAGTAGAGGAGAATTTGAGCTGAGGCAAGTCCCTTGTAATCTTCAGGGAGAGTTGAGAGGTATAAGGCTGGCTGAGCGCTGCCCGAGTATGGTTACAGTGGGTTATTTATTATTACTTTACTATTTATTATTTATTTACTTGGCGGCAGTGTGGCATGGTGTGGCAGGGGGCGCACTTCAAACAGAATGGGTCAGAGAGCTGTTTTTTGCTTCCTGCTTCCATTATGAAAAGCATTTCATGGTGCTTCGGCTTTATGCAAATCAGAGCTTTTTTTTATGTTTGTTTAGTTTATTTAATCTTTGGATGGTGGCCACCATAAAAAGCATTATGTCAGTCGGATCACCGATCCGATAGAGCAGCAGAATGGAAGTCCCTTCCCTTGTAATCTTCAGGGACAGTGGAGGGATCATTCAAAAGTTGATGTTGCACAGATGTATCCTTTTCGGAGGGCCACCTTTGGACTTCTGTCCAGAGATAGTGGAGTGTTAGCAAATATTGGAAATATTGGGGCCTGTAAGAGTTGGCAGCTGACAATTCAGCATAGGGGATAATATCATGATCCCTGAGAAATTAGAAGGGAAGAGACAGTCCCATTGTCCTGTATCAAGCATGCATATTGTCTAGTCTGGCTGGCAGGAAGAAACAATTAAAAGCAAAAGGAGTAATAAGAAGCTGGTGTCACGTAACTCTTCGTGACTACAAAGGTTTAGCCAGTGAGCCTGCATCGTTCTGGTAAAGGGGTTAGAGGTCATTTGTTCAGGTGGCATCTGGAGTGAAGCTAAAGTGTTTTATGAATTTGGAGGAGATCCTCTTCCATCATTTTTTAAAGCTTTCCAGCAAGCGTATATCCCTTCTGAAGTCAGTACATGGCAGTACAAACTTGGGCAGAACTACAGTATATGAAAGATTAGGTAATGCTAGCGCCCCCCCCAACTTTCAGTAACTGCAGGGTAGTAAACCTAATCTATGGGCTTGACCCTCCACATATATAAATAGAAATCAGCAATTCCCATTTTCTAAAGGAGAGAGGGGCTGGGGGAATTGAAAGAGTATGTGTGAAATAGAGCATTCTCGGCAACAGAATCATACGGACACTGTCAATACACTGCAGTAAGGAGAGAGGGATTGTTTTCCAGGTTTCCAGGTCTTTTATTAATTGTATCAGAGGATTATGGTTGATTTGATGTAATCATGCTAGGTCTACTGGTATCATCACTCCCAGATATTTAAGAGCAGGGAGATCTGAAGAAAATTTCAAATGCTTTCTAGTGTACATGCTGGGGGGTGTAATGGATCTACAGTACCTCAGTTTTTGATGTGTTGAGATTACAGACTGTGAGGGACCCAAATGTAAGCAGGACCTGCCAAAGACTTGAAAATGAAATCTTTGGGTTCCACAGAGACACCAACAGATTATATGGATGCAGAGCTAAGGTTTGATGTCTATTGCCTAAACAAGGGTCCTGTAAATCTGGATGGGACCTGACAGCTTGGGTGAGAGGTTCCAAACATAAAGCAAATAAAGGGCATCCCTGACAGGTGCTGTGGTGTGATGGGAGGGAATTGGAAACATGACCATTAACTTTAATATATGCCTTGGGCTCGTGATTAATTACCCCCAGAATTTTGATAAAAGAGAAGGGATTGGGTTATACAGCAAACTAGCCAGTTACAACTTGTTATGTTACAGCCCTTACTTCCCTGGTGATAACAGCTTACTGAGGTTAGCAGGCATCACACAGTGTGTCACTGGCAATGCTAGAACCTGTGACCTCAGGCTGTACAGTATGTTCATCACTTTATTTAGCAGCCCTGCCCTAGCAAGCTTACACATGTATTCCTGTCTCTTAGGCCTTCAGATCTTTTTGCTATTCCCTGTTTGTCACCCAGGCACTTTTTTTTTTAAATTGTTCATGTACATGGCGGGGGCACCAGAATGCAGACAGGATTGGGTCATGATGCTTGCCACATTAGAAGGTAGCCAGCAACAGTAAAACCAGAGATTTTTTTTTATGTTCTATATAAATTCTAGCAATGTACAGTGGTCAAAATTGGCACCAGCCCACTAGCCAAATACTGGTAGATTTTCTTTTGGGATAGTAAATAATATTTCAGTAAGTACACTACCTGGGCCAGTGGAAATGTCTTTGGGGCTAATGGATTTTCCCTGTCATCAGCCCTGCTGGCTAGTGGTTGCAAAACTTAATTTCAACCCCTGATGTATTACTGCCTCCTAAAGCTTTGTATATCTTTTCAAAGGCTGGCTGCCATCCTGCGTCTGTGAAGCAGGCATCTAAAAAGAAATGTGTATTGTTAAAAGATGCTTACAGTGTTCCTTTAGTTGTTTCTGCATCTGGCACATATCTTGCCACACGAATGAAATCAGAGCTACAGGGTATATCAAGGCCAAAACCCTTCTAGCAAAAATGAGATATGGAGATGAAACAACAAAGTATTTATTTTTAAGGGTGCAAAGATAGGATAAAGCAGAGTAATGTACTCACTGTAAAATTGTTACAATATTTTTCTTGATATCCATACCTCCTTTTTGGTAGAAGGGTTTTAGCCCTGCCATACTGTGTAGCTCTTGACTGTCTTACTGTTTACCTCCGATTTCATTTACTGTTTTTTAGTGAAAAGATGTGTTAGATGCAGAAATGAGGGAAAGCAGTACACATTTCTTTTCCGATGCCTACTTTACCAACTGTAAGTAAAACCCAATAGTTTGACAATTGTTGGGGTTGTGGCTAGTGGTGTGGTGGCATGGCTATTGGTGTGGTGGCATGGCTAGTGGTGTGAATGGACCTCTGTGGGACTGGCTACCTTGACATGGTACAGAGGCATGTCACAATGCAATATTGTAACTAAAAGTCAGTCTGTTAGTTTGACAACTGTTGGTGGTGTGGCAAGTTGTGTGGTGGCATGGCTAGTGATATGTGAATGGATGGCTAACTTGATGTGGTGGAGACTTATAAATAAAAGCCAGTCTGTTAGTCTGACAATTGCTGGTGGTGTGACTAGTGCTGTAGTGGCATGGCTAGTGGTATGTCAATGGTGTGGCTAGTGGTGTGGTAGCATGGCTAGTAGTGTGTGAATTAACCTCTGTGTGACTAGCTGCCTTGATGTGGTACAGAGGCTTGTCATAATGCTATGTTGTAAATAAAAGCCAGTCTGTTAGTCTGACAACTGTTGGTGACAGTATGGCTAGTGGTGTGCTGGTATAAAACACAGGAAATGATGCTTGCATCAGGTGAGATGGCATTAACAGGGCACGGACAATGCAGGGAAGGAGAAAGCTGGCCCGAACGGGGGGGGTAGCAATGAGTCCACTTGGTGTGCAGATCTAAAATTCCTGGCTACACCACTGATACAGGGCCCTTATCAGAGGATTTTTTTTAACTTCTCAACTGTCACATAGAAAAAGTAACCAGATGCTGTTTACATTTATAAACAAGCACACATAAAACATACAGGGCCCTTACCTGAGGGACATTTATACGTTTACACAGGCTTACTCTCTTTAAATAAATGTTTTTTTAAAAGAGTTACATTAATTTAAAGGATTTATGGGTAAAGACATGCATTTTAAGGTACATGAAACAGGTATTTAAAGGTAAATAACCGTAGGGCACTTCCATGCTTGGAAAGTTTTGTTCGCCCCATCCTCCTCAGAGGCTGTACTTTAATTCCTGCCTGTATGTAAAGTTCCTCACTTGTCCCATCTCCATCTCTCCCTCCCAGCCAGTTCCCTGAGAACACATCCATCCATCCGTCCTGGATTCCTCCCCATATCCCATCGGGTCCCTACCTGAAGCAGCACGGCAGTGGGACACTCCTGTTTTGCAGGCGGGATTCAGGTGAGACAAACATGCTCCGGGCTCTGCTCCCTCATGCTCAGGGCTGGGCAAAGTGCTTGGTACAGCTCAGTGCTGACACTACGGGGCTAGTGCTGTTCACTGCTGCTGGCTGACTGTAGCTCCTGTCCCTCTGTCCGTCTCCGCTTTTGTTCCCAAAAACTTCCAACTCAGGTTGCAAATGGGAGCAGCGAGAAACATTTTAATAAATAAATAAGTAAAGGAGAGCAAAGCCTTGATGAGTGAGTGACATAAAGAACCATGTAGCGTGTGCTGTTCTAGCGCAGTTCACCCTTTCTGGTTCATTCCTGGCCTCCATTTAGTTTCAGTGCACCACAGTGTGGTATTCAGTCCTCTGACTGTTAACCAAGCCACCACAGTGTTTTCTGTTTTTTTTCCTACTTTGATTTAAATACTTCACATTTGTCCACTGGCTACTTTCTAGTTGGGTCAAAGCTGGGAGTGCCTGAGTTCTACTACATCGGGTAACATCTTCAACTATTTTGAAGTTTGACAATGCATTTACTGTTTTATAGCCCAGGCTAAATTACTAACATTTTAACATTACTTTGTTCTCCTGTCTCCTGTGACAGAAATGAATGGAAGATTGAGTCTCCTTTATGGTGGTTCTAATACTACATTTAAACCTGCATGCCTCCATACCTGCATATTCCATTGCAGTGGACTGGAGAGGAACAGGATGCCTCCCCCCCCAATTATTGCAGAAATGGAAAAGGGGTTAAACGCATAGGGCAGGGCACCCTACAGGTGAGGCAGGGGGTTCAAAGTTTATGCTGGTGTTGGTTGTGTGAGACACTATTTACTATACAGAACAGGAAGCAGTAATGGGGGTGCGGAGCAGGACTGTGATTAGTAGGGGCATTCACTGTATACACTTTCAAACCTGCACATAGGAGTAGTCAGAGTGCACAGTGACAAGCAAGCAACTGTGCCTGCTACACTAGCCGCAGTGCACCTTCTTTTCACAATGACACTGAGGGTGCCCAATCCCCCCCCCATTGTGACCAGGAATCCTTTATATTTTTTTTGGCTACACCTCAAAATAAGAAAACCATCCATCATTCTCTGTTGCACCATTATCCCCCCAACCCATCTATTCACCCCCCCAAGCCCTTACTTACCCACTGGAAGGTCCAGCACCATAATGCTCACTGATCACAGACATGTCTTCACTTTTCAAAGCTGAATCATAAACTGAAGAAACAGGTTTGTGGCACAGTTATTTCAGTGGGGTTTGAATTTAGTGCCAGAAGTGCCAGACACCACTGAAAATACCTGCAAGCGAACGTTCGCCATTGACAAATGCTTGTTAGAAAAGGTATTTTTCCCTTTAAAATGGGGCAGGGTTCTGATCTTGTAACAGTGTAGTAGGTGCTTAGTTGTCTCACTTTTACACAACACGCTAATGTTGCTGATTCAATGCAGTGTATGGGGAATGCAATGCTCTCGAAAGGTTCAATATTGCTGTTCTGGCTTTTGTTTCCTAATCAGCTGCACAATATGGAGGAGAAGCCAAGAGCTGGGGGTTCATCATACTGTCTGGAAAAGGAAGGTGTGTGTTATGAGGACATGCTACTAAACACAGGGTGAGGGACTTGTACAGCAGCCTGGCATATTCTAATAAGTCAGTGATTGAAAGACCAAAGAAGTGAGGCTAACCTGGTACTGCATTATGAATGTATTTTTTGTTGTGTTCTTAGAAGTGAGTAAATATTGATTATTTGCTGAATTCAGAACTCTGCTAATTAAACATAGGCGTTGTGTTGTTTTAGGAACACACTAAATGGCCGCTGCTGTGTGTTGTATTTTATTGGGGTATGCAGCTTTCTGCTGTTGGGATTCTGTCAATAGTAACGATGCACTCAGGAACTCGATGAACGGCAGCACAAGGTGAAAGGCTTGCAACTCTAGACCTGCAGGACTGTTTCAGGCTGTGAGCGTGTAGCCGTGTATGTGTGTGTCTCACTTTTTTGTGTCTTACAGTGTGTATCTGTGTGCATGCATATAGATATGTGGCCAAGTCTGTGTAAAACTACAAATTTACTAGAGAAAGCAGAGCACAACCTCAGTAATTTCCAAGGGCACCAGTCTCATGCAAAATATTAATTTATTTCATAAAACAATAAAACAAAGGCAGTCTGATGTGTTTCAGATGCACTTCATTCTTTCTCAAAGTCTTTGAGAAAGGATGGCGTGCATCCGAAATGTGTCAGGCTGTTGCCTTTGTTTTATAGTTTTAATAAATAAATTAATGTTTTACATGAGACTGTTGCCCTTGGAAATTGTTGAGGTTGTGTGTGCTCTGCTTTCTTGAGTATATTTATAGTTCTATAAACATAGTAGCAACGTTTTCCTTGTGCCCACTCTGTGAGTACTAGAAACTCTGTGTAAAACTATGTGCGTTATTGTGTTTGTGCACATAATGAAGCATGTGTTGTGTGCATGTTTCTATGTGGCACACCAATATGTGTCCTCCCCAACACTGCAACAGCCAAATGTTATGTCGCACATCCATATTGAGACTGCACAACCAGCTATTGCTGACATCAGATAAATGTATTTTCATTTTTACAGAACTACATGCTTTAGCTGAAGTAATGGTTGTGAGTTCGTAGTTTAATAGGTTTGGTTTCACAGTACAGTATATGGACACTTTTGAAAAGCTTAAGCATGGTAGTTCTCTTCTGTTCCTTATGTAGTATGTGCCCATATTAATAACTGACAACACTTACCTGATCCTTCACTTTCTTTAACTGTGATGTTATATTCAGGTTGACTGAACTGTGGTGCATTGTCATTGATATCTTTAACTTTGACATTGAAAATCAAAGATCTGTCCACAATTCTTCCTGTTCTCCTTTCTGCAGCATCAAAGCGTATCTAAATGAAACCATTGGAAAAAGGTTAATCTTTGCCAGTTACCAACTAATTGGAGAACAATGTACAGTTACTATTTTCTCAAGGCATATCTTCAAAAAGTAAACAAGAATTCCCTTTTGATATACAAGACTAAAAGAACAGCTGACACTTCTGTAAAATATTTTGAAAACATAATATTTAAACTCAATTGCATTTATATTTCAAATCAATAAAAAAAAACATTACTGCATTGCTAGGGTTCCAAAGCCACAAAAGTGGGAAATGTGGCATTAGGTTTTTTAACTCTAATGCCCTCCAATCCTTCCACCGCTACAATGCATAACCCAGCTTCTAACATGAAATGTTTTGTTCTGTAAGTAAAAGAAGAACTGGTATCCTATCTAATTTACACACAAAACCTGCTCCACCTCACTGCTGTTAAATGAATGTAATACCATGCACATGGCCCACAGAGCCACACACCAAAAAATGAAAATAAAGTGAGTGACAACTGTGCAACTTTGTGCTGGACCTATAGACACTTACATGAACCAGCACAGCCTTGTAGCATGAAACCAGATCTGTAGCTCGGCTTTGGGTCACACAGGTAGGGAATAGGGTGGGGATTAGGACTATTTTTAACTAATTTTGATCATGATGGCCCTGCATGAGGTACCACACCTGTGATGCACAGCCCCATACCTGTAGCTTATCAAAGATAAGATTTTCATCAAGGAGTAGTCCGAGATAATTAAAAGAGTAAACTGGTTTAAAGACCATCCCTTCCTGACCAGAAACTTTAAAAAGGTCCTGGTTTTTATTTAATTTGACTGTAGATCCAAACAACATAGTATGCATCTTGTCGGCATTGAGGATTAGCTTATGGTGGAAGAGCCAGGACTGAATAGCTTTAAAAGCAGTGGTGAGAGTCAGGTTGATGCAGTGTATATTCTTATCACTACAGTACAAGACCAGGTCATCCGCATAGAGGATTGCCGAGCAATCGGGGATAGAAGACAAGATATTGTTAATAAAAATTGAGAAAAGAAGGGGCCCTAATATAGATCCCTGGGGAACACCTAGGTTGATAGCCTTGTGGCTGGACACAGCAGAGTTGAATCTAACAAGCTCAGTTCTATCTGATAGATAACTATTAAACCAAGCAACTGAGGTTTGTGAGAAGCCAAAGGATAGAAGACTATCTAGAAGAAGAGGATGATCAACAAGGTCAAAAGCTTTTGTCAGGTCAATAAAAACAGCCCCCGTGAGTTGGCCATTGTCCATAGCAGTTAGAGTATCATTTGCCAGGTGGAGCAAGGCTGTGGAGGTGCTATGACCTTTGTGAAAGCTGTACTGGATTGGTGAGAGGAGGTTATATTTAGTCATAAATTCAATACCTTGTTTTGATGCTAACTTTTCCATTATTCTTCACAGAACTGATACTATAGCTATTGGCCGGTAGTTAGTTAAATCCTGTGTATCCCCTTAATCTACAAATGCAGAGAACAGAGTTATGAAAGCAGGTTGTCTAACTTAAATTTAATGCCTCTTCATATGAGAAGAATTAGGGGAGATATGATGTTGTGTTATAGTCTTTTGCAGGATTCTACATTATATACAGACCTAGACTTAAGCTTTAAAATTCATGATAAAGGTACTAGGGGACATAATAGACAGTTGAAATACAACAGATTCCGTATGGACAATAGGAGAGCATTTTTCACACAAAGAGTGATAAATCCATGGAATGCATTACCTTTACATGTTGTTAATAGTAAACATAAACAAGATTTCAAAACAAAATTGGATTGTCACATACAAAATGTTCATTATTTAAATTACTATAATTAATTGATAGGAGCACATATGGGCCAAAAGCCTTTTCAGCTCCTTTGAACCTAGTATGAACCTTAGTATAAGTGAGTCCTTCATTTTACAAGAATCAATCTGCAACATTTCCCATGTCTGTTTTCCAAAGTCTCTCTTCGGTGTGGAAGACGAGAAAATTACTGCTTGTAGTTGTAGAGGGCTCAAGTTTCAATGTGCAAAGGAATGAAAAGTCCAAAATTGAAAACAAACAATTGCTTGTGACTGATGTCTAGGAATAAAGAGGTAAACCTGCTATGAGATAGATCATTTCTTACTGGATTGTCTCTTGTACTGAATTCTACAATGTTAAGGCTGGCAAGGAGCCACCAAATCAGTGCAACAAGGCAGAAGTTAAGGCCAGTGTGGGGGTGCCAAGGGAGGGGTATCATCAGCAGAAGGAGAGAGGCAGTGTTGCCAATGTGGAGATCACTGGTGAGCCCCCACCTGGAGTACTGTGTACAGTTCTGGAGATCACATCATGGTAAAGACATAAACAGAGTGGAGGCAGTTCAGAGAAGGGCAGCTAAAATGGTACATGGTCTGCACAAGAAGTGCTATGAGGAGAGACTGAAATACTATTACAAAATAAGGTAGTAATTAAAATTAGAGTAATGTAATATAAAAAGGGGGAGTGGTCTGGGTGCTCAGAAGTGGAATAGGCACCATTTTGTGGAACAAAGTAGGATACGGGGTAACATAAGAGTATGATTCTGTGAAGAGGTGGGAAGGGGAAAATTGGGTAAAAGTAACAGAAAGAAGAGTTTATCATGTTATAAAGAGGGGAAAATAAGTAGGAATGTGGAGTTTCACACTTGGTCCCTATTTTTGCACATATTCTATACACTTTTGAATATTTTGTGTTCTTTTTGAAACAGAAAAAGACTCTATGATCAGAAGATGGAAAAAGGTGAGTGCATGGTATTACCAGGTATCTTGTTTTCTTTTATTTGGATTAGTATGGTGGATATGTTGGAGGGGGATATATGGGCTTCCTATCCAGGTTATAGATTTGTTTTACTTTTATCATGGAATAATTAACGTTTTTGTCCTGGAACATACATGGGATGAACAGTCCAACAAAAAGGAAAAGGATGATACTTGGGTTTTCTGGCAGTAGAAGGCTAGCTTTAGACTGTATTAAACAATGTAAGTAAAAGAAATGTTGGCTATCTGCTGCTGTAGGAAACTCATCTTATGGAGGTGGAATTTGACAAATTTAAGAAACTATGGGGAGGAGAAGGCTTGCATGCTAGCAATAACAGCAAAGGTAGGGGGTGGCAATTTTATTTTCTAAAGAAGGAACATCTGAAATTAAAGAGACTTACAAAGATGAGGGGGGTAGATTTTTGATTTGCCGAGTAATGCATTCCTGAAAGCTACTTTATATGAACCCATCGAAGATAAACCTACATTTTTCACATGCATTTTTCTTCCATTAATAAAGTTCCTAGAACCATGCCTAATTAGTGGTGACTTCAACACAGTACATAATCTGGTATTGGACAGGATCGGGCCACATTCCCCCCTGTCAGAGGAAGCAAAAATTATACAGTAAATAGTAAAATGGAAGCGATGAACTTAATAAACGTATGGAGAAATATGAACTTTAATGTACATAAGTTTTCATTTTTTTCTAATAGACATTAGACTTATTCTAGGGTAGACTTGATAGGAACATAACATTTAAGTCATTAGGTTACAAGTATTAATTATGAAGGTGTTTTATTCTCTGATTACTCAGCAGTTATAACATTATTTAGAAGAAACAATAAAACAGTAAATAGATGTTGGGGGGGGGACGGTCGCATTGGCGACTTGCAGGTCCTGGGAGAATGTTTGAAGGAGAGTTGAACAGTCAAAATCGGTGAAAAAAAAAGAGGGAGGAGGGCCAAGATGCCTGGGCCTATCAAGAGGCCAGGCACCAAAATTAAAATACCCATGGCTGGGCATTTAAGGGCAGGTCCAGCCACTTCCTTACAAACTTTGACTATTAGGGAAAGTGTGACTATTGAGACAGTGAACAGTAGGGAAGGTTATTTGCCCCTCCTGCCACCCCAGCCCCAACCTCTATTAAATGGGTTAAGGAGACGTGTCCTGGTGGGGGGCAAGGCACTGATTGGGCTGGGGGGTAGCACTCCTTCCCTTGGATGAAATACTCTGCTGACATATTTATACAATCGGTCAAAAATTGGGTCTCTGGGTTTTGATCGAGCTGGGTTAGCTGCTTAAAATTTTACCTAGTATAAACTGTTAGCTACTAATTTTATTGAACTTGATTAGAAGCTGGTTTCTAGGGCTGTGGGGTTATCTGCTTGAACTGTTTACCTAGTTTTAAAGTGATTAGAAATGTCAGCTGCTAAGATGTACCTAGAATAGGAGCTGGTTTCAAGGGCTGTTTACCTAGTTTTAAATTAATTAGAACTGTTAGCTGCTAAATTATTTACCTAGATTAGGAGCTGGGTTCAAGGGTTGTGGTTTATCTGCTAGAACTGTAAGGGGCTGCAGGTTTTGATTGCATGCCACCCCAGTATGGCTACTTGGAGAAGGGAGAGGGGTAGTATTCCAGGGGAAGGGACTGGGCAAAGGGGGATGGTCCCAATATGTTTAGAGAAGGACAATCAGGGGGCCTTCAGCCACCACAGCAGGCATCTTTGGAAGAGTTGTAGGTTACACAAGCTGTGGGGTAGCAATAATACTAAATTGGGCCTGAAGGGAGGGAGGAAGGGAGGCTGCACACTCTGCAGACAGTTATTGCAGATCAGGGGAGAGGTAAATTGGCTAAGGAGGCAACTGGAGGGGTTGGGGGTGCGATAAAGGAGAATGGGAGGGGCTATGGGTGGCAGGTGGGAGGGGTCGAGGCGAGGCCAGGACACGGCTCAACAAACAGGTGGGGACATCTCTCAACAATTGGGGGAAAGAACTTAGGGATCATGGACTTTTTGCCAGGGATCTAAAAGTCAGGCAGAAAAGTAATAGCGTAAACGGTCCAATTCAGAAGAGGGGGAAGGGGCAGGTCAGGTGAGACTGGTTAGGGGCAGCCTAGAGGAGTGGATACTGGGAAAGTAGATCAAAAGGAGGACAGGTCAGGAGGGATTGGCAAAGGATAGACTAAAGGGGCAGACAGTGGGAAATTAGGTCAAAAGATGGAGGCTGGCATAGAGTGTTACAATAAATTTGAGACATTACATAACTTGGAATGTGAGGTAGGGGCATGTGGAGATGAGGGGAATGAAAATGAGTCCAGAGGGAAGGAGTTGGAAACTTAGCAGGGGGAAGGGACAGGGAAAGGAAATGCCAGGAATGGTTCCAGCAGGGGAAAAGGGAAAGTAAATGTCAAGCAGAAGGGGGAGAGACATCAGATAGCAGGTGTGGGGGCTGAGGGCACAAGTGGGGAGAACCTGGAAAAAATGGAGGCGAGGGAGGGGAGCCCCTTGAGGAACATGGACTGTACCAGAGTTGGGGCCCTAGGAAAAGTGGACTCACAGGGGGGCACATGAGGGAGAAATATTAATATGAGTGGGGAGGAAGATGGAGAGAGAGAAGAGGATATGTTCATGGCCAGGAAGAAAGGCACGGACAAGAGCAGGTTAAAGTGGATACAAATTCAGGGGGGAACTGAGGAAAGTGGGCATAAGAAGAGTGGCAGGAAGGGGAAGGAGACGATGGGTTCTCTCATAAGGAGGCAAGAAGACACCCAAGGGAATGAGGAAACGGATAAAGGGGGGATGGAGTTGGGTCGGGAGCACATAAAGGAGGTAAACATAATGCCAAAGGGGTCATTAAGGTACTCCTGCTGGGGGACTCCATGATTAGGGGTATACACTGGGATGGACAGGAGGTGGGAAAACCCAATCAGGTTAAGGTAGTGGGTATCTCTGGTCTGATGGTGCATAGGGAAAAGTTCCTAGTGTATGAGCTGGCAAAGGACTGTGGAGGGTCACTGGACTTCCTGGTGCATCAGGGAACAAATGATATAGAGGGAAATAGTGTTCTGGAAATCCAGGCAAGGTTCTGAGAACTGGCCAGAGTTTGTTAGGACAATGGTTGCTCTGTTTCCTTCTCAGAAATATTGTCAGTACCAAAGGCCTCTGAGGAGAACAAAAGGAAGATCACAGAGGTAAATGACTGGCTCAGAAAGTGGGGGGTAGAAAGTGGGTCGGGGGTGTTGGGGGACTGGGGAGGAGTTTGGGAGGATAAGGGACTGTATGCCAGGGACAGGCTTCACCTTAATCTGATAGGGAAGGAAGTCCTAAAACAGGGGATGGTGGACTACATTCAAGTTAGGTGGGGTTTAAGCTTGTGAGGGGGGGAGGGTAAATGGAGGGGCTGACCGGATGCCCTTACCTCTTGTGGAGGGGCCTAGCCTTCAGCCCCTGGGGAGGATCGGGCAAAAGATTAGGGGAGGATGATACTGTAGGTGTGGAAGGAGGATGGATGCATATGATATCTGGGAGGGGGGCATGGCAAAGGATGGTAGGGACACGGGTTGCGGTGGTGTTACTAAATGCCAGGAGCCTGGGTAATAAGATGCCGCAGTTCCAGGTTATGCTGTTTGAAGGAGGAGTAGATGTGGTGGTAGTCACAGAAACTTGCACCAACCCTAGCCATGATTGAGACCTTAATGTGAGTGGGTAAACAGTGCTTAGGAAGGATAGAAAGGAGGGTAGAGGGGGAGGAGTGGCTATGTTCATTAGAGACAGCATAGAGATTACTAGGATGGAAGAGGCAGAGGGAAACGTGAAGGCCCTATAGGCCACCATGCGAACCCCTGCAGGAGGAAAGATCAAGCTGGGAGTGGTATATAGGCCCCCAGTGATGGGGGAGGTACTGGAGGATTGTCTGCTGGAAAGCATTAAGGGCCAGTATGGACCAAAAGGGGAGGGAGTGGTGCTGATGGGGGTCTAAATATGCCAGCTACTGACTAGGGAACCATGATTTCTATGATGGCCAAGGAGCAGAGGCTGCTGGATGGCTTCCAGGATATGTTCTTCACTCAGCAGGTGTTGGAGTCTATGAGAGATGGGCATGTCCTGGACGTAGTTCTTGCGGATGGGGATCTGGTAAGGGATCTGGCTGTGGAGGATCCTCTGGCAGGGAGTGACCATGATACTGTCTGGTTTCAATTAAATGTGGGGGTGGAGGGGATAGTTTTAGGACACTTGCTGTTGATTTTAGGGGGGGCAGATTTTAGGGGCATAGGGGAGATTCTCAAGGAGCATTTGAAGGGGATTACACCAAGGACAGATGTTGACGGGAGATGGGAAGTCATAAAATGGGGACTTCAGGAGGCCATTAGGATCTGTGCAAAGGTGAAGCATAAGGGGGCGAGGCACGGAAACCAAGGAGGTTCAGGAGGCGATAAGGGAGAAAAGGGCTGCCTACAGAGGATACAAAAAATGAGAGGGGAAAGGGACAAGGAAACTTGCCATCTTGCATCCAGACAAGTCACCTGGATAGTGAGAGGGGCAAAGGTCAGAAAAGAGCAATGACTGGCACAGGGGATATGGCGTGGGGAAAAGGGGTTCTTTAGGTATATTGGGGAGTGGAGAAAATACAAGGGCCAGATTGGCAGATTAAGAACAGAAGGGGGTGGGTGGAAGAGGTGAGGGAGCAGGCGGAGGTATTAAATTAGTACACAGCTGATCTCTGCCCCTGACCAGGGTGCACAGCTGTGCCGGATCTCAGGACCCAGCCCCCAGACGGACAGCATCCCTGGAGCCGCCGCCTGAGACCGCAAGCCCGGCCACAAAGCCTCAAGAGCTGATCTTTGCCCCTGACCAGGGCACACAGCTCTGCCGGATCTCAGGACCTGGCCCCCAGATGGACGGCATCCCTGGAGCTGCCGCCCGAGACCGCACGCCCGGCCACAAAGCCTGAAGAGGTACTGCTGCTGCTGAACCAATCAGAAAGCAAGCGCTTCCTCCGGCTACGCTCTGATCGGTCACTTTCCGCTCTTTGTCTGTTTGCCGCCTGGCGCTGTTTAAACTACAGTTTTTGAACTTTAATCAATACCTAAAAGACCTGTAATTACTGCTGTCTAGCAGGAAGTTGTTTAAACTGTTGCATTTAGAGCCAATTTACTGTGTAAGAGTGATTACAGTCCTTTCCTGAATATCTGTCTGTCTCAACGCCCTTTGGCACCTCTACCCCTTTGTCTTGCTAATTCTTCTGCTGTGACTGTGTGCCACACAGCCCTCAGCCTGCTCTTAAATTCCTTTTTCTCTCTCTCTGTCCTGCAGCTTATCTCTTCCCCTGACCAGGGCGCACAGCTCTGCCGGATCTCAGGACCCGGCCCCTGGACAGATGGCATCCCTGGAGCTGCCGCCTGAGACCGCAAGCCCAGCCACAAAGCCTGAAGAGATACTGCTACTGCTGCCCCACCGGCGCTGTGCTTGGCTCCCCACCCACCCACCCGCTTATCTCGACTATTATATTTATAGTTGTAGCAAGTCACATGGCATGACCTGAAATTACTAACAGTCAGCTTTCCCATTGGCTCCTTATATTCTCTCGCCACTAGGGGGATGCGGAAACATTTTGCTCACCCTACAACTATCTTTCCATTACCTTCACAGGCACCATAATCTACCTCCTGCCACTATGCCGCACCTTAACATGTGCATGCCTTACCCACACCACCCAATCTTGGCGTTCTTGATCAGTGCCATCCTAGGGATGACAGGCCTGCTTCTCCGACCACATATACAGTTACTCTCCCTGAAGTCACCACAGTAAACTACCTTGGAACACTGCCACACACCCTGACACTGTGTCACACCAATTACCCTCACTACCGTGCATCTCTCTTACTTGTCTGCCTGACCTACTGATCACGCTGCTCAAAATATCTTCAACTGCTCCCTGTAGTGTACAACTACCTGGATGCCATGCTCAGTGCTACTCAGCAACCCATAAATACTGCAAAGCTAGATTCCTCGCTTTCCTGCTCCTCCTCCTGCTTGCTGGTGATGTACGCCCCAACCCTGGTCCCCCTTCAATGAACTCCCTACCCCCTGCATGTATGCTAACCCTAGTCCCCTTCAATGAACTCCCTACCCCCTGCATGCACCCCCACTCCCCTAGCCCTCCTGAACGGCTAAAATTATCCACCTAAATGCCCGCAGCCTTACCAACAAGCTACTGATACTGCAGGTTATGGTCCTCAAGTATAAACCTGACGTCATCATCATCTCTGAAACTTGGCTCTCGGGGTCATATCATGGACCAAGAAGTCCTTATTCCTGGATTCACCATAACTCATATGGACAGACAAGGAAGAGGTGGTGGAGTGGCAATCTATGCCTCCACCTCCCTACAGCACACTGTTGAGTTGAAAGTCACCTCTCCTTCTTCTCACGAAAATATCCTCCACAACCTGAAGCTTCCCTACTGCTGCCCTGTATTTATCGCAGGAATATACTGCCCCCCCGGGCCAACCCCTCTCCCACGTCACTGATCTGATCAAGAAACTAATGGCCCTTGTCCACGCTGGTGAGCTGTACATACTAGGTGACCCTAACATCAATTGGCTCTCTAACACACTAGCTAAAACTTGCTCCGACATAGAGTCACTAAACTTGACACAACTAAAACAGGAACCTACTCGCATGAACAACAAAACTAATAAACCATTCCCTTCTGGACCTAGTCCTCACGTTGCACCCACACAGGGTCAAGGCCTCTGGCCTGCTACCTGATGCATTAAGTGACCATCATCCCGTATATATGGTGTGCAAAATTCATAGGCAAAAAATACCCCACAAAATCCTCCTAACCTGGACCTACTCCTCCCTTGACACTCTACCTCTTCATCGTGACCTCACCAACACTGACTGGTGCCCACTTGCCGCCTGCACCTCAATTGACGCTGCACTCCAACTCTTCTGCGATAAGTTCCTTCACGTTTGGAACCAACACACACCACTGCGTAAAATCAGAGTCCGGGGCAACTACCTGCCCTGGGTAACCCCTGAGCTCCTGTCCTATCAAAGAGCCCGGGACACTGCTTGGCAAAAACACAAGGTAACCAACTACCTCAGGGACCTCCAACGATACAAGGAGCTTCAAAATAAGTGTACCAAAGCTATCTGACTGGCCAAAACTGAACACTACCAAGCTAACTTCCACCTCAACACAAACAAACCTTCCAAATTCTGGAAAGTTGTCCAGTCCCTCTTTTCCCCTTCCTCCAAGTCCCCTACTCCTACCCTTAGACTAAATCTCTCAGACATCTCAGATCCTATGGCTGTCGCTGACTGCTTTAACTCCCATTTCACGTCCTGTGCTGCAGTGCTCCAAACTGCCCCCCTGATGCACATGCACTCCTCCACAGGCCCGCCCCACTCCCTGTTTCCCCTTCCTCTACTCCTCCAGCTCCCTCTCCTTCTACCCCCTTCTTCACCCACATCTCCCCTGCTGCTGCCTTACAAGCCCTTCAGTCTATCAACCCTGCTAAAGGCTCCTCCCCAGACAGCCTGGACCCTAAGCTCCTCTCTCTGTCTGCGCCCACCATCGCTTATCCTATATTCATCTTACTAAACCGCTTCTTTGTCTCTTCCGCTGTCCCTACAGACTGGAAACATGCTACAGTCCTACCACTCCCTTAAGGAGGAGACCCCTCCTCCCCTAGTAACTACCAGCCTATCTCTCTCCTTCCTACTCTGGCTGAGCTACAGGAGCACATAGTACTCGAACAACTCTCCTCTTACATTACTGACTCCTCCTTTCTTATTCCACTCCAAGCTGGTTTTAGAAAACACCACTCCACTGCCACCTCGCTGCTACAGCTGACTTACACTATCGCCACAGGCATGGACAAAGGCCTCATAACCTCAGCTATTTTTATTGACCTGGCCAAGGCCTTCGACACGGTCTCCCACCCTTTACTCCTGTCCTGCCTCAGGACCGCTGATCTCTCCACTAGTGCCATTGAATGGTTTAAGTCCTATCTGTCAGGCAGACCACAGTCTGTCTGCATAGCTGATGCCATCTTCTCTCCTCTCCCCATTACCATGGGAGTCCCCCAGGGATCAGTACTTGGGCCTCTCCTTTTATCAATCTTCCTCAAATACCTCCCTCAGTTTTGTTTATCATCTAACATACACATGTATGCAGATGATACTGTCCTGTTCACAACTGGCAATTTGGTCACTGATGTCACTGCCAGGCTCCAGATGGATGTCAAAAATGTACAACGCTGGCTAAGTGAGCACCACCTCTTCCTAAATTCAAAGAAAACGGTTCCATGACTTTTGGTACTAGGCAGAGGATGGCAAGGCTCCCCTCCTTACCCACCTTTTACACCATTGATGGGACTGTATTAGAAGACACCTCTTCCTTCCGCTACCTCGGAGTTTGGCTGGATAGGAACCTAAACTTTTCCATCCACATTGATGCCATTCTAAAAAAACTCTGGCCTAAGCTAGGGGCCCTGTATTGTAACAGGGGTAGCATCCCACATCTGGCAAGTCGGAACTGGTACATAAAATGATACTACCAACTTTTGACTATTGCAATGTTGTATATGGAGCTGCCCCTCAATCCTCCTTATCCAGGCTTGAACCTCTTTTCAACTCCTTCTGCCAGTTTGCCCTGGTTGCCCCTGCTCTGACAGATCACTGCACTCTTTACCGCTCTCCAAATTTTTCCTCACTTAATGACAGGAGAACATTACACGCGGCAAAGTTTACTGCTAAATTCTGGCTAGGCTCACTCCCCTCTTACCTGTCTGCCTCCTTATCTGCTCCACACCCCTCCAAATACACCCTCTGATCTGATGACTCTCGCTCAGTGAATATACCCTACAGAAATACTACATCCAGCTAAATGGCATTCTCCCATGGCCTACCTAAGCTCTGGAACCAACTACCAACCCAAGTCTGCCACTCCTTATCAGCCTACTCTCTCTACATCCCTAGCAAACTACCTAGTGATTAATTGCAACAGCATCTAGCCCTGCAGGGCCCTGCCTAGCTGCTGGTCTATACCTCCTCCTTCCTCCAGCTGGGCCAAATTTCTGTCCCCTATCCCAAACCCCTCTTGCAATCCTAGCACTTCTGCAACTTAGCACTTTCTATCACCCCTAGTGTTCCACCCCCCCAGGTACCTTTGACTATACCCCCTGTCAGCCACTCACAAATGTACTTGCCTCCATGTTCACTAGGGACGAGGCAGGGAAAATTACAAAGTGGGAGTTGATGGAGTTAGAAGGGGCAGCAGGTAGGATTGTCAGAGCATCAGATAAGGAAAAGGCGGGTGGGAGAGTTACCTCAGGGGTTTCACATCCAGATGGATCTGCTAATGGGGGGGAGAGGCCAATGATGCTATCCCCATTGGCTGGGTGTGGAAAGCTCTTAAAACCCTAAAAAAGGATAAATCTTCAGGGCTGGATGGCATACATCTAAGAGTGCTATGGGAGTTGGTGGATGTACTGGCTGCACCTCTGGCGGAACTCTTCAACATGTTGTTCGAGACAGGGTGGGTACCAAGGGATTGGAGGATGGCACATGTGGTGCCCATCCACAAAGGAGAATTGAGGGAAGTGCCAGGTAACTATAGACCCATCAGTTTGACATCAGTGGTGGGTAAAATAATGGGGAGTATACTTAAGGAACATTTGGATGCCTGGATAGTCATCAGCATGGGTTTGTGCCAGGTAGATCATGTCAAACTAACCTTGTGGAGTTCTATGAATGGGTAACATTGGAACATGACAGGGGAAGGCCTGTGGATGTACTGTTCTTGGACTTCAGCGAAGTCCCTCACGATGGTCTGCTAGAGAAACTGAGGGGGATGGGAGCAGAACCACTGATGGTCAGATGGATAGGAAACTGGTTGACTGGGTGCACTCAGAGAGTAGTGGTCGGCGGAGAGATCTCAGCTCCTAGAGGGGTCATTAGTGGGGTACCACAGGTTTCAGTCCTGGGGCTGATCCTGTTTAATGCCTACATCTCCGATATCAGGAAGGGTATAGGGTGTGAAATGAGTCTCTTTGTGGATGACTCCAAGCTGGGTGCAGTGGTTAAGGGGGAGGAGGGGAGATTAGTCCTGCAAAGGGACCTGGAGACCCTGGATAGGTGGGCTCATGCCTGAAAATTAAATTTTAACTCCTGTAAATGCAAGGTGTTACATGTTGGGAGGGGGAACCCCAAACATGAATACACCCTGGATGGGTAGGAGTTGGAGGCCATGGCAGGAGAAAAAGACCTGGGGGCCCTGGTGGATGTCAGCATGAATAACTCTGAGCAGTGTAGGAGGGTGACAGTCAAGGCAAACAGGATGTTGGGCTGCATCACACGGGGGATCACCTCAAGGTGCAGGGAAGTGATTCTGCTGCTGTACAATGACCTGGTTAGACCGCACCTTGAGTACTGTGTGCAGTACTGGAGACCGCACTTGAGGAGAGACATCCAGCTCCTGGAAAGGGTTCAAAGGAGAACAACCAAAATGATCCATGGCCTGGGGGAGTTGTCGAATGAGGAGAGGCTTGAGGAGCTCAGCCTGTTTTTGTTGGAGGAGAGGAGGGACTGAGGGGACATGATTGAGGTCTTCAAGTACCTCAAGGGAATCAATAGAGGAAAACAGGAAGGGATGTTTAGGCTAAAGTAGGGTGATATCACCAGAGGGCATAGTTTGAAGCTGGAAGGAGGAAGGATGAGGGGGGAAAGGAGGAGGAGGTATTTCACTGAGAGGGTGGTAGAACCATGGAATATGCTTCCTGGTAAGCTGGTTCTGGCTTCTACAGTGGAGGGGTTCAAGACAGGGTGGGACAGGCGCACAAAGCGGATGAAGCAGAGGTTGGCTTACCCCAAGGGGGCTGGGATGGAGGTCAGGAGTAACAGGACTGCAATAAGAGGGGGATGGCCTCGGTACCCACCTAGGGTTCTGAGGCATGAGCCTCTATAAGGTTCAATTTTGTGGCCCCCCTTATAAGACCTCCCCCTTTGGAGATGACCTGGTACCACCCTTTGAGGGGTGTTACCCCTGAGGGTCTGATGGCGGTGCTGGACTTATTGAGTTGGCCTGTGGAGTGCTTGGAACCAGATGTCTTAGTAGTGCACTATAATAACATGGTGCTGAAGGCTCTGGATTCTATAGCACCTGTCCAAGTTCACCCCCTCTCCCTCTTGCCCTCGGTCCTCTTGGTTTGATGGGGCATTGAGGGAGTTGAGGAGAGCAGGGAAAGATTGGAACGCTGTTGGTGGAAATCCAGCCTGGAAGGGGACAGGCTTAGATTGATGGCCCATTATGTGGACTATCAATCAGTAATCTCCCATAAGAAGGCAGAGTTCCTGTCCAGGGAGATAGCTGCATCAAGGAATCAGCCATCCCAGCTCTTCTGGATCGTGGACAGGCTGTGCAATCCAGCCTGCCTGCAGGGTCAGAGAGCTTTTTCTCAAATAAAGTGTGATGAGTTTGCTTGGTTCTTTGATGATAAGATGTTATCGAGCAGGTCAGAGATCCACAAAACATGTTCAAATGAGCATGGCAGTTGTCGATGCAAGGCTACAGGCCCTCGGTCTGCCTGGATGGTTTTTGACCAGCCAGCGATCATGGATGTCATGAAGATTGTCCAGGGCTTGCGACCGACTTGCTGTAGTTGGGATCCTGGTCCTATGCACCTCCCTGTGGGGTGCGTGGATGCGATCGGACCAGTCCTTGCTGAGATAGTTTGATGTTCATTGGACCAAGGGGTGTTCCCGGAGTCCCTGAAAGAAGCTATTGTGACACCCCTTTTAAAGAAACCTTCCCTTGACCCTGACTGTCTCGCCAAATACAGACCAATCTCTAACCTGCCCTTTTTGGGCAAGGTTATTGAGAAAGTTGTCACGTCGCAGCTCGATGATTTTCTTACCACCCATGAAGTCTATGATCCTCTCCAGTCCAGTTTCAGGAAGAGGCATAGTACTGAGACAGTGTTGGTTCGAGTACTGAATGATCGCCTAATAGTGAGAGATCGGAGGAGCTGTTCGATCTTGGTCCTCCTCGATCTCTCTGTAGCATTTGACACCGTGGACCATGGCATGTTGTTAGAATGCCTGCGACTACTCTGTGAACTGTCTGAGACAGTCCTCAGATGGTTCCACTCTTTCCTTATGGGCAGAACTCAGAGAGTAGTATCAGGAATTTTTCCCTCTGCGCCCTTTGCTCTGCGCTGTGGGGTGCTGCAGGGTTCTGTGCTTTCCCCCATGTTGTTCATGGTATATATGCTGCCATTGGGAGACATTATAAGGCATTATGGGCTGAGTTTTCACTGCTATGCAGATGATACTCAGCTCTATATGTCCTTTGTACCCGAACAAAATGATGCACTATTGGTCTTTAACAACTGCCTCACTGAGATTCAGGACTGGATGAGTGCTAACTGGTTAAGACTGAATACGGACAAGACTGAGGTGCTGGTGGTGGACCCTGGTCACCGTGTAGAGAAGTTGACTCCTGGGTCTTCCTCTGGCCTTGTGTTAGGGGTAACCAGTTGAGACCTTCTGAACAGGTGTGAAATCTGGGCATAGTACTTGACAGCAAGCTGGCGCTTAAGATACAGGTGCCAGCCGTTGTTAAGTCCTCTTTTTACCATCTGAGGAATATAGCCCGTATAAAAGACCTTGTTCCACACGATGACCTCCAGGAGTTGGCCTTTGTATCATCGCGTCTTGACTACTGTAATGCTCTATATCTAGGATTGCTGGGGGTTGATCTCCATCGCCTGCAGCTGGTGCAGAACACTGCAGCCAGGTTGTTGACTGTGCTACCAAGAACTTGCCACATCACACCTGTGCTGCGCGAACTACACTGGCTGCCGGTTTGATGAAGGATCAACTTCAAGGTCGCGTTGCTGACCTATAAGACCCTACATGGACAGGGACCGGGCTACTTGCAAGATCTCCTTCAGCCCTACCGCCCTCTCCACCCTCTCCGTTCCACCAAAGAGGAATTGCTAGAGATTCCCAGGGTTCATTTTCAGTCATCTGGGGACCAAGCTTTTTCCTTTGTAGCCCTAACCCTGTGGATTTCTCTACCTCATTGGATTAGAGAGTGCCTGTCCACGGAGTCCTTTAAAACTGCATTGAAAAGTTATTTATTTGAATTAGCTTTTTAATATAACATCTACTTGTCCTGCTGCCTTTTAAATGTTTTATATTTGTATTTATTATGTGTTGCTACATTTGTTTTGTACTTGCGCTTTGATATTTCAAAAAGCGCATTATGAATAAATCTTGATTTGATTTGATGAGCAGACTCAATAGCCCGTAAGCCCTATCTGCTGGCTAGTAGTATTTTAGTACGTTAGTATATATAGGTTGCACGGTCACATCTATGTTAAACCTCAGAGTTTGCACTTTAATAACTTTGCAACCATTTGTCTGATTTTCCTGAAATTTGGAATTCACAACTGCCTACCATAGATCTGTGGATCGGGAAAGTTTTGTTCCAGTGGAAGGTATGGTTGCGGAACTGTGGGGTGCTCAAAATGTGAAAAATCACACTTTTTGGTGCATTTTTCGGTAAGCCATAATGGACTGAAGAATGCAATTCAGTGGCCTCAAATTTTGTTTGCCTACATGTGGCCAGGGTTGAACTGGAGTCTTTTGGAGATCTGGTGAAAAAATATTGTTACAATCAAAAGTTATTCAAGTTTTTCATGTCCCATTATAGCCGAAGGGAAAATGTATATGTGCATTGCGAAAACTTTTGTGGCAACATTTTTTCATATGCAGCATCATCCCGTTAGAAGGTATAGGAAAGCACAAAAACATTTTTGTGGTCTCAAAAGCATTTTTTGATGCCATGACATTTCTCCACAACATTGTCCCAGGTGTTGTTTTCTTTGTTACTTCATTGTGCTAAGGTGGATTGTGCTTTTGGGCTGAAATTTGCAGGGTGGCAAGCCCTGGTACCACAGATGTGCCTTTTAGTGGTTTGGTCCCAAAACATTCAATGGGCCCATAATTACAGCATTCCGAAGCCGAGACATTTCCCATAGGCTAACATTGCAATGCCTGTGGCACCTTTCGGTGCCCATATCTCGAAAACAAAGCGAGATATGGATTTTTTGCTACCAGCAGCTTAGGACACCTTTAGTGACACGAGGAAGTTGTAAAGTCATAGATTACACCTGCACTGGAACTTTTTCCCTAGGTTGTACGATCACTTAGATATTGAAAAATTACTGTCACAAGAGTTCCTCTTTAAGCCTATGGGGCTATTGTATGGCTACGTTATGTGTAAGTGGGAACGCAGGGTCCGGAGGGCCCATGCTCCCACAGACGCATGTCATTATGCACAAATGGGCAGTTTGGTGGAAGCGCAGTGCTTTTCGGTGCCCATATCTCAGAAACAATGCAAGATACAGATTTGGTTGATTATGCTGCATGGAGGTCTCACTGTCACGATTACAACAACACTTGATTTTTTTCCTAGATGCTACGGCTCCTGAGATATTGGAAAATTTGTGTTGCTTGGGTTTCTTGCCATATAGGACTGGTGTATGGCTTTGTAGCTATGTGTAAATGGGAGCGCAGGGCCCGGAGGGCCCATGCTCCTACAGATACATATCATGATGCACAAATGGGCAGCTTGCTGGGCCCTGCATTCCCACCAACACATACCCTTTACTATTTATATTACACTTTTTCAAAAAGAAAGGAAATTCTTTGCAAAAAACTTAATTAATGCATCAGTTAGGGTTGCTTCCACAGTGACATTAATGCATCAGTTAGGGTTGCTTCCACAGTGACAAAAGTGACAGTGACAAAAGCAAGGAAGAAGCCAGAAGGTGAAGGAAGGAAACATATTCAATTCAGTGCTTCAGAGTAACTGGTAACTGGTATTTTTCTTTTAAACTTAGATTGTAGGCTTGTAGTGACACTATACTTTCTTTGTGTTGTCTTTACTTATAATTGTTTTTGGGCTGTTGAAAATTTAAAAAATAGTGGTGGTGTAATTCTGTGCTGTCTTTAATTGCTGCAAATTTTATCTTGGCTTGTCTGACTGTCCTGTAGCTGGGTGAAGGGTGTTAATTGTCTGGCCTCTGACCTCAGCTACGTGATAACTGAAGGTGGGGCTTAGTCACAGTTAAAGCAGCAAACAGAAGTTCATCTTCTCAGAAGAAGCCAGAAGGTGAAGGAAGGAAACATTCAATTCAGTGCTTCAGAGTAACTGGTAACTGGTATTTTTCTTTTAAACTTAGATTGTAGGCTTGTAGTGACACTATACTTTCTTTCTGTGTTGTCTTTACTTATAATTGTTTTTGGGCTGTTGAAAATTTAAAAAATAGTGGTGGTGTAATTCTGTGCTGTCTTTAATTGCTGCAAATTTTATCTTGGCTTGTCTGACTGTCCTGTAGCTGGGTGAAGGGTGTTAATTGTCTGGCCTCTGACCTCAGCTACATGATAACTGAAGGTGGGGCTTAGTCACAGTAAAGCAGCAAACAGAAGTTCATCTTCTCAGAAGAAGCCAGAAGGTGAAGGAAGGAAACATATTCAATTCAGTGCTTCAGAGTAACTGGTAACTGGTATTTTTCTTTTAAACTTAGATTGTAGGCTTGTAGTGACACTATACTTTCTTTCTGTGTTGTCTTTACTTATAATTGTTTTTGGGCTGTTGAAAATTTAAAAAATAGTGGTGGTGTAATTCTGTGCTGTCTTTAATTGCTGCAAATTTTATCTTGGCTTGTCTGACTGTCCTGTAGCTGGGTGAAGGGTGTTAATTGTCTGGCCTCTGACCTCAGCTACGTGATAACTGAAGGTGGGGCTTAGTCACAGTTAAAGCAGCAAACAGAAGTTCATCTTCTCAGAAGAAGCCAGAAGGTGAAGGAAGGAAACATATTCAATTCAGTGCTTCAGAGTAACTGGTAACTGGTATTTTTCCTTTAAACTTAGATTGTAGGCTTGTAGTGACACTATACTTTCTTTATGTGTTGTCTTTACTTATAATTGTTTTTGGGCTGTTGAAAATTTAAAAAATAGTGGTGGTGTAATTCTGTGCTGTCTTTAATTGCTGCAAATTTTATCTTGGCTTGTCTGACTGTCCTGTAGCTGGGTGAAGGGTGTTAATTGTCTGGCCTCTGACCTCAGCTACATGATAACTGAAGGTGGGGCTTAGTCACAGTAAAGCAGCAATCAGAAGTTCATCTTCTCAGAAGAAGCCAGAAGGTGAAGGAAGGAAACATATTCAATTCAGTGCTTCAGAGTAACTGGTAACTGGTATTTTTCTTTTAAACTTAGATTGTAGGCTTGTAGTGACACTATACTTTCTTTCTGTGTTGTCTTTACTTATAATTGTTTTTGGGCTGTTGAAAATTTACAAAATAGTGGTGGTGTAATTCTGTGCTGTCTTTAATTGCTGCAAATTTTGCTTCACCCTTCCCCAACTCTTAATTATATGCCCGATAAATCTGATTGACAGGAGCTAAACACAGGGTATAGTAAGAGAGTATGAAGTAGGAGGGCATAAGGGGAGAAGACCACCCTCAACACGACAAGTGTTTTGACTCATTTATTTATTTATTGGTTCTTTTCCTTAAAAATATATATCTGAGGATCAGTTACAGGATTTTTAATACTGTAAATAAATAAAAAGAGAACTAAGAGAGCTTCAGTAGCAGATAAGTAGTGGAATTGCAGTATAATGTGGGGAGTGGTGCAATGTAGTGGCTGTGGGGCAGCCATATTCAGGCAGACCTTCTGGACACTGAGGTGCTGCCCTATCTGCATGCATCTCTCGGGACTGAGGGATGAGGTAGCCAGACTCAGAGCGGAAGTAAACTGGGTCAGGAGTACCATCACCCTGTCCAGGAACCACCCAGTCCAATGCAGCTGCCTCAAAGGATGCCGAACGAGGAGCACTTGGATGACAGTGGGCTCAGGGAGGGTTAGAGCAGTCAGGCAGAGGCACATCCCAGATCCTATTCCTCTCAAGAACTCATATGCCACACTGGCAAATGAGGACAACCAAATAGAGGTACCCAGGAAGTGGAAGGAAAGGATGTGGAGGTTAGGCAAGGAGGTGACCTCAGTGGGGAAAGCAGTGGACCCCAGAGGAGGAAGCGAATCCAGGTGGGGACTCCATCATAAGAGGGATCAGCTAGGAACACAGGAGGGGAGGACAGGAGGTGAGGTGCCTACCAGGTGCCATGGCATGGAGGGATGGAAGGAAGATACTGGGGATCACTGGGAAGGCAAGACAGGAGGGTGAGCTGGATGTCATTATCCACCTAGGTACTAATGACTTGGCAAATGGGGAGCCAAAGGAAGTTCAGGAAGAGTTTAGGAAACTGGGGAGGGTCTCAGCAAGTAGCTACTTCTGTCACTTTCTCAGAAGTACTACCTGTGAGAGGCAAGGAGAGCATAGGAGTGCATGCACCAGGAACTTTAACTCATGGTTGAAGAACTGGTGCTGTGAGGAAGGGTTTGGATTCATTGGTGACTGGGGACCCATCTGGAGGGATAGAGGTTTGTTCAAGCCTGACGGCCTGCATCCATCCTGGAAGGGAATCCAAGCACTCAATGATAAGTTTAAATGCTACATTGACAAGCATTTAAACTAGCAAAGGGTGGCAGGCCAGCAAGGATGGTACCTACTTGCTCACCCCCACAGCTAGTAATGGAACCAGTGAACCAGAGGTAGGCTATCTCTGCAAAGCAGTGTGCAAAAGTTGGAGATTAGTGTCCAAAAGGTGGATAAGCAGAAAAGGGGCAAAATTCAGCAGAAGGGCAGACAGCAAGGAGAACCAGGGATAATGACAACCAAGAAAGGGCTGGAGTAGAACAGTGAAGCAGTCTAGGAGGTCAAATCATGGAAAGCCATGTGTGCAAATGCCAGGAGCCTTAGCAACAAGATGGAAGATCTGGAGGCTGTCATGGTACAGTCAGACCTGGACATTGTGGCCATCACTGAAACCTGGTGTAATGATAACCATGACTGGGAGATGGCCATACCTGGCTACAACATATTCAGAAGAGACAGAGCAGGCAGGAAGGAGGAGAGTGGCACTGTATGTGAAAAATGACATAAGGGCCACACAGATCCAGGAGGAACAAAATGGGGAGAGATACTGTGGGTTAAGCTGGAAAGGAAAATGGGGCCAGCCATCCGCACAGGTGTGGTCTATAGACCACCAGCCCAGGAGGAAGAAACAGATAGGAGCTGATGCTAGCCATCCAAAGGATGGCTGACAAGAGTGAGGTAGTACTGGTTGGAGACTTCAATATACCAGATGTGGACTGGAGCATCCCAGCAGCAGCATCAACTAGGAGCAGATTTATCCTGGACTCCTTCAGGGTGCCTTCCTCAAGCAACTGGTCATGGAACCAACTCGGCAGAAGGCAATACTGGACCTTGTGCTCACAAACAGGGACAGTGTGATGGGGGTAACAGTGGGGAGCACCTGGGTAACAGTGACCACCAGTCATTGTGGTTTGAAATCACAGAAAGAGCAGAACCAAACCACACAAAACACGATCCTGGATTTTAGGGGGCAGACTTTGGGAAAATGGGGAGATGCTTGAAAGAGGCATTAAGGGAATGGGACAGGAATCAGGGATTGAGGAACAGTGGGCAGTATTTAAAATGGGGATTATAAGAACAACAGAATTATGCATTAAGCAGGTTAGCAAAAGGAAAAGAAAGAGAGACCATTATGGTTTCCAAAGAGGTAGCAAAGAAAGTGAAAGCCAAAAGACTGCATTCAGGCAATACAAAAGACACAGGCAGAAGGGGATAGAGGAAGTACCAGGAGAAACAAAGGGAGGCAGGGAAGTCAGTAAGGAAGCCAAAGCTCAGACAGAAGAACACATTGCAAAATCAGTGGTTAAAGGGACAAAACCTTTTACAGGTACATAAGTGAAAAAAGAAGGTCAAGGGAGGATAGTTAGACTGAAGGGGAGGATGGGAGCAGTGGAGGATGACAACAGTAAAGCTGACATATTGAACAGGTATTTCTGCTCAGTCTTTACTAAGGAAGAGGGGTAATGGGTCTGAAGGGAGTACAAGGGGTGAGAATGGTGCAAAATGGACACAAGTCCCTTTACGAGAAAAGGGGCCTGAAGGAACTGGAAGTAATAAGAGTTGACAAAGCAATGGGGCCAGATGGGGTGCACCCCAGGGTCCTTAAGAACTAAGAGGTGGTAGCTGAACCTCTGGCTATCCTGTTCAGCCAATCACTGGAAACAGGAGGTACCCAAAGACTGGAGGACAGCAGATGTAGTCCCCTTATACAAAAGTGGGAACAAAGAGGAAGCAGAGAACTACAGACCAGTCAGCCTCACCTCGGTAGTGGGAAAGATCATGGAAGCACTACTGAAGGAGATTGGTGGAACATCTGGTTGTCAATGGACTACAGGACCCAAGGCAGCATGGTTTCACGGGGAGGTCATGTCAGACCAACCTCATTGAATTTTTGACTGGGTGACCAGGGAGGTGGATCAGGGAGGGCAGTGGACATGGCCTATCTGGACTTCAGCAAGGCCTTTGACACTGTGCCACATAGAAGACTAGTACACAAACTGGGGAATATGGGTGTGGGCAGGACAGTAGTGTGGTGGGTAGGTAACTGGCTGGGTGGCAGGACACAGAGGGTGGTGGTAAATGGCTGTCACTCCACAGAGGGAAGAGTGACCAGTGGGTACCAAGGGATCAGTGCTGGGACGGTCCTATTCAACATCTTCATCAGTGACATTGCACAGGATATAGAAGGCAGAATTTCACTGTTCGCTGATGACACAAAGCTCTGTAACAGAGTAGACACACCAGAGGGTGTAGACAGAATGAGAAGGACCTGCAGAAACTTGAAGAATGGTCAAGGGTTTGGCAGTTGAAATTCAATGCAAAAGTGCAAGATAATGCATATGGGGCACAAAACCCTGGCACAATATATCAGTTGGGGTGAGGATATAGCATGCACCAAGCAGGAAAGGGATCTTGGGGTTGTCATCTCTGATGACCTCAAGGTGAGGAAACAGTGTGACAAGGCATCAGGTAAAGCAAATAGGATGCTGGGATGTATAGGCAGGGCATCACCAGCAGGAAAAGGAGGTCATAATTCCGCCTATACAAGACACTAGTGAGGCCCCACCTGAGTACAGTGTACAGTTCTGGAGACCATACTCACGTAAGGACATAGACAGGGTAGAGAAGGTTCAGAGGAGGGCAACAAAGATGGTGCATGGGTTGCATCACAAATCCTATGAAGACAGGTTGAAGGAACTGAACATGTACTCCCTGGAGGAGAGGAGGAGAGGGATATGATAGAGACATACAAGTATCTTACAGGGAGGAACAGGGTGCAGGAAAACACTATTTTTAAGCGAAAAGATGTTTCAGGACTAGAGGGCATGGGATGAAGTTGGAGGGACGATTCAGAGGAAACATGAGAGAATTTCTCCACAGAACAGGTGGTGGACAAGTGGAACACCCTGCCAGAGGAAGTGGTGGGGGCTGAAACAATCACGGGATTTAAGAATGCATGGGATAGACATAAAGGAATTCTAGAGGTCAGGGGTAAGGGGAAATAGACTTCTAGGAAAACAAACTGAACTTGCAAGCTCAAATGGGCAGACTAGGTGGGCCATAGGCCCTTATCTGCCGACACTGTCTATGTATGTATGTATGTATCTATGATGTTAGGGTTTTTAACCCTAACTCAGATTCCCTCCCCACACACACAGACACAACACACATACAAGCAGGGGACAGTACAAGTCAACACAACTAATCAGAAACAAACAATATAAGGTAACAGACAGAACATACAACTCTGTAAACATTCCACAAGAGGCATCCATCATGATGTTTCAGCAACTGTATCACTTCTGCTACCATTCCATTGTCTTGGGGGGTACACCCAGCATGGTTGCTGTGCAACCATGGAAGATGGCCACTGCATGAACTGTATATCTCCATGCACATAGTACAACAGTACCCATAAGTCATGGTAGGACCTCATGGTGAATTTGGCCCTGTTCTTCCATCCTTCTACTGAGATAAAGCAACACTCTACATGTCTCACAGAGGGACCACAGGGTGCTATGTATCCTACCCTACCACCCCTGCATTAGCATAGTACAACACTGTTTATGTGTCACTGTGTCCATGTGTCACAGTGTCACCTCATGGTTGTTCAGATACTACACTCTCATCCTTCCATAGAAACATAGAATTTGATGGCAGATAAGGACCACTTGGCCCACCTAGACTGCCCATTTCCCTACCTAATGGATAAGCTGCAGATCCTAGTTAACCAACAGCCTACTTCCTCCTACCCACCACTAGAATTGCCATATGTCTGTCCCATGCATTCTTGAGTTCCCCCACTGTTTTTGACTCCATGACCTCCTCAGGAAGGCTGTTGCATGTATCCAAAACCCTCTCCGTGAAAAAATACTTCCTCACATTACCTCTGAGCCATTCCCCCCTCTATCTTCAAATTGTTCCCCCTTATTCTTGTACATCTCTTTTTCTGAAAAATGCTATCCTCTTGGACTTTGTTGATTCCCTTGAGATACTTAAAAGTTTCTATCACGTCCCCCCTCTCCTTGAGGGTATACATATTTAGCTCCTTTAATCTCTCTTCATATGTCTACTGGTGCAGACCCTGCAGCATTTTAGTTGCCCTCCTCTGGACAGCTTCCATTCTATCTATGACCTTTCGGAGATGAGGTCTCTAGAACTGCACGCAGTACTCTAGATGGGGTCTCACCAACTGTCTGTACAGAAGGATAACAACTTCTTGTTTTCTACTGGTGATGCCTCTCCCTATGCATCCCAGTATCCTGCCAGCCCTCCTTACTACCTTCTCACATTGCTTGCCCACCTTAAGGTCATCTGATATGACTTCCCCCAGGTCCCTTTCCATTTTTGTTGTTGTTAGTATCTCACCCACCATTGTGTACTCTTCCCCTGGGTTTTTGTTTTCCAGGTGCATTACTTTGTTCTTCTTTGCATTGAATCTAAGCTGACATACATTTGACCATTCCTCCAACCTTGTCAAGTCCCTTTGCATCCTTTCCATCCCACCTTCCGTATCAACCCTGTTGCAAATCTTTGCGTCTTCTGCAAAGAGACATACTTTTCCTTCCAGTCCCTCTGCAATGTCACTTATAAAGACATTAAAGAGGACCAGTCCCAGTACTGAACCCTGTGATACCCCACTAGTAACCCCCATCTTTTCAGAGTGAACTCTGTTTACTCTTACCCTCTGCGTCCTGTTGTCCAGCTGATTTTTTACCCAGGCTACCACTTTGGGACCCACTCCAAGGCTAGCTAACTTGTATAGTCTGAGAGCCACAGCTGTGGTTCTCTGATGAATCCTACCCGCCAGACTGCCACCCACAATCCAGGTGTGGAGCCACCAGCCCCTCACAGAAGCGCAGGTAATTTGAGAGCCACAGCCGTGGTTCTCTGATGAACCCGACCTGCCAGACTGCCACCCGCAGTCCAGTTATGAAGCTACCAGCCCCTCACAGAAGTGCAGGTAGTCTGAGAGCCACAGCTGTGGTTCTCTGATGAACCCGACCTGTCAGACTACCACCCACAGTCCAGGTGTGAAGCCACCAGCCCCTCACAGAAGCGCAGGTAGTCTGAGAGCCACAGCCATGGTTCTCTGATGAACCCGACCTGTCAGACTGCCACTCACAGTCCAGGTGTGAAGCCACCAGCCCCTCACAGAAGTGCAGGTAGTCTGAGAGCCACAGCTGTGGTTCTCTGATGAACCCGACCTGTCAGGCTACCACCCACAGTCCAGGTGTGAAGCCACCAGCCCCTCACAGAAGCGCAGGTAGTCTGAGAGCCACAGCCATGGTTCTCTGATGAACCCGACCTGCCAGACTGCCACTCACAGTCCAGGTGTGAAGCCACCAGCCCCTCACAGAAGCGCAGGTATGGACTTGCCCTCAAGGACTGATTACCTCCAGGAAGGGAGCCCTAGCTGCCGATTATGTTTTTTTTTTTTACATGAGGACTGTTGTCTCTGGGTTTAAATCCAGGTCTTTTACTGCTGTGGCCCACTGGCTGCAGTCAGCCCAGGAGCACTCCAATTGGCTCCATATAGCTCTACACTGTTAATGCTTGATTATATTGTACTAGATTATGTTTTCTGTTAAAATTGTCTTGCTTGCATTTTATAGCTGAAGGTTTCTGATTTAATGTAAATGCCTGTATTGTATTCCCTCATAAGACCAGTAGTGATCTCAGCTCAGGCCTCTGAACCCCCCTTCACCTTTTTACTTTAGTATTGTGTTTTAAATAGCCCTGTTATTGCTCTCTCAGACTTGGAGGCACCTTGCCTAACATTTTGGTCTGCAACACCCCCCCCATTTAAGCCAGTCTGCATTTCTTTTTAGCTCTATGAGCAGCCCCACCCCCTCTGACTTTCTTATTTAATTCTCCTCTGCCTTCTCCTTTCAGGTAGTCTGAGAGCCACAGCTGTGGTTCTCTGATGAACCCAACCTGCCAGACTGCCACCCGCAGTCCAGGTGTGAAGCTACCAGCCCCTCACAGAAGTGCAGGTATGGACTTGCCCTCAGGGACTGATTACCTCCAGGAAGGGAGCCCTAGCTGCCAATTTTTTGGCCCAGCCACCCACCCCCGGTCCTGATTAAATACACATAAACCCTGCCCCGGCTTTCTAGCCCACTCCTACAGGCTATTGCCAGCTACGCCTCATTGGTTATCTAGGCCGTATGGTACAAAGCAAAACCTTAGTAAAATATATAATTTGCAAGCAAGAGAATACCATAATAGCAAATGTTCAAGTAGGCAGTTCTAGCTCTGCACACACAATAGCCAACATCATAATGTACGTCACCACAGTCACACCCTAACCTGCAGGGCAATGTACAGAATTAGGCAGAGAAAGACACTCTCACCCCCCAACCTGTGATTAACCACACCTGAACTTCTGGAAGTTTTCTTAAGCAAACATAGGGGGATGGGATGTAAGAAACTTTGACATATCTATGTATATAAATCAGGCACAAAAATATTGATTTAACATGCTCTGCCCTAACAAAAACAGATTTTTCATAAGTGTCCTTTCATCAGTCAAAGGAGAGCAGTATACAGGCATGATGCTGTACTGCCTCTTTCTATATAGGTTGATCTGTGCACACCAGGAATACCTTTTTTAATCTTTCAAATTATATATTTTACTAAGGTTTTGCTTTGTACCATACATGCTCCAAAGCATTGTTTTTTAGGATGAAATGACATGCTGGGTGGTACTGCATTGATGGCATTGGCTGGTGTGATCTATTAAGAGGAGATGTGATTCCTACACCAGTCAGTAATGGCAGCTATGAGTCTATGGATGGCCACTTCAGAGCCTAGTCTGCAGTGGTGTCCAGAGAAAGTACAGATTGGACAGACCACCTGGCTGGGCAGACCATGTATACATGATAGCATTCTGTCACTGCAATGTTGGATACAGGCACTCAAAAGGTAGGGAAATGAGGCACACTGGTTTTAATATTGCGGGACAAACCAAAGTCAAGTTCAGCAAACTGGAAGCTAATTACTTAACAGTACTCTGCCCTTGATCACAGCATGCACACTAGCTGAATGTCCTAACAACAGAGTGATAATGACTCACATTGAGTCTTTTGTTGGATCCCCCTCTTAAACTGCCAGATAATTGCAGCTCTTAATGAGCTGCTAATCACACCAGGCCACCTGGAACACTTAGTGAGATTAGCAAAAGGACTACAGTCTGCTAAAGTAGGGACTTTTTCAACTTCATTAACAGCCATGAAAAACCTGCAGTAGTCCAGACTGACAAGTAGAGGGTTAGCTGCACTAGCCCTGGCCAATTTGCATTAGGTTCAGGGCTAATAAAACATTGTTAAGGTCGAACCCTGATCTAGGCCTTCATTTTCACTGGTCCTCCATCCTCCCACAGGAACCACTCATTTCCCTGGCCCTCTATGCCTGTCCCCTCTAAGTTGCCACAACAGTTAGGGGCTTTCTAACGCTAGATTGGTGCCATGGCCCAACTACTAGGCCTCCTGCCACTGCTCATCCATGTTCTCTTCCTCCTCCCTCCTCCCTCCTCCTCCAACATGCCATCCACCTATCCCATCCCCCCTTTTTTCTTCCCAACCTCACTGGGCTTCCCCACTCCTCCACTCCGGCGTCAACTCTTCCTTTCACCCAAGCCTGGATTCACTCAGCCACACATCCCAGCCCTTTTCTCTTCATCCCATCACTCTCCTGGCTTACTTTTCAACTACTCCCCCCTTGCCCAGCTCCAAATAATCACCCAAGCCTCCTGCACCTAAATATAAGAAGCCTAGTCCATAAACTTGACTCCCTCCAGGTACTTGCTGCCCACTATGCTCCAGATATCACCTTGTCCGAAACCTGGCTCACAAAAAACATTAGCGACTCCTCTGTCGCCATTCCAGGCTATACTTTGGCCCTCCAGGACAGATCCACAAGAGGCGGTGTAGTTGCTATCTATGTCAACTCGGACTTGCACTATTATGGCGGTTATCCTAGCCAAGTCTGAACCTAAAATCTATGAATTAAATTTACTCCAGCTGACACTCCCCTTCTTGCTACCAATCTACATTGCAGGAATATACTGCCGACCTGGCACACCATCCTCTGCTGTCACCAACCTCCTCAAGCAAATCTCCTGCCTAACCCCGACACAGTAACTTTATATTATGGGCGATCTAAACCACAACTGGCTAGCTCCTGCCCTCAACAAAACCAGGACTGAAATTGCTGCACTAAACCTCTCTCAAATCATTACTGAGCCCTCCCAGCTTAACCTAAAATCTGGTAACCACTCACTCCTCGATTGAGCTCTTACCACACACCCTCACCGGCTCATAAATGCCGGTATTCTTCCTGACTCCCTCAGTGACCACCACGTTACTTTCTTAATGCGCAAAATCCACCGCTCAAAATCCCCCCTAAATTTCTAGTCCAATGCTCCTTCAAATCCCTCAATCTCGCCCCGGTGTTAGACGACCTTACATTAGCAAACTGGGCCCCGCCCCTAATGTGGATTCCATTGACAATGCCTTTCTCCACTTTAAAGACACTTTCCTCAGCGTCTGGTACAAACATGCCCCGCTGCGACATACAAGGATACGAGGTAACCAGCTGCTGTGGATCACCCAAGAACTGATTGCATGTCAAACCACCCGTGACAAAGCCTGGAAAACACATAAATACTCATGCCTCCCACAACATCTTTCCGCATACCACATGTGCCGAAACAAGTGTACCAGAGCCACTCGCCTAGCTAAAGCAGAGTACTTCAGCAGCTCCCTACAGTCGAACCTAAATAACCCCTCAAAATTCTGGAAGGTCATTCACTCCCTCCTCACCCCGCCAGCTGCTAATCCCACTCCAATTCTAAATATTAACAACTCCATTCTCGCTGAGCCAACAGCAGTCACTACTGAGTTCAACATATATTTCTCCACTTGTGCTGCCACTCTTCTCTCTGCCCTGCCAAACCCTGCACCTATCGCACCCTCTACAGACATAACGAATCTGACTAGGCCTCACTCCTTTTCCTTCAATGACATCTCTGCAGCAGATGCCCTAGATGCACTACTTTCTCTCAACCCTTCAAAAGGCAAATCCCCAGATGGCTTGGACCCTAAACTCCTCTACCTCTCTGTCACCACCATAGAAACTCCGCTTGCCAAACTCTTAAACCAATCCTTTGCCGCCGCTGCCGTCCCACAAGCATGGAAGCACACCACTGTCATCCCCTTCCCAAAAGAAGGTACCCCACCTCCCCCTTCAACTACTGCCCTATTTTCCTTCTCCCAGTACTAGCAAAACTACAAGAGCACCTTGTGCTCACCCAACTTACTTCCTTCCTCACCGACTCTAATTTCTTCACACCCTTCCAGTCAGGTTTCAGAAAGGGACACTCCACTGCATCCTCCCTGATAAGGCTTACCGACTCCATCCTGACTGGTATGGACAGTGGGCTGATCACCTCAGCCATCTTTGTCGACCTTGCGAAAGCCTTCAACACTATCTCCCACCCCATATTGCTCTCTTGTCTCACTGAATCAGGCCTCTCTGTTGCTGCCACCAACTGGTTCAGATCTTACCTCTCTGGCAGAACCCAGTCCATTACAGTCACAAATGCTATCTCCTTCCCCCTTCCCTTAACTACTGGTGTCCCCAAGGGTCAGTTCTGGGACCCATACTGTTCTCTATATTCCTAAACAACTTACTGCTCATCTGCTCTACTACCTCAATCCACATGTATGCAGATGACACTGTACTCTTCTCCTCAGGCTCCGATCCTGAAGTGGTACAAACTAACCTCCAAGCCAACTTCAGCAAAGTACAGCAATGGTTCAGCTCTCACCAGCTCTCCCTAAATGTAAAAAAAACTGTCACGATGACTTTTGGCACATGACAACGCCTGTCCAGACTCCCATCCCTTCCCTATTTCCACACCCTGGATGGTCAAAAACTTGAAGATGTCTCCTCATTCCGCTACTTGGGGGTATGGCTCGACTGCAATCTTTCCTTCTCAGACCACATCGATGCGATTTCAAAAAAACTATGCCCCATGCTAGGTGCACTTTATAGGAACCGCAGTAGCCTCCCTCCCCCTGCCCGACGTGAACTGGTCCAGAAGATGATACTTCCCTCCTTTGATTACTGTGACCTTGTTTGTGGTGCAGCCCCTAAGTCCTCCCTATCTAAGCTGGACACACTTTTTAATGCCTTCTGCCACTTTGCTCTCGATGCCTCACCCCTTAACCACCACTGCGACCTCTACCATTCCCTGGCACTACCGTCCCTCGGAAACCACCGCATTTCACACTGTGCTAAATATGTATCTAACCTATGGCTTGGCACCATCCTTTCCTACCTCTCCTCCATGATCTCAGCTTCCCCCCCCCCTCCACCCATTATCTTAGATCTTGCGACTACTGCCAACTAGCAATCCCTAGGCGGAAGACTACTGCCGGGCAAGCCAACTTCTCACACCAGTTGCCCAAGCTATGGAATGATCTCCCACCTCAAATTCAGCATTCCTCCTCTGCCCACTCTCTTTCTACCACTGTAGCTAACTTCCTCACCACTAATTGCTCCTGTACCTGATTCGGCCATGCGTCAATTGCTCCCCTTCCCACTGCCCGACCAGCGGCCTTAGCTTTGCTGCAAATCCTGGCATATAGCACCAACCTATGCACTTTCGTCCTGTGCCTTTTTGTCCTGCACCATCATGTGTTCTATGTCTGCTGTTGCTTATACCTGCATATTACTGTGTGCTAAATTTCCCCTTGTATTGCTTCTACTGTATATGTCAGGTAATTGTTATATGTCCTTACAATATCCAATGTACTCCATGTGTTGTTGCTTGTCGATTAATGCAATTGTATCCATATGCTGCTATTTGCCTCTGTTATTTGCTTAGTTGATAACCTGCATGTTATCCAACCCCCTTGTACCCCCTTCCCCCAGGTCACACCGGGAGACGAGCATCTTGTTGCTCAGTGTGCCTTTCCTGGTGAAACTATTTCAATAAATAAATAAATTAATCTTTTGTGTGGGAGTATGTCCATCAAGATATAAGTACAACACAATCTATATTTCACACTATTCATATGTTACAGTGAGAGTACAGGGTGCTTTGTATTCTACTGTCCCATTCCTCCATTGTCATATTACAACACAGTACATAGGTCACACTGCCTATATGTCACAAGGAGAAAGGTGCAACATATGGATATCATAACACATGGATTGTGTTATACTATTTCAACTGAGGTATGGTAGTGCATGGTCCAAACTGCTCTGTGTTCTCACTGTGACATATGGATAGTGTTGCACTATCTTGATATAGGACTAGGAGGGCAGGGTGCCACAGTGACATATGAACACTGTGTTCTATGGATTCTGACATACTATGTCAATGTACAGATGAGAGTGCATGGTTCAAAAGACAGGGCACTCTCAGCCCCACATTGACAAAATAGAATAGTGTCTTTATGAAACATTGGGAACACTGTTGGTCCATGTAGGTACTACAACAGTCTGCATAGATCAGGTTTGGAGTGTGGAGTTATTCACTGTACAATCACATCCCTACATGCAGATAGTAGAAGACTGTACATAGCTAGCAGCAGAAGCACATGGTACTTCACATGCTTCCATACCTCTATCCGCACAAAAGAATAGTATATATAACTCACAGTCATGCAGTAGGTTGGTTTACACCCTATGTTCCTATCCCTCCACAGGTGGACATACAGGCCCGGATATTCAGAAGGGTTGCGCATGGTGCAACAGTGTTGAACCATGCAACCCACTGATGTGCCCCGGCACGATATTCAAACGGGGATTGTGCCTGGCACAAATCCCGATGTGCCGAAGTGCATCAGTAATGTATCTCTTGGCGCGGAGTAGAGTGTGCTTGCATGCATACTCAGCACATCCGATATTCAGCCCAGGATGTGCAGAGTCCATGCATGCACCCTACTTGCGCTGCACACAGATGAGCCAAAACAAAAGAACAACGGCTGGCCACCCACAGGTGAGCTGCTGTATTGCAAGGTGCAACATGGCAGCTGCCACCTGTGGGTGGCCACCCGAGCTCCAGCTGCACCTTTGTGGTGGCGCCCCCCCATGCTTGATCATGAGCATAAGTAAAAAAAGTAATGTCCTATATCCCTGGTGGTCCAGTGGACCGCTCGCAGCCCGGTCATGGGCATAAGTAAAAATAAATGTATTCCTATATCCCTGGTGGTCCAGTGGACCTCTCGTAGCCCAATCATGGGCATAAGATGTAATTTAAACACGTCCTATATCCCTGGTGGTCCAGTGGACTGCTTGCAGCCTGATCGCAGGCATATGTAATAATAAGGAGAGCTCCACGGTGCTCCCATCCCCACCCACCCACTGGGCTCCCACCGCCCCGCCTCCCCGAGGTCAGCGTGCAGGTAGGCACCCCACCCGCCTGCCACACCCACCACCCACCATCTGACAGTGACAGTAGGGCTGTGCGCCCATTGGTCCACAGCGTGAGCTAATGGGTGTGCAGCCCGTACCGTACTACACAGTCCAGATATGTGAATGGATCTCGCCAAATTCAAAGACTACCTTGCCCACTGGGATTGGACCCCAATTTGTCCCACTTCCACAACTCATTTACCTCTTCCTGTGACATCTTTGCCCCTCAAAAGAAAACCCACCGCAAGTAGAACAATGCACCCTGGATAACCCCTGAACTTATCCAACAGCTAAAGCACAGAGACAACCTGTGGCACAAGGCCAGGGACTCTTCCAAGGCTGCCGACAGGCAGGCCTATCAAGTGCAGCAGAATCAATGCACCTGGACCATCTGCCAAGCAAAAGCTGAGCACTTTAGGGCCCAACTTACCTCCTCCTGGGGGTCCTTCTGCAAATTTTTGGATGACATAAAAACACTCAATGGAAAATCATGGTCCCTACCCCCCCTCAGAGATCTCAATAAACAGTTTAGTTACCACTGACCCTAAGGAAATAGCCAATGCCCTCAACATCAGTTTCACCAACCTGAGCTCAGTCCTCCCCCAAAATTTCTTCAGCACCATCCCCACCTCTGACACCCCCCAGATCTCTTTCCCACCATTCTACCTGAGGGCAATCACCCCTCAAGAAGCTGAGCCATACCTGGCCAAGGCCCTGAAAGGCACAAGCCCCCAAATGACCCACTGGACACTAGACTACTCTGCCTGGCACTGGACGTACTGCTCCTCCCCGATGGGCCTCCTGAATATCTCCCTTTGCTTTGGTCAGTTTCCCAAAAAATGGAAAACTGCAGTAGTCCCCTACTTAGCACAATTAGATTACCAGTACAGACTCCAGAAATTAAATCTGCACCCTTTACATCAAAGATTCATTAGGGGCGACATTTTACATGCTAACATGCTAAAATGCCAGCAGAATAGGCCTAACGGTCTTTTGTGTCTGCTCGTTTGGTCAGCCCCCACCCTGGGAGCAGACCTTGCTGCCCCCCTCTGGCTTCTCCCTTCCCAGTCCCAGATATTCTCACTGCACTGGTTTTTGCTTCCAGAACCCTTCCCCTGTACCTGCCCCAGCTCCTCCTGAATCCCTCCACCATCTCTGCCTCCACCAGCCCCTTGGGTGGTGCATTCCATGGCTCCACCACCCTCTCAGTGAAGTAGCACCTCCTCCTTTCTCCCCTGAATCTGTCCTCCTCCTGCTTCCACCCATGCCATCTAGTTGCCCCCCTTCATTCGGAGCACCCTGATTGCTTCTCCCCTATTTACCCCTTCATGTACCTGAAGACCTCTATCATGTCCCCCTGGTCCCTTCTCTCTTCCAGTGTGTACATATTTAGCTCTTCGAGCCTCTTCCCCATAGGTCCTATCCCCCAAGCCACAAATAATTTTGGTTGCCCTCCTCTGGACCCTCTCCAGGAGTTCAATGTCCCTCTTTAAATGTGGCCTCCAAAACTGCACGCAGTACTCGAGGCGCGGCCTCACCAAGCAGTTATACAGTGGGAGTATCACTTTCCTCCTTCCCTCCTTCTCCTTTTATTTCTATACAAATTGTTAAAAACTCCAGCACTAATGCAGCAATGTGGCATACATTACACCGAAAGGAAATCAGTACCTAGACTGCATACAAAACAACATGAAGTCCAACAGGTTAAAACAAACCTTTGACTAAATTATTTTTCAGTAAGGGCTCCTAAATTATGGAATAAACTTCCACAGAGTCTAGTAAATAGCGAAACCTTTGAAACTTTTAAAAATGGATTAGACAAATTGCTTAACCACTTCTAAAACAAACGTTCCACAAATTTGTGGGGGGCATTCTCAGTGGGCCATGCCCTACTTATGCCCCATAAACACCGAGTAAACCAAATATACTGAGTAAATGTGATCCATCTCTTGACTATATTAATGTCAAACCAAATGGCTTTATTCTAGCTTTACTAGTGATAGTTGGTGTGTATGTTCCCTTTAACTGAATTAGCTCTGTTTTAATGTGTGTCTGTAATTTGCAAGCTGTAGTAAATCATATTTCATTGTGATGTAACTAGCTTTCCTAAATATCAGCTGTGGCATTCCCCACAATGCAAGATACAGTATCCTGACATCTTGCAAAGTGAGTCTAAAAATACTAGTTTTTTTCTCTACATCTTTTATGTAAATTGATACCCCACCTCTCTAGATCAGTAAATCTCTACATTGGAAAAATGTACAACAGACCACAGGATTTTTCCCTGCCTAATTGTTAACTGTGGAATTTTACTTTGTAGAGATAGCTAACTTTGAGCATTGAAACATTAATTTGATTGGCAGTCTGCATTTTTAAAACCTTTATAAATCAGATATCAAGCACAGATGTTGAACTCTAACATAACTTCTTTCCTGCCTGGCTTGAAATGTGTCTTTCCCATTAATTTAGTGGGAAAGTGAAGTAAAAGTCCAAAACAGTGACTTTTTTTTTTATTATTCATAACATTTTTTTTTTAATATGTTTACTTCATTTTTTCTGTTGAGTGTTTCCCACCTTCACAAACTGTGTATGGGTTTCAGCTTTCAAATCACCCCAAAATGTATGTTCACAGCACATATATGGCAAACTAGATTGTAGATAGAGTAGATGGAAGATGGCTGCCACGCTGGGCCAGCCGTCGAAATAGCAGCTCACTGAATTTAGTTTTAGTGTGTTTTTAATGTGTTAAGTTCTTTTATGTACTTTGTTCAAATTAGTTTTTGCATTTGCATTCTGTGTTCCTTTCTTATATTTATTTTATTACTTTTGCTCGTTTTCATTTGTTTACTTTTAGTGGCAGTAATGCAGTGATGCAGCAGCATCAACTACGTCTTATTTTTCTGCAGCTGAAGATTTGTTTTTCTCCTGCTTTTTGGATTTTAAAACCAGACTTCAAATTAGCTTCATTTTTATGGTGGCTTGCCATGCTTGTGCACAGGTCAACATATTGGGAGAGTGGAGATTTGGAGGTGCAGCTGCTGTTGGGCGAATGCAGGGCACGCATCAGTAGGTGCATACCTCATTCCCCAATAAACCAGCATGCTAGTGCTGACACCAACATTATGTAAAGTGGACAAAACTTCTAAACAAAGTGCCGCTGCAATCAGAGACAAGCTCGTCATGCAGTGGCACAGATGACACACCTCCCGTACGTGCCGTCCCCCCCCCCGAGTACAGGGTGCCACTCTGGGAGCCCACCCCAGTGTGGCAACTGATGCCATGGCTGACGAGGGTGCCCAATCCTCTGTCGGCTCCACTGTCCCCCCCCGAGTACAGGGTGCCACGCTGGGAGCCCACCCCAGCATGGCAACTGATGCCATGACGACAGGTGCCCCATCCCCATCGGCTCCATGCCCCAGCTATCCTTCTGCCACACTGGGAGCCACCCCAGCATGGCAAACATCCCGCATTGTCTTTTTTTAAACCTGTAAATTAAAAATGGTCCCACGCGCTTCTCCCTGCCCCCTCCACAACCCGCACCCACCACTGTGCACCTGCCTCCCACAACCCCCATCCCATACTACCTCTGGAGTCTGATGCTATGATCTTCAGTGGACTGGGAACACGTCTGCACTTTTCAAAGCTGACCGCAAACTGAGGAAATGCCGGTAAGCTGTATAATGGGCTAGATAGGGTTTTTTCAACTTTGTTGCATATCTCAGACATTTTTTTGTAATTTTTACACCAAATTTTCAACATGGGGTTTTTGGGGCCCCTCCTCATGAATCCTGTCACTGTCATGGCGTTTATCGGCCTCGAAAGGTGATTTCGCAGTCACTGCACAAAAATCACCTTTCGGAGCCCATTAACAAAATGACAGTGGTGGTGTTCAGGAGGTGCCCTCTTAAAAAGCCTAAGTTCCAAACTTGGTGGAAAAAATCCAACAAATGACTGTTTTACGAGCGTGCATTGCGCAGTTGCTACATGAGCTTGTAACCGCGCATTCACAATATTTTCTGCGGATTTTCAGCATTGTCATTTTTGTATACCTCCTTGTGAACAGTATAGCTGTCATTTTCCACATCCTGCCCGAAATGTGTTTCCACACTTCCGGCGCACAATAGCGCAGTCGCTGTGGGAAATCAGTGTTTGGGCCAGATTATGAAAATGACAGTGACACAGTTCATGAGCAGAGGACCTAAAATGCCTATGTTGAAAATTTGGTGATGATACTCCTTAAAATAACTGTGTTACGAGCATGCGTTGGCAGATTGCATGCACGCTTGTACCGTCGTGCATTTGTGATATTTTCAGTCTGGATTTTCACCACTGCCATTTTTCCACACCTCTTGATGAACAGTACAGCCGTCATTTGACATATCATGCCCAAAATGTGTTTTCGCACTTACGGCGCAGAATAGCGTGGTCGCTGTGCGAAATCACTTCTTGGAACACTTTGAGGGAATAACAGTGACACTGTACATGAGCAGAGGTGCTAAAATGCCTATGTTGAAAATTTGGTGCTGAACGCCCATAAAATGGCAGTGTTGCAAGCGTGCATTGCATATTTCCCACACACCCTAGTAGCTTCGCAAATTTGGTATATTTACATGCCACATTTTCAACACTGGCATTTTTTTACACCTCCTTATGAACTGTGCAGCTGTCATTTCTCACATCCTGCCCAACATGTTTTCCCGCACTGCACTACCAAACACCCAAAGGGACACCCTAATGCTTGTCACTCTCTGCAGGGTGGGGGTGGGTTGGCATCAGTTCAATACTTCACTGCCATTCCTATGATGCATCTGTCTAACTCCTGCACTACCAATGCCAATGCCAGCAAGCCAACATTCGGCATTGACAAATGCTTGTTAGCTAGTATTATGCTGAGATTGAGTTTCCGTGTTCCCTGTGGTGTTTCGTATGGGGTTCCTGCTGTCAGAATGATTGCTGCAGTCCTTGCTGGCTAACAAACTGAGGATGAGGTGGGTGAGCTCTGGCTGGTTGTGAACTGTTGGTCCCAATCCCGAGACTGTGCTGACAGATGGAGGAGGAGGTTGGGGAGTACTGGCTAGCGGCAAATTGTGGACCCGACCCCAGGAGTGTGTTTTTGCCAAATGGAGTTGAGACAGAACTGCTTGTGGGTTGTGCTTAGTGGCGGACTAGAACCGGTGGTTAGGAACTTGAATCTGCCTTTGTCTGGGAAGTCCAGCATCTTCTGTGGGGAGCTGGTGCCAGGAAGGATTAGCTGTGTGTGTGTCAGTCTGCAGGTGTCAGGAAGGTCACCAGGTGTAGGGTGCTTGGTCAAGGGTTTTCCCCTGGGGGTTTAAACTGTGTTGGCTGGAGGGTTGGTGCTTTTTGAGCTGCCCTTGGGCCACTGGAGTTACTGGGCAGAGGTTGGGATACTGGTGGCTCTGAGTAGAGGGGGCACCAAAGTGAAGTACCTTACATTGGGGGAGGCCTGACTGTCTCTGTAGTCTGTGGCGGTGTCGTTGGTTGTGGGATTTTTACAATAACGTCAGACTCAGGCAGACAATAAGGTACATAAAAACATTTAACATAAACATTTATCATTTTATTGGATGAGACAAGTTTAACAGAAGAATAAAGAAAGATAGTTTTTTCCATTCAATGGTAGTCACGAGGTCTGGCACCTCTCACATTCAGTTCATCACTGACCACCCTATCTAAGGTCTACCCCTAGTGGTAGGCTTTTTTACTGTTGTGGGTGGCATCACATTCTTGGGATCCACCCACACTAAGCCCAGGGGTCAACCTTAACCTTTTTTTTTGCACTAGCCAGCAGGGCAAGTTGATTCAAAATTGCACTAGCCTGCAGATGGTTGCACTAGCCCTTAATTATAATGGTACATTTTAATCACTTATATAGAAAACAATGCAAGCAAAGCCAAGAAATACTCTGATTATTGTACATTTATCCTAGTGCTCCCACATTGCTTCCAGCTCCCCAGTAGAAAAAAAAAGACTGCAATGCCATCACAGACAGTGAGCCCCCCATTGTTTTGTACCATGGCCTCCTCTCTTCCTCTTTCTACCCCCCACCAAACAGAGAGAGGATATCACAACAGCAAATGTTCAATCAAGCAGTCCTAGCTCTGCACACACAATAGCTGACATCATCATGCACCTCACCACACTGTCACCACCACCCACAGGGCAATGAACAGAGTCAGGCAAAGAAAGACACTCTCGCTCCCCACCCTATAGTCAACTGGAGACCTGCACTTTTGAAAGTTTTTGTACAGTCTCAAGTGAGCCAGGACCACATCTAAGATTTCTTTGGGGGTGGGGACTAGACAAACCTAAGGGGCTTGGGAAATAGAAAACTGACATTTTTATTTGTAAAAGCATTGATTTTAATATGCTCTTCCCCAAAAATAACAGATGATTTTTCTTTACCATTGTCCTTTCATCAGCCCAAGGGAAACAATACACAGTCATAACACTATACTATTTCTATTTCTGTATAGGATGATCTCAGCATCCCAGGGATACCTATTTGAGGTTCCAAAGTATGTATTTTATCAAGGTTTATTTTGTACCATATATGATCCAAAGCTTTGTTTATTAAGCTGAAAGGACATGCTGAGTGGGATAAGGGTGGAACTGTATGGATGGTGATGGCTGGCATGGTCCATTTAGAAGAGCTGTGGACCCCCTGCACTTGCCAGTAATGGCAACTATGGATCTGTGGGTGGTCACTTCAGAGTCTGGTCTGCAGTGGTGTCCAAGGAAAGAACAGAGTTAAGAGATTTGGAGGGGAGAGGGAAGTTATGGTGAGGCTGGGATAAAACCCACCACATGCAGTGCCGATCCTGTATCCCTCTTTGCATTTTGTCACTGAAATGTTGGATGCAAACACCCAAGGTGTAGAGAAATGAGGGGCACTGGTCTTAATAATATTGGACAAATTGTTAGACATAGACACATTCAGAAAACTGGAACCTAGTAACTTGACAGCACTCTACCCTTGATCATACCCTGGACACTAGCTGAAGTCTTAACAGTGGAGTGAGTAACTTACATTGAGTCTTTTGTGGGATCCCTCTCTTGAACTGCCAGATAATTTCAGCTCTTAATGAGCTGTTAATCACACCTAATCATCTGGAACATTGAGAGAGATTAGCATGAGCACTAGAGAATGCTAAAGTAGAGACCTTTTTAACTTCATTAACAGCCATGAATATCTGCACTAGTCAAGACGGGCAAGTAGATAGTTAGCTGCACTAACCCTGGTCAATTTGTATTAGTGTTTGGGCTAGTAAAACAATGTTAAGATCGACCCCAACTAAGCCCCTTAACTTATACGTATCCCTCCGAGGCTCATAACCCAGCTTATTCAGAAACAAATGGGTTATTCCTAAACCTTTGTTAACAGAGAGTCCAACATATATAAAATTACACATTTCATACATTTACCCTGAGACTTATTTCTTCTTTATCACTCTTGAATACCGCAAAATGTAGTATACAGCAGTTTTATGCTGACTGCGGCTGCCTCCATCAAGTGGACGTTTCAAACAGACCCATACTACATTCTACATATCTTTCATGCAAATGCAACCTTTGTTGCTAGGTCCTCAGAACCAAGTGTTAACCTATCTCAAGTTGACCCTATTATGGCTTTTAACTATGCTGCAGTTTTTAAACCCATACAGGGTCTCCATACTGGGCTCCTTGTGAGCCCCTGCCTAACTCAGTAAGTCCCTTTTCGTATCCCGATGGCTGAAATTGCTGCGGTCAGTGAAACATTTCATTTGGGCCCTTATTTACTTTTGCAGCCCTCTACTTTCTTTATTCAGTACCAGGCTGTCTTTTACTGGGCTGAGGTAAGAGAGGAGGTGCTTCTTAGTGCTATTTCTCTCTGCTATTTCCTTTTTAAACTTTTATTTTAAAACCCGCATCATTCGGCATACTCTGGTGCTTCTGAGCATGAGTATGCTCCAAAGCAAACACAGAGCTAATCCTGCTTTGATCAAGAAGGTGGTGCTGTATTGTGCACAATGCATACCTCTCGGGAGCATGACTTCTGTACTACACAAGAGGTGCTTCCTAGAGTGGGGTAGCAGTGAACATTCTTGCCACCCTGCTCTAAAACAAAATGCGAATAGAGAGAAAGATCAAGGCACGAGTGTGCTCCTAATTCAATTTTACATAGTAGCTCTCTTCTCTTCTCTTCTTTTCTTTTCTCCATAGACCCCGTAGAGTCTATATTTTACTTAGAGGAGGAGAAGGACCTTGGGGTAATGATAATGGGGACCATGAACAACACTGCTCAGTGCAGGACAGCAGTTGCAAAAGCGAACAAAATGCTGGGGTGATAGCAAGGGGGTTTTCATCCAGGCAGAGTGAGGTGATCTTGCCTCTCTACAGATCACTGGTAAGGCCGCACTTAGAGTATTTTGTGCAGTTTTGGAGGCCATTCCTAAAGCATGATATCAGGCTGCTGGAGGGGATGCAGAGGAGGGCAACAAAGACGATATGTGGAATGGAGGGGAAAGACTATGACGGCAGGCTGGGAGACATGGATATGTACACCCTAGAGGATAGAAGGGACAGGGGGGGACATGATGGAGACATTCAAGTATCTGAGGGGAATAAATAAGGATGGGGCAGATGGGGTCTTTAAATTAAGAAGGGGAGGGTCACCAGAGGGCACGAGCTAAGAATAGAGGGGGGAAGATTTAGGAAGGAAATGAGGAGACACTAGTTCACAGAGAGGGTGGTAGCAAAATGGAACACCCTACCAGAATGGGTGGCATCATGTAAATCTGTGAACAGCTTCAAAAGGGCATGGGACAGGGAACAGGGGAGAGCGAGAGTGGGGGTTGGCAGTGGGATGACAAAAGAGAGGGGGGTTGGGGAAGCTGCAAACTAGGGGTGTTGGCTGCACACTCGAGCAGACTTAGATAGACCTGGTGGTCTGTTTCTGCTGGCACATTCATATGTTCATATAGGGGCACCAGTGGTATTTTTCCCCAAAGTGTGACATGCACTGACACTCATGTGCTCCCTCTCAGGAGTTTTACAAAAGTGCAACATGCGTGCATGCATTTTCTCCAGTTAGGAAGATCACAAAGAGAGCATGTAACAACAGCAGCTGCTCAGCAGTAATGGGACAGTGGGGCAAGTACCCCACAGCTTAAAACTGTATTACCTGGCAAATGTCTGCATATGTTCATTTATACTGTGCAGTTTACTTTCCTGCTTATTTTAAATACAGCAATACAGCAATTAAAGGCACAGATGAATTTTATATTCTCCCTATTTACTTTAAATGACATAATCATACGCCACATAAATGGGGGGGGGGCAAGGGAAGACCAAGGCACCCACACTTCACAGGGGTCACCCTGTCACAGGCAGTAGCAATAAGAGTGCTGCTGCAAGAAGTTCATTTTTCCAGCAAGTGCTATCTGTGGATCTCAAAACAGAAGACTGAGGAGGACTGGTAAAATCATGCACATTATTACAGCGAGGATTGGTAAACCGGGACATCATAACCTTGAACTCCAGTAACTGTATACTTACATTATTCATTTATTGAATATCTCGGAATTACAAACCTTTGAGTCAGGGACTCTTTTACAAAGGCTCCTCCTTAAAACAGTGAGGGTAAGAACAAACAGTGCCGTAACAACATATAATAAGGAGCTGGGATAAGTTATAGTCATTGCAAAAATACAACAGTACATCAGTATAAATTAACATACAAACAAACAATATGATGGGACACAACTAATGAAGGAAAGTAAATAAGGAAATACAGAAGTAATAATATAAAACATAACTGAGATTGTGGAAGGGTGTAAGACAGGGCAAAAGGCAGAGCTGGAGGACAGTGAGAATACGTATAGGGCATGGGGGTTGCTGGAACACAGGACTGGGGAATAGCTCTGTTGCAGCAGTGTATGAGTAGAGTAAGCAGTGCAATAGGACATTGTCAGAGAGCCTGAATGAGGGGGAAATGCAAGAGGGTGAGGAGGGAAAAAGTCCTAAGCGGAAAAAGGGCAGGAGAAGGAAGGGAGGGGTGGGAGTTTTGAATTGCGTTATACAAAAAATAAATGATTGATTAATTGATTGAAACTCCAATTTCAATGTCTATCTGAATGTTAATACATATAGGGTTTGTGAGTGTGAATGGGAAAAAAAGAACTCAAGAAGAAAGAGATGCGAGTGAAAATATATATATATATATATATATATATATATACATACATACATACATACATACATACACACACACACACAAACACACACATACACGCACACACACACACACACATATAGCAAAAATATAATGAATGATCAGAAAAAGACAACTTTTGGACTTACAATTTTATTGAACTTTTCAATTGAAATGATTGGGAAAAAAGTCAGGAAGGGAACAAGTCTTTTGGGTAATTGGTTTAAATGCTTCATTGGCAAGCTTTTAAACTAGTCAAGGGGGGAGGCACTGATACGCAGCAGGAAATTCCAGCCTCCCCCTACAAAAGAGGGTACTAAATGAGAAAAAGACCAAGGTAGAAAGGACAGTGGGGGATGCTGCTACAAAATGTAAAGCCATCAAAAAATGGAGAGCAATGAGTACCAATGCCCGTAGTCTGGGTAACAAGCTTCCTGAATTAGTGGCCTTGATGGAGGAGGAACATTTGGATATCGTGGCAGTCACAGAAACATGGTACACACAGAACCATGACTGGGGCATAAACATACCATGATACACTATCTACAAGAGGGACAGGGAGGGTATAAGAGGAGGAGGAGGAGCTCTCTACATAAGGGAAGGAATCAAAGCAACAGAACAAAAGGGCAAACAGGGAGGAGGAGGAGGAGAAGAAGCACTGTGGGTCAACTTGGAGACAGGCAATAGCACCACAATCCGCACAGGGGTTGTATACAGACCCCCCTCTCAGGGGGAGGAAATGGACAAGGAAATGATAGACAGTATACTTAGAATGGCAGAAAAAGGGGAGATATTGCTGATCGGTGATCTGAATATGCCAGATGTTAATGGGAGTGCAGTTGCAGCAGCCACTTCTAAGAGTGGGGTTATTCTAGATTCCCTACAGGGGGCATGCCTTAGACAACTAGTATTGGAACCCACTCGAGAGGGAGCAATCTTAGACCTGGTTCTCTCAAATGGAGATGGAGAGAGGATCACAGATGTCGAAGTGGGTAGCCATCTGGGAACTAGCGACCATTGAACAGTATGGTTCACAATAAACACAGCTGTAGAGTCAAGCCATACAAAGGCATACAAAGTACTGGACTTTAGGAGTGCTGACTTTGCCAAAATGGGTGAGTGCCTAAGGAATGCACTAGCAAATGGGCAGGAAGGAGGGATGGAAGAACAGTGGGGAATAATAAAACTGCCATCACAGAGGTAACAAGCCTTTGTGTGAAGCAAATAAACAAAACAAAATGATATAAGAATCCACTATGGTTCTCAAAGGAGGTGGCAGTGAATGTTCAAGAGAAAAAGAAAACATTCAGAAAGTACAAGGAATCACAGAAGGAGCAGGACAGAGAATTGTATCAGTTAAAGCAAAAGGAAGCTGGGAAGGCAGTCAGAACAGCAAATGCCCAAACTGAGGAAAAGATAGCCAACTTAGTTAAGAAGGGGGATAAAACCTTGTATAGGTACATCAGGGAGCGTAGGAAGACCAAGGGAGGGATAGTAAGGCTTAATAAAGGGAAGGGGGTGGACAGAGGGTGACGGTGAAAAGGTAGAGATACTAAAAAAATATTTTTGCTCAGTATTTACAAATGAAGAGGGGGAGGTACCTAAACCAAACAATAGAAACACTCTGGATACAGAAGTTGATACCAGCCCATTTACAGAAGAAAGGTTTCTGAAAGAACTCTTAAAACTGAAGGTGGACAAAGCAATGGGGCCTGATGGGATTCATCCCAGATTTCTAAAAGAACTAAGGGTAGAACTAGTGACACCACTGACTACCATCTTTAACAAATCATGGGAGGATGGGGTGGTACCTGAGGACTGGAGGAGGGCAGATGTGATTCCACTTCACAAAAGTGGGAGTATGACAGACCTGTTAGTTTAACCTCAGTGATAGGGAAAATGATGGAATCACTTCTGAAGGAAAGAATGGTCGCGTACCTAGAGGCCAGAGGGGCACAGGACCCAAGGCAGCATGGATTCACAGTGGGAAGGTCATGCCAGATGAATCTAATAGATTTCTTTGACTGGGTGACCAAAGTAGTAGATCAGGGAGGGGCTGTGGACATGGTCTATCTAGACTTTAACAAGGCATTTGACACAGCCCCACACAAAGATCAATATGCAAGTTAGCCAGCCTGGGAGTGGGTCACTAGATGATAGCCTGGTTAAAGAATTGGCTGGAGAATAGGACACAGAGGGTAATAGTAAATGGAGTCCATGCTGAAGAAAGGGGGGTTACTAGTGGGGTACTGCAGGGTTCAGTATTAGGACTGGTCCTCTTTAACGTCTTTATAAGCAACATTGCAGAGGGACTGGAAGGAAAAATATGTCTCTTTGCAGATTACACCAAGATCTGCAACAGAGTTGATGCACAAGGAGGGGTGGAAAGGATGAGAAGGGACTTGGCAAAGTTAGAGGAATGGTCAAATGTATGGCAGCTTAGATTCAATGCTAAGAAGTGCAAAGTAATGCACTTGGGAAACAAAAACCCAGGAGAAGAGTACACAATGGGGGTGAGATACTAACAACAACAAAAATGGAAAGAGACCTGGGAGTAGTCATATCAGATGACCTAAAGGTGGGCAAGCAATGTGAGAGGGCAGTAAGGAGGGCTTGGGGATACTGGGATGCATAGGGAGGCATCACCAGTAGAAAACAGAGTTGTTATCCCTCTGTACAGACAGCTGGTGAGACCCCATCTGGAGTACTGTGTGCAGTTCTGGAGACCCAATCTCACAAAGACAGACAGGATGGAAGCTGTCCAGAGGAGGGCAACTAAAATGGTGCAGGGTCTGCCGGAAGACATATGAAGAGAGACTTAAGGAGCTTAATATGTATAACCTCGAGGAAAGGAGGAGAGAGGGGACATGATAGAAACGTTCAAGTACCTCAAGGGAATCAACAAAGTCCAAGAGGGTAGCATCTTTCAGAAAAAGAGGTGTGCAAGAACAAGGGGCACAATTTGAAGATGGGGGGTGGCTCAGAGGTAATGTAAGGAAGTATATTTTCACAGAGAGAGTTGTGGATGCATGGAACGGCCTTCCGGAGGAAGTTGTGGAGTCAAAAACAGTGGTGGAATTCAAGAATGCATGGGACAGACATAAGGCAATTCTAGGGGGTCGGGGTAGGAAGAAGTAGGCTGTTGGTTAACTAGGATCTGCAGCTTATCCATTAGGTAGGGAAATGGGCAGACTGGGTGGACCAAGCGGTTCTTATCTGCCGTCAAATTCTATGTTTCTATAAAGTCAGATTTCAAGAAAGGCAGCCCGGTAGGAAAGAGTCAGGGCTGTTGTTATCTGGCTGCCCAACATGGTTGTGGAGGTTGAAGGTAATGAGTGGGTGGGAGGATTTGGGGGGTTTAAGACTGAAGAGTGCAAATAAGCTCCACTCCTTTCTAGCTATCAGTCAGATTATTTTCAACCCTGCCTTTGCTGTTAGATTATTAATGGAGGGTCATGCTAGCCAGCCTGTTTTTCTCCCTTTGTCTCTTACTGACATTTCTACAACTGGCACCAGATGAAGTTTGATCTGACCACCACAGTGAGACAAACAAAAAACAGTGCAGCAGGAAAAAAAAAAACAGCAGAAGAGAAATGAACCCCAGCTACAGCGCCTTGATTATGTGCAGGGATGTGGGATGCATTGTGAGCATACAGTGCATCTTATTTGGAAGGGGATTTGGAAGAAAACTAATTGAGGACTATAAATCATTTCAGGACAGATGTCAGATCAGGCTGATGTTATTCCATTTAGTTCTTCCATCTACAACTTCAATAGCCAGGCCCCAAACCAGCTGCTGCTGATAATGCAACCCCACACACACACATCACAAAGGCATTCACAGCAGTTGTTTTATGATCAGTGTACTTGTTTGAGGAGTTACTTCAAAGAAACAGAACTTGATTCTGTGTTTCTTCCTCCTTTCTGCTTATTACAGTGCCAATTGAAATGAATTGGGAAAAGAGTCACATTTCAGGGAAGGCAGTCAGGCACAGTGGGTGGAACAGTGGGTGTAAACCTAGGAAATATATGCAGACCTTTATTCATCCTAAAAGGTTTGCAGGGCTACACTCAAGGCAGCCTTAAAAACACCTTTTCTAGGATTAAAGCAAGGCTATCCAATTGGTGTAGTAAGGAGGGGACAGCCTTCACTGACACTTGCTGAAACTTTAAATCTAATGACTCTCTGTATACCAAAGATGGGCTCCATTTAAATAACAAGCCTTTGTCAATACTGAACATTTGCTGATTGTTGATCTTTTTTATCCCAGCTTTTGAACAGACTTGACACTTATGACACTTGTGATTGAAGCAGTAGAAAAGGCCGAGGCCAAAAACCAACTCCTTTAGAATAGGTTATAATAACTTATGGGCCAGACTCACAAAGGTGCACCACAAACTGTGACAATGGCAGCTTGCGCCGACCATCCCTGCGACTTGGACCTTGCACCTGATTCAGTATCGGAGTGGGTCCAGGGATCTGCATCCTGCCACTTGCAGTAGCTGTGCAAGGTTGGGAGCAGCTCCCAGGCATGCCACAGGTCGCAGGACAGGGTAGGCAGCAGATGCACCAGCTGAGGGGAGCCATGGCACACCCATGTCCACCTCCGATCCCCCGTAAGGTGTGGGCTCCAGCCCCAAGTCTCCTTGCCATGGACCCCCCCAGAATAAACACCCTTAATTGCCTTGGTGGCCCAGTGGTCCCTCACCCCCCTTCCAGTGGTGCCAGCCCCCCCAACACACACACATACCTGACGGGTGAGTCGGTGACTGGCACAGCCCTCCCTCACCACCAGGGCCAGCCGCCGACTGAACTGTGCTACGATTGCATACTGTAATTATATGCACTCTACAAATGACAGCCGCTATCATTCACAGAGCCCGTATTATTACAGTACTCTATCTTGACACAGTTCAGTAAGTGGCTGGCCCTGATTGTGAGTGGAAGGATGTGCCAGTCACCGGCGAGGTATTGGGGGTATGTGTGGCCAGGTATTGGGGGTATGTGTGGGGGCTCACAATGTCGGGTGGGAGGCCACTAGACTACTGGGAGGGTTACGGGGTGAAGGGGGATCTTGCCCCAGGGCATATGGGGGCTCTCAACATGTGCATATGCGTGGGGGTCTGGGCATTGGGGGTGTTCCAAACACCCATCCTGGCACAGTGTATACCATACCTGGGACCTGGAGCCTATGGGTGGCTGTAACCCACAGGGGATGTGGAACTGGGGCACAGTGGCAACCTCCAGTGAATGGCAAAGACCACTTAGACCAGCTTTTTGTTGGCATAAATGGTCTTTGACAGATGTTCACTGGTGGTTGACTCTGAATCCCAATATGTAGACATAGCAGCCACCCTACATGAATAGGGTCCAAATGCTGCCATAAACCCTTATGCCATGCATAGGGGTTTATAGGTGCATAGAGTACATTGATTGCAGGCAGCCTGCAGCATGTCATGAGCTGCCTTTGTAGAATCCCACCTGGATGCAACTCAGGACGCAAGTCTACTTGCCCCATTTTTACTGACGCAAGTTGCCTTGCATCTTGATTTGCCTTTTGTGAATGCAGCCCCGTGTCTACATTATTTGCGATGTAAGTATCCAGATGATTTTTAAATATATCTCTGTTGTCACTAATAATAATGTGATCAGGTAGTCTATTCCAAAGGTCTGCTGCTCTTTGGGTGTCAAAGTATTTCCTTTTTATGTCCTAAATTGATTTGTTTTAACCTGTAAGGGATGACCTCTTGTTACTGAATGAATATTTTTATATTCAATGTTTAGTTCTGTGTCTTCTTATTTCCAAACTATGTAAATTTAGATATTTTTGTCTTGACGTATACAATGATTCACCAAGATTTCTGATAGACTTCGTGAATCTACATTGAACACTTTCCACCCTATTAATGTCCTTCCTTCTATATGGGCTCCAGATCTGACTACCATAATCCAATTGCGGTTTTACATATGATAATTACAAAGGTATCAGCACCTCTTTACATCTTCTTCTGATGTTTCTTTTAATGGCCCTGAATGTTCTGTTAACCCTGTCTACTACATTTGTACAGTGATCTTTGAAGTCCAGTTTATTATCAGCTCGTATCCCCAGATCTCTTTCAGTAGTTTTTGATTGTATTACTTGATTTTTTAATAAGTATTGTGTTAGTGGATTATGGTTACCCATCAGCAAGACACTGCATTTCTCCATGTTTAACAGCATTCCCCATTTACTTGCCCACTTGGCTAAAGAATCCAAGTCAGCCTGGCCTGACTTGACTTGTTCCACTGTTTTGCATGGTCCACTCAGTTTGGGATCATCTGTGTATTTTATAATATAATTTTGGATATTGTCTTCTAGATCTGCAATAAATAACTGAAAACTGACCGGTCCCAGTACATACCCCATGGGACTCCACTGGTCACACCTCCCTCAGCTGAGAGATGTCCTCTTATTGTAACCCTCTGGGTTCTGTGATACAGTCACTCACTTATCCATGAGATGATATATTTGTTTCTCAATTCCTTATTTATTGAGTTTTTCAGTAACAGCCAGTGTGGAACATAACTGAAGGCTCTGCTAAAATCTAACAATAGGATATCTATTGGCTCTCCTTTATCTAGATAGTTACTTATGTGTTCATAGAAACAGACAATATTCCTTGTACATGATCTTCCATGTATGAAACCATGTTGACTGATGTCAAACATTGGGATCTTTCCTAATTGACCTATTATTTGCTCCTTTATTATATGTTTGAGGATCTTACTATTTTAGGATTCACCTTAAAGACATTACATGTATCATTTATAGTATATTGGCCATGCAAAACCTCATCTCATCCAGGATTAAAAAAATGACACATGTCATGTTTGGGAAGTGGTGTGGAAAATGGCTATGTTGAATGCTTGGAGTCAAAATAGGGAGGGAGGCAGTATAGCACAGTGGTTTAAGGCTCTGAGCTGCAAATCTGGAGACCTGGGTTTAAATACCATAGCCCCCACTTGCATACTGTGTGACCCTGAGCAAGTCATTTAACTTCCCTGTGCTCCCAGGTTGCACCTGTAAATAAGCTTTCAGCATAGTGTGTCTCACCTGGTTAAACAATTGAAAAATATATATATATATAGAAAATGAATTAAGTTATGTGAGTGAACGCTGAAATAGTGTAACATTTAGTCATAACCTGGGCATTTTACTGTATTTGCACACAAGATTTTCAGCATAACCTTCTTATTATGCCACCTAATGAACCCAGTAGGTGAACATTTTCAAATCCCTGCCAAAACATCATGCTGCACCACCAAAATGTCATATCACTCCACAGGTACAAAAACACATTTTAACCAGGATCTGAAAAATGAAATGTGTTACATTGCCCTTTTTACAGAACAAAAAATTTCTTATACCTCAATTGACTTTTCTATTGTACCTCAAACCAACTGAGGACCTAGTCAGAAATGACTACTAATCTAATTAATGACTGTGAAGAAAAGCATAATCAAACTGTGGCTATGAGGGTCTCCTCCACTGCAGTCTCAATGGATAACTTTAGTGAACAATATTTTCAGAATTTAATTGTTTACAGCATGTCAGAGACAAATCCACTGCAGCTAAAGAAATGTGGAGATGCTGGATACTTTACCAGATTGAGATGAATGAGGACTTTGTGCTATGAGCACTGTTGAACATTTAAAAGACTCAATACATTTCACTAATCTCTGTTCTGAAGGTGAAAATGTGGTTGTTAAACAGGAAAAAATTTGAAGATGCATGAAAGGGGAGGAGATACCTTCTTTTTCCCCATTTTATTAGCTGGGTAATATATTAGAGGCCTGCTACCTGTTATATATAAGAGTGTAGGAGGTGGTGCGAGAGCTATGTATAGATTTTTGTTATACGTTACTACCCTTTCTCGAAAATCTGTCAACCCTTTTTTTTTTTCCTTTTATCTGTCTTGTTGTTTGGTTTATGATAAGTCAGATGTAATGTTGAATTGTTGCCAATAAAAAAATGGAATACAAAAAAAAAATGAAATCTGCCACATCCATGAGATACTGTGAAGAAATGGTTATGTTGAAACTTTGGGCTCAAAATACTGAAAATTATCAAAGTTAGGAGCCAGCGTTCGCAAATTTTCAATGTAGGCTCATAAATTTGTTGTTTTTTTTAACTTTGGACAATAGCTGACTCAAATAGCCTCTATTTTTAAATCTATTTTCCATTTTTCTGGCTCCAACTATTGCATCCACCTCTTCTGAACAATTTCATTTTATCCTTGAGAATTGACTGTAGGTAATTGATTCAACAAGTCTTTTAGGATGAAAACTGTCAGCCCTTAGAATTGTGTTCCTGTCAGTATCTTTCCTATACATCCTAGTGCTTAAACCATTTTTGCTTTTAAATATAAATAGATCCAAAATGGAATCTATTCTGTATCAAAGTTAAGAGTAAATTTCAAAAACGATGTTCTACTATTCAACAAATAATGAAAATCTCTTAGTTCCTGCTATGTTCCTTCCCAAATAAGAAAAATATAATCTATAAAATGAACCCATTGTAATAAATTTTTCCCATACAGATTATTTTTGTAAACATAATTTTCTTCAAGCTAGCCCATAAAAAGGTTTGCATAAGAAGGGGCCATGCTAGATCCCATTGCAAATCCCTTGATTTGTGCATAAAAAGGTTTTTCAAACTTGAAATAATTCTGTGTTAGTACACAATCAATTCCCTACAGTCAATTCTTAAGGATAAAATGAAATTGTTCAGAAGAGGTGGATGCATTAGTTAAAAAGAATGTGTTAGAAAAGAACTGAGATGAATTATTGGTGACAAAAGATACTGGCAAAATTTAACCAATCAGTGACAAAATTATGTTGTTTCTGAAATATGGTGATTTTTTTATAACATTAAAAGGATAGTGAATAAACACTGGCATATGCTTAAAGCAACGAATGTTGGGGAAAAAACTTTTACTAAGAGAGTACAGGTAGTAGCAAAAAAAGTTAGATCTTTATCAGACTGCTTGTCCCATTTCCAACATGAGATTCCAGAAGTAAAAACATTGGGGTTAGTTTCAAAAGAGTTGTGGAAGATGCATACACTGTCACAACATGTATAAGGTTAAAATTATCAGAAATCTGAGTAAAGGCATGGATTTTGTTATTAAGGATTTTATTAATTGCTAGACAGAAGGGGAACTTTATGGGATAAAATGCCCTTGTGACCTGTTATACATTGGTAAAACAAAAAGACCATTAAAACAGAGGATAGATGAACATAACGGCTACATTAAAAACAAAGATTTTACAACCCCTATTGCAAGGCATTTTTTAGAGTGTGGCCATCAAATACCCACTTTGGATTTTTTTTTTGGTATGGAGAAAGTTATTAAAAACAGCAGAGGAGGTGACTTTAATGAGAAACTACTGTTAAGGGAAGCAATGTTCATTAATTTTTTTGAAACTACAAACCCGAGATTTGGCCTTAATGAGACTATAGACTGGCAGTCCTTACTATAATAATATGGCCCATGAAATGTTGATGGTTTATTAGAATGACAGCCTTTATTGGAATAATAAGATTTATAGAACTTTTGTGCAATAACTACTTTTCTGATATTGTGTCAAGCTCCAAGAGGTTCAGGCTCTTTTGTAGCAAAGTGTTGTTATTTTTTCAAATAGGAGAAAGTTTCTTTAAATTTACAAAATCTAGTGAGTATGATAATTTATCCGGGACCTCCAACACCAGGATATACGTCTCTTGGTGCCACTGATTAGTGGGTCTGGAACTCAGGCAGGTGGAATTAGCCTGCAAGTGATGTTGAGTCATTAAGCCAGATTTGGGGGTGGAGCACCTTCTATATAAAACAGAGATTTTAGGCCCTCGCATTACTCCCACCTTGTCTGCCTGGGGAAACACTTCAATATAAGTAAAGTTTCTGCTAGCCTCTGTTTTACTTATTGACATTCAAACAAATAGGTACTTTGTAACTTGTAGAAGATGCAATGTCTATATGGGTATAATACGGATAGATTTTAAAAGGGATATTGGGTTTCTCTATTGTTGAAGTAATTAATTGGGTGTACCTTTGTGAAAATGAATGAAATTGTGTTCACATTGCAGGCAGGACCATCATTAGAGCTATTTACACCACTTGGTGGGATGCAAGGTACTGAAAAGGTCAGTGTGAGGCATAGCAAATTTAGAACAATATATGAACAGTTTGGTCAAGCAAGATTATTTTATAGTGTTGTGACTGTGTGATGCCTTAAAGAAATTATGAAAAGCCTGGCCCGGTGGCATTGAGGGTTGAGGCACTGGACATCACACCGCATGCCACGCCGGCAACCCGGGATTGGGAACGAGTCTGGGTCATCAGGGGTCGGCAGGGGAGGACTGGAATTGAGCATCTGTAGACTGCTCTCCTGGTCCTGGGGTAGGTTGGGGAATCTCTCCACACTGTAGTGGCCCCTGGAGATGCTCAGGGGCACTTCTGGAGTGGGGGATACTGGAGGGGAAGCATGGCTGTCATCGGCACGCTGTGTCCGGACGTCATTGCTCATCCACATTCCGGGGGACCAATCAGGAGGAAAATGGCTGGGCACAACTGAGCAGCTTGATGGCTGCGATCTGAGCTGCCTGGAGGACTCTGGCTGAGTCCTGTCAGGGAGGGTCCGGGGCTGTCCTGGCTGGCTGAGGCAGAGGGGGAGCCCTCCAGCAGGATGGCAAGATGGCCATCCTGGATCCTCCTGGGTGCAGTTTGAGCTACCCAGTTCTCCGGACGGGCAGAGCCGGTGGCTGGATGCCCCAAGCCGGATCGTACTGCAGCAGGGCAATAAAATGTTAAATGATAAAAAAAAAAAGAGATTATGAAATACTAACTGACTTTGATTTCAGTTAATGTGATTAGCATCTCTTTTGTGTTACCCATAGACATTCAAAATACATGAAAACTGAAAATTCCTAGTGGCATTAGTGTTGGTTTAAAAGATTTGTCAACTTAGAAGTTCATTTTACCTTAAATGAAAAGTATTTTAGAAGCCATACAAACTTGAAGCAGAGAGCTAATCTTTTGTTGTTGTGTTGTACTAGGAAGTGGTGGGAGTCGAACAACTACACATTTAATAGAAGAAATGTTGATGATAAAGAATGAACTCATTAAATGTAAGGGCCTTCATAATTTAGTCCATTATTATCTACTTTGAAATGGTTCTTAGTATTTTTATAAAGATTATGTTAATGGAAAATATGTAAAGGGGTCTGAGGTAGCACCGACCACTACCCTTGAAACATATGCATAGCAGGAATAAGTAAGGCACTCACAAGGGAAGCGTTGAGCGATGAGCCCCCATCTGTGTCGGAATGGGAACAGATTATACAGGAGATCCAAGAGATGGAGCATCTCACATATCAGCTACAAGACAGGGTCCCAAAATTCATTGAGAGATAGTCCAAATGGGTGATACAACAGGTCAGATGAGAGGAATGTTATAGGGGGTTAGGTAATTTTTAAGTACATTAGTTTTCTATACTAAGCAGCCTGTAGTAGGAAATGCTCAACTGTAATTCTTTTAACATGGTCACAACATGATTGATACAAAAGTCTGTAACACATCAATTATCTCTACAGTTTGTGTTATCTGTTTCATGTCCCCACTCCCCTTTAACCTTATTGGTTGTAAATGAAAAGACAGTGGAACTTTCCAGAAACTGTACAGTGGAATGACTAAGAATACAGTTCTAATAAAGAAAATATATAAAAAAAAGCAACATAGCATGTTTTAATTATAGCATAGCAATCATTTGCCTAGATTCACATCCTTTCTTGTTCACATCCCCCTGAATAAATCTGATTTACTGGTTTCCTGTTAGCCTGGCTTGTGAGCATATTCTTACTTGGTCTAAAGTTGCAGAAGTACTGCAAAGTTTTCTGAAAGTGCACGTGTGTGCTACTGAAGCTGTCTTTGGCAGAGGGCTGCAGGGTAAATGCTGAGAGACCAACCCCTGCTAGTAAGGGGAAGTTGCATGAGCATATCATTAATGGTAAAACAGCGATCTGTTCTGATTGTTAAGCATTGCAACTGTTTTGTTAAACCTTAAAGGTCACTAGGCAGGATCGTGGGTGGTTAGAGGGCTAGACCAACTTGGTTACTGACCCATTTACGTATTACTCTGGGTGAAGGCACCATATTTGTATGTGTACTGCTGGGAGGCAGCCCGCAGTACCCATTATTTCCAAACCCAGGCCCCTCTACCTGCAGCCAGGAAAGCAGGCAGGGGTAGTAGCCCTTGGTATAGCGGTGCCAAGGTTACAAACAAAAATTAAATGAAAAATGAAATAAAGTAATTACTGTGTACACTCACATCCACAGCATCAAGGAAAAGCAGGTCTCTATTCTTAGATGTCCCTACCTGTTGCACACATGCACGCTTCTTCAGGGAGGCTGGTCATGTACTGATCAAAGACTTTTATAGTTCCCATACCTTAAAGTGATACTGCAATTAATAAACAGTGCAAACCAAACATACAAAAATTAAAAACAGGTTCCTCTTGGCAGCAGCTTAAACCAAAAGCAGTGATAAGAGGAATAAAAATTCGTATGTCATGAGCCGTTAGCAGTCCACACAAAAGACATGCCCAGAATTATTTCAACTGTATACGGACATGGTACAGGTTCATATATTTATATATATATATATATATATATATATATATATATATATATATATATGATAATATTGAGGGGAAATACAAAGCATAATGAGTTAATAAAACTTTTAAAAGGAGTACAAAAATGGGAGGTCAAGAGGTCATGTGCATAATAGTCATGGCTGGGTGTGGAGATAGCCTGAGCCTGAGAACATTCCTGACTAATGTACAGGTACACCACCCCTTATTGAACAACCAAGCAAGAGGGGATTAGGAATAAGATGCAAAGGTGTCTGCTTTATATTTTTTTATTTCTGTTTCGGATTTCGGAGATGGGGTGGGTAGAATGAGAAGAGATCTGTATAAACTGGCAAAATGGTCAGAAGAGTGGCAACTGGGATTTAATGAAAAGAAGTGCAAAATCATGCACATAGGGACGAGAAACCCTGAAGCCACATATAAGTTGGGAGGGGAGCTGCTAGCAATCACAAGGGAAGAAAGACACTTGTACATCATCATCACACATGACCTGAAATCATCCAAGCAGACCACTAAAGCAGTAGGTAAGGCTAGAGTGATGCTGGGGTGTATTAGTATGGGTATTTCAAGTCATAAGATGTTGTAGTGTCAGTGGCTCAGCAGGTAGCATGCTCGTCTTTGAAGCGGGGAGATCAGAAGGCTGTGGGTTCTTGCCCCACACCAGGCACTTAGGTTAATATCCCAATACTGACACTGTAGTGCAGTATGAGGGGGATGCAGCACTCCTGAGGTGCCGACTTTTGGATGAGACATTAAAACCGAGTTCCCATCTACCTGTTCTGGTGGTAGTTCAGGTGGATGTTAAAAGATCCCATGGCACGTCTCGAAAAGAAATACAAGGATGCAAAAATAACAATGTCACTCCACAGTGATCTATTACATCAAGAAAAAATAACAAAAAAATACATCATTACACAATATTATTAAAGTATAACAAACCATTCAGAATATCTCTAACTTTAGGGAAAAAAATACATCAATTCAACTAATAAGCCTCAATGCAAACTACTATTCCCACCATCAAAATGCATGGATCACTACAAGCTACACTATTCAGGAATGACAGGATCTCAAAAAGAGGAGGGGGCTGTGCGTTATACATTAAAGACTCAATAAAGGGGTTTGCTCTTCCTTTACCCCACCTTACCAGTACTGCACAAATTTTCCCCAGAAAAATGATTTTGGGGGCCTACAATAAAGCACTATCTATACTTACTGTACACATCCCTCCTGAAGTGAAATTTTCAGGATTTGAAGAACTCATGGAGGTTATCAGATGTCTGCACCTCAACTCTGAATCCATCATTCTAGGGGACTTCAATATCAATTGGTTGGCACCACCGATTGGCACATATAAGGACACTACAGCTGCACTGCATCTTACACAACTCATTGACTCACCCACCAGAATAAATTACAAAACTGGATCTAGTACACTACTTGACTGGATCCTCACAAACTGCCCAGATCATATCTCCAACGTGACAGCCCACCCAGACTCACTGAGTGACCACTCTCCAGTAACCTGCAGCTGGACCAAAAAATTCAATGCAACACCCCCCCAAATAATCTCTAATCATAAACTAAAAAGGGGTCACCTGGAGTACCTTAAGGAGCAGCTACGCAACTGTTTTGCCAACTCAAACCAGGCAGCTATTTACTCACTCACACTTACATACACACAATAACAATACAATAAGTACAGCAAGCCAAAGCTTTATTATAACAAAATATAATACAAAAGGTTATACATTACTGATTTAATAAAGCATTATCCAAGCCCTCTTCCAATGGCTGGGAAGCCCCCTTGTCAGCCTGGCTAGGAGTCTCTTGAACCGGGAACTGGCCCCACAGCGATGCGTCCACCCTGCAGGAGAGGCTTCCAACCAGGCATTGAGAAAGCTACATTTATATTTTATTTTATGCTGGGACCAGGCAGCCCTTATAAGTTGTCTCGCCACATTTTAGAAGCTGGGCCGGGCTCCCAGGATGCTGCGAATTTACACTATAAGGACTGCTCAGAATTTTTTACAGCTGCTAGGTCACTGTGCTCCAAACACTGGCCGGGTGCCTAGAACACTATGAGCTAAGCAGAAGTTTAAACAAAACTACAAAAACAGGTTGCCTGATAATATGCGACCTTTAAGTCAGCAAAATACACTGTCTGAAGCAAAACATAATAATGAGGCTATCTAAAGAGCAAAACACTAATTAAATGAAGCAGCATGTAAAATGGAGTCACACAATACAAAATGGAGTATAAAATGACATACATTACATGAAATAGCATACAAAATGGAGTGACAATAATTAACATATTATACTATTACTACATTTGGTCCTTTGATTATTGTGAATACGATTTGTATGATATTGGTACCATAGCAAAATTATTACGAATATAACATGATAAGTAACAAGTCCAAATAAGCAAGATAATTGTCACTACAGCAATGATTATGATAGGATGTATTAGAATATTTAACACTTTTGTAGCTGATGGAGACCATTTTGTAAAAATATTTTACCAATAATGAGTAGTCTCTTGTTGAATTTTGGAACTTAAATTAATTATTTTATTTTTAATTATTGTAGTTTGCACCTGACTTTGCACTAATGATTTATTTTTTATTGCCAAATGAGCCTGCATTACATTTGTTTCCTGAATTATTTGTTTAATTTTATTTAACGAGATATTTAATTTTGATTGATCTAAAATATTGGGCTGCCAATACAAAATAAGCTTCTGCTCATTATTAGGGACCTGTGCATTTTACTGTGGTGGATGACATTACAATTTAATGATTACTAGGAATTTATGATTTGAACACGGTCTTTTACACATATTTATTATTACTCATTAAATTACTCTGGGCCTTATTTTTTTGCATTATAGAATACATATATGTCGCATTGTGCATTTTGTCCAATTAATAAATTGCGAAATATTTTTTGCTACTCCCATTCCCCATACCTGTGAAGCATTAAATAACTGCAAGAACTTAAAATTATAATTTAAAGTTAATTTTTGGGATAAGAAAACAGTTGGCATCCATTGAGCTTGTAAGTTAATTAAGTTAAATACATTAATTCCTACTGCCTGAAGCCTGTTAGTCAGTGTTTTTATATTTACACTATTTAAAATGTTCATGCCTGCCCCTGCTCCACCTAATAGCGTATTATACCAAGCTCTTTTATATTGGCATTTTTTACTAAACATAAACGTTATGTTAAAATGGATTACATTTTTTTGATACCGCTGCGCTACTGATGTACATGTGGATGGAACCTTAACTATACAATTATTGCTAATTACAAGATGATTTTTTAACACTGTAATGTGATTTGCCCAAGTAGTTTTATTAGTTATTGCAGTAGCATTCATGCAGAATAACGTGTCTATGTCAATTAAAGTAATACTTGCATTGAAAATGTCTGTTTGATTCATGCAGCAATTAAGTTTATGTTGTACAGTCACCATGCAACTATTTGGTAAGTTGCAGCATTTAATAGCAGTCTTATTTTGCAAAGAGATTTTATTTGTTTTGTAGGCATATTGTCCTGGGCCACCAGTTGTCATCCAGAGATTGATTCCTGGTGAAAATGTCATGTTCAGTACCACACACTTCTGTCCGGATGGGCAGCTAAAGTTCCCCTGGGTTTTATTTTTGGTATTATTTTTTCAACTCTAGGTTTCTTTACAACCAGTGTCATTACAGTTAACTCTTTGAATTTTTTTTCCAGGGGTAACTAGCTCTGCCAAATGGACTATAAGACACACCAGCATTTCTTTTAAAATTCATTGCTGGACCTAGAAAGACACAAATTTTATTATTTTCGAAGATAATATTTATGTGCAGGCACATATTTTTATTTATTTTTTCCTGATCTGATGACTAGCACAGTGTTGTCTCGTCCAGTGGCTATCACCTCAGCTGGTTCAGGAGGGACATTTGGGTTTGTAACTCATATTTTGGCACTATTGTTAAAACCTCCTGTAGATTTAAAACCTTTATCCTCCCTTGCTGTTAAGAGTGTGGGGGCTTGTCCCTTTATAGGGGTCACTTTGTTAACTGGAATAATTAACAATTGAGCCACTCTGTCATACTGTTGAATTAACAGATTTTGTTTTTTACTATTTAACAAAATTACTTTCACTTCTCCTTGGTAATTACAATTAATTACCCCTCCCAAAATTTGTATTTTCTTGAGGGCTAGTTCTGATTTAGGTGCTATTTAACTAAAATGTCTCAGTGGAATTTGTATTTTAATACCAGTTTCTATTACTTGAATGTTTTTGCTGTTTATTTTGTATTCTTGAAGGGCATGTAAATTAAGTCCAGCAGCTTCTGGGGTTGCCCTGCAAGGAGACAGAGCTCCTGGTGTAATTTCCCAATATAACACTGTTTTTGTAGTTGAGTAAGCCTGCACTTGCAAATTAGGAGTTATTATTTGCATTAAGGGGGTCTCAGATTCTCTAATTGGTCTATTATTTAAAATCTGTAATGCTTCATGCAAATGTTTTTTTTATTTTTGTAGGCTCCCCCAATTGTCCTTTTACAATATGAGGGATTGGTCTTTGTTGCCCATATTGGCATATAGGACACTGAGCAATAACAGTTTTAACTAAATTTAATGTTAGGGGTACACCCCTACTATATGTCCACCTGTAAGTGGCTTTCTCTCCCAAATGTCCACATTTTTGATGTGCCCATTTTGCCAGCCCTGATAACTGCTGACTTTGAGTTTTTTTTAATATTCACTGGAAGAATCTTAGCTTTTTTATCTGCAATAGAATTATACCATTGTTTTAGTGTATTTGAAGCACAATGAGCATTAACATGAAATACAGTGGTCTGAGTATTTTGCACCATAGTCCATATTTTCTGCCACAGTTCTTTTCCCCATATTTCTTTTGAATAAATTTTTTACTCATTCTTAGCCCAAGTGGGCAGCCAGGTTGTTAAACCATTGGCTACAGACCATGAATTAGTATAAATATGACATGTACCTTGCAACCTTTGTGGGTATTACACTGGAAGGGAGGAAGGGTAGCTTACCCCCTTCCTCCAAGCTCCTACTGGTGGAAGACACAGCTCGAATACTGTAGCAATAAAAAGGTTAGCTGTGAAACACAGACAAATAACAAAAACAAACACACATTAGTTTAAAAATAAAACAAGATTATTTTTATAGGATAAAAGAAGCCAAGCGTCCCTGGGTTCCCTTATCCTAAGCATGACAAAATGTCCAGATTGATGGTAATACCGTATGTACGTATCTCTGTAGATGGTAAACTCTCAAAAACAGCTGTAATAGTCCTTTTTTCAAAATTGTAAAAGTTTGTTCCTCTTCACTTAGAATACTAGTTTTGCAATAAAAAGTCAAATTACATGATTCACTCTTGGTGTGCTTTCATGAAAACATACATTTTGTGTGAAAAGTTGTGCTTTAGGCATGGAATACACATTAAGTTTGAACTGGTAGTAACATAAAATGTTGGAACACAAGAAGGTCAAATAACGTGCAAAAGGTCACAGTGTGCATGCAAGGGTCATTTAAACCCAGCCATTCCTGTAGTGTCCTTGAACACCACCAATATTAAAATATTTTTACACAATAAAACTGCTGGCCAAGACAGTACACACACATACACATACACAAAAAGAAATACTTAACACAAAATAAGACTGACATTGTTTTACACTAATTTGCTGAGGTAATGCCCATAGTTCCATTAGAAAGCTGTACGTGGTTTAGATATATGTGTTGCCTCCTGTCTGTCTTGTAACACTGACAATTTTTAAACCAACACATTTATACATATTGCCATGCCAAATCTTTCCAGAGCAAAACACTGTTTAAACACATTATCTGTAAGTGAACACATCTCGTATAACATGATTACACCTTTTGGCACATAACTAAAATATGGCACTCTGCCATTTTGCAAAAAGTTTCTGGTTTTAACTAGAAGTATGATAAAGCCATTTATAGCTGTTAATACATTACATTTTTACCTAGCAGTGGCTTGGCACGTTGCTTACAAACTACAACTCTTTCTGCACATTGCAATTTATATGACGTCATAATTTTTTACTATTAACACTACCTGCTCCAAGCAACAACTACAAACAAAAGGTTTTTACTGACCCTATCTAGGCAGCACAAATGTTTTATTACAAATAAAGCCAATTAAAACAGTCAGCTATGAGGCAAAAGCTTCTTCTTCCTTTTTTTTTGTAACCTGTTGTGCACTGAAGGCAGTCAATCCTATCTGCAACCTTGACAACAGAACATAATTACAGAACACAGATATAAGCTAGAAAATATGCATGAGAAAGACGGAGCATTACCTTGTTTAGTATACATATTACAGAAATAAAACAGACAGACATAAAACAACTTTGAAAAAAAAAAAAATTCAGACTTACCCGGTGCCACGGTATTTTTCTTCTTCTTTTCCGATATACTAGTCTAAGTAAGAAAACTGACTGCAGGACCTTTGTGATAATTTTTAAACACTGCAGCTATTAACCCTTTTAAAGGTTTTAACCCTTTCAAAGGTTTTCTTTTGGCCATTTTAGTAACCTGCCAAACCAAGTCTTTTTTTAGAGCTCTGGTTTGCAGTTTAAAAACAAAACAAACAAAAATCTCTAACAGTACTAGGTTGAGATCCATCTGGTAGAGGTCCCCAGTACTTGGGTTTAGGATTAAATGTTTCAGCCTCTATAGGAGGCAAGGGAACTTGAAATTGATACAGAAAAACTTGAAACTACACAGATAGGCAACATGGGGGGGGGAGGATTTTTAAATTATTCCGTCTGTAGTCACCTACTGTGCGTACATCCACAGTAGTTTATTTTTTTTTTTTAGATGTTGCTTATCTAACTTTACTTAACCAGCCGCTGCTTTTCTCCTAAAAGCAGCCTGAACTGTGAAATCCATTATTGGCTCTAACAGTATATACTTGCAACAAGCACAAATTACAAGTACAAAGGGCAGTTGCCCTTGCTTGTTTGAGCCTTAAATACACCTTTAAAAAAAAGAACTCATCCTTTTTTCTAAAAATAGACATTTTATTTTCGAATCCTGCAGACTACGCCAAAAATGTTCTGCCAACTCAAACCAGGCATCTATTTACTCACTCACACTCACATACACACAATAACAATACAATAAGTACAGCAAGCCAAAGCTTTATTATAACAAAATATAATACAAAAGGTTATACATCACCGATTCAATAGAGCATCATCCAAGCCCTCTTCCAATGGCTGGGAAGCCCCCTTGTCAGCCTGGCTAGGAGTCTCTCGAACCGGGAACTGGCCCCATAGCGATGCGTCCACCCTGCAGGAGAGGCTTCCAACCAGGCATTGAGAAAGCTACATTTATATCTTATTCTATGCTAAAAATAACCGTGCAGCCCTTATAGTGTTGTCTCGCCACATTCTAGAAGCTGGCCGGGCTCCCAGGATGTTCGTGAATTCACACCATAAGGACTGCTCAGAATTCCACCTGCTAGGTCACTGTGCTCCAAACACTGGCGGTGCCTAGAACACTATGAGCTAAGCAGAAGTTTAAACAAACCTACAAAAACAGGTTGCCTGATAATATGCGACCTTCAAGTCAGCAAAATACACTGTCTGAAGCAAAACATAATAATGAGGCTATCTAAAGAGCAAAACACCAATTAAATGAAGCAGCATGTAAAATGGAGTCACACAATACAAAATGGAGTATAAAATGACATACATTACATGAAATAGCATACAAAATGGAGTGACAATAATCAACATATTATACTATCACTACAGCAACACTGACTGGAGCCCCCTTGACACAGCAGAGGATATGGACACTGCACTCGAGTACTGCATCAAACAATTCAATGCTGCTTGCAACTGCCATGCCTCAGTGCAGAGGACAAAGGTCCGTGGAAGACACAGCCCCTGGATCACACCAGACTTAATAGGCCACATAAAAAACAGGGACAACTGGTGGCATAGGGCACAGAACTCTGGCAAGCAGTCAGACTTCCAGGAATACAGAAGACTACAGAATGACTCCACCCGGACCATCCACTGTGCCAAAAGTAAACATTTTACAAACATCATGGGGAAACAGCAAGTCTTTTTGGAATAACCTAAAAGATGTAACAGGGAAAGTCAAGAAAGAGGCTCCACAAATGCTCAACATCGATGGTGCCTCTACTCTTGATCCCCTAACTATTGCCAACACGTTTAATAAAGCATTTACTGACCTTAACAGTGTACTTCTGACAAATTTTTTTGAAGAAACAAGCCCAAGCTCAAGCCAAAGCCTAGGCCCCACTCAAACACCCCCCCTCCCTTTTATTTCAAATCTGTCAACTACACCCAAGCAAGAAAGTACACTCATAAAGTACTTGGAAAATCCAGGAAAAGCGGCAACACACTACCTCAAATTTATTTCCCTTGCACTTGATGAAATCCTAGCTCTCATTACTAAACTGCTGAACTTATCCCTGCAGTTGACTCAAGTCCCCCAAGCTTGGAAGTCAGCTCTGGTAACTCCGGTGCACAAGAGCGGTGACCGGGCACTGCATGCCAATTACAGACCTATTTTTATCCCTCCACCACTGTCAAAAGCACTGGAGCGCATAGTCTCAGACCAGCTGGTTGACTACCTTAATAAATATAACATTCAGTGTCCGGAACAACATGGATTTCGGAAAGGGCACAGTACCTCCACAGCTCTTCTGGATTTCACCAGCTGCATACACAGTTCACTGGACCAGGGTAACCTTGTTGGCGTGGCCTTTATTGATCTAACAAAAGCCTTTGACATGGTCAGTCACTCCCTACTACTTCAACAACTCGCCTCAATAGGCCTCTCTATCCCCGCTACTAACTGGCTCCGAAGCTATCTAGCTGATCATTCCCAATGGGTAAAGATTGGGAACATCACATCGGGGCCCCTGCCAGTTCATTGTGAGGTCCCCCAGGGGTCAATCCTAGGACCGTTCTTTTTCAGCAGCTTTGAGCTCATCGGAGCTCAAGGAGGACATTTGGGGACATCTGCAGTCTTAGTAACTGCAAAAACTCTGCTCTTTGCCTGCAAATTTCAGAGAAGCTCCACAAAGCTCTTTTTAAAAATACAAGGACTGTGCTAGTTGGGTCAGAAAGTGCAACGGAGCTTCCTGACTAGACTTCTATGCCCCCTCACCCTGCCCCCACCTCCACCATCTATTAAATAGACCTTTGCCCCACCCCCTGGGGCTGGGATTATGTTTACCTAGAGTGTAATTGAATTCTACATATCTAAACTTGGGAGTGTCTAATCAGGAGTGTAATTGGATTCTGCAAATCTATGCTAGGGTGTGTTTAATTAATCCCTGCAGTACTATATCTGTGAAGACTTGCAATTGTTGCTAACCTTGCTTCTTCTCTATCCTCCCTGTATAAGATGTTTGTCTAGTTGTCAGAATCAAAGTGCTACTACCTGTACAATTGGTTAAGGAGTTACCCCGTCCTCTAGCATAGGCTGAGAAACTGATAATCCCTGTGGGACTGCTACCCACTGATACCAATATCTATCTTCCCTAAGTAATTATAGCCTGCAAATTCTGATGATGGTTCAGCATAAGACTAGGCCAGTATTCCTGGGCTTAATTAAATCATTCTACAAAGAGACTTGTACAAAACACTCTGCAAACAGATTTCACGTTAGGCTTAGAACTAGCCCCTAACTCTGATGGATGGTAACAACCTCAGCTACCTGTAATTGGCCTAGGGGAGTGTGACATCCGTGAGATGGTAGAGGCCATTTCAGTACTACACAGGGTGCCACTGCTTGCCAAACATGTCAACCATGAGGAGGACATGGGTTCTCCACCTACCCTGTCCCAGACTGTGTAGTGAAAAAAAGCCATGCACTCCACTCCCCAACAAGGGAGTACTCCTGGCAACACTCTACATTCTGTCCTTACTATGGATGGACTTGATGGTAGGCCAAGGGGACCCAGACGTTTGGGGACAGCAAGACAATGACATCCCTCCCTGTGACCCACACTACACCAATTCCTACTCTGGTTGGCAATCCTTACTAACAGCCCATGAGCCAGTAAGACAGGGTGTTTGCTGCGAGTCACTCCACTTCACTAGTAGGAGACTTGGTAGCAAACCTAACTTATCAGTCAGCTCCAAGCTGTTAGGCCTGCTAGCAGCGCTACTTCTCCTGGCAGGTGACATCCAGCCCAACACTGGCCCTACCATCTCTAATATCTTAATATCCTCCCCACAGGACCCACAGTGGGTTTGAAGATTGCACACATGAACGTCTGCAGCATCAGACTGAAAATGCAAGAGGTGCAAGCCTGGCTTGACCTCTACAAGCCAGATATCCTGGCCATCTCTGAGACCTGGTTTAAGACCAACATCCTCGACCATGAGATCAAGGCACAAGGATACAACTCCTTCCACAAAGATAGGGAGAGCAAAAGAGGGGGTGGTGTGTTAATCTACACGAAGGACAACCTAACGGTGTCAAACATAACCCTAAAGCTGGACCTCACCCCAGACAGTGAATCAATATTCATACGGATCACCCTTGGCCAGACCAAACACCTCACTATAGGATGTGTCTACAATCCACCTAAGGTGGCTCTCCAGTCCCTAGAGGCCTTCACCAGATCCACGATCAGTGACTTCACCATGGATCATATCATTATGGGGGACTTCAACCTAAATTGGGCCCATGACCCCAACAAAGACCTCATGTCCCTGACACAGGAGGCTAATCTGACACAGATTATATCAGTACCCACCAGGTTGAACCATAAATCAGGGAACCACACCATCCTGGACTGGGCTCTGGTGACAAACCCCTCCAATATCCAGAAAGCTGGACTCATGGCTGATGCCTTGAGTGACCACTCTCCAATATTCTGCATCTGGAGGAATAACATGCCAAAAGTCCAACCCAGAATTTTGACCGCCCGAGATTACTCAAATTTCTCGGTGGCACAATACAATGACTACCTTCATAGCCTGGACTGCAGACCCATTAGACTCTTCCCCTCTTTGGATGCGGCACTAGAATACTTCCAAAACTCATTGATTAAAGCAGCCAACCACTTCGCCCCACTAAAAAAGCTCAGAGTACAAGGTAGCTGCTACAAGTGGATCTCTCCAACTCTGAAAGCCCTGATGATCAGCTGGGACAAGGCCTGGAAGAGGTTTAAGAAGTTCTCTCTCCCGGCCGACCTTGTGACATATAAAGCCCTGCAAAACAAATGTAAGAGCTCAATAAAATGGACAAAAAGGGAGTATGTCACCTGCCTTCAAAAGAATAGCTTAGGAACCTCTAAACTAGGGAGGCAGTATAGCGCAGTGGTTTAAGGCTCTGAGCTGCATATCTGGTGACATCCAGCAGACCAGACCTGGGTTTGAATCCCACAACTTTCACTTGCATACTTTGTAACCCTGAGCAAGTCACTTAACTTTCCTGTGCTCCCAGGTTGCACCTGTAAAAAAAACTTTCAGCTTAGTGTGCTACTCCTGGTTAAACAACTAAAAAAAAATAACTATTTTGGTCTCACATCAATGAGCTGATCAAAGGAAACTCCAAGGCTAAACCTGACCCTATGGAAGTCAATGGCAAGCTAGTGCAAGATGGCCCACAAATTACTGCAGCCCTCAACCTTCATTTCACCAACTCTGACGTACATAAAACTGGGCTACCCCCTCATCCCCAGGCACCCAATGACACTGAACCTCCGATACTACAACAACCACTATTCCACTTCAGGTTGGTCAGAACTAAAGTGGTGCTAACTCTTCTGAGGGCCCTGAAACTCAAAGGCCAAGGCGGACCTGATGGAATTAATGCCAGGCTATTCAAGGATGGTGACAAATCCATCTCCAGACCTTGACCTGGCTCATAAATAGATCTCAGCTGGAAGGCACTGTTCCACACCAGTGGAAACAGGCTAAAGTGGTTCCCATCCACAAGGGTGGCTCCAGGGAGCACACGAGTAACTACCAGCCAATTTCCCTGCTCTGTCTACTTGCCAAACTGCATGAAAGGCTAATATATAGCCAACTTCGCGACTACCTGGAGACTTACCAACTACTGGCCTCCTCTCAACATGGTTTTTGCATGAACCATGGCACAGACACAGCTCTCACGAACCTCATGACAGATGTGGTCAGTGCCATGGACAAAGGGAACCCCACTGGTACGGTATTTCTTGACCTGTCCAAGACCTTTGACCTTGTCAACCACAATCTCCTGCTAGAAAAACTTAAAAAGATAGGCCTAGACTCCCTGGCTCTTAAGTGGTTCAAGAGCTATTTATCTGGCCGAACCCAGAGAGTTAGCTGGAAGGGGGCGCTATCTGACCCATTACCCCTAAAAGAGGGAGTACCACAGGGCTTGATCCTTGGTTCCCTACTATTCTCATTGTTTACAAATGATCTAAACCTCCACTGCGGGGGGAAGTGCAGTAGTGCAATACGCGGATGACACTGTCATATACCACTACTCGGATAACCTGGGGGTTCTCAGCCCCTTACTCCAATCTGACCTTACATCACTGGAGAACTGGCTAAAAATAAACAGAATGGTCTTGAATACAGGCAAAACAAAAGCCATGCTGTTCGGGGCCAGATCCCTGGGGCAAGACAGGACCAGCTTCCTACAGCTTAAATCACTGGCTGGGACCAGCACTGAAGTTGTGCCCTCATTAAAATACCTAGGGCTTACGCTTGACCAAGGACTCACCTGCAAGAACCATGTGGAACAAGTGACCAAGACCATCCATGGGAAACATGGCATTCTGTATCGGATTAAGGATCAGCTTATTCCAGAAGCCAGTCTCTCCATTGCCTCAAGCATCCTGCTGCTCACACTAAGATATGCAGGCCCTGTAATACAGGGAATGGCCAAGCTAGAGGTCCACTGGATGCAGATTCTTTACAACAAGGTAGCGCAGTTTGCTACCCAGGATCATTCAAGAAGCCACCACTGTGACACACTAGCCAAATTACAGTGGCCTTCTTTTGAAGCACGCCTTCAGTACCCTCTCCTCTGCCTAGCATTTAAGTTACTGAGCCCTACAGCTCCACTCAGCCTCTCATCTACCATAGCTTCCAAGCATAACCCTTGAACCCTGAGGTCCACTGGGAGGACTCTACTAGAAACCCCCAGGGTCAGGAGCAGCTCGGGCCAGAAATCTTTCTCTGTCACAGCCCCCCATCTGTGGAACAAACTTCCACCAGTGATACAGGAAGCCCCCTCGCTCGTGAACTTTCATACCAGGCTCAAGACGCACCTACTTGAGGCAAGCACTTGCCTATGTCATGGCACCTGACAGTCCCCCCCAGACTTATGCCAGTCACCTTACCTGTAAGAGTCGTGCCAAACCATTATGGGTAGTCTGCCTCTACTGTTATGAATCAATGTCAAAAACTGTAACTATTGAACCTGTATGTCAGTTAATACCTGTCTACTGTCTGTATCACCATGTATGCCATGTAATGTAATGTCTCTCCGAGTCGCCCTTGAAAAAGGGACCTTCAGGGCCCAGTGGGCCTACCCGGTCATCAAAATTCAATAAATAAATAAAATAAATAAATAAATAGCCCACCTCGATTGTGTGACCAACGGATACTTCTCTATGCAGATGATGCTATAATTTTTACTTCTCAACATGACCCTCACACCCTAAACTATCAGCTACAACATGCTTTTAAACAAACTGAAGATTGGTTCAGAGCCCACAAGATGGTTCTGAACTATAAAAAGACAAAAGTAATGCTTTTTAGTGGTGCTAGAAGCAAACACAAAGCAGCATCCCTTAACATCACTAACTGCACAGGAGTTTCACTTGAACAAGTGGAGCAATTCAAATACCTGGGGGTTACACTTGACTGTTCCCTCTCCTATGCAGAACACATTGAGAATGTGGCCAAAACAGTCAACATAAGAATTGGGCTCCTGCACAGGCACAAGAAATGCTTAACATCTGAAGCACTCCAAACCGCAATCCATAGCACAGTTGTCTCTGTCATCGACTATAGATTGGTCATATACAGCTCAGCCACTCCCACCTCACTACGTAGGATAGCAGTAGCCCTAAACAAAGCCTGCAGACTGCTCACCAATTCCCCCTGAATGACGCACACATGTGACCTTTATGAGCAAGCTGGGTGGCTACAACTTGAAAACAGGATGCAATATGCAATATGACATTTGCAGTGTCAGTGGCTCAGTAGGTAGCACACTCACCTCTGAGGCTGGGAGATGAGGGCTGTGGGTTCGGTTCCAACATCTGGCACTTGGATTACTATCCCAGTACTGACACTGTAGTGCAGCATGAGAGGGGTGCTGCACTTCTGAGGTGCCGTCTTTCGGATGAGATGTTAAACCGAGGTCCCATCTGCCTGGATTAGTGGTAGTTCAGGTGGATGTTAAAGATCCCATGGAACTTATCGAAAAGAGTAGGGGAATCTGTGCCCTGGCTAAATTTCCCTCATTCACTAAAAATACCATCAACTGCTTAATCTGGTTCAAGGTCAGCTGGCATTCATCTGTATCCCCCTCCCTGGGTCGTGCCTGAAAATAGGTAGGATTAGTCTAGTGCACTTACCCGGTCAACAAAAACGAAATAAATAAATACCAAACCTGCCTCTTAGCTAAAAAATCATTACTTGGACTTCAACCTCCTGGAGTCACAAGCCTATTAAGCTTATTCACAGGCCCACACTGCACCACGAACTCTGACCATCAGGTTCTCACCATCCCACGCTGCAGAACCTCCCAAAGGCAGAGGTCACATGCCTGCTGGCACCACTTTGACTCAATAGCCTTGGCACTGAACAGAATGTCACACAGAGAGATTGGGGCTTTTCAAGACCAAGCTAAGACAACACCTACTGAAGAAAAGCTCCTGTGACTGTACTTTCTAATTACTCCACACACACACACACACACACACACACACACACACACTTCTGACCCCAGTCTTATTCATCTTTCAGATTATTACCATCTCCTCCTACTTTGTCCTTCTACCCTGAATTGTCCCCCAATTTTTTGCCCTGCAATACCCTGCACTCTCCCCTCCCACCTCCCCCTAAATAGTCATCATGCCCCCGCACTCAGTGCCCCCTAGTCTCCTTTCTGGATAACTGCTTACGGTCTTTTACCTGACAGTGCTACCTAGGCTGCTACTGTTACCTGAATTATCCTAGCGTTAAAACCATCTCTGTTACCTAATTACAATGTATTTTTGTCTATGTTTACTCACCTAGCAAGATATTTCTAAACCCACAATGTATGTATACCCACTCTTTACGACGTGGAACCTTTGTGAAAGAGCGGTCTCCCGCTCAAAGGTATTGTAATCCAAGATTGAATAAATAAAATAAAAATAAATAAGGTTATATGAAATTCAATTCCATATAATTACCCCAAACCTATTCTATCCCACACACACCCCCACACTGTGCATGGGGGTTTAAAAATATAAATAATACAAAATAACTATATCCCATGCCATTCTTCTCATAATTTAAAATCATAAGGCTTCCATGAACTATCCCAATATATTGATGCATAATTTGATTTTCAAACAATTTTCTTTGGCTGATATCTTGGCTCAGCATGCTAAAAAATTCAGTTGCTGAAATCTGCTGTGGTTGCAACAATAACCTACACCTACAAATGCACAACCAGTACAGAACAGACACGTGTATTACCTGCAAAGCAGTAAGTAAGCCGTGTGTCGTAACGGTGTTATGGATTCCATAAAATAAAAGCTCAGGGGAAGGAGGAACCACCACTCCGCCTCTCCAGTGGTGTTTCACCACATCCCAAAATTCCATGGCATAGGGACATTGAAAATATAAATGTCCCATCGTCTCCAATAACAAAACGCCACCCACCCCCGGACAATAACGTTCTTGTAAACTTTTATGTTTCTGATTATTTTGAACATTTATCGTTCCATGTATCCCTAACCATGCCGTATCCCACATGTGCAACGGAATACGAGGGTTTGTAACGTACTTTGAAATATTCAATTGGGAAGCATCAGAAAAACTTATAAATGGGAAATCAAAAAAAAAAAATCTATGTACAATTTCTCTATATAACACTTTCCGAGAGCTACCACAGGAGATTCCCAGCTAATGCTCCAATGCAGAATTTTATCAAAAAGCACATCCCATTTATGAGCCAATCTCGGACTTCATTTGTTTTTATGAACAAAAACATTACCTCTCCATTCCTTCAAAATACCCTGCAACATTTTGCTTACAGAAGAAACCTAAATAGACCTACAATCCTTAAATAAAGGTACTAAGTTCGAACATAAAAAAAGTAAAGAGAAAAAAAGGACTGGATTTGCCATGTTCAAGCCTCCCAATTTAATATCCAAATATAAAACATTCCATTTTATTGGATTCAGATGGCTGCCCCAAATGCCACTGAAAAAAAACATTTCATCAAAGAATTCTCTGGGTAATAACAAGCAACTGTCAATGCCGAATGTTGATTGCCTTGGTGTGTTGAGCTCGCTCACTGCCCCTCTGTCACTAGCTCAGTCTGTTTCTCCCGGTGCTGCAGGCTGCTCTTTTGTACTGGGCTCCTGCCTGCATTGGCACCTTGTTCTGCTGAGGAAGAAATCCGCAGCTGTCCCAACAGAGCTGCATTGAGGTGGCTCACTCCCCCCCCACTCGCTCATTCCATTTCTCCTGGCACTGCAGGCTGCCCTTTTGTAATGGGCTCCTGCCTCTGTTGGTGGATTTTTCTGGCCACAAAGAAATCTGCAGCAGTCCTGACTCAGGTCTGTTGAACCTGCTGACTCCCTGTCTGTCACTCACTAGTTCCGTTTCTGCCGGATTTGCAGGCTGGCCTTTTGTACTGGGCTCCTGCCTGCGTTGCCGCCTTTTTCTGCCAACAACCAAATCCGCAGAAGTCACAATAGACCTCCATTGAGCTTGCTCACTCCCTTTCTGTCACTCGCTCATTGTGTTTCTCCCGGTGCTGCAGGCTGCCCTTTTGTACTGGGCTCCTGCCTGCATTGGCACCTTTTTCTGCCCACAAAGAAATCCACAGCTGTCCCGACAGAGCTCCGTTGTGGTGGCTCACTCCCCCCCCGTGTCACTCACTCATTCTGTTTCTCTTGGCACTGCAGCCTGCCCTTTTGTACTGGGCTCCTGCCTCTGTTGGCGCCTTTTTCTGCCCACAAAAAAATCTGCAGCAGTACTGACAATGCTCCATTGAGCTCGCTCACTCCCCTTCTCTCACTTGCTCATTCCATTTCTGCCCGCGTTGCAGGCTGCCCTTTTGAACTGGGCTCCTGCCTGTGTTGCTGCCATTTGCAGCAGTTACAATTCAGCTCCGTTGAGCTCGCTCACTCCACCTCTCTCACTCGCTCATTCTGGTTTTCCCACCACTGCAGGCTGCCATTTTGCACTGGGCCCCTGCATGCATTGCTGCCTTTTTCTGCCCACAAACAAATCTGCAGCAGTCCCAACAGAGCTCATTTGAACTCACTCACTCCCCCCCCACTCGCTCATTCTGTGTCTCCTGTTGCTGCAGGCTGCCCGTTTGTACTGGGCTCCTGCCTGCATTGGTGGCTTGTTCTGGCCAGAAAGAAATCTGAAGCAGTCCCGACACAGTTCCACTGAGCTCACTCACTCCCCCCCTCACTCACTCATTCCATTTCTGCCCTCGCTGCAAGCTGGCCTTTTGTACTGGGCTCCTGCCTGTGTTGCTGCATTTTCTGCCCACAAAGAAATCCACAGCAGTCACAATAGAGCTCCGTTGAGCTCGCTCACTACCGTTCTATCACTCACTCATTCTGTTTCTCTTGGCGCTGCAGGTAGCGCTTGTGTATGAGGCTCCTGGCTGCATTGGCACCTTTGTCTGTCCACAAAGAAATTTGCAGCTGTATCAACATAGCTCCATTGAGTTCGCTCAGTCTCGCGCTCATTCTGTTTGTCCTGGCGCTGCAAGTGGCCCTTTTGTACTGGGCTCCTGCTTGCATTGGCACCTTTTTCTGCCAACAAAGAAATCCGTAGCAGTCCTGATAAGAGTTCCGTTGAGCTCACTCAGTCCCCCTGTCTCACTCACTCATACTGTTTCTCACACTGCTGCAGGCTGGCCTTTTCTACTGGGCCCCTCCCTGCATTAATGCCTTTTCCTCCCCACAAAGAAATCCATAGCAGTCCTGACAGCGCTCCGGTGAGTTCGCTCACTCCCCTCCCTCACTTGCTCTCTCGTTCTGTGTCTCCCAGTGCTGCAGGCTGCCCTTTTGTACTGGCCTCTTACATTGGGTTCTTTTTCTGCCCACAAACAAATCTGCAGCAGTCCCGACAGAACTCATTTGAGCTCGGTCACTCCCCCCCCTCACTCGTTCCATCTTAATCTGTCCCAAGCACTGATGTCCCACAGCAACCGTGCTATTCTCCGTCAGGAGTGCAAAAACCTGTTTTAGCCAGGATGTGAAAAATGGCAGCTGTACTGTTAATAAGGAGGTGTGAAAGAATGCCACTGTTAAAAATGTGGTGTGAAAGTATTACAAATTTGTGAAGTTACAAGGGTGCGTGTAAACAGTTGAGCACACGCTTCTAACACAGTCATGTAATGGAGTTTTGTCACCAAATTTTCAACATAGGGATTTTAGGACCTCTGCTCATGAAGAGTGCCACTGTCATTTTCTTAATCTGTCCCGAACACTGATTTCCCGCAGCGACTGCATTATTCTGTGCTGCAACTGTGAAACCACATTTCAGTCAGGATGTGAAAAATGACAGCTGTACTGCTGATAAGGAGGTGTGAAAAATGCCATTGTTGAAAATGTGGCATGACAATATTATGCATCTGCAAAGTTACAAAGGTGTGTGTAAAGAGTGCAACACACACTTGTAACACACTCATTTGATAGGCTATCATCACTAAATTTTCAACATAGGCGTTTTAGGACCTCTGCTCATGAACAGTATCACTGTCATTTTATTAATCTGTCCCGGACAGTGATTTCCCACAGTGACTGCTCTATTCTGCACTGGAACTGCGAAAACACATTTTGGGCAGGATATGAAAAATGACAGCTGTAAGGTTCACAAGAAGCTGTGGAAAAATGCCAATGCTGAACATGTGGCATGAAAATATTGTAAATTTGCTAAGTTATGAGTGTGCGTAGTAACTGCACAATGTAAGCTCGTAAAACAATCATTTTTTTTTCCCACCAAATTTGAAACATAGGCTTTTTGAGAGCCCTCCTCATGAACACTGGCACTTTCATTTTTGTTCCTCCCTCCCGAAAGGTGATTCCACACAGTGACTGCAAAATCACTTTTAGGGACCGAATAACGCCATGACAGTGCAAGAATTTATAAGGAGGGGTCCCAAAAACCCCATGTTGACAATTTGGTGCCAAAATTCCAAAAAATGCCTGAGATATGCATCAAAGTTGAACCCCCCCATTTATTCCATTATACAGCTTACCGGCATTTCCTCAGTTCACTGTCAGCTTTGAAGAGTGCAGACGTGTTCCCAGTCCACCGAAGATCATTGCGCTGGACTCTGGAGGTACGTATGGGGTGAGGGGGGTGTGAGAAGTCAGGGTACGCAGTAGGTGGGTGTGGGTGGTGGGTAGGGAGACTACGAGGGTCCGCTTTTGTGTTACAGGGTGGAAAAAAAAAACATTGCAGTACAGTTTTATTTTTATGGGGATTTGGCACGTTGGGGTGGGCTCCCAGCATGCAACCTAACTGTTTGGGGGAGTTGCTGCAGCTGACAGGGGATTGGGAACCCTCATTGGCATACAACAAAAGGGGGAATTTATGCCAACGGTGATTGGGCACCCCCGTTGGCACACAAGGAAAGTGGAGGGGGCAAGAGCCAAGGGAGATTGGGCACCCCCCTTGGCATATAAGTAATGGGGGACTGCTTTATGCTGATGGGGAGTGAGCTTCCCCATCAGCACATACTTTGTGGCCACAGTAAGCTGGCAGGAGGATTGGGCACCCCCGAAGTCGGCAGTTGGGTGGCCGCCCACCATGAATACAATGTGGCCGAGCACGTAGGAGGGGTTCACTTTGTCTGATGAGCTTTGCTTGGATTGCAGCGGAACTTTCCTCAGATGTGCTCGCCATATTAGTATGCATGTTGTGGCACTGGCATGCAGGCTGATTGGGGAATGAGGGGCGCACCTACTGATGCGTGCCTTGCATTTTCCCAACAGCGACCGCACCTCCACATTTCCACTGCCGCAAGATGTTGGCTGCTCAAGTGCACCAACATAAAAATAGCAGCACAAGAGGACACAGCATGAGATTAGAGGGAGGCAGATTAAGGGGTAATGTGAAGACTTTTTTTTTTCACGGAAAGGGTGGTGGATGCATGTAACGGCCTACCTCAAGAAGTGGTGGATATGAATACAGAAAGTGGTGGAAATGAATACAATGCAGGGCTTCAAACAGGCATGGGATGGGCATAAGGGAGCAATTCAGATGAGCATGAATAGATAGGCCATTGACAGAGTACAGGCCTAGGGCACATTCATAAGGTAGAAAAATGGGCAGACTGGATCATCCTTGTGGTCATCTGCCATCAACTTCTATGTTTCTATGTTTCTATGATTACAGCCTTTGAGCCGTGGGGCTCCTTTACAAAGGCTTCAAGTCAGTTGTAGACAAAGTACAGGTGCAAAAGGCAAAGTGATAACAATACTCTGGTAGTACAGATACAGTAAATATAAAACAAATATGACACTAGAAGTTACAATATTGCAGCATTTACACAGTTACTTAGTAACTTCAATAGTACTAAGTGCCATAGCAGGTTGCAATTTAATGCCAGGAGTCTGGGAAATAAAATGAGTGAGCTGCAGCCAATGGTGGGAGACACTGAGATGGATCCAATAGCCATCATAGAAACTTGGGCCACAGAGAGTAATGATTGGTACCTGACAGCCCCAGGCTGTACCATGCTTAGATGAGATAGAGGAAAAAGTAAAGGAGGAGGTGTAGCCCGATATGTCAGAGAGGGCACAGAGGCAGCGGAGAATGGAAACAGTAGGGAAGGTAATGGGGAAACAGAATCACTGTGGGTTCAGCACATGACATCCTCAAGCAAGAAACTACAAATGGGAGTGACCTATCGACCTCCAGGACAGGGGGAAAAGAGAGAGATAGGAAGGAGCTAGGGGCAGAACTAGAAAGGGAATGGCAAATGGGGGAGTTGGTGGTGGGAGATCTAAAAAAAACTACTCGATATTGATTGGGTCATTACAGCGGCCAGGAGCTACAGAAGTCAGGTCTTACTGGATATGTTGCAGGACTGCCTGCCGGTGCAGCTAGTTAAGAACCCTGCTAGGCAGGCTGCTATTGCTGAAGTGGTGTTCACCAGCTCTGAAGTGGTAGGAGGAAGGAGGTTAAGGGAGCCACTAGGGTCCAGCGATCTAAACTCTATATGGTTCAACCAGGCCTTTGGGACAAGTAACCCCTTATCAAAGACTGAAGTCCTAGATTCCAGAAAGGCAGACTTTAACCAGATGAGTGAGCTGGTCCAGGACTAGTTAGCCAGAGTGGACAGCATCAGGGACATGGAGGAAAATTGGTAAACAATCAAGATGGCCATTCCCAAGGCAGCAAAGTCTTGCATGAGAACAGTAATGAAAAGCAAAAGGTAAAGAGGCCAACATTCATTCATTCATTCATTAAAGCTGATAACTGGCAGAAGCACACTCAGCCAAGTCTCAATTCCAGGTGCGACCCGTGGGTAAGGGTAAGAGGAGTACAATACATACATATATGAGAAGCAGGCAGGTTAACAGTGGAAACTGAAGGCAGGTTACAAAAGAGTAAAAGACAGGAACAATATTGCAGCGAGGCAGGCAGGTTACAAAGGTGCCTGAGGAAGTATTAGCCAGGCTAATAATGAATGGCAAAACATACAAACTTGAAATAAACTGCAAGTCAAAAAAAGTATACAAGTCAAGCTAAATAGCAGTAGACAGTTCTACAAAAAACTTAATTTAAAACAATGTAACATAACATAATTGAAACAAAACAGGAGGACATACATGGGGGTACACATGCTAGACACGGATGAGAAAAGAGCATGAGGAAGATTTGGAAAAAGGCACACTAGGGGGATTTAGAGATTCAACAGACAAACCAGAGTTGGCCATGATTAACCGGTGCAAAAGGGTATATGGTATGGGCAATATTTTTTATTTATTTATTGCATTTTGTTAACCGGGTAGGCCCACTGAGACAAGACCAGTTACCCCCCCGACAGCGACATTTCACCAGCGAGGTCCCACACAGTGACTACAGTGCCATGCCACTCTGGGAAACCCACTGGAACCCGGCACTGTCAGGGGTCCTGCACCCCCAATCAGCTCCAACTTGGAGCTGCTATTCTTTAAGTGGGGGAGGTGCAGGGGGTGGACCCCCCCGCAGCATTTGGGGTTCGGGGGTGAAGCCCCATGAAGAAAACAAGGATGGACAGTGTGAACCGACAGCCGACTGCAGAATGCGGTCGACCTGCCGTTGTCGCTGACGGGGCGTTCGACAAAAATGTTGTCAAGCTCCTGTCGTGGATCCAGACAAGACAGTCCCTTTTTCAGTAGCAACCAGGAAGGTGCAGTAAATTGGAAGTGCAAAAGTTGATACAGACAAGATATACATAAAGGATCGATTACAATAACAGGTACAAGTGTGGATACAACGCCATAACATATTGAAGCTCAAATAATAGTACAATTACAGTACAACTGACAACTACAAGATATACAGAGAGCATGGTTACTACAACAAAGAACAATTAGAAATGTAACAGCAAATACATACACCAGCCCTTAGCTACAGACAATATTATTCTTTATTCACTGGCAAAGCCAGTCATACTAAGCATATAGGTTGGGAGAGTTGGCAAGCTCAGAGGTCAGAAAAAGCAGGAGCAGGGCACGATTGCTAGGTGTGCTTGTAGTGAGCTCTGAAATTGATAGAGTGAGGAACAGGCCAATTTGGGGAAGGAAGCGAGGTCCAAGAGGACACTGCAGAAAAAAAGAAAGACTTCCGGGCCACTGAGAGGCTCAGGTTAGGCTCTTCAAGGAGGGGTAAGGAGGCTGATCTGAGAGCACACTTTAGGAGACAGCTTTGGTTAATGTCAGTTAGGCAGGGTGGGGTGAAATGATGGACAAGCTTGTGAATGAAGCTTAGGGTGGCATACCACAGTTTTGCCTCATAAGGTAACCAAACCAGGGCAGATAGTACTGTACATCACAATGATGGTGTTGAGCATTAGTCCCCAAGGTAAACCTACCCGCTCTGTGGTAGGCCTGCGAAAGGCAGGATGATATTGTTGTGGTGGTCGAGAGTAGAAGGGGAGCCCCATACATGAGGGAAGGAAGAAGAGTGGCATCTGCAATCTTGCGACAGGCGGCTGATAAGGAATGGATGGATATGGTAGAGGACCCCAATTTTTTGGTTACGGGTTTTAGTGAGAGTTGTCACATGTACATCCAGAGTAGAAGAGGAATCCAAGGTGACTCCCAGATATTTAAAGGATGTGACAGCTTCAAGAGCAGCCCCAGTACCTGAGAGCACAATCAGAGGGGGGTGGGTGCAGGCAGCAGAATGGCAAAACAACATGCACCTGGTGTTCTTGGTATTAAGTACGAATAGTTTTTGAAGGAACCAATCTTCAAGGGTGTTGAAGTCAGATTCCAGTATTGAGTTGAGCCAGCTTATGTCTGAGGAAGAGCAGTAAAGGATAGCATTGTCAACATATAGATGGACTGAGGCACCACCACAATTTTTTGGAAGATCATTAATGTATAATGAAAAGAATAGTGGTCCCAGTATTGAGCCCTTAAGAACACCGCGAGTAATAGGCCTAGAATCAGATAGAGGACCTGCCCATTTTACCCACTGAATGCTGCCACAGAGGTAGCTTCAGGTCCATGCAAGGGTGTTAGTAGCAAGGCCGAGGTCACGCAGCTGACACAATACCAAATCATGGTCGACCAAGTCAAAAGCCTTGGTCAGGTCAACAAATATGGCACCCATATGCCTGTGACATAGCAAGCTGCATCAGTTTTCTTGCTACAAATCACAACTGCATCTGCATCAGAAGGGTATGTTCCCATCAGAATATGGCTGCATGACTATCTGCTGCGTCTATGATGGCATCCAGATTAGTGACATGAATGTGGCATAAAAGATGCAGCTTTAATGCAGCATGTACTTGGACCAGAAATATGCTGCAAGTATGCTGAAAGTGTGTGTTGGTTTTGACACAGCAATAAAATTATGGTGCAGTTTTATGTTGCACCTCTGTGTTGCAAAAATGTGCATCTTGATGCAACTGTATCATGTTGAGCACTTTTGAAAATACCACCCTAAGTGTGCATTTGTATAATAAATGTTAATAAATGTTCAAAAGTACAAAACATGTTAAATTATCATTCTAGTGAAAAAGTAAGCTCCTTACACAGAATATTTCTGAAAGTACAAAAGGTCATGGAATATGTCAGAAGTGACTTTAATAAGGGCTTATCAGGGTGATGTAGTTTTTCTTAAAACCATGTTGAGAGACTGCCAGCAGCTGGTGGAGGTCTAGGTAGTCATAGTATTTATTCTTGAATCTTAGCAAGAGGACATAAGATTGAGATAGGACAAAAGTTTTCAATTGTAGTGTTGGGTCCTCCTTTATGAACGGGGACAACTACCACCACGTTCCATTTCACAAGGACTGTACAAGAGAGGAAGGAACAGTTAAATGGATCACATATTGGGCTAGTGAGGGCATCAGCACCCAATTTAAGAAATTTAGGTTCTAGTGTGTCATGTCCTGGTAAGCTGCCTTCTTTCAGATTCTTGAGCAGCCAGCAGACTTCCTTGAGGATAGCTAACTTTAGGTGAAAGGCAGGATGTACCATGGAGTCAACTGATGACTGGGGGTTCAGGTAGGGAGGGAGAGGTGGAATTGACAAAAATAGAAATATATTTGTGAAGATCAGTGAAGAACTCATTGAAGCTGGTGGCAATGGAGGGAGTGACATGGAGGATGGCACCCTGGGCATCAAGGGAGCTGGGGATCTTAGAGGTGTCACCCTTTAGGAGGGAGTTCACCTGCTTCCAGAATTCTTTTAGATTGCTGAGGTGCTCTGTCTGGAGTTTCTTGAAATGCAGGCATTTTGCTTTCTGGATTGCATTCTTGCAGCTGTTCCTTAGCTCCCTGTAAGATTGACAATCAGCAGGTAGCCCACTGCCCTTGTAAGTATGCCAGGCTCTATCACATGAGAACATGATCTGCCTTAGCTCTTTAGAGAGCCAAAGTGCTTTGATGCCTTTTGTCCAGTATCTCTTCATAGGGGTGTGGACGTCAACAATGTCAGAGAATTTAACCACAAATAAGTCTAGGGCTCAATTAACATTTGGAAGGGTATTTATTGTGCACCATTCTGTACCTTGAATAGCATCCATAAAGACTCTGGAGTAGAATTTAGACCATTATTACCCTAGGTGCGGGGTTAGGAAAGTTATTGCACCAAATACAAAGTGTTGAAGAGTGGTCGCTTACACTGTCAAAGAGGACCTCAACTGATTTAATCTTGGAGGGACAGTTAGTAACCACCCAGTTGAGTAATGTGTGATTGCCCAACTTAAAGTTGATGCATGTGGGGCCATCAACAATTTGAACCAAGTTGGAGTCTGTGAGGCAGGCAGTAAATTTAGCAGAACCAGGGTTCAACAAATCAATACTGAAATCATCCATGAGCACGTCATGTTGTAGAAGGTTCCCAAGGGAGGTAAGGAAGGAGGAGAGACATGAGGATGCCACCTTGGGTGGGGGGGGTAGGTATACACAACCAACCAGGAGTTTTTTTTTTTTTTTTATTGAGCCAAGGGTGAGGAGAAGGAAACTCGCCTCTATCTCAGTGGGTCCAGGTCCAAGCAGAGGAATTTGGGTAGCCTCAAGGTTGTCTTTAGCATGCATAATTACAGTACCACCCCTCCTTTTTTGGTGGTCTAATCTGAAACATCTCTACCCAGGTAGGGCAACCTCATGTTGCTTGATGCTTGGCTTCAGCCAAGTCTCAGAGAAGCCTAGGATGTCAGGAGTGAGATGATCGACCCAGGCTTCCAGCTCTGGCATTTTATGTATTAGGTTGCGCACATTTAAATGCACAATTTTCAGGCCTTTCTTTACTTTGTGAGAGACTGCCGAAGGGTGGGTGGCAGGGGTATGAATAGCAGGTCCAGGATTAATCTTAACATCACCTGCAAGGACAATTAGTAAAAGAAGGAGGAGCAGTGGCCTGATGGAGGAGGCAAGACACTGTTTGAAATATTTAGCAGCAGATGCAGGCATACGCTGCCGTCTGGATAACCGGAGACCTAAGTAGGCCACACCTCATTTTGGCAGATAGTAGACTGGGATGTGAGCAGACAGGGAAACATGATTCAAATGTTGAGGAGGGTCAGATTAACAGTGTACTGGGGAGCATAAGGGCTAGGGCTATAAAGTAGGCTGCTGTGTTGAGAAGCGACAGGCGGGATGTAATGCACTGAAATACTAGCTTGGCCATAGTGAAAATAGCTGTAATCATTATGGCTGTAGCATAGTTATGGTTTTCTGGGGGGTGGTATTATCCTTCAGCCAATGAGAAAGCTAGAAGGGTAAATAGGAGGAGCCAAAGCAAATTTAACTGAGTTAGGGGTCAGGTTGGGTGGACGAGAGAAAATTCTTGCCAAGGATAGTTTTTGACTTCCTGAGCTTGTGGCTTAAGGTCAAATTCAGCTCCCAGTTTGCAGGAGAAGCTTGCGGTGTTAGCTGGGAATGGCAGAATTTAAGCAGCTGCCACAAATCTTTCTGGTGCAGTTCCCAGCAGTCAGGCTGACTAGCCTGTAACCCCATCAAGCAAATTTCAACCTCCAGTGATCAAAACACAAAAACCTTAACCAGGCAGCCTACAGAAGTTCAAACAAATTAGTCCAAGTTCTTAGAATTACTGTTCATGAAGAGCAAGAGAAAGGCGATTGGATGCAGCTGAGTACAGCATCCAATAGTTAGCCATAAGTCTCGCCTGTGGAGCCAAATGGTTTTGCGACCAACAAGTCAGATTCCTGTATCTTTGCTCAGAGATTCTGGGCAGGCTGGCAGGGGAGAGGGCTTCATCTGGCTTCAGTCAGGGCCAGGGCGCACAGCGGCAGGCCGCCCATACAGGGTGCCGAACCTAGAAAGAGAGGCAAGAAAGGAGAGGGTTAGGATTAAAGAAAAAGATCCAGGACACAGGTTAATTGGCTGCAGTGGAAAGAGTTCAGAGATAATAGTAAGGGGGAGGAAGGTGCTAGAAGTGGGAGTGGAGGGATAGGTCAGCAATGGGCATCAGGAAGGGGGAGTCTGATGAACAGAAATTAAAGATGGAAGCACCAAAGGCAAGACAACAAAATAAATTAACAAGAGGGATAATGGTTAGTGGAATTAATGGCTAAGAAGTGTAAAGAGGGGAGAGATTGGGGGGGAGAACCAATATGGTTCTCTGGAATGGTCAGGGGAGTAGTGAGAGCCAAAATGAAGCCCTTTACTAGGTACAAGGAAAAACAATGGAAGGAAGAATTGGAAGGGTACCTAATGAGAATAAAGGAAACCAAACTGGTGGTCAGAGAAGTAAAGGCAGACACAGAGCTGTGTATTGTGAAGGGGTCAAGGGGAAAAACAGTTCTTTAGATATATTAGGGGGAAAAAAGAAAGATGGGGCAGGAGGGATTCTTAGGCCAGCACAGGGAGGTAGAGTATTTGAGGAATACGGGCAGAAAGCAGCTTTTTCTAATGACTACATTTGCTCTGTATTCATAAAGGAAGACAGAGAGCCTCTGCCAGAAAGCAGCATTAAGACAGCTGTATGGGGGAATTCCTAAGATGAGACAGCAAGTACTGTATTTACCAGTGAAAGGGGTTGGAAAGGGCTGGCAGCCCTAAAGTGAAATAAGGCGCCAGAGCCAGATGGGATACATTTGAGGGTGCTCAAGACATTGGGACTGGAACTTACTGAACCCCTGGTGGGGCTATTCAATAGCTCCATTTAGACAGGGGTAATTCCAAAAGACTGAAGGGTAGCAGATGTAGTACCGCTCCATACGGAGGGACAAGGAGCAACCAGGTAAATATAGATCTGTCAGTCTTACCTCTATTGTGGGTAAACTGTTGGAGACACTAGTCAAAGAGGACCTTGTAAACTACCTAGAGGGTACTTGACTCCAAGATAGTAAACATCATGGGTCTGTGGCAGGAAGGTCTTGTCAGACCAATCTGATAGTTTTCTTTGACCAGGTAATGAGGGTAGTGGATAAGGGCCATGCTGTGGATTTACTCTACTTTGATTTCAGCAACACTTTTGACTTGGTGCCTCACAGAAGGTTGCTGAAGGAGCTAGAGGATCTGGGTGCAGCGAAAGACACAGTTAGATGGGTGAGAAACTAGTTGAAAAAGAGACAGCAGAGGGTTGTGGTAAATGAAGTCAAATCAGAAGAGAGAGAGATCACCAGTGAGGTGCCACAAGGATTGGCTATGGGTCCAGTCCTTTTCAGTATGTTTATTAGCAACATGGGAGAAGGAATCCAGGGCATGACATGTTTCTTTGCAGAAAACACTAGGCTCTGTGGCAGGGTAGACATCAATGAGTGGGTAGGGAGACACAGAGAGACTTCAAAAGGCTATGGAGGTGGTTAAAGGGGGGTTTATGTGATAATGGTGAAAGCCTAAAGGCAATCGACATTATCACGAAGTCAGAGTGCTGAAAATCAATTTTGGCACTGTGACTCCCTGGCGCACAGCACAAGGGCACCAGGGACATACATTATACATTTCAATGCAGGGGCTGCACCCCCCACACACCCCAATGGGGGGCCTCACCCACCGCACCCCCCTACTTAAGGATTCTCAACTCCAGAGGAGTGCATGTTGGGGGAGGGGTGCAAATCCAGCAAAAAAATGATTTCGGGCCAGGTGCAACAAAAGGCACCCGTGCCAGGACCCGAACCCAGCAGCACACACGTCCTAGCCCTGAACCCACCCACCATGCCACAGGAGCAGCTCAGCAGCTCACCATGGTGTCACCCCTCACAATCCCTCCCATCCCACTCCACACGCAGTATGCTTGCTCCCCCATGCACGTATACATGTAGCGACATCCTGTTGCTATAGTCGTGCACCCCCGGTCACCATCTCTCCCTCCCTTCTCGCTGTGGGAAAAAGTGCCACGATTGAGTCGCCATTTCGATAGGTGCCCAATCATGGTCGCTAAACTCACAGGCTACCGTTAAAGATACAGCAGTTGACATTCAATGCCAAAAAGTGCAAAGTGGTGCACATAGGGAACAAGAACCCAAGGATAGAGTACTGTATAGGGGTATAAAGCTGTGCATGACCTCTAAGGAAAATGACCTAGGAGTCGTCACTGACTTCCTAAAACAATCAAACCAGAGGAACAAGGCCTACGGAAGGGCAAACAGGATGCTGGGGTGTATAGGAAGGGGTACTGACAGCAGAAGGAAGGAAGGAAGGAAGTATTACTACCTGTCTACAGATCATTGGTTGTGCCCCACCTGGAGTACTGTGCCTGGTTCAGAAGTCCTCACCTGAGAGCATGAGCCAGCGCTTGTGGAAAATGGTCGCAGGTATGTAAGCTCCGCGGTGATCCTCCCTATTGTAAGTGATTTTTGCTGACTTCATTAAATATTTGGTCTCAAAGGAATACCAGTTTGAGTCATCTCTGCTACACAGTTTCGATTAACTTCCTGCTTCTACTTTTAAGTTAGTTCTGGCTGGTCATTCACTTCTATCTAGGATGCCGAATGGAAGGCCTTGCTCGCCCCGCTCTCTCGGGAAAACAAATCGCAACAGTAATGGTTTAAATGGGTCAAATGAGAATTTTGCCACAAAAGGGGATATAGAACAAATTAAAGAAATCCTGTCGGAAATCAAACTTGGGCTGTCTGATGTCATGCAATCTACGGCAACTCTCTCGAAACAGAATGCGGAGATGGGGGCACACATTGGGTTAAACAGCAAACAAATATCGTAATTAACCTCGACAGTTTATCTCGACAAACTGACACAATGGCAGCCCAAAGAAATATCATTCTTGTCCCAAAAAGTCAATGACCTAGAAAACAGAGGTCACAGAAACAATGTCAGAATTCTAGGAGTCCCAGAGGGAGTTAAAGGTAAAAACATAATTTCCTTTTTACAACATTTTCTCCCTGATTTACTTGGATTCCAGTGGCCTCAGCCCCTTGACATACAATGGGCTCATAGATCTTTAGGTCCTAAACTACAAAATCAGTGTCCCGTACCTATCATTGCTTATTTTCTAAGATACACCAATAAGGAGGATGGCATGAGACTTGCTAGAGAGAGGAAACTACTGAAATGGAGAGGCAAACGTATTCTGCTAGTTCAGGACTTTTCTATGGAGGTTGTGACCAAAAGAAAAGAGTTCTTTGAGGCTAAGAAGCAATTGAGGGACCTTGGACTGAAACATTATTTTAAATACCTAGCGGTGCTTATTATTCAGCATCCAGAAGGGAACTTACTTAAATGTTCTACTGTGAATGATGTTTGGGGTTTCATTCAAGCCTTTAAATACTCTCATTTTTTCAACCATGCTAAACCTTGCAACTGTCAGCATTCAAATGAGGCACAAGGGCCATACAGCTCAGAATTTCAAGGAACTGGCACTCGAGCAGGACCCAGACATTCCATGATACTGAACTCTCCTTGTGATGAAGGTCCTAGACAGTCTCCTCCTTCTAAAATCTTGGAATCTGCAACCCCTTACCTGTCCTCAGAAGCAGTATATGAATCCCAAAAAACATCCTGAGGAAGGGAGATACAGAGGAAAACCAGACCTTCAGCTTGCCTTTCTAGTATTCCCCGCCTTGTTAACTTACAAAATAACCCCAAAAAATGTTCCCGCAGCAAGGAGAGTAATCATTCCTCAACCCGGAATTCCACAGAACTGTTCATGGGGCAGGAAATGGATATTCAAGCTCACAGTGCCACAAATTCTCCTGCTCCCTCGCACAGAACTAATATCTCACGCATTACGGGAGGTGTTGATCCATGAATTGCTCCTGTCTATCTTCCTGTTCCTGTTCCTGTGTGCTTATGGATTCATGTGGATTCTGACTTGAGTGGACCAAGAGAATTTTTCTCATCATGGTAGGACTGTCCATTCAGTCTTAATATTACCAGGGAAAAAACAAAAAGAGGCTGTGTTTATTTTTCTATTTAATTTTTGGGGGATACTTCATAATGCTTGTGCTCAGGTGAGGATGCACATACAAATTATCTTACTGATAAAATCAGCGTTTTTTTGTTTTTTTTTAATCACTAGTTGCTGTAAGATATGGCTATATTGGTTGTTACAGTGACTTAATAGGTTACTTAGCATACATAAGCATCATTTATTCGTATTTATTTCCTATCTGTTATGTTATGTTGCCCCTTCCACTTTTGATGTTTTTGTTTAATCATGTCTGCTAACTGTCAATCTTTCAACCTCTCATATTGCTTTTCTTAAATTCCTGGTTACCATAAGATGGCTTTGATCTAAATATTGCACTCGCTGTGAAAAAAATAAAAGGCTGCTGTATCTGATCACAAGTGTATGGGTGCCACTGCTGTCCTGACTGCCAGCTAGTCGATAGGCTACCTTGAATGGTTAGAACACAACATGACTGTGCAGCAAAGCATTTCTGCCTTAGGCTGTTCTTATGACCATTTGAATACGGTTATGAATGGGTAGACTGGACACCAGGGTGCCATTATGAGCTTGGATTTACAGTACACCTTTTAATAGATTTAGTGTTCTGGTTTACCAGGTTTCTGCTTACTTTATGTTTATGTTAACATTCAGCCACTGATATTATGTGGTGGGCTGTATTTGTTATGTTTGTGCATCACTTAGTCCAACGGTTCTCAGACCTTGCCATGGCGAGCCTCCCCTACTGGACTTGGAAGACTTCCAGGCCTCCCCATGAGTCATGACCTCATTTGCATATGGCGGTAATCGCATAAAAATTGATCATTAGCGCACTGCACATCGACTAAATTGCGCTTCCGGTCACCTTTTGCATCATTACCACTGTACCTTGCCAGATACCAGTAATGATGAATAACTCACAAAAGCACACACACCCACTGTTAAATAAGAAGTATGTTTATTGTTGCGTAAAATGTATTGTAAATTCTGCTGCCTGTTAATCAAATAATGCCAGTCTGTTAAGAGGGCAACCTGTGAGCCTGTTTTTGTGCAGTCAGCTGTAATATTCTTGGTTTTACATTTGAAAGGTAGAGCGCAAGTCATCTTCAACTTTAAGGCCAGGCCCGATACTTTGTTTTATTGCAGTCAGTGCTGAAAATCCAGATTCGCAAAAGATATGTTGAGGCAAAAGGCATAAGTACAGCAAAAGCTCGATTTTTCAGTGCTGGAAATTCAAGTCCAACTGACAGCCAAAACTTTGCAAGGGGCTGTTGGGCAAAAGTGACCTTCAGAGTTGGGTCTGTAGCCAGGTCAATGAGGCTCTCCTGTTCTTCTGGCAATAAAGAGTCTGCAGAGCTTGGCTTGAAAATGAAGGATTCCTGACCCACTGGTCACTGTCCTCTCTGCTATGTTCAGGAAGTAGTCTCGTAGCTTGCCTTGCAACCCACATAAATGTTCTGTAATTACTGCTTTGACACAGTCGACTGAAATTTCATGTTCCTGAAGAAAATCCTCCAAGGTTGGAAATGTGGCAACTGATCCTTGCTGCACTCGTGTGGACCAAAGTTCAAGCTTGGAACCAAATGCCTTGATTTTGTCCCTGACTGTGAAAACACTGGCATCCCGTCCTTGAAGTGACAGATTAAGAGAGTTCAGTCTGTCAAAGATATCTGCCAAGTAAGCAAGCAAAGCAAGCCACTGTTGATTGTGGAAATGTTCCACAAGTGGAGAGTTACAGTCTGCAAGAAATATGCGGACTTCATCACGCAGTTCATAGAGGCGGGTCAGCACTTTCCCCCGGGACAACCAGTGGACCTCAGTGTGCAAGAGCAGCTGTGTATGTTTCGCTCCCATCTCTTCACAGTACTGAAAACAGTCTGAATTCACTGGACGTGCCTTGATGAAGTTCACGGCTTTCACTGCATCAGTCAAAACTTTGTTGAGTTCATCTGGCATCCTCTTGGCTGCCAGAGCTTCCTTATGAATCATGCAGTGGTTCCAGAGAGCATTAGGAGCCACTGCTTGCACCCTGGTCACCATTCCGCTGTGTCTTCCAGTCATTGCAGAGCTCCATCACTGCCGATACCAACACAACGACTCCAATCAAGGCCTTCATTCTCAATGAAAGTATTCAGCAGGCAAACAGCTCTTCCCAGTTGCTCTAGTAGGAAGTGCATGGCAGAATAGAAACTCCTCCCGAAGATCTGTGTCCATGGCATACGAACATACACCAGAAGCTGTGCAGCATCTGCTATATCAGTGGACTCATCTATCTGCAGAGAGAAGAATAGGCTTTGATGAATGGAATCTACGATCTGATGCTTCACATCTGCAGACATGTCCTCAATACGACGGCAAACTGTGTCGTTTGAAGAGGATTGCTTCCAGCTGTGCAGCTGCTTTCTCTCAAGCATCACTGAACACATTTCCTTTGCAGCAGGAATTAGCAGCTCTTCTCCAATGTTGTGTGGCTTCCCAGCTTTGGCAATTCTCAGAGATAGAAGATATGATGCTTTGACCGCTTTACAGGAACAGTCACATGGTGCTCCACAACTTTTTGGCCTGCAGTTAGCTCAGTTTTCTTTTGAAGAACTCCACTGGTTTTGAAAGTAAGCTGGGGTGCTTTGTTTCAGATGGCCTTAGCTTGCAGGGCGCATACTGTCTTGTGCCAGAACCTCAGCACACACCACACACTGGGGTTGTGGTGCATCACTGGTCCCGATCCAGGTGAATCCTAGTTTCAGATAGTCCTCATCATATCTTCTGGCCTTGCATTTTGCTTGAGGTTCTCTCTGCCCAACAGGTTCCATCTCCTCATGCACGCTTTCTTTCCAATCAGAAAGCGATCCATTCTTTGTCTACAATGCAACGAAAAATTCATATTGATGAGAAGTTGACATCAGTTAAGCCAGTCTGCGGCCAGACCATCCTGGGCATGCCCAAATGTTCCGCCAGAACTGCTACAGTACAACTGCTACAGACACAATACCCGCAAAGAAGAAGAAGAATATAGCACTTTTCATATGCAGTGTATCCCAAAGCACTGAACAAGCAATGGTAGACTGGTAGTGAAGTGACTGAATTTGAAGTGGTGACCATATCGCACATCAGCAACCAGACACAGCCTGGACAATTGCATGAACCTATTTTATGGTTAAACAAGGGGAATACGGAGCTGAACCCTACTTTTGCAAAGAGTGCATTGATTTACTTTCACCTGGACACCCACCAGGAGGTTAGAAGAAGAGCTCAGTTTGACAGCGCATCCAAAAGGCGGAACTCCTAGTAGTACTGCCCCCAAATACAAGCATTCGGATGCCAGTGTTTTGGAATCGTCCAATCCTGGTGTGGGACGAGAACACACAACCCTCTGGTTCACAGGCAGATGTACCACCAACTGAGGCATACTGACAAGAAGAACACCACTTATTAATTGAAGCACAATTTGAAGAACGAAGAAGCCATAAAAAGCAATATCTGAAATATCAAGACTGGGCAGGTGCATCCCTTTTAATCAGGCAACTGCCAGCAGCAGCTCTGGCAGGATCAAGATTGTTGCTTGCGTCACCCCGCTAAATGTACCTCCCAACAGATCTCCAGTAGGACAGGATCATTAGTGAAGGACTGCAGCTACTGCAGCAGCAGTACTTTGTAAGACGTAATCAGCCACCCAACACAGCTCTGGCAGGACCAGATCAGAACAGGCACTTTGTAATCATCCACCCCAGAAAAGTTCAGGCAGGACCACTGCAGAGTGACCACCTTGCCACACTTTGAAACCCCAGACTGCCTTGACTTGCAAAAACACAGGCATTCATACACACACAGAGGCCCAGCATCACAAGCTGTAGTCCACAGCCATAGTCCCAAAACAGCACTCCATCCTTGCACGCAGACACATGACCAGCCAGGAGGATGCCCTTCATTTTACTTCTCAAAACTGCTCTGCTACATCTCATTTGTCCTTCATGTCAAAGGTGCTACCATGCAGATAAATGTACTGTGCATTCAGACTTTAGTGCAGGTCCTTTGTGTCCTCCAGAGCCCAGCAAACCCTTTTGCTCAGAGTCCAAGCCCACCATCCCAGGCGCAGATCCATACGCCAGGTCTTTTTAAACTAGCAAAGGCATTGAGTACGCGAGGAGGATAAGAGAAATTCTGTCACTTACCATAATTTCTTTTCTGTTAGCTCCAACATTGTCCACTGTCAATGGGGAGATATATGTGGTAAGAGCTCAAGCAAAGCTCACCGACCCCTCGCCTTCAAAGCCCCACTCAAAAATGCTGGCTCCTCATTCACACCCAGCCCACATCAGAAAGGCAAAAGAAAGTGTGTACTTTTAAAACCATGCATTACAAGTCAGAGACATCACATATGCACAACAGCACCATTTTAAATCTGCAGAAACAAGTCTAATTCCACCACCCAGCCCAAATCAATATAATAAATAAGCAAAAACATGAGCCATTTCAACTCACACCCCCAAAATACATCTTATATGCTCCCCAGATGCAGGCCCATTCACAATCATTGACAATTGCATGGATCCATTATGTGAAGGGTGCTATTGGCCCACACCAGGAATATCCTCTGCCTACTCTTTGCAAAGAATGCCAGGGTTCTATGACTTTTCTTCCACCTGGACACCCACCAGGACAGGCAGAAGCCAGGGGACCGCTGTTTTAACGTCTCATCCAAAGGACAGCACTAGTGCAGCATACCACCCTTGAATACTGCAATGGTGCCAGCGCGTTTGATTCCAATCCCAATGTGGTATCAAAACCCACAACCCTCTGGTCCAGAGATGGATGTGCTACCAACTGAGCCACACTGATACTGACACTTAAATCTCTCAGCACAAGGACAACACTATTGTAGTAATGGCCCAAATCATATTAGGCCAGCAACAATTATAATGACACAAGGATGCCAAACAAAACAAATAAAAGCACTTCCTTCCTAAGGTAGGACGGTGCTTCAGTAGTTACCCAGTGGCACTGGTGCCACGCCAGCAGGTCCTTCGGTCAAAACACACCCAGCAAATTACTCCAAAACTCGTGACAGCAGGTCCTTCACTCCCCCCACTCCCACCATACAGGCCAGATGTAGGTTTCTTTTCCTCAGACAGAAGTGGGTATCAGCGGAGAACAGGAACAATTATACTTACCACAATTTCCTTTTCCATTAGCTCCAACATTGTAAATTGGACTTACGTGGGTAGTAGGCAACAGCATTAGGTTATTCATTCCAAAACCCCTGCCCAAACACACGGGCTACCCCATCCCAACATCAGTTACAAAAACTAACATTTGAACCCCACACAGAAGCATCACATATAAACCACATGCCACCATTTCAACACACCACCACATAAACTGGTGGTTCAGTCAGATGCAGCTGCTTTGCAGTTGCATGCCATAGGTGTGAGTGGAGGATATGGGCACTCCTTGAACAGACCTAGGGAAGGTCCCCCACACCCAAGCAAGACAAGCAGGCCCTTCACTCCAAAGTGTCCCACCCTAAAAGAGGAGTTCTCATTCAACAACCATATAAATAGGATAGGGGCCATTTCAGGCTTGCACAGCATAGAAAGGCATCTTAGTGACCCCCCAGCTCTGGGCCACTGCTGAAACAGCCGAACCAAGAATAAATGGCACACCCCGCAGAGACATCATGCAGCTTAGCATTACCATCCTGGGCAAACCAGCTAAGGGGCATGACCAATACAGGTTTCACCCATTCCCCTGCTCAGGCTTATGCTGACACCACCACCATCCACTCAGGCCAGACCAGCTGCGGATATTACAGCCAACCCTCCCCACCTGCCACTACCACGACAAATCCCTGCTAAGAGGCATCAGAGTCCCCCAATCACCACATCAAATACCTGCTTTAACTATCACTGAGGCAGCATCACCACGACCATGAAATGCATTCCCTTCCCCAGGCTCTGTTAGCAGCAGCATTACCCTGGGCAAAGCAGCCAAGAGACATTTCATAACTGCCCCCCACCAGACTGGACCAGCGAGGCAGTACAGGCACCTCCCACATCCCCAACACTGCAAATCCTTGCTTGAGAACAGACCAGCTGAGAGGCATCAGTCCCCCAATCACCACATCAGACCATACCTCTCAAGTGTCCCTGATTTTCACGGACGTCCCTGATTTTGCCTCAAAATTTTACTGTGTTCCTCCTAAAATTTGTGTTTTGTGGCTCAGTGGAACCATAAGCACAGAACAAGGTCAAGCCTTAAAGTTACTGACTTCTTCTTCTTTAGAAAATGCATTTTACACTAAGCCCATATTCTACCAGCTTTATGGGTGGATCTCTCGAATTTTGAAGATGTGTCCCGATTTTTTTTTTAAGCCTTGTCCCTGATATATGAGGAAGAGGTTGAGAGGTATGCATCGAACACCTGCTCAAGTTACCACACCCACCACAAGAGGCATCATCCCCCATAAGAGGCATCAGCCCCCAAACTCCCTCAGGCCAGATCAGCTGTGAGGCAATACAGTTCCTCCCCACATGAGAGGCATGAGGCACATCAGGCCGGGCATCAGGCAGCACCCCCCACCTCCCAGTCAGGCCATCAGAACCCCACCTCCCAGTCAGGCCATCAGGCAACACCTCCCAATCTCCCAGTCAGGCCATCAATCAGGCAGAACCCCCACCTCCCAGTCAGGCCATCAGAACCCCCACCTCCCAGTCAGGCCATCAGGCAACACCCTCCCAATCTCCCAGTCAGGCCATCAATCAGGCAGCACCCCCAAACCTCCCAGACAGGCCATCAGGCAGCACCCCCCAGACAGGCCATCAAGCAGCACCCCCACCTCCAAGTCAGGCCATCAGAACCCCCCACCTCCCAGTCAGGCCATCAGGCAGCACCCCCCACCTCCCAGTCAGGCCATCAGGCAGCACCCCCCACCTCCCAGTCAGGCCATCAATCAGGCAGCACCCCCAAACCTCCCAGACAGGCCATCAGGCAGCACCCCCAGACAGGCCATCAAGCAGCACCCCCCACCTCCAAGTCAGGCCATCAGAACCCCCACCTCCCAGTCAGGCCATCAGGCAGCACCCCCCACCTCCCAGTCAGGCCATCAATCAGGCAGCACACCCCAAACCTCCCAGACAGACCATCAGGCAGCACCCCCAAATCTCCCAGACAGGCCATTAGGCAGCACCCCCAAACCTCCCAGACAGGCCAACAAGCAGCACCCCCACATCCAAGTCAGGCCGTCAGGCAGCGCGCCCCGGTGAGGCCAGCCAGACCAAACCCCATTGGAGCTTCCAAAAGTACAGTAGAATTTTTACCTGAAGTCTGAGGAAGGATCCCGTCTGCAAAGGATGTCACCAGTAGTCTCAGGAGCTCTGTCTGCGGCAATCAGCGTTCCACGGTGGCGATTATAGCAGCTGGAAGGCGGCGGTAGTTGACAGGCGGAGTCGGCAGGTAGCGGCTTCAGGAGTCGGAGAAGCGGCGCCCGTTAAGCGACTTACAGAGGATCAAAAAAAAACACTGCAATATAAATTCGGTCGGTCTCCATTCAACGCACGCATGGCATGGCATTTTATTTCGGTTGATAGCGTCATCCGCACGTTACGAAGCTGCTCATTGGTTGAGGGCGGGTGATGATTGGCTGCAAATGCACAATACCGATTGGCTACAGCCACTTCTCTCTGATTGGGCACATATTCTGGGCTTTCTATTGGTCTGCCGAAGACCTTGTTTTGCACAGGCATTGGCTGGCTCAGAATCCCCCTGCCTACTACTCTAGCTGCAGTATTGAACTTGGTTGGGATCCGAGATGCAGAAGGTACAGCACGGTATACCAACGCAAATTGGCATCGCGTCTCCGCGCCTCCCCTGGAACGAGCTCGCGCCTCCCCAGGGAGGCGTGCCTCACCATTTGAGAACCCCTGACTTAGTCCTCTTGTTAAAATTGTTTGGTTACATTAACATGCTTCAGCATACATTAGTACTAGTCCCTCTTACTGCAGTCTACGGATATGATGGAAAAAGCTATTCCTAATTAATTAATGAAAGGCAATTTCTCCTACTACAAGCATTTGGAGAGGGTCACCTCACTCTACAGACAAGATCAAAGAAATTTGATCTACCTAAGCCAGTGCTGTCTAGGATTTTTAGCCAGTGGACTTACCTGGTTACACAGTAGACTACATCCTATTGTTCTTTGCTTGTATTAGATTTTTGCAGTGCTGTTAGTTTACATAAATTAATTCTGGTTATAGATTATATTAGATTCTAGGACATAACTTCTCTAGTTCCATAATTACTCACTGCTTCTTTAAATTGTAATTCAAGCAGCCCTAGCTGTGCATGTTCTTTTATTCATGTTGTTTAAAAAGTGTTGCTTGCTCACCAGGGAAACTATATCTCAGTTATAAAGTTCTGTTACTTTCTTTACCCCCCTTTTTTTTTATTTTAGCAGCACTACTTTGCCTTGGTTATCCCTGTTTTATTTATCTCGTTTACCTTGTGTATCTAATTGACAGTCAAGGAATAATAGTTTTTGCTCAAAAACTCACTGTACTATTTCTAGACCTAGTTACATTACATTTTTACTTATTTTCTGCTGCCAATATTTAAATGTCTAAACATGCAGCCATTTAGAATTGTTTCCTGGAATGTCAATGGTTTAGGGTCTCCTATTAAAAAGGAAAAAAATGTTATCATATCTTAACAAAAAACATGCGGATATTGCTTTGTTACAGGAAACCCATCTAGATGCCATTGAATCTACTAAACTTGCTAGATCCTGGGTTTCACAAGTAGAATTCAGTTCATATAATTGTAAAAAAAGAGGTACCACAATTCTAATTAGGAAGGGAATTAATTTTGTTAAAACATTACACATTAGCTGGCCCAGTGGTGCTGAGGGTTGAGGCGCTGGATGCCACACCTCACACCACGCCGGCGACCCGGGTTCGGGAATGAGCGCAGGTGGCTGGGGGTCAGCTGGGGCAGAGAAGGATAGAGCACCCGACGGCAGCTCTCCTTCTCTGGGGGGGTTAACTGCAGGTTCCCACTGCAATGCCGCCACCTAGGGGAGCCCGGGTGGATGGCATGGTAGGTGGAGAAGCAGTAAGTGGATTGGGTGGAAGGGGCGGAGCAGGAGGTACATCTCAGCATGCCTCCTAGCTCATAGCCCCTCATTGCATGCTGATGACGGGGGAAGAAACTGGAAAAACACCTCGGTCCCTCCTAGGCACTGACACCTCCCTAGGATGTCTCCGGGCTTATCAGGGCAGACTCTGCAGTGCCGGATCTATGTAGGTTCCATGTGAAAATCGAGAGCACTTTATAACGCTGGGCACTATGGGCGAAGGAATTATAGCGAGGCGCAGTATCGCTACAGTAAATCATAGTGAAATGCATTATCACTAAACTGTGTTTATGGCGAATTGATACCTTGCTTATCCATGCTTGCTTGTCCTCGGATCTGCGGGTCGCCATTATTGTTGTTTTCCCTTTTGCCTTTTGCCTAACTCCTGTCTACCATACCATCATGCACAGCACTTGCTCCGCCCACATTGGCAGTTTTAAATGGATAGGTGCACATCCTTGGTTACCTAGAGGAGTATAGTAATGGAATGCAGGATGTTTGATGAAAGAATGGAGTTCAAGTAGATAATTAGTCAGAAAGATAGCCCACTTGCTCTGTATCGTGGCTATGTTTACAGGAAAAGTAAAGAGACCTCAGAAAAAACATATTGGCATTGTGTCGATTTGCATAAGTATCACTGTTTGGCACGAATGCATACTACTGGGAATACAGTGTTAAATTTCATAAAAGCGCACACACATGTCCCCGATGCAGGGGATGTGGGCTCACATAAACTGAATGGCACAGATTAGGAAAAGAGCAAGGTCCAGCGTAGAGTCCACATCACAAGTAGTTGTGCAGTGCACCTGAGTTCAAAGGATCCGACAAGTAGAGCATGGCTGCCCAGAAACACCAACCACCTTACAGGATATGGTAATTCCCTCGGAATTCTCTGTCAGTAAATCTGGTGAGCCATTCCTGCTTTTCGATAGTGGCTGTGAGCCCGAGCGTTTTCTGGTGTTCAGTACAGTTGCTAACCTCAAGCTACTACAGGATAGCACTGACTGGATGGTGGATGGCACACTCAAGGCATGTCCTATGTTTGAGCAGCTCTATACCATTCACTGCATGCGAACAGGCACTGTATGTACAGCTGTCTATGTACTTATGGCATCACGCAAAAGTAGCTCATATGTTAAAGTTTTTACTAAGTTGCAGGAAATGGGATATACACTGAAACCCACCACTACCATAAGGGACTTCTGAGAAGTCAGCTTGGAAGGCATTCAGCTCTGCCTTTCCAGACACAAAGATACAAGGGTGTTTTTTCCATTTCGCACAGGCGGTGTGGCGAAATATTCAAAAATATACTGATATACATGAAAAGTATTGTGAAGACCCAGAGTTTTCCTTGCATCTTAGAATGCTACTGTCATTAGCATTCGTGCCAGCAGGTGATGTGGTAGACACATTTGACAAGATGAGAGAATGGGATTTTTTCGTAGCCAATGAGCAGTTAATAACTCCGCTCTTAGACTACTTCGAATCTACATGGGTGAGAAGGCCAAGAGGTCGTGCTGGTCGTCGAACAGCTGCCTTTCAACCAGATAAATGGAATTGTTATGAAGCAACAATTAAAGGTTTAGTACGCACAAACAATGCGGTCGAGGGTTGGCATCATGGGTTCAACTCCCGCCTTGGTGCTTGTCATCCAAGCATCTGGAAATTAATTAAATGCCTCCACGAAGAGCAGAGGCTCACCGAGTTAGAGGTAGAGCAGTTGGTGTCTGGAGTCAGAGTATGTCCACAAAAATGGAAGTACAAAGATATGAACAGCAGAGTTGAAAGAATCGTGGCTAATTACACAGAACGGAGTAGATACTACTATCTGCATGGATTGGCGTATAACTTTCAGTTTAAGGTGTAATGTATAAAATTGAAGAATGCACAGAAAATCTTAAAATCTAGTTTGTTGGTTTCTCAATAAAGGCACGGTTTTAATGAAGGAACAGCTCGCAATCACTGTGACTGTGTTTTTTTTTCCAAAAATCAGAAGTTGCTATTTTGACACCCTGTGCTGATTACATCACAACTCTGCCTTTATTGCTGACATTTGCTTGATATTTTGACACCCTGTGCTGATTACATTACAACTCTGCCTTTATTGTTGCCATTCACTCAATATTTTGACACCCTGTGCTGATTACATTACAACTCTGCTTTATTACTGACATTCACTCGATATTTTGACACCCTGTGCTGATTACATTTATTGCTGAAATTCCCTTGCTATTATGGCATCTTGCTATCATGACATCTCGCCAACTTGACATATAAGTAACACAATGATTCACTGTTATTGTTGATGCCCTATCATTTGTATGTCGCTAAACTTACATTCGCTATTATTCAGTCGCCATTATTCATTCGCTATTTTGTTGGCGCTATTATCATGGGATACCTCTAAGCACACACACAGTGTGCTGGTTTGGAGAGAAGTAAGCACGGGGGAGGTTCCCTCTCCACCCCTACACGGGGGGTATACCGGGGGTCTTCTGGGGAGTGTGTGTGGACGAGGCACTCTAGGGGCAGACTAGGGCAGGGATTGGAGGGTCCACAGAGGATGTCTGAGAGAGTGGGGGAGGAGGCAGATTAAGCGCATAATCACAGGGTTAAAACATTACACATTGCTGATCCTAATGGCAGATTTCAGATCTTGATGGGTTTACTTAATGGGTTACAGGTGGTGATTCGTAATATTTATGCTCCCAATCCGGGTCAGGCTGAATTTTTTTGATTCAATTTACAAGCCACTTTCTAACTTTTCTTCTCACAATTTAATTTTAGGAGGGGACTTCAACAAAGTTATTGATCCACTATTTGATTGGAACCCACTAAATCATCTTTGACACTTTCTAAAGACTGTAAAGCTAAGTTAAGTGATTTATCCCTATCTGATATTTGGAGGCTGATCCACCCTCAAGATAAAGATTTTACCTTCTTGTCTAATCACCACTCCACATATAGTCGTTTGGACTTTTTTTGTGTTTCAGCTGACCTTGTTAATTTAATACTCGATGCTGAGATTGATAATATAGTCATCTCAGATCATGCTTTAATCTCCCTAGATATAGTCTTGAGTTCTGGATGGCCAAAGGAGTGTAGATGGAGGATGAATACTTCCCTTTTGCAGGGTAAGAGTTTTTCTGATTGGCTTGCTAAAGAAACAAATGAGTATTTCCTGATGAATGACAATGGAGAGGTTAGCTTTGCCTGCCTTTGGCAAGCCTATAAGGCATTTATTCGTGGAGGAAAAATAAGTTATTCGGCCTCTCAGAAAAAAGAGAAGGCTAAAATATTAGAAGAAAAACAGGCCAAACTTAAAAATCGGTAATGCTGTGCAAAATCTTCAGGATTATTAGATAAAACTCTCCTCTATGAAATTGCACTAGTTAAATATGATATAAATAAACTACTATCTGCTCAATCTGAGTATGCACTTTTTTGTACTAAACAAGGGTACTGGGAATCAGGTGAAAAAGCTGGAAAACTACTTGCTCACCGCTTAAAGAAATTACAGGATTAAACTATAATCCCGGGCATTCGAAGCCCAACTGGACAGGTAGTAAACAAGAGCAATGAAATAAAACAGAATATTTAGAGACTTTTATGTTCAAATGTCTAGCCAGAAACAGATTGATACTGATAAAGTATCTTGTTTTCTTGCAGGCATCAATAACCCTAAATTTACTAAAGAAAGACAAAAGCAGCTAAATAAAGAATTGTTCCTAGAGGAAAACTCTTGGGCTATTGATTTCCTCCCTAGTAATAAGACTTCAGGTATTGATGGGCTCCCAGGACAATTCTATAATGTATTAAACTCAAAGTTATCCATTCATCTGTTTAATAGGTATCTTGAGGCTTTTGACCAAGAATCTCATCCCAGAACTCTCACCCAGGCCCTTGTTACTCTTATTTATAAAAAATAAGGACCCATTGCTTTGTGATAGTTATCGTCCCATATCACTGATGAACTCAGATTACAAAATATTGGCAAAAGTCTTAATGGCTAGAATTCAGGCTATAGTATGTGACCTTATTGGGAAGGAACAGGTAGGCTTTATACATGGTAGATCTGGGGCCGACTGTGTTAAAAGATTGATTAATGTGTTGTGGATGGCCAACAAGGCCGAAGAACCCTATTTAGTTTTCTCTTTGGATCTATTTAAAGCATTCAATTCTCTATCATGGGAGTATATGTTTCTAGCCCTAAAACACTTTGGCTGTGGTAATATTTACAATTCTTGGGTCTCACTTTTGTATAGTAACTCATCAGCCCAAATCCTCTCAAACGGAATAATATCTGACTCAATCCCTTTGGCCTGTGGAACCAGACAAGGTTGTTCTTTCTCCCTTATCTTTTTATCCTGACTATTGAGCCTCTGATTAGAGCTACTGCTGATCACCCTGAAATAACCGGCTTCAAAACAAATAATTATGACCATAAAACATTTGCATTTGCAGATGATTTACTGCTAACTCTCTCTAAGCCTGTACAGTCTTATAAAGCTCTTAAAACACTTATTAGGGATTTTGATTCCATTTCAGGCCTCCATGTTAACTGGGACAAATCTCAGGCTCTATGCCCGAAACCTACACCCTATGTTCTAAGAAACCTAAATGAAATCTTTGATAATAAATGGGTGAGAAATCAGATAACTTATTTAGGATTGAAAATCTCTACTAATTTGGACTCATTAGTGGACATAAATTACCTTCCATTACTTCATACCATAGAACAAGATTTGAATAGATGGGATTGCCTCAACCTATCTATTTGGGGTAAAGTGAATTCAATTAAAATGATAACTGCCCCTAAGATCTTCTATCTTTTCCAGAATATTCCTGTTTTACTACCTAAAAGACTGATGAATAAACTAAATTCCATGATCAGAATTTTTTATGGAGTACTAAACTTCCCAGACTGAGTCTAGGTAAACTTAGAGCACCGTATGACTTAGGGGGTTTAGGTCTTCCTCATTGGGAATGGTATCAATGGGCTTTTATGTTTAAACAATGCACTGCACTTTTACTACCTGAAGTTAAAGACTCCACTCACCTTCCTTTATGGATGCCATTAGAATTGGCATTGCTTAAACCTAATAAGTTCACTGACTTCATATATTTACCATCTCCCATAACCTTAAAGGGCAACCCTTGCCTAAATAACACTATTAGAGTCATTAAAAAAGTTAACAAGCCTGTCAACCCTCTCTCTATGCCTTTGCTTTCGATGCCTCTTTGGTCTAACCCTTCTCTAACGAGAGGTAACGCACCATTGCCCAATAAAGTATGGTCACAAGTGGGCATTAACCATATAGGCGATCTTTTGTATAAAGATTCAGCTGCACTTATGTCATTTTCTGATCTTAATATAAAATGTGGCCTTCCATGGTTCCACTCCCATTACTATTAGCAGTTAAGGTACACTCTAGTGGCTCATCTCTCTGAAGTAGATTTTTCTTTACCCATTAATAGGGGATTGTGATCGACTAGTGAAGATAGGTCCACTTAAAAAAGGAGCCAGTTTAATTTATAAATTTCTCACATTCTCTCTCACCTCACAGTCTCTCACTTCTTCTGCCAAACAGAAGTGGGAAATGGAGTTGGGAACTGAAATTGATGATCAAGACTGGAGTTCCACCTGGGACTATCCCTATCATGGATGTAAAGACCTGCAAGGTAAGCTCACTCAATATAAAATTCTACATCGATTTTATAGAACGCCAGCAAAACTATTTGAAATGGGACTTGTTTCAAATACTTCTTGTTGGAAATGCAACTCTGATTATGCTAATATGCTGCACATGTTATGGAAATGTCCTACACTCCAAAGATTTTGGCAGGATGTAAAAAGAAAAATGTGAAACTTCCCTATCAGTGAAATTACCATACTCTCCACATATTTTTATCTTGGGTATCTTTCCACTTAATACAACCTATACTTATAATCAGAAATTGTGGATCTCAGTAGCCTCTGTTTGTGCAAAAGATTAATTCTTAAATATTGGAAAACACCACAGGTACCTTTCTAAATATTAAATATGATGTTAAATATGATGAGTTTTACTGCTAACAATGAAAGAATCTCCTATCTACTTGCTAATAGGTTAAACAGGTTTTAGATATTTGGGGACAGTTCCTCCAATTAAATACTTTTAATGAGAGCATTCCAGATGTGCAGTAATACTATACTGATTTCTAGGTTGCATGTAGGAAATAAAATGCTTTTGGACATGTTTATTAGTCTTTATCACCTAGTCAGCTAGATATGATAGTAATCTTTGTTTTTATTTATTTGTTCCCTTGTTGGACTGATAAGTGAACTTTTTAGTATTAACTTAATACTAGTTTAATGTACATTATTGATCTATGATATTTTTAAATACCGCTACACTATTGTTATTGGATTAGGAAATACATGTAATGTTCATATTACTCAATTGGTACATATATATTCTACCTAAATTTATTCTGTATTTTTCTGCTTGAACAAATTATAATAAAATTTATTATGGGAAAGAAGTCCTCACCTATGGAAAGCTAAGGAAAGGCTGGAGACAGTACAGCATAGGGTGACAACATTTATTCATGGCCAGAAGGGCAGCTTTTATGAGGACTGGCTCAAGGTACTGAACATGTACTCACTGTAGGATGAGAGGGGGGAGCTATGATGGAGACCGTCAAGTTCCTGCAAGGAATGAACAAGGTAAACTGTGATGAACTAGTTAGCATAAATAGCAGATTAAGAACAAGGGGGCACGAGTGGAAACTGATGGGGTGGGAGATTCAAGAGGGAAGTGAAAAAGTATTATTTTACAGAAAGGATGGTAGAGCTCTGGAACAACCAGCCAGCTACCAAAGTTATCAATAATTTCAAACATGGCTAGGACAGAGAGGAGGGCTTAGTGGTTGCTCAGGATGATAGCAGTAGGGCAGGAAGCATGGAAATGCTATATTGATGATATAATCTTGAGCTGAGCGAGTGGGAAGGAACAACCATTTCAATTCAACAGTTTCCTCCAGAATTGTAACAGTATTCTTAAATTTCAGGTGAAACTTTCAGGTGAAAGCTAAAAAATCTTATGTGCGCTTCCTTGATATTAACATTAGCAAGGGTGAAAATGTTTTTCTCTGTACAGACCTGTATGGAAAAAAACATGCACAGGAATAGCTTATTGTTCCCTTCCAGCTGCCATCAATGACCTATTGTGGACAATATTCCAAAAGTACAATCTTTACATGTCATGAGGAATTGTTCCTCTGGAGCCTCTTTTGGAATAAGAGCTGACAAAAATGCAAAAAAAGATTCCTTGTCCATGGATATAGGGCAGATGTAATGGCAGAGGCAAAAGAATATGCAACAAAGATGACTAGAGAAGCCATACACATGTATAATGTACACCAACAGACACAGGGTAGGAAACATCATTTTGTTACCACCTTTGGTAGTCACTCCCAACAAGTCTTAAATATCTGGCAGAAACAGTGGGGGAATTTACAGCAGAATCACGGCTGGATGGTATTGTGCATAATCCACCTGGCATAGCGCATTGTAGAGGTCAGAATGTATCTGACAAACTTGTTCATAGACTGTAGCCAAATCAACTTCCAGAACCACTAGGCTATCAAATCCACCCTGAGGTACACACTGTTGTAGCCACCATACATCTTGTAATTACACCCAGAAAACAGACATCTCCAATAGTATGAGCAATCCAAAAATGTTCCATATCAGGCTATTAATTGCTCAACTGTTGGGGTAGTTTATATTGCTGTTTGTTTATATTGCTGTTTGCAAGTGTAATGTGTTTCACATTGGAAAAACATTAAGGACGTTCAGACTAAAGATGGGGACAACACCTTAGCTTAGTTAGAAAAATGGCAAGTTGAATGCCCTAGCAAAACATATTGGTGACAACAGTAACTGAAATGAACATGCTTTTTCATTTCATGGGATAGATAAGGTAACACGGGGGGGGGGAGGAGGGGGAGATTTTGAAAATGTTATACTTAAAAGGGAAGCCTTCTGAATTTGCCAACAGGAAGCACATAAACATCCAGGGTTAAATGAATCACTTAATATTGTTCCATTTCTGAAGCCATAACATTTTGTGAGCATATTATTATTGACCATGCTGACATCCTGGTTCATCTGTATTTATTATTTCTTGTATTTTAACCAGCTGGCCAGCCATCACTCTTGTGTGTGTTATGTCACCTTGTATCACTTTTATAGCCCCCTTTCTTTCTATAAAATGTAAAACAATTTATTTAATCTAAATGATGGCTGTTAAGTGAGGGCTCCTTGTACCTGTACATTAGCCAGAAAACACTCTCGGGCTAAGGCTATCTCAGCACCTGGCCACAGTCGATAGTTTGCACTCAACCTTTTGGCCTCCCATTTTTGTAATCCTTTTAACATTGGTGTATGTACAGCATGCTTGCTATGTTACCTACTACTGTACACCAATATAGATGAGCCTGTTCCTTGCCCATGTACTGTTGAATGACTTCAAGGCATTATGTTACAGCATACCTTTTGTGTGGCTTGCTTATGGCTACTGATATACTGCTTATTATCAATTTGGGTATAAGCTACTACCCAGACAAACTTGCTTTTAAATTTGTTTGGTTTTGCACTGTTTATTAATAGTATTATCACTTTAAGGTATGGGCACTGCAAAAGCCTTTGACAACCAACTACTCTGAGGAAGTGTGTATGCATGAAACCAGACAGGGCATCTGAGAGTGGAGACTTACTTTTCCTTGATGCTGTTTAAGTGAACGTATACTGTAATTGCTTTTTTAAAGAGTTCATGCAACTCTAAGTTGGTGTCAGTGCCTTTTGTTTTTTTGTATGTTGTCAGACTGGGCACATCAGTGAGTGTAGTTGTTTCTCTGTTCTGGACCTAAGGGACAGGTCAGCCAAGCCCATCAGGGGTACTGATAATCTGCTTAATTTATGGGAAGAACAATTTATTTTTGTTACACCTTTCTTCCTTGAGACAGCAATAAACCCCTTTGTAAATGAGGTTCAGAGTGCACTTGCTGGAGGTGCTGGAGGCCTGTTGTCCACTTCTCTCCCTGATAGATGCAGACTGATGAAGATTTTTATTTGGAAAAAATAATGCTATATCCCTTCCCTCTACCTACTCTGTACCTGCCCCTCTTGTTCATAGAAACCTCACTCCCTTTATAACTCTCTTGCACCCACTCCTCCCCAACAGACCTAAAACCCCACATTTATATCACCAAAACCCGTAAAAAAAGAAAACCTCCCACTGCATGGAGCATGTGCATTTTCAGTCTTTAATGTCTGTGATCGGAATTAATTGTGTCTATGTCCTAGTAATAATACCTGACTGGTTGATTATCTGCCAGTCAGGTATTACCACTAGGCTAGACATCAAGTAGAATCAATAGTCACTAAATGTAGTTGTTGGAAAGTAAGGAAATTCGTTGTTAAGCTAAAATTAGCATTGTGGACAAACTGCAAAATGTGAGGAAATGGGGCATTAGTGTAAAAAAGGACCTTATCTTTGCAGGTTCTGTGTGATGGCAAGATTATATCTCTGCTATGTGGATTACTGACACCTCAGTTCTATGTAAGAACCCAACCCAGCAAGAACAGTATGAGACCTAACTACCTTGCTTACATGGCTATTGCCTGTGACATAGCAAGCTGCAACACTTTTGTGCCACAAATCACAGCTGCATCTACATCAGAAGGGTATGTTCCCATCAGAATATGGTTGCATGACTATCTGCTGCATCTATGACAGCATGTAGATTAGTGACATGAATGTGACATACAAGATGCAGCTTTAATGCAGCATGTACTTGCACCAGAAATATGCTGCAAGTATGCCAAAAGTGTGTGTTGGTTTTGACACAGCAATGAAAATATGGTGCAGTTTTATGTTGCACCTCTGTGATGCAAATATGTGCATCTTGATGCAACTGTATCATATTGAGCACTTTTGAAAATACCACCCTAAGTGAGCATTTGTATAATAAATGTTAATAAATGTTCAAAAGTACAAATCATGTTAAATTATCATTGTAATGAAAGATAAACCTCTTGCACAGAACATTTCTGAAAGTACAAAAGTAAAACTTTAATAATCTTTGTTAAAGTGACGAATGTTTATAAACACAAATGTCAACATATCTGAAATTAATTTAGAAACATTCATTTACATGTTCATTTATGTGTTGATTTGTTCTTGGAGCTGCACCTTGCTGCATATTATTTGTTTCACACTGGCCTGTCAGCACAGCAGTAAAGCTACCCTTTTGTGATGCCAATGACCTAGGTTCTGGACTGAACTCAGAGCAGAAGAGGGTCAGCCCAGGGAGGGGGACTGAGCATCCAGAGATTTGCTCTCCTCCTCCATACAGGGGGTGGCATGGCACCCTGTGTTTGACTGGCCCCTAGCAATTACTGGAGTAGGACATTAGAGTCACAGTGTGTGGGTAGAGGAGCACCAGACATCGGATGTACTGCATGTAGAATCATGCAGGTACTATACCACCCTTGATGTCAATGTACCCATGTTCCTTTGGGGAGGGAAAGGCAATCAGAAATCATCTGGGATGGCAAGATGACTGCTGATCCTTTATGGGCCTAGCACTTGTGACCAAGGCACCACTTGTACTGGATCCATAACCAGCAGGTCAAGAAGGACTCCCCACCACCCTGCCACAGAAGGCAAACCATTGGGTAATCAGGACAAGTAAGTCCAGGGAGAAGCTGGGTGATGGAGCATGAGGGATTGATGAGAGTGGGGCCAGCCAGCTTTTGGGAGCAAAGAAATAAGAAAAAAAGTGTTACTCATGTATATATTTGGATGAGACAACAGAGAAGTGGTTTAGAAAAAAATCACTCCCATAGTGCAAGTGGCTATAAATGACTGATAAATTTTATTTTTATTATTTAATAATTACATATAGGCATCACACAGTGTACTAAATTGGTGGATAATAACAGTTTGCAGGTGTTACTGAACTTAATTTCAATGTGGGACTCATTACACAGTAATAAACCCTGCTATGTCTTATTGCTTGAAAAATACATCTATTGCACGATTACTCTTATATCTTACTTTAAGCATAATAATGGGGTCGACAAAGTTAATCATTTCTGGCCTATGCTGTTTTGCTCAAATAATGCACCGACTTCTGATCACATTTGATGGATCACATTATTTTATTATAATAACTTACTGGGGTTTTCAAATGCTGTCCTATCCCCCAGACCTAATGCTCAATGTCTCCAGACTTCATGATAAATTTTTTTCTTTATTTAAAATTGTTGTACCAGCTAAGCAAGACAAAGGACAAGCATTCTCATCTACAGACGCGATCTGGGGAGGGGATGGGGAAGTAGAATGGAATGGGGTACGAGTTGTAAAAGATTAGGGAGAATAAACAACTAATTTTATTTATTTTTATTTAGTTTTTGTTAACCGGGTAAGTGCACTAGCCATAGAATGACTATATTCAGGCACGACCTGGGAGAGTACAACAGTTAGTTAGACAAATACATTACATCAGTGCAAAACATTACATAATAACAGGTATAGCTAACAGTGGAAAACAATACATGAAGAGAAAATAATGTGAAAAATTAGAACATCGTACAGTCCATAATGGGTGAGCAGCAGGTAGCAATGAAACCAAACAGTCTGAGTACAAAACTTTGTGGAAATTTACAATGAAAGCAGCATATGGTAGCGTAAGATATCACATGCTCCAAAGGGGCTACCTACATCTGAGTAAGCAAGCCAAACAATAGTACAAACCATGAAACTGATATAGAGAGAATAGGTTATAGCAGTGTACAGAAAAGGAAAGACTAAGAGAGAGAGAGGGCTGTCCAACTAGAACCCAATAACTGAGACAGAGAGAGGAAGGGTACAACCCTGGGAGGTAGAGTAAGTGCAGAAGTATCCAGTAGGTAGAGGTGGGATATTGAAAGGGAGGGAAGAGAGAGGAGAGAAAGTACAAGTGGGCAGAGGGGAAATTTGGTAGGGTTTGGAAGGTGCTAGGATTATAACAGAGAAAAGTTATTGTAGGCAAAGCAGAGCTAGGTGGGCTCAAAACAAGCACATCGGTCTACTGAGGACAAGTACCATTGCAGCCCACTTTTAAAGCTAATGTGGGATGGGGCCTGTTGAAGAGCTAATGGAAAGGAGTTCCAGAGCCTAGGGGCTACATTGTTGAAAGCTCTGGAGTCTACGGATGTCCTGGAAGACAGAACAATAAATAACACCAATTCAAAGGCAAGCAAAGTAATACAAGCTGTAAGATCAGCAATAAAACAAGAGTTATGTACAAAGTGGTGCTTCGTCAGTCATCTGGAGGCAGGAAAGCTAAGAGACCAGATAGCGTTCTGGAGGCAGGAAAGTTGAAGGACCGGATAATGGAGAAGGGCAGACTAATCCAGAGCTTGGGTAGTCAGAAAGTAATGGCAGCTTGCCTAGTCCATATGGTATACCTCTCACAAGCCATATTGACTTATAAAATTAGGATATGACAAAGGTACCATTGATCTAACTGTAGAGGTGGTCTAGCAACAAAACTCAAAGGTTAGTGTCCTACACTTGCAAATTCAGATTAGCAAATGTCACATAACTCGACCCCTGAGTCCCTTAATTCAGTTATTATACAAATATGCACGTAGTTTATGTAAACAGCGTAGTCAGGTTTCATAGTGTTGTCTGTCATGTTAGAGTCTGCAAAGCATTAATGTATCATTAATCCAGATACCAGAGCAATAAAATCTTACCATTGTGCATTCTCAGAACTCGTAGAGTTAAGTTTTGGTTTATCTTAAATCCCCATTTCCTTATATTTTGAGATTTGTCTGCAACCCCAATGTTATTACAACACACCTTTTAGAAAAGAATATGGACTGTCCATTCTGGATGCAGAGCCAGCAGTTTGATCTGTGCATTTAGGTACAGCCAGTGTACCTACAATAGTCATACACTTACATCTAAATGTCCACCCCCAACAAATTTACTGCAGGTAGATGTGCTGTGTAGATGCTTGCATCCAGGTTTACAAGCACGTGGCTCTAAGCTGCATGCAAGTGGTGCCAACAATGATGTCCTCAACCACAAAGAAGTCATATAGTATATGTTTGTTTGGTACAGCATTAGAAAATTAAATTTTTATGTAAATCCTGTGCACTGAAACTTTGATGTAAAGATGCAAAAAAAAAAAAACCTTGAAAATCCTGCCCTGTGATTGCTGATAGAAATATAACATTTAGCATATTGTGCTCCAGCAGAAAATATATTTAACAGCTATTCAGATCCACTGACATTTTAGCTTATATAGTATAATTACCATAAATAAGGATGTTTTCTCACGATCAACTGTGCGATGAACAAACACTTCTCCACTGGAATCATTGACAGAAAACAGTCCTCTTTCTGGGAATTCATCAACTCCAGGACCACTGATTAGATATTTTATAGACATATTGACTGCTCTGTCATTAAACAGCTAGAGAAGGAGGGAAAAAGAATTAGTCATGCTTCACATTAAAATGAAGATATATCACGTAGTTTCTAAAGAACACACACACACACACACACACACACACACACACACACATATATACACACACACTATAGATTCAGTATTTACAGACTAATGACATACTGTAAATCAATCACTGAAAGCATTTGCCAAGTAGAACAAAATTGCTGGTATATTGCCTGGAATTAATAGTAATTCTTGGAATTAGTCAGCTATCACTTCTTATATCCAAAGTAATTTTTCTTTTTTGTTTTGTTAATTAGAATGTTTTCTATCTGATGGTACTAGGTTTGATGCGTGGAACAGTGCTCTACTTAAAGGCTGCCACAGGCATTTCTGTTCCTCTCTATACATCATCAGCATGGTTACCTCACGGACTGATTGATAACGTGTGACACGTTACGTTACCAATTGGCAGCATAGCTTGCCATGTAACAGTGAATGAGGTCACATGCTGATAATGTAGTAGGAGGCATAGAATTAGCTATGTCTGCTTCCAGGTAAAGCATGACTTTTCACATCACACCAAATAGTATTAGGTAGAAAACTATTTTGTAAGTAAATTGAAAAACAAAAATACTTCAGAAATAGAAAGCAATGGACTACTTTTAAAAATTTCAATAAACAAAGAAAAAAATCAATAAGAGGTGCATGTATTGCAATTTTTATTTCTGTTCGGCACACCCCTCAACTAATCCTCATCTCTTCCTCCCTTTGTCATTATCTTCCTTAATGTTTCTTCATAAAAAAGTCTGTCTTGCACTTACATAAAAGTGGTTCCTATAAAAAATTTGCTACACATCAGTATGCATGTTCATGAACGTTGTATTATTTTAATGATTCAGTCCCAAAACAACTATTTTAGTTCTTGCCATGTTGGTCATCAAACATAATTTTCATACAGCCACCACCATTTCTATATTACTTCTCATAATTTACTTGCCCTTTATGTAAGCATATATATATAGTAATCTCCTAAATACACAGTTTTACTAATATCATCACATACCTCTTATAAGATACAATGTAAAAATAAGAATGGCCATACCAGTTACATGGCCTTTGAAGTGCATCACTCTGCTTATTAACGCTCTTGTGCACCACCATATATATTTTCACTGAGCTCACAGTTGTACAAACACTACTGGCATTCTTGCAAATTACATTTTAATGTATGCTTGCCAAGCATGTAAACATATTGGCATCTGTCTGAGCTGTGAGGGGGCTTTCAAGGGTCACCCCTCCTCCACCTATAAGTAAGCAATAAGACATGACAGGGTGTGCATGGAACATATTTTACCTTTGACAGGGGCGTAATAAGGCCGCAGGCGTGGCCAGTGCCTTTAGCCCTGGGTGCGTAAAATATGCCATGCACACCTGGAATGTCTTATTGCGCTTATAATGGGCTATTTTATTTTTTAACAATTTTTATGTTAAAAACATTTAGATAGGAATACACTGACAAGTTAGTGTATTTATAGTAAAATAGTCCTTCCACCTTTGTGTTCGTAATTGCTTTAGTACATTTGTCCTCCATTGGGATCCGTAGTTATACTAAGATGAGGAAGTGGACAAGATTTTTTTCTGATTAATTTAAGCTGCAACCGATAGCAGAAGTATGAAGTGGGAGAATTGAATTTAGTCTGGGGATGGGCGAGGATGGCAGGACAAGAAAGCACTTTTTTTTAAACGTAGCTGGCGAGTAACATTTTTTTTAAACGGAGTGGGCGAGGATAAAAGCTGCAACTGATAGCAGCAGAAGTATGGCGTGGGGAGAACTGCAGTTAGGTCTGGGGACGGGCGAGGATGGCAGGACAAGAAAGCAAATTTTTTTTTAAATGGAGCAGGCGAGGATCACAGCACAAGCAGTAACATTTTTTTTTTTAAACGGAGTGGGTGTCCTGTAATCCCAAGCAAACTACTACAGCAAGGCTCATTTTGACACTTCTGTCAACAGCACAACACTTTTTTACATTCATGCAAAGTGACTGTGTTAAAATCCTCTCCATCTACTCATCCCACATGCTAATATTAAAATCTACTTTGTTTGAGCTAAACATCGTTCCGTTTTATAAAACGGGAAGGCTGAATAATTCAAATCGGTTTTCCTCAGGCTTGTCAAATACAAAGATGGCAGACAGTAAAAATGCCAACGTTCCATGTCTTATGGATATTGGCCTTTTACTGCCAGCCCCTTTTTTTACCCATGCATGGAACATATTTCATGCATGGGTAACTAGCCAATCACATTGCTTCATTTAGCCTACCCATTTTATAATAGCTCGACAATGATTACTCTCTTTCTTAGTTCCACCTCCTCTTCACCTTTCTACCCTTATAGATTTGAAAGTCTTCATACTATAACAAAGCTGGAAAATGCCAGGTAGAGGGTTTTCTTGTGCAGCTCCTTATTCCTGCTTGAAATCTTACCTCTGTATTTTGTTCCACTTATGCTATTTACTACTTTCATATGTGTTACCCTTTACATCTGTATTTCTCAGAGAATGACAGAGATGCTACATAACCCATGTTATTGCATGCCCATGATGCAGTGCTTGCAACTCATGGAATTAATGTATTCTCATACATTGTAAAAAGCAAGTAAAACAGATGTTCTTGCATGTTCATACACTCATTGATCACTTTAGGTAAGGAGCTGTGTTACTTTGCTTACCTTTGTTTTGAACACAAAAAATCAAAGCATGTTGGTCATTGCAACATAAATAAACATGACTCAACATATATACTCCAGGAATCAAACTGATACTGTTTGCTTGAAAAGTGTATCAATAAATTGATATCACGCTGAACTGTGAGGGCTTTTTTGGAGTGTGCTCCTTCTTCAACTATCACAGCATCAGAATTCTGAATTCCCTTCAAAATTCTGTCCTTGTTTCCCCTTTGAAGTCCTTGATTGAGCACAAGCCTGCAGCTGGAATACCTTGTTGTGTTCTATGGTTTTAGGTGCTAAGCAAGAAAAGGGTAGACCTGAGACTACAAACATGAGCTACAGTGGTGTTCAGTGTCAGGTTTCTTGTTTAGTCATGTTGTGACACTATTGTCATGGTACCCTGAGTGATGTTCCTTCTTCCCTTCTTTCTTTTTTCTTCCCTTCTTTTTTCTTCCTTTCCTTCCTTCTTCCCTTTCCCCCTATTTCTCTCTCTCTCTCTTTCTTCCTTTCCTTCTTCTCTTTCATTCTTCCTCTCTCGCTCTTTCTCTTTCCCTACTAATTTCAAAAATGTTACCAGAAAATATATACTGAGCTGGTAATAGTTGGTTTCTTTCCTTCCTTCCTTCCTTACCTACTTATTTCAAAAAACATTATCAAAAAAGATTTGCTGAGCTGGTAGGAGTTGGTTTGCTATGTGTTTGCAATCATAATTCATCTGTGTCTTGGGATAATGATTGCAAACACATAGTAATTAGACACTTATTAGTGATGGTTCTGTGCCTTCTTGCCAGTTTATGTCTGCAGGTGCTTATTGACATGACTAGACAAGAGAAAACCTGACACTGAGCACCACTGAATAGCCAGCAATGCAAGGTATATGATAAGGGATTGAAATGTTTTAACCTGTGTTCACTTGAGGACAGAAGGGAAACCAGAGATATCAAGAGCCCTCTCGAAGTAAGATCTGCTGGCTCCACCAAATTACTGCCAACAGTTGGAGGTCTGGTGGCAGTGCAGGATGGGAGAAGCAGTAGTGGGAGGTGCTGCAGGACTCTGCAGCATGCTTATGCCTCCACACATGCATGCTGATGTGTGTATCCCAGCAATGGACTTGGGAGAAAATTGGATGAAAATGCAAGTGGGTCACGAATCTCTGCCTACTGATATCCCACCCACCTCACCATCAGGACCCCAGCAACCAGAACCATATTGTTGGACTACATGGGCAGAGGATGGCTCTCCCTCTTCTGACCCTGTCATGGGGGGAATACCATGACAGAATGCAAGCCAGTTGATAAGTCCTGGGGAGGTTGTGGACTGTGGCAGTCAGAGGAGCAGGATGGATAGGAGCCCAGCCTGTCCTGGCAAAAAGGAGGACAATAACCTATTGAAAATGAACAAACTGTGGGTGAACCAGGTGCTCAAGCTGGAAGGGTGGAATATTCACAAAGTGCATTATGGGGTATTATTTCATGGAAAAGGTGGTGAATGGGTGGAATATTTTTCCTGACAAGATTATGGAGGCCAGTAGTAGCAGGATTCCAGAGCAAGTGGAGGGGGAAGGGGTGACTGGGATGGAGCATAGAGCATCTCCAAGTAGGGAATCTTGGGACAAACTGCATGGACCATTCAGGTCTTTTTCTGTCTCCAGACAAACAGAGCTCAAGTGCTGATGAACAAGAAAGACTGCACTTTGGAACAAAATGCAAACAGTGCAAGATTGAGGTCAATGAGAAAGTAAACTCTGATACAAGTCCTAAGTGCTTTAATTGCCCAAAAATATAACAAATCTATTTACACTGTTTGAGAACAAGAACAACCAGCTAACTAACCATGAAAAAAGCACTCCTGCGCTTCACTCCTTCAAGCTTCCTATAATACATAGTCCTATAATGATCTTGAAGTCATTTCTACATTTCTATGAACATGTAATTTGAAGAACAGAAGATGATGAATAATGATGTCAACTATGACAAAACTTTTCCAGTACTTAAGGACTTCAAACACAGCCTTGAATTCACTCCCTGAGAAGCTCAAATGAGTGCTTTTTCATGGTTAGTTAGCTGGTTGTTTTTGTTTTCAAACAGTGTAAAACAGATTTGTCATATTTGCTTGCAATTAAAGCATTTGGGATGCATCTAAGTTTACTTTCTTATTGACCTCAGGCTTGCACTGTTTTCATTTTCCTCTGGAGTGTGGTCTTCCTTCTTTGTCAGCACTTGATTATTTTGGGTTCAGCAGTCATGAATCAGCACCTAGCCCATTACCACTGAGAGTAGCACCTGGTTGGTGTATTGGTTCTGTTCAGTGTTTACAAGGGAGAGGAATTGGCCCATTCCTGCAGAGAAAGGGTGTGCAGACATGGGGGGTGAGACAACCACAAATGGGGTCATCACGGTGGAAAGGGTGCTGGAGGGCCTTGGGTCCCTGAAGGTAGACAAGACACCTGGGCCAGACAGGGTACATCCTAGGGTGCTGAGGGAGCTGGAATAGGTCCTGACAGTGCTACTGGTGGATCTGTTCAACACCTCGCTAAATACGGGATGTGTGTCCAGAGACTGGAGGGAGGCACACATGGTACCTCTCCACAAAAGTGGGCCCAAGGATGAACCAGGGAACTACAGACCAGTGAGCCTGACCGCAATTGTTGGGAAACTGATGGAATCTATCCTCAATAAAAGGCTGGTGCAGTTTCTTGTAGGTAATGATCTGCAAGACGACAGACAGCACGGGTTGTCACTGGAAGATCCTGTCAGACAAACTTGGTTGATTTTTTTTGACTGGGTCATGAGGGCACTGGAAGAGGGCCATGTGGTAGATGTAGTCTACCTGGATTTCAGCAAGGCCTTCGATTCAGTGCCACACAGAAGGTTGACCTGTAAGTTGAGGAGTCTTGGTATAGGGTGGAAGCTAGTCCAATGGGTAGAAAACTGGCTGAGGGACAGGCAACAGAGGGTAGTTGTGGGGGTAGAAGCATCGGAGCCCAGGCCAGTGACAAGTGGTCTCCCACAGGGATCCACACAACCATTAAACATCAAAAATCATTTAAACAATGTGCCATACAAATCTGGAATAAACTTGCAGTTGAAATACCAAATATTCCAACGTTTTATCAGTTTAGAAATACTGTAAAGAAAGACTTATTTTTAAGCTCAGGATGTTTTTGCACATGACAACTGTGATTTATCATTGCCCTGCTATGTTTTTTGTAAGCAACTTTTGTACATGTAAATGTATTTATTGTTTTCTTATTGTTATACATTTCTGAGCGTCTGACTCTCACCAGGTCAAGCCTGTAAAAGGGCTATGTGGCCCAGTGCTTTTTACCTGGTTAACAAAAATAAAATGAAATGAAAATGAAATGAAAATGGGATCAGTACTGGGACCAGTCCTGTTTAACATTTTCATCGCAGACATAGCGGTTGGGATCAAGAATAAGATCAGCCTCTTCGCCGATGACACCAAGATCTGTGCTGAGGTGGATGGGGAGGAGGGTGGCAAATTACTGCAGGAGGATTTGGCAAGACTAGAGGAGTGGTCGCACGCCTGGCAGCTTGGGTTCAATGCCAAGAAGTGCAAGGTGATGCATTTCGGAGCCAAAACCCCAGGATACATCTACTGGATGGATGGTATCAAACTGTTCACATCCAATGAGGAGAAGGATCTGGGGGTGCTGGTGACTGGGGAATTAAACCACTTGGACCAGTGTAGGAAGGCAGTGGCTAAGGCTAACAGGATGCTAGGGTGTATAGCAAGGGGTATTACATCCAGATGTAGCGAAGTCATATTGCCCCAGTACAGGTCCCTGGTGAGGCCACACTTGGAGTACTACGTGCAGTTCTGGAACCCGTACTTGAAAAGGGATATCAAACTACTGGAGATATGGAGCAGCGAAGAGCAATAAAGATGATCCAGGGGTTGGGGGATAGAACTTATGAGGAAAGACTAAAAGAGCTCAACATGTATACTCTGGAGTATAGAAAAGAGAGAGGGACATGATCAAGACCTTTAAGTACCTGAAGGGGATGGACAGAGTAGGCTTCCAGGGTGGGCTCACTCTCCAGAATGGAAGAGATACCAGAGGGCACTCCCTGAAGTTAAAGGGGGCAGACTCGGAAGGGAAAGGAGGAGGCACTGCTTCACTGAAAGAGTGGTAACAGGGTGGAATGCACTGCCTGAGCAACTAATATCAGTGCAGACCATAGGGTGCTTCAAGAGGGGGTGGGACAAATTCAAGGGGAAAGTACATACCGGGGGGGCAGTTGGGGGAGGGAAGAGTTAATGGGAGGAGGGGCAGCTGCAGTCTAATGGGTTGAAGTGCTGCACACTCGAGCAGACTAGATAGACCATATGGCCTGTATCTGCTGGCAATTTTGCATGTTCATATCAGTGTAAACAGAGCTGCACAGCTGGAGTCATGGTACAGGCGGTAACAATGTACACAGATAAACCAGAAAACCACACACACACACACACACACGTGCGCGCGCATGCTAACACGCACACGCACACGCATACACACATGTGTGTGCACACACACAGACACACTTATGCTAGCAGAAGTCACAAGCTGCTACAATAATACAACCCTGAGGACAAGGCTATTGTGCTGTGGCAAAACATTCAGTTTTATTTCAATAAAAGAGCAGAACAGCTTATACTGTAGCTAAATGCTCCGACATTTTGCGCTTGCATGCTTTGACTAGAGACGACAATGGTGACTGTCAATTCTCCTTTTCTAGTACAGGATCTTTAAGGGACAGTCACCAAAGAGTGCAGTGTGTATGTACATGAGGATCATTTGCAGTGTAAGATAAAAGTACAATTGTAATGCAATGATAATACAAGTTTATACAGGACTACTATAAAAAGTGTAGCATGAAGGGTATAGAATACATACATCAACAATACAATAATTGATACACATATTAAAATAGAAGATAATACTGTGATCATCACTCTCCAAAAACAGTGTACCTCCCCACACTTCTTATTGCTAACCAATATTTTGTAACATACAGGACATTTGTTACAAACATAAAGGTGGATGCTTGAAACCTCACTGTTAGGCTGATCCGTAGTGGGGGGGGGGCTAGTTTTTGGGAGATCACAGAGAGCTTTAGAAGACCTTATACGTATCTTACAAAAAGCAGACAAAAGAAGAGAGACATGACATCTTATAACTAGGATAGTTTTAGGCACAAAATGTGCTGCAGTGTTAGTTTGCAGAGAAAGTCAGAGAATCAAGGCACTTTCCACTTTGTCATTCGCACCTGGCGGGATGGTGGCATGCAGTGTAAAAATCCAAAAAGATTTCCTGCGTGCAGGTGTGTTGTTAACATCCTCACCATGGGGACCTGCAAAAACTTTTTCAATATTGGTGTGGTCCAGAGGTGATGGTGTTGTGGGCATGTTCTGCAGTAACATAGTCCAGATTCCTGTTACTAAGAGCCCTCATATGGTCCCCTACTGCTCTTTGAGCTTATGTTTAGTTCATCCCACATAGAAATAGTTGCAAGAATATGTACTTAAATAGATGACATAAGTAGAGTCACAGTCCATGAACTTAGTAATGTTAAAGGAAATTTCCGATATAAGGGAGCTACTCACATATGCAGTGTTAGTGGCTCAGTAGGTAACACACTCGTCTCTGAAGCTGGGAGATCAGCGGGCTGTGGGTTCAGTTCCCACGTCTGACACTTGGGTTAATATCCCAGTACTGAGCAGCATGAGAGGGGTGCTGCACTTCTGAGGTGCCATCTTTCGGATGAGACGTTAAACCGAGGTCCCATCTGCCTGGATTGGTGGTAGTTCAGGTGGATGTTAAAGATCCCATGGCACTTATCGAAAAGAGTAGGGGAATTTCCCCCGGTGTCCTGGCCAAATTCCCCTCATTCACAAAAAAATACCTCCACAGCTTAATCTGATTCAAGTTCAGTTGGCATTCATCTGTATCCCCCTCCCCTGGGTCGTGCCTGAAAATAGGCAGGATCTGTCTAGTGCACTTACCCGGTCAACAAAAACTAAATAAAATAAAATAAATAATATTGTGGTAGCTGCCCTCAGCGATAGATATTCTAGCCAGGTTTTAAGAATTATTAGCAGTCAATACCTTTGTAATATAGCTCATAACTTTCATATAGAGATTGGCTGCCTGATCATTTCTGAGTGCCAAAGTCCTGTTGACATGCCCCTGTGTTCAAGCACATAAGGACGTGTCACCATGGAGAGTGCAAAATTAATGAGGCTTTATTTCTCTTTCATTTTAAAGGTCAAGAATGGCAACTTCAAGATTAATAAAGGTCACCACTCAACTAACAATGGATGACCTCTTCCGACAGTGCATTCCAAGTGTCCTCTGTGAAGAAGTGCTTCCTGACCTCCTTCCTAAACCTCCCATCCTCCAGCTTAAGACTGTGCCCCCTCATGTTATGGTTGCCACTCAGCTTAAAGAGACTTTCCTTATCAACCTTATTTATTCGTTTCAAGTACTCAAAGGTCCCAATCATGTTCTTTGTCTCTCTGTCTCTCTCTCTCTCTCTGAGTACATGTTCAGTGTCCTCAACCTCTCCTCGTATGCCTTGCCCTGCTGACCTGCTATCATCTTTGTAGCCCTCCTTTGAACCTTCTCCAGCAGGTTAATGTCCTTTTTGAGGTGTGGGGAAACCAGTACTGAACTCTATACTCTAGATGCGGCCTTACCAGTGACCTGCACAAGGGCAGTATAACCTCCTTTTTTCTACTACTGATCCCCCTAATTATGCATCCCAGCATCTCGTTTGCCTCTGCTGCTGCTTTCTCACACAGAGTGCTTCAGGTCACTAGTGATCATCACTCCCAGGTCCTTCTCCTCCTCTGATGCAGATACTCGGACTCCACCCAGGTAGTACAATGTCCTGGGATTCCTGGCTCCAATATGCATAACTTTGCATTTCTTGGCATTGAAGCCAAGCTGCCAGATCCAAGACCACTTCCCCAGCTTTTCCAGATCATTCTGTAGGTTGTGTATCCCTTCAGCTGTGTCCACTCTCCCACTGAGCTTAGTGTCATCCATGAATAGGCACATTTTGCTCTTAATGCCATCTCCAATGTCATTGATAAAGACATTGAACAACACTGGCCCCAGCACTGAGCCCTGCAGGACCCCACTGGTTACCTCTCTAGTGCCAGATAACTCTACCCCCACAACCACCCAATGGATTCTGTCTCCCAACCAGTTTTCCACCCATATGGCCATCTTTTCCTCAACCCCAAGATCCACCAACTTCCTGATCAACCTTTGGTGGGGCAGAGAGTCAAAGGCCTTGCTGAAATCGAGATAGAGGATGTCTACCGCTTGACCCCATCTACTGTCTTAGCGACACAGTCAAAGTGTCAATCAGATTTGTTTGACATGATCTCCCCCCATGAACCCATGCTGCCTCGCATCCTGAAGACCATGGTCTCCATGAGCTTGCCCACAATGGATGTCAGACTGACTGGTCTGTAATCCCCTGAGTCATCTTTGGGGCTGCGTTTGTGGGGGGGCACTAAATGTGCTGTTCTCCAGTCCTGCGGTACCACTCCTGACTCTAGCAAACTATTAAATAGGTCTGCCAGTAGCCCTGCCATCTCTTCAGCCAGTTCTTTAAGTACCCTTGGATGTACTCTGTCCGGACCTGGTGATTTGTCCACCTTCAATGCCAGCAGCTCCTCCCTCACTCTATTCTCCTCTATCACTACATCTGTGTTCCCCTTCCTCTGCTCCTCGTTTCCCTCCTGAAGACACTGGTCCATCCTTCTCCCTGGTGAAGATGGAACAGAAGTATTCATTTAGTATCTCTGCTTTTCCCCCATTATCATCCACTCACTCAACCCCTTTCTTAAGCCTAACAGTCCCATCCTTCTTGTCCCTTTTCTCACTAATATATCAAAAGAAAGCCTTCTCCCCCTTCTTAATTCCTTCAGCTATCTGCAGCTCCTTCTGCGCCTTTGCTCTCCGGACTTCCTTACTTCACTCACTAGCTAACCTTAGGTAATTTTCCCTATCCACCTCTCTTTTGGTCTTCCTGATTTTTCTATAGGACAATCTCTTTTCCTTTACTGCCTGGGCAACCCCAGAATTTGAATCACCTGGGTGCTTTGGCACTTGTACTCTTCTCCCTTAGCATAATGCACTCATCTGAAGCAACTAGTAATCCTTCCTTAATGATGGACCACCTTTGGTCCACCCCCATATCTGCGCTGATGCCTGCCAGATGGCTTCTTAGCACTTCGCCCATTTTCCTGAAGTCCGCCCTCCTAAAATCCACAAATTTGGGATGCTCTCCCTGCCCGTATCCAACTGGAACCACACTGTGCAATGGTCACTTCCACCCAGTGGCACCCTAGTCATTATTTCCTGTACATGCTTCCCATTTGTGAGCACCATATCAAGAATTGCATCTCAGCGGGCCCGCTGGCACAGCGGTGGGGCTACCACTTGTGATGCCAGTGACCCGTGTTTGGGCACGGACTCTGGTAGCTGGAGGGCCAGCTGGGGGGAGGAGGATTGAGTGCCCAGCGGCTGCTCTCCTCCTCCGGGTGGGGTTGGGATGCAAGTCCCACTGCAATACCACCACCTGGGTGACCACAGGTGGAGGTGCAGCAAGACTGCATGCAATGGGGTGGGGGGGACATCTGTCAGGAGCCGGAGTGTCAAGCATGTCGTGACGTGCTCCGCCCCAGGCTTCCCCAGCATGTGGACGTCCTGAGGGCGGGGAAGAAAACCAGGAAATACCCCACTGAGCTCCTAGTAGATGGAGCTCCTGGCCACAATCCCCAATGCCCCTGCCAACACCAGTACCAGCATCCCCCGACGAAATACAGACACATCAGGGTGTAAGGGTCCCCACCCCGTACCCACCTGGGGGGTACAGCCAAGGCTCCGTGGGGGGAATGGACTGCACTGGACATCGGTCAGTAGAAGCGGGGATGAATCAGGCTGATGGAGACTCCAGAAGGAGTAGGAGTTCAGCGGCGAGAGAGGGGGTATATGAAGAAAATATATAAAAAAAAAAATTGCCTCAGCTCTTGTTGGTTCAGTGACTCTTGTTGGTATGCTGGACTAACATAAGAGAGGCAATAGCAGAAGTCACTGACAAATTTTCCAGACTGGTCAGTAAGACAAGGAAAAGAAAAAATCCTCTCTGGTTCACAAGAGAGGTGGCAGCTGTGGTAAAAGCAAAGAGGCTAGCATTCAAAAAATACAAGGATTCAAATAGCAACAAGGATAGGGATGCTTACAAAAGCAGCTTGAGGGAAGCTTCTAGGTTGATTAGGGCAAAAACACAAACTGAGGTGGACATTGCACAGGGGTAAAAGGAGGTAAAAAAACCTTCTTTAAGTACATAAGTGACAAAAGGAAAACAGGGGAGTATTGTTAGACTAATAAGCAGTGATGGGAAGAAGATAGAAGAAGACAAAGAGAAGGCAGAGGTCTTAAATGAGTACTTTTACTCTGTCTTTGCAAATGAGGAGTCTGGAAATGGGCACAGCACTAAAGGAGTTAACAATTGCACAAGAGGGTAGACACAAGCCCTTTCACAGTAGAGAGGGTAAGGACTGAACTCAATAAACTAAAGACAGATAAATCCATGGAGCCAGATGGCATCCACCCACACATACTGAGAGAACTTAGTGATGAATTGGCATTACCTCTAGCAGATCTTTTTAGCAGATCCCTGGGAGAGGGAATTGTTCCACAAGACTGGAAAAGGGCAATAGTGGTTCCCATACATAAAGGAGGGAGCAGAGAGGTAGCGGGTAAGTATCACCCTGTCAGTCTCACCTCGGTGGTAGGCAAGATGATGGAAACCCTGCTAAAGGAAAGAATGTTAACTTTCCTGGAAGAAACCGGACATAAACCGGACAGCTAGAAAGCAGGCAACATGACTTCTTGGTGGGACGGTCCTGCCAGACTAATCTGATTGAGTTTTTCGACTCAGTTACTGAGATAATTTACCAGGGGGGAGCCGTGGATGTTATCTATGTTAACTTTAGCAAAGCCTTTGACTCAGTCCCACACAGAAGGCTACTAAATGAGCTCAAGCATACAGGAGAGGGACAGGAAGTGGAAGTGGTATCATGGGTTAGGATCTGGCTTAGTCAGAGGAACCAGTCAGTGATGGTCAGTGGGGCAGCATCAGGGGAAAGGGGGGGTGACCAGTGGGGTGCCACAGGGGTCTGTCCTGGGTCCTTTACTCTTCAATATTTTCATAAGTGACATAACTAAGGGGCTCAGCGGGAATGTGAGTCTGCTTGCAGATGACACAAGGATCTGCAACAGAGTGGACACTGCTCAGGGAGTGGAACAAATGAAAAGTAACCTTCTCAAGCTAGAAAAATGTTCCAACATGTGGCAGTTAAAACTGAATGCAGAAAATTGCAAAGTGATGCATCTGGGCAGGAGCAGCCCAGGGATGGTCTACTATTTTATTTATTTATTTATTTTATTTACTGAAGTGTTTCACTAGGAGGCACACTGAACAACAAGTTGCTCATCTCACGGTGTGACCTGGGGGGAAGGGGTTACATAGGTTTGTGAAGGATGAACACTTATAGTAGTGTGTGGGTAGTACAAACAATACAACATTGTAAGATTATGCAGCAGTTGGAACACAAGGTATTGTATAATAAGCAGTAGTGGAACATTGGGTAAATTACATGTCCAAAATCATACAAAAGAACATATGAACATACAAAACAGTATTAATGCAACAGAACCATTATAGTGCATCAGTGTACCAGGAGCAGGCTTGAGGTAGTACGCAAGTACTGTTGGAGTAAAAAGGACGGGGTAGGTTGTGCACACGGGTGACAAAGAAGGGGACGTAGAGAAGAGAGGGAGAGAGGCAAGAACTGAATATGAGGATAAGAGGTAGCCATTTCCTGATTCCCCCTTCAGGATGTTGAGAACCCTGCCGGGGGGGTCAGGGTAAGAAGGCAGAAACTAGGGATAGGTATTAAAGGAGTGTTAAATCAGGAACAGCTGAGGGAGAGGTAATTGTGTAGGGCAGTGGTAAGGGAGTAGTTGGAGGAGGAGTGTCATATTTCAGGGGAGAGAGAATTCCAGATTTTAGGGAAGCAATGGGTGAAATCAGTCTGACCAATTAGGGTGAAGTGGAGAGGGACCATCAAGGCGCAGGTGTCATTAGATCTGAGAGAGAGTGGGTGGGGGGAGGTGGAGTGGAGAGAGAGGATGAGAGATAGGAAAGGAGCGGTCCAAACCAGAATTGGGAGGTTAGTTTGGCACAGTGTGAGATGCATCTGTGAGATAGTGGAAGGAAGGTTAGAGAGCGATAGAGTTCACAGTGGTGGGAGCAGGAAGGGGAGTCGAGAGCAAAGCAGCAGAAGGAGTTAAAGAGAGTGTCCAACTTGGTCAAGGAAGATTTGGGAGCAGCACCATAGACTACGTCACAGTAGTCAAAGATAGGGGGTATCATCTTCTGTACAATTCCATGCCTCGCAGTCAGTGGGATGCAACTATGATTCCTGTACAGAGCACCAAGCTTGGGGGGCAGTTTCTTCAGGGCAGCATCGATATGCACAAAGAAGTTGAGGTGCTAGTCCAGCCAAACCCCCAAATATCTAAATGAGGAGGTGTCCTCCAGGTTGGTCCCATCAAGGGTGTGGAAGATGGGTAGGGAAGGGAGCCTAGATAGTCTCTGCCTGGTGCCAAAGGTAATTGAGATGGTCTTCTTGGTGATTAGAGAAAGCTGGTGAGAAGTAAACTAGAGCTGAACTTGGCTGAAGTCATGCTGTAAGCTGGTTTCCACAGCAGCAGGGTTTTTGCCAGAATTGTATAAGACAATATCGTCAGCGTACATGTGGATAGATGAGAATAAGCAGGCTATGGGAAGATCATTAAGGAAAACAGAGAAGAGTAAGGGACCAATCCCTGAGACCTGTGGGACACCATTGTTGATGGGGAGTTGAGGGGAGATGGAATGAAGGATTCTCACCGATTGGGTCCTGCTAATGAAGTAGAATTTAAACCAGTTGGTGGCTGACAGAGCAAGGTCAGCTGTGGAGAGGGAATCAAGAAGCAAGGGATGAGAAATAGTGTCAAAAGGTTTGGCTAGGTCGACAAAGATGGCCGAGGTGATCAGGCCATCATCCATCCCTGAAAGGATGGAGTCAGTAAGCCTAAGGAGGGAGGTGGTTGTTGAGTGGTTCTTCCAAAAACCAGATTGGAAGGTGGTGAAGAAGGAGGAATTGAAGAGGAAGGGTGATAGTGAGAGAAAACTTACTGTTCTTGAAGTTTGGCAAGGATAGGAAGGAGGGAAATGGGGCGATAGTTGCCAGGAATGGATGTATCACCACCCTACTATCAGGGAGAGGAGCAGCTAACAGCCACCAAACAGGAGTGGAATCTTGGGGTCATCATCTCTGTTGACTTAAAAGTGGGCAGACAGTGTGAAAAAGCATTGCAAAAAGCCAGAAAAATATTGGGATGCACAGGAAGGGGCATCACATGTAGAAAGAGGGAAGTGATCATGTCACTATACAAGTCCCTGGTAAGGCCCCACATTGAGTACTGCATACAGTTCTGGAGGCCTCATCTCAAGAAGGATGTGGATTGACTAGAGACGGTACAGAGGAGAGCAACAAAAATGGTAGAAGGACTACATGAACTGCCATGCAAAAGCAGATTATGGCAACTCAATATGTACTCACTGGAGCAGTGCAGCGATAGGGGTGACATGATAGAGACATTCAAGTTCCAGAAGGGCATAAACAGAGGCCCTACCCAGGAACTCTTTCTGATCAATAGCTCCACAAGGACAAGGGGTAATGAAATTAAGGGGAGGGAGGCTCCAGGGTAACATGCATAAGTTCTTCTTTATAGAAAGGGTGGTAGCTCCATGGAATAGCTTGCCTGCAGAAGTCATCGACTCCAAAACAGTAGGGTAATTCAAATCTGCTTGGGATAGGCATCAAGGGATTGTCTCTAAGAAATTCTAAGGGGGGTAGCACTCAGGGCAGACTAGATGGATCTTTGGTCCCCATCTACCGTCACTTTCTATGTTTCTATGTTCAATGTATGTAGCAGGGTTCACAAAGGAAGTTGTGTTATTGTTACTTCACAGTATTTGCAGCTTAAACATTTGCAGCAATCCGTTGGTAATTGAAGCAGCCAAGTACCCTGTTTCTAGGTGTGAGGTTGAAGGCTATGTGTAACAAAGTCCTCAACATTATGAGGGCAGTGGTACACAACACATGAAAACTGATGCAAGCTCACTGAGCTTAGGTTCCATTTTCAAAATCTGCCATTTGTTACAAATGATGTTCTCAGTGGCACCCACAGCCATACTAAATGTGGTGACAACATTTAAATGGTTATTAGTATTCCTTTCTCCCTGCCTATGTGTCAGTAGAGTGTTCCTTTTACTGTCAACAGCCCTCGTCCAAGCCTCGCTAATGTCATTCCTACTATAACCACTTTGTTCAAAGCATTTGGTAAGGGAGGTAGCATTGTGTTCAAAACTACATTGTGTACTGCAGTTGTACCTTGCCCTGATAAACTGTGATACGGGCACTGCCCGATGGTATGGCGGGGGTGGCAGGAACTAGCTAACAGCACCGTATTCCAGTCATTTGATTTCTGGTATAGGTCTGTGTCAATGCCATTGATATTATTCTGGATAATACATATATCCAAAAACGATATGTGTGTGTTACTACTGGCAACCGCAAAACAAAATTTCCAATTTGTTGACTCAAGATATTGTTTGAGTTCAAGTAGTTCATCACCGGTCCCTTCCCATACCACTAGGCAGTCATTGATATGGTACTTCCATAGGGCTATTTTGTAGAAAAAAAGGATTGACAATAGCATTATTTAGGTACCTTCCTTCCCAAAGACCCATAAAAAGATTAGTGAAATTGGGGACAAATGTAGCCTCCTTAACAGTGCCACTGACTTGCAAGAAAAAAAATCACCAAGGAAGGTGAAGGTGTTCTAGTCAGTATACCGCCGCTACAGCAACATCAGTACACTGAACCCCCCACCGTGCCTATATCGGTAGCAATGGGGGTTTTGTGTTGAGGCACTTCAGGGTGATGGGTAAATAGCTAACTCCCCTGTCTGTGTGATGTAGAGTTAGATATCTGTAGTGGGGGGGTGCAGGAGGGCACAGCCCCCCCCCCCCACATTGCTGGTCGGTTCGAGGTCACAGTCAGGAGTGTTGACGGGTTCCCGGTGCTGTAGCGGAAGTCTCAGTCAGGGTTGTCGCACCAGTCTCATGGATCCATTCAATTCTAGCACAAATCTTATAGTAAGAACTGAATGGGGGCCTGGAACTTGTTGGTCTCTTATCAAAATTGTACTGAAAGGCTGCTAATGCTCCTTCATAGGTGTTATTTGTATAGAAGGATTCCACATTGAGAGTCACTCAGACAGTGTTAATTGTTGATGTGGAGAGCCTTTAAGATGGCCAAGGCTTTTGTGGCATCTAATATGTTACCATAAATATTGAGGCTATGTTATCCTCCAGATTTGTCAAAAGAGAGTACTGAGCATATCATTAATGAACTGGAGACAGCAAGTGAAAATGAGAATGTTATTTTATGGGCGACCTAAATTTTGCCAGTATCGATTAGGATAGGAGTACAGCAATCACACCACCTAGTAATAGTATTCTATTGGCTTGTGAACAGTTATCTCTGAAGCAATATGTCAGAGCTCAAAAGGGGTAGCAATACATTAAATAATGTGTTAGGTACTTCCCATATGAACATTACAAGTTGCAATGCTGGCCAATCACTCTGCAATAGTGACTACCTTTCAGTAAATGTTAATATTGATTTAACATTTACCGTATATAAAAATGACTTCCTTTTTATGACTTTTAAAAAGCTGATGTTAAAAAAATATATAATCTACTGGCCAATATCCACTGGGAAGAGCTTCTCAAGGGCTGTAATGCAGAGAATACATGGTTACAAATAAAAACAATTGTTCTTGACACTAGTAATGAGTTTATTCCTAGATTTAAGAAAACTAGAAATAAGAACAGAAAACCCAGATGGCTAGATGAAAATATAATTAAGCTATTAAATAAAAAGCAAAAAGCTTTTCTTGCTTTAAAAGGCATAAAACTAATGCATATTGGGAGAAATATAAGCGATTATTAAAAAAGTGTAAACTCTCCATTAGAATTGCAAAGAAACATAGTTGATTAAAGTTAGCTGTAGAAGCCAAAACAAAAAGAAACAATGGGAAGGCTTTTTATAGCTACATATTTTTTTTTAAAAAGCCAGTATGTGAAGTAATATTCATTAAGGTGAAACTATAAAGGCACCGCAGCATGGGGCTGATATTTGTAATAACTTTTCCTGTAGTATATACAGTGCACAAAATGTAATGAATCCTGAGTTTCAAGCAGATAATTTTGACCATGTATGCTTGACACAATAGGAAATAACAGAAGGTCTTGATAGGATAAAGGCAGTCTGTTCACCAGGACCTGATCAGATTAGTGGTGGCATGATTACATTAATGAAAAACATCTAATATCCCCATTAAAACTACTGTTTGAAAGAAATATAAATACGGGTGATATACCAAATGATTGGAGGACAACGTGTGCTACTCCACTGTTTAAAAAAGGAGTCAGACACAGCATTGAGAAGTACAGACCCATAAGTCTCACCTCAATCATATGTAAAGTTTTGGAAAGAATTATAAAAAATACAATGTAATCGGACTTAGGTAACCTTGACAAGGAACAACATGGGTTCACAGAGGGAAGGTCATGCCAATCAAATTTGTTGTGTTTCTACAAAACTGTTAGTAAAAACCTGGATATTAGAAAACCTTGTGACATTTTTTCTTTAGACTTTAGTAAAGCATTTGAGTTGGTCCCACACAAACACATTATAAAGAAGGTCTCGCTCAATGGGGTTAAACAAATCTGGGCAAAATGGATTGCAAATTACCATAGCTGACAAATAGATTGCAGTATGTGGCTATAAACGAATGTGCTTCTAAAGAGGGAACTGTGGCTAGTGGAGTACCACAGGGCTCCGTTTTGGGCCCTTTCATTTTTTACATTGTTATATCTGATCTAAAAAATAACATTAGCTGTTGGTCTGCAAGATATGTGGATTACACCAAGTTAGGTGGAGTATGTGCTACAACTCCTGATTGTCAGAAACTACAGAGGGTTCTGGACTCAATCTAACATTGATCTGTAAAATGGGGTATGAAGTTCAATCTAATTAAGTGTAATGTGATGCACTTGGGATACAGAAATATTAGCCATGATTACTATAGTATCTATGTGGGTAACAACTGTTGGAAACAGATCATGAAAAAGACGGGTACCCCGGAAAATCACAACTTCATTACCTTGACTACTGCAATCGCAATGCAAAAATAGCACTTAGCAACTTAGCGACCAGTATCTTGGCTAAACACAGATAATAGCGCTACAACCAGTCATTGACTAAACAAGTACCGTGACTCTCCATATCAGCAAAACTGCTACTTACCTATGTGCTATAAGGAGATAGTGCCCTCCACCAATTGGCGTCAAAATAGCGACTTTACAATTCAGAAAAAATAAGTCACAAGAACTTGGTGTGCTCTTCTCCACATAATGCTTTATTATTTCCTCTGATAAAAAGGTACTTGGTGCACTCTTCTGCACATAATTCTGTATAATACTACATCACACTTGAAGTTTTCATTGTGGGGAAGGGTCCTTCACTTTAGACCTGGAACTGAAAATGGTAGGCTAGCCCGCACAAGTAGTCATATTTGCTTCTCTGTGCATACTCTCCTATGATAGATACAACCCTATCATCCATATCTTTGTACTTCTTTTTCCTTCCACTTGTCCCCGCTCCAGAAACCATTTGCTCAAGCTTCATTTCAGTAAGCCATTGTTCCTCCTTTAAGCACAGTATAAACTTCCATATTCTGGGGTGACAGGCTCTGAGTCAACTGTTAAAGCCAGGTTGCCACCCCTCAACAGCACTGTTTCTGCATGCTAACCCCCTTGAGGTGGCATCATAGCAATTCCACTGTTGTGGTGGAAATAATGCCCTTCTGTGACCAGAACAGCATCTGCATTTCCCAATCCATGTGCTCTCAAAATAGTTGAGCAGAGGTTAAAAAATGTCTGCATGAGTAGAAAAAAACTCCCATTGTTTCAGATCATGAAATGTTGCCTTAACATCATCTGTCAGTACGAATGTCAAAGACAAAAGCATTCTTAAATGCAGAGCAAAATCAGGATCCGCACATTATTTTTCATGAACCATGGGGCAGTTCTGTATCCTGCACAAAATTGCTTGCGCAAAATTAAAAAAACATCCCCGTATGTCTGTATCTGGGAAACATGCACGAAAGCTTTTCAAAATCCATCAAGGCAGATTCAGGATTTAGGTGGGAGCAAAATTCTTGCAACTGTGAGTATACCCTGGAATATGCTGCAGTCATTCATGAACGTATCAGGACATACAGTGCTGCTGCCACCTGCCCTGGATTTAGACAGTGCGCTGTATACAACTGCTCAAATAATACTGGGTAGGATTTAAATGTCTCATCGAGCATCCAGCGGTTACAATCCTGAAGCATTTTCAGACTTGCCTTGTTGGAAAACATTATACAGTGGTCCTTCTCCTTACCTCTATCAAACAAAAGGAATGGTTGTCCTGCGGTAGTGAATCCGAACTCTGCTGGAATCTCAAGCTCCTCAACAGAGGAAGGAGTGGCAGGACAGCCATGTTCCACTTGTCTAAAGCACTGAATTGTTCTCTTTATAAGTGGAACTCCAGGCAGAAGGCTGGTAACAACATCAGGGGCTGATGTTGTACACTTCACAACTACTGTACCTGTGTAGTCATACAGCAAAAAAATAGAGCCTCTACTTGGTATGTGGTGCACAAAGTACCAGTTAAGTCAAAAGATCTTAAAATCTGGCACACACTAACACCAAAATAAATGCATTTATAAAAAAGCAGACAGTTTTTCATTTGAAATTCAGCACACCCTCACAGCAAAACCACGGAGCCAACAAACTCAACATTTCACACAGACACACCTGTGCTTTGTCAAGAGAATGAAGTGCTATACAACCATGCAGTTTTTATAGTACACCAACAGGTGTCGCTCATTAAATAACTGAACAGCTATCATTCACAAATCTCTATGACACACTGATACTTAATTTTCTAATTAGGAGTGACTAAGGAGAGCAGGGGAAAGTAAGGAAAACATCCTTTACTATATACTGTTCTTTAATAAAGCACCACTAAATGGAACAGCTCATTAATGCATAATAAATACCATGTTAGCATTAAATACTGTAATATCTAATAATTAATTTTACAGTGCATAGTTGCAAACTACATATTCACCATACTAAAACATCCTAAATGTCTATTGATCTTTATTTACAAATGATGCTGCAACTCTATCTTATCATTTAAACCTGGCAGATATAGTGCCTGTAGTTTAAAAATCCAGTAGTTTTCTTTTCATGCCAAAATATTATTTAAATCACCCCCTCGAGGTCCCAGTTTAACTCTGTCAATTCCTATAAACATCCAATTATATCAGGTGGGTTCCGAGCTACAATGAGAATGCTGGGCAGTGGCATATTCCAGATTCTTATTGGCAATCGCCCTGATGTGCTCACTAACCCTTTCCTTTAATTTCCTCTTAGTTCGCCCTACATAATCTGCCCCACATTGACAGGGTGCTAAATAGATGACTGAACATGAGTCACAATTAATAAATGCACGAATGTCAATCATAGTTCCATCTACCAGATTTTTAAAACTTTTGCCAGTCTGTATACACTTACAAAATTGACACCTTTGACATTTATAACAACCTAACGGAAAAGACGGTAATCAATTTTTATGTTTGGACCCTGTCAAATATCTTTGTCCTGAATCACTCAAGGTATTGGGAGGAATAGAGACAGCAGAAGAAGTCTGAGATCCACCTAACATCTTAAAAATACATTTTTGGGCTGATAGCTACTAGTTAATCTGTCCCCCAGATTACATGTTTTTTTTTTTTTTATAAACCATGCATGGAAATTTTTTCACATAAGCCAATATTTTTGGCTCATTCCATAAAATATGCCAATTATGCCTTATCACTGACTCTGTTTCTTTGAACTGAATAGAATATGTTGTTACAAAATTAAGACTCTCTTGGTCATTTGTACTGTAAATGCTCAGAGAGACTACTTGTTGCCAAAAGCTGTGGTCTTTGCAGCACAGTTGCATGTTCCCTAGCTGATGATGCATCATTCACTGCATAACCTCACTGCAAAAACCTCCATTCCATATTGTCCACCCATTGTTCAAATCCCACCACTGTAGAGCAGTTCCTGCGAACACGTATAAACTGCCCTCTTGGTATGGACTTCACAGTGTGTCTAAGTTGACAAGAACTAGCTAAAAGTATTGTATTCCTATCAGTCGATTTCCGGAATAACATAGTACTTAAACCATTTTCTGCATCTTTTGTAATCTGTACATCCAAAAAAGGAATGTTAACCAAGCTAAAATTAACTGTAAATTTTAAGTTTTTATTTGTTGTTTCTAAGTAATCTACAAAAGACATCAACTCACCCTCCAAGCCCTGCCAAATTAAAAAACAATCATCAATGTAATGTTTATAAATGGAGATATGATGATAAAAAGGATTAACATCAGAATCATAAATATACTGCTCCTCCCACATCCCCATATACAAATTCACAAAATTCAGAGCAAAAGATGCCCCCATGGCTATGCCACTGATTTGTAGAAAAAAAGTCACCCTGAAACATGAAAGCATTTTTCTCTAAAACATTCTGTGCCAAGCTAAGAACAAATTGTTTATGCTCTAAATTAAATTCCCCTTTATCTAAATATTAACCCAAAGCCAAGAGGGCATCCTGATGTGGGATATTAGTATAGTAGCACACCTCGTTGAGAGTTACTAAAAAATGTGAACTCTCGACTTGGAGGTCCCCAAAAATCCCCAAAGCATGTTTAGTGTCCTTAATAAATGACCTCAACTATGGCACAAACTGGTTTTTTTTTGTTAATGCTTTTTACCTTGCGTGGCCTCTGGTCTGCATTTTACGTCCCGGCATCCGGCCGCCGTCCAGTTCTGCTCTGGCTCCTAGTGAAGCTCCCACCACCATCTACCAACCGCAGTTTTCCCCCTGCGGCAGGGTGGCAGGGAGTCCCCCATACTCCCCACCGACACAGGATCCAGTATCATGTGGTGGTGCCCCCAGTTCCAGACAATCCCTTGAAACAGCCATCAAGCCACCACGACCGAGGGCCACTTTTTCCCTGTTCAGCCAGATATGGGCTGGGGCATGCAATGACACCAATGGAAGCAGCATGCACGCATCCACACATGCTCCCCTGGTGCCGTGCCCCAAGCTCACCCCCTACTGTACAGTGCACGTGCACCACCCCACAGACTCCGCCAGAGGTCACTACTGTGGCAACTGAAACCCCCCACCCCCGGAGAGGGAGAGCAGTCCACGAATGCTCAATCCCTCTCCTTCCCTGCTGACCCCTGGAGCCCTGAGTCCATTCCCAAACCCAGGTCACCAGCATGGATCGAGGTGTGGCATCCAGCGCCTCAAGCCTCAGTGCCACCGGATCGGCTAGGCACAAACTGTTTTATGTGAGCATCAACGTATTGACTTAATGGCTCTGTTACTGAGTCTATTCCCGCAACTATTGGGTGCCCGGGGGGGGATCCTAGCATTATGTACTTTAGGGAGACTGTAGATGGAGGAGTGTGTGGGTTTTTTTACTGTTACAAATTGATGTGTATCCTGATCAATTACTCTTTGTTGCCAGGACAAATCTAACAATGCAACAATTTCCATCTTGAAACCTAATGTGGGATCACTACTTAAGGGTTTATAAAGCTGTTTAAAACTCAATTGATGTTTAACTTCCTTGATATAATCTGTGGTGTTCAATACTACTGCACTACCTCCTCTGTTTTTTTTTGCTGTATATTAATTTTTGTGAGGAACTCTCTGGTTTACCACCTATAGATATCGTGTATATTGTGGTTATCTGCATACAGCATGTTGGGACCCTCACAAGTCACAAGTGAACGGTTCATTGAACACGGGTACTGGACACTCCGTTGAGGAGCCAGTTAGCCATGATGCTGTTTTTCTTGACACACTACTTAGGAAAACAGTTTTGGATTTTTTTTTTTTTTTTTTACTGTGGAGGGGCAAGATAAGGATTCCACCACTTATATGAATGATCTGCAATCAGCAGTGGATCCAACTATCACAATTCATGAAGCATGTTCAGCCTATGAAAAAACTGCTCAGAAAATTAGGAGGCTGGTTTGGACACAGGTGACTATGGAGAGATATTTAGAGGTCAAGAGAGTACAGAGAGGACAGCGTATCCTTAAATTTCCATCATTTGGTCAACATCAGAAGTGATTTTTTGATCCCTGGTTGGAAGAAATACATGGAGCTTCCCTTCACCTTATCCAGTTAATTATAAAAGAAATGAATATGGAGCAGACGGAAGTAATGGAGATATTAAAAACAAAAGAGGTACTGTTTAATACATTTTCAAACTGTTCTGAATTTGCTGTATTGAAAGAGAAGTTAAATAAATCCATTATACATTTGGATAAGAAATTTAGAGTTCAAAAGCAAAAGAAATTTGTTTGTGATAAAAGAGACCATTTAAATAATTGTATGTTCAGTTGGAACAAACAGTCTCAACAGTTGAAATCTATTTTAATATGAACAAGCATTTGTCAATGCCGAATGTTCACTTGCAGGTATTTGCAGTGGTGTTTGGCATGTATGGTGCTTTACCCTAATGCCCTGTGCAATTGCTGGTATTTGCACAATAAATTGTCAGCATGACCTGTTTGTTACCCCCATTGTGCGCTACATAGGCGGAAACACGTTTTGGGCAGGATGGAAAATGACAGCTGTACTGCTCATAAGGAAGTGTGGTAAATGGCAATGTTGAAAATCTGGAGTGGAAATATTGAAAATTGGCAAACCCACGAGCCGCAAGGGAACTGTGCAATGCACGCTCGAAAAACAGTCATTTTTAGGAATTGTTTCACCAAATTTTCAACATAGCCATTTTAAAACCTGTGCTAATGACCAGTGTCACTGTAATTTTCTTAATGTGTCCCACACATTGAATTCGCACACCGAGTGCGCCATTGTGCACCACATGGGGGAAAGACGTTTTGGGCAGGATGTGAAAAATGACAGCTGTAATGCTCATAAGGAGGTGTGGTAAAATGGCAATGTTGAAAATCTGGAGTGAAAATATTGGAAATTCGCAAACTTACAAGCGTGCGTAGGAACTGCACAACGCAGACTCATAAAACAGTAATTTTTAGGAATTTTTTCACCAAATTTTCAGCACAGCCATTTTAAGACCTCTGCTCATGATCAGTGTCACTGTGATTTTCTTAATGTGTCCCATACGTTCAGTTCGCACACCAACTGCACCATTGCACGCTACATGGGCAGAAACACATTTTGGGCAGGATGTGAAAAATGACAGCTGTACTCCTCATGAGGAGGTGTGGTAAAATGGCAATGTTGAAAATCTGGAGTGCAAATATTGAAAATTCGCAAGCGTCGAGGCGTGTGAGAACTGCTACACCGCTCGTAAACAGTCATTTTTAGGAATTTTTTCACCAAATTTTCAACATAGCCATTTTAAGACCTGTGCTCATGAACAGTGTCACTGTGATTTTCTTAATGTGTTCCATACATTGATTTCGCACACTGACTACGCCATTGTGCGCTACATGGGCGGAAACACATTTTGGGTGAGATGTGAAAAATGACAGCTATACAACTCATAAGAAGGTGTGATGAAATGGCAATGTTGAAAATCTGGAGTGAAAATATTGAAAATTCGCAAACTTACGAGCCTGCATAGGAACTGCGCAACGCACGCTCGTAAAACAGTCATTGTTTGAAATTTTTGCAGCAAATTCTCAACTTGGAGTTTTTGGGACCCCTTCTCATGAATGATGTCACTGTCATGGCATTATCCAAGGCCAAAGGGTGATTTTGAGCAGTGACTGCGCAGTGCCTGCGAAATCACCCTTCGGGCCCGAATAACGCCATGACCGTGACATCATTCATGAGAAGGGGTCCTAAAACCCCATGTTGAAAATTTTGGGCAAAAGTTCCAAAAGTGACTGAGATATGCACAAAGTTGAAACCCCTATCTAGCCCATTATACAGCTTACCGGCATTTCCTCAGTTCGCGGTCAGCTTTGAAGAGTGCAGACGTGTTCCCGTCCACCAAGATCGGCCACGCCAGAGTCTGGAGGTAAGTATGGGGTGGGGGTGGGAGGCTGGGTGCAAGTGGTGGGTGCGGGTTGTGGGAAGGGGGCTGGGAGACACGCCGCGGGACCGTTTTTGTTTTACAGGTTAAAAAGAAAAAAAGACTATGAGGGATGTTTGCCACGCTGGGGTGGGCTCCCAGCATGGCAGAAGATGTGTGGGGGGCCGAGGAGCCGACGGGATTGGGCACCCCCATCGGCAATCCAAACAATGATTTGTCACGCTGGGTGGGCTCCTGCGTGGCGTAGTATGGTCATTTTGGGGTCGGAGCTGATGGGAGATTGGGCACCCATTGGCAAACAATGTTTGCCATGCTGGGTGGGCTGCCAGCATGGCACGAAAGCTTTGGGGGCGGCATGACGGACGGGCGCTGGGGGAGGTAGCGCGTGATGCCGGGCGGCAGTATGGCAGCGTGTTTTTCTTGAAGCCAGGACCACCACTGTCATATTGAGCTGCTGCACCCATTGGTGCAGGAACACCATGCCTGCTCAACTGAGCAGTGCATTGGTGGAGGCCACATCTCAAGTGTGCTATCTCCCACACGCTGCTCTTGCCAAGTGAACGTAACAAATGAAAGGGACTTACAGAAAATGGGTAGTGATTCTGATGCAGCACCCTCTGTTTTTTTTTAGAAAGCAGTCTAGAGGAAGAAACAGGCCAGTTAAATCAACAGATGGGTCCTATGGGACAGTTAATGCAATATCAGCTCAGACGCAGCCCCAGAGTGGCATTTCTGGTTCCACAAGGAAACGGACCAGAAGAGGAAAACGTTGAAGATGGAGATCAACAGTTACACTTTCAGGGACATTATCGGGGCAGGGGACCATTCAAGGGAAGACAGTTTGTGGGGAGGAGGAGGGGGAGGAGAGGGAGGAAGAGGGAGAGATATTAATGGACAGCAATGGTATAAATGTCATTAATCTTTCTGATCATTTGCTTACTGAACTTGAAATGTCTGTGTTGAACAAAGATTTGAAGTTTGTTCCTACACACTCATTTAACCCTTTTGATTTACACACAGATTTGCATAGATTTGATAGAAAGCTTAATTTGAAATGTTTTTTTTTTTTTTTGCTAGGGAAGTAAGAGGTGCAGATGGGACTCAATTGAAGGTAGAATCAACTAATAATGACCCAATAGGAAGTGTAAGTGGGTCACAACTGGGTGAGTGACCAATGCAATTTAGACCTAAATCAACTTTCATGCCACTGCAGAATTTTGTAGTATAGGTCTTTGTGAAGGTCTGTGAAAGGGAGTTTAAGCAATTGAATGATACAAAAGTACAGCATAGGTTTGTAAACATGAGTAAAGCAGAAATGGAGGCCTTTAAGGGGTTGGAAAACAATCAAATGATTACTATCAAACAGGCTGATAAAGGAGGTAATGTAGTAGTATTGAACACCACAGATTATATGAAGGAAGTTAAATGTCAATTGAGTTTTAAACAGCATTATAAACCCTTAAGTAGTGATCTCACATTAAGTTTCAAGAGGGAAATTGATGAATTGTTAGATTTGTCTTGGCAACAAGGAGTAATTGATCAGGATCCATGCCAATGTTTGACAGTAAAAAAACCCATATGTCCCTCCATCTACCTTCTCCCTAAATTACATAAGAATGCTAGAACCCCCCCCCCAGTACCTGATAGTAGTGGGAATAGACTCAGTAACACAGCCATTAAGTCAATACTTTGATGGTCACATAAAACAGTTTGTGCCACAGTTGTGGTCCTTTATTAAGGACACTAAACATTCTTTGGGGATTTTTGGGGACCTCCACGTTAAGAGTTCAGATATTTTAGTAACTCTTGACGTGGAGTCCCTCTATACTAATATCCCACATCAGGATGGTCCTTTGGCTTTGGGTTATTATTTACAGTAGATAAAAGGGAATTTAATTTAGAGCATAAAGAATTTGTTCTCAGCTTGGCACAGAATGTTTAAGAGAAAAATGCTTTCATGTTTCAGGGTGACTTTTTTCTACAAATCAGTGGGACAGCCATGGGGGCATCTTTTGCTCTGAATTTTGTGAATTTGTATATGGGGATGTGGGAGGAGCAGTGTATTTACAGTTCTGATGTTAATCCATTTTATCATCATATCTCCATTTATAAACGTTACATTGATTGTTTTTAATTTGGCAGGGCTCAGAGGGTGAGTTGATGTCTTTTGTAGATTACTGAGAAACAACATATAAAACATTAAAATTTACAGTTAATTTTAGCTTGGTTAGCATTCCTTTTTTGGATGTACAGATTACAAAATATGTAGAAAATGGTTTAAGTACTATGTTTTTCTGGAAATGGACTGATAGGAATACAGTACTTTTAGCTAGTTCTTGTCACCCTAGACACACTGTGAAGTCCATACCAAGAGGGCAGTTTATACGTGTTCGCAGGAACTGCTCTACAGTGGTGGGATTTGAACAATGGGTGGACAATATGGAATGGAGGTTTTTACAGTGAGGTTATGCAGTGAATGATGCATCATCAGCTAGAGAACATGCAACTGTGCTGCAAAGACCACAGCTTTTGGCAACAAGTAGTCTCTCTGAGCATTCTCACAGTACAAATGACCAAGAGAGGCTTAATTTTGTAAGAACATATTCTATTCAGTCCAATGAAATAGAGTCAGTGATAAGGCATAATTGGCATATTTTATGGAATGAGCCAAAATATTGGCTTATGTGAAAGAATTTTCATGCATGGCTTATAAAAAAACATGCAATCTGGGGAAAGATTAACTAGTAGCCCAAATGTCCTTTTAAAATGTTAGGTGGATCTCAGACTTCTTCTGATGTCTCTATTCCTCCCAATACCTCGAGTGATTCAGGACAAAGATATTTGACAGGGTCCAAACATGAAAATTGATTACCGTCTTTTCTGTTAGGTTGTTATAAATGTCAAAGGTGTCAATTTTGTAAGTGTATACAGACTGGCAAAAGTTTTAAAAATCTGGTAGATGGAACTATGATTGACATTCATGCATTTATTAATTGTGACTCATGTTCAGTCATCTATTTAGCACCCTGTCAATGTGGGGCAGATTATGCAGGGCGAACTTAGAGGAAATTAAAGGAAAGGGTTAGTGAGCACATCAGGGCGATTGCTAATAAGAATGTGGAATATGCCACTGCCCAGCATTCTCATTGTAGCTCGGAACCCACCTGACATAATTGGATGTTTATAGGAATTGAGAGAGTTAAACTGGGACCTCGAGGGGGTGATTTAAATAATATTTTGGCATGAAAAGAAAACTACTGGATTTTTAAACTACAGGCACTATATCTGCCAGGTTTAAATGATAAGATAGAGTTGCAGCATCATTTGTAAATAAAGATCAATAGACATTTAGGATGTTTTAGTATGGTGAATATGTATTTTGCAACTATGCATGTAAAATTAATTATAATTAGGTATTGCACAATTTAATTCTAATATGGTATTTATTATGCATTAATGAGTGGTTTCACTTAGTGATGTTTTATTAACGAACAGTATATAGTAAATGATTATTTTCTTTACTGTCCCCCCTTATTCACTCCTATTTAGAAAATTAAATATCAGTGTGTCATAGAAATTTGTGAATGATAGCTGTTCAGTTATTTAATGAGTAACACCTGTTGGTGTACTATAAAAACTGTATGGTTGTATAGCACTTCATTCTCTTGACAAAGCACAGGTGTGTCTGCATGAAACGTTGGGTTTGTGGGCTCCATGATTTTGCTGTGAGAGTATGCTGAATTTCAAATAAAAAACTATCTGCTTTTTTATAAATGCATTTGTTTTGATGTTAGTGTGTGCCAGAGTATATGTTCTTTTGATTTACCTGTGTAGTTGTTTCAACACTTGATCTGGCATGCTAGCAGACATCTGCCATAAACTTTCACACCCCAACATCCCCAGCATCTGGGACATGGGTATGCTCCTTAACCTGCACAGACACCTTGTTAACCACAGTATGCATTCATGCAAGACAGTTGAATTTGCGGGCATCAGCACGGTGCCAGTAAATCTTTCCCCCCCCTTTCTTTGTCCTTCCGATAAATATAGCCACAATACACTGCCAATGGCTTACCTTTTTGGCTAGTGATTGTTTCAAAATCCATGGCGAGAAACACAAAAGAGATGATCAGTGAGCATGGATGTGAAGAAAAGCTACCGGCAAAGGGGGGAAGCAAATACTAAATGGACCCTTTAAATGTTGGGTGTTTCATTGTGGGTACAAGGAAGTGAACAACTTAGAAGATACCCAGTGAATAAAGATATCGAGTCAGTCAGTGTGAGTACAAATCACTGTTATTATTGTCAGCGACCTTGTTTCGTGCTATTAATAAGTAACGTGATGCTGGTACTCACTGTTATGACCGCGCTACTATTTAATGCATGATTATGTGGTCGTGATTTTCACAAGGAACCTAAAAGACTTAGGGGTTTACATCATTAAAGCTTTCAACTGTATAAAACAATCGAGTGAGATAATTTATAGCTGTAACAAGATAATTTTGTCTATAAAGAATAATGTAAAATCAAAACAGGCAGTATTGCTTCCCCTTTATAAAGCATGTGTTAGACCACATGTGGATTACCGCACACAGTTTTGGTCACCAAATACTGCACAAAATGTGATATTTCATGAACAGAGAAAATACAAAAAAGATATATAAAACACATACCTGGCCTGGAAGAATGTGATTATAAGGATAGATTAGAAAGATTAAATCTTATGTCCTTAGAAACAAGAAGAATGAGGGGACATTTGTTATATATGTGGGATACCATAAACTATCCTCATTTGTTCACAGAGCTTAACTTTAATTACAAACTAGACAATATCAACACCCATGATATGATACTACTACTAAGAGGGGGTCATTGTTTTTCTTGTCTGTATTGTTAAGACCTGGAATTTGCTACCTGTAGATATAATAGTCTGCAAGAGTAAACCTGCATTTAGGAAAAGGCTCGATACATGGTTACTGGAGAAGCACCTTCAAGAAAAATTAGAGTTGTTGGATAGAAGCCTCATGGGCAAATTGCCTTCATTTCATGATTATTTTATACTGGAAAGGTATGTTGGCAAATCACCCGTTTACACAAGTGTCCAGTTGTCAAGATTGTAAGAGAAGCAAAGCAGACACAATTTGAAACAAACACATGAATATATATATATATATATATATATATATACATATATACATACACACACACACACACACACACACACATATATATATATATATATACATACATACATACATACACACACACACACACACACACACACACACACACACACACATATACACATATACACACACACACACTGACGGATAAATGTGCAAAGCAGGAACAATTTGGTACAAGCACAGGGTGACTCATATACAATGAGTGAACACAATTTCATACAATGCGGGAAAGGTTCAAACTAGATTATGTACAGCAAATATAATATTCACAAAAAGACTATACAATATGTACATATTTACTCAGGTGGACCTTACAGGACAGATCAGGAGAAATAGTCCAGAGAGTGCTTAGAAGAGGAGGAAGACAGGAAAATAGTCAGGTGGCCAGGAACTGATAGAAAATTCAAAAAAAAATAGCAGAAATTTAATGAGTCATTTGTGCAGGTGTCCATTAGGGTAGCCCGGGCAGTAGTAGTAAAGAAACTGTGAAATACTACGTAGAACAGTTACAGGAGGGTTTATTGAGAAGGTGTTCCTTAAGTTTAGCCTTAAAAGTACTGAGAGAGGGGCTGCTGACAAGGTTAGGAGGAAGGGTGTCAAAATGTTTGGGATTTCTATAAGTAGGTGATCTCTGCCCGAAAGAGATGTTGCAGCAAGTGTCCAAAAAAGGAGATGTGGTAGCACTCCTAGTGAATCGAGTCAGAAAGATTTTGTTGAGGAATGTGGACGCCTTCCAAGTGAACCTGTCCTCTAGAGAGAACCAATGTAATGACTCATAAAAATACAGCTTGGGTATGATGGAGAAGTCCAGTAACAAATCTGATAATGTTATTGTAAACCTTTTTAAGTTTCTGGAACATAAGGAAATTGCTTTGTATTGAGTAGATGATAGATTGGTAGGCTAGGAGAGGCAATCGTAAGCTGGAAGCTAGCCTATTTCTAGATTCTGGGATGAGGAGTTACCTGATCCTATATAGATGTCCCAGTCTACTTGCTGGTGAATTTTATTAGTTATGTTAGGTGTGGGCCAAAAGAGAGGTGTTTGTCCAGCATAAGGCCAAGTTATTTAAAATTCTTGTACCCGCTCAGTGACAGTGCCATCATTATCAATGATGGTGAAATTGAAATTTGATGGTTTACGTGTGGTGGCGAATACCATACATTTCATTTTTTTACGTTTAGGACCATTGCCTGAGTGGTGAACCAGGGATGGAGGCTATGAAAATCAGTTTGAAGTTTGGAGAGAAGGATGAAGGGATTAGTATCCTTACAGTATAAGGTGTTGTCATCCACATAAAGAATGATATTAGTATGTGAACAGTCAGAAGGGATGTTAATAAATGGAGATTAGGAGTGGCCCAAGTATAGACCTTTGTGGAACTCCATACTTAATAAGATATTCAAAGGAAGAATGACCCTCAATAACTATTTTGTGGTACCTTGGGTGAAGATAGTTGCCAAACCAGTTGACTGCATTTGTAGAGAAATTTAGGTGGGCAAGGGTAGTTTATAGAAGGTTGTGGTCCACCAAACCAAAAGCTTTGGTAAGGTTCACGAATACCACACCCATGTGCAGGCCATCATCTATGGCTTGTAAATGTCCTGTGTGAACCTAACGAGTGCAGTTTCCATGTTGTATTTAGCCCTAAAACCATGTTGAACCTTGGTCAGGATGTTGTATTTGTTTAAGTGCTCCATGATTTGAGAATTAACTATTTTTCATGACATTGGAAAGGGGGTAGAAGTGAGATGGGCTTGTACAGAGCCCTGATGGAAGCAGTTTTCCAGTTTGTGGGGAGGGTACCCGTACAGAGGGAGAAATTCAGAATATTTGTGAGAGAGGTGGCAGTTTCCTTTATAATGAGTTTTAGGATGTGATAGTCAAGACCATCTTATCCAGTGTTGGGTCAAGGTTTTTTTTTTTCTTATAAGATTTATAGTATCAGCTGGCAAGAGAGCTTTAAAACAAAAAGTGGGGTAGGCTACTTTTGGGGGAAGGGTATGTTTAAGAGGCTGTTTGGGGGGCAACTGATGAGATAGGGGTCTTGTACTTGTCAAGGGCCACAAAAAACTAATTGAACAAGGTAGCCATGCTTGTTGTGTTTGTTAATTTCCCGGCTTCCAGAATTGTAATTTGTTCGCACTTCTTGTCTTTCCCCATTACAGAGTTAAAGCCCCCGACAGTAGTTTGGAATTTGTTGTTTTATAGTTGCCTGTTCTTGAGCTGGCTGATTTCTACAGTATGAACCACTGACTTGCATCTGATGGGGAGTGTTTTATACTCTTGGGAGGAGATTGGGGGAGGGAGATTTCCTGTGCCTAGCCCACACCTTGTCTCTAGAATGCATACATTTTAGGTCTGGTGTGATCCACTCATTGGATGGCCCGTGGATTCTGATCTTCTTTAAGAGGATGTGGGAGTCACAAATGCTGTTAAATGTTTTTGTGAAATCAGCTTGGGTGAGGTCTATGTTTTATTATACCGGACGTGAAGAACCAGTCAGCTGATTTGAATGCATGAGCAAGTTCTTTTATGTTTGCTTTTTTTAATTGCCTAGTGAAGACATAGTTAGGGCCATATTTAGGAGCTTTGGCAGACCAGCGACAGAAAACAGTGCAATGGTCACTAATAGAGTCAAGAAGAACACCTGAGACCGTCACTCTGGTGGGATTTGAAGTTACGACCCAGTCGATGGTAGAGCTGTTTCCTCTTTTATATTTTGTTCTTGTGGGAGTGGATATTATCTGGTGCAGCCAGGAGCTGGCCAGAAGTTCTTTGGCTCAGTCACATTGACTGCTGTCACAGTTTTGATTAAAATCCCCCCAAAATGATCCATTCTCTATTGCTTGGGAAGGAAGACTTGTTTGAGAGGAGGGATTCAAGCTCCACAAAGGGCTTTCCTTGGGGTAGGTTAACAGAAGTAATGGTTAAAATTCCCCATGATTAGATTACTGGAGAGGGATTTGAGCATGGAAGTTTAAGATTCCAAGTTAAGTTCAGTGTACAAGAGTTTCTCTGAAATAAAGAACAGGCAGCCACCTCCTCTTTTTTCAATCTATCTTTTCTAATTAGAGAATAGCCTTTGAGCGTGATTTCATTAGAGGAAATGTTGGGGGTTAGCCAGGTCTCAGAGGGTAATTGTATTCAACCCAGGCTTCAAAGGCAGTTTTCTTAGCACAGAGGCTTTGAATGCTGAGGAGGGAATGCTGATGCCTGTCTTGTCAAGGCCAGATGGGGGGGGGTTCAGAGTGAGGTAAGTGAGTGTTAGCCCTGGGTTTGGGCAAATGGAGCCAGAGAGGAGAAGCAGGAGCAATATTTGACAAGTGATTTATTTATTTATTTATTAGCTCTAGGATTACAATACCTTTGAGCCAGGGCCCTTTTACAAAGGTTCCATGTCAGGTTACAATTCAAAACATAAGACATGTAAGTCAGATTACAAATTCAATATATATAGGACAAGGTTACAAAAGTGTAAGCTAAACAGTTACAAAGCATCTGAGAAATAAAACAAGATTTGGAGGCTAGGTTACAGGAAGATAGCAGATGAGGTGCAGAGAGGATAGAGGACAAGAGAGAGGAAGAGTAGAGGGGCGGAGAGCTATACAGGAGGAGTGCAGCCAGAGCATTGTCATAGACATAACATGGGGAAGTGCATGTTAAGGGGTAACCAAGTGATAATAGGAGAGAGAACTGCATAAGGTTAGGGAACTATTCATGGGGTCAGCTAGTGGAGGCAGTCAGAGGAGCTAGAGGCAGTGTGAGAGAGGCGGAGCCTTGATTTAAATGCACCAAGGATAGGAGTTGAGATGTAACTGTTTAGACCATTTAGCCAGCTGGAAGCCCTGTAGCCAAAAGATCTTTGACCTTGTAAGGTACGACAATGTGGAACCTGCAGGAGCTGTGATCTGGACCCCCTGGGGTTATTGCTAGGGTGGCGTTAGCCTCCAGTTTTTGCATAGTTGCTTAGGCTTATTGGATTCCTCATGGCTTATGTATTCAGCTGATGAGGGGCAGCAGAAAAATGTGAGGCAGCAGTGGCGAGTGCATGGAGCTAAAAGGGAGCAAACAAGGACTCTGACCAAACTGGGGGTACATGGGTGGATGGTGTAGTGATAGTATAATATGTTGATTATTGTCACTCCATTTTGTATGCTATTTCATGTAATGTATGTCATTTTATACTCCATTTTGTATTGTGTGACTCCATTTTACATGCTGCTTCATTTAATTGGTGTTTTGCTCTTTAGATAGCCTCATTATTATGTTTTGCTTCAGACAGTGTATTTTGCTGACTTGAAGGTCGCATATTATCAGGCAACCTGTTTTGTAGTTTTGTTTAAACTTCTGCTTAGCTCATAGTGTTCTAGGCACCCGCCAGTGTTTGGAGCACAGTGACCTAGCAGGTGTGGGAATTTGAGCAGTCCTTATCGTGAATTTGCAACATCCTGAAGCCCGGCTAGCTTCTAGAATGTGGGAAATAACACTATAAAGGCTGCACGGTTATTTTTAGCATAGAATAAGATATAAATGTAGCTTTCTCAATGCCTGGTTGGAAGCCTCATCTGCAGGGTGGACGATCGCTGTGGAACTTTCTCCCGGTTCAAAACTCCTGGCCAGGCTGTGAGATGATTTAGGGCTTCCCAGCTACTGGGAAAGGCTTGGATGATGCTTTATTGAATCGGTGATGTATCATGTTTTGCTTAATTGAAGTATATATTAATGCTGATAGTAATATGCTAATGAATGAATGCTAAAGTGTAATCATTAATGCTGATAGTGACATTGCTGTTACATGAAGTGTAATTATCTTTGCTTGCAATAAATTGTGCTGATGTGTGAATGCCAAGATTATTCTTTGTGACTCTTGATTAGGCAAGACAATTTTGGCGTAGTGGCAGGATTCATAAAGGAAGGTCACACTAAGGTGAAGTAAAATGTTTAAAAGAAAAGAGTCTAATGTTGCATGTGCACAAGTGGAAATTCCTGGTTGGGAAAACCAACCTTATGCTGATTTAGCCACTGAGTGGTCATGTTGTGCAGGGTTGAGTGAACACTGGGAACCTTGTTTAAAGGATTCTGAGCCTGCAGATGTTGTTACATGTATGAAAAGCGTGCCTGTGGCAAAAGGAAAGAATGCTGCCTTGGGGTGCAGGGGTGGATTTATTGTCTGCCTATAGGAAGATGCATGAAAAGGTAGTGGGACTTTAGTGAAAAGGCAGAGTTGGAACGAAAGGTTTGTGATTTGGAAAGTAAAGCTGTGATGTTACAATGTCAAAATCATTTGCTGAGTGATAAATTGATACCTATCGGACAGTTGCAGAAAATGCAGCTGTCCGAGTGGCACAGTACAAGTATAAAAAGAGGAAGGGCAGAGTTAGTAGGAAAAAGGTAAGCCTAGCAATAGCTAGGGCAGGAGCCCATTGGGATCCTGAAACATGGGATGGAGATATTTGGTTTTCTACAGATGAGGAAAGGTCAGCCTCAGATAAAGAAGAAAAGGCTGAGGGACGTAAGGTTCCAATACTGCATGCACAGCCAGTGTCTAGAAGACATACTGAAGTGTTGGATCAGGGAACTCCTAGGAATCGAGATGTAGTGGAGGATTTTTCTCAACAGGAGGTATCAGACCTCCTGGAGCGGTACACCGGGGAGAGTTTGTTGAGATGGCTGGTGAGGTTGTATGACACAGGGGCGGATGGAGTAAGCTTAGATGAAACTGATGCCCCTAGGTTTCTGTCACTAAGCTATGACCCTGTGGTGAAGGAGGCGTCTCGGACCCTCCAAATACAGGGGCAGGGCTATGCCACGATGCTGGACGTGGTGGCTATGGCTTGCAAACACAAGTATCCGACGGTGAGTGACTGGCCGGAGGATAGTAAACCATGGTTTACCTTAAAGGACTGTATACAAAACATTAAAATGGAAATGATGAAAGTTGTGCTCCCACAGAAGACCATGCTGATTTAATGAGTGTTGTTGTGCCAGTGTCTGTACGTAATAAGATTATCAAAACTGCACCACCTGCATATAAGGCAGTAATGATGACTTTGTTGATTAATCAGATGGGGAAAACAGTAGGTGTAGTGCTAGAGGCAATACGGCAGTTAGGGGAACTGGGAGATTGGGGCCCAAAGGGGTCTAGTTTATATGATTCTTCAGGACAGGATAAACAGCGGTCCAATCCTGAGGGTTGAGTTTCTAGGAGAGATATGTTCCTGGCTCTCTTAAAGGATGGGGTGGCAAGGGAAAACATTGATGGGATCAGTACCCCTGATATGTGGGAAATGTACAAAAAGAGGGGATTGAACACTAAGAAGCGAGTAAATAAGCAGATCAATTCAAAGTTAAAGACAGATGTACATGTCTCTTCAGGGGAGTCTGTAAGTCCAACTGCTCCCCCGGCAGAGTTTGATGATGAAAGTATGTCCCGGGGTGGGGGGCTCACCAGGGATCCATTGAGTCACCCCGACCGAGCAGGAATATGCAGATCTGTATCCTAGTGATTTGTACCCGGTTAGGAGTTGCAGCAACTGAAAACCTAAAATATGACTGAAATGAAGGCCAAGCCTCAGTAGAAGGGTGGGCTAGAGGGATTTTAGACCCTGCGTAGAATTGGAAATTAATTGGAAAAGTGGCTCACCCCAAAAGTACGAGCTTTAATTGACACTGGGCGGAGGCCTCATTAATTTATGGGAACCCAGCAAAACACAAAGGTCAGCGAGTGGTAATTACAGGATTAGAGGTAAACAAATTGAGGCAGTACAGACCATTTTGGAACTGAAAATAGTCAGCTGCCCGGAGAAAATATTGTGTAATGATTGTTCCGATTATACTGATTCATGGTCTGTAGCCAATGGTTTAACAACCTGGCTGCCCACTTGGGCTAAGGATGAGTGGAAAATTTATTCGAAAGAAATATGGGGAAAAGAACTGTGGCAGGAAATATGGACTATGGTGCAAAATACTCAGACTACTGTATTTCATGTTGATGCTCATTATGCTTCAGATACACTAGAACGATGGTATAATTCTATTGCAGATGAAAGAGCTAAGATTCTTCCAGTGGATATTGAAGAAACTCAAAGTCAGCAGTTATCAGGGCTGGCAAATGGGCACATCAAAATGTGGACATTTGGGAGAGAAAGCCACTTACAGGTGGGCATATAGTAGGGTGTACCCTAACATTGGATTTGGTTAAACTGTTATTGCTCAGTGTCCTATATGCCAACATGGGCAACAAAGACCAATCCTCATATTGTGAAAGGACAATTGGGGAGGGAAAATTACTGGACAAATTTGGCAGATTGATTACATTGGACCTCTACCCCTTAGTGGAGGATGTCGATATGCTTGCACAGTTGTAGATACATATTCAGGGTATTTATTGGCATACCCTTGTAAACAAGCTACACAGAAAAACACCATTAAGGCAATTGACTTAATTATGTTGTACTATGGAATACCCTTGCAGATACAAAGTGACAATGGTTCCCATTTTAGGGGGAAAATGGTACAAGCTTATGCTCAAGCCCATAACATACAGTGGGTATTTCACATCTCTTATTACCCACAGGCAGCAGGGTTAATTGAGAGAATGAATGGATTGCTGAAAGAACAGTTTAGAAAATTGGGGAGAGCCTACGAAAATGGAAAGAGAATTTGCATGAAGCATTACAGATTTTAAATAATAGACCAATTGGAGAATCTGAGACCCCCTTAATGCGAATGATAACTCCTAATTTGCAAGTGCAGGCTTACTCAACTACAGAAACAGTGTTATATTGGGAAATTACACCAGGAGCTCTGTCTCCTTGCAGGGCAACCCCAGAAGCTGCTGGACTTGATTTACATGCCCTTCAAGAATACAGAATAAACAGCAGAAGCATTCAAGTGATAGAAACTGGTATTGGAATACAAATTCCACGAGACATTTTGGTTGGATAGCACCTAAATCAGAACTAGCCCTCAAGGGAATACAAATTTTGGGAGGGTGATTGATTGTAATTACCAAGGAGAAGTGAAAGTAATTTTGTTGAATAGTGGAGAACAAAATCTGTTAATTCAACAGTATGACAGAGTGGCTCAATTGTTAATTATTCCAGTTAACAAAGTGACCCCTATAAAGGGACAAGCCCCCACACTCTTAACAGCAAGGGGGGATAAAGGTTTTAGATCTACAGGAGGTTTTAACAATGGTGCCAAAATATGGGTTATAAACCCAAATGGCCCTCCTGAACCAGCTGAGGTGATAGCCACTGGACGAGACAACACAGTGTTAATTATCAGGTCAGGGAAAGAGAGATGGGAATATGTACCAGCGAACACATGTTATCTTCGAGAATAATCAGTCTGTGTATTTTCTAGGTTCTTCAATGGATTCTAAAAGGAATAACACTCTCTCACGGTCCATTCGTAAAGCCTATTACCCCTGGTGGAAGAATATTGAAGCTGACGACCCACTTGTACACAATGGGTTGGAATCTTCCACCAGTTTACGAGTGCAAGACAACTTTACTTGCCCTGAAAACCAAGGATGTCCTGTAGTGAACATTACTTTTTCACCAGATGTGAACATTTGAAAACCAGTTGAGACAATGGCAGAACGCCAACCTATGCAGGACACAAATTGGATTAAATTACAGAACCAGACTGCTATTAGATGCTGCAACTTACCGAATAGTTGCATGGTGACTGTACAACATAGACTTGATTGCTGCATGAATCAAACAGACATTTTCAATGCAAGTATTACTTTGATTGACATAGACACATTATTCTGCATGAATGCTACTGCAATAACTAATAGAACTACTTGGCAGATCACATTACAGTGTTGAAAAATCATCCTGTAATTAGCAATGATAGTATAGTTAAGGTTCCATCTACATGTACATCAGTAGCGAGCGGTATCAGAAAAATGTAATCCATTTTAACATAACGCTTATGTTTAGTAGAAAATGCAAATATAAAAGAGCTTGGTATGATACGCTATTAGGTGGAGCAGGGGCAGACATGGAATTTTAAATAGTGTTGCTATAGAAACACTGACTAACAGGCTTCAGGCAGTAGGAATTGATGTATTTAGCTTAATTAACTTACAAGCTCAATGGATGCCAACTGTTTTCTTACCCCAAAGATTAACTTTGAATTATGATTTTGAGTTCTTGCAGTTATTTAATACTTACAGGTATGGGGAATGGGAGTAGCAGAAAATATTTCACGATTTATTGATTGGACAGAATGCACAATGCGACATATGTATTCTATACTGCAATGAAATAAGGCCCAGAGTGATTTAATGAGTAATAATGAATATGTGTGGAGGACCGTGTTACAGGATGGTCTCCATCAGCTACAAAAGTGTTAAATATTCTGATAATCATTGCTGTAGTGACAATTATCTTGCTTATTTGGACTTGTTACTTATCATGTTATATTCATAGTAATTTTGCTATGGTACCAATATCATACAAATCGATTACAATAATCAAAGGACCGAATGTAGTGATAGTATAATATGTTGATTATTGTCACTCCATTTTGTATGCTAGTTCATGTAATGTATGTCATTTTATACTCCATTTTGTATTGTGTGACTCCATTTTACATGCTGCTTCATTTAATTGGTGTTTTGCTCTTTAGATAGCCTCATTATTATGTTTTGCTTCAGACAGTGTATTTTGCTGACTTGAAGGTCGATATTATCAGGCAACCTGTTTTTGTAGTTTTGTTTAAACTTCTGCTTAGCTCATAGTGTTCTAGGCACCCGCCAGTGTTTGGAGCACAGTGATCTAGCAGGTGTGGAATTCTGAGCAGTCCTTATCGTGAATTTGCAACATCCTGGAAGCCCGGCTAGCTTCTAGAATGTGGGAAAATAACACTATAAAGGCTGCACGGTTATTTTAGCATAGAATAAGATATAAATGTAGCTTTCAATGCCTGGTTGGAAGCCTCATCTGCAGGGTGGACGATCGCTGTGGAACTTTCTCCCGGTTCAAAACTCCTGGCCAGGCTGTGAGATGATTTAGGGCTTCCCAGCTACTGGGAAAAGGCTTGGATGATGCTTTATTGAATCGGTGATGTATCATGTTTTGCTTAATTGAAGTATATATTAATGCTGATAGTAATATTGCTAATGAATGAATGCTAAAGTGTAATCATTAATGCTGATAGTGACATTGCTGTTACATGAAGTGTAATTATCTTTTGCTTGCAATAAATTGTGCTGATGTGTGAATGCCAAGTGTGATTATTCCTTTGTGACTCTTCGATTAGGCAAGACAGATGGTAACCATTGGAGTCCCAGAGCCCAAAGTTCCTGTGTGTCCCGAGCATCCAGAGTCAATCCAGAAAGGGACACTATCAAGCTGTGGTGTGCCAACTAGAAGTCTGCCGAGCATCGGAGGGGGATAGGATAGCTAGGAAAAAAAGTAAATAGGTGGAGGAGGTTTAAAGGGAGAAAAGGCGAGGGCACAATCATTTCTAAACAGAGAAATAGCTAAATAGGCTAGGTAGCAGAAAGAGGCAACATTATATAAATAGGGTCTGGAGTAGGGAGAAAATAAGGGGTTTTGACAGTCTGGGGCAATAAGAATGAGAGACAAAGACAAGATGTTTCAGCGCATCATTATGCAGCCAAAAACAAAATGTAATATCCAAAACTAGGATAATGACACACTGTAGGGCTGGGTGGAAATCATAGGAGCAGAAGGCCATTGGAAAAAGAGAGGGAGAAAGTCTCGACCAGGTAACTACAGCTGGTGTACATTTATAGGTACTTAAGGAGAAAGAGAGAGAGAGAGAGAGAAAGGTTCACCTGAAAACACTGCTGGTGTATGATTTTTGGTGGGCCAAAAAGTCACTTTGGGATGGCTGGCTGAGATGGTCCCCTAATGTTGGTTTTGTTTAACAAACCAGTTTAGAAATTGGAGAGATAGAAAAAAAAAAAACACAACCAGCCAATAGGAAGACCCCAATACAGCTATAAAGCTAAGTGTTCAGATAGGGTGGGGAGACGCTGCTAATCAGCATCGAGGAAATCTCCTGTGTATACCATTACATGGTAGGCCGTGGGCACACCTTGAATTGCCGCAGGCTAAGAGGCTTCTTTGGGTAGGGATGACTGGGGATTTACACCACAGCAGAGGATAGAAAAGAGAGATTGATGTGGAGTAGAGAAAAGACAGAGGACAGATTAGTGCACAAGCCAACTTTTAAATGCAGGGCTCAATAGGGGGACGGGGAAGCAGGTCAGTGAAATGGGAGCATGTCAAAAATTGGGGAAATATCTTGACCAAGTGGAAATATCTCAACCAAGTGGTGCTGAGTAAAACAGGGAGAAAGGGATAAAAGAGACAGAAATGTATAAGACTGTGGGCAGTAGCGCGAAAAGGGAGAAGGAGTAAAAATGTTAAACCCTGAGGGGCTGAGGAAATAGGGAGCAAAGCAACAGCAGCAGTTTTTTTTTCTTTATCTTGGGTGGGGGGGGGCAGATGAAGACCCAGACAGCAGTGCAATACAGGATAACAATCACGTAAAAAAATCAATTTAAATCACTGACAAAAGGCTCAATATGAAAATCCACATACTGTGATAAAGGCTCTGTGACTGAGTTAATGCCTGCAATTATCTGCCATCCTTAGGGCATGGTAAGGGGCTTATGGACCTCAGGAAGAATATAAATTGTAGGATGGGTGGAGTGTTTTGTGGTAAGAAACTTCTTTGTATCCATATCAGTTACTCCCATCTCAAGTGATCACTCAAGGTAACGGTCAATCTGATTTTGAAAATCAGGTGTCAGGTCATATGGTAGGGGCCTGTAAATTGCCCGATTATTTACCTGACATTTCACTTCTGCTTCATATGTTGGGACGCCTATGATGTCCACACTGCCGCCTTTGTCAGCTGATTTGGTTGAAATGCATACACTTTTTTTCTCAATATTTTCCAGGGCTTTAAATTTGTTCCTTATCATATTAGCAAAAGTTTGATGTTTTTGCTCTGAGCAACGTGCTGAACATCGTTCTTTAAAGCACAGATAAACACACAGAGTAGGGTCACTGTAGGCTAAAGTAAGACTGAGGCCTGAATTGTTTATGAGGTCCTTGATTCAATGGTATCACTTGCTTTCCCATGTTTCAAAATTTCTGTGATTCTAACTGGGTGGTCTCCTCTTCTTTCAGCTTCAATGGGCCAGGTGGCTAAATTAGTCTCGGTAATTGAGACTGAGAGATTGCTATAAGCAGATTAACTGAAATCCTATATAAATTTAATTTTAAAAAAAGGGTCAAGCTGGCAGTGCCAATTTCACAACATTTTATTTATTCTCCATACACTTACATTTCCAGCTGGCTTAGGGAAGGGTCCCTCATCTTCTTCAGTGATTTCAATAGTAGTCAGAACCCATCTTCTTTTATAACGGTGTAAGGGACGAAGACTTTCTGATTTTTCAGCGATAAACTGTTAAAAGAGAGAAATCACAATTAATTTCTCATTACTTACATATACAAAGCTATATGTTTGACTGTAAATGCAATTTATGTACTTTACTATACTTTTTGAACCTATTTCGTCCCTGGGTGAGGCCAGGTTCTTCTTTAGTGGGCCACTAGACTATAAACAGCAATGGTGGTGCCAGTCAGGATGCAATAAGATTTTGAAGAATCCTATGGGAGGGTTACTGGAGGAAACACCATGATTTCAATGGCAGTTAATCCCTTTTATCATGCAGAAATCTATCATAGTCATTGCATCCTGGTGGGCTATACTGTACATCAAGCATTAGGAACATAACCATGTCTATCTGTTAAACTACCCAGATGATTCACTTATCTAATGCCAGCTGAGGCAACCATTTCCATCTGGATGCTTTGGCAATCAATTCATTCAATGTTTAATCCAGCTGACAGTGTGTTGCCCATCACATCACCGATGTTGTGATGCCTCATGGTCATAGTAGGTCCTCTAGTTGTGGGTGTCCCTTCTCTTTTTTCTAGGAATTTTAATACACTGTCTCCTCAATATGTCCCAGACTCTACCAGCCTAGAGTGAGTTGTCAGGATTGTAATGTAAACCCTGCTCTCCTACATGGAAGCAAATAGGCAACCTTTAGTACTACCAGGCCAGTTATTCACTCCAGTCTCATCCCATTTATTTATGAAGCACCTCTCCCAGCAGGTGTGAAGCATAGTACAAAAACAAAGACAAAAACAATAACACACTTACAGCAAATATCTCAAGTATCAAGGAGCAGTACATCACAAATAGTTCAGGAAATATCAAAGACCAAGAGGAAATAATACAATTTAAACAATTACTTAAACATTTCAGCAGAGCCAGTTTAGTGAAGTGAGATGGGAACTGTGTTCCACAGTGTAGGGTTTCTAGATGTAAAAGGAGGCAGTCCAGAGGAGGACAACTAAAACGGTGCAGAGTCTGCACCAGAAGACATATCAAGAGAGACTTAAGGATCTTAATATGTATAGCCTTGAGGAGAGGAGGGAGAGAGGGAACATGATAGAAACGTTCAAATACCTCAAGGGAATCAAAAAAGTCCAAGAGGGTAGCATCTTTCAGAAAAAGAGATGTGCAAGAACAAGGGGGCACAATTTGAAGCTAGAGGGGATGGCTCAGAGGCAATGTGAGGAAGTATTTTTTCACAGAGAGGGTTGTGGATGCGTGGAACAGCCTTTCTGAGGAGGTTGTGGAGCCAAAAACAGTGGGGGAATTCAAGAATGCATGGGACAGACATAAAGCAATTCTAGGGGGTGGAGGTTGGAAGAAGTAGGCTGTTGGTTAGCTAGGATCTGCAGCTTATCCATTAGGTAGGGAAATGGGCAGATTGGGTGGGCCAAGCAGTCCTTATCTGCCATCAAATTCCATGTTTCTGTGTTTAAAAGCAAGTCTATGGTCCATAATTGCTAAATCAAGTATTCCAACAGTTTTCAATTTGATTTTAGGAACACTAAGAAGAGTAGATTTCAAGGGTCTCATGATCTAGATTGACAGTAACCAGAAATAAAACCAAATTGATATTGAGGAACAAGTCCATGAAGGCTCTTTATTTATTTTATTTTTTTATTTAATTCTTTGGTAACCAGATGAGGCCCACTAGGCACAAGTGCCTGTTTTCAGGGGTGACCTGGGAGCACTGGTTGGTTGAAGTGACTTGCTCAGAGTCGCACAGTATGCAAGTGGAGGTTGTGGGAATCAAGTCTGCAGGATGTACCAAGCTCATTCACATCATTACTCTAACCTCTAGGCTATACTGCGAGCCTCTTGTAACTTAGAAGTACTTTAAAATCACATTTAAATTTAAATGAACAACCAAGGCACATTTTGAAGAACTGGAGTAATGTGATCACACGAGGAAACAAGTCTGGCAGCAAAATTATTACTCAGTTCACATTCTAGATGTGTTTCAGATAACAAATGTGTTTAAATGTTTCACTTAAAAGTCTTTTAGAGCAGCCCATTTTTAAACTTTAATCAACAAAGAAGCTAAAGTGCCCCTGACATCACTTCTCTTTGGGCACTGTTAAAATCTGTTGTTACAGTGAACAGAGGAGAGTGCAAGGCAAAGGCAATGCTGGCAGAGGCAAGCTGCATCTGGCTGTGTCCACCAAGGGAGAAGATCATTATCTTCTTCCTAAAAAGCTACTGTAAAGTAAGTGACTTAATGCAAACAAACCATGGAACAAACAATTGATTACTTAGAACTACTACTTACAAGGAAACTTACAAAAAGGCTCAAACTGCAATATGTTTGTTATGGGGATTACGTTAACACATGTAGCAAATGCAGTAGACTAAATGTTTTACAACTGTAAGACGATATTTTGAAAATGGAATTACACAATGTCATTGAAATAAATAAGTTAGAAAAGATTATAAATTCCACTGAGAAGGATAACCTTGCTTGTAAACCTTGCTTGTAATGCAGCACCATGTGATAAAATAAAACATCAAGACACTGTGGAAAGCAATATTAGTTCTTCCTCCATCTAACAAAAGCAAAAAAGCTACAAAGAAAAAAAATGATGGATGGAGCCAGGTTACTTATAAAAATCGTAAATCCTGTAAAAGGGCTTTAAAAGCACAAACTGTGATAGAAAATAAACAAACCACAGCTCTAGCTGTTCGGAGTGTGCACAAAATAGTAGGACAACATGAAAAGGAAAAATATCAGCACCACTCCAGGCTCTTGCAAATAACACTTGTAAAGGAGGTCCTGATGATACACCTGCCAGTGCAAAACCAGTAGAGGGATAGGGTCACTCATTGCTGCCGGCGTCCTTTTCAATAAATTTAAAAGTGTTATTTGCAAGAACCTGGAGTGGTGCTGATATTTTTCCTTTTCACAACTGTGATAGATATCCAAAATAGATATGCTTCTCTTGATACAGAAAATGTCACTTTAATAAATCCTCCAGCTACAGAAACTCTGAAGAGTAGAAATACTACATCTATTGTAAACAGGCCCAGTAGTATACTAGCACACAGTCTCCTGAACCCAGCGATAAGAGTAAATCCTTTAAGATTGCTATAGGTGACTCCATTATTAAATACACTTATGGATATGTCTTCAGAAAAGGCAAATTAAATAATATCATAACTTGTATACCAGGAGCCAAAGTTGGTGATGTTAATGCAAGCATTGATAAGATACACATTCCCAAAAATTCTTCTGTCATCATTCATGTAAGAACTAAATGACATAGGAAGATATCATGAAAAGGATTCTGTTCTGATCTATGTAACTGAGGGTTGAAATAAAAAAATCTGGGTCATAAGGTAGTGCTGTCAGAAATTTTGCCTGTCTCAAGAGCACACCCTGAAAAAAATTAAAAAAAATCCAGAATAAACTCCTGACTACTTAATTGGTGCAAAGACAATGATATCTGTCTGATAAGAAACTGGGACTCCTTTATTAACAAGAAAGAATTATTTTCAGAAGATGGACTTCACCTAAACAAGTCAGGTACAAACATTCTTGATATAAACTTTGAGCAGTGTTTTGGTGCATTCAGTTTAAACCAGCAAACCTGTGGGAAAATACTTCAAAGACACAGGTTGTGACAGGGCAATCAAACAGGAAACAAACACCATGTAAACATGAGGAGGAGGACCTGAAGTTTATGATGTTAAATGTGAGATACTTAAATAAAGTTGACAAACTCAAGATATATATTGTATTACAGGATATCTCTATAACCGCTATCACAGAAACCTGGTGGGACAGCAAAGCATCTTGGGATTTCAAGTTGCCTGGGTATGATTTATTCATTTGTAACTGTGTCTCTAGAAAAGGAGAATTGTTTTTAACTTCTTGTTCAAGAGTGGCCAAAGTGTTTTCCTTCTCCCTTAGCTCCTTACGGTTTTCTTTCTTTTTGGCTACCAAGAAACTAATTATTCTGGCCCTCATAAAGGCCTTAAATGTATCCTATAAACAATTAAGGCCCACTTTCTCACTGTCATTAATACTAAAGAAACCTTTGGCTTCCTGATTAACCCAGCCCTTAAAATTGGGGTCCTGTAAAAGCGAAACATTAAATCTCCACCTTGAAGACTTTCTTCTCTCCCCCCCAATTGCTAGAACTGTTTTTACTAGAGCATGAGCAGATAAAACCATATCTCTTATCTTGGCTGAGATTAAGTCTAGAACTAACATTTTCAATATTAGAAACATATCTAGTCTACTAAAGGAACAGTACCTGTGAGAGTAAAAGGTATAATCCCATCCCTGCAGATTTAAGAGCCTCCTGGAGTCCACCATGTCAAGATCATCAATTAGTGCATGCAGGGCTCTCTGAGACTGTTTTTTTTAAATGTTCAATCTTTATTAAATTTTCAATTAATTCCAACACATCAGACAGTACAGCAACTTAAAAAGACATTACAACAAGAAATAGATAATAAACTAACTTGACAGCACAGACAAATACAAAGGGGCACATTTTAACAATAGATCTAAGTTGATAAATTTACATAAATTATTTAATATAAATCTGTTTCATTGGGGGATATCTCAGAGAATCCATAAAGTCCAATGCTCATATACTATATCTAAATGAGGGGTGGGGCAAAAAGAGGGGTCAAGAACCCATCAGGAAGTAAGACTATAGATGTAAGCTATGAACTCCCGCCCTATGGTACAAAATCACATCTCACTACACCCATATAGAGAATCTCTTCTCCAAAGTAGCTCAAACTGAACCTGCCTTTTGTTAGTGGTGGCAGTAAGGGCTTCTGCTCTAGAGATGAAAATCATAATATCATGCCATTAATTTAAGGTGGGTTGCTTGGGAGTCAACCACAACTTAGTTATGGATTTCTGAGCAGCAAGTAGGGCATGTCTCAGCAATTTCCCTCTATTAGGGTCCTTATAGTTCCTCAGGATATCAAACAGGAAATACAGAAACTCAGTCAATTGGAGGTCATTGTCAAAAAGGGATTGTAAGGCATGTTCCAATTCATGTAAAAAGGAGGTCAACTTTGGGCACCCCCACATCACATGATACATGGTTGCCAGAGTAAATCCGCACCCCCTCCAGCAGGTTGCTGTCCGGGAGTTCTGAAACTTCACCTGAATAGCTGGGATTTGAAGATACCTGATGAACATTTTCCAAGAAAATTCTCTCCAGCTAATAGTTGATAAACCCCAATACAATCTCCCCTGTGCTCAATCCCACATCTCTTTAGTTACCTGGGAAGTCAAATCTCGGGAACACACTTCCCTGACTGATTCGGTGGTATCCCCTTCCAGAGCAGGAGTGTCTGATATAAAAAAAAGAGATAAGCCGGTTCAGCTGGAGCTTGTTCTCCACTGCTGCTCTAATGGTAACTAATATCTGAGGCAGAGTACTGTCATCTTCCCCCAGCCCAAGCTGCAATGTTTGTATGTAATTTCTTGTCTGAAAATACCAAAACCTACCCCTCCAGGAGATTTCATAATCAGTCACCAGTTCCTGAAAAGGTTTAATCTCTACCCCATCTAGAAACTGCCATATCAGGTGGACACCGCTGTTTTCCCAACTTCGGTATCCAGCATCCAGTATCATCGGTTCAAATTCCTTCATATGTGGCAATGAACAAATAAGGTGCCTCCACTTTTCCAGACTTCTATCTTCTATTATCCCGAACCAAGCATTCAAGGTCACCTTTGTATAAAGATTCTGCTCCTCCCTCAAAGGGGTTCCCCTGCTCCCTTCCAATAGGGCCGCGTGTAGGTCTCTTAAGTGTCCATCAGATAATTCCAATGTCTTCCACTTAGCTATGTATCCCCTGTTAAGCCAGTACAGGACCATTCTAAGAAAAGCAGCCTTATGGTATAGTTTAAAGCTGGGTAAAGCTAGGCCTCCCTTTGCTCTTGGTATTTGGAGGACCAATAGGCACACCCTAGCTCTCTGGGATCCCCATACAAACTTAGTGAACCTTCTATTAAGGGTGCTATAGAAAGAGTATGGAATGAAAGTGGGTAGGGTTTGGGCTAAGTATAAAAACTGAGGAAGGACCACCATTCTAACTGCCTGGATCCTCTGTAGGAGGGAAAGGGACATACCCTGCCATCTGTCAAAATCTGCCCTAATTCTATCCATTAGTGGGGAGAAATTAAGTGAAAACAGTTGGTTACTATCAGGCCCCAGCTGTACCCCCAGATACTTTAGGGATTTTAACTTCCAGCGGAAAGAGAACTGGGATCTAATCTTCTCAACTGGTTCATAGTTAATTTGTAGTACCTCTGTTTTGGCTGTTAACTTTATACCCTGCCATCCTACCGAATTCCTCCAGATGACTCCACAGCTGGAGCAAAGCCCGGTTAGGGCCCTCTAGATATACTAACAAATCATCCACATAAAGTGCCAATTTATGCTTTTCACCTCCCACCTCAATCCCCCCAATTGCCACCTCCTGCCTGAGAGTGGCAACCAATGGCTCCAGATACAGGGCACAGAGAAGTGGTGAGAAGGGGTACCCCTGTCTGGTACCCCTCATTAAGGGAAAAGGGTCTGAAATGCTGCCATTTATTTTAACATAAGCCTTAGGTCTACAGTAGATTCTATTTATGGCTTTCACAAAGGACTCAGTAAAGCCAAAATGTCTTAATGTTGCGCCCAGGAAGGGCCATGCCACCCGGTCAAAAGTCTTCTTCGCATCCAAGCTTAAAACCAGAAGGGGAGACCTCAACTGGGCAGCATGGTGCAAGATGTGTAGTGTTCGGCAGATGTTATCCTGGGTCTGCCTGCTGGGAACAAAGCCCATTTAATCATAGTCAATAAGGGAGGGTAATAATTCCTCTAGCCTCAGTGCAAGGATTTTAGCATACAGCTTGTAATCTATATTTAGGACCGATATCGGCCTGTATGAGTAGCATCCTTCCCCAGTTTCGGAATGCTGGAGATCAATGCATAATTCCAGGTATCAGGAAAACAATCTCCCTGGTGAGCATCCTGACAGGCTTCTAAAAGTGAATCTCATCCCTAAAAAGTTTAAAGAACTCAGGAGTGTAACTATCAGGGCCTGGGACCTTACATGATTCTAGTCTCATAATCGCCCAATTCAGCTCTAATGGGGTGACAGGGGCATCCAGTTTGATCCTGGCCTCTGGGCTCAAAGTTGGTAGCATTAGTTTAGATAAGTTGGCCTCTGTCTGAGCATCATCTGGGAAACACTCTGGGGTATATAACCTTGCATAGTAAGATCTAAAACAAGCTAAAATATGTTCAGGTGATCTTACTAACTTACCTGAGCTTGCTTTCCTAATCTGGACTATAGTGGACTGCAACGTCTGCTGTCTCAGTCGATGAGCTAAAAGTCTAGTTGCCCTAGGGCCTACTTCTCCATGACACTATTTTAGGTGCTGCAGCACCTGCTCTGTTTTAATATCTATTTGTTTTTGTATTTGTTGTTTCAACTTTAGGATCTTAACCAACACTGAGTTATCTCCCTTTTCATGGAGATCATGTGCCTCCTTGAGCTGTGACTGAAGGCTATTCATTTGAACTCTCTGCTGCTTGTGATAATGTGCTGCAAACTTAATAACCTCCCCCCTCATGACTATCTTCAATGTGTTCCAGAGTGTAGTCCTGGAAATATCCTGTGAATCATTTTCCCTTGCAATCTGTTGCAATCTGAATTTGGCCATATCACTAAATTATTTTAGGTTTAAAAAATAATTATTAAATTTCCATAGTGTTGGGCCCCTTTTATTTTCCCAGTCCACACTGAGGGAGAGCAGCACATGATCCAATAGGACCGTAGGTTCCTGTACACAAGCCGTAATCTAGTGCTGATGTTCGCCAGATGTTAAAAAACAATCTATATGAGCATAGGATCCATGAGGCGGGAAAAAATGAGTATTCCCTTTGGCCCGGGTATACTGTACGCCAGGCAGCTACCCAGCCAACTGCCTTTATAAATCTAAAAATGGCCTTTCCCATAGGGGTGGGTTGGAAGGGTCTCGCCCTGGTAGTGTCCATCTGGTCCCAGATTTGATTAAGATCCCCTTCCCCACAACTAGGGTTCCCCAGTGATTACAATCTTTTGAAGTAAATCTCTTGCTGCCCCCGCTTCAGTCCTGGTGGGAGGTAAAGAGATGCCAAGGTGATAGAAACCCCCTCTTAGGTCACCCAAGACCACAACCAACCGGCCCTCAGAATCGGTGTATTGCTTCTGTAATTTACATTCAGATCCCATAGGGATAAGAATGGCAGTGCCTCTTCTCTTTCCCCTCCTATAGGAGGATGCAACTACCTGGGAAAAGCCAAACCTTCCCAGCTTTGCATGTTCGGCCCTATCCAAATGCGTCTCCTGAAGGAGTACAAAGGATAGATTCTGCCTTCGAAGGGCTGAAAGAACTTTATATCATTTCACAGGGTTGTTTAAACCATTCACATTGTGTGGCACTAATTTTAGCCCATGCCTGTCCACCATATTAAACATGTGTAAGGTAGCTTTGTTTGTTTAGTCAAATCCAGAACACTCACAAGATCTTCTCCCCCCCCTTCAAGAAGATGCATGCACAATATGTATTAATGTGCCCAAAGAAAGAGTTATAAAACACACATAAAAACTTCTATACAACATAGTCTTTAACCTTGAACTAGTGAGTCAGTGGGATATTTCTTGGAAAAAGGTATTCTCCCTCCAAGCCAAACTGTATACAGTTAGACCTCCAAGGAAGGGCGGCCAATTAAATCAGCCCCCAATCCCCTGGGATGTTGATTTCAGGGGCAGAGGAGACAGAGCCCCAATAGGGGTTCGGCCCTCTTGGACCCTACTAAGTGTGGGCCCTGGCCAGATGACCTGGCCAAAATACATCACCCTGCCCTTGGTCTGTTTCCACACAAGAGTAAGTGGCCTCAATGGTGTATGTGGAGAAGACTGATGAGCCATCTGACCCTTCCCATGAGGTTCAATAGCAAGGCTACTTCAAAAAAACCTCCCCACCACATCCATCGAGATCACTTTACTCAGTCCCCCTTCCCCAACAGGCATTCAAGGACTTTACAGCTGATGTATCCCTTATGTTTTTAATTCATCCCGGATCCAGTCAGACCATATTTCTCCTCGTACTTTCAGTTATCCTCCCTCTCCCTGCTCCACAACTTATTAGCTTTTAAAGGGGTTATTTGTTTAAACTTAAGAGCAACAGATCTCCTTGGATTCCCGAACAACGTATTAGATAAAACACACCCCCCCTTTCCCACCACCAGTTATTCGACTTCTGAACTATTTTCTCGGTCTCTCCAGAGTAGATATTCAACCTCCCCTTAAAGATCTTCATGACTGAGTCTAGGGTTGTCCATTTGAAATAGTGACCCATTTAGTGTTAAAATTTAACCAAACATGGAGGATGTAAAGGCCTGTGGAGTCATCAGCAATTCCCATTTCTCCTTCCCATCAAATACGAGGGTTCAGCCAGATGCCGCTATAGTCACAGGAACCACAGGAGGCCCTTCAGGACAGGGAATCACTGGAAATAGTGAGTAAATGTTAAAAAGTACAGTCACTCACATTTCCTGATCAAGTGTCCACTGCCCTCTGAGCTTACCAGTTATTCACTTGTTGCTGGGTGGTCAACTGACATAACAGACCCTTGATGTCCTACAAGGTGCTAGGAGCCACTCTTCTCCCCATGCTCCTATTGGCATGTGAGGGTACCATTTTCCACCTTTTTGAGGATTCCCGGCCTTGGTTTATGTGTTGAGATGCAGTGGGTACTGTGTGGCCCTTTTCTTTTAATGCTAGAATCACTTCTCCCACTGAGCAGTACAGTTCTACCCCTGACTCCCTTCTAACTCATAATCATGCTGGGTATGTTGTCAGGAATTTCACTCAGAGGGATTTAAGCACATGCAGGACAGGCACATAGGCCATGCGGTACTGTTGTATCTGTGGGGGGTAGTCTTGATCGAAATACAGGAGGGAGTCATTATATTCCATGTGCTGCTGCCTCCATGCCATTCTTAAAATCAGTTCCTTATCTCTATAGCTTGAAAATTTTGCAACAACAGATCTGGGGCGGGCAGTCAGAGAGATGGGTTTAGCCGAGAGTGCTCTGTGTGCCCATTCAATCTGGAAAACAAAGACCTGGAGTAAATCCAACACATGACAAAGTAGATCTGTTATAAAATCAGACATCTCCCCCACCTCTGCATCTTCCAGAATACCATAAATTCACAAGTTCTTTCTTCTCGCATGGGCCTCCAAATCTAGACATTTAGCCACTGTGCTTTCCTGCTGCTGAGTGAGTACTTCGACGGCCTGTGTTAACCGGGCAGTGTCGCCGCAGCTCCAAAGAGCCTGTCTTCGGTAGTGGTAACTCGGGACTCAAGTTTTGTCAAGTCAGCATGCAGTTTTCTGAATTCTGCCAGATTCTTGCTCCGGAATTGCTTTATTTCGGTGAGTAACATTTTGAAGCATGATCTCGATAATGTTTCTAGCTCCACTTCGGTATCTCCACTTGTCATGCTGGATAGGGATTCTCCGCCGATATCGGGTGGGTTCATCTGCTGGAATCTGGTCTTCTGCAAGTTGAATCTTGTAGTTTTAGAGTGGGATCTGTATTTCTGAATGCCTGCACTATTAGCTTTTTTCATTCTTAAGTGAAAAATCAGAATACTTTTTGTAGAGTGGGCGATCTTTTGCCTGTGGGTTGGGGAGCTCCACATTTAAGATACCATTGCATCGGTGACATCACCGGAAGTCCTCTCTGAGACTTTGTGATTTCAATATCGGCTGGTGTTCCACTTCTATCTAATCAAGGGTGTCATTAAAGTTCCCTGACCAAGATTCCTTTGCCCCAGAGTACTTAACCTAAAGTTAATGTCTCTGAAGAACTCAGCCCATTGTGAATTAGGCACATAGATGTTACAAATGGCAAGTTTCCTCCCTTCTAACACACCTGTTAAAATTTGAAACCTTCCTTCTGGATCTGCATAGTGATCTATTTTTGTAAAGTTAACCCCCTTTCTTATCACTACTACATTTCCTCTCTTTTTGGTGTTGAACACACTAAACTCCACTCTTGCTACCCATGATCTTGCTTGTTTTTCAACTTCCTCGGGCAATAGGTGAGTTTCTTGTAGGAGACCTAGGTCTACTCTCTCTTTTTCCAAATAGTTAAGAATTTTTTTCCTCTTAATTGGTGTGCCCAGCCCTTTGATAGTCCAGGTCTCGAAGGTTAGATCAACTTTGCCCATTGTCCAAGTTCTTGAATATATTTATTTGACTTAATCAATTGTAAATTGAACTGGACATGCAATGATTACTAATCTTTCACTAGCAGTAGAATCTCCCACCAAGGCATAATGTCCCCTTAGCAATAAACTACTAGATCTGAAGGTTGTGAAATAAAAAACAATAAGAAAATACCACGAGCCTTTCCCTAACAACAACCCAAAAAAATCATCCCTGAGGCAAAAAAAAGCTAGCCTCTGGAATCCTAGATCCCAATGCGCTGCAGACAAAACTGATAATACTCCCAGCAACTTTGACTCAGAGTGACTACTACCCTCTAAAAGGAACCATTTTTCATAACAGCAGAAAAAAAAACCTTTAACAAATACGCAGAAATATTAATTCAACAAGGAATGTGAACCAGTCTAGGCTTCCATCAGACCACATTTATGTTGTCTGATAAATACATCCACTTTCTTTTTTTTTGTAATTGACAATTGTATTGAAAATTTAAAAGACAAAGAACCGACAAAACATGCAATGCAATAATCATAGCAAACAGTCATATTATCCTAAATTTAAAATAATGCATTATAAATCCTTAAACAATCCAACTAATACATACTAAAGATTCCTGACCAGTATTAGTACTATATTCTTACGTAGCATTTTTACAGAAGATAGAGTTTAAAAACGGGTTCCAGATATCTAGCAATTTCTCTATCACTACAAACAACACCTAGCCCTTCATACCCTGCTCTGGTGAACTTATCCTCAAGCCAATCAGACAAGGTTGGGGATGAGGTTTGTTTCCATTTTCTAAGAACTATATTCTTGGCTGAGAGCAGCACGGCAAGTAACCATAAGGTATTAGGATTAGACCATAAATCTAGGTCAGAAGTTATGTCCAACATTACTAGTTTATCAGTTGATACAATCTTTTTATTTATAATTTTTTCGCAGGCCCCAAAAACTTCATCCCTGAATTTCTGAATAAGTGGTCAAGCCCAAATAATGTGTGTAATAGTACCGATCTCATTTAAACATCTCCAACAAACATTCGTGTTGGAAATTCCCAGTTGAAACATTTTCTCTGGTGTGTGGTGCCATCGATAAACAATTTTATAATGTACCAACCTGCCTTTTGCTTCTTCACAGGCCTTGAGAATATTTATCCAGCTCCTTTCCCAGTCATTTAGTGAAATATTAGTACCTAACTCAGTTTCCCATTTTTTGATTAGTGATTCCATCAAATTATCTTTAGGGTCTATAACTATATTGTACATATTTTTATAATCCTTGTAGGACTACTCCCACTTTCTGAAGGAAGAATTTTGATTTCCAGTATTAATGGCTATCAGCATTAACTTTAAGAAGGCAAGACTGATTAAAGTTAGGCTCAATTATTCATAATATGTTCCTCAACTCAGAATATATATGGAACTTCCACAGACCATTCTCTTCCTACCCAATTTCTGTCACAGATTGATTATAAACTGATGATCAGCATTGAAGAAGTTAAGTTCAATAAAAGCTCGATAAAAGCTGGGGTGACAGCATGAGATTCTAGGGAAACAAAGAATCTCTTTGGGAAAGAAGAAAAGAGAAACCCACAGCTGCTCCACATTAACAGCTCTACTACCATGGACCCAGGCCTCATCGAGGAGTCCTTCAACTGCCTTCACAGATCTAAGCACAATACTCCCTCCTGACTACCTACACCCCACCAAGATTCCCTCAGATGACAAAGCACCCAGTACCTCTCACTCTACCTTCTACTTCAAGAGAGTTATTATAAAGGAGGCAGCATTCTACATAACAAAAGTGCTCAGGAAGACCAGAATGGTTAGAGATGGAGTAGACATGAAGCTGGTGTCTCAAACTCTTGATGTGACCATCAAGCCTATTACAAAACTATTCAACAAATCCCTGACCCTGGCACAATTCCCAGCCACCTGCAAGTAAGCACTGGTCACTTCTGTCCATGAAAGCAGCGACAAGGCCAATGTGTCCAATTATAGGCTGATCTCAATTCTCTCCCCCATCCAAGGCCCTTGAGAAGATTGTGGTAGACCAACTAACAGACTACATCAGTAAATACCAACTGCAATGCCCCAACCAGCATGGGTTTATGCAGGGGAATAGTACTATGACTGCCCTTGTAGAGTTCACAGACTAGGCTCACAAAGCTATGGATGAAGGCAAACTAGTAGGGGTGGTGTTCATAGACTTAACAAAAGCCTTTGACACCATCAACCACACCCTCTTACTGGCCCAGCTACAAAGCCTGGGGTGGCTGTCAATGCAGAACTCAGGTTCCAAAACTACCTGTCCCTCAGGTCACAACCAGTAAAAACAGGACAAACAGTGTCTGACCCCATGGAAATCATGCTGGGGGTTCCCCTGGGATCCATTTTGGGACCCTTGCTCTTCAGTCTGTTTTTAAATAATCTCCCTCAAGCCTGTGATGTCAAGATAATCCTACATGCGGACGATGCTGTCATCCTCAGCAGCAACTCTCAAATTGAGTCACTCAATGCAGCACTTCAGCACTCCTTCAGTAAAATAGAAGACTGGTTCTGTGAGCACAAACTTCTGCTAAATTACAAAAATAACAAGACCATGCTCCTATGCAGCCCCCAGTTCAAGAAAAGGCTCCCCACTATAAACATCACCAACAATGTGCTCGCTCCCTTGGAACAGGTACAATCTTTCAAATACCTTGGCTTCCCCTGCCAAAAAATAAGAACCATGGATGAAAGAAACAATGAGGTAAAAGCAGAAACAATGAACCAACAAAAAATGTTGTAGCCATGAAATCTTAGCCTAATGATAGATACTGTAAAACTGCAAAACCTGTAAAGCACCACCTGTAACAATTTCACAGAAGATATACCCTGCAAAAAACACTTTGCCACAGAGAAAAATAAAACAGTAACAGAAGATATACCTAGCAAAAAACAATTTGAATCAGAGAAGATTACAGCAGTAATCTGTAATCACAAAACATTAACAAACCTGTAGGCACACCCTGTAATAATGCAGCAGAAAGTATACCCTGCAACAGCAATTTGAATTAGAGAACAATAAAGCAATAAAATGTTAGCAAAAAACAGTAATAAACCCTGTGAGTACAAAAGAAAATAGTAACACACCTCCTGCCTCCTATACCTGCAGCTGAACTCTGATCCAACTGTGGCCCCGACTCACAGCTGCAGCTTCCTCACAGTGGCTCCACTCTGCAGTTAGCCTCCAGACGAATGGCAATGTAGGATCGCAAGTCCTGTTCTGCCTCACAGCTCAACCCTGTCGCCCATGTTCCAAAACTACATGGGACCATACAACAACCACGGCTTCCCTCTCACACAGCCACAACAGACTGCTAACCTGCTCTTCCCACAGACAGGACTGAGCCAAATGGAGCAATCTTCTTGCCTCTCAGTCCCTCCAGCACTCAACAACATGGTTCAGCTCCACTTCTCCTGAACTGCCAGCTCACTGAGCACCAGCCATTGCAGCCCGCCAACACACAGATTTGGCTCCGCTTCTCCTGGACTGTAAACTTCCGCCATATGGAACTCAGCTTCTCCCTGCTCGGTCATGCAACAAACAGGACCACATACAAAAAAATAATAAATAAATATGTACTTCTGGACTGCCAGAGCCTTCACTCCCCACTTAAAGTGCAGCACAGACTTTCAAGATTGACAATAAAGATATTAGCAAAAGAAGCCACAGACTTTCAAGCTGGGCTCACTAAGTTCACTAAGTCCAACAGGAGCAAAAAAGGCATAGCCCATAATAGCTCCTATTAGGACAAACTGTAATATATAAAAGAGTCTCACTTGTAGAAATATAAACATCAAAGATTTTCTTTTAATTTTACTTTGTGATACCTGATATGACTTTAACAGGCATTCTATTCCGAAGCGAAGTTGTTCATAAAGTGTAAAAGTATTTCCTACCTTTAGTTTAAAATCTCTCATTCTTAATCTGTAATAGATTTCTTCTAGTATTCAACTGGTCATTCTTAAATTCAATTTTTAGGTTCAGTATTAAAGGGATACTGTCAACCTGTCTTTCATCATATTATTTCTAGTTGAAAACCCACATTTAATGAGTGCTTACCCTCTCTAAAATTCATTGATGTTGCTGTTTGGTCTGTCTCCTTGCTTAGTAGAACTGAAATGCATGGCAATGTATATTTATAAACAACATTGTTTTTGTTTACAATCCTGGTTCTGTTGTTACTGCATAGTTCCTGAGCATTAGAAACACACCCAAACAGTGCAGTCACTCATAAGGCAGTAGCCTCCTGAACTCACACTGCATCATGAGGGGCTAGACAGTTTTGTGGGTATTCCCAAGTCCAGGAAAGAGGCGTCTGGAGTTGATCAAGGAATGTAAACAAATCTGTTTTGGTGTGATAACACCAGTATGTTGGTCAGTCTGTTTTTCACTTTTTAAAAGAAAATAGGAGTCAGAATCAAACTACCAGCTGCATCTATGATCTTTACAGAATTTTGGCAATCATAAAATGTTTTTTAAACTAGGGACACTGAGACTTAAGGGGGTTGACAGTGTCCCTTTAATAAAAGATTATTTAGTAGATCAAAAAAAAAAAAAAGATCACATCTCTGTCTTCTAACCTCCAGGCTATGCAGCCCTAATCTATCCAATCTATCCTCATACGAGTATAGGTTCAACATGATTATTGATTTGGTATATCATCTCTGTATTTTTTCTAATTTACTAATTTCTGTTATTTTATATGGAGACCATATCTAGGATCCATAATCCAAGACAGGTCTCACATATGAAAGGTATAATGGCAATAATACTTCAGATTTTCTGCTCTTAATATTTGTTTTAATTGATACTATTACACTGTTTTCTTTAGCAATAACAGATGTTTTTGTGCTTCATTTTATACTCTTTCAATTTTTGATGTATTGCCCAATGTGGAACTCAGTCAAAGCCCTTAATGAGGTCAAAAAGAAGTACATCAACAGGGACACCATTATCCCTCATTTTACTAACATGATTGTAAAAGGTGACCCGATTCTGTACTGACTCTGTAATGACAATGTCAACAACTGTAATTGAGGTTAATTCTCCTTTACTCTTTTTCAATGAGTTGATATAACTGAAAAACTGTTTACCGTTAAATTTTGAAGCAGTTTTGCTAACGTAATTCATACTCTCTCTCTGCTTTATTTATTTTATTCTTACTTTTTTAATTTCTTTAAATTTTGACCAGTTTAATTCTGTTTTCTTTGTAATGTATTGTCCATATATTTTATTATTCTCTTTTATTAACTTGGTTAAGCTTTTATTTAACCATTTAGGGTTTCTTCCATATTTATTATATTTATTAACTTAACATAGGTTTTCATAAGTTTGTATATAGTAGTTTTAATAAAAACCCATGACTCATCAACAGATTTTCCTGCTAATATATCCTCCCATTGCATATTACTTAATTCATTATGTATTTCATCCTTATTTGCAGTATTATATAAATAAATCTTTGTGCACCCCATGATAGATGTATTTTCATACAACAAATAAATAAAACAGGAGCAGGGAAACAAACAAAAAAGTATTTTAAATGCATAAAGCACAACCATGGGAGACAAATAGAAGAAATGCAGCACAAACTCAAACAATTAAATGGAGAGCAGTCAAATACAATAATTTTCCCCATTGCCACTCACCACAAAATGGAAAACCTTCCATTTTTCCACTGTTAGAGTTGGAGAAGAAGCACAGAAATGCAACAAGCGCCATTTTGATCATCGGGAAGCAGCACAGCTACATTGTAGAAAGAATCCTCCATCTTTGTCTTCACAGAACAACAACAGGAAGTGACCCTTAAACTCCCCCTGCTGGTAGCCATCTTGCTACAGTCAGGCCAGTCAAACCCAGAGGAACAGTATGTCAAAGTTTGGCAGCTATATTGTGAAGAGCACAAAATGACCTCATTCCATTTAAATCAATGGCAAACCTATTGAAATGAATGGACATTGCAACAAATAGCTGATCGTTGCAACAAAACCTTTATTTAAATAACAGACTACACTGAATTGAGTTGGAATTGTTTATTAGGATGTCATTTGATGAACTTTGCTTACAAATAATTGTACTTTTGTCTACAAAAATATTTCATTATTGGCACTTCATCTACTCCACGACATCCCGTCTCCTGCATGACATTAACTTCTTCTCATCCTTACAACCTTCACTCAGTAAAACAAAGCTTGTCTCCAACCACAATGTCTGAAAACAATGCAGATATGGGTGCCTGAGCATCCGGAGTTCTACCTTTATCCACCTCAAGGGTGTGGGGCTAACAAAATCTAAATAATCCAGCAGGATATCCAGTCATCCATCTCAGCTCAAGGAGCACCAACTTTGCAAGCCATTTGAGAGGACCTGGCCTACATTAAAGCTATTTCACCACAGTCCATGGTCCATACCAGCCTACAGCCAGTACCCTTCTCACACTTGCCTCACGAAGATGCTGTTGACTGGCTTGAACAACTCCAAGCCTGGATTTCCTTACATGGTTGGATTGATACTTGGCATATTTCTAATGTCTTGCACTTGTTTCTGAGAGGGACTGCCATTTCTTGCTCCAACGCACTTCCAGAACAAGTCAAAGAAGATACTGCCATACTGTATACAACCTTCAAAGACCATTTTCTCCAAGCACATCCACCTTGGCTATTGGAGCAACAGCTGTGGGAAAGTACTGTATCATGCAACCCATTGAGTCTAGATGCATTCATAGTGGACACTGAGTCATGCTGCAAACGTCTGCAGAAATCTGAGAAAGAGCACATCACAACCTTTGTACTGGGACTGCTTCCTCAACTCCATCTTTATGTAATCCAACAGAAACCAACAGCCTGGATGGACACAATCCAAGCTGCTCAGCTCACACACAAGTCCATATTAATGTCCCAGGCCACCAGTGTTGTACAAGCACCTCAGTCATCATAATCAGCCACACTTGCAGCAGGTGTCCAGCAGTGGCAATCAATGATAGAGGCGCTCATTACAATTGTCAATAGTCTGCTCCACAGTTCAACTGCTTCTTCTGCTACATCTGTCAATGTTCTGCAAACATTTCAACAGTGACCTGAGCCACCTCCACCTTCATGTGAGTTTGTCACTTGCCAGTGGTGTGGATTCAGAGGACACACAGCTGCTGTCTGCCGAAAGCTGAAGTACTACAACAGAAATCAAGAGAACCAAAGGCACACAATGCCGCACAATCAGCAAGATAACTGCAACTACTCCCAGGATCAAAGGAACATAGCAACTGACCTCCCCTCTGACTCTCGCAATTCAAACAAACTGCATCCTCTAACTGCTAACTCTGGCACACTTTCACTTCCAGGGGCAAAGGTACATGTCATCAGATCACCTCTCCTAGAAAGCTACGTGCCTGTAACCATCTGAGATTGGCCTGTGCATGCCTTGGTGGACACTGGAGCAGAAATCTCAGTTAACAACAGTATTCTGAACAAACAAAGTGATTCTTGGCCTGGACTTTCTCAAAGCTCACAAAGCAATCTGAGACTGCCTCAAACAAACTGTCACTAGATCCTCAGAAGCAACTTGCAGCTATAGACTCAAGTCACTGTGCGTCCTCAGTCAGAGATGGTTTTGATTGCCAAGATTCGAGGTGAACCACTTCCAAAAGATTTTGTTTGCGTCATCATGAGATCCCTCATACTGCATTCATCAGGTATCCTTCCAGGAAACACCTTATCAGCTGTGCATGGTGGTGCAATCTTCCAGAAATGCTGCAACTTCACAGATGAGCCAGCGGTCATCTCAAAGAGTGCCAACATTGGAAAGTGTGTTTGCTTGTCTACAGGGGACCAGCTCCATCTCATGCAAGAACCTCAGCCTGGTTTCACCATCTCTAGTCCTGTCAGTACTATCATGACTACTCCAGCTTCACCAGAGTTATCCCTCAGTCAGAGATTGTTCTCTTCAAACTTCCAGCATCTTCAATGGAAAAGCAACAACTTTTGAAATTCCTAGAGCATTACTCAGATGTCTTTGTCAGTCCAGACAACAAGCTTGGATGCTGTAATATCCTGCAACACACCATCGAGGTGCAGCCCAACCAGAAACCAATCCATCAGCGAGCCTACAAAGTGGGACACAAACAGAAACAAGTAATAGAGGACATAATCAAAGACATGCTGGAACAAGATATTGTTGAAGAGTCTACAAGACCCTGGGGTGCACCTTCTTGCTGGTGGTAAAGAAGGACAAAGGGTATCAGTTTGTGGAAGACTACAGAAAACTCTATGCCTATACAGTGCAGGATACTCATCACTTACCTATGGCCAAGATGCTTTGGAGAGTCTTGGTGCAGTGATCCCTGCTTCCTTCATGACTCTAGACCTTTAGAGTGGGTTCTAGCAAGTTTTCATTAATCCAGTTTCTTATCCATACACAGCCTGGCACTGCCATTTGGGACTTTTTCAATTCAAACATTTGCCTATGGGACTTCGGAACAGTCCAGTCACATTTCAATGCATTATGGAAGCCATACTATGTGGGTTGTCTTGGAAATCTTGTGTAGTCTACCTGGACAATGTGATTGTCTTCAGCAGAACTTTGTCATAGCACCTCCAACATCTAAAAGAAGTGTTTGAACGTCTCAGACAAGTCAATTTCAAGCTGCGCACAGAGAAGTGTTGTCTCACGCAACATCAAATTCATTACCTGGGACATGTCGTTAGTTCTCAAGGCATCTCTCCAGATCCAGACAGGCTCTCAGCAGTCAAAGACTATCCAGAACCTAACAATCTCAAAGACCTTTGGGCTTTCCTGGCTACTACCAAAAGTTCATTTGCAACTATACCAAAATTGCAGCTCCATTGTACACCCTCACCAAAAAGGGATGTGACTACACATGGACTTCTGAATGCAAAGAGGTATTTGAAACCTTGAAATAAAACCTAATCCCTTCTCCAGTATTGGCCTACCCAAGGTCTGACCAACCCTTCAAACTCTACTCAGATGCTAGTTCCCTTGCAGTGGGCACTGTGCTCTGTCAAATTCAAGGTGGAACAGAACGAGTTGTCTCCTCAGCTGGATACTCGTTCCTCAGCTGAGCAGAACTATGGCATCACAGAGAAAGAATATCTAGCCATGATATTTACATTAAGAAATGTGACTGTTACCTTTGCTACTCCTCCTTTACAGCTACCATTAATCACTCTGCCCTCAGATGGTTATTCAACATGAAGGAGCCGGTAGGCAAGTTTGCCCAATGGATTGCCATGGTGCAATCCTACAACTTCGAAATTCAGTACAGAGCAGGTTGAGTTCACTCAAATGCCAATGGTATAATCTGGAGACGATATCCCCTGCATCCTCCTTAACAGATGAAGAATTCTGCTTACAAGCTCTTCCCTTCCATGCCACGGATATGCTTCCTGTGGACACTCCTACAGCACCCCAGGTTGCTTTGCTGCTACCAACTGCTTCTACAAAAAGATACATAAATCATCAGTTACTGCAAACAGCTGAAGAGCTTCTCATCTCCTCTACTTCTGATCTGTCCCTGGTGACTGTTAAAATGCAACAAAGATCAATTCACAGACATCATCACATACTTAAGAGTCTGGTACCTTAATGCAACAAAAGAAACTTTGCCAGGATGTACTTTTCTTTGCTTCACAATACTTCTTCAGTGATGGTGTGCTTTTCCACATTTGGATCAAGGAAGGCGAGGGCCATCGCATGGATAGAACTCATGTACAGTTAGTTGTGACAGCTTCGCGAATCAATCACATTCTTCTCTCCACTCATGCCTCTCCATTTTCTAGAGGTCACATGGGAGTCCACAGAACTCTCAAAGACAAGGCTTCACTTCTTCTGGCCTCACATGAACAAGGACATTGTCCAAATTGTCAAATCCTGCCAGCCCTGCTCCCAAAGAAAGTCTCCTTACCAAACTGACAAAAGCACACATTCCAATGCCTGTAGCCACTGAACCATTCCAGAGAGTCAGCATAGACATTCTTGGGCCTTTTACCTACATGCTCTGACTCTGGCAACAAATACATCCTTGTTTTTTGTGGACTACCAAACTATATATTTGGAACTAATTCCCCTAAAAGACATCAAAGCTGCCACCGTGGCAAGTGCGTTCCTCAACACAGTCATTTGTCATCACGGTACCCCATCGCACCTGCATTCAGACAGAGGTACTAACTACATTTCAACCATTGTCTGAGAAACATGCAAACTTCTAGACATAAAAAAGACACACACAGCAAGTTACCATTCACAATGCAATGGACATTGTGAAAGAATGATGTCTACCAGTCTCAACACACTCTCCAAGGAACTGGATGAGACTTATGACACTTGGGATCATTTTGTTCCATTTGTACAATTTGCTTAAAAACACAAGCCCTTGTACTGACAGTACAAAGTACGCACCATTCTTCTTAGTCCATGGATGTCACCCAAGAACTCCACTGGACAGGGATCTCTCATGCTAGAGGTTTCTAAGTCAGCTTCTTCTTTTATTATTCCTATGCTGGAACGGCTTGAACTTGCCAGACATGTTGCAAACACCACGTTGGACCATAGAAAATCTGCAATGCAGAAAATGTCAGCAGCCAAGTCACATGAGCCTTCATTCTCTGTTGGGGACATTGTGTATTTGTACCGACCAGTCCTAGCTCTGGGTGCCACCAAGAAACTGCTTTGCCCCTGGACTGGTCCCTTCTACATTGTAGAAAAGCTTTTCCTGTGCATGTTTGTCTATGCTGAAAGTCCGATGGAAAGCTGATACACAACAAAGTCCACATCAATCGACTGAAACATGGGTACCTGAGTAACACCCTTCCAGACAACCCCAGTCCACCTAATAATAAAGCTGCACATGAGCCTGCCATCCTCTCTGAAGCTGAGATCCCTTCAGACAACTTGCAATCAGTTCCTACATATCTTCCCACTCCTGACACTCTCCAGCCAGATTCTATTTTGCCCGATTTGCCAGATGATCTGCCAGGGACTTCTTCTCAGTCTTCTTCTTCTCTGGACTCTCTTCTACACACACCAGTGTACCAGATTGAGAAAATCTTAAGGAAGAAGTACATTAATGGATCCTGGACTTACAGAGTCAAGTGGTGCAGATTTCACAGTGGGCACAACTACCGAGTTGCTTTTAATGACCTGACACCGGCCTGTCAGGAAGTGGCGGAATCCACTCATGCCTCCACTCCTATTGACTGGAAAAGTTGACAGAGGTCTTGAACTTTTGTTAACCAGACTCAGTGGTGGTATGCTCTCTGTATTTCTGTTTTCATGTAAACATTATTGCTCTGCAACTGTTATTAAACTGTTGTCTTGCATTCTGGGTATTCTCCAGCTGCTACCCTTCCTTTTCCCTTCCCCTGCACTTTAGCGCTTGTCATGACCAAGCTTCAAGTGCTATGGTATTCCCCCTTTCCCTGGCGCTACTCTGACTGGTCACCAGTGTAGTCCAGATCCCCCCCCCCACAGTGGAGTACTGTTTTGTTTAAATGTAATATCTTGAAATGCTTAAACATGTTTTTTCCTTTAAATTTCTTAAAGTACTGTTTATAGTGTTCCTGCTTGTTCAAGTGGTACTCACTTTCATGACCCCGGGAGTGATGTGTACTAAACAATAAGCATAAGGCTTAAAGTTGTTAGCTGCCGCCCCTTTAAGAGCACTTAGAATCTGCATGTAACAATTTGTTGTACTGCCTGGCAGTGCCATGTATGCCTCTCAGTCAGAGACTCAGTCAGTCTGGGGCTAGACCTCATGAAGAGAACATGTTTGCTGTACAGAATAAACCTTCAGTCATTATTTTCTGCATCCATCAGTTTTTGGCAGAGGAAAATCTTGCTTTCAGAGCAAGTAACAGCTACTAGAACTGCAGCTTTCTTCCCACCCCACCTTTCTGTTTGGAAGTAGGAAGGGAAGGATCACTGAGACACATTAGTTTCATCAACCTTGAAGGAACCTAAAAAAATAGCTCTTTCTCTCCCCTCCCGGCTGCTGGAGGTCTAAATCCAAGCAAGGAGAAAGGAGACTACTGAAGACTACAGGAAGTTCCTGTCCTAGAACAGGAAGGGTGAGAGTTGTAAGGGCACATAGGCAATAGGAAAGTAGGTGTAAAAATACTTAGAGGGAGGAAACTGTAAGCATACAAAGCAGGAGAGGGGACAGAAAATAAGTCAAGATGGGAGTAGTGCAGTGCAATGGCTGTGGGGCAGCAGTGTTCCAGGAGACATTCTGGAGGTTGCAATGCTGCCCTATTTGCAGACACCTCTTTGGTCTGAGGGGGGAGGTTGCCCGTCTCCAGGCTGACCTGGCTAGGATTCGTGAAACCTCTTCCCCCACCCAGGGCCACCACCGCTACCTCAGAGGATGCCACAAAAGAGGAGCGGTTGGACCAAGGTGGACTTAAGGAGGAAGAGGGTGGAACAGAGGTGCATCCCCCAGTTGTACCTCTTCACAATTCATATGCTGTTCTGGAGAAGAGTGGTTCCTCTATGGAGGCACCTGCAGTAGAGACAAAGGAGGATGCTGGGAACCTCCACAAAGGAGACCCACAGGAGGGTGCACGAGACACCACAAGGGAAGCAAACAACTCCTGGTGGGGGACTCAATCATTAAGGGGGTAGAAGTGGGGGAGGAAGGGGATAGGGAGGTAAGGTGACTGCCTGACGCCATGGCTCAGAGGGACAGGAAGTGAATCCTCAGGATCGTGGGAGCAACTGCAAAAGGGAGGGAGCTGGATGTCATTGTCCACCTAGGGACAAATGACCTTGCTGAGAATGGGATCACAGCAGTGCAAGAGGAGTTTGTAGAGTTGGGAAGGGGCCTTCAATCAATCAAAATCTTCATTTATCCAGGTGGGCACCATTGAGCAAGGCTCATTTACAAGGTGGACCTGGTCATGAATACATCAAAGAACAGTACAGCAGGTATACAAAAAGCAATAATATAAAAGGAAGAAAAAGTACACAGTGTATACAGTACAGTACAAGGTTGAAATAAATAAAAAAAAGCATTATTTTACAATTGATGAAAGTCAGCAGATGTACAATCAACCATAGGCATACAGGGGGTTATAAGCAGAGATCTTTTGAGTGAGGCAGCTGGCAACTACACATATAGGGGAAAGAGGCCGTGTATGGGGTGGCACGTTAGAGAGGTAAAGAAGAGGGATATGTTACCGATGACTGGGGGAAAAATTGGGCTAAAACCACAGAAAGTGACGATGGCTGTCGTGTACTTGTTCATTATGATAATGACAGAGGGGGTGGTAGATAATTGGGACACCACTATGGATGGGGTGGGACTTTAGCCAGGCTGGAGCAGACAGGGAAGGGTGGGCGCAGCAGGAAAAGTTAATAGGGAAAAAGTGAGAGCCAGGGGTAGAAATATGGACAGTGTCAGGATGGAAAGGGGGAGTTGTGGAATTAGTGGGCTTGCGGTGAGGAAAATATTTGCAAGGTGCTTTTATGCAGCGATCATAAAGCACCTTGAAGATATTCAGGCTAACAGAGCAGCTCAGCTTCAAGTTCCTTTGTAAACCATTCCACAATGTAGGTAAAGAGAAGCTTAGAGCAGCTTTGCCAAAATGAGTGTTGACCCTTGGAACTTGGAGGGCAATTAGGGAATAGCTCCTTAGAGCATAGGTGCCTAACACACTCCAGAGAATTCAATCTGAGACATGTGAGGGAGCTTGTTGGTCACCGCTCTGAAGGCCCATAGGGCGGCGTTTCTATTCCTCCTATAGTGAAGGGAAGTCCAGCCTAACAATGAGTACAGGGAGCAGTGGTGTGTGGAAAGTGGAAGGCCAGTAATGAACCTGATAGCTCTGTAGTAGAGGGTGTCCAACTTAGCCAGTGCAGTGGCAGTGCAGTGGCTGTACAGCAGGTCCGCATAATCTATTAAAGATAGGAAGGTAGCTTGAACCAGTTGAATATTGGCCTCCTTTGTGAGCAGATGGTTAATTCTGTAGAATAGCCCCAACCTTTGCCTTAGTTTCTTCTGTAGTTCTTTGAGATGGTCAGCAAAGGAAAGTTTATGATCGAGCCAAACTCCTAGATATTTGAATTTAGCTACATACTCTAGTGTTTCTCCAAGAACAGTGGTAATTTGTGGGATAGCCCCCCCAGCAGGAATTGCCGCATGCAAGGAGGGGGAGAAGAGCATGGCTTTTGTCTTTTTCGCATTGAGCAAAAGCTTTTTGTTTATGAGCTGGTATTGTAGAAGGTTAAATTCAGCTTGGAGGTCTTCACAGGCTGCTTCTGGTATGGGACGACTCAAGTACAGTACAGTGTCATCCGCAAATAAGTGGATGTTGGCTTTTTTGATGGGGTCATTGATGTTGTTAATGTAGACTGCAAAGAGGAGGGGACCAAGGATAGAGCCCTGGGGCACACCCCTCAGCATAGGTTTTAATGGAGAAAGATCACCTTCAGCTTTAACCTGCTGTTTCCATTCTCCAAGGTAGTCTGCAAACCAGCACATAGATTTATGGTCCAGGCCTAAGGTGCTTAGGGAGGAAAGAAGCAGGCTGTGATCAACTGTGTCGAATGCCTTACTAAGATCCAAGAAAACAGCACAGACATGCTTCTTGTTGTCAAGGTCTAGGAGCCAATAATTGGTCACCTTAGCTAAGGCTGTTATGGTGCTGTGCTTTGCTCTGAATCCAGACTGAACCAGGTTTAATAGGCTTCTGGATTCTAAGTATACCTCTAGCTGGCCACACACTATTTTTTCTAGTAATTTAGACAGGTTAGGGAGGAGGGAGATTGGTCTGTAATTATTTAGCTCTCAGGGGTCACCTGCTTTTAATACAGGGATGACATGGGCTATTTTCCATTGGGGGGGAGGCTATCCTGGGAGAGTGATATGTTGAATAGGTGGCTGATTGGCACTGCAAGCACATGGTAGGCACATTTCAGATAGTATGGCTCTATGAAGTCAGATCCTGCTCCCTTCCTGGTGTCCAGTTGCAGCACTAGGTTTTCCACCTCTTTTAGAGAGACAGGCAGGAAGGAGAAGGCCTCCTTGGTAGGGGAGACTCATGGGTTGGTGGGCCTTGAGCTGTGTGGAGATCATTGGCAGAGGAAGTATCAAATGCTAGCCCTGCCCTTGCAAAATGGTTATTGAGGGCTTCCAATATCTCTGATCGGTTAGAGATAACGCTGCCACTGGACTTAATTTTTGCTGGAATGGAATTACCAGGTGTGTGTCCAGACATGTCTTTTAATATTTTCTAGAGCTTTGAAGGATTTCTTGAGGCAGAGGCTAGCTCCAAACGATAGTAGGCGGCCTTGGCTGCTCTGACCAACTTGGTGCACTTGTTACATGCTCTCTTAAAAAGACACCAATCCGAGTCGTTCTTGCTTCTTCAGGCTTTTTTCCATGCAGTATACCTTTCTAACAGGGAAGCTTTGAGCTCAGGTGAGAACCAATGGCAGGTGCTGCTCCTGACCCGCACCTTAACCGAGGGTGCATGCTTATTTAAAGCCTTACTTAATACATCATGAAAAATAGTATATGCCCTGTTAACCATTTTGGCTAGGAAGAATTCCTGCCATCACGGTGAATGTTTCAAGTCATGGACGTATGCAAACAAATTGAAACAAGTAGCATGTACGGTAAACTTCTCAGAGGTGATACATGTCTATGGCAAGGATGATGCTAGGGTATTGTGCCCCATTGGATTCAATGAATGGTTAAAAAACTGGTGTGGAGCTCAGGGTTTTGGCTTCATTGGGGGCTGGGGAGCCACCTGGAGGGATGCAGGCCTATACTGGTGTGATGGTCTGCACCTGTCCAGAGGGGGATCCAGGATTCTAGGTGATAGGTTTAAATGCTTCATTGGCAAGCATTTAAACTAGCCAAGGGGGAGGCACTGAAAAGGAGTAGGGGAAATCCCAGCTTCCCTCCAACAAACACAGTAGTTAGAGAGGTAAACACCAAGGTAGAGAAGTCAGTAGGGAGCAGGACAGGGGTAAATGCAGAAAAAGGCAGCAAGGACAGGGATTGGGGCCAAAAGAGGTAAGGCCATCAAAAAATGGAGGGTGATGAGTACCAATGCCCGCAATCTGTGTAACAAGCTCCCTGAACTAGTGGCCTTGATGGAAGAGGGATTCCTGGATATTGTGGCAGTCACTGAAACATGCTACACAGAGAACCATGACTGGGATATTGACATACCAGGATACACAGTCTACAGGAGGGAAAAGGTGGGTAAAAGAGGAGGAGGAGGAGTAGCTCTCTATATAAGGGACAGGATTAAAGCAACAGAACTAAAGAGTAAACAGGAAGTTGATGCGTCACTATGGGTCACCCTGGAGACAGGAAATGGCACCACAATCTGCATTGGGATTCTGTACAGATCCCCATCTCAGGGGGAGGAAATGGACAAGGAAATGATAGAAGGCATCCTTAAAATGGCAGAAAAAGGGGAGATATTGTGGATGGGGGACCTGAATATGCCAGATGTTAACTGGAGTACCTTTGCTGCAGGCACATCCAAGAGCAGGGTAATTCTTGATGCCCTACAGGGGGCATGCCTCAGACAGCTAGTGTTGGAAACCACTCAGAAGGGAGCAATCTGAGACCTGGTACTCTCAAATGGGGACAGAGAAAGGATCTCAGATCTAGAAGTGGGTAGCCATCTGGGAACAAGTGACAACCAAACAGTGTGGTTCACAATAAACACAGCCATGGAGTCAAGCCATACAAAAACAAGAGTATTGGACTTTAGGAAGGCTGACTTTGGGAAAATAAGAGTGCGCCTCAGAAAAGCACTAGCAAATGGGCAAGAAGGAGGGGTGGAAGAACAATGGGGAATAATCACAACAGTCATCACAGAGGCAACAAGCCTTTGTGTAAAGCAAATCAACAAAACAAAATGAAGGAAAAAACACTATGGTTCTCAAAAGAGGTGGAAGTGAAGGTTAAGGAGAAAAGGATAGCATTCAGGAAATAAGGAAACACAGAAGGAGCATGATAGAGAACTTTAGCAGTTATAGCAGAAAGAGGCTGGGAAGGCAGTTAGAATAGCAAAGGCACAAACTGAGGAAAAGATAGCCAACTCTGTTAAGAAGGGGGATAAAACCTTTTTTAGGTACATTAGGGAGCAAAGAAAGACCAAGGGAGGGATACAGAGTCTTAATAAAGGGGAAGGAATGTGGGCAGAGAGTGACAGTGAAAAAGCAGGGATACTGAATGAATATTTCTGCTCAGTATTCACAACGGAAGAGGAGAGGGAGGTACCTAAACCAAACAAGAGAAACACTCTGAATAGTGGGGTCAATACCAGTCCATTCATAGAAGAAATGGTTTTGAAAGAACTCTTGAAACTGAGGGTGGACAAAGCAGTGGGGCCTGATAGAATTCACCCCAGAATTCCAAAAGAACTAACGGTAGAACTAGTAATGCCACAGACTACTCTCTTTAACAAATCATGGGAGGATGGGGTGGTACCCAAGGACTGGAGGAGGGCAGATGTAATTCCACTTCACAAAAGTGGGAGCCGGGCAGAGGCAGGAAACTACAGACCAGTTAGTTTGACCTCAGTGATAGGGAAAATGATGGAATCACTTCTGAAGGAAAAAATTGTTGCGTACCTAGAGGCCAGTGGGGCATGGTTTCACAGCAGGAAGGTCATGTCAGATGAACCTAATAGATGTCTTTGACTGGGTGACCAAAGTAGTAGACCAGGGAGGGGCTGTGGATATGGCCAACATAGATTTTAGCAAGGCATTTGACACAGTCTCACACAAATGATTAATGTACAAGTTAGCCAGTCTTGGAGTGGGTCCCAAGGTGGTAGCTTGGATAAAAAACTCACTGGACAACAGGACGCAAAGGGTAATAGTAAATGAAGTCCACAGTGAAGAAAGGAGGGTAACTAGTAGGGTACCACAGGGTTCGGAACTGGGACCAATCCTCTTTAATGTCTTTATAAGTGACATTGGAGAGCACCTGGAAGGAAATGTACGTCCCTTTGCAGACGACACAAAAATCTGCAACAGGGTTGATACACAAGGTGGGGTGGAAAGGATGAAAAGGGACTTGGAAAGGTTGGAGGAATGGTCAAATATATGGCAGTTCAGAGTCAATGCAAAGAAGTGCAATGTAATGCATCTGGGAAACAAAAATCCAGGGGAAGACTACACAATGGGGGAGAGATAATAACAACAACAAAACTCGAAAGAGACCTAGGAGTAATAATATCAGAAAAGGTGGGCAAGCAATGTGAGAAGGCAGTAAGGAGGGCTGGGGGCATCAACAGTAGAAAACAGGAAGTTGTTATCCCTCTGTACAGACAGTTGGTGAGACCCCCTCTGGAGTACTGTATGCAATTCTGGAGACACCATCTCCACAAAGACATAGACAGAGTGGAGGCTGTTCAGAGGAGGGCAACCAATATGGTGAAGGGTCAGCACCAGAAGACATACGAGGAGAGACTAAAACAGCTTAATATGTATACCCTTGAGGAAAGGGGGGGACATGATAGAAACTTTTAAGTATCTTAAGGTAATTAACAAAGTACAAGAGGCTAGCATCTTTCAGATAAAGACATGTGCATGAATGAGGGGCCACAATTTGAAGATAGAGGGGGGATGGCTCAGAGGTAATGTTAGAAAGTATTTTTTCACAGACAGGGTTGTGGATGCATGGAGCAGCCTTCCTGAGGAGGTTGGGGAGTCAGGAACAGTGGGAGAATTCAAGAATGCATGGGACAGACATAAGGCAATTCTAGGGGGCAGGAGGAAGTAAGATGTTGATTAACTAGAAACTGCAGCTTATCCATCAGGTAGGGAAATGGGCAGACTAGATGGGCCAAGTGGTCCTTATCTGCCATCAAATTCTATGTTTCTGTGTTTCTTATTCACACGGTCCAGCAAGGGGTTCTTATCAGCAGCAACAGATGTGTCTGGCAGACCAGAAAGAGAAGCTAAGGGTCTTTAAGTGGCAGACCAAACCAAAACTCCACAGGACATAATTTGTAAAAGGAAATGGCAAACTAACTGAATGAAAAGTTCACTGATCTATACTGTATGAGCATCTACTTGATTTTGGGGAAAGAGTTAAAATTAGAACGTCTGATCAAAGTGATAACTTACCCAAGTTTTATTTTAGGAGAATTACATGGAATGAAGTTTATCGATGTAACCCCCCTACAAATGGAGGTTCCTAAAAGCCTTCCTGGAGCTTGACTAAGTGCTCCCTGCCTAACTGGCGTTTGGCGTAATGTCGTCTAAATGTGGGTGCTTTGAGTGCTTTTAGAGCCTCTGGTACTGTCTCTTTAAGAGCTGCCCGCTTGCAGACTTTATTAGTTTGCAAGGGGGGGACTGTGGGTTTATTGTTCAAATCCCACTCGAGCTGCCATTCAAATTGCTCTGCTTCTGCAGTTGCTAAGAGAGCAGAGGGAGCCTAATCGAAGGATGTAACTGTTTGCTGGGAAGTATGTAGTGTTACAGTAAAAACGTAGTTTGTTTAACCTGCCTTTATTGCAGCTGGGACTCTGTGTGACTGGCACTGCCATTTTGGACCTGAACTACTGAAATGGGCCAATTGGGGAAGGGTGACCTTAAAATGGAGACCACTTGAGCCAACCAGAACTTGGACTCCCACGAGGAACCTGCCACCAAGGGGGATCTGTGGTAGGTGCTTCTGGGAAGTGTAGTTTGGACCCTGGCACCTTTTTTGCACCAAAACAGGGTGTATGGGGTGACTGACAGAACCAAGCAGCCAACCGGAGCCCTGTGTAGTGAAAGGAAACTGCCCTGCAACTGTCCTGAAGGGCAGAGTTGTTAGTGATCGTGAAGGTAGAAGGAGATCTGGCTCCTGCGCTGTGCAAGTTTTCACTCGGGAAGTGCATGTGCAGGCCAAGAAGTCAGGCGGCAGAATCGTTGTAAGGAGTGGACAAGATCCATGGAGGAGTGCAGACAGAGGATGCTGTATGACTACAGCTACCTACCAGGCTCACCCTGTAGAGGACTGGAGAATCGGCTTCAATCGCACTCGATCTGTCAGGACAAGTGAAGCTGCATTGCGTCACCCAGTTTGTGTAGTGAAAGTCATCGGGAGTCTAAAGCAGCTGCCTGGAATGGTACCCCTCTGTTCTACATATAAATGTGTGGAGAAGTGTTTGGATCACAGGCTATGTCCTGCAAGTGGTGTGAGAGGGATCTTTCTGCAGGAGTCGTGAGTACTAAATCAGGGTAGCTCCCTGTTAGATCTTTATTTGAGGGCAAGATCTGTCTGGCCGCTCCACTGGTGGCATGAACTGTGCCTGCTGGCTCTGATTAACCAATTTGGGTATCGAATACTTGCTTTCTCCATCAGGACCCCAACCAGCTGCACCAAATAGGCTAGCCTCTTATTGCCTGGGTACCCAGAGACAGTGACTTATAGGTCTGGCCTGTGCACAGTGCCCTGATATAGTAGAGTGTTAAGCTAATCAACCTGATTTCCCCCACCCTTGTTACTTCCCCTTCAATAAATCAGATTTGTTGTTTGCAAGGTACACTGTCTGAACTGCATGTTTGTGCTCCCCTCTTGTGCATGGGTTATTGTGTCACTGTATCTTATTTTACAGGGGGTCCTCAGCACCAAGTTGGTCACTCCACTTTGGGGGTAAGTGTAAGTCATAACCATTGGGTGAGAAGTGTTCGTGAGCCACTAGCAGAAGGAAAGAGGGGTTGCAGTGACCTAGAGGGCTGTGACCAAGTCATGTTTGACTGTTCCAACCCAGACCTCTGGGTGGAGACACCCGCCATTGGATCCAGACCCCTCAACCTGCTAGTGGTGAAGCAGGCAGGGGTAGTAGTCCTTGGGATAGCGCCCCGGGGGTTACATTTTTGAGGCACCGCTGGGATTAGCGTCCCCTAGTGGAGGAATAGACGAACTACCCCAACATGGCCAAACCAAAGGAAAAACTGGAGGGGGATATCATGACTAAAATTAAGTTAAACCCTGTTAAGACGATGGTGCATAAACTGATGGGGTGGGGTGAAGCTGAAGAGTTGGATTCCCAGAAAATTGTGTTACTACTGGATGTAGCTCTAGGGATAAAGAACGCTGACCTTGTTTCTGCAGTTGAGTGTGTTAAATGTTTAGGCAAGGTAGAGGTGAAGGGGCAAATGGCAGACCTACTCAACCAGACCTTACAGGTGCTGCTTTTATGCAGTATAATTATAGATCCAGAGAGGGTGCCCCCAGTGATTTACCTGGAAGGTGCTCCAAAGTGGTGGAGGGTCATTCATGTTTGGAGTGGTTCAGTCACCCTGGGGGGGTCCCCCAAGACTAATAGCTTCAAAGATAAATTGCTTAAACTGTTAGCTGCAGAAGGGAGGACCACTCAGGAATTACTACAGGTGTTAGATCTTTCCAGTGATACCACCCCCCAACCGTCTCTGGGTACATCTCCCGGGTTCTCCAAGAGTTCCATCCTGGCTTCACCACCTATAGTTGTTCCCCCCATACAGCTAGACTCCTATCGGAGATTGAAACTTTTCTCTGGTACTGTGCCTGTGCCCTCGGGAGAAGATGATGTGGAGACATGGATGGACTATGCTACCACTTTAGTCCAAGAGTGGCAGTGCTCTGAGGGGGAGAAATGAAAGAGACTGATGGAGAGCCTGAAGGGCCCAGCTTTGGAAGCAAATTCATTTCTTGTGGGCTACTAGCCCTGAAGCCACTGCAACAGAGTACCTTTCTGCCTTAGAAGGGGTGTTTGGGAGCACAGAAACTGGGGAAGACTTGTTGTGGAAGTTCAAGTCAGCTAGACAGTGGAGGAATGAGAAATTGTCAGCCTTTGTCACCAGAATGGAAAGGACCTTGCAAAAAGCTTATCAAAGAGGGGGATAATTGCCCCAGCAATGAATCAGGTCTGGCTGGATCATATCTTGAAATCTGCTAGGTTTTCCAGTGTGATATTGTTGAAGCTCAAACTACATGACCGACAGGCTGCCCCTCCTGAATACTGTCAAATGATGAGAGAGATTCTAGAAGTTGAGACTGATGAAGAGGGGTGGGAACCCTATGTGGGGGTCATGAATCGATGCCAGACCCCTGAGCCCAGTGAACCAGATGAGACCCACCCCTTGAGGGGATTGAACAAGGGGCCTGACGCATTTCTTGTACCCCCAGAGACTCAGGGTGTGGGGGTTATGCTGTTTCCTAATCCCCGGTGGAGAGTGATTTGAAGGCTGAGATTAGATTTATTGGAAATGGTGAGAGAACTGAAACAAACTGTTGCCAACCCCCAAATTTGGGGAACCTGAGTTATCTAGAAATAAATGACCTAGTCAAGAGGAGCCCTCCAGAACCCCCGACGCCTCCCAGCAGGTGAGATATCTCCCTCCCACCAAAGACCCCCAAGATACTAAGTTCCGTTACCACTGTGGGGAGGATGGACACTTTCAGACTGAGTGCCGGTTGCCAGAGAACCTAAGGAGGGTCAACAGCAGGCTAGTAGCCTGGCATCGCAAGGTCTATACCAGACCCCAAGGTGGGTCTCCTTGGAAGAGTTTTGTCACCCAGACCAATGCCCAAGCAACCTCCAAAACCATGCCCTCTGAATGGTCTGATGTGGTGGGTCTCTCATGGAAACCACAGTGAGAGTGATTGGAGTACCCACCCGGGCTGTGTTAGACAGTGGTTCCCAAGTGAATTATGTTTCAGGACTGATATCAGAAGCATTTGCCTGAGGTGCCCCTGCAGTCTCTAGATGGACTACATGTTTGGGGACTAAGCGATAAGGCCTACCCCTACTCTGGGTATATCCGGATCTGGTTATCTTTTCCTACTTCTGTGGCTGGGGTGGCCGAACAAGCATTAGTGTGCCCCCCCACTGGACTGTATGATGGGGTGCCCTTGTTAACTGGAACCAATGATCATATGTTTGGTCATTTAGCACATATGTGCTCTGAAAAACAGAGGTCCAGGACTGGGTGAGCTCTCAGAATTTCAGCCTTGATTCAGAAGGCCTATGAGACCCAGAGAAAGGCCAGCCAGGCGGAACCCAAAGGCCCGGTGGGCATTGTCTGGAAGAAGGATCCAGAGCCTTTGCTGCTAGCTCCAAATGCCCGGTGTGTTCTACAAGGAGAGGTCCAGATTAAAAAGGATGTTAAGAATAAAATACTGATGCTGGATGCATCAGGTGATGGAAAATTGCCAGAGGGGTTGCTGGTTAAACCCAGCATTTTGCCTGCTAGAGCCCATGCTTTTGCCAGAAGAGTAATGGTTCAAGTGCACAATGTATCTGATTGAGAGATTTGAGTGAAGCGAGGTTGCACTCTGGCTATGGTGCACTGTGCAGATACTGCTGTTCTGCCAGCAACAAGACTTCTGGGAGGAGTGACAAAGTGACCCCTGATTTGTTTGATTTCGGTGACTCCCCACTCCCAGCAGAATGGAAGAAAAGGGTTCGTGAAAGGCTCGCTCAGAGGGAGCAGGTGTTTTCCTTGAAGGAGTGGGATGTAGGATGTGTGCAAGGAGCTGAGCACCACATTCAACTAAGGATGAGCGACCTTTCCATGAGCGATCCTGATGCCTGGCCCCTGCTGATATACGGCTGGGGTGATACAAGAATCCAGAAGCCCCTATGCTTCACCTATTGTAGTAGTGAGGAAGAAGAATGGAGCTGTCCGGATGTGTGTGGATTACCATACTTTAAACAGGTGAACTATACCAGATCAGTATACCATGCCACGCATCCAGGATGCCTTGGATTGCCTAAATGGTTGCAAATGCTTCTCCGTGTTAGACCTTCGCAGTGGGTACTACCAGATCCCGATGGCTCCGGAGGATCACGAAAAGACTGCTTTCATTTGCCCCCTAGGTTTTTATGAGTTTATGAGGATGCCTCAGGGGATTTCAGGTGCTCCTGATACTTTCCAGTGCTTGATGGAGCGTGCTGTGGGGGATATGAACTTGCTCAAGTGTCTAGTCTACCTGGATGATGTCATAGTGTTTTGCAGCTCCTTGGAGGAACATGAAAGCAAGTTGTTCACAGTCCTGGATCGACTGGAAGATTTTGGTCTCAAATTATCTATTGATAAGTGTCAATTCTTTCAAACATACGTGAAATATGTGGGGCACATAGTATCCACTGAAGGCATAGAGACTGACCCCAGCAAAGTGGAAGCTTTGACTACCTGGCCTCAGCCAAAGAATTTGAAGGAGCTGCAGAGGTTCCTGAGGTTTTGTGGTTATTATAGAAGGTTTATCAAAGACTATTCTCGTGAGATCCACCCTCTACTCAACCCTCCAACTCATAAAAAGTATAAGAAAGCTGTGCTGTCTGAGACTGAGAAAAAATATTTCCATCCAAATTATGTGTTTGGGACCCGTTGGACTGCTGATTGTGAGGTAGCTTTCCATGATATTATATACCAACTTATCCATGCTCCAGTGCTGGCCTATGCTGACCCTGCCTGGCCGGACATTCTTCATACTGATGCCAGCCTACAAGGATTGGGGGCTGTGTTATATCAAGAGCACACAAATGGTTTAAGACCCGTAGCCTTTGCCAGCAGGAGTCCGACTCTTTCAGAAAAGAACTACCCAGTGCACAAGCTAGAGTTCCTGGCCTTGAAGTGGGCCATTGTTGATCAATTTCATGACTACTTGTATGGTGCTAAGATACTGGTGAAGACTAATAACAATCCTCTAACCTATATACAGATCTCAGCTAAGTTGGATGCCATTGGCCATAGGTGGCTTTCTGCGTTATCTACCTATGACTATGCAGTTGAATACAGAGCAGGCCTGAACCACATAGATGCTGATGCTTTCTCCCGGAGGCCTGTGTCCCAAGACAACTGGGTCAGGTTGTCAGAACCTGACATTAGAGCACTTTGCCAAAAATTTGACAAGGAGGAACAGGTATCTCCTGATGCTGTGGATTGCATGGTGGATTGTTTGGGGCCATCTGAGAACTGTATACCTGCTGCTTACTGTCATTTCTCTGCATTAGACACTAGTGCATTACCCCAGTTCAATAATGATAGTCTCTGGCTGGCTCAGTCCCGAGACCCCATGATAAAAACTGCTCTGGAGGCTCTGCACATGGGGAGAGATGTGTCAAAACTGCGTTCCACTGATTTTAGAACTGCCCTGTTATACAAAGAAGGTCCCAAGTTGAAACTGGTTAATAGACTATTATACAGAGAGACAGTAGATAAAGAGGGGTGAGTAGACAAACAACAACTGGTGCTGTCCACTGCTTTTAGAGAACTGGTATTGAGGTCCCTACACAATCACATGGGGCACTTCAACATAGACAGAACCCTTGAATTGGTGAGGTCCCGGTTTTATTGGCCCAGAATGGGTGCTGATGTGGAACAGCATATCAGGACTTGTAGCCGATGTTTACAAAGAAAGACCCTGCCCCAGAGGGCTGCCCCCTGGTTAACATCACTACTAGTGCCCCCATGGAGTTGGTCTGCATTGATTTCCTGAGTCTAGAACCAGATCAGGGAACCATCAGCAATATATTGGTAGTTACTGATCACTTCACCCGGTATGCACAAGCTTTCCCCACTAAAGACCAGAAAGCAACCACAGTGGCTAAAGCACTTGTTGAGAATTTCTTTGTCCACTATGGGGCCCCTCAAAGGATCCATTCCGATCAGGGGAGAGATTTTGAGAGCCGCTTGATTAAAGAAATGCTATCCTTGTGGGGGGGGTACGAAAGTCAAGAACTACTCCTTATCATCCCCAGGGAAGTCCTCAGCCTGAAAGGTTTAACCGCACATTGCTTGACATGTTGGGCACCCTGCAACCTAAAGATAAGCCTAGATGGAGCCAGCAGATTAGCACTCTAGTACATGCTTATAACTGCACCAAAAGTGATGCCACTGGATTTTCCACATATTGACTGATGTTTGGGAGAGAGGCTAGACTGCCAGTAGATGTCTGTTTCGGAGTTTGTCCTGATGGGGTTCAAGCAGCTAATCATCTACAGTATGTGCAGAAGCTGAAGGCCCAACTAAACCATGCCTACCAACTAGCCCAGACCATGGCTGCAAAATGAAATTTAGCCAATAAAGAAAGGTATGACAAAAAAGTGAAACCAATGGAGCTTAGAAAAGAGGGCTATTGAGGAATCTGGGACTGCATGGCAAGCATAAGATTGCTGACAGATGGCATCACGTCCCTCATATTGTTGTAGGAAAGTTGGAAGATTTACCTGTATACAAAGTACGGCCTGAGAACAACTCAAAAGATGTGAAAACTATACACAGAAATCATCTGTTGCCAATCGGACAGATCCTGATAGAGGCTGAACCACCAAATGCCCCCCCTGGCCTGTGACTAGAGCCACTGCCAAGAAAAAACAAAGACCGATTGATTCCCCAGAAAGGAAATCAAACTAAATTGAGGCTGATTGCCAGTATGTGTCCTAGGACAGTGAGTGTAATCCTGAATATTACCCCTCTTATGAACTGAATCAGTTGTTTAGGGGCAATCCTCTAATCAACCCTGTGGATGAAGCTGGGCTTCCTCGACTGTCTGAGCCCCCAACTTTGTCTCTGGAGCCAATGCTCCTGGAAGGAGAAGTGAGTGGTATTAAATCTGAAGATATGAGCTCATTGGGACTGGCTAAACTATCTGATTTCTCAGATGAAGGAAGTGACGTGGGGGAGGCAACTGGGGATACGCCAGAGTAAGAAAAATATTTTGAGTGCCCTGATAGTTCCCCGCCAGTACCAGAAATGTCCCTAGCTGAGCCGGGTGGGGTGAGTTCAGAAATAGAGGAGTCTGTCGCCAAAGGTACCATGGACACTGGGTCCACTGCTCCTATAGAGGTTTCCCCAGCCATCCCAAGTAGGGCTGGAATGGAGTCTGAGCCTTCAGAAATTTTCCCAGAGACTCCTAGATGGTCTGGCTGAGAAGTACGGCCTGTAGTGAGATTGAGTTATGAGTCCTTGGGCTAGCCTGTGGATCTGCCTTTGAATGTGGTCCATAAAGGAGTGTACGTGTCCCCGAGCTCCTTGCCCAAACTAACCCTTGGGGATGATTCAAGGCTGCTAGTATTGTCCTCTGAGTATGGTACCCCTGCCCCAGTCGGCCCGCAGGTAGCTGATAGGGAGGGGCCCCCTCTCTCCAGGTGTCATGGGCAGGAAGTAATGATCTGATTTAAAAAGAAAAAGGCTGTCGGTATGTGTAATATTGTATAACCAATGGTAAACTGTGTAATGCAGTACCAGTGTATGTAACAAAAGGTATGATGTGCTGTCAGTTTAAACTATTCTGCCTTAAAGTGATTTACGGGTAACTACTTTACACGGACGCCAAGTCCTTTCCAGGCCAGGAAGGGTGTAACCCCCCTACAAATGGGGGTTCCTAAAAGCCTTCCCGGAGCTTGTCTAAGTGCTCCCTGCCTAACTGGCGTTTGGTGTAATGTCGTCTAAATGTTGGTGCTTTGAGTGCTTTTAGAGCCTCTGGTACTGTCTCTTTAAGAGCTGCCTGCTTGCAGACTTTATTAGTTTGCAAGGGAGGGGGCTGTGGGTTTATTGCTCGAATCCCACTTGAGCTCCCATTCAAATCGCTCCCCTTCTGCAGTCGCTAAGAGAGCAGAGGGAGCCTAACTGAAGGATGTAACTGTTTGCTGGGAAGAATGTAGCGTAACAGTAAAAGTGTAGTTTGTTTAAACTGCCTTTATTGCAGCTGGGACTCTGTGTGACTGACCCCGCCATTTTGGTCCTGAACTACTGAAATGGGCCAATTGGGGAAGGGGGACCTTACAATGGAGATCGCTTGAGCCAACCAGAACTTGGACTCCCATGGGGAGCCTGCCACCAAGGGGGATATGTGGTAGGTGCTTCTGGGAAGTGTAGTTTGGACCCTGGCACCTTTTCTGCACCAATAGAGGGTGTATGGGGTGACTGACAGAACCAAGCAGCCAACCGGAGCCCTGTGGAGCGAAAGGAAATTGCCCTGCAATTGTCCTGAAGGGCAGAGTAGTTAGTAATCGTGAAGGTAGAAGGAGCTCTGGCTCCTGCACTGTGTAAGTTTTCGCGTGGGAAGCTCATGTGCAGTCCAAAAGTCAGGCGGCAGAATCGCCGTCAGGAGCGGACAAGATCTGTGGAGGAGTGCAAACAGAGGAGGCTGCACAACTACAGCTACCTACCAGGCTCACCCTGTAGAGGACTGGAGAATCACCTTCAATCGCATTCAGTCTGTCAGGACAAGTGAAGCTGCATTGCGTCACCTGGTTTGTGCAGTGAAAGTCATTGGGAGTCTAAAGCAGCTGCCTGGTATGGTACCCCTCTGTTCTACATATAAATGTGTGGAGAAATGTTTGGATCACAGGCTATGTCCTGCAAGTGGTGTGAGAGGGATCTTTCTGCAGGAGTCGTGAGTACTAAATCAGAGCAGCTCCCTGTTAGATCTTTATTTGAGGGCAAGATCTGTCTGGCCACTCCACTGGCAGCATGAACTGAGCCTGCTGGCTCGGATTAACCAATTTGGGTATTGAATACTTGCTTTTTCCATCAGGACCCCAACCAGCGGCACCGAATAGGCTAGCCTATTATTGCCTGGGTACCCAGAGACAGTGGCTTATAGGTCTGGCCTGTGCACAGTGCCCTGATATAGTAGAGTGTTAAGTTAATCAACCTGATTTCCCCCACCCTTATTACTTCCCCTTCAATAAATCAGATTTGTTGTTTGCAAGGTACACTGTCTGAACTGCATGTTTGTGCTCCCCTCTTGTGCATGGGTTATTGTGTCACTGTATCTTATTTTACAGGGGGTCCTCAGCACCAAGTTGGTCACTCCACTTTGGGGGTAAGTGTAAGTCATAACCATTGGGTGAGAAGTGCTCGTGGGCCACTAGCGGAAGGAAAGCGGGGTTGCAGTGACCCAGAGGGCTGTGACCAAGTCATGTTTGACTGTTCCAACCCAGACCTCTGGGTGGAGGCACCCGCCATTGGATCCAGGCACCTCAACCTGCTAGTGGTGAAGTAGGCAGGGGTAGTAGCCCTTGGGATAGCGCCCCCTGGGGGTTACATCAGCAACTCTTAAAATTGGATGAAGCAAAAGGACCTGGGTTTGATCAAATAGAATCAAGAATCTTAAAAATAATGGCAAAAGAGATTGCAAAACCAATACAGCTAATCTTTAACATATCACTTGAAACAAAAATTGTACCAACTGTGTGGAAGAAAGTAATAGTGAGTCCAGTTTTTAAAGGGGGCCAGGCAGACCTTGTGGTAAATTACAGACCAATCTCCCTTCTGTCTATAGTGGGAAAAGTCACCGCATCTACAAATTGTGGAGCATTTAAATACATTTCAGGTGCTTACGGATGTACAACATGGCTTCCATAGGGGGTGTGGTACAACGACGGCCTTGGTCAGGTTCATGAACGACTTGCAAGAAAATATGGATCAGGTGACGTATACGGGTGTGGTGGTCGTGGACCTGACCAAGGCCTTCTACTTAGTGGACCACCAAATACTGATTTCCAAATTGAAAGTGTTGGGGTTTGGAGGGTCAGTGACTCAATGGTTAAGTGATTACCAGACTATGAGAGAACAACAGGTTAGGATAAATGATACTGTATCTGAACTTAGAAAAGTCAGTTATGGGGTACCACAGGGATCGGTATTGGGGCTGGTCCTGTTACTCCCTATATATAAATGAATTACCCATAATATGTAGAGATTCCTCCTTAATTTTGTATGCAAATGATGCGGTTTTATATGTGGCTGAGAAGAATATTGACATGGTTCGAATCAAGTTAGAAAATGACTATAGAAAAATGATGGCATGGTTAAAAGTAAATAGATTAGTTTTAGATGAAAAAAAAGACAAAGGGAATGCTGTTCAGTACGCCTGCAAAGTTTAGGAGGATGAGAGAAGAAGGTTTTAAAATAATAGATAATGAAGGTGTTTTCTTGATATGGTCACTGAATTTAGTTATTTGGGTGTGTTATTAGATAATCATCTTTCCTTTGTTCCTCGTATGAATAATGTAACTAAACAGATACATAGTAGAGTTGGTGCCCTATATACAGTAAGGGATTGCTTAACAGATGATACTTGGAAAACTATAGCAACAGTATGTCTATTGCCATTACTAGATTATGGAGGGTTGATTTTTTTTGGGGGGGGTCAGAGAAGGTAAAACAGTGGAGACATAGTTTATATCATTCTATTTGTAGATTTGCATTACAGGTTAGACATAGGGAACATCCTTGTAATCTATATAGTACACTGGGTTAGCTACCTTTGGTGCAAAGATATTCTATGCAGGAATTATGTTTTGTGCACAGATCACTTTACAGTGTAATATACACTGCTATGAACAACTTTTTATGTTGATTGCGTTACGGCAGCTTTCTCCACAAGCAGGTTGTGGAGGTGTGGCACTGTTGTGCCCAATGCCCCCACAGCCTGCAAAGGCTTGTCCCCCATCCCCCAATGCCGTGGCACACTGCTGCTGACACTAGTTCAGCCAGTGTGTCACAACCTTCTAAAAAAGTAGCCACTGCAATCAGGGGCCGCCTCGTCATTGCAGCCGCTAATATCTGCTGCAATGAGGAGCGACCCATCATTGCAGGGTGGTGGGATGTAGATCCCTGATATTGCTTAGAATATGGCGGCAGCTTGCTGCCATATTTACAAACAGTATTTACCCCCCTCTCCATGTTTATGTTTGCCGACGGGGAGCCCACCCCCGTCGGGCATAATGTAACTCTCGTTTTATTGTCTGCTGACTGGGTGCCCAGTCCCCATTGGCAGATAGGAATTCTCACCTTTTGTTGTTTGCTGATGGGGAGCCCAGTCCCCCATTGGCTACCGCTGCCCCCCAAAGCAAGACTCCGATGGCACGCTGGAAGCCCACCCCAGCGTGCCACATGCCCCTTTTGTTGTTTGCCAATGGGGGTGTCTAATCTCCCATTGGCTACAGTTTCCCCCCAAAGCAAGACTCCAGTGGCATGCTGGGAGCCCACCCCAGCATGCCACATGCCCCTGTAAAGTTAAAAACAGTACCGCGACTTTTTTGGGTCTTTTTACCTGAAAAAAAATGAAATGGACCTTCATAGTCTCCCTGCCCCCCCCACAACCCACACCCACCCACTGCGCACCCTGCCTCCCCACACACACCCCTCACCCCATACTTACCTCTGGATCTCGGCACGATGATGTTCGGTAGACCAGTAACACGTCTGCACTCTTCAAAGCCAACCGTGAACTGAGGAAATGCCAGTAAGCTGTATAATGTAATACATAGGGTTTTTTCAACTTTAGTGCATATCTCGGGCATTTTAGGGAATTTTTTCACCAAATTTTCAACATGGGTTTTTTGGGACCCCTTCCCATGAATTCTTGAACTGTCATGGTGTTAATCAGCCCTGAAAGGTGGTTTCAAGGTCACTGCATGGAATCACCCTTTGGGGCCGAGTAACAAAATGACAGTGCTTGTATTCATGAGGTGGACTCTCAAAAAGCCTATGTTGCAAATTTGGTGGAAACAAAAACCAAAAAATAACTGTTTTTATGAGTGTGCATTGAGCAGTTGCTACACACGCTCATAACTTCGCGAATTTGCAATATTTTCATGCCAGATTTTCAACATTGGCATTTTGTCACACCTCCTTATGAGCAGTACAGCTGTCATTGTTCACATCCTGGCCGAAATGTGTTTTCGCACTTCCGACGCAGAATAGTATGGTCGCTGTGGGAAATCAATGTTCAGGACAGATTAAGAAAATGACAGTGACACTGTTCATGAGTAGAAGTCCTAAAATGCCTATGTTGAAAATTTGGTAATGATACTCCATAAATTTGACTGTGTTAAGAGCATGCATTGCGCAGTTGGCACACACACTCATAACTCCGCAAATTTATAATACTTTCACACCTGATTTTCAACATTGCCATTTTCTCAGACCTACTTATTAACAGTACAGCTGTCATTTTTCCCCATCCTAGTCAAAATGTGTTTTCGCACTTCCGGCACAGAATAGAGCGGTCGCTGTGGGAAATCACTGTTCGGGACAGATTAAAAGAATGACAATGATACTGTTCATGAGCAGAGGTCCTAAAATGCCTATGTTGAAAATTTGGTGATGATAGCCCATCAATTGACTGTGTTACAAGTGTGCGTTGCGCACTTTCCACGCACCCTTGTAACTTCGCAGATTTGTAATATTGTCACACCACATTTTCAACAGTGGCATTTTTTCACACCTCCATATGAACACTACAGCTGTCATTTTTCACATCCTGGCTAAAATATGTTTTTGCACTCCTGCCAGAGAATAGCACGGTTGCTGTGGGAAATCAGTGTTTGGGACAGATTAAGATCGATCGAGTGAGAGGGGGCAGTGACCGAGCTTAACTCAGCTCTGTCGGGACCACTGCGGATTTGTTTGTGGGCAGACAAAGGCCCCAACACAAGAGCCCAGTACAAAAGGGCAGCCTGCAGCACTGGGAGAAACAGAACGAGAGAGCGAGTGAGGGAGGGGGAGTGAGCGAACTCACCGAAGTGCTGTCAGGACTGCTGCAGATTTCTTTGTGGGCAGAAAAAGGCGTCAATGCAGGCAGGGGCCCAGTACAAAAGGCCAGCCTGCAGCAGAGGGAGGAACAGTACTAGCTAGTGAGACAGTGGGACTTAGTGAGCTCAAGAGAGCTCTATCAGGACCGTTGTGGATTTCTTTGTGGGCAGAAAAAGGTGCCAGTGCAGGCAGAAGCCCTGTACAAAAGGGCATCTTGCAGCGCCAGGACAAACAGAATGAACACATGAGAGAGGGAGACTGAGTGACCTCAACGGAGCTCTGTTGGGACCACTGCAGATTTCTTTGTGAACAGACAAAGGTGCCAACACAACCAGGAGCCCCGTACAAAGGCGCAGTCTGCAGCACCAAGAGAAACAGAATGAGCAAGTGACAGAGCGGTAGTGAGCGAGCTCAGTGGAGCTCTATTGTGACTGCTGAGGATTTCTTTGTGGGCAGAAAATGCAGCAACACAGGCAGGAGCCCAGTACAAAAGGCAGAGTAGGGCTTGCTATAGAAAGCATAGGGATGCAGAGGTATGACAAAGAAAGTAATGTTAAGAATGTAGTTATACCCAAGGCCCCTAGAATTCTGCGGCCACAGAATTTTGTGCGGAACTTGCAATCTACCACAGAACTTCTTTGGTGCCGCAGAATTCATTCTTCTTGGTGATTTTTTATTAATATTTCTGTTTATCCATAGAATCTGGTTCCCTCTTCCCTTCTTTTTATATCCAAAACTTCCCATGTGCTCAGAATGTGATGTTATCATTGCTATAACATCATACGTTAGCTAATGAAATGACTGCATTCTTCAACAGAAATGAACAGTCACTTATCTACCACAGCTCCCACTGTCAGAGACGGTGGCACAGCACATCATGCATAGTGATATTTGCTCAACCTGAACTACAGCCTAATACAATTTTCAGTCTTACATTATTGCAGTAGGGCCAACTTAAACAAAACCTTGTCAATAGCACAGACCTGTTAAGTCCATACCTCACTTTGTACAAACTTATTTGTGCCTTTAAGGTATAGAGATGCCTTCTGAAATGAATAACTGGTAAAATGAATTTAACTGCCATTTTTAAGAAAAATAAAGTAATTATGCCCAGAAAAGTGGAATATAATAATGTGCAGACCTCTTGAAAGAATAGACCTGTTAAATAAATAATTGCACTGTACGCATTTTTGCCAGGGTTATTGATTACATATTGTCATTGGTTGATAGAATCACCTAAAAGTTATGGAGAAATGTTGTTTGCAGGGACAGCTGTTGGGCCAGAGGGTAGCATGCTGTGTTTCCATGCCGGCAACTCAGGTTCAGAGATTAGCTCTGGGAGCTGGCTGGGCACACAAGGATTGGTGGAACACATCACTGCTCGGAGCCTGGGAAGGTATGGTGCAGTGTTCTGTCACACGGGGGACACATTGCGATGGGCTGGAGAGCTCTATCTCACAATCGGTTCACATGCATGTCATGGCCTGATGGTGTTACGCAGTGTGTCAGGGAAAGAGGTTGACATGAAAAATGAGTTTTGCAATAATTCCTCTATTCCGTTTATTCCATTTCCAATGGGACCTGTATGAATGAGGATGCAATTTCATGGAAATTAAAAAAAAAGATTATATATCTCTATATCTATATACACACACACAGTATCTCTGTCTCTCTCACTACACACACACACACATTTGTATGTATGTTACAGATTGCATATAAATATATAAGTGATACACAGTGGGAACCTCATGAGTGGTGTAGAAAGCACATACAAATATATAAGTGATAGACAGTGGAGACCTCATTAGTGGGATAGATAGCATGCATACATTATTTATCACATAAGATCCCCTCTGCATATGTAATTTATGCAATAGGCTAGGACCTTAAGGGAGAGACATTTGTTTTGCTTTTTAGGCATAACATTATTTCTATAAGTCTGTTATTTTTTGAACTAGTGTTACTGTGTTTTCCACCATCCTGATTGCTATAACCATTGCCATGAAAGTGAAGTCAGGATGACAAGCTGACACTGTAATGTGGTAGTTTGTTAGTGCCGCCGAACTTCTGCAGAAATTACAAACCACCGTTGCAGAAGTTCTGCGGCAAATGGTAGTCTTGCCGCAGAACTTGGCCCCACTGTGCCGCAGAAAAGTAGGGGCCTTTATTATACCATACAGACATATTTATTGAAGTATATGGTGAACATACAAACCTACGAAAGTGTCAGCAGAAACAGATCACCTGGCCTATCTAAGTCTGCTTCAGTGTGGAGGTATAGTAAGAGATCAGCTGACAACCCATTCCCTCCAATGTCTACACGTGAAGTGTGAATAACAGAGTCAGACTGCAGTCATTATTGGTGGCATTTACTTGTAAAACCACGTTAAACATTTATATTGTAAATTAAGTCAAACATTGCTCCAAGTTCTAAAAAAATAGACTGTTTACATTAAATGTTTTCACAGCATATGCAGTTCAAGAACCTATGCTATGCTATATGTATGATTACATTGTTATACACTTTAGGTTCACAATGTGTATATAAAATATATATCTGTTAGACGTCCCATGTAATATAGCACTCTTAGAAAAAAATGAAGTATCATGCCATATCAATCGATTTAAATAAGCAGTTATGTTAATTGTATTGTTTCTATTTCTAAAAGAAATACTAAACTCCAAGTGCAAAGTGCAAAGTGTAGTAGTATAAGTGCCACTCAATTCAATTTACTAAAGCGCTCACCCATGACACAGTCAGACTGCACTAGCTATTGACAGTATTTACTCGCTGAAATGAATCACATGCAAATGTTATCCAAGTCATTTTCAGCCCATAATTAAGGCTTCAAATTTATATTTATCGATCTGTCATCAAAGCGCAAAGTTGCTAGGGTGTAGTGTGGCTCTATTACTATTCAATGCATAGTGTTCGATTATGCTAAAATTGCTGGACAATTGACTAAATTTTCAAATATACAAACAAATAGTTTACATTGGAGGCAGTATAGCACAGTGGTTTAAGGCTCTGAGCTGCAAATCTTGAGACCTGGGTTTGAATCCCACACCCCCACTTGCATACTGTGTGAGCCTGAGCAATTAACTTAACTTCCCTGTGCTGCCAGGTCGCATCTGTAAACAAGCTTTCAGCTTGGTGTGTCTCTCCTGGTTAAACAATTGGGGAAAAAATCATTTTTGGTTTTTCTTTTCAATCAATCACATACAATTTAATGTAGAACTGAAGCATAACATTTAAAATGCAAGAAATACTGAATATTGGGTCAAATCACTTTCTTCTCATCCTGTACTACTTCTGGCTGTCCTTGTTCTGAGTTTTTTTTTTTCTTTTGCTGTCAAGATAGATAAATATGAATTTGAAGCCTTAATTATGGGCTGCAAATGAATTGGATAAGATTTGCATATGACTCGTTTTAGTGAGTAAACAGCATCAATAATGAGTGCAGTCCGACTCTTATGGGCAAGCCCATTCAGTGGTGGACATTAGTAAATTAAATGGAATTGAGTGGCAGTTATACTATGATACTGTGAATTTGGAGTTTAGTATTTGTTTTAGAATTAGGAACAATAGAATTAACACAGTTGCTTATTTAAATGGATTGATATAGCACGGTACTGCATGTTTGTAAGAGGCTATATTGAACGGGACGTCTTGTTACACATATATATATATTTATATATACACTGTGAACCTAAAGTGTGTAACAATGCAGTCATACATATAGCAGAGCATGGGTTCTTGAATTGCATATGCTGTGAATACGTTTAATGTGAACAGTCTTATTTTAGAACTTTGAGTAATGTTTAAATTTATTTGCAATAGAAATGTTTTACATATAAATGGAACACAAGCTTTAATGGCCACTTTGTTGAAAAATTTAGTTGCATTTCAATGATTAAGGTAGTTGTTAAATTTTAGGATTTTCTAATTATGTTGCACATGCCCTTTGAGTATTGAAGAATGAAGGGATATGGAATCGCAGCCCCTCAGGAAGCCACAGTGGCGATGTGCAGGGGCTAGTAGTGCGGCTAGTGCCTAGATGCCCTGGACTCAGGCGGGGCATATGTATGGTAGGAGCCCGTGCTTTTGTATGAGATTGAATTGGTGTAAGCATTTTATTGCAATTTGTTGTTAAGTTGTGGAAAATAAATAATTTCTGCATTATTTAAAGTGCTATGGAAAGTTTTTTTCTGGGTTCCCCCCCCTACCATTTGACCACCCATGATTTTGCTCACCATTAACACAGTTGGCAGTAGTATTTATTAATAAAGAGCACCAAAGCTGAAGTTCTTTTTTGTGGCTGAGCAGCCCTGCGATTTAGGGTAGTGGTTTTGGATTTCTAAGTTTGTAAATATGGTTTGAGAACAGTGCTGTATTTTGATGTGTCTGATCTGTAGACTTGTTATTGCTATAGAGCAGTTTGCAGCGTTAAAAGCAGCAGAAAGTGATGCTTTGTATGTTTTATGACAGGCTATCAGACAGACAGTCTATAGCTACAGTGTTTCTATCTCCTGTTGGATCTCTTGAGGTCTGCATTTGAAACACAGCAGGGGTCTCTCTGTCTTAGCCTATTGAAAACATGAATAGCATTAGTAAGCCAGGAAGACATGACAATCACAGAAGTGCTGCCATGTACTGTAATGGTTTTGATTAAAGGAGAAGTCCACCCAGAATGTGCAAAACATATGTTATGTAGAGAGTTTTGATATGTATGTTAAGCCCTAGTGTGTCCTTCCCTCTGTCTGCTATTAGGAGTTTTTTCTAAATTAGCCTGCTAGCTGTATGGTAGTTTTACGACCCCTGGGGATCTCCATCACAAATAGGTTTATTGGCTTTCTTTCTCCTACGATGCACCCTGGCTCATGTGACACTGATTTAGCCATGCCCTTAGATTTAGCAGGGTCTGTCACAGCTCAGCCACAAAGATACTACTTCTTTTAGAGAAGTCACACTGCTAGATTTTGGGTCAGTATAATCATCATTATTTTTTGATAGTAGTATCTTGTCCTGCTATGTTACAACCTATAAGGTGATGTTCAATTTTTGCTACTTAGTACTGGTGCAAAAACTGAAAGTGACTGAGAGGAATAGAGTAAACAGTGACATGATCCAAACACACACACACACACACACACACACACACACACACAGCAGAACATAGCAGGACAAGGTACTGATATCAAACAATAATGATTACACTCACCCAGAATCTAGCAGTGTGACTTCTCTGGAAGAAGTATTTTCTCTGTGGCTGAGCTGTGACAGACCCTGTAACAAGACACTGGCTTCCTGCAGGGGCAATTAGACATCACACCAAAGGGCACTCTGGGAAGACTACAGGCCATAAAAGAAATCAGAATGGCATTCTCCAAGGGCAATAAAACAGGGAAAGTTAGAAAAAACATCTCTCACAGCCAGAGAAAAAGAAAACACTGGGAACTGGTTAGAACACAGAAAAAAAAAAGACTACTACATATCTTTTTCTGATTTTAACATAGAGTTTTCCTTTAATGTATTTTATATCTATTGAACAATGTATTGAAGGAGGTCTACAATGACAGTGTGGAGTGGTGCAATGTTAGAAAGACAGACATGTCTTCGCACATGACATAGTGACAGTAGAGGTAAGTAAGGCAATTAGCAACATGTCATATCATCAGAGTATACTGTGGCTCATATGTGTCTCAGACTCATTATTGTGAATACACAATGTGTGTATGCATGAACATACAAAGAGCTGCAAAAGCTAACGGACTGTTTCTGCCACTGGTAAACTGCAGGAAACCTACTGCATTCTAGAGTAATGCAAAAAATGACATCATTGCTGTTTTCATGCCTTGACTCTTTTTTGGGCATTTATTTACTTTAGGGGACACTCTGGCGAAGCGAGTGCACTGAGTGAGAAATATGGCCGCATGCACTTTGCAGTCACCGATACGTCACGCCCCCACAGAACAAACATAAGGCTATCGCAAACTAAGGTAATCTAAAACGAAATGTGTTGTTACTAAATAATTTACTAGTAACATAATAATTTACCGCTCTCATTATAATACATTCCTGGACCCGGGGGTGGGGGGGCCCCCTCAGAACAAACATAAGGCAGTCGCTACTCGAAAACAAAATGTGTTGCTATTTATATTAAGGAGCTGTAGTTGTTACTATAGTGATACTTATATTCCCTGCATTAGGAGCTAATTTTATTTCTGTGCACCACTGCGGACCCGGGGGGTCAGAACAGAGATTTCTATTCAGTTTATCACTCGATCACTGTCCCACTTTATATTTTACAGATTAATCTTGTTAGCGCTGCTAATCTTATCACTCGCTTAGGTTAAACTGATGTATGCGTTGTGTAATGCAATATTTCTAGCCGTATGCTATCTAGCTGTGCAGGTGAAGTACAGACTGAACATAAGACTGAGTGCAGCACGGAAGACAGTAATAAAAAAAACAGGTACACCCCCATTAAACTGAATTTTTGGCTTTTATTTACTGTAGGGGACAGTCTGGGGCATATATTTAGTCGCCATGAAGAACTCTGATTTGGAACGTTCGGACTGAATAGCAAGACGTGTGTGAAGGGGCAGAGAGTAATGACGTCAGTGGGAGGACATATTACCATAATCCACTGAAATCAGAAACAAGGGCACCATGTGTCCCCTTATCTAGATAATCACCGTTTTTTGTCTAACAAAATTAGAAAACCATGGCATGGTAGTAAAAAGAAAATGAAACAATATAAAGCATGCCTAATATGGGTTGCTTGCAGAGTTCTCACAATGGCCACTTGAAGGTCCAAATGAAATAGGAGGCAGTATAGCATAGTAGTTAAGGGCAGTGAGCTGCAAACCTAGAGAGGTTGGTTTGAATCCCATTAGCTCCTTCTTGCATACTGTGTGACCCTGAGCAATTCACTTAACTTTCTTGTGCTGTCAGGTTGCATCTGGAAGCAAGTTCTGGTTTGGTGTGCCTTTTCTGGTTAAACAATTTCCCCAAATATAAACTTTAAGAATTGCAGGGCCCTGGTTGTTTAATACCAAGTCTATCTACTTTTTCTCTTTTAGTCTCCTTTAGTCTTTTTCCGCTGCTACCCCCCATCCTCTCACCCTTCCCCCCTGATTTCTTCTAGGTTTCTGAAATGATTCTTTGTATGTGTTATTCATGTATCCTGTTTACCGTGATGCCATATCTGAACTGATGGATATGGTTGTATGCTCTCTTTAATGTTGTATGCCCTTGTTTAACATGTATATACTCTCCTGATGTGGAACCTTTGTAAAAGAGCCTTGGCTCAAAGGTAATTGTAATCCTATATTTAAATAAATAAATTTATCAAATGAAACCCAGTTTGGTTCTAGGTCATTATTTAGATGTACCCTAATGTGGAGCACTGAGCGTAGAAGTTTGCAAGTAGTGGAATAGCTAGACTGCTGTGGTGGTCTGGTCATTTACTGTAATTGACTCAGGTAACTGTGATATAACAAAGTTGTTATTTGCAGCCGTCTGTCATGTCATTGTAAAAAAACACACGGGGGGGGGGACATTTGTTACCATAAAGTGTGAAATCCTCGACTGCTATTCATTTGTTAAGTGTACATCACTGACCTAATAGGGAAGGGAACACTAAGATAATCTCTTTTGTAAACTTCAGGTCCATTCAGAAAGGAACGCATTGAACTCTCTCTGTTTCTCTGTCTCAGCCCCCTTGAAATATGATGGGGAGAGAGAGACAGAGAGACAGAGAGACAGATTTCCATAGTAGTAAAAAGAAGCATTTGTCCATGCCGAATGTTTGCTTGCTTGTATTGGCATTGGTTGAGCAGGATGTAGAAATAGGTATCATAAGAATGGCAGAAAAGTATTGCTGTTGCCTATGTGAATTAGTACAGTACAGTAACATAGTAGGGATGTACTGCATACCTTCCTATGGCACAGCTTATTAGCTTTCTGGTATTGCACTAATAGTAGCAATCTTTGAGGTCACCAAAAACCATGCCCTGTGTGATCCAAACATCACATTCCATCACTGTCACACATGTACTCCCACCCTTGCATCTCCTTTTTATGTTGCTTGCATGCATGTACAAGAAACATAGTGCCATCATCCGAGTTTTCGGAGGTGTGTCACCCCCTCTTCCAATTCAGTCAGTGTGTTGGCAGGCGCAGCCCCAGTCCTCCAATGCATGCTGGAGCTGTCTATGACAAGCTCCAAAATGCAGTGGCATACAGTTGAAAGGGGGAGCTACGCTTCAGTGAGCGCGATCAGATATAGCCTGCTCATGCGGCTCCCCCACACACACACACACACACGCACACATACTGCATGCCGCCCGCACACACTGTATAGCCGGCGGGGGTGCACAATCCCCCATCGGCTGTGCTCGCTCCCCCCAAAGCCTTCCACATGCCACGCTGGGTGCTCACCCCAGCGTGGCAACTCATTGTATAGCCGATGGGGGTGCCCAATCCCCCATCGGCTCCACTGTCCTCCCCTCAGAGTACAGGGTGCCATGCTGGGAGACCACCCCAGCATGGCAACTGATGATATGGCTGACGGGGGTGCCCAATCCCCCGGCTACACGCCCCCCCAACCAGCCATCCTTGTGCCACACTGGGAGCCCACCCCAGCATGGCAAACGTCCCGCGTCATCATTTTAAAACAAAAACCTGTAAATAAAAACTGTCCTCGAGTGCTTCTCCCTGGCCCCCTCCCACAACCTGCCCACCCTGTGCACCCTGCCTCCCCACACCCCTCACCCCATACCTACCTTTGGAGCTTGGTCGTGACGATCTTGGTGGACCAGGAACACGTCTGCACTCTTCAAAGCCGACCGCAAACTGAGGAAATGCCAGTAAGCTGTATAATGGGATAGATAGGGTTTTCAACTTTATTGCATATCTCAGGCATTTTTGGGAATTTTTGCACCAAACTTTCAACATGGGGTTTTTGGGACCCCTTCTCATGAATGCTGTCACTGTCATGGCGTTACTCGGGCCTGAAGGGTGATTTCGCAGCCACTGCACAAAATCACCTTTCCGGAATGATTAACAAAACGACACTGCCAGTGTTCATAAGGTGGGCTCTCAAGAAGCCTATTTTGAAAATTTGGTGGAAAATTTCACAAAAAATGACTGTTTTACGAGCCTGTGTTGTGCAGTTCCAACGCAGGCTCATAAGTTTGTGAATTTTCAATATTTTCACTACAGATTTTCAACATTGCAATTTTACCACACCTTCTTATGAATAGTACAGCTGTCATTTTTCATATCTCACCCAAAACGTGTTTCTGCCCATGTAGTGCACAATGACACAGTCGGTGTGCGAAATCAATGTACGGGACAAATTAAGAAAATCACAGTGACACTGTTCATGAGCAGAGGTCTTAAAATGGCTATGTTGAAAATTTGGTGACAAAAGTCCATAAAATGACTGTGTTACGAGTGAGCATTGTGCAGTTTTCACACACCCTCGTAAGTTCATGACTTTGTAATATTTTCAGTCTAGATTTTCACCAGTGGCATTTTTCCACACTTCCTTATGAACAGTACAGCTGTCATTTTTCACAACATGGCCGAAATGTGCTTTTACACTTTCAGCGCAGAGATGCGTGATCGCTGTGGGAAATCATTGTTCGGAACAGATAAAGAAAATCACAGTGACACTGTTCATGATCAGAGGTCCCAAATTGCCTGTGTAGACAATCTGCGGTAAAAAAATTCCTAAACTAATTACATTACGGGTGTGCGTTGCACAGTTTCTATGCACGCTCGTGACTTCACCAGTTTTTTTAATATTTTTACTGCAGATTTGCAACATTGCCATTTTTTACACCTCCCCATGAACAGTACAGCTGTCATTTTTCACATCCTGTTCGGAATGTTTTTGTACCTGTGGTGCTAAATGCCGTAGTTGCTGTGCATAAGCAGCTTTTGGCTAACAAACTGATATTCCCCCTGTTCATGAGGTGGGGTCACAAAAAAACATGTTGAAAATTTGGAGTGAAAATACCAACGAATGCCTGAGGTATTAGGGTTTCCAACCATAACGCCCAACCCTGTAGAGAATGACAGGCATCAGGGGTGTGACTTGGGATTCTTGCATGTAATGCTCATACCATTCCGCACCCTGCAGCCAGTGAGAGGCATCGAGGTATGCCTTGGACTCTTTGGCCCCAAAGTTCACCCCATTCTCTTATACCACACCCATCTCACCGTACTTCCTGATGGAATGGGGTGCACATAAGGGCCAAAGACCCCAAGGAACACCGTGACACTTGTCAGTGTCTGCAGGGTGGGGTGTGGTGAAATGGCGTGGCCGTTATGCCTGATGACCCAAAGTCACACCTTGCCTGTCACTCTCTGCAGGGTGGTGGTGGGGTTGGCTTCAGTGCAATACTTCACTGCCATTCCTATTATGCAGCTCTGTAACTTCTACACTACCACTGCCAATGCCAGCAAGCAAACATTTGGCATTGACAAATGCTTGTTTCAAATGATCCCCAAAGTGAACATTTACAGTATTACAGGAAGATGGATCTACAAACCTATTTAAACTGGGATGCATCAAAAGGTTCAGAAAGAATTCTTGACATTTCAGCTGAAAAATTACATTATTCTTTTGCAGAGCTACACATTTTTATGACTGTGCCCTTATGTTAGAATAGGGGTAGAGAGGGAACAATATTTCATTTTGCATAAAAAACACAGAGAGATGCAGTTATGTCCTCTAAAGATTGGATTAGGCCACAATATTCCACTCTGAAACGTGGAAGGACAGAAGATGTTGTTGTAGTCTGCAAGGGATGACAGACCTTAAAACATTTCCTGTTGTTTTTCCCTGTGTTAAATAAGATCAGAAACAAATAATTGACTCCCTTGAGGTGCACTATGTATTCCATTCTATATAAATGGTGTACCACTTGCTCACTTTTAACGTAATTTTCCAGTTTTCAGCAAAACACTAACAGATGGCATCAGCAGGAATCAAATTTCATAACATTACCAAAAGAAAACTTGAATTTTAGTGTATGAGAATCCATTCTTTATGACTAAAGAAAATCTGTTTTTTTGGCCCTTAGACTACATCTGTTCCTGCTACTTTTCCTGCCTTAATCTTCTGTTGTGGGTGACATCATTATCCATTACCATGGCAACGACTGATTGTGATGTTAGAAGTAGAAGATTGGGATTTAAGGCAGGAAAAGCAGTCAGAACAGATGAAGTGTAAAGGACAAAGATAATGTTTTCATGTAAAACGTCTTCTGTAATAAGAATGGAACATTCAGAAATACACATTTTTTGGTGTGTGTGTGTGGGGGGGGCAGTGCAACCGAGCTCTGCTGCTGTCAGCAATGATTGTTCTGCCGTTTTTTTATGTTTGCTTGCACGCTAGTGCAAGAAACATAGTGCCATCATCCGAGTTTTCGGAGGTGTGTCACGCCCTCTTCCAATTCAGTCAGTGTGTTGGCAGGCGCAGCCCCAGTCCGCCAATGCATGCTGGAGCTGTCTACGACAGCTCCAAAATGCAGTGACATACAGTTGAAAGGGGGAGCTACGCTTCAGTGAGCAGCGATCAGATATCGCCTGCTCATGTGCATCTCCCCCTACACACACACACACACACACACACACACACACGAGCATGCATACTGCGTGCTGCCCCCCCATGCACACACTGTATAGCCGATGGGGTGCCCAATCCCCGTCGGCTGTGCTGCGCTCCCAAAAGCCTTTCACATGCCGCGCTGGGTGCCACCCAGCGTGGCAAAATCATATATAGCTGGCGGGGTGCCCAATCCCTGTTGGCTCCACTGTCCCCCGAGTACTGGGTGCCAGCTGGGAGCCCACCCCAGCATGGCAAAAGTTGCTAGGGCTGACGGGGGTGCCCAATCCCCCATCGGCTCCACGCCTCCCCAACCAGCCGTCCTTGGGCCAAGCTGGGAGCCCACCCCAGTGTGGCAAACGTCCCGTGTTGTCATTTAAAAAAAAAAAACCTGTAAAGAAAAAACAGTCCCACGCAGTCTCCCTGCCCCCTAACAACCTGCACCCACCCACTGCGCACCCTGCCTCCCCACACCCCCCTCACCCCATACTTACCTCTGGAGTCCGGCGCAATGATCTTCGGTGGACCGGGAACACGTCTGCACTCTTCAAAGCCGACCGCGAACTGAGGAAATGTCGGTAAGCTGTATAATGGGATAGATAGGGTTTTTTCAACTTTGTTGCATATCTCAGGCATTTTTTGGAATTTTTGCACCAAATTTTCAACATGGGGTTTTTGGGACCCCTTCTCATGAATGCTGTCACTGTCATGGCGTTATTCGGGCCCGAAGGGTGATTTCTCAGTCACTGCATGAAATCACCTTTGGGACAATTAATGAAATGACACTGCCAGTGTTCATAAGGTGGGCTCTCAAAAATCCTATTTGAGGCCCCAATTGGCATCAAAAAAATGTTCGACTACAATTGTGTGTTCGCGGTTCCTTGCCTCGTGGGAAGTTCCTAATTTTCAATATTTTCACTCCAGATTTTCAACATTGCCATTGTACCACACCTTCTTATGAGTAGTACAGCTGTCATTTTTCACATCTCACCCAAAACATGTTTCTGCCCATGTAGTGCACAATGGCACAGTTGGTGTGCGAACTCAATGTATGGGACACATTAAGAAAATCACAGTGACACTGTTCATGAGCAGAGGTCTTAAAATGGCTATGTTGAAAATTTGGTGAAAAAATTCCTAAAATGACTGTTTTACGAGCGTGCATTGTGCAGTTCCTACGCACGCTCAGTAAGTTCGCAAATTTTCAATATTTGCACTCCAATGACTTCCAAATACCTAAACAGCACATAGAAGCAAGCAACATTCAGCATTGACAAATGCTTGTACTTCTTGTCACTGATTTTTTAAGCCATGTCCAAGTGCCAAATACCACTGCAAATACCTAAGCGAACGTTCAGCATTGACAAATGCTTGTTGTAACTGGCTTGACTGACACTTTAGTTGGATATGGGATTTGCAGGACTAATGCTGTCACAGAATACCAATGCCATGGACAGGTGCTTGCTGTAGCTGAAAAGAAAGGACACTGGATTCCCACCAACTTGAACCCCCCCAAATTATCTATGAGCCAAACTGTTTAAGGCTAGCATGTCTTAAAATGCACTGCCAATCTCCAGTCAATCTGTTCTAACTCACATCTTATAAGTTATAACACAGCATGCAATGCTTGTTTAGTTACATGTTGTTCCTGTTTGATTTCCCACAACACAAGTAGGATCCCAGTATAAAACTGTGCATTCATCAGTAAAACAATAAGGTTGGGTAGCCCAGAGTATAGGGTGGTGAATCTGGAGACTGGTGTTTGAATACTAAATTGTAAATTTATTTACACAGGATAGCCCAGCTGAGATACAACACACTGTTCACAGTGGGATCCTGCTTTTGCCCATTTCCACAGTGGAGTGGACAGGCAGTTAAATGACTTGCCTAAGATTGTAAAATAGGGTGCAGCTGTGGTGCATCACCAGAACCTTACTGTTGTGGTGCAGTGCTCATTGCAATCTCTGCTTTGAAACTCTGGCCTCTGGATTAATAAGCATTTGTCAATGCCGAATGTTGGCTTGCTGGCATTGGCAATGTGGGAGTTAGAGAGATGCATCATAGGAATGGCAGTGAAGTATTGAACTGATGCCAACCCACCCCCACCCTGCAGAGAGTGACAGACATTAGGGTGTCCCTTTGGGTGTTTGGTAGTGCAGTGTGGGAAAACATGTTGGGCAGGATGTGAAAAATGACAGCTGCACAGTTCATAAGGAGGTGTAAAAAATGCCAATGTTGAAAATGTGGCATGTAAATATACCAAATTTGCGAAGTTACAAGGGTGCATGGAAAATATGCAAAGCACCCTTGCAACACTGCTATTTTATGGGCGTTCGGCACCAAATTTTCAACATAGGCATTTTAGCACCTCTGCTCATGTACAGTGTCACTGTTATTTCCTCAAAATGTCCCAAGAAGTGATTTCGCACAGTGAGCACGCTATTCTGCGCCGGAAGTGCGAAAACACATTTTGGGCAGGATATGTGAAATGAAAGCTGTATTGTTCATCAAGAGGTGTGGAAAAATGGCAATGGTGAAAATCCAGAGTGAAAATATCACAAATGCACGACAGTACAAGTGTGCGTGCAATCTGCCAACGCACGCTTGTAACACAGTCATTTTATGGAGTATCATCACCAAATTTTCAACATAGGCATTTTAGGATCTCTGCTCATGAACTGTGTCACTGTCATTTTCATAAGCTGGCCCAAACACTGATTTCCCACAGCAACTGCGCTATTGTGCGCCGGAAGTGTGGAAACACATTTTGGGCAGGATGTGTAAAATGACAGCTGTACTGTTCACAAGGAGGTGTACAAAAATGACAATGCTGAAAATCCGGCATCAAAATATTGTGAATGCGCGAAGTTATGAGCCTGCATAGCAACTGCACAAAGCACGCTTGTAAAACAGGCATTTGTTGGATTTTTTCCACCAAATTTGGACACATAGGCTTTTTAAGAGGCCACCTCATGAACACTGGCACCATCATTTAGTTAATGGGTCCCGAAAGGTGATTTCACGCACTGACTGCGAAATCACCTTTTGAGGCCGGTTAATGCAATGACAGTGATAGAATTCATGAGAAGGGGCCCCAAAAACCCCATGTTGAAAATTTGGTGGCAAAATTCCAAGAAATGCCCGAGATATGCAGCAAAGTTGAAAAAACCCTATTCATTCCATTATACAGCTTACCAGCATTTCCTCAGTTCGCGGCTTTGAAGAGTGCAGATGTTTCCGGTCCAACGAAGATCATTGCACCAGACTCTGGAGGTAAGTATGGGGGGTGAGGGGAGGCAGGGTGCGCAGTGAGTGGGTGCGGGTGGGGTAGGGGGGCATTGAGACTACGAAGTACGGTTTTCGTTTTACAGGGTAAAAAAAACAAAACAGGGAAAACCATTGCAGGACAGTTTTCATTTTCCAGGGCATTTGGCACACTGGAGTGGGCTCCCAGCATGCCACCTAACTGTTTTGGGGGGATGTCAGTAGCTGACGGGGGATTGGGCACACAACACGGTGGGGAGGAGAAAGTAATGCCGAAGGGGATTGGGCACCCCCATCGGCAAACAAAGAAAGCAGGGGGGCGTGAGCCAAGGGGGACTGGGCACCCCCTCTGCATTCAACAATTTGAGGGGTGATGCTGATGGGGTAGGCTCCCCTTCACCTAGCACAAAGACAGCGGGACCGTGAGCCAAGGGGATTGGGCACCCCCTGGCATTCAACATTTGGGGTTTATGCCGCGTGGAGTGAGCTCCCCCGTCAGCACACAAAGACAGTGGGGGGGGTTACCGACAAGGGGATGGGGCACCCCCGATGTTGGCAGATGTGAGGCTGCCACCTGCTCACCGACCATGCACATAATGGTGGCAAGCATGGCAAGAAAAGGACCGCTGCGTATAACGAGCTTTGCTCGGATTGTGCTCACCCCATTATGTATGCATGGTGTGGTGCAGGCATGCAGGCTGATTGGGGAATGAGGGATGCACCTACTGATGCGTGCCCTGCATTCACCCAACAGTGGCCGTACCTCCAAATCTGCACTGTCCCAAGATGTCGACTTACGCACAAGCGCGGCAAGCCAACATAATAAAGGGATCATGAAAATCAGTCAGCTAGTTGAGAACTTATCCTACTATCTTTTTCTCAGCTTTAGAATAGATTTAACCTGGAAAGCTCACTAATATTTCAATATTTTCAAATAAGATCTGTAATAGCAAAACGTATAGATAGGTTATTAGCACTGGGGAAAAGAATCAAAAATGTACAGTATACAATTCAGTGCACAACAAGCAAGGAAATCACAAGATCATGAGTAGGAAGTTAAATATAACAAGCATTTGTCAATGCTGAACCTTCGCTTGCAGGTATTTGCAGTGGTGTTTGGCACGTATGGTGCTTTACCCTAATGCCCTGTGCGATTGCTGGTATTTGCACAATAAATTTTCAGCATGACCTTTTTGTTACCCCCATTGTGCGCTACATAGGCAGAAACACGTTTTGGGCAGGATGTGAAAAATGCCAACTGTACTGCTCATAAGGAAGTGTGGTAAAATGGCAATGTTGAAAATCTGGAGTGCAAATATTGAAAATTCGCAAACCTACGAGCGTGCGTGGGAACTGTGCAACGCACGCTCGTAAAACAGTCATTGTTAGGAATTTTTTTCAGCAAATTTTCAACACTGGCATTTTAAAACCTCTGATAATGAACAGTGTCACTGTGATTTTCTTACTGTGTCCCATACATTGATTTCGCACACCGACTGCGCCATTGTGCACTACATGGGCGGAAACACATTTTGGGCAGGATGTGAAAAATGTCAGCTGTACTGCTCATAAGGAGGTGTGGTAAAATGGCAATGTTGAAAATCTGGAGTGAAAATATTGAAAATTCGCAAACTTACGAGCGTGCGTAGGAACTGCACAATGCACGCTCGTAAAACACTTATTTTTAAGAATTTGTTCACCAAATTTTCAACATAGCCATTTTAAGACTGCTGCTAATGAACAGTGTCACCATGATTTTCTTAATGCATCCCATACATTGATTTCGCACACCGACTGCGCCATTGTGCGCTACATGGGCGGAAACATGTTTTGGGCAGGATGTGAAAAATGACAGCTGTACTGCTCATAAGGAGGTGTGGTAAAATGGCAATGTTGAAAATCTGGAGTGAAAATATTGAAAATTCATGAACTTACGAGCCTGCATAGGAACTGCGCAATGCACGCTTGTAAAACAGTCATTTTTTGGAATTTCTGCACCAAATTTTCAACATGTGGTTTTTGGGACCCCTTCTCATGAATGATGTCACTGTCATGGCATTATTCTGGCCCAAAGGGTGATTTTGTGCAGTGACTGTGCACTGACTGCGAAATCACCCTTCAGGCCCGAATAACGCCATGACAGTGACATCATTCATGAGAAGGGGTCCCAAAAACCCCATGTTGAAAATTTGGTGCAAAAATTCCAAAAAATGCCTGAGATATGCAATAAAGTTGAAAACCCCCTATCTAGCCCATTATACAGCTTACTGGCATTTCCTCAGTTCGCGGTCGGCTTTGAAGAGTGCAGACGTGTTCCCGGTCCACCGAAGATCATCGCACCAAGCTCTGGAGGTAAGTATGGGGTGAGGGGGGTGTGGGGAGGCTGGGTGCACAGTGGGTGGGTGTGGGTTGTGGGAGGGGGAACTGGGAGAAGCGCCGTGGGACTGTTTTTGGTTTACAGGTGGAAAAAAAAAGACTACGTGGGATGTTTGCCACACTGGGGTGGGCTCCCAGCATGGCAGAATGATGGCTTGGGGGGGCCGTGGAGCCGACGGGGGATTGGGCACCCCTATCGGAAAACAATGCAGGACATTTGCCACACTGAGGTGGGCTCTCAGCATGGCACCAAAGATTTGGGGGGGTGACGTGATGCAGGGGGGGCGGCATGATGCAGTGCTCTGTATGACAGTGGTGGTTTTCTTTGAAGCGATGACCACCGCTGTCATACACAGCTTCCGCACCCATTGGTGCAGGACTGCCACGCCTGCTCAACAGAGCACCGGATTGAAAGGGAGAGGCACACCTCCAAAGTGTGCTACTCTCCCAAAACGTTCCTTGTGCATGCGCGCAAGCGAATGTAAAAAGTAACTTAGACTTCAAATAGGATGGCAAAAAGAACTTTGTTGGCACCAACTTGTACACATCAGTATATTTATAGTATATTCAATATACCTTCATTTAAGTTCCAATGTCATTATAACTGGTACATCTTATTGCACAAGAGTATGTTTTAGGAAGCCAAAAAAATATTATCATCTGTTGTTTAATCAGTGACTCACTCTCTTCGTGTTTTAATTCCAGCATGTTGTTCACTGTCCCAAGAGGTCAAACATCCTATGGCATAAATACACTGTATTAAACTATAGGTGTTTCATTGTTTCCTCCTACCATGGGACACCACTCAAAATAGGACTGAGTCCTAGACTAGGAACTTTCCCAATTAACAAAGTAATAAAAATGACACAGTATTTCAGATGGTATAGTTTACCTTGGAGGGATGTTGTACTGTTATTTTATGTTTCTTTGTTAATTTCAGGGTATTTTCTAAAGAAAATTGAGTGATAAAGCTAACATATTACAATAAAGTGTGCTGCATTTTAAATGCCTGAGACAAAAAATAAAGGACTTAGCTGCACTCCTGTTATAGCCTACAGTACAAACATTAAAAGACAGGAGAGTGTGTGTGATGAGCAATGATGATCGCAGCTCATCATGGCAGGACTGATTCAATGAAGAAACCCACACTCATGAGCAAGATGCAGGCTCCGCTATTCCTGCTCCTAGTTTGGGCTCACAAGGAAGACAACAAGGATCAGCTGGAAGGTTAGTGTATGGAACAATACTTGAGGGGTCCAGCCCCATTATTCTCACATAGAAATTACAGACCCTGTCTCTCGAGTATATCGTTCTACACTCATGAGTATTGGTGTGCATTACAGCAGGTTGAGCAAGAGCCAAAATTACACCAACTACCAAATTGTTCAGTCTAGACTGGGACTTGTACAAGATAGCAAGAACATTACGTGTATGGCACCTGTGGCAGCACACAAGCAAGAGGTAACTTTTGAGCATATTCACAAGTTCATGGAGTTAAGGTTTACATCGGGTTTTAATCATTCAGGCTCTGGAAATGCGAGATCCAGACTCAGTCTTCCAGATTCTGAACATGTTGGATCCAGACTCAGGCTGTCAAATTCTGAACATGTTGGAACCAGACTCAGGCTGTCAAATTCTGAAAATGTGGGATCCAGAGTCAGCCTCCCAAATTCTAATGATGTTGTCCTGTTTTGCACACCTTGTATAGACAGATGTATTGAGAGTCCAAAAAAGAATCCCTTGGATCCCATTGCAGCTTATAGAACCAACAAACCTTCCTATCATGATCAATTCTGTATTAATAAACTGATTTGAAAAACACTTTCTTTACAAATCAGTAAAGTGATTTTATTAGGCTGATAATTGTATTCATATAAGTAATATAAACAAATTTGAGAGATTAAAAAATATAAATCGTCCTGTCTAACAAGATCTTAATAAATATGATTTTATACAGGTCCCACTGCATATGAAAACAGTTTCAGTCACTGTACCTGCAACATCCCCTTTCTTTCATCTTACTATCCATAACTTTCTATGTGAAACAGGCTATTAATTTATCACACTAACTGTGTAAGGATTAGCAGTCACCCATCCACCAAACTAAATTACTTGCCCACTGGACAACAAGTGATTAGGTGTCAGAATAACAATAAACTAAAAAAGTGAATTACAGAAAGGCAAACTTAAATAAGCAGACAAAATGCAAAGAGAACACAAAAGGAAATGAGAAAGAAAGCAAACATATGTATACCCTTGAAGAAAGAAGGGAGAGAGGGGACATGATAGAAACTTTCAAGTACCTCAAGGGTATAATATTTCACTTTAGTAGCTTCTTACTGGATTGCTGGTTTTAGGAATGACTGGACACCATAAGTAACTTCTAACAGCTCTGAGGTTTATTCAAAAAACATACATTAGATAGATCAGCAGGCCTCAGCAGAACCACTACTACAATCTGCTCGTGCACTTTCTAAAACCCAGTTTCCACCCCAGACATACCATTAACCCAAAACTGCAGGGGGATGTGGACTAAACCATTCTACACTGTTACTAGGGTAAGTTACCATATACTACATCGCCCTTCTAGTAAAAAGCAATTACCTTGATTTTGGTTTGCATATCAATGACAAATAATTACCAAGCACTATTAACATAATGGTTGAGTCTTACTTTGTGATGAGTTAGGGTCTAAAGTCACTGGTACTAAGCTCTGTTGAAATAAGTCTTTACCACTGACTTAAGTCATAACAAAATCTCTGAACCTCTCAGGAACTTTAAGCAGACACCCTCTTCTGGTCATTTGAGTAGACTGCACACTGGGTACCGCCTCAGGACTTTCTGGCAAAGTGTCATTGAAAACAACAGGTTCCATCTCAGGTTGCTCATACTCTTGACAAGTGTCCTGTTCCTGGCTGTTGTCCCTGGATTCCACTGTTTGTGACAATGCGGATTCAGTTGACTCATCTGCCTGTTGCTCTTCAGCCTCCAAAGCAACTATTTGGTTTCTCCTCAGGTGTCTCCTGTTCCTGCGGTATTGCTGTCCTGCAGGTGTAATCACACTATAGGATCTTGGCTCATCACGGATTCTTTCCACTGTAGCAGGTTGCCACCCACTAGAAGTCTCTATGCATACCCTTTCCCCTTCTCTGAATGGAGTAAGTGGAGCTGCATTCCTGTCGTAATAGTGTTTCTGTCTTTTCTGTAGTCTTTTCAGACATTTATGTGCATCCTTTGGTATTTCAGGTCGCAGTACCCTTGCACTTGCAGGTAATGTTGTTCTCAACATTCTGCCCATTAACAATTGAGAAGGTGTACAGTTCAGTCCTGTGACTGGTGTATTTCTAAGACTGAGCAATGCGAGATGTGGATCGGTCTGATCTTGCATAGACTTCAGAAAGATTCTTTTACTGTCTGGATCATTCTTTCAGCTAAACCATTAGATTGTGGGTATCCTGGGCTGGAATGAGTTATTCTGAACTCCCACAACTTTGCAAATTGCTTCATTGCATGACTTGCAAATGGTACATGATCTGCTACCAGTTCTTTTGGAATTCCATGTCTTGCAAATACAGCTTTCAGTTTTGCAATAACTGTAGCTGCCGTCTTGTCAGGAATTCTAAGAACCTCAGGGTATTTTGAAAAATAGTCCACTATTATTAAGTAGAAGTGTCCCCTAAAGTCAAAAATGTCTGCACCAAGCTTTAACCATGACATGTCAGGTATTTCATGTGGACACATTGGCTCTTTATGGTTGCTGGGTAAGAGTTCCTGGCAAGGTCCACATGCTTCAGCCATCATTTCTACTTCTAGATTCATGCCTGGCCAATACATCAGAGCTCTGGCTTGTGCCTTCGACCTTTGTATTCCTTGATGTGCTGCATGAAGTCTTTGTAGCATATCTGTTCTCAGCTCTTTGGGTATGATGATTCTTTTACCCACCATTATGAGTTCATTTTCTATGTATATATTGTGTCTCATGGGCCAATAGTGCTGAAGTTTGATGCTGACTTGTTTTTTCCTGTTAGGCCATCCTTTGAGGTGCATTTCTTTAAGCAACTGTGAATCACTGTCCCTCTGTGTGGCCTGTTTTAGCCCCTCTAACATGCTGCCAGGCAGTGTCTCTGTTGCTTGGATTGCGTATATGACCTTTTCACTACTTAGATCAATGTCTACCTCTGCTGGTTTTCCTGGTACTGCCCTGGACAGAGTGCCTGCAATCAGAATATCGTTTCCTGGAGTATATTTTACCTGTATGTCGTATTTCTGTATCTGTAACAACATCTTGCTGGAGCCTTTCCAATTGGTTTGTTCAGTATGGACTGTAGTGGCTTGTGATCTGATTGTACTTTCACTAACCTTCCATAAACATACTGATGAAATTTCTGTAGAGAGAACACAATCACTAGCAACTCTTTTTCTATCTGTGCATAGTTTCTTTCAGCACTGGACAATGACCTAGATGCATAAGCTATTGGTCTGTTTCTTTGTAGTAGACAAGCACCTAGTACATCCTTAGATGCATCTGCTTGGATTTCAATGTCCTCTTTTGTATCAAAGAATTTTAATACTGATGCAGAAGAAATGGTCTCTTTCAGCTTTTGTAAGGCTTCTTCCTGTGCTGGCTGCCACTGCCACATGACATCTTTTTTTTTTTTTGAAGTCTGTTTATTAAAGTTTTCATCAGACATCAACAAGAAAAAAGACAATACATACTACCTTTGATACAGGACGGATAAATAAAAAAAACACAAACAGACAAGAAGATAAAAAAAGGAAAAGAATAAAAAACAAAACAATACAAAACAAAACAATACAAAACAATACAATACAATACACCTGGTTATTTCATTTATACACCACATTAATTCCATTTGTGGTGTTACACCATCATAGTATCATGACCGATATAATATCATGACCGAGTGTGTGGACTTATTCCCGAAATCCTGTATGTCCCTCAGCCCTCCACATCCCTCATGTATCTTCTCCTAACTAATAGCATAGCGTATCTCCCACACCTCGTCTTGGCTGAATATGCATGAAAGGAGCCCGTATTAAGCTCAGTAGGGTACCAACAGACACTTATTCGCACCCCTTGTCCTAACTCCACTGGGGCAACTGTATTCATTTCCCACATCCTTCTTACACCCACACCTAGGCATCCCACCCCGTGCATAGCATTATACTTTCAGAGATGTTCAGCATCACCAGGAATGGGGCCCACTCTCTCATAAACCTCTCCTCTCCTTCCCTTACTGCCCAGGTGAATCTCTCCAGGGCCAGTGACCGTAAAACCACCCTTTTCCAGTCTGCTACTGTGGGCCCATTTCCAGTCACCCAAGTGTTCTGAATGCAGTGCCCTGCCAGCACAAACAATACCCTTGCCCACCTGGGCAAAATTTGCCACTCCTTCTCCCCAACTTTCCTTTCCATCCTGAACAGACACACCAGAGGATCCCAGGATAACCGGCCCCAATCCCCCTATTTACCTCCTGTACTACCTTCTCCCAAAACTTAACCAAGACTGGGCATGTCCAGAAACAATGTTAGAAGGTACCCAGACCCCCAACACATCTCTTGCAATTCGGGGATACCCCGGGTGCATCCAGTGCACTGCAACTGGTGGCCAAAAAGCTCTGTGCACAAATTTAAAAAAAGCCTCTTTGAATTTATTGCATACCATAATACCCTCGGGCATCCCCAGTATCATTTCCCAATTAGCGTTGGATATCTGCAGGCCTAGATCCCTTTCCCAAAGGGCTTTTGTGGGGCCTGTTAAATCTGGCAGATTCAGCCTGTCCTGCCTAGCAGCCTTACTAATAAATCCTTTTGGATCTTTCCTGGCCTGGCTTAGTATCTGCTCTAACTCATTCGGACTCAGCCCCTCACTTCCCCCCTTACTCAGCCCTCTGACATATGCTCTAACTTGAAAATATCTAAGTAAATGTGAGGTCCCTAAGTTTATCCTCCTACTAATCTTATTAAACTCGACCAACTCCCCTTTCTCCAGCAAAGTTCCCACACATACCACACCCCTTTTTTCCCAATCCAGGAACCCTCTGTCCTCCATACCCAGGATAAAACAAGCATTTGTCAATGCCGAACGTTCGCTTGCAGGTATTTGCAGTGGTGTTTGGCATGTATGGTGCTTTACCCTAATGCCCTGTGCGCTTGCTGGTATTTGCACAATAAATTGTCAGCATGACCTTGTTGCTACCCCCATTGTGCGCTACATAGGCAGAAATACGTTTTGGGCAGGATGTGAAAAATGACAGCTGTACTGCTCATAAGGAAGTATGGTAAAATGGCAATGTTGAAAATCTGGAGTGGAAATATTGAAAATTCGCAAACCTACGAGCGTGCGTGGGAACTGTGCAACACACGCTCGTAAAACAGTCATTTGTAGGATTTTTTCACCAAATTTTCAACATTGCCATTTTAAAACCTGTGCTAATGAACAGTGTCACTGTGATGTTCTTACTGTGTCCCATACATTGATTTTGCACACCGACTGCGCCATTGTGCACTACATAGGCAGAAATACATTTTGGGCAGGATGTGAAAAATGACAGCTGTACTGCTCATAAGGAGGTGTGGTAAAATGGCAATGTTGAAAATCTGGAGTGAAAATATTGAAAATTTGCAAACTTACGAGTGTGCGTAGGAACTGCACAACACAGAGTCATAAAACAGTCATTTTTAGGAATTTTTTCACCAAATTTTCAACATAGCCATTTTAAGACCTCTGCTCATGAACAGTGTCACTGTGATTTTCTTAATGTGTTCCATACATTGATTTTGCACACTGACTGCGCCATTGTGCGCTACATGGGCGGAAACATGTTTTGGGTGAGATGTGAAAAATGACAGCTGTACAACTCATAAGAAGGTGTGATAAAATGGCAATGTTGAAAATCTGGAGTGAAAATATTGAAAATTCACGAACTTACGAGCCTGCGTAGAAACTGCGAACGCACGCTCGTAAAACAGTCATTTTTTGGAATTTTTGCACCAAATTCTCAACATGGGTTTTTTGGGACCCCTTCTCATGAATGATGTCACTGGCATGGCATTATTCAAGGCCGAAGGGTGATTTCGCACAGTGACTGCGCAGTGCCTGCGAAATCACCCTTCAGGCCCGAATAACGCCATGACAGTGACATTCATGAGAAGGGGTCCCAAAAACCCCATGTTGAAAATTTGGTGCAAAAATTCCAAAAAATGACAGATATGCAATAAAGTTGAAACCCCCTTATGTAGCCCATTATACAGCTTACCGGCATTTCCTCAGTTCGCGATCGGCTTTGAAGATTGCAGACATGTTCCTGCCCAACCGAAGATCGCTGGCCGGAGTCCGGAGGTAAGTATGGGGGTGAGGGGGTGGGGTGGCTGGGTGTGGGGTTGTGGGGGCTGGGAGATGCGCCTCGGGACGTTTTGTTTTACAGGTTAAAAATTTAAGAAAGACAACGTGGGACATTTGCCACACTGGGGTGGGCTCCCAGCATGGCAGAAGATGGCTGGGGGCGAGGCCGGCGGGGTTGGGCACCCCGTTGGCAAACTATGGGGGCAAGGAGCAGGGCGGCGGGGATTGGGCTCCCTGTCGGCCAAAATAAAGGACGTTTGCCATGCTGGGTGGGCTCCCAGCATGGCACCAAAGCTGTGGGGACGGGCGGATGCTGAGGGTGGGAGGTAGCGCTATGGATGCGAGGGGGCGGCGTCAGTATGGCAGTGGTGCTTTCCCTTTGAAGCAGAGGAACACCGCTGTCATACTGAGCTCCTGCACCCATTGGTGCAGGACCGCCACGCCTGCTCAAGGGAGCAGTGCATTGGGTGGGAGAGGCACACCTCCAAGTGTGCTACTCTCCCAAAACATTCCTTGCGCATGCGCGCAAGTGAACATAAAAAGGATTCCCTGCAATTGGGAGCAGGATTGTTTCTCTCTGAGACAATCCCTTTCACCTCCAGGAATGACCCCAGGCCTCCAATGTCTCCCGCATCAACGGATTAACCTTCCCCATTCTCCTGTACACCTGTAGCCCCTTACTATGTAGATACGCTGACAATCTCCCGGGAACCCCCTCTTGTTCTAATCCCACCCAACTAGCCACCTCTGGCTTGTGGATCCAATCCATTATGCTCCTAAGCTGCACCGATCTATAATAAGCCCCCAGGTCTGGGAAATTAAGTCCACCTCTAGATCTATCTTTCTTAAGTCTTGCTAGGCTTATTCTGGGTTTTCTCCCCTGCCATATGAATTCAACAAACCCCTTCTCCAACCTTTTAACATCCCTCTGTATTAGTCTCACATGCAGCATTTGCATCAGGTGTAATATCCGGGGTATAATATTCATTTTAATGAGGTTTATCCTCCCGATCCAAGATATGGGTAGATGCAGCCACCACTTCAAATCCACAAGAATCCCTTTAATTAATGGGTGATAATTTAACCTGTACAGGTCTTCCCACCTTCTCCCCACATGTAGCCCTAAATATTTAAAGTCTGACTTAACCACGCTGAAACCTCTCTGCTGCACCTCTGGATTGATATCTGGAAATCCCATTATTTCTGACTTCTTCACATTTATCTTATACCCAGAGAAGTCTGCAAATTTTCCAATAATATCCATCAGGTGTCTCACCGAGTCCCCCATGTCCCCTATAAAAGAAGCATATCGTTGGCGTAGAGTGCCACTTTATGCTCCCTTCCTTCCCCATCCCTCACTCCGACCACGCCCTCATGTCGGCGTATCGCTAACACTAGGGGTTCGATTGCCAGGGCGAACAATAAAGGCAAAAGCAGGCACCCTTTCCTAGTCCCTCTCTCTAGTTCAGCCTTTTCAGATAAACACCCATTCACCATTACCTGTGCACTGGGCTTTCTGTACATGGATTTAACCCACCCTATATACGTATCCCCCAAACCAAACTGGTCCATCACCTCGAAGAGGTAGTCCCACTCCACCCTATCGAACGCCTTTTCAGCATCCATAGAAAGTATCTCCATCCCGGTTCCAATCTGCCCTGCCCTCCAAATAATATTCAACAACCTCCGTACATTGTGATAGGACTGCCGTCCCTTAATGAACCCAGTCTGGTCTGGGTGGATCACATCCGGCAAACAGTCCTCTAACCTCATGGCTAATACTTTAGCCAAAATCTTCATATCCACATTGAGGAGGGATATCGGGTGGTAATCTGAGCACTCCAGCCCCTCCTGTCCACCCTTACAGATCAAACAAATATTAGCCTCGTAACATGAGTCAGGCAGTGTTACTATCTGCTCCTCCTCTCCTCTCTCGAAGACTTCCTTCAGTACATCTGCCACTGACCCCCCCAGGATCCTATAATACTCAACGGGGAATCCGTCTGGTCCAGATGCCTTCCCTTCCTGTAGTTTCTGTATGGCCCTTAATATTTCCTTTCGTGATATAGACCAATTTAAACTCTCCTTCTGTTCCTCTGTAATCCTCAGTATGGGTAATCCGTCCAAAAACTCCCAAATGTCTCTTATCTGGCCAACTCGCTCTGCCCTATATAACTTCCCACAGAACTCCGCAAAGCACTCAGCTATGTCTTTTGTCCTTATCCTAAATTGTCCCGCTTCTCCCTTAATTTGTGAGATCCTGGTTGGGCCCCTTCCCCCTTTCATCAGCCTTACCAGCATAGGGCTGGGTTTATTTCCACATTCAAAGACACGCCTCTGACAGCCAAACCACACCTTCCCTGCTTCTTCCCTCAGTAGGGAGTTTAAAGCTTCCCTCGCAGTTGCTACCAGCTTCAATGCTTCCCCCCGTCCCCTCCTCCTGCCCTCTTTTCCAACTCCTTCACCTGTCTTTCCAATTCTACCCTCTTATTCTTTCTTTGCTTCTTCAATTTATCGACATAAGCCATGATGACCCCTCTCATAAAGGCTTTGCCCGCCTCCCAAAGGATGCCCTTAGAGACCTCCTCTGTATTATTCATCTCTACATAAAACTTCCATTGCTCCCTTAGGTGTTCCTTAAATGCCCGGTCTTTAACCAGATACACTGGGAACCTCCAGGTTGATGAACCTCTCTCCCCACCTCTTCCCATGAGTCTCAGCACCACCATAGCATGATCCGATATAAATATGGGGCTGTGGCTTATTTCCCTTATCCTCCCCAACCAACTCCTAGGGAGAAACATATAGTCCAGTCGGGACCACGTTTTATGAGGGTTGGAATAAAGGGTATACTCCCGCTCAGTGGGGTTGATGGCCCTCCAGCTGTCCACTATGTCCAAATCTGCTATGCCTACTTGCCATTGTCCCATGGCCTCCATTACCCATCCTTTCCCCTCCGAATGGTCCATTCTCGCATCCATTACCCAGTTGAAATCCCTCCCTAATATGAGACGAGGAAATTGTTCTTTAACAAGCGAGCCAAGTAAAGAGGAGTAAAACTCTGGGTCGTATACGGCCGGCGCATATATGCATCCAAGCGTGATTATTTCACCCTGCCACCCTCCAGTAACAAAAACATATCTACCCTCCCTGGGGTCTCTGATTATCCTCTTCACTTCAAACGTTAGATTCTTATGCAGAAGTATAGCCACCCCCCTTTTGTGAGACGAGTAGGAAGCTGCAATACACTTCCCCACCCAGCTCCGCACCAGCTTGGCATGCTCCAGGTCCGTCAGGTGTGTCTCCTGCAGCAAGGCCACCTGAGCCCCTTTATGCTTCAGCGCAGTCGAAAGCGCAGTCCTCTTCACTGGGCTTGCTATGCCTTTTACATTCCACGATACCACTTTTAAATTTATTAGATCACTCATTTTATCTCAAAACACTTTACATTTTGATGAAAATACCCATTTATCTTGATATAGCAGTCCCTATGGTGTTGTATGTTCAGTCGGTACACCAGCATTTTTCCCCTTTGAGTACCACACACTTGGCCATCCCTCCTTAAGTGTAACCAGGTTACTATCCTACTAACAGATACTAAATGAGATCTATCCATTTTAACATTCAATAACAATAACAGTAACAATAACAACAGCCCCCCTCCACATCTCTCCCTGCCCTCCTCCCCTCTCCCCCCTTCTCCACCTTTTAATTAATTCTCCTTATCCACCCCCCTACTATTACACTAATTGCTATTATAGCACAAGTGCATGCTAGAAAAAAACACAAAACAGTCAACAATCACCATTCTCTTTCACAACTGAGATCGTGTCCCACCCCCACCAGGCAACCATTTCCCCTCCAGGCTTCACTATACCTGTAGTCTCACCATACTCTGGCTAGGCCCCGCCCTCCTATCCTAGCCATACCTTTATTCTAATTATCTCCTCCCTCTTCCATGCCCTGACTCTCTTCCTATCGCCACCTGCGACTCCTATCTTTACCCCCTCTCTCCTCCTACCCCCTCCCTACCCTCTCCTTTCATGCTCTATCTCCTTATACTGACCCATCCCTTTAATCTCACTCATTATATCACTACCCGTCCCTCCCGTCCTCATTTATAAACCCCTTGGTCCAGGAGTACCAAAAAAAAACTAAGACCTACTCCTCTCCGGTCCAGGGGTGGGGGAACCCCCTACCTTCACACACCTCCCCCTACTCTGGCCTGAAATAGTCCCATATAAGGAGATCCAGTCTATCCTCCCCCAAATTGAACCTCTGTCCTCCCTTAATCTTCCCCAGTCCAACCAGAAACAATCCTAAGGAGGGATCAGATCCTTCTCCCCCCGATTGAACCCCGATACCCCTTGACCACCCCACCAGCCCATCCCTTCCCTACACCTACCCCTTTAATACTCTTCGATCCTCCCCTTCTACTCGGATCCCTCCCTTTCATAACACTTGTCTGGCAGCAACAGGAGTCCTTTTCCACAGGGCCAAAATCAAATGGATGACTTCTGAGATAGGAAGGGCATGGGGGGCTAGGCTGCACCATTATATATCATGTGCATAGCCCTCCCCCGCTCCTACCTTACAGGCCACCACATTCTTCTGCACCTCTACTGTCCACAGACCGCTGGGTGGCCATCAGTCCTCCAGCATTCGATCCAGCAGGCAAGGATCCATCATGCATCTTAGCTCATTCCCCATGCCATTTAGTCCACACCAATCCAGGCCTCCATGACTCCCAGCAGGCCCTCCACAAAAGTCTTCTTCTTAGTAACCCAGCGCAATGGCGCCAACCGAAATAATCCAAGTAAAAAACTCTAGTAGCATTAGAGAAAAAACCACATTAACAATAAACGTCGCCACTTTATGGTCGAGTCAACAAATAACCCTCTCGATCATCTTCTCATCTCAAAAACTTTCCTTGGTGATCCTTCAGCTCACTTTCCTTTTCAGACCCTTAATGAACTCTTCTGCTTTCTCGATATCCCAAAACGATTAGGTTGCCCCTTCATGTTTGATTCGCAGTGTCGCAGGATAAGTCAAGAAGCATTCAATCTTTAGGTTTCTAAGCTGAGTCATCACTCCATTGAATGCTTTCCTCCTTTTAAGCAGCCTAGCCGAATAATCTTGTGACAAATACAGCCTGTGTTCTTCATAGCTCAGCGAGCCCTGGGATCTATACGCCTTCAATATTGTTTCCCGGTTCTGAAAATTGTGAAACCGCATAATGATCTGCCATGGAGGCTGACCCGCGGGGGGGGCCGAGGCACTACCACCCGATGGGCCCGTTCCAGTTTAACTCTGCCATTTTTAAACTTCAGTCCCAGTAACTCAGGAAGCACCTTACCACAGAAGCTTAAGGCATCGCTCCCCTCTAGACCCTCAGGGAGCCCTCTGAGGCACAAATTCAGCCTACGATGGTAGTTTTCTTGATAGTTGTAGGCCTCTTTAAACTCCTCCAGTTCCCTCTGCAAAGTGTGAACTTGCTCAGGGACTATCAGCACCTCGTCCTCCAGCCTGGAAATTCTCTCCTCCGCCTCCGCCAACCGAGAGCTCTGTTGTGACTGCCGTTCTAAAACCTCTTGTAATTTGCCTTCTAATCTGTCTTCTAATTTAACTAGTCATGACTCCAAGGCTGCAATTATCTGGCCAGTCAATTCCTTGCCCAGCGACGCCACTTCCACTGCAGAGAGCGAGACTAGGCCCGAGTTCTCTCCTCCCGAGCCCGCCATTGTTTTTTTACCCGATTTGCCGGTAGAGCGCCGACTTTTAGATGGCATAGGTGTTAAAAACTCATCCATGATACTTTCAGACACCCTTTAACCCCTTTTAGTCACTTCAGGGCAAAGAAACTCTGTACTTTAATCTTTAAATATTGATTGCCCCGGTGGAGCGAGCAGGAAACACGACTTCCCAGTTAGCTGCTCATTAGCGCCCCCACGACATCTTTTTTGAGTAGCTACCTTAGTGGTGCAGTGAGGTTTGCTTCATTCAGAATGTACTGCGCCAAGTATCGAGTTATTCCTAACAGTCTCTGTAGTGCTTTTTTATCTTTGGGAGGGAGCATCTCGGCTATTGCTTCTACTTTGGCTTCATCAGGCCGTAGCCCATTTTTGGTTATGATGTGCCCCATGTATTTCACCTCACTCACCAAATACTGTATTTTGTCATTATTGAACTTTACATTGAGTTCCACTGCTCTGTCCATCACTTTTCTCAAAGTATTGTCATGCTCTTCCTTGGTAGCTGTGGCTATAAGCACGTCATTAGCTATTACAAAAACACCTGGTATGACCCAAAGTGTTCATCATTTCTCTGCTGGAATACTTCACTCGCCGACCGTATACCAAAAGAAAGTCTGTGAAATTTGTACCTTCCCCATGGACTGTTGAATGTACATCGGTCTGCAGATTCATCATCTAATTTGATCTACCAGTACCCATCTTTTTCATCTAGAATTGTAAAAAACTTTTTACCTGCAAGCTTACTCTGAATATCCTCCAGTGTGGGGATGGAGAAGTGATGTCTTCTGATAGCTTTATTTAAGTCTCTAGGGTCCAAACACACCCTGATCTCACCATTTTTCTTTTCAGTAATTACAAGGCTATTTACCCATGTTGTAGGTTTTCTTACCTTGCTAATCACCCCAGTTTGCTCCAGCTGTTCCAGTGTCTGTTTTAGTCTGTCCATGATTGCATATGGGACTTTCCTGCACCCATGTATCACAGAGTATGGGTCAGTATGTATGTGGTAAACTCCTGGGAATTCTCCTAGGCCTTCAAACACTGTTTTATATTGTGCAAGAAGTCCTCTTTTGTGCTTGGTGGCTTGGTTTTAAGCACCTTTACTTGCAAATCAGATCCAGGATGACACATGCCTGTTGACCCAGTAGGAAGCTCGATGTATGTGACATAAAACTGCAGATTGGCCTCACTGTCTTGTGTCTTACACTTTAGCGTCACTTTCCTTCAGGATTAATTCGTGCTCCTCCATATGCCATTAGGATAGTACTGGTCGGCAGTTTGTACTTTGCATGGAAACTGCAATCACTTCTTTAGTCAGTATATTGGCTTCAGCCCCAGGGTCCAACTTGAACTTAACTGGCTGTCCCATTATCTTCAAGGTAGTGTACCACCCTTCATCTGGTACTTGTGTCTGCACAATTTCTTGTTTTCTTTTTACAGCACCCACAACTAGTGCTTCTACCCCTTTGGTCATTTTCTCATGAGGTTTGTTGGACTTTTTGAACCTGCACATTTCTGCATAATGGTTGAGGCCACCACATTTACGACATTCTTGTCCATATGCTGGACAAGCCTTTGGCACATGTCCCTTGCCACACCTCCCACACGTGTTTGATTTTTGTGCACGTATCTCACGTGTTGGTAGCTGGCAGTCTGGTTTTCCGCCTGTATTACCATCCTGCCTTGAACAATAATTCTTAAATGCTTCCATAACCTCAGCTGCTTTCTTAGCTTGTGAGTCAGCATACGTTAAATTGAGGGTATTGTACACCTCGAGGGCCTCATCCCCGATCGTGTGCAGCAGGAGTGCAATTTTCATTTCCTCTGACTTATCATCTAATCCCGTGGCTGTGAAGTGCAGACTTAATCTCTGTGCCCACCTTCTCCAGTTTTCTGCAAGATTTCCGGTCAACAGTAGTGGTGGAGGTGGCTTAAATTGCTCCATGCTGCCAAAAATACTTTGTTATACAGTCTTTTAGTAAGCTTTAGGTACTCACAAATACTGTCTTTTGTGTCTTTTCTTGGCAGCACAAACTTTTCTTCTTTCTTGCAACTGCAGCACTGCAAGTTCATTTCTGACACCATATAATATTTCACTTTAGTTGCTTCTTACTGGATTGCTGGTTTTAGGAATGACTGGACACCATAAGTAACTTCTAACAGCTCTGAGGTTTATTCAACAAACATACATTAGATAGATCAGCAGGCCTCAGCAGAACCACTACTACAATCTGCTTGTGCAGTTTCTAAAACCCAGTTTCCACCCCAGACATACCATTAGCCCAAAACTGCAGGGGATGTGGACTAAACCATTCTACACCATTACTAGGGTAAGTTACCATATACTACAAAGGGAATCAACAAAGTCCAAGAGGGTAGCATCTTTCAGAAAAATAGATGTGCAAGAACAAGGGGGCACAATTTGAAGACGGGGGGATGGCTCAGAGGTAATGTGAGGAAGCATTTTTTCACGGAGAGGGTTGTGGATACATGGAACAGCCTCCCTGAGGAGGTTGTGGAGTCAAGAACAGTGGGGGAATTCAAGAATGCATGGGACAGACATAAGGCAGTCCTAGTGGGGGGTAGGAGGAAGTAAGCTGTTGGTTAACTAGGATCTGCAGCTTGTCTGTTAGGTAGGAAAATGGGCAGACTAGGTGGGCCAAGCAGTCCTTATCTGCCATCAAATTCTATGTTTCTATGTTTCTAAAGCAAAAACAATATATTGCAAAATAATTCAGAACTAAGCCCAGCAAAAGGGGCCGAAATCAACCCTCCAAATCACCAAAGGCTACACTACAATTCTGTTGTAGAACAATAAAAAGGCGTGCATTCCACCCACTGAAATGATTAACACACTGGGCTGTTGACTGCCAGATAGGGCTTCAGCCGTTTGAACATATCTGGCATTTGGACTCATATAGACATATCCATGAGTCTGTATTATTGTGAATATGCTTAACTGCGCTGTCACTCTGGTAATGCATGCATGCATTTGATTTACTAGACATTTGAAATCAGCAGTGGTAAATGTCTGGCCTTTATATTGACACATACTGTATGGCGTGGGATTTTGTAAATAAAATCTTTGCATTGCATGTGCATGCACATTTTTGCAAGTGCATGTTTCTTATTAATTAGTGTGTTCTTTTCTTTTTTTCTCAGCTTCTCCCCTTGTTCAAGTGTGCCTCTTTCTGTAGGGTTCTTTTCTTTTCAGGCTACACTTTGTGACAGCACTACTCATTCTTGAATAGGCAGCCATTTAAGAGTTTAAAGACTCAGATGTGTGATCAGTTGTTAATTTATCACTTTGTCCAAACATGTGGGCTAAGTACTTAGAAAAAGGAAACAAAATAAATCTCTTCAGTTAAGGTCTGCTGGCTGTAAAACCTGCAGGAACTCTAGTTTGACATCTGTCGAGGTGCTATGGGTTAAGATATCATTCCACCACTCACATTTTGTTAATATTGGAGTAATATGTAGATCACCAACTGTTACAGTGGATCAGGATGAACAATTACTGGATTTCTTAAATACATTTGGCTCTACTAAAAGTAATGTGGTAGTAGGTGATCTAAATTTACCGGGCATGAATTGGACAACATTACAGACAAATACCACTATAGAATCACAATATCTAGAATTATGTTTGCTAGCAGGGATGAACCAGTGGGTAAATTCCAATACTAGAGACAGTCATATGTTAGATCTTGTTTTAAGTAATTTAGATGGTAATATAACAACCTGTAAGGTCCTCCCCCCTTGGATCAAGTGATCATTCTATGGTTTACTTCTCCCTAGGCACATTAGAAGACACTACTATAAGTAGGACTAGCAAATATAACTATAATAAGGCTGATTTTGATCGTATGAGATCACATTTTAAAAACTGGAATTGGGTTGAGGAATTTCAAAATAAAATACTTGATTTCATGTGGGATCTCTTGGTGGATAAAATAACCTCAGCTACTCAAGCTTTTACTCCTCTAATTAAGAGAACAGATGGCACTACTAAAAGCAAACCTAAATGGATGTCAAAATCCATACGGCAACTGATAAAGAAGAAAAATAGGGCTTTTTATAGGGCCAAAAGATCGGGCAGTAATATATGTTGGAATACTTATAAGGATCTCTTAAAAAAGCCTAAAAAATGTGTTAAAGATGCCAAATTAAAATATGAGTTGATCCTAGTATCTAGAGTTCAGGATAATTACAAGTCCTTTTATGCATATATTAGTGACAAAAAGGGAGTCTGTCGAGCTATTGGCCCACTATATGCAATGGATGGAAGCATAGTTACTGACCAGTCCCATCTAGCCCGAATGTATGATTTCTTTACATCAGTTTTTAATAATAAATCTTCTCCAAAATTAGATCGTTTAGAAACTGTAATAGAAGTAGAATCGTTGCTAACGAGAGAAGGGATACTTAAAAGGTTACAAAAAATAGATCATAATAAATCCCAAGGTCCTGATGGAATACATCTGAGAATAATCAAAGAAATGGCAGATTTCTTGGCTGGACCTCTGGCAGTAATTTTTCAAATATCATTAAAAAAGGCATGTTTTAGAGGTATGGAAACAAGCGAGGATGGTTCCTATTTACAAGAAGGGGAGTATACATGATGTATCCAACTATAGACCGATTAGCTTGACATCGGTCATAAGGAAAATTTTTGAGGGTATATTAAAAGATTATATTATAGAATATGCCCAAAAAATGGATTTGGTGGACCCAGTACAGCATGGATTTACTACTGGAAGGTCTTGTCAGACCAACCTATTAGAATTCTGTGGAAAGGTTAGCAGGGCTATGGGAGAGGGTCAGTCAGTGGACATGGTGTATCTGGACTTTTCAAAGACCTTCAATAAGGTTCCTCATGGAGAACTTATCGATGCATTAATGGCACATGGCTTACCAGGAAAAATAACAAAATGGGTAGAAGCATGGCTTACCTCCAGAAAACAATCTGTTAATGTAAATGTGACTAATTCTGCATGGGCTGAGGTGACCAGTGGGGTGCCCCAGGGCTCTGTCTTGGGGCCTTGCTTGTTCAATATATATATATATTGCTTCAATGAGTGTAAATAACAGAGTCTGGGTTTCAATGTTTGCTGACGACACCAGGGTAGGGTTCACCATAAATAACCAAGATAATGCCACAAAACTACAAGAAGCATTAAACGCACTGGAATTCTGGGCATCAGACAAAAAATTGTTATTTAAGATGGATAAATGCTGTGTTATGCACTTTGGGAGAGCAAATAAACATTTGCCTTATACACTCGGAGGACAAATATTGAGTATAGTGGGGCAGAGTGACCTGGGTATTATGGTTACAAACAATTTGTCATTTAAAACACATTGTAACTCAGTTATTAAGAAATCAAGTAGTATATTACATTGCATAAATAAACATATTACATCTAGAAGCAGGGAAGTTCTCCTGCCCCTTCTATACATCATTGGTGAGGCCGCACTTGGATTACTGTGCACAATTCTGGTCACCAAGTGGAAGAGCTGAGATAGTCGCACTAGAGAAAGTTCAGAGGAGAGCTACTCGTTACATACAGGAGGTAAAAGGTCAAGATTATCAAAGGAGGTTAAACATTCTGGGATTATACTCTTTGGAGTGAGGGCGATTTAGGGGGGACATGTGTTTGATTTATAAATCAACCATTGATCCGGGTTTATGGGAACTCCTAGGATTGAGATTCAGGGAATCATTGTGCAATACCAGAGCACACCCCCTACAATTGTTAGTGGACTGTCCAAAAACAAATAAAAAAAAATCCTGGCTCACACTGAGAGTAACTAAGATTTGGAATAAATTGCCATTAGAGGTAGTAGCTAGTGACACCATGAATATCTTTGTTCAGATTGGATAGTTTCTTAATTAAACATAATATCCAGGGGTATTCATAAATTGGCGAGCAAAAGGACTATTGTTTACATAGCTCTGTATTCACCTATGAGACATATGTTTCAGATTACCCCTTTCTCAAATGGTCAAATGGACTGAATTTTTTTTTTTTTCTTTTACTTTCTATTTTTCCACCTTCCCCTGCCTCCTGCACTCCGCTTCTTCAGGAGTGCCTGGCATCTGCCTCGGTTCCTTCCATACCTGGAGCTCCGCGGCGGTCCCCCCATGTAGCCTTGGATTTCCTCCCAGGCGGGGTCGAGTTGGGGCCCTTGCACCCTGAACTAACGGCAATTCATTGGGGCCGCCGTGTAGGACAGGCAGGGGACCATTGAGGTCTGTGCTGGCACTCCATCTACTCTGAGAGAAGGAGGTGTTTTTTCCCTTGATTTTCATGGACGTGCCATGTGCCCCGACATCAAGGCGGGGCTCCACTGACATCTGGCATGCCCAACCCTCCCGGAAATGGCCCAGCACTTGCTGTAGCCCAGGCCTCCTTCTGGGGTCAGTCAAGCCCCAAACCATTTCCCCCCTTCCTCCCTGGAGAAGGCAAACAGTCCACAGATGCTAAGCCTTCTCCCCCCAGCCGGCCCTCCAGCTCCCCAGGCTTGTTCCCAAACCTGGGTCACCAGTGTCGTGAGTGGTAACGCTACCACTGCACTGGTGGCCCAGCAAAAAAAGGACTGCTTTTAAATCATGGGGACCCTTTTGGCAGAGGCATAGCCCAACTTCCTATGGTTTGCTCTTAGCTGCAATCTAAACAGTGCAGCAATACAGTTAAAATTTCAGCGAGGGGGGAAAAGTTAACGGTTCCCTAGTATTTAGGAAACCAGTCCTACCTGTCCACAGGTAAATCTCTAAAATTTGGAGTGACAGAGGATCTTGTACAACTGTTTCTGTCACTGACGGCATGAAACAGCAGAGCTGCTTCATCCAAGAATGACGATCTCAGCTCCGATGAAGCAGTTGGCCTGGATAGTGTCACTGCTAATCAGCATTTACACAAAGCCCCACAAAGCAAATCTTACTAGTGAAATTAAATGCTTTGGTAGAGCCAGAGATAGTTCAACTGCAGCAGTATTGATAAAGATAGTATTCATCATGACCAAACACCAGTTTTTTTTTTGTTTTTTTTTAAGTAGAAGAGCATTTTTGTTGTGAGAAAAAAACAGTCTGGGGTTACCATTTTAAGCAGTCAATGTGTTTGCTGAACAGACACGCTGTGTTTCTGTTGCGTAAGTCTCCCACAAGAAGTCGGCCTAAAGAGCACAACCTTGACAATGACAGCTATTTGGCCATCTGCTTTAAGTTCCGAACAGTGACTGCAGCAACTCGTGATACAGTTGTAAAATGTCGTTTTCATGCTTGACTTAACTGAACACTACATTTTACAGCATTTATCCAATCAAAGGAAAATGAAAACACTGTTGCTATTAGCCATGTGGCTGCCCTGACTTTCAGTTTTCACAAGGACCTTGAGGTCGGCTATGCTCCGGCTGCAGGCTCACTGCCGACTTGTGGCTGCTGCACATCGCTGCCGAATAACATTCAGTTATAAAGTAGCTGCACAGATTAATTTATCTGTACTTTAATAATAAAAACTATTAATTTGAGTGGACTTACACTCAAAAACGTGCTTATTTTTCTCTTCTTCATCTACGGTGCTCCACTTGATGTTCCCACTCTCTCAGTAACCATTCTGAAGTAGATCTAACTGAAATTTCAAATGACTACCTGGAACGTGAGAGCAGTCTGACTGTATTTTGGAACACGTCAGAATACTGTGTTAATCTGCCCTTTAGTAAACAACATGGATTGCTCTTTACAAAGATCTTTTCCATATCAGGAAAACACCGCAAGTGCTCTGTATTTGGAAAAATCAGATTTTATTCATTTAAATCACATTATTATTATTATTATTATTATTATATATGCTTATGCATAAAGGAAGCCGTACCAACCAGACTGCTGACATCAGAAACAGACAGCTTCTGTTCTCCTTAGAAGTGACTTGTTTCCCATGCACGCATACCTGTTAGTTCAGAAGCATGGTCCCTCCGGAGAGAGAGTTCGTGCCCTGTGCGTTCCATCCAGCGTGCCTTGACAGGCTCCTGGTGATGTGGAGAATTAATTTGATGGAATAATTCCTTTTAGAGGCCTTTTCTACTGTACAGCACCTCCTGAATTAGTTGTATTTTATTTCTGTCAGAGAGTTGCAGTTATTAATTTGAGACCCTTGCTGGGGCGGCTTGTGCTACTGGACCCAGGTGCCATCAGAGTTAACTGAACACATTTTTTTAAATATCTTTGACTGCATGAAAACTAAGCTGATTTGGATAGAAGAACTCAATTTCGTTAGCTAAGGACAAGGGAAAATGAAAAATAATAAATTTAAATAGTTTTGTTTTACTTTGACTGAGCAGAACACTTAAGAACGAGATGGAGAAAATCCCAGTTCAGGTTGCCATATTCTTCAGTGCTGGTGCGCGCTCCATGCCTACAAGTATTTTTACAAAGACACTCTACTTGCAAAATAGCATTTTGTTTCATAAATGTTCAGGGGGATGGCAGGGGAGCAAGTTGGGTATTTGCTGGACCTCTAGGGCATCTTGTTATGGGGGTAGGAACAGGTGAATCATCAGATAACTAGGGTCTATAAACATCAAAGAGGCATATTTGGCAGAGATGCCTGTCTGCATCTGGCTGTAATCGATACAGAGACAATTTGTGATGCACTGATGAGCTGATCAATAGCCACCCTCCTCCATAAAAGTTCTCTGGCTGTCGTAGCTACCCAGGAAAGTGATGGAATCAGCTTATAGAGTACTTATAATTTACTGGCAGTGGTTTTCTTTCCACATGGTTTAGAAAAAATTATTTTTGATCACGACACTGGGGGATTGGACACCCCCGTGTCACTGTTACTTTTTTTGGGGAGGGTGTTGCTGAGATGGAGGGTCAGGTGGAACAATAACAAAAATAAAATAAAAAGATGTGACCGGGCATTGGGAGCAGCATGCTAGGGGGGCACTTACAAGGTGGTGACACTGGTGGATTGGGCAATCTCTCTCTCTCTCTCTCTCTGTCTCTCTCTGTCTCTCTCTCCCTCTGTCTCTGTCTCCCTCTCTCCCTCTCTCTCTCTCTCATGGGTTCCCCAGTAGTGGAAATACTCACAGGGACTGAGGGACACACTGACGACCATGACTGCTGATAGTTGAAGGGGCCCGGCTGCAGTATGACTGAAGTGTGTGCTCTGCCACTGTACTGGAACCACTGTAGGGACCAAATTTTTTTGGGGGGTCCTTAAGAAATGGCACAGCCACAGAACAAATCATGTCTGCTCCACTCGGATTCATTGCCGATGTCACGGCAAGGCATGTTGAGAAAAGCAGGAGGTAGCACAGCATGCATGCATGTAAACTGGAGACATGTTTCATGTGCTGCTTACAAGAATGCTGTGCACTCCACTGGCTGTCTCTACACAAATAAAAGTTTTCTCTTTCTTCATCTTGGCAATGCTGCTCGTAATGGTGGGGGGGGGGTGGCAGGTGAGATGGAGAGGCAGGCGTAGCGAGCATATACCGTGGAGACGCGTTTCACTCAGTGATTGAAGTGGACCTCTTCTTTGAAGCCAATGCCACTGCTCTCAATCTGCTGCCATACACATCTTGCAGCTCCATTGGTGCATATGGGACACACCCTGCAGACTGAGCACTTGATTGGCAGGGACAGTCACACACCTCCAGCAAGTCATATTCCCCCAAGATGTTTCTTGCGCAAGCACACAAGCAAACATAAAAATACAAATAAAAAATAGAGTGAATGAAATCCTCTGAGCTAATGTTTTCAAACTAAATGATTTTGAGAAAGAGAATGTTTAAATACTCTAGTGCCTGTAGTCCAGCAATGTCATTTGCAAAGTTTAAATTTTAGTTGTCACCTGTTTTTTCCCAGTTTATTTTATTTGTTTGTGTAATGGCAGACTATGCACCTCCCATGTGGTTATGCCATGATGATGTAATCAGCAATGGACCATATATGTAGTATAAGTGTACCCTCTAACCAGCCTCCTGACACAGCCTATTGGATAGGTGAAGTGCTGGGTAGGACAGCTACTCCATTTCATGACTGGATGTACTGCAGAGCACAGCTGTAGATGAAGGAACTCTTTGAAACTGATTCATCTTTCCTCTTGTAGTTTGTAGTTTGTTTCCTTGGAGTGCAACAAAGCTAGGAACTGTTTTTTACGTTCACTTGTGCGCATGCGCAAGGAACGTTTTGGGAGAGTAGCACACTTTGGAGGTGTGCCTCTCCCTTTCAATCCAGTGCTCCATTGAGCAGGCATGGCAGTCCTGCACCAATGGGTAGAGTTAGAAGCGAGCAGTGGTCTTCACTTCAAAGAAAACCACCGCTGTCATATAGAGCACCGTGTCACGCCACCCCCCGCGTCACGCCGCCCCCCCAAATCTTTGGTGCCACGCTGGGAGCCCACCCCAGCGTGGCAAACATCCCGTGTTGTTTGCCGACAGGGTGCCCAATCCCCGTCGGCCCACGCCCCCAAGCCATCCTTCTGCACGCTGGGAGCCCACCCCAGCATGGCAAATGTCCCACGTAGTCTTTTTTTCACCTGTAAACCAAAACGGTCCCATGGCACTTCTCCCAGTCCCCCTCCCGCAACCCACACCCACCCACTGTGCACCCAGCCTCCCACACCCCCTCACCCATACTTACCTCCGAGCTCAGCGATGATCTCGTGGGCCAGAACATCGCCTGCACTCTTGAAAGCCGACCGCGAAACTGAGGAAATGCCGGGTAAGCTGTATAATGGGCTAGATAGGGGTTTCAACTTTATTGCATAACTCAGGCATTTTTGGAATTTTTGCACCAAATTTTCAACATGGGGTTTTTGGGACCCCTTCTCATGAATGATGTCACTGTCATGGTGTTATTGGGGCCCGAAGGGTGATTGTGCAGTCACTTCACAGTCACTGCATGAAATCACTCTTTGGGCATGAATAACGCCATGACAGTGACATCATTCATGAGAAGGGGTCCAAAAAACCCCATGCTGAAAATTTGGTGAAAAAATTCCTGAAAATGACTGTTTCACGAGCGTGCATTGCACAGTTCCCACGCACGCTCGTAGGTTTACGAATTTTCAATATTTCCACTCCGGATTTTCAACATTGCAATTTTACCACACTTCCTTATGAGCAGTACAGCTGTCATTTTTCACATCCTGCCCAAAATGTGTTTCCGCCTATGTAGCGCACAATGGGGGTAACAAAAAGGTCATGCTGAAAATTTATTGTGCAAATACCAGCAATCGCACAGGGCATTAGGGTAAAGCACCATACGTCCCAAACACCACTGCAAATACCTGCAAGTGAACGTTCGGCATTGACAAATGCTTGTTCAACTTGTAAGTAGTAGTAGTAGTAGTAGCAGTAGTCTAGTTAACCTGTGTGATTCACTATAAAGCCTCAGTTTTTTGCAAAGAGTGTTACTTATTTGCTCTTCGTTTGTTTTTGCACACCTCTGTGCTTTTGGTTTCAGTGAGATTTGGTGCAGCACTGAGTGTCAGGCATTTCTGATTCACTCCTATAACCCTGGTTCCCTGGTAGCTAATCTTTTGATAGATTATAAAGTTTGAACATTGCTCTGGCATTTGCACCAGGTTCTTTGTTGGAGCGAGCGACACCACCACTGACACACTGTGCACTCCTCTCCTACTTGTGTGCACACAAAAAAGTAGCTGCCTAATTGAGATTTCACACAGTGTCACTGCATTATATCCATAGAACAAAAATAAAACCTGTAAAACTTACTACTGACTATGTTTTAATGATGGGCACAATTATCCAAGCATCACAAGGGGAAGCAAGAGAAGGAAGGAGGCTTGCCATCGCAAGCTGACAGGAGAAGAGACCAGGCAGCAGTAAGGGAGGTGGTGATGAAGAGGAAGAGCAGCCGCAAGCAGAGGGGGATCTACCTCAGGGGCAGCCCACCTGAAGTTTTTGTGGAGGAGCTGAAATCACCACTCAGGACCACGGCTTGGGGCTAAACTCCAAAAAGGAACTGTAATTGCTGCTCAGGCCCATGGCTTGGGACTTTTGTCTGGGAGGATCAGCGGCAGCTTGAGACTTCTACTAAGTGACTTTCTCCCCAGCACACACCCCACACCACCTCCCTTGTTAAATGCTCCAGGCAAACCACTCCTAGGAGTGATTAGCCAATCAGGGTACAGAGCAGAGGAGGGCTGAAACCTGAGAGGTGGAGGAGAAGCAGGGACATTGGTTGAGGAGTAGAAAAAAAAAGTACTGTAAAGGAGGCTATTTGAGTGGGAACAGTATATGTGTTGGAAAGTGCGTGATATATTTTAGAGGATCAAAAGGAGTTGCATTGACAACTGTATTAAGGGCATAGGTGCTGTAAATTGTGCGATTTAGAACGTCAATAAGGGTGAGGGTAGTGGTGGCTTTTTGAGAGGGCTAGGTGGGCCAAGTGAGATCCCAGTGGGAAGGAGGATCAAAAAGTGGGTAAATGGAACATAGGGGCCAAAGAGGAGGGAGAGAGAAAAATGCTCTGGCAAGACTGACTGGGGTGGACAGTGGAGGGGACAGGACAGGGGGCAAGCTGAGGGGGGGTCGATGGGAATGCTGTGAGCAAGGGGTCCTGAGAAGGAAGGGGAACAGGGGACACAGTGAGAAGTCACGGGATGTAATAACTGTGTTGGCACCCTCTGGAGGCTGGGGGTATTCTCAGTCTGTCAATGACTGAGAAGGCTGGAAAATGAAGTACAATGGCTAAAAGGAGAAGTATCTAGGATGAGGATGGAAATGACATGGTCGGAAGGAGGGGAGAGAAAACCAAATCAGAGCCTGGTAAGGATATCCAATGGGGAGGGGAGGAGGGGAGGAGGGGAGCTGAAGCAGGTGCAGGAGAAAAGGATGAAAGGGAAACGGGGACAAGAGTAAGAGAACTGGACACCACAGTAGGAGTAAATGGGGGCTGGCTGCTGGTAATTATGCCAAAGGGAGGGGAAGGTCAGACACAACCCACTGTGACAACAAAAGAGATGGCTGGAAAAGGGGGTTAAACAAGAGAAGATCCTGAACTAGGCTGGGGGGAATACATACAAGGGAGATCTTGGGGGGGGTTGAAGCAATAGGAACAGGGGAAGGGAACAATGTGCAGGAGAACACAAGAAAGAAAAGGGGGAGGAGAATGGGGAAGGGAAAATTGAAGGTGGGACATCTTGGTGCTAGTGGACTCGATGCTAATAGGGGTCAGGTGCGGCAGCAAAGGGGAGAGGCACAGTAGGGTTTGGGTGGAAGCAATGCCAGGAATGAAAGCTGAAAGGGTGGGTCAGTCAGTGCTATGGTGTTCTGGTAGAAGAAGGGAAGGGCCCCACCTCATAATACACCTGGGGACAAATGACCTGGTGGATGGTACAGTGGAGGAGGTGAGGAGGAGTTCTGTGGAACTGGGACATCTTTGCGAGGCAGCGGGAAGATCAGTGACCTTCTTAGAGGTACTTCCCATCCTCAGGTCAAGTATGGCAAGAAAAAAGAGAATCCAGGAATTCAACAAATGGCTGGGAGCATGGCATCAGGAAAAGGGGTATGGGCTGATGGGGGGGTGGAGGGGACCTGGGAAAACAACAGTCTCTGTGCAAAAGACAGATTGCATCTAAATAAGGAAGGAGAAGGGGTACTGAAGAGAAAGATTGGGGAGCACATTGCATCAAATTTAAACTAGTAAGTGGGGGCAGCAAGTTGGCTGGAGGTGCTCAGAAGACCGGAGAGGAGATGTTAATTGGGCTTACCCCCATAACAGTAAGGTTAAGGGACAGGCTAATACTAAGGGAAGGGCCATAAGGGGAGAAGGGCAATGGGAGTTGATTAGAGTTGAGGGTTGGAGGGTGGTCATATTAAATGCTAGAAGCCTGGGGAAAAATGGAGCAGAACTACAGGCTCTAATAGTAGAGGGGGAAGTGGATTTGGCCGCGATAACTGAGACATGAGCCATTGAAAATCATAAGTGGGACCTGGCTATACCAGGATATAGACTCTATCATAAGGATAGGGGGAAGGGGAAGGGTGGCAGGGTGGCTCTATATGTCAGAGGGTCTAAAATGTGAAAGGGAAGAAGGGGAGGAGGCTGGTACAGAGGCTCTTTGGATGAAAATCCAGGATCCTAAAATAGGTCACTAAGAATCGGGCCGGTGTACGGGTCACCCTCCCAATCTAAAGAAAAAGACAGAGTGTTGGCAAAGCAAATAAGGAGGAACTGTGAGAAAGGGGGAGTAGTGATTATAGGGGGATTTCAATCTGCCAGGGGTGGAATAGTGGCAGTGTCAGTGGCTCAGTAGGTAGCACACTCACCTCTGAAGTCGGGAGATCAGAGGGCTATGTGTTCAGTTCCCACATCTGGCACTTGGGTTAATATCCCAGTACTGACACTGTAGTGCAGCATGAGAGGGGTGCTGCACTTCTGAGGTGCCGTCTTTTGGATGAGACATTAAACTGAGGTCCCATCTGCTTGGATTGGTGGTAGTTTAGGTGGATGTTAAAAATCCCATGGCACTTATCGATAAGAGCAGGGGAATTTCCCCAGTGTCCTGGCCAAATTTCCCTCATTCGCTAAAAATACCACCAACAACTTAATCTGGTTCAAGGTCAGATGGCATTCATCTGTATCCCCCTCCTCCGGGTTGTGCCTGAAAATAGGCAGGATTTGTCTAGTGCACTTACCCGGTCAACAAAAACTAATTAAACTAAACTAAATAGGAAACACATACCACCAGGTAAAGAAGGGAGCAGGTATTACTGAACGCCTTCCAGGAAAACTTTCTGGAGGAGTGGAAGAGGCAGAGGGAACTGTGGAGGTGATTTGGGTCACCTTGATAACAAGGGGGGGGGAGAGAGTAAAAATGGGAGTGGTGAACAAACCCCCTGCGCTGGCAGAGGAGCTGGAGGAAAGTCTGGTGGCAGATGTTGGGAGACACTGCAGATTGGGTAGGGGAAGGGTGGTGGTGTTGGGGGATTTAAACATGCCAGGAACAGACTGGGGGACTATGACATCCTCGGTGGCCAGGGAACAGAGTTTGTTGGATGTCTTACAGGACACGTTCCTAACCCTGCAGGTGGGGGAACCAACCAGGAAGGAGCGGATACTGGATAAAGTCCTGGCAGACAGTGACCAGTTTGGAGGCCTGGAGGTAAGGGACCCATTGGTGGAAAACGATCATGGAACAGTCTGGTTCTGCCTGGACCTAGGAGGGGTAGAAGGCTTCACAAAGATGGAGGTAATTGACTTTAGGGGGGTGGATTTCAAAGAAATGGGAAGAAACCTTAAGGAGCATTTGGATGGGATTGGGACAGACATGGATGCTGACAGTAGGTGGGAAATCATCAGAAAGGGGTGCAGGATGCTACCAGCACCTGTGCAAAAGTGAGATGCAAATGCAGTAGGGCCTGAAAACCCTGCTGGTGGACCAGGGAGGTTCAGGAGGTGGTGAGGGGAAAGAAGGTGGCCTATAGGCATTTCAAGAGCTCAAGGAGTGCAAGGGATCAAGGGGAGTATGAGCCGATGGCCAGAAGGGCCACCATGGTGGTGAGGGCAGCTAAGGCAAGGAAGGAAAAGAACCTGGCCAGGGAAATTAGGAGAGGGAACAAGGGGTTCTTTAGATACATTGGGGAAAAATGAAGGGTGAAGGGGCAGATTAGCAGGATTAAAACAGGAGACGGATGGGCACAAGACCTGGGGGAGCAGGCGGAGGTACTAAATGAGTACTTCACCTCAGTTTTCACTAAGGAAAATGTGGGGGCTGCCTCATACAGGGGAGGAGACAGTGATACTGAGGAGGGGAACCTCACCAATCAGGGGGTCTGTGGAGGGGGGCATCACTGGCAGAAGGGGGGAAAAGCAATGCAGGGGGACGAGGTAGCGGAGGTGGAAATCATGGCAGAGAGAGAGAGTGAGAGAAGCCCTCATGTCCCTTAAGATGGAGAAAGCACCAGGGCCAGATAAAATATATCCCAGAATGCTAAAGGAATTGGCGGATGTCCTGGCGAAACCCCTGGTGGAGCTTTTCAGCATCTCCCTGAGAACAGGGTGGGTGCCCCAGGACTGGAAGGTGGCACATATAGTACCTATCCACAAGGGTGGATCAAGGGAGGTGGCAGGGAACTACTGGCCCATCAGCCTGACCTCGGTGGTGGGCAAGGTGATGGAGGGCATCGTAAAGGAGAGGCAGGGGGGACCTGGAAAAATCCGGGTGCCAGGATGATAGACAGCATGGCTTTGTCCTGGGGAACTCATGTCAGACAAACCTTGTGGAGTTTTATGATTGGGTGACGAGTGCCTTAGACCTGGGTAGGCTGGTGGACATCCTCTTTCTTGACTTCAGCAAGGCATTTGACTCTGTTCCCCACGGGACCCTGTTGGATAAGCTGGGGTAAATGGGGGTGAGGAACCAGATGATCAGATGGATAGGGAATTGGCTCCAGGACAGGACCCAGAGGGTCGTGGTTGGCAGGATAGTCTCATCCCCAATGAGGGTCATTAGTGGGGCCCCTCGGGGATCGGTCCTCGGGCCCTTCCTGTTCAACGCCTATATCTCTGACATAAGGAAGGGTATCAAGAGTGAGATGAGTCTCTTTACGGATGACTAAAAGCTGGGGGTGGTGGTGGATGGGGAGGCCCTTCAGGGGTCCGGAAGGGTGGTCTAAGAAGTGGAAACTGAGGTTAAGTGCAGGGAAATGTAAGGTATTGCAACTGGGAGCCAGAAACCCGGGCCAAGTGTACACCCTGGGGGGGAATGCTACAACACTCAATGGCTGAGAGGGACCTGGGGGTGGTGGTGGATGTCAAGATGAACAACTCTTTCCGTCTTTCGGATGAGACGTTAAACTGAGGTCCCATCTGCCTGGATTGGTGGTAGTTCAGGTGGATGTTAAAGATCCCATGGCACTTATCAAAAAGAGTAGCAGAATTTCCCCAGTGTCCTGGCCAAATTTCCCTCATTCACTAAAAATACCACCAACAGCTTAATCTGGTTCAAGGTCAGTTGGCATTTATCTGTATCCCCCTCCCCGGGTTGTGCCTGAAAATAGGCAGGATTTGTCTAGTGCACTTATCTGGTCAACAAAAACGAAATAAATAAATAAAACTCAAGAGACTTGTAGGAGGGCAGCGGTCAAGGCCAACAGGATGCTGGGATGCATCGCTAGGGGGGATCACTTCCAGAAGGAGGGAAGTGATACTACCTCTTACAACTGCTTGGTGAGGCTGCACCTCGAGTGCTGCATGCAGTTCTAGAGGCCACACTTAAGGAGAGACATTGAACGCCTGGAGAGGGCCCAGAGGAGGGCAGCCACAATGATCTGGGGCTTGGGGGACAGAACCTATGGGTAGAGGATCGAGGAGCTAAATATGTACACATTGGAAGAGAGAAGAGACTGGGGGACATGATAGAGGTCTTCAGGTACATGAGGGAGGTAAATGGGGGAGGCGAAGTCAGGGTGCTCCAAAGGAAGGGGGGGCAACTAGAGAGCATGGGTGGAAGCTGGAGGGGGGAGAAAGGAGGAGGTGCTACTTCACTGAAAGGGTGGTGGAGCCATGGAATTCACGGCCCAGGGAGCTGGTGAAGGCAGAGAGAGTGGAGGGGTTTAAGAGGGGGTGGGACAGGTACAGGGGAAGGGTTATGGAAGCAAAGTCCAGTGCAATAAAAATATCTGGGGCTGGGAAGGGAGAAGACCGAGAGGTCAAGGGGGACAGCAAGGTCAGTTCCCAGGGTGGGGGGCTGACCAAACAAGCAGAAGCGAAAGACCAATAGACCCATTCTGCTGGCATTTTAGTATGTTAGTTGGTCAGGAAACCGACTAAGGAAGGAAACATCCTTGACCTCATAGTGACGAATGGGGAATGGGTGAGGGACGTTAGGGTTGTGGAACAACTAGTTGGAAGTGACAACCAGATGGTATGGTTCCAATTACAGATGGCCAGGGAGAGGGGGGCAACAGACACAAGGGTGCTGGACTTTAGAAAAGCCAACTTTACCAGGATGGAGGAAGTGGTACAGAGGTACCTGGACAAAATCCAACCAATTATGGATACAGATCACAGGTGGGAATTGAAAAAACGAGGGTTACTGGAGGCAACAAACACCTGCAGTGCAGCCCAGAGGAAAAAGACAAGAGTGAAAAAACAAGCTGGCTAAGCAGAAAGGTGTGAGACAAGGTGAGAAGGTAAAGGGGCACATATAAGGGATACAGAAGAACAGAGAGGGAAGAAGGCGGGGACGTCTGTCTGAAAGAAGTGAAGTACGTAACAAGGGAGGAAAGAGCAGCCAAGGGGTCAAGGGAACTCAGGCTGGCACAAGGCATAAAAAACGGGAGAAAGACTTCTTTAGGTACATCAGGGAGAAAATAACCTGTAAGGACCTAATTATGAGGATAAAGAAGGAAAGGGGATGGGTGGAGGAAGGGGGTGATAAGGCAGAGTAGCTTACTTCTGTTCAGTCTTTACTAAGGAGAAAGGAGGAGAGTTACCCACACTGCGAGGGAGCGAGCGAGGATAGAGACAGATGAGGGGGGATGATGGACAATGAAATCATGAGAGAGAGGGTGCTAGAAGGGTTAAGGCCACTGAGGGTGGACAAGGCACTGGGACTGGATGGGGTGCATCCAAGGGTGCTGAGGGAGCGGGCAGAAGTCCTGGCAGGCCCCTTGGCAGACTTATTTAATGCATCTCTGAGCACAGGATGCAAACTGCAGGATTCGAGACTGGCTTATGTGGTTCCACTCCATAAGAGTGGTCCCAGGGATGAACCGGCGAACTATAGGCCAGTGAGCCCAACGTACATAGTGGGTAAGTTAATGGAGACCATCCCAAAGGAGAGGCTGGAGGTGCTGCTGGAGTTTAACTGGGTGCAGGACAGGAAGCAGCATGGCTTGATCAAAGGTGGGTCATGCCATACCAACCCAGTTGAATACTATGACTGGGTGACTAGGCAAGTTGATGGAGGCCATGCAGTGGATGTTCTGTACCTGGACTTCAGCAAGGCCTTCGACTCGGTACCACATGGGAGACTAGGTTGCAAACTAAGGGGCACTGGGACAGGGGGCAAAACTGGTGAGGTGGGTGGAAAACTGACTACAGGGTAGGCAACAGAGGGTAGTGGTGGAGGGAAAATTCTTATCCCCTAAGCCCATGATGAGTGGGGTTTCACAGGGGTCGGTGTTTGGACTGGTGTCATTTGGAATATTGTTTGCAGACATCTCAGAGGGATCAATGGTGGATGACCAGGGGGTGGCGGGGGCTGCGGGAGGGTCCGGCAAGGCTTGAGGCAGGGTCTGACACCTGGCAACTCGGGTTCAACAGCAGAAAGTGCAAGATGCTGCACTTCAGATCAAAGAACCAGAGGAGAAGCTACTATCTGGGGGGGGCAGATAGCAGTAACAGAGAAAGAGAAAGATCTGGGAGTGTGCATAACGGAAGCAATGAACAACTCGGCACAATGCAGGAGGGCAGTAACAAGGGCCAACAAGATGCTGGGCTGTATTGCCAGGGGTATAACTTGGAGGAGCAGGGAGGTGATTCTGCCTTTGTACAGATCATTGGTCAGACCACACCTGGAGTGCTGCATGCAGTATTGGTGACCATACCTGCCGAGAGACATTAGACTGCTGGAGGGGGGTACAATGCAGGGCAAAAAAAAGTTATACAGGGTCTGGGGGAGTTTTCACATGAGGTCAGACTGGCAGAGTTAAACATGTATTCACTGGAAGAGAGGAAAAATAGGGAGAATAATATATAATAATAATAAAAACAATTTATTTATATAGTGCCTTATCCAAAACCAAGGCGCCTCACATTCTAAAACACCAATAATGATAAAATCACAACATATTCAATAAAATCATGCACATATCATTATATAAACAACAAACTTAGTTGTTAAAAGCCTGAAGCCACAGATAAGTCTTTAAAGCCTGCTAGAATGACTACACAGTTGCGCACTCCCGAATCTGATGGGGTAGAGAATTCCAAAGGGTTGGCGTAGTGAACTCAAAAGTTCTTGCACTGGAAGATTTTGAACATACCCATGGAACCTCTAGCAACCCCTCGCTGGATGAGCGGAGTGATCGACCGGGCTGGTAGGGAATCAGGAGCTCTTTCAGATAGTCCGGGCCTAGTCCATGTAGGGCTTTAAAAGTCAGCAAGCTGACTTTATAGGTGATCTGCCACTGAACTGGCAGCCAGTGCAGCTCGTGCAGCACCGGCGAAATATGGCAAGATCGCAAAGACCCAGTCAAAAGCCAGGCTGCAGCGTTCTGCACCAGCTGTAGGTGGTGGATTTCTACCCCAGGAAGCCCTAGGTAAAGGGAGTTGCAATAATCTAAGCAAGAGGAAACAAAGGCGTGGATCAATGTCGGAAGGTCATCGGAAGGAATAAGGTGCCTAATTCTGGTGATATTCCTAAGATGGTAAAAGGAAGTTTTGATGACCGCCGACACCTGCAAATGCAAGGCCAGCTCTTCGACAAAAATTACCCCCAGGTTACGCACCCCTTCAGAGGTCGGGAGTGAGGCGCCACTCCAAAAAATTCCAGAGGGAGCACCCTTCCCCAACCCCCCTAACAGATGACCTGGATTCACAACCAACACCTCAGTTTTGTCTGGGTTCAACCTTAGCCAGCTGGAATCCATCCAGTCTTGGATTGCTTTCAGACAGTTGTTAAAGCCCGATACAGTTCCATTCTGGTCGAATGCAAAAGATAGGCAGAGCTGGGTATCATCAGCATAGCAGTGAAACCTCAGCCCATACCTTCTTACAATGTCTCCAAGGGGCAGCATATACACCGAGAACAACATGGGTGAGAGGACCGAACCCTGAGGGACTCCACATGACAGAGAAGTAGGATCCAAGGAATAAACCCCCAACACCACTCTCTTGAGTTCTACCCATGAGGAAAGATGAAAACCACTTGAGGACTGTTCCCGACAGTCCACAGATGAACCTCAGATGACCCAACAGCACCTCATGATCCATGGTGTCAAAAGCTGATGAGAGATCTAGAATGACCAATATGGAATGGTTCTTCTGATCTCTAGCCATCAGGAGATCATTGAGCACCTGAACCAGGGCTGTTTCGGTACTATGTCTCTTACGAAAACCAGACTGGAGTGGTTCATAGATGTCATGGATGGTCAAATGGTCTTCCAGTTGCGCAGCCACAACTTTCTCAATCACCTTCCCTATAAAAGGAAGGTTAGAGACAGGTCTGTAGTTGGCATGGCAGTCTGGGTCCAAGGAAGCTTCTTCAAGAGAGGTGTCACCACCACCTCTTTCAGAGAGCTAGGAAACTCTCCAGACTCCAAGGAGCACCAGACAATCCGTGCCAGGACCAGACCGATAACCTCAGTGCCTCCCAAAATTAGGGAATCTACAGCACATGGGGCACACAATCTGGAGGATCTGCATGACATCTGTGAACTCCAGATGGCCAAAGGTAGTCCAAGACAAGCGAGGTGTAGTAACTTCACACTGATCAATAGCAGCACCCATAGAGTGTGCCGGCCGGAGTCCCGCCCTGATGTTGGCCACTTTATTTGCAAAGAATCAAGCAATTTCATCACACTCTAACTGCGAAAAAGCTCTCCACACTTGAAGACAGGTTGGGTTGCACAGTCTGTCCACAGTACGGCAAAGCTGAGATGGTCGATTCTGAGCAACTACAATCTCCCTGGACAGGAATTCTGCCTTCTTACAGGAGATTGCAGATTGGTAGACTTGATAATGTTCCAACAATCTAAGGCGGTTGGCATCAAGGGTGGACTTCCGCCAGCAACGCTCCAACCTTCGACCTAGTCTCCGCAGCACCCTCAAAGTCCCATCAAACCAGGGAGATTGAGGGCAAAGGGAGAGAGGCCAAACGAAGATGGGCAATAGAATCCAAAGCTGTTAAGACAGCCAAGTTATAGGCCATCACAAGAGTCTCAGGATCACTGCTGACAAACGAGGAGGATGATAGGTCAAGAACCACCATTAGGCTCTGAGAACTTACATGTCGTAAAGGGTGGTACCTGACCATCTCCGTAGGGGTAGGCCTACTGGGGGGGTATAAAAACTAAACCCCACAGTGCAGTGATCGGACCACCCAACTGGATCCACCTCCAAATCAGAAGCTTCGATTCCTAGGAGGAAGACTAAGTCAAGGGAGTGGGCATGTCTGAGTAGTGGAGGTAGCCACCTGTGTCAGGCACAGAGAAGACATTGACTGGAGGAAGTGTTGTCCAAATTGTGAGAGTTCATCGTTGACCCAGGCATTGAAGTTGCTGAGAACCATCAGCCTTGGCGATTCCAATGCCATGTCAATGATGAAGTCCGCCACTTCCTGAAGGAAACGTTTCTCATCACTGGGTGGACGATAGATGAGAGTGATCAGACAACCTACACCCGCTACAATGGCACACTCGAATGACTCAGTCTCCCTGACCGATACACTAGTGAGGTTGAGTTTGGTCTTGAAACAGACCGCCAACCCCCCCACGGAGAACATGATAGAGACCTTCAAGTACATGAAGGGAATCATCCTATCAAACACAGAGGGGCTGTTCAGAGAGAGGGTGGGAAGAGACACTAGAGGCCATGACATAAAATTGGAGAGGGGGAGATTCAGGAAGGAAATGAGGAGACATCTCTTTACTGAAAGGGCGGTAGCAGAGTGGAATGCCCTGCCAGCAGAGGTGGTGGCAAGTAAATTAGTGGAGGGATTCAAAAGAGGGTGGGAGAGGACAAAGGGGAGGGGTATGGGAGGGTGGGGAGGGCAGCTGCAAAATAATGATGCCAGCTGCAAACTCTAGCAGACTTGATAGACCAGTTGGCCTTTTTCTGCTGACAATTTTTGTATATTCATATGTTCATATCAGTGGCTACATTTCATCCAAGCTTCTTTGTACCCTCAAAGCAAAATGAGCAACTATGGTTTCTTACTCATATTATTTAATCTGATAACTGGTGGGGAAAATGATGGAATCACTTCTGAAAGAAAGAATTGTTTAGTACCTAGAGGCCAGCGGGGCACAGGACCCAAAGCAGCATGGATTCACAGCAGGAAGGTCATGTCAGACGAATCTAATCAATTTCTTTGACTGGGTGACCAAAGTAATAGACCAGGGAGGGGCTGTGGATATGGCCTACCTAGACTTTAGCAAGGCATTTGACACAGTCCCACAAAAGATTAATAATCAAGTTAGCCAGCCTGGGAGTGGGTCCCAGGGTGGTAGCCTGGGTAGCAAACTGGCTGCACAACAGGACATAGAAGGTAATAGTGAATGGAACACATTCTGAAGAAAGGGGTTACTAGTGGAGTACCCTCAGGCTCAGTATTGGTCTAGTCCTCTAACGCTCTTTATATAGGTGACATTGCAGAGGGTCTGAAGGAAAGGTATACCCTTTGCAGATGACACAAAGATCTGTAACAGAGCTGATACACAAGGGGGTAGAAAGGATGAGAAGGACTTGGCAAGGTTGGAGGAATGGTCAGACATACAGCAACTTCGATTCAATGCAAAGAAGAGCAAAGTAATGCACCTGGGAAATAAAACTCCAGGAGAAGAGTACACAATAGCAGGGGAGGTACTAACAACAACAATAATGGAAAGGGATCTGGGTGTAGTCATATCAGATGACCTAAAGGTGGTAAGCAATGTGAGAAGTCAGTAAGGAGAGCCAGGGGATACTGGGATGCATAGGAGGGCATCACAAGTAGAAAAAGGAAGTGGTTATCCCTCTGTACAGACAGTTGGTGAGACCCCATCTGGAGTACTGTGTGCAGTTTTGGAGACTTCATCTACGCAAGGACATAGACAGGATGGAAACAGTCCAGAGGAGGGCAATTAAAATGGTGCAGGGTCTACATCAGAAACCATATGAAGAGAGACTGAGAGAGCTTAATATGTATACCCTTGATGAAAGGAGGGACAGGGGGACATGATAGAAATGTTCAAGTACCTCAAGGGAATCAACAAAGTCCAGGAGGGTAGCATCTTTCAGAAAAAGAGATGTGTAAGAACAAGGTGGCACAATTTAAAGTTAGAGGGAGACGGCTCAGGGGTAATGTGAGGAAATTATTTTCATGGAGAGAGTGGTGGACACATGGAACCGCCTTCCTGGAGAGGTTGTGGGGTCTAAAACAGTGGGAGAATTCAAACATGCATGGGACAGACATAAGGCAATTATAGTGGGGGGTTGCAGGAAGTAGGCTGTTGGTTAACTAGAATCTGCAGCTTATCCAATAGGTAGGGAAATGGACAGACTGGGTGGGCCAAGTGGTCCTTATCTGCCATCAGATTCTATGTTGCTATGTTTCTATGTAACTGAGGCACCACAGCATTCAGTGCACTAGCCCCATATAACACATAAAAGTTAGCCAAATTAACATACTAACATACTAAAATGCCCGCAGAATAGGCCTAATGGTCTTTCGCGTCTGCTCATTTGGTCAGCCCCCACCCTGGGTGCTGACCTTGCTGCCCCCCCTCACCTTCTCTGGCTTCTCCCTTCCCAGTTCCGGATATTCTTGCTGCATTGGATTTTGCTTCCAGAACCCTTCCCCTGTACCTGTCCCACCCCCTCTTGAACCCCTCCACCGTCTCTGCCTCCACCAGCCCCCTAGCCAGCACATTCCATGGCTTTACCACCTCTCAGTGAGGTAGCACCTCCTCCTTTCTCCTGAATCTTCCCTCCAACTTCCACCCATGCCCTCTAGTGCCCTCCTCCTTCCTTCAAGCACCCTGACTGTTACTCCCTATTTACCCTCTTCATGTACCTGAAAACCTCTATCATGTCCCCCTGGTCCCTTCTCTCTTCCAATGTGTACATATTTAGCTCTTCGAGCCTCTCCTCATAGGTCCTGTTCCCCAAGCCCCAAATCATTTTGGTTGCCCTCCTCTGGACCCTCTCCAGGAGTTTAATGTCCCTCTTTAAGTGTGGCTCCAAAACTGCACGCAGTACTCAAGGTGCGGCCTCACCAAGCAGTTATACAGAGGAGTATCACTTCCCTCCTTCTGGAGATGATCCCCCTAGCGATGCATCCCAGCATCCTGTTGGCCTTAGCTGCTGCCCTCCTACAAGTCTCTGAGTTGTTCATCTTGACATCCACCACCACCCCCAGGTCCTTCTCAGCCATCAAGACTTGTAGCATTTGCCACCCCCAGGGTGTACACTTGGCCCGGGTTTCTGACCCCCAGGTGCAGTACCTTGCAATTCCCTGCATTGAACCTCAGCTTCCACTTTCTAGACCATCTTTCCAGAGCCTCTAGGTCCCCCTGTAGAGCCAGCCTCCCCTCCTCCCCATCCACCACCGCCCCCAGTTTCGAGTCATCTGCAAAGAGACTCATCTCACTCCTGATACCTGTCCTTATGTCAGAGACGTAGGCATTGAACAGGAGGGGCCCAAGGACTGATCTCTTGGGACCCCACTAATGACCCTCCTTGGGGATGAGATTATCCCGCCAACTATGACCCTCTGGGTCTGGTCCTGGAGCCAAATGCCTATCCATCTGATCATCTGGTTCCCCACCCCCCATTTCTCCCAGCTTATCCAACAGGCTCACGTGAGGAACAGAGTCAAATGCCTTGCTGAAGTCTAGAAAGAGGACGTCCACTGGTCTACCCAGGTCCAGGGCACTCTTCGACCAGTCATAGAACTCCACAAGGTTTGTCTGACATGATTTCCCCGGGACGAATCCATGCTGTCTATCGTCCAGGCACCCTGACTTTTCCAGGTCCCCCCTAGCCTCTCCTTTACGATGCCCTCCATCACCTTGCCCACTACCGATGTCAGGCTGACAGGCCTGTAGTTCCCTGCCACCTCCCTTGATCCCTCCTTGTGGATAGGCACTATATGCACCACCTTCCAGTCCTGGGGCACCCACCCTGTCCTCAGAGAGATGGTGAAAAGCTCCACCAGGGGTTTTGCCAGAACATCCACAAGTTCCTTCAGCACTCTGGGATGTAATTTATCCAGCCCTGGTGCTTTCTTCATCTTAAGGGACCTGAGGGCTTCTCTCACTCTCTCTGCTGTGATTTCCACTCCCGATACCTCTTTTCCTTGCTTATCCCTCCCCCCTCTTGCCAGTGATGCCTCCCTCCCCAGACCCGGCCGATCGGTAAGGGTCCCCCTTCCTCAGTATCACTGTCTCCTCCCATGTATGATGCAGCACCCCATTTTCCTTTTTAGAAAACTGAGGAAGTACTCATTTAGTACCTCACCCTGCTCCTGGGTCTTGTGCTCATCTCCCTGTTTTAATCCTGCTAATCTGCCCTTCACCCTTTGTTTTTCCCAATGTATCTAAAGAACCCTTTGTTCCCTCCTAATTTCCTGGCGAGGTTCTGCTCCTTCCTTGCCTTAGCCGCCTCACCACCCTAGTGGCCCTTCAGCCATCAGCTCAGACTCCCCTCAATCCCTTTCACTTCTTGAGCACTTGAATTGCCTATAGGCTGCCTTCTTTCCCCGCACCACCTGCTGGACCTCCCTGGTCCACCAGCAGGGTTTTCGGGCCCTACCGCATTTTCGTCTTACTCTTGCACAGGTGCTGGTAGCATCCTGCACCCCTCTCCTGATGATTTTCCACCTACTGTCAGCGTCCATGTCTGACCCAATCCCATCCAAATGCTCCTTAAGGTTCCTTCCCATTTCCTTAAAATCCGCCCCCCTGAAGTCAGTTACCTCTGTCTTTGTGCAGCCTTCTACTCCTCCTAGGTCCAGGCAGAACCAGACCGTGGCATGGTCACTTCCTGCCAACGAGTCCCTTACCTCCAGGCCCCCAATCTGGTCACTGTCTGCCAGGACCACATCCAGTACCCGCGCCTCCCTGGTTGGTTTCCCCACCTGCTGAGTTAGGAACGCGTCTGGAAAGACATCCAACAACCTCTGTTCCCTGGTTACCGAGGATGTCATAGTCTCCCAGTCTGCTCCTGGCATGTTTAAGTCCCCCAACACCACCACCCTTTCCCCTGCCCAGTCTGCAGTGTCTCCCAACATCTGCCACCAGACTCTCCTCCAGCTTCTCCGCCAATGCAGGGGGTCTATACACCACTCCTATTTTTACTCTCTTGCCCCCCCTTGTTATTAAGGTGACCCAAATCGCCTCCACGGTTCCCTCCGCCTCTTCTACTCTCCATACCAATGCAGTTTTTGACTATCATTGCTACCCCCCCTTCCCTCCCCGTCCTTCCTGAACATAGTGTAACCCTCCAGGTTTAGGTCCCAGTCATGTCCTGCGGTGGCCCAGGTCTCAATGATCGCTGCTACATCCACCACTCCCTCAGCATCACCTGGAGCTCAGGTATTTTATTGCCCAAGCTCCTGGCATTTAGCAGGACTACCTTCCACCCTTTCCCTATACTTCCATTTCCCCTGCTCATGTTCCCATGGGGATTCTGTTTTCCCCTGGTCTGCACTTTACCAGTTGACCTTTTCCTGCATTCCTCCAGCTCCCCAGAGGGGTGGAGACAGAGTCCCTCCTTTAGCGGCACCCCCTCAACAGCCTTTTCTCCCATCCCTCCCCTTCACAAGAACATGCATAGGGTATTTATTTTCTTGGCACTCACAAAATAAAATGAGGTGCATTGCTTTATATGAATAATTACTGTGCTATTAGCATAGCTAGTGAGTGGACCCAATGAGATCAATACAGGAGCACGTGCGGGTACATGCTCCACACTAAGGATACTATGCACCAATGGGTGGGTAATATGCGTCGGAGGTGCGTTAACCATCCACAGAGCTCTGCACCTGTGGACAGGTGTGCACCGGTGGCATTCACGACTGCTGGCCACCTGTCCATGGCCCCGCCGCCCCCGGCATGCAGGTGCCCATGGTGCAGCCGGGGGCAGGGTTGTGTATCTGGCTGGGCATCCAATAGGATGCCCGGACCAGGTGGCTCAGTGGATCCCTTCCACAGTGGGGCACGCATGGTTGTGCACCCCATGGATGTCTGAGGGCCGGCAGCTCTGGCAGGTGTGAGGAGGGCAATGCTGCCAGCCCTCCCATGTCACCGGAGTGGTGAATGGGTCTGGGTTGGGGCTGGGGGCTGTCACTGGTGATGGGGTGTGTACCATACCCTGCTGTTAGCAGGATGTGCTGGTGGTGCAAGGGGGCACGGCGCCATGGGCAGCACCCTAGGGCCGGTGCCCCCCTGAGGTGATGTGTGGGGGGGCATGATTGCGGTGTGAGACTGCACCAGTCTATGTGCCAGGGTGGGAAGAAGGCATCAGCCCCTCTATGGGGTGGCCCCATAGGGTAGGTGGGCACATCTGCTAATCCAACTGTTTTTTCTCTTTTCCTTTTAGTACTCCCCCAGACCACACCTCTCCTCAACCACCTGCTCCTGCCTCTTCTTACTCTCTTTCCTTCTTCCACTCAGCTACCTCCCTAGTACCTGCCAGCCCTCTCCACCCTTACACCTACCTCCTATTCATCTCTTACTGCCAACCTGGAACCCTGGCCCATGAACCTTGCCCTCCCTTGGGGCACCCCCCTATTGAGGTCTGGCCATACGCTGATACATATGAGAATGGAACCTGGGCAAACTGACCCCCGCTGCTGTCCATTGCTCTGCACTGGGACATATGGCACATATGCTACATTTGGACCAGCAATATACGGAGACAAAACCACACTGACTATGAGCAACGACAGATTGCACTAAAACTCTTGCTCATCCTCCTACTGATGTCAGGGAGAGTTTACCTGAACCCTGGCCCAGTTATCTCCAGCCCAGCCAGGATTGGGAAGTCAGACGGGGGTCTCATCATTGCCATCCTCAACATATGTGGCCTCCTCCCAAAGCTTGCTGCCCTTCAAATCTGTGCTGACCAGCATAACCCTGATATCCTTACTGTTGTTGAAATTTGACTGACGTCCAATACTCCTGACCATGCTATTGCGCTACAAGGCTGTAACGATAGGAGGACAAAAAGGGGGGGTGTAATTTACATCAAAGACAACATCACCTGTCACCCCATCTCCACTACCCCCCCCCCGACTCTTCTGTGCAATTCCTACATATCAAACTACTCCTTGGGGCCCAAAATAAAGTGCTCACTGTAGTCTCAGTCTACATCTCACCAAAAGATCAAGGGATTGGTCTCTGTGCTGTCCTGGACTTTGTAAGATCCCAGCCTCCCAGATCTGAGATCCTCCTCCTTGGCGATTTTAATATCAACTGGCTTGCACCTGATGTAGGAACCCACAAGGATGCTATCTCTTCAGCTAACCTAACGCAGATGTTCAATTCCCCCACAAAGAAGAACTACAAGTCAGGTACCAGCACTCTCCAGGACTAGGTTCTTGCCAGCCACCCCACCTCTATCAACAATACCACTGTCCTCCCGGACTCCCTCAGCGACCATTCCCATGTTATCTGCAATTGGTCAAATAAGTTTTGCAAGCCTACTCCTAAAACCATTTCCAGCAGAGTCCTACCCCGTGGCCAACTGACCCATCTCAAATCCTGTCTTAGTCGGCAAGACTGGTCTCCCATATACAATGCATTGGATGTTGACTCGGCCCTTGATTATCTCATCACCACATTCAATGCTGCCTGTGACTCCTACACCCCAGTAAAAAAGAGCAAAGTCAAGGCACTGTCCAATCCATGGCTCACGGCTGAGCTACTGGATCAGTTAAAATCAAGGGACCACCTCTGGGCAGTAGCTAGGGCCAAAGGCGCTCAACTGGACATTCAAAACTACAAACAGACTTGCAAAAACTACACAAAACAAATACGACTGACGAAGAGTACCTACTACAAGAAAGCCCTCACCAACACCTGGAGAGATGAGACAGCTTTTTGGGACAATATTAGGGAAGTCACAGGGAAGCAGTCCAAATCCTCCCCAAACCTACTGATGGTTGATGGAGCCACCACCCTTGACCCGAAGGTCATTGCCAATACTTTCAATGCAGCCTTCACCAACCTTAGTGCTGTTCCCCCCCCCGGAATTTTTCTCCAATACTGACTCCCCTGTTCCAAATTCCCTACCTACCACCTCAAATCATCTGCCATTCCACTTCAAAAAAGTAAAGGCGAATGATGTCTGCAAATACATAACAAAGGCTATCTCCAAGTCCAGAGCCAGTGGTGATTCACTGGACCTTAAACTGCTATCCCTCACCCTTGAAGAGGTATTGCGCCCGCTTACCAGAATCATCAATCTCTCCCTCAGCCTCAGTCAGTTCCCAAGCAAATGGAAATCTGCTATTGTCACTCCGGTCTTTAAAAGCGGCAACAAGTCCATACAGGGGGACTACCGGCCGATCTCTATATTACCCCCCCAAGGCCCTTGAGCACATTGTTACTGACCAGCTTACATTCTTCTTGGACAAACATAACATCCTATGTGCATAGCAACACGGGTTCAGACAAGGGCACAGCACATCAACAGCTCTCCTGGAATTCATTGGAGTCCTTCACAATTTGATGAAAAAAGGCCATTTAACTGGAGCCGTATTCATCGACTTGACTAAGGCATTTGACACTGTTCACCATGGCCTGCTTACCAAACAACTGCTGAATGCTGGACTCTCCCAGGACTCCACTGCATGGTTTAATAGCTACCTGGACCAGTGCTCACAAACAGTAAAAATCTCAGGAGTACTCTCCGACTCCAAACCTGTTCACTCAGGCGTCCCTCAGGGATCCATACTGGGCCCACTACTTTTCAGCCTTTTTCTGAACTCCCTTCCACTATCCTGCCCAGAACAAATTATCCTCTATGCCAGTAATGCTGTGCTTCTCACCCCCCATAAGGACCCACATCCCTTACTTCACAACCTACAGCTTGCTTTCTCCACTATTGAAAACTGGTTTGCAAAACATAAACTGGTTCTAAACCACAAAAAGGCTAAATCTATGCTTTTCTTCAGCTTGCAAAACAAACACAGGTGATACCCCCTTGATATCAATATAAGCACTGGTAATACCCTCAAACATGTGTCATCTTTTAAATACCTTGGAATCTCACTTGACCCTTGCCTGTCTTATGGGACTCACATTGATAGTGTTGCCAGAGTGGTAAACTCACGCATTGGAATTCTCTACCTTAATAGACAGCATCTTACCCAGGCAGAACTGAAGATTGCTGTCCAGAGCTCTGTGGTCTCCATCATAGACTACGGCCTCATAATCTATGGCTGTGCCTCTACTACCACTCTCAGGAGCATAACAACCTCCCTAAACAAGGCCTGTCAACTGCTTACTGGATCCCACCGACTCACACATACATGTGAGCTTTACGCTCAAACAGGATGGCTTCAACTTGCTAACCGCATAAAGTACCTTACCCGCTTGATGGGGAAAAAAAAAAAAAAAACTACTTTGGGCCTTACTCCACCTAGTGTCCAAACCCTCCTGTGCCCAAACACTAATCCTCATAACACCAGAGGGTCTGAACATCAGCTTCTACAGGTCCCCCGATGCTGCACCACTCTGGGCCAAAGATCCTTTGCACACCGTGCACCCAGCTGGATGAATGCCCTTCGCACTCACATCACCTCCACCTCCTCACTGGGCATATTCAAATCAAGCCCCCATTATCATCTCACGGCCTCCAGCTCATGTGACTGCCTCCCCTAACTTCCCCGTTCTCCATTGAGATCACCCACCCCCGATGTTCTTTGACAATACCGTGAGCTGCTCTAGTCTCTTTTTCAGCTGCCACCCCCCCATCCTCTCACCCCTCCTCCCTGATTTCTTCTAGGTTTCTGAAATGATTCCTTGTATGTGTTATTGATGTGTCCTATTTACCGTGGTGCCATACCTGAACTGATGAGTATGGTTGTATGCTCCTTTAATGTTGTATGCTCTTGTTTAATATGTTTAACATGTATGTACTCTCCTGACATGGAACCTTTGTAAAAGAGCCTTGGCTCAAAGGTAATTGTAATCCTAGATCTAAATAAACAATAAACAAAATAAAAATTGCCCTGATGCCAGGCAGATTTCCAGTTGTGCACAGGGCACATAGGGGTTTTATGGCAGGGTCCTCCTGGGTGTACCCTGTGCCCCCATATGCACCCCCACAGCCAGCAGTACGTGCCTTTATGCATGACGCATAGTGCTGGCATGGTCCCTGCATGGTGTGGTCTGCTGCCCTGGGGGAAATCGGGTGTGTACTTTCTGTATGCCCCCTCCCATTATGCATTCTTCATGGGGCACAGTAGATGCAGAGTGGCTATGTGCCCCAGATACGTGCATACTCCACTCCATTTGTGCATAGGGCCCTAAATGTGCAAAGAGCACATGCATGAGTTACTTTTGCACTTGGAAACTTGGCTACCCATGTGGGGCAGAGAAAACATTTAAAAACTAACAAAATGGTTACAAACAGCACCAAAAGGATCGACTTCACATAAAGAACATTCCTGATGAGCATTCAGTAGCAGTAGCGCGTTCCAGAGAGGTGGACTGAAATTTCACTGAATGGGGTTGGACAGTGTCTCATAGAAACATAGAACATAGAAAGATAGAATGTGACAGTAGATAAGGACCACTTGGCCCACCTAATCTGCCCATTTTCCTACCCAACAGATAAGCAGCAGATCCTAGTTTACCAACAGCTTACTTCCTCCTACCCCCCACTAGGACTGCCTTATGTCTGTCCCATGCATTCTTGAATTCCTCCACTGTTCTTGACTCCACGACCTCCTCAGGGAGGCTGTTCCATGCATCCACAACCCTGTCTGTGAAAAAATAGTTCCTCACATTACCTCTGAGCCGTCCCCCCTCTATCTTCAAATTGTGCCCCCTAGTTCTTGCACATCTCTTTTTCTGAAAGATGCTACCCTCTTTGACTTTGTTGATTCCCTTGAGGTACTTGAAAGTTTCTATCATGTCCCCTCTCTCCCTTCTTTCCTCAAGGGTATACATATTAAGCTCCTTTAGTCTTTCTTCGTATGTCTTCTGGTGCAGACCCTGCACCATTTTGGTTGTCCTCCTCTGGACAGCCTCCATTCTGTCTATGTCTTTGTGGAGATGGGGTCTCCAGAACTGCACACAGTACTCTCTTTTTTAAAAACTGTCCCTCCCTCTTCTCTCAGCCCAAGCAGGTGAAATGTAACAACCAAATTCCACCTTCTATCAAAAGCACAGTCCCATCCCAGCACCCACAAGTTGTTGTGTTTTATTTTTTTTATATACTTTTACAACTAGATCCCCTGATGGTTGACCGGCTGAACCCATCCACCCCCACGGCTGGCCACCATCTTAATGTAAAGTGCTGTTTCTGCTTAAAAAAAAAATTAGGTCCCCCCACACACACAGCACCTGACTCTACTACCATCCCCCACCACCCAGTTGTCTCAGATACATTATAAAAGTGAGAAGATGACCAGCACAGCCTTCCCTTCTCCAAAGCCAGCCACCTTCTTCATATAAAGCACTAGCTGCGCTAAAAAAAAAAAGTATAAATTATGCCCCCCTCCACAACACCAGCCCCTAGTACCACCCACCTACCATCACCCAGTTCTCACAGATATAAAGTGTGAAGGTGACTGACACAAGTTCCACACCCCTCCCTCCTCCACAGCTGGCCATCTTCTCATAAATGCCCAACAAACACTGTGGAACAAGTACAATGGGAATTTGGGTGTGTATCACCACTCAAACACTGTGGGAAAAGTACAATGGGAATTTGGTGAATCACCACTGAGCCCATTGCAGTAGAAACTGCAAGGGACCTAGCAGTTTAAACCAATGATCACACAATGTGGGCATGATGCAACTCTCAGCTCGGTGTGCTGAAACTAAGTGTGCTGTACTTCAAAGAACTGAAGCCACTCCAATCAGAGAGGGCTTCAGTCCTTTGATTTGCATGAAGCTGAGTCAGCAAACAGCTGATCAGCTTTCATAACACTTACAGTTACACACCAGAAGTTTGCTATGGACAGCATGTAGCTGCTATAGCAAGCCCTGTAACAACAAAAAATGTACATCAATGTTTGTTGCTTGCACCCTGTAACTCTCTCCCCACCAGACCCTCCCTCTGAGCACCCACCACCCACAACCCCCGCACACAAACTTAATGCTGGCACTGGGGGTACCCAGTCCCCCGCTGTCCACCTTGTAGTTTTTGTTTTTCTTTACATGACTGAATGTTACACTGTTTCAGTGTTCACTCATAACTTAGATACATAGATACATAGACAGTGTCAGCAGATAAGGGCCTATGGCCCACCCAGTCTGCCCATTTGAGCTTGTAAGTTCAGTTTATGTTTTCCTAGAAGTCTGTTGCCCCTAACTTGGATAATTCTGAATATTTTGACTCCAAACTTTTAACATAGCCATTTTTCCACAAAACCTCATAAACGTGACATGTGTCATTTTTAAAATCCTAGACATGATATGTTTTCACACCTCTGATGCAAAATGACATTTCAGCCAATATACTATAAATGGTACAGGTCATGTCTATAAGACAAATCCTAAAACAAATCTCTTCAAAAGTTAAGGTCAAAACTGGTTCTAGGCCACCATTTCATAAAAATAAAACATCTGTTTTTGCCACCTGCAGCACTTACGACAAGAACTGTCTCAACATGTGTGCATTTTTTACTCCTTTAGTCTTGACTAGCTAAGATCTTATGTTGTATCATCCGATTGCCTCCTCATATGTTATTACTGCTAATAGGTATTACTTTTTGTCTCTGTATTTCTGCAGTTCACTGTACTAATGAGGAACCTTTGTAACCAAGTTCTTAGCACAAAGGTAAATGTAATATGATTCTTTCTAATAAAAAATGTAAAAAAAAAAAAAACAAAAAAAACAAGAGGTACATACCAGCAACAGATGTTCTGCATTGACAATTGCTTGTTTCTTTTTGGAAGTGAAACACAGACTGCCCAACATACTGGTGTCACCACACAAAAATGTCTTTCAGTGCATGGTGCATAGCATAGTGCTTGTGTATACTTAGGAACTTGAAGATATGAGCTTTTAACGTGATTGTTCTCTATTCCCACCCTTCGTAGGAATGCTGGGTAGGTGTAGGAATAGAGGCCCATGATTGTTAATGGTTCGATTACATCCTCCAACCTTGGTGAGTGTGACCAGTAGCACACAGGAGAGAAAAAAAACCTGTGGAGGAAACCTCTGAGGACATATGGCTACTGACCTGTCCATCCTCTGGGCAACCTATGAGGAGTTAATTCTAAATGAAGTGGACTGAGTTTTGTTTCTGGTTAGGTCGATGGGTCATATCCTCAGGCGGTGTAAGTAGGAAGGTAATTTCTGGAAGGTGAAGGAGAATCCGAGTCGGATGGTTGTCGAGATGCCAGCAGATGGGTGGTTAGACAGAGTTCAGGATTTCTGTGGTGGTATTTGAATACTGGAAGCTTAAATGAGGATAGTGTTAGGTAGGTGAGTCATATCATGAGTCTTTGACTATGAGAGTAGGAAGGTCGATTCTGCGGATGAAGGAGAGTCCAAGTTGGACGTATATCCAGATGAAGGAAGGTGGTGGTTAAATCATGTCTTATGGTATCCAGTATTAAAGTCTTGGAGGTATACATACAGTTAGATAGAAGTATGAACTTCATATCTGGATGCTGGCAGTCAGTACTTAAATACAGAGATAGGAGGGGTTTATAGTCAATGAGTAGCGTCTACTGGAAAGTAAATGCCGCTTCGTAGTAGCCGAAGTTTTATGATGGCAACCAGGTAGAGGAATGTTGGTAGATTTGAAGGTCTTGATTAAATGCTGGAGATGATACTGTGGTGGTGCTGGAGCACTGGAATCAATTGATGGAATAGTTGATGATTAATAGGTGGATGGTGGAACCAGAATGCCACTGATGATCTGATTAATGGATGAAGAAGACATGGTAGGATGGCGGAATGGTTACTGGAAGTCTGAAGTAAGGATGGATCCAAGGAGCACAATCAATGGTTGGTTGAGCACTAAAGGGTGGCGCATTGGAGGTCCCAAAAAGAAATACAGAAGGAGGAAGTCCAGGAAGCAGTCCGAATCAGGCCAAAAGTATGGAAGCCAATCCGATGGTGAGAAAGGGGCCAGCACAGGGTGGATCCAAAGCAGGTACATGATGGATGGAAAGTAAGAATGGAATACGGAATACAAGGAACAGATTCCCATCACTGGCGGGCAGGAAGGCCAGCCTTTGCTTGATGCCTTCCAGGCAGAGCTAGAGACAGAGACTGACTAAGGAAAGGAATAAAAAGGATGATTAGAGAATGAAGTTGGAAGACATGGGCTCCCATCCCTAGCAGCCAGGGAAGCTCAACTTCGCACGATACCCCAGAGGCAGAGCTAGGGACAGAGACTAATGGGGTAATGGGAGGAAATGAAAAGAACGAAAACTAAAGTGGAAGACGAGGATTCCAGCTGAGGTCAGGTACTTCAAAATGCCTTGCCATGCATAAGGTAATCTGTGGGGAAAATTGTAGCCATAAGGATCAAATTCAGGAATGGAGAATGTTCTGGTGTGAGACTGCTGAGGCAGATACCAGTAGTCCATGAATGGTGAGGTGATAGGTAGATGGTCTTGAAGGCATACGTGTGAAGAGATGGATTCAAACTGCGGAGGAGCAGGAGTCCTATAGCTGGAAATGCTGGCGTACAGAAGGGGAAGAACTCATGTGGTATTCACTTACTGGAAGCCAGAAGGTTCAAGTGCTATAATTTACTACGTAATGCTCTGAGAAATTGTATAATAGTTCAGATCAATGAAGCGGTGAAGAGCAGCTGACAAATGATATAATGGAATGGACTAGACGGTGAGGATTTGACTTCTGAGCTATGGATGATGAAGAGGGGTTGATCCTTGAAGCTAACAGAGAATTCCAAGTCAGAGGAATAGTTAATCAATGGAAGATAGGATGGAGTCAAATGACGTCCAGGTTTTCAGGTGCAGTTTGTAGCATGAAGGTATGGATGCTTGAGACAAGCATGGACATAATGATGTAGGCAATTGAATGAATAGGTGAGTGCAAGGTGGGTAATCCACAGCCTGCCAGAAGGCAAGGAAGGAAATGGATCAGGTTAAAGAATGTCACTCTGGATTACCTAGAAGGATCCAAGTACGGTCCAATTGATGGGGCAGGAAGTACACGCAGAAGAAAGTACAGAATGGAATGGACAACTGAGGAGAACCTGAGGATTGAGTACTTAAAGATTCTTAGTACTGCTTTGCAGAAGGGCAATCCTTGAATCTGGTGGAGAAATCCAAGTTGGGGAATATTCCAGTGACATAGGATAGGCTGGAGCTTAAAGTGAACCAGGCTTGCGACAATGGTGGGTGGAGAAAGGCGACCATCAGAGTATGCCCTCAGGCAGTGCCAGAGATATAGCTGGAGGATGATGGTGGAGAAACTGGAATGGGAACTAATGACAAAAAATGGAGGAGCAGTACTCCCAATGCTGGCAGACAGGATAAGCCCACTTTTGCTCGATACTGCTAGGTAAAGCTAGGAATGGAGCTGCAGATTTGATGATGGACACACCATGACAGGCAGGGATGATAGAAAACTGAGAAGCAGGACTTCCAACCCTGGCAGGCATGACAAGCCCACCTTTGCTCAAAACCACCAGGAAGAGCTAGGGATGGACATACCATGATGAGAAGCAAGAATGGAAGGAACAGAAGATGAAGGACTCAAATAAGGATAGAGCAAAGAACCTCGTTCCCAGAGTCCATGATGACATGAACTGGAAGGTCGATCCATGAAGCTGAAAGAGAAATCCAAGGAGGAGGAGCAGGAGGAGGAACATCTAGTCTTCTGACCAAGGAAGCAATTGGGATGCTGATGGAATGACATAGGTGAAAGAATGGAATAACTGGAGAGATTGATGAACATCTGATGGAGAAAGAAATTTGTGGTAATGGATGACCAGGTCCAACGTAGGTAGGTGAGCTCGCCAATGCGAATGGTATTCATGAGAATGGATATATGGTGACTACTGGAACTGGAACGATCTGTAGGAAGGGGCATGGTGTGCTTGGGGCATTCTGAAAAGGAGAGAAGGCAGGAAGCAGTATACAGTTTGGAGGCCAGGGGAATGGGTATTCCAGAATAGGCAAGGGTAGCAGGATAGCTATGCATTGACAAGCATGGTGCCTAATTACGAGGCAATAGATGCAAGGAGGGTCTAAGAAAGACATCCGGTAGTGATTTGTTAGGCATGCACTTGTGGGATAACAGAGCTGGTCCAATGTGCTACCGCAATAGATTAGATATGGAGGTAGATGTCAAGAACAGATGGTGCGCGTGCCAATGGTAGGGAATGGCGGTCAGTTGAAGAAGCTGTATGGTATGACGCTGTCTGGGTATCCCAGAATGGAAGTGGGAATGCAATTCAGAAATGGATGAGGAGGTTCGAAGAGGACTCTGGTAAGGTTGCCCTTGAGGAGAATACAAGGATGAAGAAGTTTCCCTGGGTCCAAAACCAGAGACTTGTCTGAGGAAGGAGTCTATGGTGGTGGTTTTGAAGTGAGATTCTCCTTAAAGTTTAATTCCTGAAGAATGGCAAGAAAAAGTCAGACGCGAGTAAAAGGAGTTGATGGCACTTGAAGGATGGCCAAGCACATGTCGGAAGTGAGAAAAAGGAGATGATGGCATTTCCACGCTGTCCGGTGGTTACAATGTCATGCAGGTCGAGAATGTTGCAGGAGCAAGAGAGAGAGTTGATTGTGAAAGGGATGGACAGGCAGTAGAAAGCTGGTCTGGAGCAATGATGCCAATCATACGGACAGATAAGGGAGGGAAATTAGCAGACGTAATCCCAGTAGGTGGAGGGCCACAAGAGGGAAATGTAGGTACAGAAGGTATTTAGATGAACTAGAACTGGATGCAGAAGATAGGTTCATAGATTGGTTACAAGTCAAATGGTTACTAGAACCATAATAGACTTGCCACTGGTTTAGTGGTAGAAGTCCCTGATCTTGTTCCCCATAGGTTTATCTAGCCATGACTTAAACATGTTCGTTGTGGGTGCATCTATCTCTGCCTTCGGCAATGCATTCCACATGCCCACCACTCTCTGGCTGAACAAATGCCCTCTCTTGGTAGTCCTATACCACTCTCCCTGGAATTGCAGACTATGCCCTCTATTAGCCCTCACCATATGCATTTTTTTTACATAAGCCTGCGGCTTCCAACAGGGAATCATCCTTAAATGCTCTATAAAAATATATTAAGTCATCTCTCACCCTCCTGTATGTAAGAAAATACATGCCAAGATCCTGCAGCCTCTCGGGATAAGTATAATTTCTGACCCTAGGAACCCTTTTAGTGAATCTCCTCTGAACCTGTTCAAATAATTTAGTACTACCTCTGTAGTGTGGAGAATGGGGCAGCATATTCCAGAACCAGTCTTCTTATTTATTTATTTAGCTTTTGTTAACCAGATAAGTACACTAGACAAGCAATTTGACTATTTTCAGGTACGACCCGGGAGAGTACAGAAAATTACATACTTACACACTTGGGACAACATGGTACATAATTAAGAACAGGTCACACATCATGAGACCACAAGGTAAGATTACACATCACATAATTAGGGACGGGTTAACATCATGAGACTACAAGGTAAGATTACACATCCCATGATTAGGAACAGGTTACATGTCAAGAAACTACATTTAAGATTACACATCTTGCATCAAGTTTGGGGCAGTACAGAAATACTACATTTTAAGGGCCGGCAGTTTTGTATGGGTGCAAGTGCTAAACATATGTCATGGGGGTTCTTGACATCCACAGGCCGATGCACTTTTAAGATGGCTCCATAGGGAAGAGCGCAGGCTGCCCTGCGAGGCAGCACGGACCTGGGTTGGGAAGGTATTCCAAAGTTTAGGGGCACATGCTATGAAGTCCCTTTCACCCATTTTGATCCTAGTCACAGGTACCTTGAGTGTTGCAGACCCCTGAGACCTAAGGTGATATGACGAGGGGGCAGTTTGGGCCAGCAAGCTTGCCACCCCTGGAGGGGTACCCATATTGAGGACCTTACCGGTGAAGCAACCAAGGACAAAGTCAATGTACTTTGTAGGCGAGAGCCAGTGTAGCTTGTTGTAGAGCTCACAGTGATGAGTGAGCCGGGGGGCCGATAAGGCAAAGCGACAGATATTGTTATAAGCAGTCGACCACCTGGAAAGATGGGCCTTAGTGGTGCTAGCAAGCAGCAGGAGCCCATAACACAAAGAGGGGAGAAGCATCCCTCTCACAAGAGCAGCACGCGCGGCTGGTGTGAGGTTGTTTTTTGCCCTGTAGGCCAGACCCAGTTTACAGCTGACTGTTTTACATATCCTCTGAATATGAAGGCCAAGGTCGAGCTGTGGGTCCAGCATTACTCCCAGGTATTTTAAGTTGTCCGTGATAGGGATCGGGACATCTCCCTTGCCAGATACACAGAACGGCACACGGGAGGCCTTAATCTTTGCCCGAGACCCAAAGAGCATGGCCTGGGTTTTTTTTTTAGGTTAAGGACAAGCTTGTGCTTCAGAATCCATGCCTGAATGTTTATAAGGTCTTCACTCAGTTGCTGATTGATGACCACCACCTCATGGGAGTGAGACAGGATAACCAGATCGTCTGCGTAGAGAATTGGTTTACAGTGGGCTGCAGTTTCGGGGAGGTTATTTATAAAAATGGAGAAGAGCATTGGTCCAAGGACGGAGCCTTGGGGGACCCTTACCGTTACTGGGATGGGACCCAAAAGCTCTTTGCCAAATTTGACCCGCTGTTTCTACCATAGGTGGTAGTTGTCGAACCAGCTAAGAGCAGTAGTGGAAGACCAATTGCTCTAAGCTGAGTCGACAGCATGGCATGGTTGACCAGGTCAAACACCTTCGAGAGGTCAATGAAGAGGGCCCCTGAGAGTTTACTCTGGTCCATGGCCTCCCTGATCCATGATGTAACAGTAACTAGGGCTGATGAGGTACCATGCCCCTTCCCGAATCCATGCTGTACAGGAGTCATTATGTCATGCGCCTGTAAGTACTCTGAGATTTGCCCTGCCACAACTTTCTCCAGTAGTTTACTAGCTGCCAACAGGATAGATATAGGGCGATAGTTCTCTATCAGCTTAGGGTTCCCTTGTTTAAGGATTGGGACTACCCTGGCAACCTTCCATATGTCTGGGATAACTCCAGTTGCCAGGGACAGATTGAAAATGTGTGCCACCAGAGGTGCCAGCCAGGGGACACCAAGACTGAGGAGCTTGGGTTCTAAGCCATCTTGTCCAGCACTTGAGTAAGGGGAGTGTCCAGCTAGCAGTTTCTGCACCTCTTGAACTACCACTGCCCTGAACAGAAAAGGCGGGCGGAGTGAAGATGGTGCTGTGGGCTGATTGCCACTGACGCCATCATCATTTGGGAATGACGAGGTGTACTCCAACAGATCTGCAAAATAATAGCTGAAGGAGTTGGCGATGGTTTCCGAGTTATTACAGCTCAAACCATCGATCATCATGTCAGTGGACTCAGTGCTCTGTGTACCTCTCACAACTTGTTTAATGTTCCTCCAGAACCTTCTAGGATCCCTAGTCGAGTTCAATAAGGCAGATTTGCAAAATTCACTCTTGGCAATCCTAGTGTTCTTTTTGCATTCATTTCTGAGTTGTCTATATCTCAGAAAGATGGCTTGGTCAGCTGTGGCCTTGAACTTGGCCCAGCACTTACCTCTAGTATTGAGGAGTGCCAGGAGGCTACCATGAAGCCATTTAGTAGCCATTCCCCTCACCCTCCATCTGATGAGGGGGGCATGTTTCTCCTGCAAGGCCCTTAGAGAGCAAAGAAAGTGACCGACAGCGTATGCGGGGTCCTTAGCATTCCAAACTGCCCCCCAATCTGTGTACTTGATGTCATTTTGAAAGGAGGGCAGATCAAACTTGGAGCAGTCTCTGATCTGGATAATTTTATGGGGAATTTTTTGATGTGGTACCCGCCAGACACAATACATCGGGGAGTGATCACAGATAGAGTCCGGTAGGATACCCGATGAGCTGATCCTATCTGGTCTATTTGTCAGGATCCAGTCCAAGAGTGAGCCCTTACCACCACTAGTAGGGCATCTGGTAGGATCCTTGACAAGTTGAGTCAGAGAGAGACTGGTAAGTGAGGGTTCAAAGGCCTTGACATTGCAGCCCAACCAATTTAGGTTGAGGTCACCCAGAATGATTAGCTCATTCTGTCGTGTTGCAGCACCAACTACACCAAGGAGACTACCAGAACTTCCTTTTTTCTACTTTGTATATTTCTAAATATATTTCCCATGATGTAAACTACTGGAGGATTGAGGCACAGAGGGACTGCAGGTGGAGGTATGGAGAACTACAAAGCTGAACATGGGAGGCAGCCGGGCAAAGCCAGCAGTTACCGGGTAGGCAGTGGTAAATGGTAAGATAGCTGGAGAGGATGGACAGCCATGATGGATGGATATGAGTGGCCGATGAGGCTGATGGATGGGAATGCAGAATATGATGGAGTGAGAGGAGTAGAGACAGTGAAAGCATCCCAACCAAGTCCACTGCGGCAGCCAGGAATGGTGCCATGAGAAGAAAGGGATCGAGCAGTGAGATGCCACAAAGCCATTAAGCAGTGAGAGGCAGTGAGGTCAGAAAGTGAGGCAATGAGGTGTAGGAAATGATCGATGAGGTGATTGCTAGGGTGGGGCAGAAACTGAGAAGGATGGCATGGATGCCAGAAATGCCCATGAGGTGGAGTTAAGGTAATTGAGTGAGAAGCAGTTGCAATGAGGCAGTGAAATGGTGGTAAAACAGGAGCGATGGAACCCAAAACTGGCTGGTGCAGCTGCAATGGGAGTAAAATCCAGGGCCATAGGTGGGCAGTGCAGGGGATGCACCACATTAAGGGGAGCAAGGGCAGGTGGGGGGAGCATGGTGATGAAAGGGAGAGAACAGACAAAGGAGGAAACAGGCAAGAAAAAGATAGGAGGAGGTGGAGGTAGCAACCAGCTGCAGAACCTGTGAATGTTGTGGAACCTGAATATAAGAATGGAGTGCTCCAAATGGGTAGCAACTGAAAAGAGAACAGTCTTGTCAGTGGGTGAAAAAGGATCTGAGGATATTCAAGTAGAGATGAACAGTCTGTAATGCAATCAGAGAGGAATACCCGGCTGGTAAAATCAGAATACTGCAACAGGCTGAAAACACGATACAGCCAAAGTCCTATTCAAAAGAGAGCAAGCACTGCCTACCAAGGTGGACAGTTCCTAATGCAACATGTGGAAGCAGATGGAGCTGAGCCACAGGAGTGCAGGAGGCATGGCGGAGTGAGTGGTGGCGACCTGGACAGAGCACTCGGAGATGACACACACTTCAGAGTGCGGGAGAAAGACATAGTGGCAGCCACAACTGAACGAGAATGGAGGAATCCAGCAGCAGTCTGCAGGAGAAAGAAGGCCAAAGCACAGAGGAAATCAATGGCAGCAGCAGTAGAAAAAGGCAGAGCCAGTCGGCGATAGCATCCCAAGGAGCCAGGGCAGGTGGCAGCCAGCAGAGCGAGATCAGCTGATAAAGACAGAGTGCCAGCCAAGGGATGAAGGGCAAGACTGGGAAAGGGGGGGTGTCAGATGAAGGCAGCAGAAGAGGAGGGAGACAGGAGCGAAAATGGCCCAGGCAGAAAAGGGCAGAGCACGCTGGTACTAGGGCTCCAGCTACATGTTTCCTTGAGCAGAAATGGGTATCCCTTGGGTGCAGAATGAAAAGTTGTCACCAGAGGGTGGGCAGGAGCAGCAGTAGCAGAGGCAGAGGACAGTGCAGGAGGAGAGGTGAAGCCAAAGGGGAAGACAGGAGTCCCAGGGAAGCACTGAGTGTGCAGCAGTATCCAGGTGTCACGGCATCCAAGGCAGCAGCCCTAGAAAATTAAGGTATTGAAATGCAAATCAAACAGATGCTGCTCCATGCTGGAAGTGTGGTTTCAGGCACACAGGAGCTGATACAAGGTAGGACAGAATGTCCAAAAGAGAATCAACAGGAGGAACTCTAGCACTCAGAACTCTAGGGCAGAAAACAGGCAACACGCACAGAGTCCACACATAGAAGCTCAGCCCTCCAGAACTAGAGGGGCTTCGAAATGCTCCAAGTGGAGCAGACAGATGAAGGTCAGTTAAGTTGGGGATATGGGAGAAGTTATTCCCCCCCATTGAACCTCAGGCTTTTAGCCCTCTCACTGTTTACAGTCCTTGATCAACTCCCACTGCATCTTTCCTGGACTTGGGAACACCCCGCTCACAGTCTAGTCACTCATGACTCAGTGGGAGAAGAGGAGACTATTACATCAAAGGAGACTATTACATCATGAGTGGCTGCACTGTTTGGGAGTGTTTGTAATGTCCACAAAGTATACAGTAGGAGTAGTTTAAGGATTTGACACAAAATAGTGGGTACACCATTTCAGTGCATTTCAATTCTACTAAGCAAAGAGGCATATAAAACAACTCACGGCATCAATGAATTTTAGAGAAGGTAAGCTATCATAAAATGTACATTTTCAACTAAAAAGAATATAATGCAAAAATGGTTGACAGTGTCCCTTTAAGCTACAATTTGGAAGTTGAGACGTAGTGAAATATAATGGTACCAACATATCAGAGCTGCATTCTGCTATGCAGCAATCAACAACACACAGTTCATTCAAACTTCACCCCTGGTATCCTGAAACAAACAAGCATTTGTCAATGCCAAACGTTCACTTGCAGGTATTTGCAGTGGTGTTTGGCATGTATGGTGCTAAAGCACCAAACCCTAATGCCCTGTGTGATTGCTGGTATTTGCACGATAAATTGTCAGCATGACCTTTTTGTTACCCCCATTGTGCGCTACATAGGCGGAAACACGTTTTGGGCAGGATGTGAAAATGACAGCTGTACTGCTCATAAGGAGGTGTGGTAAAATGGCAATGTTGAAAATCTGGAGTGAAAATATTGAAAATTCTCAAACTTACGAACTTGCGAAGAAACTGCACAAAGCACGCTCGAAAAACAGTTATTTTTAGGAATTCGTTCACCAAATTTTCAACATAGTCATTTTAAGATCTCTGCTCATGAACAGTGACACTGTGATTTTCTTAATGTGTCCCATACACTGAGTTCGCACGCCGACTGTGCCATTGTGTGCTACATGGGCAGAAACATGTTTTGGGCAGGATGTGAAAAATGAAAGCTGTACTGCTCATGAGGAAGTGTGGTAAAATGCCAATGGTGAAAATGTGGAATGGAAATATTGAAAATTCGCAAACCTACAAGCGTGCGTGGGACCTGTGCCACGCTCGTAAAACAGTCATTTTTAGGAATTCTTTCACCAAATTTTCAACATTGCCATTTTAAAACCTCTGCTAATGAACAGTGTCACTGTGATTTTCTTAATGTGTCCCATACATTGATTTCACACACCGACTGCACCATTGTGAGCTACATGGGCGGAAACACATTTTGGGTGAGATGTGAAAAATGACAGCTGTACAACTCATTAAAAGGTGTGATAAAATGACAATGTTGAAAATCTGGAGTGAAAATATTGAAAATTTGCAAACTTACGAGCCTGCGTAGGAACTGCGCAACGCACACTCGTAAAACAGCCATTTTTTGGAATTTTTGCACCAAATTTTCAACATGGGGTTTTTGGGACCCCTTCTCATGAATGATATCACTGTCATGGTGTTATTCAAGCCCAAAGGGTGATTTCATGCAGTGACTGTGCAGTGCCTGCGAAATCACCCTTCAACCCAAATACGCCATAACAGTGACATCATTCATGAAGGGATCTCCCAAACATGTTGAAATTTGGTGCAAAATTCCAAAAATGACTAAGATATGCAATAAAGTTGAACCCCCTATCTAGCCCATTATACAGCTTACGGCATTTCCTCAGTTATCGGTCGGCTTTGAAGAGTGCAGACATGTTCCCCAGTCCACCGAAGATCATCGCGCCGGAGTCGGAGGTAAGTATGGGGTGGGAGGGGTGGGGAGCTGGAGTGCGCAGTGGGTGGGTGCAGGTTGTGAGAGGGGCTGGGACGCACTGTGGGACCGTTTTAATTTTACAGGTGTTAAAACAAAAAAGCAGCGATGTGGGGCGTTTTTCTGCAGCAAATGTGGGCTCCCAGCATGGCACAAAGATGACTGGGGGTGAGAATAGCGGGATTAGGCACCCCGTCGGCAAACTACTACGGGGGCCGAGGAGCCAGCAGGGATTGGGCACCCGCGTGAAACAAAGAAGGCGTTTGCCACGCTGGGGTGGGCTCCCAGTGTGGCAGCAGGATCAGTTTGGGGGCTGTGGAGCCGGACAGAGTTGGAGCTTCCATCGGCCAAACAGACGTTTGCCACGCTGGGAGTGGGCTCAGCGTGGCACCAAAGGTTTGGGGGGCTGCGTGGCGAGCGGAGGCCGTGACCAGCGAGGGGCGGCATGACGGCGATGCTCAGTATGGCAGCGGTGCTTTCCTTTGACACAGAGGAACACCGCTGTCATACGGAGATCCTGCACCCATTGGTGCAGGACCGCCACGCCTGCTCAAGGGAGCAGTGCATTGGATGGGAGAGGCACACCTCCAAAGTGTGCTACTCTCCCAAAACGTTCCTTGCGCATGCACGCAACCGAACGTAAAAACAAATACCTAGTAGTTCAAAGGGTAGTTTGTCCCTTGAAGGACTGAGCTGGTCCCATAACATCAGGGTAAAGTAGCCCCCCCGAATGTTGACTGCCTGACCACTAAGTGCACTGGTTGCTGCCTGCCCAATGAGTCCGATAGGACTCTGAAGTCCAGTCGACTAATCCGCTTAGCAATAAGTGTTGGTCCAGTGGGTGATGTATGTCCCCCAGTCCTGGCCATAATAACTAGATCAGAATTGCACCCCCCTCCTCCATGCTGACTGACCCTCTGAATTACCTCTGAGTGTGACCTAGGTCCTGGATTCTGATGCTGCTAAAAAGGATGCATCCTCCAAGTCTTGAGGTTAGATTGTGTCCCTTCCTCGAAGATCCAGATCCCAGTCCCACATTAAATCTTTTACAGGGTGTCCTGAGCTAGCAAAACACCCTACTCCCCCAAACTGCATCTGTTGACTGACTGCCAGGTCACATTTAGAGCACAGCTTGCATGAGACTGAGGCTGTGCTACGTGTGACTTGGCAGTTAGTCAGCAGTTGCAGTTTTAGGGAGGAGGGCATAGCAGTAGTTCAGAGCACCATGTAAAAGATTCAATGTGGGACTAGGACTGGGATCTGATCTTCAAGAAAGGGACAAATCAGACAAGACTCAGGAGATGTTTCCTTTTGGGTTGCATTAGGATCTTTGTTGCACTCAGTGGTAATTCAAAGGGGCAGTCAGCATGGGGGGAGGATGATCATGATCTAGTAGTTATGGCAAGGACAGGGTGGCAGTCTTTACCCACTGGACCACCAAGTATTGCCTAGGGGATTGGTCGACTGGACTACAGAGTCATGTTGGCCCATTAAGCAGTCGGCAACCAGTACAATTAGTGGTGAGGCAGTTCAATCAATCAATCAATCAATCAATCAATCAATCTTTATTTATTTAAGGTGCCTTTCTTAAACCAAGGCACCTTTACAAATTACATAAAACAATAAATATTTAAAACAAGATTAAGATTAAATAATTAACAGTCATTAAAAGCTTTGTTAAAAAGGTAGGTTTTCAAAGCTCCTTTAAAGCTGTGGACAGTCGGGCAATTTCGTACCTGATGAGGTAGAGAATTCCACAGAGTCGGGGCCATAAAACTAAAAGATATTGCCCCTGAAGTTTTTAAGTGAACCCTGGGAATCTCTAGCAATCCCTCGTCAGTGGATTGGAGCGAGCGGGAGGGACAGTAGGGATGCAGGAGATCTTTCAGGTAAGCAGGTCCCTGATCGTGTATGGCCTTATAGGTCAGCAAACCGACCTTGAAGGTGATTCGCCAACAAACTGGCAGCCAGTGCAGTCCAAGGAGCACAGGCGTTATATGACTGGACCTAGAAGAATCAGTCAAAAGCCTGGCTGCCGCATTCTGCACTAGCTGCAGGCGGCGAAATTCAACCCCCGTAAGCCCTAGGTATAGGGCATTGCAATAGTCCAGGTGGGAGGTAACGAAGGCATGGACCAAAGTTGGAAGATCCTCTGGAGGAACCAAGTGCTTCACCCTGGCAATGTTTCTCAGATGATAAAAAGAGGTTTTGACAACTGCTGACACCTGAGACTTAAAAGTCAGACAATCGTCAAATACAACGCCCAAGTTCCACACCCAGTCTGAGATAGTCAGCTGGGCACCCCAAGCCATAAGCCCGAGGGTGAGCCAGCTAACAAACCCGCCTCACAGCGACCCTGGTCCACAACCAACACCTCAGTTTTTTCAGGGTTCAACCGCAGCCAACTCACATTCATCCAGTCTTGGATTTCAGCAAGACAGTTGTTAAAGACCGAAAAGGCAGTATCCTGGCCAGGCACAAAGGACATGTACAGCTGGGTATCATCTGCACAGCAATGAAAACCCAAGCCTTACCACCTAATAAATCACCCCTAACGGCAGCATATACACTGCAAACAACATGGGTGCCAAAATGGAACCCTGCGGTACCCCGCAGGATAGGGAGACTTATGTCGAGGAAAAAAATTCCAGACACCACCCACTGAGTCCTACCCTCGAGGTAAGATCGAAACCATCCTAGGACTGTACCAGACAGTCCACAGATAGATTGCAAATGTTCCAATAGCACACCATGGTCCACAGTGTCAAACGCTGCAGAGAGATCAAGAAGGACCAAGATGGAACAGGTCCTTCGATCTCTCGCTATTAGGAGGTCATTTAGTACCCATACAAGTGCTGTCTCAGTACTATGCCTTTTTCTAAATCCAGACTGGAGAGAATCATAGACATTGTTGTTGGTCAGATGATCATCCAACTGTGATGCGACCACCTTCTCAATAACTTTACCCACAAAGGGTAAGTTAGAGACAGGCCTGTAATTAGCCAGACAGTCCGGGTCCAAGGAGGACTTCTTAAGAAGGGGTTTAACCACAGCCTCCTTAAGAGGATGTGGAAAAATCCCCCTCTCCAAGGACCTCCAGACTACCTCAGCAAGAACTGGCCCGATTTTATCCACACAATCCACTAAGAGACGTGTGGGGCCCTGGTCCAAATCACAGTTGGTTGGACGCAGTGATTGGATAACCATTACAATGTCACTGATTGTGGGGAGGCTGAAGTCAGACCACACAAACTGGGCATCTGACATCTCCTGCCGACCATCACAACTCCCATTTGAGAGGGTCAAACAGATCTCTGATCTGATTTTGGCAATCTTATCTGCAAAGAACAGAGCAAACTCCTCACATCGTTCTTGAGAAAAGGCTCTTCCAGGCTGAAGACAGACTGGATTGCACAGTCTGTCCACAGTCTGGAAGAGCTGAGCTGGTCTATTCTGTGCAGACGCAATCTCTCTGGACAGGAATTCTGCCTTCTTATGAGAGATTGCGGATTGACAGACCAAATAATGGTCCATCAAAATAAGTTTGTCACTATCCAGACCTGATCTCCGCCAACACCTCTCCAACCTTCATCCAACTCTCCTCAACTCCCTCAGGGTCTCATCAAACCAAGGAGACCTGGGACGAAGAGTGAGAGGATGAACATGAACAGGAGCAATAGAATCCAGGGCCCCTGCCACTGCCTCATTATAGGCACGTACCAGCTCTCCTGGATCCATGCAATCTCTCAGAAAGCCCGATAGATCCAGTACCGCTATCAGGTCATCTGGGGAAACACCCCTGAATGGGTGCTACTGGACCATTTCCATAGGGGCTGACCTACTAGGGGTGGCCTCAAAACTGAACCCAATGGAGTGATGGTCCGACCATCCAACCAGTTCCACCACCAGGTTGGATATCTCCATCCCCAGAAGGAACACCAAATCCAGTGAATGACCACTAACATGGGTCAAGGAGGAAATTACCTGTTTGAAGCCCAGCAAAATCATTAACTGGAGGAAGTCTTGACCAAAGTGTGAGAGTTCATCATTGACCCAGGCATTGAAGTCCCCCAGAACCATCCATCTGGGAGATCCCAATGTTAGGTCGACAATGAAGTCTGCAACTTCCCACAGGAAAACATTCCCATCACCTGGTGGACGGTATATGAGAAGTATCCTGCACCCCACACCCTCACCTAAAATACATTCAAAGGATTTGTTAACTCCCACCAGCACCTCCACTAGGCCCAGTTCTGTTTTAAAACAAATAGCAACACCCCCGGCCCTATGATCCACCCTCAGGCAGTGTATCACCGGGTACCTGGATGGAATTGCTGCCACCAAAACTGGTCCAGCATTTTCATCAAGCCAGGTCTCGGTGATGCACGCCAGGTCAGATGACCCAACAAAATCAGCTATAATAGGCGTCTTGTTTTTAATAGACCTGGCATTGCACAACATCGCTAGAGCAGGATGAGCCTCCGAGGATGACCGTGCTACCTGCTGACTATAATCAGAACCCTTGGGTATGGGCACCAGACAGGGAGGTCCCCTTTCCTGGGCCCATTTTGCCCCAGGATGTCTCCTTGTCCTCATTGTCCCAATCCACTCACTCCTTTCCATTCCCCCTCCAGACCCCGCCCCATCCTCCTCCTCCTCCCCACAATCCCCAAGGCTCTGCAATGTCTATAGACCTCTGGGGATGGGGGGGACAAGAAAAGGGGCAAAGATCCCTGACCCTGGAGGGGAAATAATACCCGACTGTCCTAATATTATCCCAACACATAATAAACAATCCAGAAATTAACCCACCTCTAAAGTTTAAATAAATACAAAGCTCTACAATGAAACAAAATATAGTTTAACCACACCTCAGACTATTAACTTAAACTAGCACAACTATGGGGAATAAGGCCAACACATGCTGTAAGCTGTACTACTGACTAAAAATTAAAAATAAAACAAACAAAACCTTAAAAGAAAATTGAAACTAACAAACTAACAATGCCCACTTAAAAATAATTTAAAAGCTCCACCCAACACCCAAGTTAACTTAACATCAATTCAGAACCTGAAATTTGGAGACCCTGACAACCCCCCTTAAACACAAAGTAACCCACTAAAACAAATACACAGCAAAACAGAGGGAAGGTGGAAATAAAGGGAAAGAAAAGGACAGAGACAGTAGAACAAGTCAGACAGTGGGAGAAGCCAAAGAAGGGTGCACAGCAGGGGAAGGCAGGGAACAGCATAGAAAAAGTGGGAAAAGAGGGACAGGGGAGGAGATAGTACTCTGCAGGAGTTTGCACACTTGGAGAAATGGGAGAGACCAAGATAAGTTGGGGGGGAGGTTAGCTCATCAGGAGCAGCCAGGAGGATAAAAAACAAGTTGGTAGGTGATGAAAAAGTGTTGGTCTTCAGGGATTCCATCATCAAGTGTATACACTGGGTAAGTAAAGGGGAACCATAGAAACATAGACTTTTGACGGCAGATAAGGACCACTTGGCTCACCTAGTCTACCAATTTCCCTACCTACAGGATAAGCTGCAGATCCTAGCTAACCAACAGCCTATTTCTTCCTACCCCCCTCAAAAATTGTCTTATGTCTGTCCCATGCATTCTTGAATACTCCCACAGTTTTAGACCCCACAGCCTCCTCAGGAAGGCTGTTCCATGTGTCCACCACCCTCTCTGTGAAAAAATACTTCCTCACATTGCCCCTGAACCACCCCCCCATCTTCAAATTGAAGTTTTGAAGTTTATTGTTCTAGGAATTAATACCTTTGAGCCAAGGCTCTTTTACAAAGGTTCCACATCATTAAGTACAAAAACATAGTACAGTGTTACAAACAAACAATCAGTAAGCCATTTAACAAGGCCACAACTTAAACAGTAACATTTATGTACAGAAAAGAAAAAGGAACTCAGAGACAGTGTCAAGGGCAAGGAATAAGGATTGGAGAGCTTGAGAGGGAAAAGAGAGAGAAATAAGAAGTTTAGGAGCAGACAGAACCAGGTTAGTGGTACTCAGGTTGTCTTTGTCAAAGAGGAGTGGTTGAGTGAAACACAAGTAAGTGCACTCAGTGGGATGAGACTTTGGTCAAAGCAGTCACAGGAGCTGGAGGCTGTGAGGTGAGCGTAAAGTATGGATTTGAAAGCTCCCAATGTCGTGGGGATAGGGAGGGCAGGTTAGGGGCATTGTACCAGGTAGGGGCACGGTATGTAAAAGATCTTTGTCCCCGAGCAGTCCGGCATCTAGGGACAAGGAAAGGTTGGTGGTCAGATCTTCTGGTAGTAAGAGTGCCATTGTTCAGGCAGAGCAGGTCCGGATACATGGAGGTGAGTCCCAAGACTGATTTTTTGCCATCAGAGGGTGAGATACATGAGGCGATTGGAAAGATGCAACCAACCGGTTTCCATGTAGAGGTCACAAGTGTGGGTCCGCCTCTATGCTCCAGTGAGGAGTCGACAGGTTTTGTTTAGTGATGTTGAGATGCGCTTTAGTGCAGTGGTAGTAGCGAGCCATAGACAATTAGACCATAGTCTATGATTGAGATGATGGAGCTTTGAACAGCAATCCTCAAGGCAGCTTGGTTGAAAAATTGACGGTTCCGGTACAAAATTCCAATGCGTTGGTGCACTGTTTTTGCAGTGTTATCGATATGGGCCTCAAAAGTAAGACATTCGTCAAAAGTGATACCAAGGTATTTGAAGGTGTTCACTTGTTCTAGTGCATTTCCAAGAGAAGTTTTTATGACGAGTTGAGTATGCCTGTTTCTGTTTTGATAACTGGCGAAAAGCATGACTTGTTTTTTTTTTTTTTATTTAGGACCAATTGTGTAATTGTGTCCCCTTGTTCTTGCACATCTCTTTTTCTGAAAGATGCTACCCTCTTGGACTTTTTTGATTCCACTGAGGTACTTAAAAGTTTCTATCATGTCCCCCCCCCCCCCTTTCCTCAAGGGTATACATATTAAGCTCCTTTAGTCTCTCCTTGTATGGCTTCTCTTGTAGACCCTGCACCATTTTAGTTGCCCTCCTCTGGACTGCCTCTATCCTATGTCCTTGCGGAGATAGGGTCTCCAGAACTGGATGCAGTACTCCAGATGGGGTCTCACCAACTGTCTGTACAGAGCGATAACAACTTCCTGGTTTCTGCTGGTTATGCCTCTCCCTATACATCCCAGTATTCCCCCAGCCTTTCCTACTGCCTTCTCACATTGCTTGCTAACCTTAAAGTCATCTGATATGATTACCCCCAGGTCCCTTTCCATTTTTGTTGCTGTTACTACCTCCCCCCCCATTGTGTAATCTTTCCCGTGTTTTTGTTTTCCAGGTGCATTATTTTGTACTTCTTTGCATTGAATCCAAGCTGCCATACTTCTGACCATTCCTCCAACCTTGACAAGTCCCTTTTCATCCTTTCCACACCTCCTTGTGTATCAACCCTGTTGCAAATCTTTGTGTCATCTGCAAAGAGGCTTGCTTTTCCTTCTAGTCCCTCTGCAATGTCACTTATAAAGACATTAAAAAGGACTGGACCCATTACTGAACCCTGCGGTACCCCACTAGTAACCCCTTTCTTCAGAGTGGACTCCATTTAGAATTACCTTCTGTTAAAGCACCAAAGCACAGATGATCGGTCATCTGTGAACCTGGGATGTAAGTGGGGAGGGCAGGGTCTGGGATCATGCAAGAGGCTAAATGGGTGGGGGCAAACCTCACCTGATTATACAGATGGGAAAAAATGATTTGGTGTGGAATGAGGTGGAGGTGGTACCCCAGAGGTTTAGGGAATTGGCAGAGTTTTGCAGGATGGTAGCGAGCTATGTAGCATTCTTGGAGGTTATTCTGGTCACCAGTGCCTGTACAGGGAGGAAAAGGAGATAGAGGACTTTAACAAATGGCTGAAGGACTGGCACAGGGCAGAGTGGTTCGTTCGTCTCTGAGGATGGGGAAACAGGTGGTTGGATGAGGGACTTTTGTCAAAGAATATGCTGCACCTAAATGAGAAGGGGTCAAGAGTGATTGGGGAGAAGACAAAAGGGTACATGGATGAGTTCCTGAATTTAAACTGTTTAAGGGGGAGTATGAGGCTGGGAGGAAAGTGAGGGTCAGCAAGGGAAGGAGGAAGAAACCTAACTGGCACCACTGAATGTGAGGAAAGGGACTAAAACAGGAGACGGTACCAAGGGAAGGAAAACAAATTTTTTTTGTTTTTTTTTTTAACCAGGAGAGACACACTAAGCTGAAAGCTTATTTACAGGTGCAACCTGGGAGCACAAGGAAGTTAAGTGACTTGCTCAGGGTCACGTAGTATGCAAATGGGGGCTGTGGGATTAAAACCCAGGTTTCTAGGTTTGCAGCTTAGAGTCTTAAACCACTGCGCTAATCTGCCTCCTTGAGAGTGATGTGTGTGAATGCCCATTGCTTGGGCAACAAAATCACTAACTTCGAGGCAGCTATAGCTGGGGACCTGGATCTTGTGGCCATCACAGAAACCTGGTGCATGGAATGCCAGGACTGGGACTTGGTCATTACTGGGTTTACTCTGTTTAGACAATATAGAGTTGGGGGGAGGGGCAGCTGTTTATATGAGGGACTTTATAAAGGTTACAGAAATACAAGGGGGATGGGGGAGCGGAGGTACTGTGGATTGCACTGGAGAAGAGGAAAGAGTCAGTTATACACATGGGGTGGTATACAGACCTCCAATGCAAAGACAGGAAGAGGAGGAGGACAGAGATCTGTTGCAAGCAATACAGAGGATGATTGGCAAGGGAGAGTTGTTGCTGGTAGGGGACATTAACCTTCTGGATGTGGAGTGGAGTCTCCCACCAGCGGCAACCTCAAGGAGCAGAGACATTGCTAGAGATTCCCAGGGTGCGACTTCAAACATCTGGGACCCACTGTTTTGCATTTATGACCCCAACCCTGTGGAATTCTTTACCTTGTCAGATAAGGGATTGCCTGACTGTCCAAACTTTAAGAAGGAATTTAAGTCATACCTATTTATTTTAGAAGAAGAATAATTTTAGTAGGGACTGTCATCTGTATTTGCATTTAATTGATACCTGGAATATTTTACATTTTTAGGGCTTTCTCATGTTAATGTTTACTGGATTATGGTTTTGTACAGGTGCCTTTTAAACAAATCAAGATTGATTTGATTCAATTTGCATACTGAACTCTCTAAAGATGGCATGCCTCAGGCAACTTGTAACAGCGCCCACTCAGGAGAGTATGTTTCTAGACCTGATGGTAACAAACAGGCTTTAACAGAAGAGACTATGGAAAAGACAATTAAGGAAGGGGGCAAAACATTTTAGAAGTACATTCATGAATGGAGAAAAACAAAGGGAGGGATAATTAGGCTCAAAAGGGAGTGGTGGTTCATATAGAAGGGACAGTCACAAAGCAGACATACTGAACAGGTACTTCTGCTCAGTATTCATGGAGGAGAGAGCAGGGACAGGGTTGGAGGTGCAGAGACAGGACTGGAGGCGCACAGTAGGAGCATACAGGGTAGGGAAGTGGACATCAGCCCTTTTATGAAGGAAAGAGTACTCAGCAAGCTACAGAAGCCAAGGGTGGACAAGGCGATGAGTCTGGATGCAGTGCACCCCACAGTGCTGAAGAAAATCCAGGAAAAGTTTGTTGCACCCCTCACAGCACTGTTTAATCTATTGCTGCAAACAGAGAGATACCAAGTGACTGGAAGAGAGTGGATGTGGTCTCACTACACAAAGGTGGTGATAGAAAGGAGGTGGCAAATTACAGGTCAGTCAGCCTGACTTCAGTCGTGGGCAAGGTAATGGAATCACTGCTGAAGGAAAGGATGGTTGAATACCTGGACAGGAGTGGCCTGCTAGACCCAGGGCAACATGAATTCCCAGAGGAAGGTCCTGCCAGACAAACCTAATAGAGTTTTTTGACTGGGTGACTAAGGTGGTGGACCAGGGCATGGCGGTGGAAGAAGCCTATCTGGACTTCGACACCATCCCTCATAGAAGATTAATAAGCAACTTGTGCAGCCTATGGGTGGGTCCTAAAATAGTATTATGGGTGGAGAACTGGCTTACTGGCAGAAGTCAAAGGGTGGTGGTAAACAGGGAACACTCGGGTGAAGGGAAGGGAAGGTGATGAGCAGGGTGCCGCAGGGTTCAGTGTTGGGGCCAGTCCTCATCAATGCCTTTATTTGTGACATTGCAGAGGGGCTGAGTGGGATGGCATGCCTGTACATAGATGACACGAAGGTATGCCATAGGGTGGACACACCAATGGGGGGTTGAAATGGGTTCTATGTCATAAGGGCGATTAACAAGGTGGTGAAGTTTGTATGTACATACAAAATGATATTCCTTCTTTTGAAGTGTGTTCTCCCTTTCCTTTGGAAAGTATATGGGTTAAAATCTTATTGCAGGAGCAGTCCTATATAACAACTATTGGTAATATCTATCGACCTCCATCTGCAAATTCAGATTACCCAACTGATATGTTTAAAGAAATTACACAATTTTCAGAATCTCAAGATACTGTAATATTTGGTGACTTTAACCTCCCTCATATTAACTGGAACTCATTCTCAGGACAGTCCTATGCAGAGAAAGGACTGATAGATGTGGTAGTTAGTACTGGATTACAACAACTTGTTACTGAATCCACTCGAGGTCCTAATATTTTGGATCTATTATTTACTAACATAGAGCAACAAATTAGCAATTTGCAAATTTGGGATCCACTTGGGACCAGTAATCATTCATCTATTCTTTTTGAAATTCAACAGTTTAAAACTACATAAAGGAAGTTATACTATACAAAAAAATTATAACAAAGCACATTTTCTAACATCAATGAATACTTACAAAACATAAACTGGGAATCTAATCTTCTTAATTGTACAACACAACAAGCTTGGGACTTTTTTAAAAACATTGTACATTATTTGGAAAAAACCTTTATTCCATCTAAGAGGAAATTTAATAATAAAGGAAAAACTCCCCCTTGGTTCAACAAGACAATTAAAAATCAGATTAAAATAAAAATTAAACTTTTTAGGAAACTTAAGAATAGTGCTGTTCCATTTAAAACTACTCTATTACATAAATACAGATTATCTGTGAAAAAACGTAAAAAAATTCTATTAAATTGGCAAAAAATAAGCTAGAATTTAAACTAGTTCACACAAAAGACTGTCACAAATCTCTTTTCTCCTATGTAAATCATAAAAAAGGTGCATCAAGGACCATTGGTCCCATTATAACCAATCGCTCTTCTCCATCTGATATAGAAACCTTGAATCTCTTTAATAAGTACTTTTGTTCTGTCTTCTCTCAAAAATCACCTATTAGTACATTTAAAGTTCACCACATAAATTATCATAGGTTCTATCCAACTAACTATCAAAAAACTAAAAAAAAAAAAACACACTAGTCTGGGCCCAGACGGTATTCATCCATGGTTTCTGATCAAAACCGCTATAAATATTTCTATACCTTTGTCAATTATTTTCAATAAATCCTTACAAGAAAGCATTGTACCAAATGATTGGCGTTCAGCAATAGTTACTCCCATATTTAAAAAAGACAAGAGAGGTTCTGTGCAAAATTATCATCCAATTAGCCTGACCTCAGTGGCTGGTAAATTAAGGAATGAGTAATGAAGTCTCTAATAGATCAAGATTGTAAAAAATTAGGAATGTATGATTCAAATCAGCATGGGTTTACTCCCAAGTATTCCTGCACCACCAATCTGATATCTTTTTACAATAATATAAGTACTCTACTAGATGTGGGTATCCCTATTGATGTAATTCTTTTGGACTTTAGTAGAGCTTTCGATAAAGTCTTACATGAAAAACTCATTACTAAAATGTACAATCTAGGTTTGTCACCTGATATTGTCAACTGGACTTTAAACTGGTTGACAAATCATTCTCAGAGAGTCAGAATTAATGATATCTTGTCTGATTCAGGTACTGTGACGAGTGGTGTACCACAGGGGTCGGTCTTGGGACCAACATTGTTTAATCTCTTTATCAGTGATTTACAAACAGGGCCAAATAACTTCATGGTTAAATTTGCAGACAATACTAAATTGGGGGGCAAGGTTAATAATCAAGAAAATATTTCTGCATTAAAGAAGGATTTGGAAAAATTAACACTTTGGGCAAATGAAAATCGTATGCAGTTTAAATCAAGACAAATGTTTAGTAGTGCATTTCGGTGTAAATAATCCAACAAGCATTTGTCAATGCCGAACATTCACTTGCAGGTTTGTGCCGGGATGGGTAACAGAGGATGTCGGGTGGACTGCACACAGAGGGAGGGAGGGAGCAGGAAGTTTTACTTGGATCCCTGGTGGCTGTGGGGGAATGGAGGGTGTGCTTCAGGGACCTTGCATAGTTATTTTAAGTTGAGTTCTTTATTGATGTTATTGTAGTATCTGTTTGTATTACTGTTTAAAATGGTTGTGTGTCTATTTTATTTGTCTTGCTTGTCTTAATTGTTTGGCGACCAGGGGCTGTGGGCTTGGGTACCACAGAAATAAAGTTTGCCTTGACTTGCCTATTAGTGCATAATGCACAGTCATCCTGGTCCTAAAGCACATCTCACAATAAGCAAAGTAGTCCTCCTACAACCAGAACTCTCTGAAATCAGTCCCTTGGCAAGCAGTCTTGATCTTCCATCACAAACAGGGTAACTATCTTAACACTATAAAAACCTTCAACTGGGCCCTAAACATAAATCTACCTTAAATAAAAAAGTAAAAATAAAAATAAATGTTTCCTTGGTCATCACACTCTCCTTACACACAGAAACAAATTAGAAACATTGCATTTTGTTTATATTTTTTAGTAGATACATACAGGAGAGAGAGAGAGCTGCAAGGACCAAATAATGAGGATCGGTGGGGCGGCAGAGAAAGGGGTGCAACAAGCAGAAACAATAAATGAGTACTTCTGTTCTGTATTGAGGGTGGTCAGGGGGAAGGGTAACAGATGGGGTGATCACTGAGGGCAAAGTATTGGAAGGTCTAAGTGCTCAGAATATGGATAAGGCACGAGGATCAGATGGCATACATGCCAAGGTGCTGAAGGAATAGGCAGACTTCTTAGCTAGGTCACTGGCAGACCTATTCAATACCTCCCTGGACACTGGGTGTGTATAACATGACAGGAGGATGGCCCACATGGTACCCCTCGATAAAGTGGCACAAAGGATGAACAATGCAGTTACAGACCAGTAAGCCTAACATCCATTTGGGGGAAGCTGATGGAGACAATCCAGAAGGAGAGGCTATGCCCTGTCTGGAAGAGAATGGGCTCCAGAAAAAGTCATCAGCATTTGTTTGTCTCGGGAAGATCCTGTTGGACTAACCTTGTTGAGTATTATGCCTAGGTAATGAGGGAATTGAGCAAGGGCCATGCTGTGGATGTCACATATTTGGACTTCAGCAAGCCCTTTGACTCAGTGAGAGGTTGGGGGGAAAGTTGACATATGTGGAGGTAGGGATTAAGACTGTGAAATGGATTGAGAATTAATTGCAGGGGAGACAACATAGGGTAGTGTTGGGGGAGCTCTCAACTGCAATGGCTGTAATGAGTGGGATGCCACAGGGATTGGTACTGGGGCTGGTGCTGTTTGGGATATTCATAGCACACGTCTCACATGGCATCAGGAAAAAGATCAGTCTGTTCGCTGACGGCACCAAGTTGGGGGTGGTGGTGGGCAACACAGCAGGACGGCAGGGGTTGCAGGATGACCTGGCCAAAATGAAAGAGTGGTCGGAAGTGTGGCAGTTGGGGGCTCAGTGCTTAAAAGTGCAAAGTACTGCCTTTTGGAGCAAATAACCCAGGGAGGGCTTATGAGCTGGGAGGAGTGCAGCTAGGTACCCCTGAGAAGGGGAAGGATTGAGGGGTGGTTATAACAGAAAAAAAGAACAATGCAGAGCAGTGAAGGAAGTCAGTGGCAAAGGCCAAGAGGGTGCTGGGATGTATTGTGAAAGGAATCTCCCCCAGAACCAGGGAGGTGATCCTGCCTCTCTACAGGTCACTAGTCAGGCCACACCTGTAGTACTGCCTGCAGTACTGGTGCCCATATTGGAAGAAGGATGTAAGATTACTGGAAAGGGTACAATGCAGAGCAACAAAGATGATCCAGGGATTGGAGGACAGGCCATAAGAGGAGAGGCTGAGTGAGCTGAATATGTACTCCCTGGAGGAGAGAAGGGATTGGGGGGATATGATTGAGACCTCTAAGTTCTTAAAAGGGATAAACAAGACATGCACTGAAGAGATATATAAGCTAAGGATGGGTACGTGCACAAGAGGGTATGGTCTTAGAGTGGAGTGGGGAAGATAATGAAGGAACTGAGGAGACACTTTTTCAAGGAGAGGATTGTGGCAGAACGAAACACTGAGGAGGTGGTATCCTGTAAGACACTGGGTAGTTTCAAAAGGGGATGGGATGGGGTGAGAGGGGGGATAATTGCGAAGGGGAAGGGGTGGAGTAGCTGCAAGGTAAGGGTGCTAGCTGTACACTGAAACAGACTTGAAAGACCATGTGGCCTGTTGCTGCTGGCAAATTTATGTTTGTATTACAATTGTTTCTTTGCTGACTAGGAAAAAACCCTCTATCTGTCTTTACCTGCTCATTGGGGAAATCTCTTCTGCTTGCCCTGACCAGTGAGATGAGCATGTGGCTGTACAAGAGACCTTTACAGTATATGGTTAGGGCTTCTTGTGTATGGAAAATAGTGTTTTTTCCAAATTTTGTTGTCGGACAGCTGAAAGGTCAAAAAAGTTGTTGTACTATCATTCTGATGTCATATCGATAGTACAACTTTTTAGCCTTGAGCTGTTAACCGACTGGCTGAAACAACTCTGATTCAGAAAATTCACACAAAATGCTGATGTTGCTTAGCGAGAAGTTGGGCAAGCAGGTGATAAGAATAGTTAGGACACAGACTGCCATAGTGGGGACTGTATGTTGAAACTATCAATTAGCCACTGTTCTTTCTTTCTTTTTTTTTTAAATCACCAGTGCAGTTATGGGCATAGAGCAGAGCAGGACAGCAGCTAGTATCTTTGGGGAGCAGAGCAGGAATGTAAAGAGGACTGGTCTGTGAGCAAGCAGGATAATGGAGACAAGATACTGTATGCACCTTGTGAACTTGAACTCTATGTATTTTGTGGAACCATATACTATATAAAATAGTGGATGGGTGATCATCCACATCTTAGGCTGTGTTTCCATCTTGGCAGTTGATGACATCATAGAGACCTCTTGAGCCTCACTCTCGAGGTCTGTATGATATCCTCAACTCCCTCGATAGTAACACAGCCTTGTTGTGGATGGTCACCCATCCACTATTCTATATGTGTGTGTGTGTGTGTGTGTGTGTGTGTGTGTGTGTAGTGCATCTTGGAAGAGGAGCATTCTGCCAGTGGAACTGAGCAGAATTTTGAATTCCTGTGTTTCATGGTAAACACTGCAGTTCTTCAATGTGGGGAATGAGAGAAAAAACAGGATGAAAAAAGTATGCAATAATACTTCCTAAACAAAAAGAAAAGGTTGAACAACACTGTTACATAGGCAGAGGCAGACTCAAATTGCTCAAATATATCCCTGAAGTTTATAAAAGCATGTAAATTAGAATCATATATGGGTATTTTCAGCTGAACTTTATTCCCTCCCGCCACCACCACCAAGAAAAGGCAGCATGGCAGGTTCAAAGTTTTGAAGTCATTTCTATTAAGTTCTTGTATTGATCTGAAAAGCAAGGTAATGTTTTTGTCTTATAAAAATGTGGCACACACAGTTTTCATTATGTTTTATGTGTTTTAGCTAATCCCCCAGTTACCAGAATAGGGCCTATTTTTTCAGAGTTAAAGTGGAAGCATTATTCAATGAAAAAGTCAAATATTTTTCTTTTTAAAATACTTGCTTCTTGTTTTCAATCTTTTTAAGCAATACACTTAACTACCATTTCATAAGAGGAATGAGACACTCCAGGGTGCTCATTATATAGAGAATAGTGGATGGGCATCAGTGAACAACAACACTGTTGTTCACTTAGAGAGGTTTTCGGTTGGCTGACACCTCAAGAAGTGTAAACAGTGCTGTTGTTTACTGTTGCCCATCCACTGTCTTTTATAGTGTATGGGCAACAGTAAAAAAAAAAAAAAAAAGCGTGATTTCTCACGTCACATCAATGGTACAACAAGACTAGGGAACGCTAGAGTTTCAAGCAATACAGCGTTCTAACATACACTATAATGAAATAACCACACTTCTCATGTGCACTTAAAGACACTTGGCTGTGCATCGTGCCTAACAAAGCACCTGAAGTGTGTGATTATTTCGCCATAAAGCACACCCTTTCATATCTTATTGCATAGTTGCTGTCTGAATCATCCATTGGTTAACCTGATACAATGGCCGCCCAGGTAAAAAAGAAAGATGGCATGCTATAAGAAAGCAAAATGCATTCTGTGAAATGCAGTTAGGTTCACTTATGTTCCATATCTCTGCAGCTGCCCAAAGCCAACCCCTTCATCTATGTCTCCATAAAACTTAATTCTGGAGCAACTTAGATGTCTAACAAACTACCCTTTTTCTTCAATTTTAAGGGGGAAAAAAGCTTGATATTGTTTTTTTTTTTTCCTTGCTTGCCTGGGTAATCCACAGAAAGACATTTAATATTGCCACGGATGGCTTACTTTCCTTAATGCTCCTATGCACTACCCCCCCCCCAAAAAAAAAGAAGACATACATACATACTGCTGGCAAATGTACCCTGGGCTGGCAGAGGCAAAGTTTGACTTCTCTGTCAGGGTACACTTGAATTCCTTTGCCAGCAGTGTGCATTTTTTTTTCTTTGTTTTTTTTGTTTGTGCACTCAGTGGTCAAACCTTGAGGTATGTTCCAGAGTAAACTTGAAAGCAACATCAGAGCTCCCCTCCATGTAATATTCTAATGCCTTCAAAATATCATTTAAATTTAACAGTTGACGATCAATTAGAAAAGCCTCCCTCAAAGTAAATGCCTGCCTCATTTTCAATGTTTTGCTGTGGTTTTCTGTCCCAGACTCATTACTGCTAAAGATGGTGTTGCATGATTATTTGGGTCCCACTACCAGGATGGCTGTGAAAGTCTGAAGTTCAGTATTCTATAATACTGTACAGAATACTTCACTTCAGACTTCCAGAGCCAGTTTGTAAAGGGAGCAAATGATGCAACACCCCCTCTTGGAGTAATGGGTGTGGGACAGAAAGCCACAACAAAACACTGAAAACGAAGCAGGCATCAAGTTTGAGCCTTTGTGGGAGGCTTTTTTTGTACATTTTCTAATTGAATGTCAGCTTAGTTTTAAATGGCAGTTAAAGTATATTTCAATTCAGGGCATTCGATTCACATTTGAATCATGTAGTGTGGGCTAAAAATATTTAAAGGAAAGCTGTCCAAAGTAAGATTCCCCTCCAAAGCTTTACTCCTGATTAAGCATTTCACAATGGAAATGCAGTGTTATCACTATTGAACAAAGTTTATTTGTCTTTTGAAAAGTCCGGTGTTCCACAAAATGTCAGAACCTTGTATTGAAGAGAGCAGTGCAGTTTTGCAGTTTCCGACTAAATTGAACTGCGCAGGTTCCGACATTTTGTGGAACACAGGACTTTTCAAAAGCAAAATAAACTACGTTCCAGTAAGTGCAAAACTGTGTTTCTCTTGCAAAATGCTTAATTGGGGGTTAAGGCTTTTGGGGGAGGGGGGTTCTAATTTGGACAACTTTCCTTTAAAATCTCCAGACTAGCTGGCAGGGCAGGATAAGCCACTCACACGATGCTGTCATGTTTCAAAATGAAGATTACGGTGGGCAATGCTGAATAGTTATCTGGCAGCTGATCTGCCTTCCGATGACTTCTGTGACACACAGTACAAATCAGAACAAAATGGGAGCAAAAATTAAACCACACTTTCACAGACACATAATGACTGGTACTCTATTTCTCATTCAATTTTGCAAGGGACTACTTAAAGCCACCTGCAATAAACAATTCAATTTAATTTTAGAACATATTACACTCAACTAACATCTGACATCTAGATCTACAGGGCACCTTTAACCTTTCTTTAGATGTCTTAAGAGAAAGGATTTTATATTTAACAATTCCTACTGCACAACTAAATCAACTTTTGCAGACACTTGTGCTATAGAAAATGTCACCTACAGTAATACCCACTCCATGTTTTATCAGACTATGTTACTTTAAGACTACTTTTATCTGTATTTCAGATCGTACATGACTGAATTGAGTGGGCTAATTCTGAGCCACATGCTGTTATGACTTTTTCACCAGGTTTACCCCCCCCCCCATCTTGACCCATATACTGTGTATTCCTTGAAAAGGAGGGCACTGCAGCACAGCCTAAATATTAGTAGTGAGCTGAGCTGTGAAAATGAGCTTGGTACATCCTGCATACCTTGGTTTGATTCCCACAACAGCCACTTCCATAGATACTGTGTGGGTGGGTGACTCTCTACTCTGAGGCCAGCCGACATATTATAAGTTCTTTTATCATGCCTTTACTGTTTAATGGATATTACAGAACACTAGTAGCTCTGCCTACATGGCATTTTGATATAAACAGCAACGGATGATGTGAAAGAATTTGTTTCTTCTTTTGGTAGACATTTTCTGTATTCATGTCCAGAACATTTGATGACTGAGTCAGGTGTTAAAGCAGGCTGCCTGGGTGCCTGTAAACTTCAACATATAAATGAGTCATAGCTTATGTACTGACAAGAATATTGAATACATTATTGAGATGAAATAGGATAGGGAAATGCTATGGGCATTTAATATAGGGATAATAAATTTAATGCCACACTAAAGCATACAAAAAAATTTCAGTAATACTGTCACTCCCGGAGTGATAATACCACACTTCGAAAGTAATAATACTATCGTTCATGTCTGGAAATAGTATTGTTCAGGACCTGAATGATAGTATTACCAGACAAGATCAACAGCACAAGCCCACAACTCCCGATGTCAGGAAACCTCCCACAGGTCAATCATCCATTCACACTCACAATGTGTCTGATCATTGGCCGCTCTCTGCCTGTGGGCAGCTGAAACGGTTTCCAAAAGATGGTGGTCATTTCTCGCTTAGTAAGAATGGACAGTATCCATGGCAGTTCCCATTTTTTTGTTTTAAAAAAGGGACTTATCTGGCTGATCCTTCTACCCCCCCCACCTAAAAAGAAAAGGTACCACCACAAAAATGTATTTTTTACTGTGCCATGCATGTGAGTGGGTGGACAAGAAACACATGGAGCGAGGCAGTGCAGCAAAGTGTGGTGGTCGGCCAGGAGTGACAGAATCCTACATGACAGCAGCTGACTGCCCACTACAAAAATACTAAAAAACCTAAAGCTTGGATCCATATATTAAAAAAGTAATCGATAATTTACAGTCTGTTACCAGTCAGAATGCCATCTTGATGTTCAGGACATGTAGGAACCTCTCGATGGTATTACTGATCAATAATGCACTCTAAACTATACATTATTATCTCTATGTATCCTTTTTTTTTTTCATCAGACAAAATATATCTTCTGCAGAAAAATCATCCCACTAGTTGGAGTCAATATATCTCAAAGGGGGGAACCCGGAGCCCGTCTGTGGGTTTACACATCCCTAGCCACCCATGGTACATAAAATTAAACACTGATAGTAACTGTGCCTCACAGTATAGCAGTAAGCATAATTAATTTATTGTACTCAGGCATGTATCCCTCTTGTTGCTATGAAGTGACAATTTGGTATCAACATACTACTCAATAGCCCGTACGTCCATATTATGATGTAGAAACCAAAAGGAACATACGAAGAGGCCAGCAGAAGAAGGACATTTGGTCTATCAGGTCTGCTCGTATTGCACAGCTTGAGCTAATGTCCCTGCCCTCCCTCCCCACTCCTCCCATCCTCCCTACCCATGATTTTTACCTTCCCCCTATGCCTATCCCAGCCTCTCTTAAAGCTGCTCACTGTCTTCAATGAGATGACCTCTTCTGGCAGTGCATTCCAAGTGTCCACCACCCTCTCTGTGAAGAAGTGCTTCCTGACCTCCCTCATAAACCTCCCACCCTCCAGCTTAAGACTGTGCCCCCTTGTGATATGGTTGCCACTCAGCTTAAAGAGACTCTCCTTATCAACCTTACTTATCCATTTCAAGTACTTGAATGTCCCAATCATGTCCCCTCTCTCTCTCCTGTCTTACAGGGAGTACATGTTCAGTGCCCTCAACCTCTCCTCGTATGCCTTGCCCTGCTGACTAGCTATCATCTTTGTAGCCCTCCTCTGTACCTTCCCCAGCAGGTTAATGTCCTTTTGGAGGTGTGGACACCAGTACTGAACTCCATACTCTAGATGCGGCTTTATCCAGGGGCGTCATTTCAGCAAAATCATAGGGGTAGCAAGGTGGGGTGGGCATGATGTGGGTGGGGTCACGGTGTGGGTGGGGCCACGGTGTGGATGGGGTCACAGTGTGGGCGGAGCCAGAGAGGGTGGCATTTGTCAATGTGACATAGAGCTAGTTACCAAGTAATTTAAAAATGGGTATGAATTGGATAGTAAAGTCTGAATATAAATCTGAAATGGGTCATTATCCAAACAGTGGCAAACACACTACGATCCTACGCTTACTTCCATAAATGCTCACAGTACCAGCGGTTCCCGTTTTTAGCCGTCTAAAAATTCTAACTTGTATTTTTTGAATCACCTCCTCAGTAGCCCTTCGTAACAGCAACTTTCCTGTGTCGGACGGACTGCCCCATCGTTTCCAAAAAGACCCCGAACCAACATAAAACACTTAAAAAACAAAATATTCTCCAGTCTTGCAATAATTTTATGCACAGTAACCAGAAGCACGAGGTCACAGATGACAGCCCTTTAAAATTCCCGCTATAGGAAGACGCACGAAAAAACAACAAATCAAACTGCAAATCTTAATGCTCACGGGAAAAAAAAACACACACACACACACACACACAATTCAGTTCAGAGCCTCGACAAACGAGATAAAGAAAAACTAAGGGGGGGCATCACCACTACTATGCCTAGCAACAAGGAACTATTTCGCTTTGGTGGAACAATAAAATAACAAAAATGATGATTTAAAAGAGAAACAAAAAGTATTTCTATATTTTTAGTCACCCAAAAATGTAAGCCATTGCATAATAGCAATATACCCCTCCAGGGAGTGGGTATACTGGTGGATTTACCTCTTCTGGTATGGTTAAGTCACTCGGCTGCACCTCATGACCGAACCACACCAGCCAAGGTAAATCCATCAGTATACCCACACCCTGGAAGGGTATATTGCTTTATTATACAATGTGGTAAATCGAATGAGCCAAATCCTGCAACCTGATTGGTTGGCTGGTACCTTTCCCAGCGTGGTAAATCCTCCAGTGTACCCATTGGAAAAAGTACCAGCCAATCTTCTATCGTGCCAATCTGGTCGCTTTCATTTTGATCGAAACTGCAGCCATTTGTCCTGTCGCCGCTTTGCTAAAACACCGCTGTAAATATTAAAAAAAATGACATCCTCCTTCCAACCGTACGGACTTCAGTCACTTACAAAATATCTAAAAAAAATTAAATAAAACTACATTTGCCATTGTATAATATAAATTTATCCCTCCAGGGTGTGGGTATACTGGAGGACTTAACACGACTGGTGTGGTTCGGTCACTTGGCTGTGCCTCGTGACCGAATCACACCAGCTGTGGTAAATCCTCCAGTATACCCACACCTTGGAGGGATAAATTGATTAATTAACATACTTGTACAACTTACCCATATATTGAACAAGGTTTAACACTGTTTAAAAAACATTTTTATTATAACAGCAATGAGCACTCCCAGGGTTATGTTAATGGCCAGTTAATCACTCTCTAGGGGCATGTGGCACTGCGACTGCCTCGTGCTACATTATGCCCTAGAGTGATTAACAGACCATTAACATAACCCTGGGAGTGCCTTATTGCTTGCGCTGACGTGGCTCTGTGGTCAGTACAGCAAAGGGCTTCTCTCACTTGTCCGAACACGGCTGCTAACATCTGAAAGCATCATGACGTCATGGGACTTTTTTGTAGAAGCAGTGTACAGTTACAAATAAAAATGGTAATTGTGTCTGCATTCCTTTTCACATTGACGATTACATTGAGTAAGCTGTTGCACTGCTGCTGCCAAATGTTCAGAGCCCAGCCCAGTTTTTTTAATCCCCCCCACTCCAAACACACTGACACACACACACACACACACACACACACACACACACACACAAAGCTTAGTTGTCCTGCTTGCTCATTTCTTATCATTTAGGCAGATTTAGCTGAAGCAGGAAAACTGACTGTTGTCCCCGTGGTTAGAGAAGAGCACAAAGAAACTTCAGGTTCAAATCTCACTACAACTCAACATCTAGCTTGGAGTGAACCCTTGAGCAGGTCAATTGGCCTCCTTATGCTGTAAATCTCTCCCAGATGTAAAACTGGGCAGAAAGGAGTGGGGGACCCCACTGTTGTTAAGATGTTTCATAGCTGGACTACTATCCTGGGCCCATGGGTGTAGGCAGGCATACTCCATGTACACCATGGTGTATACTTGTATTGAAGGGGGGCAGCATATCGGCCCTGAACAGCTTCCCTAGTCCATGGACACAACAACACAGAACCAGCAGAACCTCTCTGTATGTTTATATGTCTCAGCACCAGAAGGATTGGCCACTGCTACTGTCTTTGCAGCCCTGGGACTATACAGCTTTACAGGGTCTGGGCTGGTGTATTGGTGTCCCAAGGAACAATGCATGACATCTGCATATACCCATGCACGGGGGAAGCAACCAGTATCGGGGAGTACAAACGTCGTGTTGATTGTGCCATACAGTGACACACACACAGTCCTGGTGTACATATGTATATTGTCTGGCTACACCTACACCCTGTCTGTAGCAATATACTGTACCACAAAGAACTAAGAAGATTCAGGTTGCGTGCAGCGTCAGTTGCTTGGGCCCCCACATCATTCCACAGCTCAGTCCAAACAAACACAAGTGAGAAAAAAATGTCCTAGCCTGCCAGCAGGCAGCTGCTTACCTTACCACCTTTGCTGGGCAATGCTGGCTGGCTGTGCTGATGGATGCTCTCCAACTCCTCTGCTACTGCAGCTTCTCCCCTCGCTTGCTCCTCAGTAGCTCCACTCCAGCTCCAACAGAAGAAAACCGCTGGCTTCTGCTCCTCCTCTGTCTCACCTCACCTGCCAGATGCCTAAATCCTTAGCACCCTCCCACCTGTGTGCAAGTGTAGCGATCAGGAGCAAGGGCAAGGATGGGGACTTGGACCATCAGGCCTCAACAGTAAAGAGGAGTTCGGATTGCTACTGTACTGAGCAGCTCACTTCTGAAGCCCCCTTCCTTTTCTAAGTCAGTGACTGGCCACCACACCACCCGGTGACCCGGAGAGTCTGTTGTAGGCCTCAGGCTCACTCAGCCTGCCTTAGCTGCCTAACTAACCTCCTCCTTCCCGACCCAACCTTAATGGCAACCCCACCTGGTGGCACCACCTGCAGAGTGCTCCAATCGTCACCTGCCTGGCCCACCACTCACTCTATTCTCTCCCCAGTGTCACTCCTGCAGCACCAGAGTGCCTGGTAGTCTCCCGACTGGCCGACTGACTCCCCCTCCCAACCCAGTCCTGACCTGGATGCACGCTCTCTCTCCCGTCTCCCCGGCTGACACACTGCACTGCCGACTTTGCAACAAGTGGTCCCGTCCCGACTTGCACTGCAGTTGTCTTCTGTTTTTGTCTCTGCCCGGCCGTGCCCGCTCTGCAATGGATTGCGGTGCGGATGATCGGATTGGCCCGTGGCCGCCTGGATCAGCTGCTCTCGGTTTGAAGCTTCCTTCCTTGGCTTTAATACTGTACACCTACACGGTACACCTGCTGCCTAGCCCTTACTGTCTGCCTGCATGATGGACCGGGTCAAATCCCGCCGATTCCCCACGCACGCGCGCATCACAGATTCGCGCCTAAGCCAGTCCCCTCCCAGCCAATCACAGAAGTGCCAGCCCCAGCACAAGTGGCACTTGCCAATCCCAACCAATGATTTTCGGGGGGGCAGGCAAACTAAGCTACAGACAGTCGGCGCCATCCGATCAACTGTGCTAATTTAATGCCAGCACAGCAGACTGTCAGGGTCCCTGAAACCTCCGGTCCTCCTCACACAGCAGCACAAGTGTGCGCATGGCCACAGGGCATGTTACGCCGCCAAGCGGCAGCCAGCAAAGCGCATCCATTTTAAGCGGAGCCACGCCGAGGTGGTCCCAAGGGAGCCAGGGCAGGCAGGGGTCGTAAGCCCTGTCATAGGGGTCGCATCATTTTCATAGGGGTCGCGAATGCGACCTCTGGCGACCCCTAAATGACGCCCCTGGCTTTATCAGTGACATGTACAAGGGCAGTATAACCTCTTGTCTCCTACTACTGATCCCCTAGGTATGCATCCCAGCATCTTGTTTGCCTTTGCTGCTGCTTTCCTGCACTGCGTGGAGTGCTTCAGGTCACTAGTGATCATCACTCCCAGGTCATTCTCCTCCTCTGATCGAGACAAACACAAATATATCTCTCAGCATTAACTGTGCTATTTAAATATCTGCTTTTTTTGATGAAAGTATATAGCAAATAATTATAAGGAGCATGACATAATTCCTCGGTTTGCATTTTTGGGCATCACGTATCTGCAGATGTTTGTACTCAAGGGCATCACATACACCTAGGAGGCTGTATATGTGGGCATGGAACATCTGCAGACTGCATAATCTGGCTATGATAAAGTTGCAGATATTTGCATAATTACCTTGCATAATACACTATCTAAAAGCTGGTCTGCTGCCCAAAAGAACAGATTACTACTAATACCTTACCTCACGGCCTACTGCCTGAGACAAGTTGTCTCGTCCCGGTCCAGAGTATCAGAGAAGCAGCCAAGTGGGAAGGAGAGACTAGAGCCTGGCTAGGTTGAAACTTGGCAAACAGCCAAACACTGACACAGAAGCACAATGCAGCGCAAGTCCACAGCAGCATGCAGTTGTATAAAAGCCGCTGTATAAATAATATTGCATGGTCCGGACATCAGCTAATCTGCAGATGTCTGCAAATCTGGGCATCCCATACACTGAATATTTCCCCCTCAAAGGTGCCCCCTCTCACATGGGAAAGAAGTTGGCAAAACACAGTAAGTGTTGTAATTAAACTATGACTTTTAAAAAAAGCTGAAATTTGTAATACTCAAATTTGGTAAATTACAAACTATGCACAAATGAAGATACTTTCTATAGTGCCCTAAACTTCGGTCTCCATGTTACATGTAATGTTGCTTCTTACTTTTATTTTTTAAGAAACAAACATTTCTTGACATTGCAGACTTTCTCTTTTTGTATGTCGGTCTGCTGCCCAAAAGAACCGATTTATTACTAGTACCTTACCTCATGGCCCACTGCCTGAGACAAGTTATCTTGTCCCGGTCTGGAGTATCAGAGAGGCAGCCATTCCAGCCAAGTGAGAAGGAGAGACTAGAGCCTGGCCAGGTTGGCACTTGGCAAACAGCCAAACAGTGATGCAAGAGTGCAACACGACACAATTCCCTAGCAGCATGCAGTCACACAATAGGAAGCGCCAGTGCCGGGTGAGAGTTCACATCATAAAAGTACCCACTAGGTGTACCTGAAAGCAAACTGCCACATATTTTGAGGAACAACAACACCTGTATGTGATATATCCTGACAAACACACAGATCAAACGGACAGCCACACAGTGTGTAGAAAGTGACTGAGTAAGCCTCACCAGATAAAGCGAGCCGCAGGACAGAACAGTTTACATCCTGAGGGAGGGCAAGCAAGCCGGCAGGATAGGATAGTCACAATACAGGGGGCAGGGTAATGTTCATAGTAGGGCCGAAAGAGGAGGTCTACTGGGGTTCCTGAAGGCACCAGTGCACAGGAAGCGGCAACGGCTCCAAGGGGCGAAACAAACTGAACGCCGGAAGAAGCACAGCATACAAAAGTCGAAAAAGAAATGGAACACAGAAATATGGGGGGGGGCATGGAAACAGTAGAGGACACTGATCATCTGTTGTACGAAGAGGGAGGAAGTGGGAGGGAATTCGTTTGCAGCCGGTCCGACAGAGAAAGGTGCCATCAATATGCTAAATATACACGTTTCCATTGCTGATTGCAGCGGACATTTTCTTTGAATGAAAGACCACTGCAGCTGAACTGCTGTCATAGACAGCTCGCACATCCATTGGTGTGGTAGGGGCGTGCCTGCTACAGGGAGCACTGCATTGGACAGGAGGGTCACACACCTCCAAAAAGTTGTATTGTCCCAAAACGTTCCTTGCGCATGCGCGCAAGTGAACGTAAAAATGATATATCATATAAATGGACTACCACTTCACTCATCAAATTGTGAAAAAGATTTAGGGATCTATGTTAATAATAAACTTACATCAAGTGATCTCTGTATTAGAACTGCTTGCATGACCAACAGACTTTTGAGGCAAATAAAATGCACTTATGTTAATCGCACTGAACAATGCCTTATTCCATTGTATAGGGCATACATTAGACCGTATCTAGACTATGGCTCCCCTTTCTGGAATCCAAACCAAAAAAAAAAAGACATAACAATTCTTGAACAGGTTCAAAGGAGAGAAAACTAGAATGAAAAAAAAATAAAGAAAAGAAAAATAAATGGGCAGACTGGATGGGCCTTGCGGTCCTTATCTGCCGTCAACTACTATGTTTCTATGATTCCAAGATTAACAAACTTGGATTATCAGAACAGATTAAAAGATACTGGTCTCTTCTTTCTTCAAACTAGAAGATTAAGAGGTGATATGCTTATGGTTTTTAATTTAATAAATTCACCAGATCTAATAGAAAAATGTGGTCTAGCACTCTCCAAAAGGAGACATGTTCTGAGACTGCATAATAAACAGCTTGAAGTAAAAACTTACAAAACCAGCAAAAGGGGAAACTTTTTTCCAGTAAAAGCATCCATTGTATGGAACAGCTTGCCACAATAATTGGTAGAGACAACTAGTGCCACTGTCTTTAAAAACAAATTAGATGTTTGGTTGAGGGGTAATAGATAAATAATGTCCCACATAGTGTGGGGAACAGTCTCGATGGGCTCTGGCCTTCTTCTGTTCTTTCATACCAAGTGATCAAACGGCAATCATCCTTATGGCGAGTGTACATTACCGAAATTCAATTTTGGTGATGTGCAACTCCAGCGACAGTGAAAGCAGTGCAAACATTTTTTTTTTTTTTTTTTACTTTTTCCCCACACCCCCCTATAGATTCTCAACTCCACGGGGGGTGCAAGTTGGGGGAGGGATGCAATAGTGGGGTAAAAAAATAAAATCCCTACTTGGGCCAGGTGCAACAAAATACACCTGTGCCCGGACCCGAACCCTGTACTGCATCCTCCCCAGGCCTTTGCCCACCCCACCACACCACAGAGCCAGCTCAGTGGTGGTCTGTGGCCGCCCTCACAAACCCTCCTGTCTCTCGCTCAACGTGCTCACTCCCCCCCACGCGTGTAGGTATAGTGACATCCCATGGCCATTCATGAACCCTCCCCATCCGGTCACCCTTCCTCCTCCCTCACCGTGTGGGTATTCACTGCAACTGTTTCAGTAGGCGCCCACATGCCATGAGCCCACATCACAGGATACCCTTGAAATATGAAGGAGGACATTAAAAAACTGAAGGAATGGTCTGGAATATGGCAGCTGGGATTCAATGCAAAGAAGTGCAGGATCGTGCACACAGGGCACAAGAACCCAGGGCACCATACGGACTAGGAGGGGAGGAACAAACAGACAAGAAGCAGGAAAAAGACCTGGTAGTCATCATCTCAGATGACCTAAAAGAGGCTAGACAATGTTATAAGGCAGTGGGAAAGGATTGCTGAATGCTTAGATGCATTGGGAGGGCTATCACCAGTAGAAAGAAAAAGGTCATTTTGCCACTTTATGGGACACTGGGTAGACCTCACCTTGAGTACTGTGTCCAGTTCTGGAGGCCCATCTGAGAAGAAACATAGACAGGATGGAGCCAGTACAAAGGAGGGCAGCTAGGATGGTGCAGAGCCTGCATGGGAATGTCCATGAGGAAAGACTAATGGATTTAAATATGTATTCCCTGGAGGCAAGGAGGAAGGGGGAAGGACATGATAGAGACATTCAAATATCTCAGAAGAATAAACAGAGTACAGAAAAAGAGCATCTTCTAAAGAAAGAGATGCTCTAAGACAAGGGAGCACAATATGAAGTTGGAGGGGTAATGCGAGGAAGTATTTTTGTTACAGAAAGGGTGGTGGATGCTTGGAATAACTTTTCAGAGAGATGTAGTGGGGAACAAAACACATGAGCCCGATTCTAGAAAGCATACGCCAAAGCGCAACACAGATGTGCCAACGGGAATGGCGCAAATCATCAACACATCCAGCAAGTGCGCCAAACACTATTCTATATTGCGAGACGCACATTGACGCAACGCAATACACCAGTTGTTACTTACGCCACAGTTGCAACAAACCCACAGGTATGCCAATGTGTAACTGAACATATGCCATGAAAATGGAAGAGAAACGCCAGGGTGGGATTCTATAAGCAGCAGTGCCACAACGTACACCAAGACCGGCTGGTGTAACATAAACCAGGTGGGAGCAGGTGTAACTTACACAGCATATAAAGGAGCAGGGACAGACAGGCTGAACACACAGCAACACACCATGGGAGATAAAACAGAGGGCCCGATTCTAGAAAGAACATTACGCCAAGATGCAAGAAACGCAGTTGCAGAATTTATGCAACAGCAACTGCAACATGTGAGATACAGCCTATTCTAGAACCTGCGTGAATACGCCAAACGCAACTGCGCAAGTCGTGACACACAAGATACACCATATAAAAGAGCGTAACATGCAGCTGTGGCCCAACATACACCAGCAGATATGCCATAACCATGGCAGAAGCTGCAGCTGAGAGATAGAGGAGGAATAAGAACTTCAGCCATGAGGAGGTGAACACACTGGTGGAACAAATAAACCACCACAATGCACTCCTCATGGGTCACGGAGGGGAAGACAAGAGGAAGGAAAAACGCAAGATGGCATGGGACAGGGTGACATGCAGAGTCAATGCCATCACTGCACAACACCAGACAGCCAGAGATGTACAAAAAAAGTACAGCAACCTCAAGTGACTGGTGAAGCGCAAGGTGGCACAAAACAGGGGCAGTGTACAGGGCACAGGGGGCGGACCCCCTCAGCAGGAGCCACTCAGCAGCATTGAGAGGAGGGCAGCGGCACATCTCAGCCAGTAGAGCATTGCTGGAGTTACACAGCTGGACACATTCAGACAGCAGATGGCCACAGGTAGGGACACACAACAGCAATGTATGTGACAGGCCAGACATGGCAACAGCACTGAAGCCAACAGCAAAGGCGGGGGGGTGACAATGTGTAGGCAGATGTATCGGTGGGGAGGCATGCCACAGGAATGCCACACTGCTACAGCTGGCCACAGAGTGGGCCAAGGGAACCAGAAAATGGTGAGGGGCAGGCCAGGGACAGGCATGTATGCAGCTGACATGTGCAGCAGTGCAAAGGAATGACCCATGCCCAACTGTGGAGGTGCTGGCACGTGCACATGGAACCAGAGGGGGGGCCGTGCACAGGTATGGGCTGGGCTGCACTGGGAGATACTGTGACCTGCACTGTGTACTGTTGGGGGGGGCATGCTGAGGTATGAGCAGGGTTGCACTGGGAGATTCTGTGACTTGCACTGTGTACTGTGGGGGGGCATGCTGAGGTATGGGCTGGGCTGCACTGGGAGATGCTGTGACTTGCACTGTGTACTGTTGTGGGGGAGGCATGCTGAGGTATGAGGTGGGCTGCACTGGAAGATGCTGTGACTTGCACTGTGTACTGTTGTGGGGGAGGCATGCTGAGGTATGGGCTGGGCTGCACTGGGAGATACTGTGACCTGCACTGTGTACTGTTGGTGGGGGGGCATGCTGAGGTATGGGCTGGGCTGCACTGGGAGATGCTGTGACCTGCACTGTGTACTGTTGGGGGGGGCATGCTGAGGTATGAGGTGGGCTGCACTGGGAGATGCTGTGACTTGCACTGTGTACTGTTGTGGGGGAGGCATGCTGAGGTATGGGCTGGGCTGCACTGGGAGATACTGTGACCTGCACTGTGTACTGTTGAGGGGGCATGCTGAGGTATGGGCTGGGCTGCACTGGGAGATGCTGTGACCTGCACTGTGTACTGTTGTGGGGGAGGCATGCTGAGGTATGAGCTGGGCTGCACTGGGAGATGCTGTGACCTGCACTGTGTACTGTTGTGGGGGGCATGCTGAGGTATGGCCTGGGCTGCACTGGGAGATGCAGTGACTTGCACTGTGTACTGTTGTGGGGGAGGCCTGCTGAGATATAGGCAGGGCTGCACTGGGAGATACTGTGACCTGCACTGTGTACTGTTGGGTGGGAGGCATGCTGAGGTATGGGCTGGGCTGCACTGGGAGATGCTGTGACTTGCACTGTGTACTGTTGTGGGGGAGGCATGCTGAGGTATGGGCTGGGCTGCACTGGGAGATGCTGTGACTTGCACTGTGTACTGTTGGGGGGGATGCTGAGGTATGAGCTGGGCTGCACTGGGAGATGCTGTAACCTGCACTGTGTACTGTTGTGGGGGAGGCATGCTGAGGTATGGGCTGGGCTGCACTGGGAGATGCTGTGAACTGCACTGTGTACTGTTGTGGGGGAGGTATGCTGAGGTATGAGCTGGGCTGCACTGGGAGATGCTGTGACCTGCACTGTGTACTGTTGTGGGGGAGGCATGCTGAGGTATGGGCTGGGCTGCACTGGGAGATGCTGTGACTTGCACTGTGTACTGTTGTGGGGGAGGCATGCTGAGGTATGGGCTGGGCTGCACTGGGAGATACTGTGACCTGCACTGAGTAGTGCTGGGGGGGGATGCTGAGGTATGAGCTGGGCTGCACTGGGAGATGCTGTGACCTGCACTGTGTACTGTTGTGGGGGAGGCATGCTGAGGTAAGAGCTGGGCTGCACTGGGAGATGCTGTGACGTGCACTGAGTACTGTTGGGGGAGGATGCTGAGGTATGAGCTGGGCTGCACTGGGAGATGCTGTGACCTGCACTGTGTACTGTTGTGGGGGAGGCCTGCTGAGGTATGGGCTGGACTGCACTGGGAGATGCTGTGACCTGCACTGTGTACTGTTGTGGGGGAGGCATGCTGAGGTATGGGCTGGGCTGCACTGGGAGATGCTGTGACTTGCACTGTGTACTGTTGTGGGGGAGGCATGCTGAGGTATGGGCTGGGCTGCACTGGGAGATGCTGTGACTTGCACTGTGTACTGTTGTGGGGGAGGCATGCTGAGGTATGGGCTGGGCTGCACTGGGAGATGCTGTGACTTGCACTGTGTACTGTTGTAGGGGAGGCATGCTGAGGTATGGGCTGTGCTGCACTGGGAGATGCTGTGACTTGCACTGTGTACTGTTGTGGGGGAGGCATGCTGAGGTATGGGCTGTGCTGCACTGGGAGATGCTGTAACTTGCACTGTGTACTGTTGTGGGGGAGGCATGCTGAGGTATGGGCTGTGCTGCACTGGGAGATGCTGTGACCTGCACTGTGTACTGTTGTGGGGGAGGCATGCTGAGGTATGGGCTGGGCTGCACTGGGAGATGCTGTGACTTGCACTGTGTACTGTTGCGGGGGAGGCATGCTGAGGTATGGGCTGGGCTGCACTGGGAGATGCTGTGACCTGCACTGTGTACTGTGGGGGGGCATGCTGAGGTATGGGCTGGGCTGCACTGGGAGATGCTGTGACCTGCACTGTGTGCTGTTGTGGGGGAGACATGCTGAGGTATGGGCAGAGCTACACTGGGAGATACTGTGACCTGCACTGTGTACTGTGGGGGGGGCATGCTGAGGTATGGGCTGGGCTGCACTGGGAGATGCTGTGACTTGCACTGTGTACTGTTGCGGGGAGGCTTGCTGAGGTATGGGCTGGGCTGCACTGGGAGATGCTGTGACCTGCACTGTGTACTGTGGGGGGGGCATGCTGAGGTATGGGCTGGGCTGCACTGGGAGATGCTGTGACCTGCACTGTGTGCTGTTGTGGGGAGACATGCTGAGGTATGGGCAGAGCTGCACTGGGAGATACTTGACCTGCACTGTGTACTGTGGGGGCATGCTGAGGTATGGGCTGGGCTGCACTGGGAGATGCTGTGACCTGCACTGTGCACTGTTGTGGGGAGGCATGCTGAGGTATTGGCAGGGCTGCACTGGGAGATACTGTGACCTGCACTGTGTACTGTGGGGGGCATGCTGAGGTATGGGCTGGGCTGCACTGGGAGATGCTGTGACCTGCACTGTGTGCTGTTGTGGGGGAGGCATGCTGAGGTATGGGCAGAGCTGCACTGGGAGATACTGTGACCTGCACTGTGTACTGTGGGGGGGGGCATGCTGAGGTATGGGCTGGGCTGCACTGGGAGATGCTGTGACCTGCACTGCGTACTGTTGTGGGGGAGGCATGCTGAGGTATTGGCAGGGCTGCACTGGGAGATACTGTGACCTGCACTGTGTACTGTGGGTGGGGCATGCTGAGGTATGGGCAGGGCTGCACTGGGAGATACTGTGACCTGCACTGAGTACTGTTGTGGGGGAGGCATGCTGAGGTATGAGCTGGGCTGCACTGGGAGATGCTGTGACGTGCACTGAGTACTGTTGGGGGGGGGATGCTGAGGTATGAGCTGGGCTGCACTGGGAGATGCTGTGACCTGCACTGTGTACTGTTGTGGGGGAGGCATGCTGAGGTATGGGCTGGGCTGCACTGGGAGATGCTGTGACCTGCACTGTGTACTGTTGTGGGGGAGGCATGCTGAGGTATGGGCTGGGCTGCACTGGGAGATGCTGTGACCTGCACTGTGTACTGTTGTGGGGGAGGCATGCTGAGGTATGGGCTGGGCTGCACTGGGAGATGCTGTGACCTGCACTGTGTACTGTTGTAGGGGAGGCATGCTGAGGTATGAGCTGGGCTGCACTGGGAGATGCTGTGACCTGCACTGTGTACTGTTGTGGGGGAGGCATGCTGAGGTATGGGCTGGGCTGCACTGGGAGATACTGTGACCTGCACTGTGTACTGTGGGGGGGGGCATGCTGAGGTATGGGCTGGGCAGCACTGGGAGATGCTGTGACTTGCACTGTGTACTGTTGTGGGGGAGGCATGCTGAGGTATGGGCTGGGCTGCACTGGGAGATACTGTGACCTGCACTGAGTAGTGTTGGGGGGGGATGCTGAGGTATGAGCTGGGCTGCACTGGGAGATGCTGTGACCTGCACTGTGTACTGTTGTGGGGGAGGCATGCTGAGGTAAGAGCTGGGCTCCACTGGGAGATGCTGTGACGTGCACTGAGTACTGTTGGGGGGAATGCTAAGGTATGAGCTGGGCTGCACTGGGAGATGCTGTGACCTGCACTGTGTACTGTTGTGGGGGAGGCCTGCTGAGGTATGGGCTGGGCTGCACTGGGAGATGCTGTGACCTGCACTGTGTACTGTTGTGAGGGAGGCATGCTGAGGTATGGGCTGGGCTGCACTGGGAGATGCTGCGACTTGCACTGTGTACTGTTGTGGGGGAGGCATGCTGAGTATGGGCTGGCTGCACTGGGAGATGCTGTGACTTGCACTGTGTACTGTTGTGGGGAGGCATGCTGAGGTATGGGCTGGGCTGCACTGGGAGATGCTGTGACTTGCACTGTGTACTGTTGTGGGGGAGGCATGCTGAGGTATGGGCTGGGCTGCACTGGGAGATGCTGTGACTTGCACTGTGTACTGTTGTGGGGGAGGCATGCTGAGGTATGGGCTGGGCTGCACTGGGAGATGCTGTAACTTGCACTGTGTACTGTTGTGGGGGAGGCATGCTGAGGTATGGGCTGGGCTGCACTGGGAGATGCTGTGACCTGCACTGTGTACTGTTGTGGGGGAGGCATGCTGAGGTATGGGCTGGGCTGCACTGGGAGATGCTGTGAGCACTGTGTACTGTGGGGGGGGCATGCTGAGGTATGGGCTGAGCTGCACTGGGAGATGCTGTGACCTGCACTGTGTACTGTTGTGGGGGGGAGGCATGCTGAGGTATTGGCAGGGCTGCACTGGGAGATACTGTGACCTGCACTGTGTACTGTGGGGGGGGCATGCTGAGGTATGGGCTGGGCTGCACTGGGAGATGCTGTGACCTGCATTGTGTGCTGTTGTGGGGGAGGCATGCTGAGGTATGGGCAGAGCTGCACTGGGAGATACTGTGACCTGCACTGTGTACTGTGGGTGGGGCATGCTGAGGTATGGGCAGGGCTGCACTGGGAGATACTGTGACCTGCACTGTGTACTGTTGTGGGGAGGCATGCTGAGGTATGAGCTGGGCTGCACTGGGAGATGCTGTGACGTGCACTGAGTACTGTTGGGGGGGGGATGCTGAGGTATGAGCTGGGCTGCACTGGGAGATGCTGTGACCTGCACTGTGTACTGTTGTGGGGGAGGCATGCTGAGGTATGGGCTGGGCTGCACTGGGAGATGCTGTGACCTGCACTGTGTACAGTTGTTGGGGAGGCATGCTGAGGTATGGGCTGGGCTGCACTGGGAGATGCTGTGACTTGCACTGTGTACTGTTGTGGGGGAGGCATGCTGAGGTATGGGCTGGGCTGCACTGGGAGATGCTGTGACTTGCACTGTGTACTGTTGAGGGGGAGGCATGCTGAGGTATGGGCTGGGCTGCACTGGGAGATGCTGTGACCTGCACTGTGTACTGTTGGGGGGGGCATGCTGAGGTATGGGCTGGGCTGCACTGGGAGATGCTTTGACTTGCACTGTGTACTGTTTTGGGGGAGGCATGCGGAGGTATGAGCTGGGCTGCACTGGGAGATGCTGTGACGTGCACTGTGTACTGTTGGGGGGGTGCTGAGGTATGAGCTGGGCTGCACTGGGAGATGCTGTGACCTGCACTGTGTACTATTGTGGGGGAGGCATGCTGAGGTATGGACTGGGCTGCACTGGGAGATGCTGTGACTTGCACTGTGTAGTGTTGTGGGGGAGGCATGCTGAGGTATGGGCAGGGCTGCACTGGGAGATGCTGTGACCTGCACTGTGTACTGTTGTGGGGGAGGCATGCTGAGGTATGGGCAGGGCTGCACTGGGAGATACTGTGACCTGCACTGTGTACTGTGGGGGGGGCATGCTGAGGTATGGGCTGGGCTGCACTGGGAGATGCTGTGACTTGCACTGTGTACTGTTGTGGGGGAGGCATGCTGAGGTATGGGCTGGGCTGCACTAGGAGATACTGTGACCTGCACTGTGTACTGTTGAGGGGGGCGTGCTGAGGTATGGGCTGGGCTGCACTGGGAGATGCTGTGACCTGCACTGTTTACTGTTGTGGGGGAGGCATGCTGAGGTATGAGCTGGGCTGCTCTGGGCGATGCTGTGACGTGCACTGTGTACTGTTGGGGGGATGCTGAGGTATGAGCTGGGCTGCACTGGGAGATGCTGTGACCTGCACTGTGTACTGTTGTGGGGGAGGCATGCTGAGGTATGGGCTGGGCTGCACTGGCAGATGCTGTGACTTGCACTGTGTACTGTTGTGGGGGAGGCATGCTGAGGTATGGGCTGGGCTGCACTGGGAGATGCTGTGACTTGCACTGTGTACTGTTGGGGGGCATGCTGAGGTATGGGCAGGGCTGCACTTGGTGTTATTATGATATGCTCTTTGAAATGTTGGGGAGGGCATGCCGAGGTATGGGCTGGGCTTCACAGGGAGCTGCTGTGACATGCACTGTGTGCTGGAGTGGCCGTGCGCAGGCATGGGCTGGGCAGAAGGGAGGGGGCATTGGTCACAGTCCCATTGCACGCAGAGTGTGGGCGAGGGCTGCAGGGGTTGTGCATGGATGGCAGGGACAACGTAGGCACCCAGTGGTGCTGGCCCTGCAGCGCAGCAGTGCCTGATGGGCGTGGCTGTGCACGGTGCCACTGTGCAGTGAGGAGCCGTTTGGGGCAGACGTGTGACAGCTGGGACTGCCGTACCAGGATGAACGGCACAGCAAGGGCAGCAATGGTGGGGAGTCCACGCCATCAGTGCAGGATGCATGTACAGTGGTGGTATACACCAGGTGGGACTGTACAGATGTTTGGTGGGTGTAATGCCATAGTGCAGTGCAGAAGCAGACCTTTGAGGGCAACACTGATCAGGCAGGTGAGATCACACAGTGATGCGGAGACACACTAACATGATTCCCATCCAACAGGTGCCATGGCAGCTGGCGCCGGTGGCTCCAGTGGAGCCAGTCAGTGGGAGCAGCTGCAGCAGCAGATCCAGAATGGTGCTGGCACTGCCCAGGCCACTGGCACAGTGTCTGATGATGGCAGCAGCCCTACCACCACTGGAGGCAGCCCTGCCACCAGTACACCTGTGGCTGGAACACCGGAGCAGATGTCAGAGCCTGAGGGGAGTGGTGACAGTGGCAGCCCCATGGCCAAGGAGGTGGGTGACAGCAGTGAGGAGGATGCAGCTGGACTGCCAAGGGACCAGCAGGAGACTGTGGAGAACATCACCAGGAGTGGCGCCACATCTATTGAGGTGGTGTGGACACCCGTGGTCAAGCAGAAGACATCAGACCAAGGAAAGCCGGCGGGCAGAGGATACTCCCATTGGGTCATGGAGCCTACTGAGTGCCCATAGAATGGAGGACCAGTTGGATGAGGCTGTCTGGGAGCTGCAGGAGCAACAGACCCTACCGGCCTACTCTGGGGACTACTGCCAGTCGGTGCTGGCCAGCCAGGGGGATGTCAGGAAGGAGCTGGGAAACATATGGCAGGGCATGCAGGAGCACCACACCAGCATGGAGCTGCAGCTGTCCAGCATTGCCAGCTGTCTTCAGGCTTTCACCAGGGACTCATCGGCATGCATGGCTGGCCTGGGGGATGCCATATGGGGTATCCGGCACTGTGCTGGATGCCAGGCGGTCATCATGGACCACCTCAGCACTGGCCTGGAGAACATGCTGGCACACCAGCAGCGCCAGGATACAGCCATCGCCACGGCCATGGCCATGCAGGCCGTAGCTTGTGCACTGTGGCCGCTGCACCACCTGCAGTACCTTACCCAGTGGATGGCACCCCCATCCACTGCATGTTCCAGCACACAAACACAGCCACCAGAGCCAGTGGAACCCCATCCCCCACCCCGGCCCAGGCGTAAGGTCCCCCCTCCCGCCAGTCATGCTGACAAAGCTGCATGCCCAGCCAGGCACCTCCCACACTGATCCAGGCACAGGACAGCACCATGGCACAACCACAGTGACACACATTGGCATGCCAGCAACACAGGCACAGGCCAGGCTGCGCTCCACACACAGTCCCACTGGAACAGGATCAGGCACAGGGTACACACAGGGGGGCAGGCACACCATGGAGGGTGCTCCACAGGCTGCACTGGGCCTGAGGCGATCAGCACATGATGGGAAACACACTGTGCAGCTCCGGCACACAGCTGCTGCCACATGTGGCACAGAGGCAAGTAGGATTGCATGGGCGGAGGCACAGCAGATCAGCTGTGGGGGCACACACAGGCCCACAGGGTGCAATGCCAGGGGTGGTCCATCAGGGTACCGCCCAGTAGCACCCGGCACTGGAGGGATCGGTGCGAGGATGGCATGCACATGGCAGATGGCTGTGACACGCCCAGGCGTCCTGTGCAGTTGGGGGTTGGTTGGGTGGGGCTGCACTGGGGGGGTGGAGCCATATGCATGGCTGGAGGCACATGTCTATGGGGGGCACTGTGCATTCACAAGGGTCTGTGTGTCTGTATGTCTGTGTGTGTGTGTGTGTGAATGACTGTGCGCATGGGTGAGTGTGGGATCACGCGTGATGGGTAGAACTGGGGAGCACTGTATGTTGAGCACCTGTTGTGTGTAAAATAGCACCATGTTAATAAGCCATGGCACCTCATCCTTACGTTGGTTTGTCCTTTTGTCATCAGTGCAATTGTAGGGCTATACTGGAAACATGTTGGTTAGGGTGTATCCCCAGTCGCAACAATGCCCTGTGTGGGCCACTGCCGGTGGGCAGCTGCCTAACACCGACCACCCCAGGGCGCCCACACACACACACACACACACACACACACTCACGGAGCCCTGCAGGCACTGGTGCTACACATGCAGGTACACCTACATCCATATGCAATGTGCAACATGTGATGCACGTGTGACTTGCACGTGTGGCACATGCGGTTGGGAGTAGATAGGCCCAGGCACACTGTAGTGGTACAGGAGCTGCAGACCTGGGTGTAGGACAGAGCTGGAACACTACAGTGCAAACCTGTCTAGGCCAGGGACAGACATTCAGCAGACTGGTGAGTACTGGGCCACAGTAGGCCCCCCCATACATCCCCTACTTCGTCTGTTACTGCCCTGAGGAACAGGGACAGGCATGGACCCTCCCAAAGGTGGACATTCAGGGGTCCAGTTAAGTTATGTGCAATGGCTGTGTTCAGTAACCAGGGCTATGCTGTGGCAAGGTTCCCAGGGATATGGGGGGCATGGTACATCCACACACCACCGTTTGGCAGGCGGTGTACTGGACATGCCACATATGTGGTTGGTAACATGTTACCGGTGCGGAACATCACTCACCCTTGCAAGTAGGCCATGCCAAACTGCCCTCATGCCTGCAGTGGGGGCAGACATCCTATGCATGTGTCCTCAGCTGGATGGTACTGACAGCCCCCCTCCCACTTGTGGGGACTATGTGGGACAGGGACCCTCAGGATGGGGGTCGCTGCCCCTTGCACTGGGGAACATGGTCATACCACTGTGGCCCCCATGGTGTTGAGATGTACACCATGTAGAACTGTGTTAGGTGTGTTGTGTACATGGTATCTGGCCAGCGGCTTACAGGCACTGCACTGTGGCTGTGTAAGCGGCACACTGCCCAGGTGGGGTGGCCGTGGGCCAGGGCTCTGGGCTGGGGCATGTGGTGGGAAGACCCCCATGCTGAGGGGAGCCTGAAGGGTACACTACATACCTCTGAGCCTCTCAGCGGCACTGCCCATGGCACAGGCCAGCACACCTGTTTGGCACAGGTCCAGACCACACTACTCAATGGCCCCTGCAGTACAGGGCTGTGCCTGCTGCAGTTGCGGCTAACCATGTGGTCCCTCATGTGGTTCACACAGCTGCCACAGCTGGATGGAGTTGGGACCCACACCACCATGCAAGCATTGTGAGTGGCCGTGTAGGCCACAACAGGGTACTGCAGGGCTCACCCAGTGGCATGGTGTATGCAGGCCCTGGAACAGTTGACACTGGTCTGGCGGCTAAGACCCTGGTGTTGGCCGCCCCTGTCCCTGGGATGTGCCGTGGGAGGGTGAGGGGTTTGGGCCTGTCAGTGTGGCACGACCCCACTGTGCGCAGTACATAGTCCACCATGGGTGTGCCCCTCACTGTTGAAGCTCAGGGGGGGTTGTACCAGCACAGGTCAGTATTGTATTTGCAGTAGGCACTATTGACTGCCATGGTGTGTGGCATGTATGTGTACCATCACACATCTGGTGTTTGGGCATGGGACACAGGCAGGGTGTGCTGACCACCGGAGGTGTTGGTGGTGCCCAGCACTACACACACCTGGAGGGTATTGCTGCTACACTACGATGGTATGTTGTACTACAGGGAGATGCTGTGACCTGCACTGTGTACTGTTGGGGGGGGCATGCTGAGGTATGGGCTGGGCTGCACTGGGAGATGCTTTGACTTGCACTGTGTACTGTTTTGGGGGAGGCATGCGGAGGTATGAGCTGGGCTGCACACCCTCCTTTTTATTGGGTGTTTTTTGTATTGTTATCCTTATTTGGATTGTTTTTTGGTTTTGGGTTTCCTGACTTGTCTTCCTTTGGGAATCCAAAACTTCTGTTGCCAGATGGCTAGTTAAAAATTTTACAGTTTCCACATGGTGTAGTTACTGAGTCTTTGCTCGTAGGAATCTGATGGTTCGGTTTCTGGGGGCTGCGGACAGAGACCTCGGCCGAGCTTGAGTTCAATATTCTGTGCACTTCGTAGAGGGTTGACCCTGTGCTCTACGGGGCAGTTTGGGGGCTGGAGCTAGCTGCAGATCGTCGGAATACAGCAAGACTCCATTAGAAGAAGCACAGTTACTAAGGCCAGTAATTTTTTCTTCCCTGCCCTACCCATAAATTCTCCTGATTTCACTACTTCCCCTACCCCCCTCTTTGACAAAGCCTCCTCAGGCTGACACCCACAGAGACCTTCTTCTCTGTGTATAGCTCATAGATACTGTATTAATTTTTCTTGCTTTGTCTGTAACCTGTGTATATTGTAAATTTGCTGTAATAATTGTTCTACTTTGACTCTCTGTACCCTGACAAAATGTGTTTCTACGTGTATCTTTAAATGTTTCCTATGTCATTGTTTATTTGCTGACGTGGAACCTTTGTAAAAGAGCTTCTGGCTCAAAGGTGTTATCAAAGAATATAGTAAATAAAATGAATAAAAGATTTGTCCCTGTAGTTCAGAAAATACCCAAAGCTGCAGAATCAAAGAGTTTGTCCACCTTCACACTTCATCAGAAAGAATCCTGTTGGAGATGGAGGGGAATAAATTATTACAAGCAAATGCAGTGAAAAAAGTACTTCCCTTATAGTGCACAAGAGACTTTATTCGAGGTACTTCCTGGCCCACAAGAAAAATTTGGGAGTGGCGATCCATGTTAGACTGAGATATATCTTAACAAAGAAAAAAAAATTCAAGATGGTAGCACCGGACTCGGTGATTCCATGTCTACAAATAGGAAACTAGTTAGGGTCACTGGACCTGAGGGATGCTTGCTTTTCACATACCAGTCAGGCCCCGCTATAGAAAGTACCTCTGGTTCAGGATAAGGAGCTGACAGTACCAGTTCACAGCCCTTCTCGTGGGCCTCACCTCAGCTACAAGAGTGTTTACAAAGTGCCTAGCTCTGGTGGCAGCACATTTGAGATGGCAAGATGTGTTTTTACCTACCTGGACTACTGGCCAGTCTCAGGAAAACAGCAGGAAGCAAAGTCCTCCCTACCGCTGACACAAGACACGTTAGAGGCCCTGGGCTTCTACAGCAGTCCCAGATGGAACCTGCTCAGGTTCTGAACTTAATAGGTACATACTTGGATACTCTGCAAGGAAATTCCTCCTTGAGCAAGGTAGTGAATCTGATTTCAGCTGCAGAATCCTTCAGGGCAGGTCAGTCAAGACCTGCAAAGAGTTTTTTTTTGCTTACTGGGGCACATGACCTCGTCCACTGCAGTGGTACCAGGGGCCATGTTCCAAATGAGATGTCCAGTATCACCTAGGGTACTCCTGGTATTAGTGGCAGGATCCACTGTCCAAACTGGTGTCTGTCACAAAGTCTTTGCTTAGGGCACTGAAATGGTGGAAGGAAGAATGCACCCTCAGAGAGGGAATTCCCTTCCTTCAGCAATCACCTATAGCTATGCACACAACAGATGCCTCCCTCCTAGGTTGGGGTGCCTGCTGGAGGACCTGACTGTAAGTGGTATTTGGAGTACAGAGGAGACTCAGAATTACATAAATCGCTTGGTAGCTCAGGGTAGTAATATCTAGCAATGCAGACTTTTCCTCCAAGATCGGGAGTCTGACTGTCCAGACCAGAACAGACAACACCACAGGTAGTGTGTTACATAAACAAGCAGGAGGAAAAAGTGTGCACTGAAGCAGTGAAGATCTGAGACCACCATACCCCTGGAAGTTCAGCTTTCATCAGTACACCTGCCAGGGAAAGACAGAGTGCCAGCAGAATCTGTCAGGGAAGTCACAAATGGACTCTGAACGAGCAGGTGCTGGTAGCAGTGTTCTGACAGTGGGGTACACCAGAAATAGAAAAGTTTTGCTTCCTGGTAGAATAACCAGTTCCCACTGTTTTCTTGCAGACCCCCCATCGGTTGGTTCAGTTCCAGAGGATGCTCCAAAGGATGCTTCAGGAAATATAAGGGAACACAGCGGGATGAAGATAGGGAGGCATACCAAACTGCCCTAAGGGAAGCAGGGAAGGCAGTAAGGCAGGCAAAGTCCCAAACTGAGGAAACACTAGCACGAACAGTAAAAGAAGGTGACAAGACTTTCTATAGATACATTAGTGAAAGGAGAAAGTCCAGAGGGGGTATTGCTAAGCTTAATGGAGAAAAGGGAGCATGTGAGGAGGAGGACCCTGTAAAGGCATCTATCCTAAATAGATACTTTTGCTCAGTATTTACTGAAGAGAAGGTAGGCAGGGCCCACAGCTCAGCATCATGGACACAGGGGAGGGAGGTGAGCACTACCCTTCACAAAAGAAAGGGTCCTACAAGAGCTTGCTAAGCTCAGGGTGGATAAGGCAATGGGACCTGATGGCATACATCCCAGGATACTTAAGGAGCTAAAGGAGGAACTAGCAGAGCCATTAGCAGAATTGTTTAGTGAGTCTCTGAGCACAGGAGAGGTCCCAGAAGACTGGAGAAGGGCTCATGTGATCCCGCTCATGGCCCGATCCGGGCCATGGCTGCTCCACCTACTGGGACCGCCAATGTGGACATTGCAGCATGGGCAGGTGAGGTTGCCCCACTGCCTGACACTGCACCTTGCACTGCTGGCCCTGCAGCAGGGGACACTGGACCATGGCAGAATGAGACCATGCCAGGGATGCAGCAGGGGGAGGCATTGCCTATAGCGGCTGAGGGACCCAGTGCTGAACCTCTGCATGGTGGGGGCCTGGACCAGGAGCACCTTGTGGTCCTGGTGTCAGCCATTGTGTAGGACACTGGGTGCCTCCATGGGTCGGTGGGTGTCCACCTCACTGAACTATGGTGGACCTAGGTCCCATGGGTCTGCAACAGCCAGACATGGGTGGGGCTGTATGTGTGGGTGGGCTTGTATATAGGGGTGGATGGTATTGGTGGTTGGGACTGTATGTGTGGGTGGGCTTGTATATAGGGGTGGACAGTATTGGTGGGTGGAACTGTACATATGGGTGTTGTGGGTTGTCATCGGGTGGGTGGGGCTACTTATTCTTGTTAATTGTTGTGGTGGGATTATGTTTGATTGTTGGGCCTGTGTTGGGCTGTTTGTGGGTGCGGGTTGGTGTTCGAGGTTGTTGTGGGTGGCCGTTTGGGTTTGGATTTACTGTTTTGTTGCTGTTGCCTGTTATTCATCCCCATCCCCCTTCCACTGTTACCCTGTATCCCTGTACGCATTGTTTACATTAAACCTTTTGCCATACACACTGTCTCTGTGTCTGTTCCAGGTGTGCGTGTGTGTCGCCATGCACAGGGGTGCACACTGGTAGTGGTGCCTGCTGTCCCCAGTGTTCCCTCCCTGTGCATCAGGTTGGTGTGCCATTTGTGCTGCTCACAGCCCAGGCCACTGTCCCCAGGCCACTTGTGCGTGGTGTCCTGTGTGTTGCGGGTCACCATGCATGCTATGGTTGCCATGCCACCTCACACTGATCCGGGAGATCAGCACACTCGTCTCTGAGGCCGGGAGATCAGAGGGCTGTGGGTTCAGTTCCCACATCTGGCACTTGGGTTAATATCCCAGTACTGACACTGTAATGCCGCATGAGAGGGGTGCTGCATTTCTGAGGTGCCGTCCTTCGGATGAGACGTTAAACCGAGGTCCCATCTGCCTGGATTGGTGGTAGTTCAGGTGGATGTTAAAGATCCCATGGCACTTATCGAAAAAAGAGTAGAGGAATTTCCCCGGTGTCCTGGCCAAATTTCCCTCATTCACTAAAAATCCCACCAACAGCTTAATCTGGTTCAAGGTCAGTTGGCATTCATCTGTATCCCCTTCCCCCGGGTCATGCCTGAAAATAGGCAGGATTTGTCTAGTGCACTTACCCGGTCAACAAAAGCTAAATAAATAAATAAATAAATAAAAATAAAACATTGTACCTCCCAGCTGTATGGTGGCACAGTGCCTGTGCTGTGCCTTTCCACCTCAGGGTGCCATTGTTCCCTACAGGTGGCACCACTGGAATGCACATTAGTGTGTCTCACCACTATCTGTCCACTGGTCTGTGCCACCCGGTGCTGTGTCCCTATCGTGGTTACACTGTTTACATGTATCAGTGGTCATGGCAGGGGCATTGTGCCTGGTGGCACCATCACCCCAGCATTGTGCCTGTGGCCTCTGTGCACCTTTTGTACCCTGTGCACACTGCAGACCGCATGACCGAGCCACAGTGCTAGGTACCATCCACAGCCGACAGCACAGTGGCACCCTGTGCCATGATGGGTGGCCATGGCAACCAGGCAGCACTGTACCAACATTGGATTGCACGTGTCAACAGTAGATGGGAACACTGCCTGCATATGCACAGCATACCTGGACAATGGAACAGACCTCCACACAGCAAGACAGTGGGCCTTGCCCCCAGGCATTGATGTGTGCAGGTGTACCCCATGCGGAACTGCAGGCACACAGTGTGATAGGTGTATCACTCCCACTGACTGGTGGATGTGGGGCATGACCATGGTGAACAGTGTGGAATGGCTGACACCAACAAGGCCAACTGACAGACCCATGCACATGCCTATATGCATGGCTGCACCCCTGACCATGGGCCACCCACAGGATGGTACACCATTCTGTGGCTGCCCTGGCCAGAAGGGGCGCCCCTCACTGGCTATGCCAGCTGCAGTACACTCTGCTGGGGCTGCCCAAAGGGACCCATGCACCACAGTGGTATAGTGCGGTCCCCCAGTATGACAGAGCCAGTGCAGGTCCCACAGTGAACAAATGCATGACAGCATTGTGGCAAAGCCTGTGAAGTCCAGTATGGACGCCGTGTTGGCAACCCAGCACAGCATCCTGTGACCAATTCCAGCTGCATTGTGCACCCATGGTGGGCCGGATGGCACACTGTCTGTGCATCTACGCCTACACCACAGGACTAGTGTACCACACATACAGAACAGTCCGTAACACACGTATGTGACCCTGTAGTACAACATACCATCGTAGTGTTGCAGCAATGCCCTGCAGGGCATGTGTAGTGCTTTGCACTGCCATGCCTCCAGTGGTTGGCGCATCCTGCCTGCGTCCCATGACCAAACACCAGAGGCGTGACAGTATGCCTGTAGGCCATACACCATAGCAGTCAATAGTGCCCACTGTGAACACAATACCAACCTGTGCTGGTATAACCATCCCTGAGCACCCACAGTGAGGGGCACACCCATGGTGGACTGTGTACTGCGCACAGTGGGGTCATGCCACACAGACAGGCTCAAACCCCTCACCACCCCACTGCACATCCCAGGGACAGGGTGGCCAACACCAGGGTCCCAGCCGCCAGACCAGCGTCAACTGTTTCAGGGCCTGCATACACCACGCCACTGGGTGAGCCCTGCAGTACCCTGTTCTGGCCTACACAGCCACTCCCAATGCTTGCATGGCGATGTGGGTCCCAACCCCACCCAGCCGTAGCAGCTGTGCGAACCACATGAGGGACCGCATAGTTAGCCGCAACTGCAGCAGGCACAGCCCTGTACTGCAGGGGCCATTGAGTAGTGTGGCATGAGGGCAGTTTGGCTTGGCCTACTTACATGGGTCAGTAATGTACCACACCAGTAACATGTTACCAACCACATATGTGGCATGTCCAGTACACCGCCTGCCACACAGTGGTGTGTGGATGTACCATGCCCCCCATATCCCTGGGAACCTTGCCACAGCACAGCCCTGGTTACTGAACACAGCCATTGCACATAACTTAAGTGGACCCCTGAATGTCCACCTTTGGGAGGGTCCATGCCTGTCCCTGTTCCTCAGGGCAGTAACAGATGGAGTAGGGGGATGTATGGGGGGGACTGCTGTGGCCCAGTACTCACCAGTCTGCTGAATGTCTATCCCTGACCTGGACAGGTTTGCACTGTAGTGTTCCAGCTCTGTCCTACACCCAGGTCTGCAGCTCCTGTACCACTACACTGTGCCTGGGCCTATCTACTCCCAACCGCATGTGGAAGTCGCATGTGAATCGCATGTCGCATATAGCAAGTGTGTATATGCAGCATGCATGGCAGCAATTGTAATATGCGATACCAATTTGTGGCTTCGCAAATGTGATGTGGGGTTGCGGCCTGCCTGTTGTCATGCACTTGCATGTGCACCCTGCGGACACAACGCAGTTGCAGAAAGGGTATGGGTGCACCTCCATGTGTAGCACCAGTGCCTGTGTGTGTGTGTGTGTGTGTGTGTGTGTGTGTGTGTGTGTGTGTGTGTGTGAGAGTGTGTGAGCGCACCCTGGGGTGGTCAGTGGTAGGCAACCTCCCACCTGCAGTGGCCCACGCAGGGCATTGTTGTGACTGGGGATACGCCCTAACCAACATGTTTCCAGCATAGCCCTACAATTGCACTGATGACAAAAGGACAAACCAACGTAAGGATGAGGTGCAATAAATAACATGGTGCTATTTACACACAACAGGTGCTCAACACACAGTGCTCCCCAGTTCTACCCATCACGCGTGATCCCACACTCACCCATGCGCACAGTCATTCACACACACACACACACACACACACACACACATATACACACACACACACACAGACCCTTGTGAATGCACAGTGCCCCCCATAGACATGTGCCCTTGCATATGGCCCCATCCCACAATGCAGCCCCACCCAACCAACCCCATCTGCACAGGATGCCTGGGCGTGTCACAGCCGTCTGCCATGTGCACGCCATCCTCACACCGACCCCTCCATTGCCGGGTGCTGTACTGTGGGGGACCCTGCCCGTCTGGTGGGCTGTTCAGTGCCCTGGCAGACCACCCCTGGCTTCGCACCCTGTGGGCCTGTGTGTGCCCCCACAGGTGATCTGCTGTGTCTCTGCCCACGCAAGTCTCTGTGCCACATGTGGCAGCAGCTGTGCTAGGGCTGCGCGGTGTGTTCCCCCATCATGTGCTGATCACCTCAGGCCCAGTGCAGCCTCTGGAGCACCCTCCTTGGTGTGCCTGCCCCCCTGTGTGTGCCCTGTGCCTGTCCCTGTTCCAGTGGGACTGTGTGTGGAGCTCAGCCTGGCCTGTGCCTGTATTGCCAGCATGCCTGTGTGCATCACTGTGGTTGCACCATGGTGCTGTCCTGTGCCTGGATCAGTGTGGGTGGTGCCTGGCTGGGCATGCAGCTCTGTCAGCATGATTGGTGGGGGGGGGAACTTACGCCTGGGCCAGGGTGGGGGTTGGGGTTCCACTGGCTCTGGTGGCTGTGTCTGGGTGCTGGAATGGGTGGCGGCTGGGGGTGCCATTTGTTGGACAGACCAGGTATTGCAGGTGGTGCAGTGGCAGCAGTGCACAAGCTAAGGCCTGCATGGCCGTGGTGATGGCTGTATCCTGGCACTGCTGGTGTGTCAGCATGTTCTCCAGGCCTGTACTGAGGTGGTCCATGGTGACCGCCTAGCATCCAGCACAGTGCCGGATGCCCTGTATGACATCCCCCAGGCCAGCTATGCATGCCGATGAGTCCCTGGTGAAAGCCTGCAGACAGCCGGCCATGTTGGACAGCTGTAGCTCCATGCTGGTGTGGTGCTCCTGCATGCCCTGCCGTATGTTTCCCAGCTGCTTCCTGACATCCCCCTGACTGGCCAGCACCAACTGGCAGTAGTCCCTAATGTAGGCCGGTGGGATCAGCTGGGCCTGCAGCTCCCGGACGGCCTTGTCAACTGGTCCTCCAGTCCATGGGTGCTCAGTGGGCTCAGTGACCCCATGGCAGTGTCCTCAGCCACCGGCTGTTCTTGGTCAGACACCTCATGCTCGACCACGGGCATCCACACTGCCTCCACAGATGTGGCGGCACTACTGGTGGTGTCCTTCATGGTCTCCTGCTGCTCCCATAGCAGTCCAGCTGTGTCCTCCTCACTGCTGTCCAGCACCTCCTCGGCCATGGGGCTGTCGCCGTCACCACTCCCCTCAGGCTCAGACATTGGCTCCAGTGTTCCAGCCACAGGTGTACTGGTGGCAGGGCTGCCTCCAGCGGCTGTAGGGCTGCTGCCATCAGACACTGTGCCAGTGGCCTGGGCCATGCCAGCACCATTCTGGATCTGCTGCTGCAGCTGCTGCTGCTCCCACTTTCCGGCTCCACTGGAGCCACCAGGGCCAGCTGCCACGGCACCTGTTGGATGGGAATCATGTTAGTGTGTCTCCGCATCACTGTGTGCCCTCACCTGCCTTATCAGTGTTGCCCTCATGGGTCTGTTCTGCACTACACTATGGCATTGCACCCACCACACATCTGTACAGTCCCACCTGGTGTATACCACCACTGTACATGCATCCTGCACTGATGGCGTGGACTCCCCACCATTGCTGCCCTTGCTGTGCCATCCATCCTGGTATGGCAGCTCCAGCTGTCACACGGCTGCCCCATACAGCTCCCCACTGCACAGTGGCAGCATGCACAGCCACGCACATTGGGCACCACTGTGCTGCAGGGGCCAGCACCACTGGGAGCCTACGTTGTCCCTGCCATCCATGCACACCCCCTCCAGCCCTCGCTCACACTCTGCATGCACTGGGGCTGTGACCCATGCCCCCTCCCTACTGCTAAGCCCATGCCTGTGCACGGCCCCCCCAGTGTTACACAGTGCATGTCACAGCAGCTCCCTGTGAAGCCCAGCCCATACCTCAGCATACCCCCCCCACAACAGTACACAGTGCAGGTCACAGCATCTTCCAGTACAGCCCTGTCCATACCTCAGCATGCCCCCCCACAACAGTACACAGTGCAGGCCACAGCATCTCCCAGTTCAGCCCTGCTCATACCTCAGCATGCTCCCAACATTACACAGTGCATGTCACAGCAACGCCCTGTGCAGCCCAGCCCATACCTCAGCATGTCCTCCCACAACACTACAAAAAGCATGTCACAGCATCATCCAGTACAGCCCTGTCCATACCTGTGCACAGCCCCCCCCGGTTTCATGCGCACATGCCAGCCCCTCCACAGTTGGGCATGGGTTGTTTCTTTGCACTGCTGCACATGTCAGTTGCACACGTACCTTTCCCATGCCTGCCCCTCACTATTGTCCAGTTCTCTTGGCCCACTCTGTAGCCAGCTGTGGCCATGTGGTATTCCTGTGGCATGCCTCCCCACCGATACATCTGCCTACACATTGTCACCCCCCCACCCCACCTTTGCTGTTGGCTTCAGTGCTGCTGCCATGTCTGGCCTGTCACATACATTGTTGTTGTGTGTCCCTACCTGTTGCCATCTGCTGTCTGAATGTGTCCAGCTGTGTAACTCCAGTGATGCTGTGCTGGCTGAGATGTGCCGCTGTTCTCCTCTCGATGCTGCTGAGTGGCTTCTGCTGGGTGGGTCTTCCCCCTGTGCCCTGCGCCTGTTTTGCGTCACCTTGCACTTAACCAGGTGCTTGAGGTCATTGTACTTTTTTTGTACATCTCAGGCTGTCCGGCATTGTGCAGCGAAAGTATGGACTCTGCATGTCACCCTGTCCCATGCCATTTTGCGTTTTTCCTTCCTCTTGGCTTCCCCTCTGTGACCCATGAGGAGCTCATGGTGGCGGTCTATTTACTCCACCAGTGTGTTCACCTCCTCATGGCTGAAGTTCTTCTTCCTCCTGTGTCTCTCTGCTGCATCTTCTGCCATGGCTGTGGTGTATCTACTTGTGTATGTTGGGCCGCAGTTGCATGTTATGCCCTTTTATATGGTGTATCTTGTGTGTCGTGACTTGCACAGTTGCTTCTGGCGTATTCTCACAGGTTCTAGAATAGACCGTATCTCGCATGTCGCACTTGCTGTTGCATAAGTTCCACTACTGTGTTACTTGCATCTTGGTGTAATGTCCTTTCTAGAATCAGGCCCATGGTATTTAAGAGGGCATGGGACAGTACAAGGGTATCCTGGAAACAAAGGGGGGTGCTCCAGATTTCATTTGGGGCATGGGGCCTCATAACAGGGAAGGACTGAAGGACTGTATATACTGTATGTGTGTGTGTATACACACACACACACACACACACACACACACACACACAAATGAAGAGCTGGGAATCTCTCCCCTCATTGACGTCATTACACTGCACATTGAGAGCCATTTTAGGGTTTTTACACACTGGGGGTTTTGAATCACGAAAGGCTGTGTTTACAGTTTTAAAACACTATGAAACTGCATTTAGCCTTCTTTAATAAATGCAGTCACAGCATCAATGTAAACAATAGCTTCTCCTTTGCAGGTCTATAGAGCCATTTAAAAAAAAAAAACAACAGTATTTGTAAAAAGTAAGGGGTTTGGTATCCTTTAAACAATCATGTGATGCCATTTTCCTCCACCATCTGTCTCCAATACTGGAATGGCCCCCACTCCCCTGGCCACTCACAGGTGGGGGTAGCTTTGCCACAGTCTCACAAACAATGAGGACAGCTGACCATAGGTCAGTAGTGACCCTCCCCGCTAATCCAAGCAGGTGGTGACTGTAAAGATTAGCCAGGGAAACTCCTGCAGCAAGGGTCCTCTGCTGATACAGAAGGCTGGGGCAATGAGGTGTTCTCTTTGTCCAAGACTCAGTAGAATTTTTACCCCAACTTCCGTATTTTTATATTTTGCATTTTCAACCCTGACTTGTGCATTAACATAGTTTTTTGCAAGAAATATTCTGTCTTTTTTGAGATAAATAATACACTGTGCCTGTAACTAGCTCTGCAGGCTGCACCCAAAACAGGTAACTCATCGGGCACTACCTGGAGCGGTTCCTTGCTTTCCTCATTCTCTGTGCTAAATATGTGAAGCAGTCAGCTCAGAACTACCCTGGCATGCAGTTTACTTCACACTGAGGTGGGAAAAAACTGTTCATCAGCATGTTCAGTTTACAGTTTTCTGACTTTTGTTTTTCCATCTGACACAAAAAAAATAAAATCTGATAAACCAGCCCGGAGCGAGACTATGCAGCAACAAGACTGTCAGTAGGGATGGGCTCCTGACCACCAGGGAAATGGTGGAGAAGCACTATTGGGGATGGAATGTGAAGAAGAGAGAAGCAGACTGGCAGCTGTACCATCTATTGGGATGGGCTACCAACTGCCAGCCATGAGAGTGAAGTCATGGCAACTTCACAATGACCTTCAAAGACTAGACAAAGGCACGGCGTGCACGGACTGCGCTGCACATGGCAGAGGCAGTGATTACTGTTGAAAAGATGGCCATTTTCATGCATTTTTTTCAATCTCTAGGCAAAAAAAAACACAACTAATTTCACAAAGTTGACAGGTGATCCTGTACCATAATGAACACGTTTGAAAATGTGGAAACCTGTCAAGGAATGGAAAAGATATAAGCAATTTGAAATTTCAGTTTAATATCAAAGTGCCTACTCAGTCCTAAGTCAAGTGAGCAGGAGAGACACTGATACACTGAGTCATTAGGTAGCATGCCCCCCTCTGGGGCTGGAACATTGGAAGGTTGTGGGTTTTAGCCCCACAACAGGTACAAGTGGGCCCTCTTTATAGCGAACATCTCTGAAGCCAGCTGAGGTGTTCACTATAGCTAGGTGTTCACTATAGTGACATGTTCAGTATAGCGAGGCGTTCACTGAAGCGAGGTGTTCACTGAAGCGAGGTGTTCACTGTAGCTAGATGTTCAGTATAGTGACGTGTTCAGTATAGTCAGGTGTTCGCTACAGTGAGGTGTTCGCTATAGTGAGGTGTTCGCTATAGCTAGATGTTCAGTATAGCGAGGTGTCGATATGCCTACTTAGTGAACAACGACAGCCATCAGAGCTTGAGGGAGTTTGTTATAAAGGGATTATTTATAGCGAGAGAGCACTGTATTTGGTTAATACATATTAAAATCTTTCTGAATTTTTGGTTCTGCTGTATTTCAGTCTATTTGATTAGGAATGCTGCTATTTTTAGCCTTTAGTTCCATATATTTGTTTCATACTACTATGCTGCAAAGATTTCAGTCTCCTCTCTAGCAACCCCTACTCTAAGTGAATGTCAGAAGAGAAAAATAAGTAAAAGATACGAATCATTCTGTGCTGTGGACAAAATTGCCCTTCTTTCACAGAGAAGGGAAAAAGAAAATAGTTTAACCCGGAAAGGCACATTAAGCCAAAGCTTATTTCCAAATGTGACTTGGGAGCACAAGGAAGTTAAGTGACTTGCTTAGGGTCACTCAGGATTCAAACCCAGATCACCAGGTTTGCAGCTCAGAGCCTTAAACCACGACGCTGTACTACCTCTGTCAAAATGTGAATGTAATGAACAGCAACCCACAAGAAGCATTCATCATTCAATAGTCCATGGTCTGTTAACTAACTGACATCTGAATAGCAGCATATACAGGCAGTCTCAGCATTCTTTACATTTAATTTATAAAATAAGACTTTCTTCCATTGCAGAGACTCTACAGAACCAGAGAACAATGATCTGAACTACAATGCCTAAAAACTGAAATGTAGATAGTATTACATAATTTATCTTCATTTCTTGCTTATTATAAGAAAAGCACCTATCAAGAGGCAGATGTACTACTGATTCCTGCATTCATTCGCTTCTAGATGGGAAGTAATTGTTACTGCTGCTGTATAACTTCTGAGAAACAGAACTAAATAATTCCAAAAGGACAATGAATCCTCAGATCTTATGGGCTAAAGAAAATGGCATGCCAGGGTACAACCATAGCCTGGTCTCTTCTAGTCATAACATGGACAGCAAGCACTATAAACAATTGTTTTTCTTTTAAAAAGACACTCTCATGTTAGGGTCTGCTGTTACAAGTGAAGTCAAGTTTCTTGCACTGTTAGTGGCTACATGCACAGAACAAAGACACAGCATGAAATCTTCTGCAGTGTTCATTACTTGTATTTTGTCCAATAATGTACTATCTACAATCAAGCTAAAAGAAAACTGAAAAATCATATTAATGAATGTACTTACAGCTAAGAATAGTAGGATCAGGAAACCTCCGACTGTGGGGCATCCCTTCATCTTTCTCACTTTTCTTCCAAGGGTGTTGGATGTTGCATGCAGAATTCCTGAGCTACAAGACTGATGTGCCTCATGATACTGGGAATTGACTGTGCTTTTAAAGTAAACTGTATGCTCCACCCACCCCCTAATCTGCTAACCTGGAAACTCTCTCTCCCCCCCTCCCCCTAGGAACAAGTATAGCAGGATTCCACAGACCACACCTAACCCACAAGAGCTTTACATGATAAAATTTTAGTTTATTTAGTGCATGGGCATACCTCTCAACCTCCTGCCTCATAAATCAGGGACAAGGCTTAAAAAAAATCAGGGACAAAGGACTAAAATCAGGGACACTTCTTCAAAATTGGAGATATCCACTCAGGAAGCTGGTAGAATAAAGGGCTTAGTGTAAAATGCATTTTCAAAAGAAGAACAAGTCTGTAACTGTAATGTTTGACATTAATTTGTGCTTATAACTCCTGCTGTTTGGTCACAGAAACACAATTTTTAGGAGGGACAGAGAAAAATTTTCAGGCAAAATCAGGGACGTCCCTGAAAATCAGGGACAGTTGAGAGGTATGTGCATGGGGAGAGAAGGCTCTGTCACGATCCCTTATGTTTGGTAAACCTCATCTTCTGTTAGTTACACCCCATTGTTTAATGGGACAGTAGACAGTATTTGCTTGACACAGCAAAACAAATGACTAGATTTGTAATTAAGTATCTCTGAGAAGTGATGGAGAATTGCAGAGAAAGGGACTGCCTAGTAGCAAGAAGTTTATTTTTCAAATGTGGCAACCCCCAGCATACTTCTTAATTGTCCCTCATTTTGAGGAATACCTTTATCCCAAACCCTACTGGATCAGTTTGCCGTGTCTAGAATAGCATACATCAAAACCATGCAACAGAGACAGCGCGGGTGGGAATAGCGATAGAGTGGGAAACCGCTAAATGGTCTATGCACAGTTGTGCACCCTGTCTCTGTTCCCTCACAAAGGACAAGTCCTCTGTGGAGAGGAGGGTCTGCCGAGCAGCTGTCATGGCTCGATAGGACGAGCCACAGGCAGCAATGCAGGCAGTGTATCTGTAGACCGGTGTCCAATCCTCATCCGAGATGCATTGGAATTTTCCTTTGTGCAATTTAAATGTACAACCCCCCCAATGATTACTTTAGGGGTTCAGGGGCACAGCCCCCCCATAACGGGGGTGCTGGGGAGGTGCCCCCCACAAAACATAGAGAAATGCCACTGGCAATATATCGCATGTATTGGCAGTGCAGTACATTGCTGTGGCATAATGTCATGCAACATTGTGACGCGTGCCATTTCCACCCCAGCTGTTCAGAAAATGTATGTTTCTGTCACCAAAGACTAGGCTGTGTGACCCTAAACAGTCATTAAATTTTACAGTACTTTGATCCTCCTGGCAGTAGATAATTGGCCGTGCACTCACTAAATGATTGCAAAACTATTTTATTAATTCAGCCCATCATTTAAAAACTAGGCATGAGGTCATAAACATGCTGACAATAACAGCACAGCAACAAACGCCACAAGCAACACACGCAGAGTGAAAATAGGGTTGGACAGAACACCGACCAAAACAGAAACAGCGCACCCATTGAAAATAATGGGACTTTCATCTGCCCCACACACTCTGGAATTTACATAACAAACTCTGGGGGGGGGGGACTTCAGGGATAGGACATACTCAGGAGGGGGGAAACTTTATTTAAAAAAAAACACCACAAAAAGTACTAACACAAGGAGACCCGTGGGGACCCAAACTACAGTCCCAGGTCTCCAATCCCGTAAACTGATGGTGCCTTAGTCACACCACCATGCGAGCAGCTCGACAAGGCACTCCAGCACATGGCAACTTATCCTTCCTTAGGTGAAGCATAGAACTACAGGAGTAGCAGCAATTCCCTATCACTATTATACCCCTGTCGCTCTAAATGCAGGTGCGCACTACACCATGCGGTTATTGCCATGCATTTTTGGTTTTGCTGTATTGACCCGGTACCTAAAAACTACACCCCAATGTTTCATGGAAAGTTTTTTACTTCTTCTGGAGGACTGGTCCTATCTTTGTAATTTTTCTTGACTGGGAAAGGAGGGCTAAAAAGGGTGTCTAGACAATATTGCCTACTTTCAGCCATATTTTGGGGGGTGTTACAGATGCAAACCAACCAGATTAAGCTTTTGGTGGTATTTTAGTGAAATGGGGACATTTGGCCATGACACTAGGGAAAACCCATGCACCTCTCCACACAGCCCCCCCCCCCCGAGGGCAGACACTGTGCCTCTCATTCCTTAGGATATTATTATTCCAGGTATGTCCAGGAACCAGAGAACAGAATCATGGGCTTCATGAGACAGTATCAGAATGACAAAAGCAACAGGATAAAGAAGTCCTGAATTAAATCATAGCCAGCAGCAAAACAAGAGCAATCAGGAAGTGGACCATCCGCTAATTTTATTTTATTTATTTTATTGAAGTCTAGGATTATAAATACCTTTGAGCAGGAACTGCTCATTTACAAAGGTTCCACATCGAAGGAATGGGGGTATACATACATCCAAAGGTCGACATAATAATACATAGTTACACAACAAAAAGAAGTAAGAGATTGAGGCTTAGGAAATTCCAGTAATTCAAAATGTGCCAAATGTTAGGTAGCATGATATACCAGCCAAGGGCAATCTTAGAAATAAGCGCTGCAGCGAAGGGGGTATGCAGGCAGGAAGGCCATTGTCAGAGGGTAGAGGGTGAGGGTAAGAGTTCTAAAGGGGAGGGAGGGGAAGGATAAAATTCAGGAAATGCCCGGGGCAGAGGAAAGGGAGAGGGGGCAAGGGGGTAGGCAGGTAGAAGGGGGCAAGGTGGGGAGAGATAGCTGTCAAGACTAAAGTGGAGGGCAGTGAGCGGTGGGCCCCTGATTAGGAGAGACAGTCACAATGACTAGTTGAAATGAAATGAAGTTGGACTTGTCTCTTAAAAGGGCCAAGAGCAGCAGCAGTATGAGTTTCTTTGTTGAGAGTATTGTACCGCTGTGGTGCTCTGTGAGCAAAGGCCCTCTGGGCCATGGTAGTCCGGCATCTGGGGACAAGGAAGGTTAGTTGTTGTGAACTTCTAGTTTGCTGGGTGCTGTGGTGGTCAATAAGGAACTTTTCAATGCCGGGAGCATGACCCCGAGGAGGACTTTTCTGGCTAAGAGGTAGGTTTGATACTGTATCTGGCTGATGAGAGGAAGCCATCCTGCCCGAGTGTACAGGTTACAAGTGTGTGTAAGTCGGTAAGCCCCAGTTAGCAGCCTGCATGCTTTGTTGAGTGCAACTGTAATTCTGCAGAGGGCAGAGGCGGAGGCAGAGCCATAGATTGCTAGCCCGTAATCGATGATGGAGGTGACAGAGCTGTTGATAGCCAACCGGAGAGTGTCAGGAGTCATGCAGTGTTTGTGCCTGTAAAGCAGGCCTTTACGGATGTTGGTGGCTTTGGTGACAGAATCTATGTGCTGATGGTAGGAGAGTGAGCTCTCCAATGTGACACCTAGGTATTTAAAATCAGGAACTTCTTCAAGTAAGGTCCCTGTTTGTTTTAGGATGGTGAGGTCACAGGATTTGTACTTGCTCCTGTCGTTGTAGAAGGTCATAACCTTTGTTTTGCTGTAGTTCATGATGAGTTTGTGTGACTTGAACCATTCTTCAATGCACATGAATTCAAGCTGTAATTGTTTCTCGAGGAGCTCTGTGTTTTGGTGGTTGGTGAACATGACTGCGTCATCGGTGTAGAGCAGTAATTTCTGGTGGCAGACACTGGGAAGGTCATTGAGGAAGAGGCTGAAGAGTAGTGACCCCAGAATGGACCCCTGTGGGACTCCTGAAAGGACTGGCTTTTCTTCGAGGTGACACCAGCAATCCTAACCCACTGGACCCTCTCCCCAAGGTAGCTTGAAAACCAGAGCAGTGCTTCATTGGAGAGCCCAATGTTTGATAACTGCTTGAGTAGGAGTGGGTGGTTCACAGTATCAAAGGCATTTGTAAGGTAGATGAATACTGCCCCTACACAGTTTCCTTGATCGAGCGTGGTATGGATGAAGCCCATGAATTCTAATAGTACAGTGGTGGTACTGTGCCCTTTTCCGAAACCATGTTGCTCAGGACACTGGATGTCATATTTTTCCAGGTACTTGGCTAGTTGGTCTGAGGCGATGAGCTCCAGGGCCTTAGACAATGGAGGGAGGATGGAGATAGGTCTGTAGTTGGAGTGCAGTGATTTGTCTCCACTTTTGTGTACCAGTATGATGGTCACCTGTTTCCAGTGAGATGGGAACTGGGACATCCTTAGTGATAGGTTAAGGACCTTTGTCAGGGGTTCAAGGACTTTTTCAAGGACAAGTGCTAACAACTTCAGGTCAAGGGAGTCACCACTGTAGCCTGCATTGTGAATGGCCTTCCGAATATAGGTTCTGGCTTCATGCACTGGGATCTCCTTGAAGAAGAATTGTGGGGCAGGGTGTAGGAGAGGAGTAGTTGCAGGAGGGTTACTACCAGAGGGGGCATCAAAAAATTAGAAGGGAGGACACTATCCAAGTTGGAGAACGCATTGTTAAAGGTGGTGGTGATTGTGTACAGGTCAGATGTTGGTGTTCCATTTATGTTGAGCATGGTGGGTGGTGGCTTAGGGTCCTTGCCTGTAAGGTCTTTCAGGTTACTCCAAATTTTTTTTCCATCACCCCAGGAGTTGGTGAGAACTTCCTTGAAGTATTTGCTTTTGGCACTCCTAACTGCCTGCGTGCACTCATTTCTGGCAGCTTTATATTTATGAATATCCCCAGGTTTGGATGTTGCATGGGCACAGTGCCAGAGAAAATCCCTATGTTTGAGTAAAGTGATTAGATTGGGGGTTATCCAAGGGTTAGCTCTGCCCCTGACCTTCAGCTTTTTGAGAGGTGCAAAGATATTGCAGGCCGCAGTGAAGTGGCTGATGAAAAGGTCTAAGGCTTGGTTTACATCAATGGCAGAGTTGACTGGTGTCCAGTCCAGGTGGCTTAGGTGGGTCTTTAGTAGCTCAAGGTACCCTTGCTTTAACACTCTGGTGTGGATTATTTTAGGAGGGGGCTTAATGAATTTGTTTGTCCAGGTACATGTGACCAGTGAGTGGTCACTGATCCCATCAGGGAGCACTGAGACTTTTGAGATTTGTTCAGGGTGATTAGTAAGGATCCAGTCCAGAAGTGTGTGCGACCCTGTCCTATAGTTGCATCTGGTGGGGGTGGTAACAAGCTGGGTGAGATTCTGTGCTGTGACAGCATCCTTGTAGTTTCTGGCCTCCAGTGATAGCCAATTTATGTTGAAGTCGCCAAGTACTATGAGTTCAGAGTTATGGTGTAATCCCTGTAGGCTTTCCAATATGCTCATAAATCCATTGGGCTGATCTTTAGGGGGTAGGCACATGGAGGCAATGGTGAGCTCCTTGTTGTGTGCCCAGAGTAGAACTTTAATAGCGAGAACCTGCGAGGGTGGTTTAGGGTTTCAGAACGGGAAGACTTGACCCAGATAGGAATTCCTCAGGTAGATGGCACAGCCCCCACCTCATTTGGAAACCCTGTCCTACCTGAATATAGAGTATCCAGGGATGGTGACTGCAGCGTCTGGTATCTTGGGGTTAAGCCATGTTTCGACAACAGAGAGTACATCAGGGCTATGTTGCTGGACCCAGGTTTGCAAGATGTCAAGTTTGTTAAGGAGGCTGCAGACATTGATTGAGGCTAATGTGAGGGACCCCTCCTGCCTTTTTGTGGCATGAGGTGCTAGGCCGGTAGGCCCCGGGTTAGGATGAACATTTCCAGATATCAGAATTAGCATAAGTAGTATCCTAAGAAGGTACACTTTAATCATTTTGCAGACTAGTTTTGTTGTAGGGCATCTAGTCCTCTTGGCCTTGCTGGTCTGCGTTTGCCCCGTGATATTGCAGAGCACAATATATAAAGCCATGTTCTCAGAGGTGCCACGTGATTGATGAAAAGTAATCAAATCCACAGGAAATGGTGAACTACCAGGGACCAGAAAATTGTTATTGTAGCTCAAAGGCCCAGAATGTGATAATTTCCTGAGAGGGTTAAATTCCTGAAGGTGATGAACATTGGCCTGGGGCATATGCAGGATGTAAAAATCCTTTGTTAGTATCTTCCCTTTGCTCATCACTGAAAATGAATCCATTGCACCCCGCCCCTTTTCCACAAGGCAAGAGACCTGATACAGCTTGCATAAGTGAAGCAGCAGATAATAATAAAACAACCCTAGGCAGCTTCCTCAGTGGGAACTCTGAGGGGTGGGGGGGAGACAGCTGCAGGTAGAAAGTATGCAGGCCTTTTATTACATAGCAGTAGAACCAGCCAAGGAAGGAACACAGTGCATAACAGTGCACAAAGGTGAAATGGAAGACCCCCTAAAATCTTTGTAGCTTGGTCCCTCTCTAAGAACAGGTTGAGGTTTTTGGCAACAGAAATCTCTGCATTGGCTGCCCAGTAGTGCAGACAGCAGAGGTGCTGTAGCCCCTTACCTCTCACCACACCAGTGACCTGAGTTCAGGAATGACCTCGGGTCATCGGAGGTTTGCAAGGGTGATCAGAGAGGATCTAGCAGTCCCTTGGCAGCTAGCTTGTCCTGGACTGTGGTGGTGTATTATCCAGGCTCTTGGCTGCCACCAGCTGGAGGCCTGGTAGTAGTGTTGATGCTTGGGAGGGAAACTTAGGTCATGTATCCTGTGAACACAGCGACTGTGATTGAGTGACTGTAAAAAGGGTAACTCAATCACAGCACCTGTGTTCTGGTCTACCTGGCAGGGTAGCTACAGGATACTGGGGTGGGCGACTATGACTACAGGATGTGTATATGTATAAACATGCATGGGGGAAGGGGCCATACTGCATGATGGGTGGAAGGGGATGGAGGGTATGTGAGATGCAGTGTGGCAGTCAGCTGCCAAGCTGGCTGTGTGGCATGGTCAGTAGGGTGGCAGGCTGGGGTTGGGAAGGTGCCAGGTTCAGTTCTGGGGCAGCATGGCGTTTTGCGTTGGGGCCGGTTTATAATTTTTGTAAGTTTTACATACACACCACTCCACCAACATGCACCCCCCTTGAGTGGAGAATCTTTAATTAGGGGGGTTGGGGGCACAGCCACAGCATTTCATATAATCCCATTGCCAGTGTTGTAGTCACCATGACTGTACGTCGCCATTATTTATTTTTTGCGATCTACACTCACTTAAACAGCGATCCCCATTCACCATTATGACATAGAACCCTTAGTTTGGGGGTTGGGGGGGTTCTGGAGTGCATGCATGCCTCCATAAGCATGCAACCACCGTGCTGCTCCAGCACAAAGGGAGAAAATGGAAAAGGGACTGCCTTGGTTCAAAGATGTCCCACCTACCAGCCTTCAGCTCTGCACTACTGCCGTGCCCCAGCACCAGGACACATGTCTTGGGGTGGGGGTAATCCATAGGGGTCTAAGACTAAGTAAGTAAACACTAAGTAGAGGGGAGTGGAGATGGAACTGACAAGCCACAGCCCAAACAGATCACAGATGAAAAAGCTTCATGGAAAAATAAATGTGTGTGTTACTCAGTACTACCTGTGAGAGGCAAGGGAGAGCACAGGGGTGCATGCACCAGGAACTTTAACTCATGGTTGAAGAACTGGTGCTGTGAGGAAGGGTTTGGATTCATTGGTGACTGGGGACCCACCTGGAGGGATGGAGGTTTGTTCAAGCCTGACGGCCTGCATCTATCCTGGAGGGGAATCCAAGCACTCAATGATAAGTTTAAATGCTACATTGACAAGCATTTAAACTAGCAAAGGGGGGGTGGCAGGCCAGCAAGGAGGGTACCTAATTGCCCACTCCTCACAGCTAGCAGTGGAACCAGTGAACAGGAGGAGTGGATATCTCTACAAAACAGTGTGCAAAAGATGGAGATAAGCACTCAAGAGGTGGATAGGCAGAAAAGGGGCAAAATTCAGCAGAAGGGCAGACAGCAAGAAGAACCAGGGATAAAGGACAACCAGGGAAGGGGCTGGAGTAGAGCAGCTAAACAGTCTAGGGAGGTCAAATCATGGAAAGCCATGTGTGCAAATGCCAGGAGCCTTAGCAACAAGATGGAAGATCTGGAGGCTGTTATGGTGCAGTCAGACCTGGACATTGTGGCCATCACGGAAACCTGATGTAATGATAACCATGACTGGGAGATGGCCATACATGGTTACAACATATCCAGAAGAGACTGGGCAGGTAGGAAGGGAGGAGGAGTGGCACTGTATGTGAAAGATGGCATACAGGCCACAGAGATCCAAGATGAACAAAATGGGACAGTGATACTGTGGGTTAAGCTGGAAATGAAAATGGGGCCAGCCATCCTCACAGGTGTGGTCTATAGACCACCAGCCCAGGATTAAGAAACAGATAGGGAGCTGATGCTAGCCATCCAAAGGATGGCAGACAAGGGTGAGGTAGTACTGGTTGGAGACTTCAATATTCCAGATGTGGACTGGAGCATCCCAACAGCAGCATCAACTAGGAGCAGATTTATCCTGGACTCCCTTCAGGGTGCCTTCCTCAAGCAACTGGTCATGGAACCAACTCAGCAGAAGGCAATACTGGACCTTGTGCTCACAAACAGGGACAGTGTGACGGAGGTAACAGTGGGGGAGCACCTGGGAAACAGTGACCACCAGTCATTGTGGTTTGAAATCACAGAAGGAGCAGAACCAAACCACACAAAAACACATATCCTGGATTTTAGGGGGGCAGACTCTGTGTTAAGCATTTGATACCAATTCCTTATATGTATCAGCTGTAAATACTGTATATTGATACCAATGTATGTAATCTATTGTAACTAATTCTGGGTCACCCCTGAAAAAGGGACCTCTGGTCTCAGTGGGCGTAGCCGGTTACAAAATCTAAATAAATAAATAAGATACTTGAAAGAGGCATTAAGGGGAATGGGGCAGGAATCAGGGGTTGAGGAACAGTGGGCAGTATTTAAAATGGGGATTACACGAGCAACAGAAGTATTCATTAAGCAGGTTAGCAAAAGGGAAAGGAAGAGGAGGCTATTATGGTTTTCCAAAGAGGTAGCAAAGAAAGTGAAAGCCAAAAAGATTGCATTCAGGCAATACAAAAGACACAGGCAGAAGGGATAGGGAGAAGTACCAGGAGAAGCAAAGGGAGGCAGGGAGGTCAGTAAGGGAAGCCAAAGCTCTAGACAGAAGAACACATTGCAAAATCAGTGGGTAGAGGGGACAAACCCTTTTGCAGGTACATAAGTGAAAAAAGAAAAGCAAAGGGAGGGATAGTGAGACTGAAGGGGAGGATGAGAGCCGCGTGGAGGATGACAACAGTAAAGCTGACATATTGAACAGGTATTTCTGCTCAGTCTTTACTGAGGAAGAGGAGGAGGGTAATGGGTCTGAAGGGAGTACAAGGGGAGAGAATGGTGCAGAAATGGACACAATTTTGAAGGAACTGGAAGTAATAAGAGTTGACAAAGCAATAGGGCCAGATGGGGTGCACCCCAGGGTCCTTAAAGAACTAAGAGAAGTGGTGGCTGAACCTTTGGCTATCCTGTTTAGCCGATCACTGGAAACAGGGGAGGTACCCAAAGACTGGAGGACAGCAGATGTAGTCCCCTTATACAAAAGTGGGAACAAAGAGGAAGCGGGGAACTACAGACCAGTCAGCTTCACCTCGGTAGTGGGGAAGATCATGGAAGCACTACTGAAGGAGAGATTGGTGGAACATCTGGTTGTCAATGGACTACAGGACCCAAGGCAGAATGGTTTCACCGAGGGGAGGTCATGTCAGACCAACCTCATTGAATTTTTTGACTGGGTGACTAGGGAGGTGGATCAGGGGAGGGCAGTGGACATGGCCTATCTGGACTTCAGCAAGGCCTTTGACACTGTACCACATAGAAGACTATTACACAAACTGGGGAATATCGGTGTGGGCAGGACAGTAGTGGGGTGGGTAGGTAACTGGCTGGGTGGTAGGACACAGAGAGTGGTGGTAAATGGCTGTCACTCCACAGAGGGAAGTGTGACCAGTGGGGTACCACAGGGATCAGTGCTGGGACCGGTCCTATTCAACATCTTCATCAGCGACATTGCGCAGGACCTAGAAGGCAGAATTTCACTGTTCACTGATGAAACAAAGCTCTGCAACAGAGTAGACACACCAGAGGGTGTGAGACAGAATGAGAAGGAGCTGCAGAAACTTGAAGAATGGTCAGTGGTTTGGCAGTTGAAATTCAATGCAAAGAAGTGCAAGATAATGCATATGGGGCACAAAAACCCTGGCACAATATATCAGTTGGGGGGTGAGGATATAGCATGCACCAAGCAGGAAAGGGATCTTGAGGTTATCATCTCTGATGACCTCAAGGTAGGGAAACAGTGTGACAAGGCAGCAGGAAAAACAAATAGGATGCTGGGATGTATAGGCAGGGGCATCACCAGCAGGAAAAGGGAGGTCATAATTCCACTATACAAGACACTAGTGAGGCCCCACCTGGAGTACAGTGTACAGTTCTGGAGACCTCACCTACGTAAGGACATAGACAGGGTAGAGAAGGTTCAGAGGAGGGCAACAAAGATGGTACATGGATTGCATCACAGGTCCTATGAGGGCAGGTTGAAGGAATTGAATATGTACTCCCTGGAGGAGAGGAGGGAGAGAGGGGACATGATAGAGACATACAAGTATCTTACAGGGAGGAACAAGGTGCAGGGAAACACTATTATTAAGCAAAAAAGATGTTCCAGGACTAGAGGGCATGGGATGAAGTTGGAGGGAGGATGATTCAGAGGAAATGTGAGGAAGGATTTCTTCACAGAACGGGTGGTGGACAAGTGGAACACCCTGCCAGAGGAAGTGGTGGGGGCTGAAACAATCAACGGGTTTAAGAATGCGTGGGATAGACATCAAGGAATTCTGGAGGTCAGGGGTAAGGGGCAACAGACTTCTAGGAAAACATAAACTGAACTTACAAGCTCAAATGGGCAGACTGGGTGGGCCATAGGCCCTTATTTGCCGACACTGTCTATGTATCTTTGTATCTATGTGTAACCCCCAGGTGGCGCTATCCCAAGGGCTACTACCCCTGCCTGACTGATTACTGACAGGTTGAGGGGCCTAGGACGGTCCAACGGCAGGTGCCTCCACCAAGAGGCCGGGGTTGGAACAGTCAGATATGACCTGGTCACAGCCCTCCGGGTCACTGCAACCCCCCTTTCTTCCCACTAGTGGCTCACCAGCGATTCCCACACTATCGTTTTGACTTACACTTACCCTGAGGTTGGGATGGCCAACTTGGTGCTGAGGACCCCCTGTAAAATAAGGTGCAGTTATACAATAACCAACGCACAAAGGGTAGCACAAACACACAGTTCAAACAGTGTACTTTGCAACAACAAATCTGATTTATTAAGGGGAAAGTAACAAGGACGGGGGAGATCAGGTTGATTAGCGTAGCACTCTAATAAATATATATATATATATATATACATACACACACACACACACACCTAGGGCACTGTGCACAGGCCAAACCTATAAGTCACTATCTCTGGGTACCCAGGCAATAGAAGGCTAGCCTCTCGGTGCAGCTGGCTGGGGTCCTGAAGCATTTGATTCCTAAGAGGATTAGGTAGAGCCAGCAGGCTCAGTTCGTGTAGCCAGTAAAGCAGCCAGACAAATCTTGCCCTCACTATGAACATCTGACAGGGAGCTACCCTGATTTAGTACTCACGACTCTGGCAGAAAGATCGCTCTCACACCACTCGCAGGACCGAGCCTGGAATTCAAACACTTCTCCACACATTTATATGAAGAGCAGAGGGGTACCATACCAGGCAGCTGCTGTATACTCCGGATCGCTTTCACTGCAAACACCGGGTCAAACGACGCAGCTTCACTTGTCCTGACAGACCGAGCATGATTGAAGCAGATTCTCCAGTCCTCTACAGGGTGAGCCTGGTAGGTAACTGTAAATGTACAGTCTCCTCCGCCTGCACTCCTCCACGGATCTTGTCCGCCCCTTCTGGTGATGCTATCGCCCGACTACTTGGCCTGCCACACGCGCTTCCCGTGCAAAGACTTCCACAGCGCAGGAGCCAGAGCTCCTTCTACCTTCATGATCACCAACGACTCTGCCCCCCAGGACAGTTGCAGGGCAGTTTCCTCTCCTTCACAGGGCTCTGGTTGGCTGCTTTGGTTTGTCAGTCACTCCATACGCCCTCTATTGGTGCAAAAAGGTGCCAGGGTCCAAACTACACTTCCCAGGAGCACCTGCTATATATTCCTCTTTAGGCAGGCTCCCAGTGGGAGTCCAAATTCTTATTGGCTCCAGCGGTCTCCATTTTAAAGCCCCCTTTCCCCAATTGGTTCATCTCGTCAGTTAGGGTCCAAAATGGAGGGGCTGAACACACAGAGTCCCAGCTGCAAATAAGGCAGGTTAAACAAACTACATTTTTGCAATGGCACTACATATTTTCCAGCAGTTACATCTTTCAACCAAGCTCCCGCTGCTCTCTTAGCGACTGCAGAAATGGAGCAATTCAAACAACAATTTGAGTGGGATTCGAGCGGCGTAAACCCACAGTCCCCCTACACAAACTAATAAAGCCTGCAAGCTGGCAGCTCTTAAAGAGACAGTACCAGAGGCTCTAAAAGCACTCATAGCGCCCACATTTAAGCGGCCTTACGCCGAACGCCAGTTTGGCAGGGAACACCAGGCAAGCCCTGGGAAGGCTTTTAGGAACCCCCATTTGTAGGGCGGTTACACCATTCTTGCCCTGGAAAGAACTTGGCATCTGCGTCAAGTAGTTACCCTTAAATCACTTTAAGACAAAATAGTTTTAAACTGACAGCGCATCAGACTTTTTATTACATACACGTGTACTGCATTACACAGTTTACTATTGTTTATATAATATTGCACATGCAGACAACCTTTTTCTTTTTAAATCAGGTCATTACTTACTGCCCATGACACCTGAAAAGAGGGGGCCCTTCCCTATCAGCTACCTGGGGGCTAACTGGGGTAGGGGTACCATACTCAGAGGGCAATACTAACAGTCTGGAGTCATTTCCCAGGCTTAGTTTGGGCAGAGCTCGGGGACACATGCACCCCTTTATGGACCACATTCAGAGGCAGATCCACAGGCTGGCCCAGGGACTCATAGCTCAATCTCACTACAGGCCGTACTTCTTGGCCAGTCCATCTAGGAGTCTCTGGGAAAATTTCTGAAGGCTCAGACTCCATTCCAGCCCTACTTGGGATGGCCGTGGAAACTTCTACAGGAGCAGGGGACCCAGAGTCCATGGTACTTTCAGGGGAAATAGCCCTCTAGCTCTGAACTCACTCCACCCGGCTCAGCTGGGGACATTTCTGGTACTGGCGGGGAACTATCAGGGCACTCAAAGTATTCTTCTTGCTCTGGTATATCACCAGTTGCCTCCCCCACATCACTTCCTTCTTCTGAGAAATCGGACAGTTCAGCCAGTCCCAATGAGCTTATATCTTCGGATGTAATACCACTCACTTCTCCCTCCGGGAGCATTGGCTCCGAGTCCAGAGACAAAGCTGGGGGCTCAGACAGTCCAGGAAACCCAGCTTCATCCACAGGGTTGATTGGGGGTTGCCCCTAAACAACTGACTCAGTTCATAAGAGGGGTAGTACTCAGGATTATTCTCACTGTCCTCGGATACAGGCCGGCAATCAATTTCAATACAGGGGGTGGAGAAGGCCTCTTTAGTTTAATTTTGGGGGAATTACCCGGTCTTAGTTTTTTCTTGGCAGCGGCTCTAGTCACAGGCCTGGGGGGGGGGGGGCATTGGGAGGTTCAGCCTGTATCAAAATCTGTTCAACTGGCAGCAAGTGATTTCTGTGTATAGTTTTCACATCTTTCGAGTTGTTCTCAGGTCGCACTTTGTATACAGGTAAATCTTTCAGCTTTCCCACAACAATATGATGGGAGGTGATGCCATCTGTCAGCGATCTTATGCTTGCCATGCAGTCCCAGATTCCTCAGTAGCACTCTATTCCCTTCTCTCAGCTCCTTTGCTTTCACTTTCTTATCATACCATTCCTTATTGGCCAGGTTTCGTTTAGCAGCCATGGTCTGGGCCAGCTGGTAGGCATGATTCAGTTGGGCCTTCAACTTCTGCACATACTGTAGATGATTAGCGGCTTGAATTCCATCAGGAGAGACCCCAAAATATACATCCACTGGCAGTCTAGCTTCTCTCCCAAAGATCAGTCAATACGGGGAAAATCCAGTGGCATCACTTTTGGTGCAGTTATAAGCATGTACCAAGGTGCTAATCTGCTGGCTCCATCTAGGCTTATCTTTAGGTTGCAGGGTGCCCAACATGTCAAGCAACATACAGTTAAACCTTTCAGGCTGAGGATCTCACTGGGGATGATAAGGAGTAGTTCTTGACTTTCGTACACCCCACAAGGATAACATTTCTTTAATCAAGTGGCTCTCAGAATCTCTCCCCTGTTTGGAATGGATTCTTTGAGGGGCCCCATAGTTGACAAAGAAATTCTCAACACGTACTTTAGCCACCATGGTTGCTTTCTGGTCTTTAGTGGGGAAAGCTTGTGCATACCGGGTGAAGTGATCAGTAACTACCAATATATTGCTGATGTTTCTCTGATCTGGTTCTAAACTCAGAAAATCAATGCAGACCAACTCCATGGGGGAATTAGTAGTGATGTTAACCAGGGGGGCAGCCGTCTGGGGCAAGGTCTTTCTTTGTAAACATCAGCTACAAGTCCTGATATGCTGTTCCACATCAGCACCCATTTTGGGCCAATAAAACCGAGACCTCACCAAGTCAAGGGTTCTGTCTATGCCGAGGTGTCCCATGTGATTGTGTAGGGATTTCAACACCAATTGTCTAAAAGCAGTGGGCAGCACCAGTTGTTGTTTGTCTACTTGCCCCTCTTTATCTACTGTCTCTCTGTATAATAGTCTATTAATCAGTTTCAGCTTGGGACCTTCTTTGTATAACAGAGCAGTTCTCAAGTCAGTGGAACGCAGTTTTGACAAATCTCTCCCCTCGTACAGAGCCTCCAGATCAGTTTTTATCATGGGGTCTCGGGACTGAGCTAGCTGGAGACTATCATTATTGAACTGGGGTAATGCACTAGTGTCTAATGCAGAGAAATGACAGTAAGCAGCAGGTATACAGTTCTCAGATGGCCCCAAACAATCCACCATGCAATCCACAGTATCAGGAGATACCTGTTCCTCCTTGTCAAATTTTTGGCAAAGTGCTCTAATGTCAGGTTCTGACAACCTGACCCAGTTGTCTCGGGACACAGGCTTCTGGGAGAGAGCATCAGCATCTATGTGGTTCAGGCCGGCTCTGTATTCAACAGCATAGTCATAGGCAGACAATGCAGAAAGCCACCTATGGCCGGTGGCATCCAACTTAGCTGAGGTCTGCACATAGGTTAGGGGATTGTTATTAGTCTTCACCAATATCTTAGCACCATACAAGTAGTCATGAAATTGATCAACAATAGCCCACTTCAAGGCCAGGAACTCTTGCTTATGCACTGGATAGTTTTTTTCTGAAGGAGTTAGGCTCCTGCAGGTGAATGCTATGGGTGGTAGACCATTTGTGTGCTCTTGACATAATACTGCCCCCAATCCTTGTAGACTGGCATCAGTATAAAGAATGTACGGCCTGGCAGGGTCAGCGTAGGCCAGCACAGGGGCATGAGTAAGTTGGTATATAATATCACGGAAAGCTACCTCACAATCAGCAGTCCAGCAGGTTCCAAACACATCATTTGAATGGAAATATTTTTTTTCAGTCTCAGAGTGCACAGCTTTCTTATACTTTTTGTGGGTTGGAGGATACCCTTGAGTAAGGTTGAGTAGAGGGCGGATCACTCGAGAATAGTCTTTGATAAATCATCTATAATACCTACAAAACCCCAGGAACCTTTGCAGTTCCTTCAAATTCTTTGGCTGAGGCCAAGTAGTCAAAGCCTCCACTTTACTCGGGTCAGTCTCTATGCCTTCAGTGGATACTCTGTGTCCCACATATTTCATGGATGTCTGAAAGAATTGACACTTATCTATAGACAATTTGAGACCAAAATCTTCCAGTCAATCCAGGACTTTGAACAACCTGTTCTCCTGTTCCTCCAAGGAGCTGCCAAACACTATAACATCATCCAGGTAGACCAAACACTCGAGTAAGTTCATGTCCCCTACAGCATGCTCCATCAAGCACTGGAAAGTAGCAGGGGCACCTGAAATCCCTTGGGTCATCCACATAAACTCGTAGAAGCCTAGCGGGCAAATGAAAGCAGCCTTCTGTCGATCCTCCAGAGCCATCGGGATCTGGTAGTACCCACTGCAAAGGTCTAACACAGAGAACCATTTACTACCATTTAGACAGTCCAAGGCAACCTGAATGCGTGTCATGGTATACTGATCTGGTATGGTTCACCTGTTTAAAGTGTGGTAATCCACACACATCCAAACAGTTCCATTCTTTTTCCTCGCTACTACAGTAGGTGAAGCATACCGGCTTCTAGACTTTTGTATCACCTCAGCCACGAGCATCTCCAGCAGGTGGCATCTCACGTCATCTATATCAGCAGGGGCCAGACGTCGAGATCGCTCACGGAAAGGTCGCTCATCCTGTAGCCAAATGTGGTGCTCAGCTCCTTGCACACATCCTACATCCCATTCCTTCAAGGAAAACACCTGCTCCCTCTGGGCGAGCCTTTTACTGATCCTTTTCTTCCATTCTGCTGGCAGCGGGGAGTCATTGAAATCAAACAGATCAGGGGTCACTCAGTCACTCCTCCCAGAAGTCTTGTTGCTAGGCAGAACAGCAGTATCCGCATAGTGCACCGTGGCCAGAGTGCAACCTCGCTTCACCTCGCTTCACTCGAATCTCTCAATCAGACACATTGTGCACTTGAACCATTACTCTTCTGGCAAAAGCGTGGGCTCTAGCAGGCAGAAAACTGGGTTTGACCAGCAACCCCTCTGGCAATTTTCCATCGCCTGGTGCGTCCAGCATCAATATTTTATTCTTAACATCCTTTTTTATCCGGACCTCTCCCTGTAGAACACACTGGGCATTTGGGGCTAGCAGCAAGGATTCTGGATCATTCTTCCAGACAACATCCACCGGGCCTTCGGGTTCTGCCTGGGTGGCCTTTCTCTGGGTCTTGTAGGCCTTCTGAATCAAGGCGGGTATTCTGAGAGCTCCCCCAGTCCTGGACCTCTGTTTTTCAAAGCACAGCTGCGCCAAGCGACCAAACATGTGAGCATTGGTTCCGATTAACAGGGAAACCCCATCATACAGTCCAGGGGGGACACACTAATGCCAAGGTTTCCACTTGTTCGGCCACAGCTTCCACAGCGCAGGAGCCAGTGCTCCTTCTACCTTCACAATCACCAACGACTCTGCCCCTCCAGGACAGTTGTAAGGCAGTTTCCTCTCCTCCACAGGGCTCCAGTTGGCTGCTTTGTTTTGTCAGTCACTCCATATGCCCTCTATTGGTGCAAAAAGGCACCAGGATCCAAACTACTCTTCCCAGGAGCACCTGCCATATATTCCCCTTCAGGCAGGCTCCCAGTGGGAGTCCAAATTCTAATTGGCTCCAGTGGTCTCCATTTTAAAGCCCCCTTTCCCCAATTGGCCCATCTCATCAGTTCGGGTCCAAAATGGAGGGGCTGAACACACAGAGTCCCAGCTGCAAATAAGGCAGGTTAAATAAACTATATTTTTGCAATGGCACTACATATTTTCCAGCAAACAGTTACAGCTTTTAACCAAGCTCCCTCTGCTTTCTTAGCGACTGCAGAAACGGAGCAATTCAAACAACCCCTCTAGTGGGATTCGAGCAGTAAACCCACAGTCCCCCTACACAAACTGATAAAGCCTGCAAGCAGGCAGCTCTTAAAGAGACAGTACCAGAGGCTCTAAAAGCACTCACAGCGCCCACATTTAAGCGGCCTTACACTGAATGCCAGTTAGGCAGGGAGCACTTAGGCAAGCTCCAGGAAGGCTTTTAAGAACCCTCATTTGTATTGGGGTGACACCAGGATGATATATGTTCTGTATAAAGGAATGATGTGGTCTTCAGTTTTAGTAATGAATCTTCTGTTTATCCTTCTAAGCAGTGAGATAGAGGTGGTGGCTATTTTGTTAAATGATTGGAATATAAACTTAGGGGGCCAACAGAGTAAGTAGTTCAGAGAAGAACTAGGGGGAATCAGTATTAGGGCCATATATGCAACCTAGGCGGACCTCAGAATGGTCTAATACCCCTTTTAAAAGCAAGTAGCGACCCTGGGGGTCTTCTACACTCTGTAACAGTTGGCACTTGACCCCTTAGATATTAACATTGCCACCCATCTTTGGGTCATGGAATTCCAAGCTGCTAATACCTGCCCAGCCATATGTTTGCGGAAGAGAAGTCCTTCTGCAGAGAGAATTAGTACACAGTAGGAAACACCAGCCAGTCCCAAGATAATACTAGGATGCCATCACCAAACCAAAACCCCCTTTAGGTAACCTGAAAATTACCAGAGCATGGCAACTGGAACCCTCTAAAGGTTACCAGAGTGTGCATAATGAAATAAAGCCCAAAACAACAGACCCTTTCCAGTAGGAAAACATACATGTTAGAGTACCCAGTAGAAACCATTCCCTAGCAAGCCCCACAAATAAACTTTACAGGAATATCCCCACACAATAGATGAAAAAGTAACAGCTAAATATACAGAATATTGTGACCCTGTAATAATGCCCCTGGTAAGTGAGGGATGCCGAGTAGAAACACTGTAAATCACAAAAAAAAAAAAGAGCTGACCAAGTGTCCACCATCAGCAACATTACAAGTTCACATACCCAAAGTCTAAAAAGTCCAAATAGTCCAAGTACTGTATGGGCAAGATGGCCATTGAGACACGCTGCTCATCTGTGGAGCTGAATGCATCACCAAAAGGCTAGTGTCAGGTGTGGTACCACTGGACTGGAGAACAGCACATGCAGTGCCCCTCCACAAAAGCAGTCCCAAGGATGGCTCAGGGAATTCAAGACCAGTCAGTCTGACCTCCATTGTGTGCTCATGGAGACCACACTAAAGGAAAGGTTGGTGGAATATCTAGAGGAGCATGGTCTCCAGGATGAGAGGCAGCATGGGTGCTTGGGGGGGATTGTGTCAAACTAATCTGATTGACTTCTTTGACTGTGTCACTAAGACAGTAGACACAGGCCAAGCGATAGACATCCTCTGTCTTGATTTCAGCAAGGCCTCTGACTCTGTGCCCCACAAAAGGTTGATCAGGAAGTTGGTGGATCTTAGGGTTGAGGAGAAGATGGGTGGAAAACTGGCTGAGGGACAGAACCCAGAGTGTGGTTCTAGGGGAAGAGTTATCTGGCACTAGAGAGGTAACCAGTGGGGTCCCGCAGGGCTCACTGCTGGGACCAGTGTTGTTCAGTGTCTTCATCAATGACATTGGAGATGGCATTAACGGCAAAATGCCCCTATTCGTGTATGACACCAAGCTCTGCAGGAGCATGGACACAGCTGAAGGGATACAGGACTTACAAGAAGATCTGGAAAAGCTGGCGAGGTGGCCCCGGATCTGGCAGCTTGGCTTCAATGCCAAGAAATGCCAAGCTATGCACTACCTAGGTGGAGTCTAAGTATCTGCATCAGAGGAGGAGAAAGAGCTGGGAGTGATGATCACTAGTGACCTGACACACTCCACGCAGTGCAAGAAAGCAGCAGTAAAACAAACAAGATGCTGGGATATATATCTAGGGGAATCAGTAGTAGGAGAGAGGAGGTTATACTGCTCTTGTACAGGTCACTGGTAAGGCCACATCTAGAGTATGGAGTTCAGTACTGGTGCCCATACCTCAAAAAGGACATTAACCTGCTGGAGAAGGTCCAGAGGAGGGCTACAAAGATGATAGCGGGCATACGAGGACAAGTTAAGGGCACTGAACATGTACTTCCTGGAAGACAGGTGAGAGAGAGGGGACATGATTGGGACCTTCAAGTACTTGAAAGGGATAAATAAATTCAATAAGGAGAGTCTGTTTAAGCTGAGTAGTAACCATAACAAGAGGGGGCACGGTCTTAAGCTGGAGGGTGGGAGGTTTAGGAGAGAGGTCAGGAAGTACTTCTTCACAGAGAGGGTGGTGGACACTTGGAATATGTTGCCAGAAGAGGTCATCTCATTGAAGACAGTGGGCAGCTTTAAGAGAGGCTGGGATAGGCATAGGGGGAAGGTAAGGATCATGGGTAGAGAGGATGGGAGGAGTGGGGAGGGAGAGCAGGGACATTAGCACAAGCTGTGGACCCTGCAATATGAGCAGACTTGATAGACCAAATGGCCTTCTTCTGCTGGCTGCTTCAGAAGTTCATATGCATGTATGTGTGTGATATTTGAAATACTCACGCATAGAAAAAAATAGCAGAACCAGGGATCAAGCAATTCCAAAATCATATCACTAGATGAAGACATCAGCTCATTAAATCGAAGGGGTCCAACGGTCAAAAAAGAACATCCCAGCAGAATGACATGGTGAATCAAAGGGCAGTATACTTATCCTCAAAGCAAATGAAAAAAAAAAAACTCAAGTCCACTAATATAAGGCATTCCATAAATCGCTGTTAGAATAACAAAACTATTTCGTAATAAATTGAAAGATTCCCCGCTGGGTTCTGTGCTCGAAATACAACAGCAACTTAATACTCTCCTTAGGACTGTTGGCCATAGGGATTTAACACAACCTCTTTTCAACAACCCTAATTTCTTAATCTCGGGTAAACTCCTCAAGACTATTGCATTTTGGCCTAATATGGGAATTGAGAAGGTTGATGGCTTAGTTATCAATCACAAATTGATGCTATTCCTGGATGCCTGCACTCTTTATAAATGGCTCCCCTTACACGCATTTAAATATTTGCAAATTTCCCACATGCTAATGAAACACTTTGGTACTGGGTAGTGGCCTAACACTTTGTCACCTGTGTGCACCCCATATGTTAACTCTCCCGATTTCCCACTTAAAAATGCATGTGTATACATTTTTGCAGACCACAATGTCTCGGTTAGTAGGTCATAGCTGTTATTGGTGGGACCAGTCATTATCAATATCTGCCCCTCCCAGATGCTGACTGAGAATCTGGAAACACCTATATAGATACATTAAATGGAATAGGTATAGATTTATGCAGTTCCAAATCAACCATAACTTATTCTAAACCCTGGTCAGACTTTACCGCTTAGGATCCCTGCCATCTAATCTTTGTACCAAATGTTTAAAGCTTCTGGGAAACTTGTTGCACATGTTGTGGTCATGTGAAAGAGTTTCCCCATTCTGGAATGGCATCAAGTCCCGCTTGGACCCATTATTATCTCTTTCAGATAAGATATCTGCATTTAGGAGACTATGCTACTCTTTAGGGCCGATCCCAACAAGCGTATATAGCACTCACATGTGCCAAAAAGAGATTACTTTCACACTGGGTGGATGCAATTACACCTTCCTATACAGAATGACACTGAGAAATAATGATTGTTATCCAGGCAGAGCGAGTTATAGCTGGGATGACCAACAGCCTGGTAAAGTTTAAATAAGTCTGGGACCCCCTCCTCAGCCTGTTGGTGATCCAGTATAATTATGTAAGTTCTAATACTAGTGCCCTTTGTAACCCATTTGGATATAAAAGACTCAGAGGTGTAACACTCAACATATAATTAACACTATTACCTAGTGCAGACGGGGGGGGGAGAAGGGGGTACAGGCATCTGTTTACTTTGATGTCCTTTATGTAATTCGCTGTACTTTGACAGATGCCAGATCTTCTTTTGTGTGTATGGTATCAGCAAAATATGAATAAGAAACATGTTGGATGCCCGTAGGCACTGTTACAGAAACCTTAATAAAGTATATTTAATAAAAAAAAGAATAACAAAACCATGAGCACCTTAGGAGAAGTACAAATCTAATGTCCAAACAAGCCATGTCACAGATGATGCATGAGGAAGGGGTCACAGAACAACTTAATCGCAGTCCAGCAAACAATCAGCAGGGTACTCCAGTTGGACACAGGAAAAAACGAAGATAGTCCAGTATAGCCCCCAGTACAAACCAATCAAAGCCATTTATTGACATAGCCAAGCTGAATGGACAACCTTCCTGAGTCCCACTCATTTAAACAAGTCTGAGTAAAAGGATTTAAGAGTGACAGTAGGTTATTCCATCAACTCAAAACTGTGCCACTGACTTCCATGATGGACTTGGAGGATAGCCGGGTATTTAACTCGGTATCTGATTCCAGAGACAATTAATTTAGAGACAGTCGGGTGCAATGTAGATCTCGTCTGCTGAACACAAAATGGAAGATCTTAAACAATTCTGAGTCTCTTGCCTTCCCACTGTAATTCTTTTACCTCTCTAATTTCCTCCATAATGTGTTGTTTGTCTGGGAAGTTTAACAGTCGGAAAATTAGAGGTCTGGGGGAGGAATCTGGAGGAGACATTGGACAGAGTGATCTAGTAGCCCTTTCCACCATATAGGTGGGCCCATTTGGAGAGGGGCCTGTGACTTTCTCACAAAGTTTCTGCACAAAGAGGATCACAGCCGAGCCCTCCTGTCCCTATGGCAGCCCAAGAATGACAAGATTGTTCCTAGAGGAATGACCCTCCAGCTTCTCCAATGTTTTCTCCATTAGTTTGACTTTGTTGCATGAGATGGCAGGCCCAGGTCAATGTGAACTCGCCAGTCATCCAGCAATACAATTCTGGACTCATTATCTCTCATTCAGTAGGAAAGCAACTCTAATGGTTTTAAGATCCTTTACCAAATAATTAAGTGTGTCCTTAAGTGGAAACAGTTCCTCTAGGAATTTTGCTTCTGTAAGAGTGGCCTGGCAAGTCATGTAGCTGGGCGTCCCCGTTGCTTAAGCCTTCACCCGCTTGGAGTTTTTGTCCTGCGTCGGAGTTGACGGCGGGGTGTCATGGGTCAAAGAATCTTGCATTTCTGCCCACATAACAACTAGGATCAGGCACCATAAGCTTCTTCGCTGGATTCAGAAGTCCAAGATTCACCAAAGCTGCAGTAAAATGCACATCTTGGTGGAAACATATACTTTATTTGGGTGGAAACGCGGAAGCTACAGCAGGGCATGTCTGCTCAGGCAGCCATCACATGACCTCCTTGAACTGTATGTCTTTGACAAAACCCACCTGTGAGGGATGAATGAGAGTGGGCAGGAGGGGTTGAGCTTGGTGGTGAGTATTTTGGCTAGGACCTAGCTGTCAGCATTCAGCACTGAAATAGGTAATTAGCTAGCGGTTTTCTGGGGATCTTTCCCCTTTTTTGGAAGATGGTTATTACTAGCCTCCCCAAAGGATGGGGGGAGGATGCCTTCCTCCAGGGCTGGAGTATTGGGGAGATTATTGACTGCAGACGTTCCCAGATTTCCAGTGGGAAGCCATCCCCTCCTGGTGCCTTCCCCTTCTTTAGAAATCTCAGGGTTGATGCCACCTCCTCAATAGTGAGCGGGGCATCCAAAGTCTGGGCCTGTTGATAGGACAGCATGGGAAGGATGAGGGCCTGTAAAAGTGGGAGAACTCCCTCTGAGTTGGGGTTTCTGGAGGTAAAGTGTGGAGTAAAAATGCACCATTATTTGGTTAATATCCTCTGTCTTGGTCCAGGCCTTACCCTGCTTCTCTACCAGGCCTGCAATATGCCTTTCCGACTGTTGCTTTTTCTGCTGATAGGCAAGAACCTTTCCACCCTTTCCCCCTTCCCAGTATTAATGCCTTAAACATATAATGGAGACCTCTGCCTTCCTGGAAAGCAACTTATTCACGTCCGTCCTGAGGGCAGCCACCCGGCAACCTGTCTGAAACTGGAGAGAGGAATTATAAACAGTTTTGAAGCATTCTTCTGCCTCACATTACTTCTTTTCCAGTTCCAAGAGCCATTATTCCCTCTTTCTCCTTCTCCTATGGGCATATCCTATGATAACCCCCCTCAGAGTGGCTTTAAATGCCTTCCATGTGTTGCCAGTAGAAGTGTGTGAAATAGGGTTGTTCTGTAAAAACAGTGTAGCCTCCCACTGGAGCCATGGGGCAGAAACAGGGTCTCTCAGTAATAAGGGGTCTAGCCACCATGATGGAGAGGAGAAGGAGGGGGCCCATATGAAGGTCAGCTGCACCGGGGCATGATCAGAGATTACCATTGGGAGGATGATAGTTTCCAGGGCACCTTTGGTGATGCCTGGGTAGGTGAGCCAGAAATCGATTCAGCTATGGGAGCTCTAGACCGAGAAGTGTAAGGAGTAGTCATGCTCCTTGGGGTGGAAGACCCTCCAAATATCAGTGAGGACCATATTGTTGAAGGTGGCCAGTGGCCAAAGTTTAGTGACCAGTGGCCAAGGTTTTAGTGACCAGTGACAAAACTTTTATCAACAATATGTAGTTGGCTAACCAAAAGGTTGAGGAGATAGAAAGGTGTAAAATGGCTAGTGTAGATTGGTAAAGGGCTTGTAGAAGGTAAAGGTGGCTAGTAGATGACTACATGATACCAACATGTAGATTGATGTGCCTTGTAAGTGCAGAGGTGTTTGGAGAGTAATTGTTAAAACCATGCAAATAATGATACCACTGTGCAAATTGATGTTTGTGTAGATGCCCAGGTTCAAAAGACGTTGGGGCCCTTTAAATAACTGTAAAATAAGTGAAGAGCATAAACTGTGTTTAAAAATAAATGTTTTAAAGAAAATTAGCTTTGCTTTGCTCAGCAGAGATATTTTGTACAAAACCTTCCTTCAACCCAAGGTCATAGCTGCAGCTTAGATACACAGTTCCTCAATTTGGCCACTGTCTGGTTTTTATCTGTAAACCGAGTATTTTTAAAACAGTCACATCCCCTTGCATGTTTTCTGTATCCTAAAGAGAGTTATTTTTGACAAATAAAAAACCCTGATTACTTGTTTTTCCATTCAAGAATGACTGCATATCTCGGCAAAGTATCAAAAAAGTATCTTGTGACCGAGGCATCTAATGGTCAGTGTATTTTTGAACCCGAGTCTTATGATTTGCAGCATGACATATTGCCTGTGTTTAAAACTGCTGATGTAGTGTTTGGGAAATTCCAGCTTTGCATTTTTTTTCTAAGCTTGCTTCACATAAATATGGGACCTATGGTTGTGTCCAGCATCCCTTCGAGAAGACGCAGTCTCGGACAATCTGCAGTCTGAGACTATCCATAGATTGCTCGGGGGATCCAAAGAGATATGGTTACATGTGTCTCTGAAATGCTGTAGCCCTGTAATACAAATATTACTAGCTGTCTAGATTGCATGTTTGGAACACCCCATTGGGATTGCCCTTTGGCTGTTTTACAACTAAATTGTAACAGAAACATTTAGGTAGTGGTGGGCTACCTGATGTTTAAAATAATGTTAGCATGTATTCCCTTTTGTAAACTAGCACAATATAATTTTTCTGGCTAATTTGATTAATACTATCATAATAAAGTACCACTAATTGGTAAATATATAGCATGTTGGCTTTATTGAATTACTGAGTATTACCAACCAGGAACCTGTATAAACTGTATAATTGGGTCCCATTAACAAATGACGAGCCAGCCAGGAGCTGGTTTGGTTGTAATTGTGGTAATTTGGTAAAGTTGTTTTTGTAATCTAGACACAGTCTGCACAGGCAAGGGTCATAACCTAACTGTGGGGCTGGGAAAAAGAGTCTAAGGGACTCTTGAGTGTTCACATGTACTTGAACCTACAGTAAAAAGGTCTATGGACAGCTATAAGCTGGGTAAGGGTAATGTATATTGATGTGGGTGTCTGAGGACCACAGGTTTAAGGATATTTATGTGGGGGTTTGAGAACCCCAGGTTTAAGAATATGTGGAGAGATGCATTAAGGAAATGTCTCTCAAACAAGCAAAGGCAACTGTTCTGCTAATTTCTGCCTGCTATATTGCATGTCAGTAGAAAGAGGAAGTACTGTTAGAGCCGATGATGGCTTTCACAGTTCAGGCTGCTTTTAGTAGAAAAGCAGCGACTGATTGAGTAATGTTAGATAAGCAACATTTAGAGAAAGAAAATAAACTACTGTGGATGTATGCACAGTAGGTGTGACTACAGACGGGATGATTTGAACCCCCACCCCCCCATGTTGCCTATCTGTGTAGTTTCAAGTTTTTTTTGTATCAATTTCAAGTTCCCTTACCTCCTATAGAGGCTGAAACATTTAATCCCAAACTCAGGTACTGGGGACCTCCACCAGTTGGATCTCAACCTAGTACCTAGTACTGTTACAGATTTTTTTTAAACTGCAAACCACAGCTCTAGAAAAAGACTTGGTTTGGCAGGTTACTGAAATGGCCAAAAGAAAACCTTTGAAAGGGGTAACAGCTGCAGCGTTTGAAAGTTATCATGAAGGTCCTGCAGTCGGTTTTCTCAATCGGACCATTGTATCAGAAAAGAAGGAAAATACCTTGGCACTGGTTAAGTCTGAATTTTTTTTATTTAAAGTTTTTTTTTTATGTCTCCTTTATTTCTGTGATACACATACTAAACAAGGTGATGCTCCATCTCTTTCTAGCATATTTTCCAGCGTATATCTGTGTTCTGTAATTATGTTCTGTTGTCAAAGTTGCACGATAGCATTGACTGCCTTTGGTGCATGACATGTTACAGTAAAAAAAAAAAGAAGAAGCTTCTTTGCCTCATATCTGACTGTTTTAATTGGTTTTATTTTTAATGGACATTTGTGCTGCCTAGATAGGGTCAGTGAAGAACTTTTGTATGTAGCTGTTGGTTGGAGCAGCTAGTGCTGAAGGTGAAGAGATATGACGTCATAGATTGCAATGTGCAGAAAGATTTGTAGTTTGCAGGCAGTGTGCCAAGCCACACTGCTAGGTGAAAATGTAATGTGTTAACAGCTATGAATGGCTTTATCATACTTCTAGTTAAAACCAGAAACTTTTTGCAAAATGGCAGAGTGCCATATTTTGGCTATGCGCCAAAAGGTGTAACCATGTTATACTAGATGTGTTCACTTACAGATGGTATGTTGTGCTGTATTTTAAAGGAGTTGAAAGGTGTTTAAAAAAATGTTTTGTTCTGGAAAGATTTGGCATGGAGCTATGTATAAATTTGTTGGTTTAAAAAGGTTCTCAGTGTTACAAGACAGGCAGGAGGCAGCACATATATCTAAAACACGTACAGTGCTCTAATGAAACTATGGGCATTACCTCAGCAAATTGGTGTCAAATAATGTCAGTCTTATTTTGTGTTAAGTATTTCTTTTTGGTATGTGTATGTGTATGTGTGTGTACTGTCTTGGCCAGCAGTTTTATTGTGTGCTCTATTATTATTTAAAGATATTTTAGTATCAGTAGTGTTCAAGGACACTACAAAAACAGATGGGTTTGAGCGACCCTTGCATGCACACTGTGACCTCTTGCACATTATTTGACCTTCTTGTGTTTCAACATTTTATGTTACTACCAGTTCAAACCTGATGTGTATTCCCTGTCTAAAGCACAACTTTTTACACAAAATGTATGTTTTCATGAAAACACACCAAGAGTGAACCATGCAATTTGACTTTTGTTGCAAAACTAGTATTCTAAGTAAAGAGGAACAAACTTTTTTTTTCTCTTATCATTTCTTCTGGGCTTGCAGCCAACACAGGCAATACTCAAGCTGGAAGGGGAGAATTATTCATCACCTCCCCATACTTTTTTTTTTACTTATATATATATATATATATATATATATATATATATATAGTACACTTTTGAAAAGGGACTATTACAGCTGTTTTTGAGAGTTTGCCGTCTACAGTTAGAAAAAAACAAAACAATGGATTTTGTTTTTATGTGTGACCATAGTGTAATCATACATTTTCTTTTTCTTCTTTTTAAAATGCACTCTAAGAAATACATATGTACGGTATTACCATCAATCCGAATCTTTTATAAACTCAGCTGACATTTTGTCATGCTTAGGATAAGGGAACCGAGGGATGCTTGGCTTCTTTTATCCTATGGAAATAATTTTGTTTTATTTTTAGATTTGTGTGTTTGTTTTTGTTGTTTGTCTGTGTGTTTCTTCTCTTTCTTCTAGAGAAAAAGAAGTTCCCCATCTTTATAGTAAGGTATGAAACTTGCTAAACTAATTGTAATATTATCTTGTTATAAGTTAAAGTGTGGTAGGTGGGGACTGCAATTAGGCCACCCCATTACCTTTTATCTAGTGCACATTTTTTTTTTATTTTTAAGGTACTGCACAACTGGCTACCAATATTGCCAGACCATTTCTGGGTTAATATCCACGTTACCATCCACAGCTAACCTTTTTATTGCTACAGTATTTGAGCTGTCTCTTCCACCAGTAGGAGCTGGGGGGGCATACTACCCTTCCTTCCAGTGTAATACCCACAAAGATTGCAAGATACATTACTGTCTCCCCATGGGGTAAATACCAGAAAATGTGTATCTGCTAGTAATTGTTTCTTATTTACAGGTTTTAAAAAGACCCAAGGTATTTTAACAGTATAACCCAGCCCAAGTCCTTCTGTTTTTTCCTAGTGCAAACAGTTAAACCTCACACCTATTATTAGTACAAGGGCTTCTGCCCTCAGCAAGTAATCAGTTATGCTGGAGGGGGAGTTGTGCATGTATTTCCACTTATTCATTCTTTTGATTGTCTTTTCAGCTGTCTCATCCTGTCAAAACAAATGTAAAACAACTTCTCATAGCCTTACAGCAATGGATGCAATTGTCTGCTTTCTATAAGTGCAAACAACATTTTTTTTTATATAATTTCAAAGTTCTAAGCATCACAGACCCTGAAAAAGTCTTACAAGGTAGCAAAAACAGAGCAGTGGATTGCTCCAATAATTTTTTTCAACCAAAACTAAATAATTTTTACTAAGGACTGCAACTTATAAACTTAAACTGTTCCACATACCCTCTGCAACTTATTTCATGGTTATGATCAACCAGTAAATTCACAATACTCTAACATTCCTGGACTCTGAACTAAGCTTACAGTCTATATTTGTTGTTTAAAATGTATTTTATGCATTATACTCAATACTGAAATTGTTATATTGCAAAAATACTTATGTTTCACATTTATGTTATAATGTTTTGATATACATCTTGCTACACTGTATCACGTATGTATTCAGAAAAGTGCTCCACGTGTATAATGTTTTTAATGCTCATAACCAAATCTAAATACTGGGGTCAACATTGCTAAACCATCCCTACAATATGTTCCAAAGCAAAACCCCAGACAAAGCAATGCTCTGTTTGTCTTATTACTCACAGGTACCCCTGAAAAATAAGTGCACTATGCCAGTTTTGTCATTTTAAATCTAAAAAATTATAATATGCAGAATTTAGATTGTGCTCCAAACCTATGCTTCAAGCCTTACCTCACTCAATACTTTGGAGTACTTCACTATACAGGGTAAAGAAGGTAGGCCTTTTCACTTGTCACAGGTGCAATAGGCAGTGTTATTAAATTGGCATAGGCCAACAACATATGTATTTGTCCCACTATTGCAGAGTGTAACAGGCATATTGCTATAAACTATATGTTTGAAGCGTGTTATTATAACATTACAAGATTTTATAACTCGGGTCTCCGTTAAAAGAGGAAAATTATGTTCATCACTGTATAGCTGTTTCTGTGATTTAAAAGCAGGGTGTAATCATCCCATTTTCACAGATTTACAGATGGTCAAATGGTATAATTGGACCTCTGCCTGCACCCCCAGGTATGTGGTTGACGTCCCATTTTTGTTTTTCCCTTTCCAATTGCCAGAATGTAGGCTCTGTCACACCACTCATTACAAAACAAAAAGTCATTGGTTTAAAAGATTGTTATTTATGTATTTTTAACTCAGTTTCTAACACACTTTGCAAGTTTGCAGGTTTCATGGTGTGGCACACATAAGATCTTCATGTTCATGTAACAGCTTGGCAGAAGACACCAGGAGAAAGGACTGCTGTGTGACTGGACTTCGCTGCTGGGACTACAGTAGAAGAACTTTTGTACCTGGACCTTTAATTTAGGGTAAAAAAAACTAACATACAAAACAAACAAAAAAGTGTGTGTGTCTGTCTGGGTTAACTGAACTGAATGGGTATCTGAACAGTTATAGGTGTAAATATCAGGTGATTGAAAGGACTTAACTGCTGTGAGGTTTAAATTACTGGTAGAAAGATCTAGTAAGTAGGGGGAGTGGCTTAGCTAGAAGGAAGCTACATTTAAAGACTGCCTTAGAAAGATTCTGCTAATATCTTGGCAGAAGACACCAGGAGAAAGGACTGCTGTGTGACTGGACTTCTCTGCTGGGACTATATTGCCCTCCTTCCCTCCCATCCTCCCCCGCACCCAAAGCTAGTTCTATTTTTATAGGCACAGGATTTGACTGACAACAGGAACTTCCTGTTTGGGAGCAGGAAGTGAGTGATCACAGAACCACCAAAGACCCACCATCCTAGAAGGGCAGGAGTAGCTCTCCGGCCCCCTCTAGCTGCTGGAGGTCTTCCTCTGAGCATGTAAGTGGTCCACTGAGAAATATAGGATATTCTTGTCTCAGAACAGGACAATCAGGAGCTTAAAGGGCACACAGGCAGAAAGTAAGGAGAGAGAGAGAAAAAAACAGAGGAAAGAATAAGGATTGAAAACAGTTAAGGGGCCAGAAATAAGACATGATTGGAGTGGTGCAGTGCAGTGGCTATGGAGCAGCAGTCTTCCGGGAGACATTCTGGAGGATGCGGTGTTGTCCCATCTGCAGGCACCTCTCTGGGCTGAGGATGAGGTTGCTCATCTCCAGGCTGAGTTGACCAGGATTTGTGGGACCTCCTCTTCCATCCAGAGACCACCAGTGCCACTGCCATTGCCTCAGAGGTTGCCAAGAAAGAGGGCTGTTGGACCACAGTGGGATCAGGGAGGTGAGGTGATGGAACAGAGTGCATCCCTCAGTTGTACCTCTCACAATTCCTATGCCATTCTGGCAAAGTGTGGTTCCTCTATGGAGGCACCCGCAGTGGAGACCAAGGAGGATGCTGGGAACCTCCACAAAGGAGACCCACAGGAGGGTGGCAGGGGACCCTGCAGGGGAAGGAAACAACTCCTGGTGGGGGACTCCATTGTTAGGAAGGTAGAACTTGGGAAGAAAGGGGAGAGGGAGGTAAGGTGCCTGCCTGGTGCCATGGCTTGGAGGGACAGGGAGCGAATCCTCAGGATTGCCGGAGCAGCTGCACAGGGGAGGGAGCTGGATGTCATTGTCCACCTAGGACAAATGACCTGGCTAAGAAAGGGATTAGAGAAGTGCAGGAAGAGTTTGTGAATTGGGAGGGCCTTAGTCAAGAAGCACGCACGGTAACCTCTCGGAGGTGCTGCCCATCTATGGCATAGGAGAGGCTAGGGTGTTCTGCACCATGGGATTCAATCAGTGGTTGAAAAACTGGTGTGGAGCTCAGGGATTTGGCTTCATTGAGGACTGGGGGTCCACCTGGAGTGATGCAAGCCTATACTGGCATGATGGGCTGCATCTGTCCGGGAGGGGAACCAGGATCCTAGGTGATAGGTTTAAATGCTTCATTGGCAAGCTTTTAAACTAGCCAAGGGAGAGCACTGGAAAGGAGCAGAAATCCTAGCCCCCAAATAATCATGGTAGTAAGTGCAGCAAACACCAACATAGAGGTGTCGATAGGGAGAAGGGCAGGGGTAAATGGAGAAAGTGACAAAGGCAAGAAGGACAGGATGGGGCAAAAGGGGTAAGGCCATCAGGAAATGGAGGGTAATGAGTACCAATGCCTGTAGTCTGGGCAACAAGCTCCTGAGCTGGTGGCCTTGATGGAAGAGGATGCCTGGATATCATAGCAGTCACAGAAACATGGTACACAGAGAACCATGACTGGGATGTTAACATACCAGGGTACATAACCTACAGGAGAGACAGGCAGGGGAGAAGGGGAGGAGTAGCTCTCTATTTAAAGGAAGGGATAAAAGCAACTGAACAAAAGAGTAAACAGGGAGGAGAGGAGGCACTGTGGGTCACCTTGGAGACTGGAAAGGGCACCACAGTCCGCACAGGGGTTGTATACAGACCCCCATGTCAGGGGCAGGGAATGTCCAAGGATATGATAGAAGGCATTCTTAGAATGGCAGAGAAAGGAGAGATACTATTGATGGGAGACCTGAATATGCCAGATGTTAACTAGAGCACATTTGCTGCAGCCACATCCAAGAGCAGGGCCATTCTTGATGCCCTACAGGTGGCAGGCATTAGACAGCTAGTTTCAGAACCCACACGTGAGGGAGCAATCTTAGACCTTGTACTCTCAAATGGGGACAGTGAGAGGATCTCAGATCTAGAAGTGGGTTGCCATCTGGGGACAAGTGACCATCAAACAGTGTGGTTCACGTTAAACTCAGCTACAGAGTCAAGCCATACAAAAGTGAGGGTACTGGACTTTAGGAGAGCTGACTTTGGCAAGATGGGAGAATGCCTCAGAAAAGCACTAGCAAACAGGCTAGAAGGAGGTGTGGAGCAACAATGGGGAATCATCAAAACTGGCATCACAGAGGCAACAAGCCTTTGTGTGAAGCAAATAAACAAATCAAAATGAAAGAAAAAGCCACTATGGTTCTCAAAAGAGGTGGCTGTGAAAGTCAGGAAGAAAAGATAGCATTCCGGAAGTATAAGGAAACACAGAAGGAGCAGGACAGAGAGCTGTACCAGTTAAGGCAGAAGGAAGCAGGGAGGAAGTCAGAATAGCAAAGGCCCAAACTGAGGAAAAGATAGCCAACTCAAGTTAAGAAGGGATAAAACCTTTTATAGGTACATCAGCGTAGGAAGACAAAGGGAGGATAGTGAGGCTGAATAGAATGAGCGTGGGTGGGCAGGGGGACAGTGAAAAAGCAGGGATACTGAAAGAATATTTCTGCTCAGTATTCAAAAAGAGGAGGGGAAGTGCCTAATCCAATTAACAGAAGTACTCTTGATAGGGGGTCGATCCCAGTCCTTTCACAGAAGAAAGGGTTCTGCAAGAACTCCTAAAACTGAAGGTGGACAAAGCAATGGGTCCTGATGGAATTCACCCCAGAATGCTAAAAAGAATTAAGGGAGGAACTAGTGAAACCACTGGCTACTCTTTTTAATAAATCATGGGAGGATGGTGTGGTACCCGAGGACTGGAGGAAGGCAGATGTGATTCCCCTTCACAAAAGTGGGACCAAGACAGAGGCAGGAAACTACAGACCTGTCAGTCTGACCTCTGTGGTAGGGAAAGTGATGGAGTCACTTCTGAAGGAAAGAATAGTTGAGTACCTAGAGGCCAGTGGAGCACTGGATTCACAGCGGGAAGGTCATGTCAGATGCATCTAATAGATCTCTTTGACTGGGTGACCAAAGTAGTAGACCAGTGAGGAGCTGTGGACATGGCCTACCTAGACTTTAGCAAGGCATTTGACACAGTCCACACAAAAGATTAATAGTCAAATTAACCAGCCTGGGATTGGGTCCCAGGGTGGTAGCCTAGATAAAACATTGGCTGCACAACAGGACACAGAAGGTAATTGTAATGGAGTCCACTCTGAAGAAAGAGAGGTTACTAGTGGGGTACCTGCAGGTTCAGTATTGGGTCCAGTCCTTTTTAATGTCTTCATCAGTGACATTGCAGAGGGACTGGAAGGAAAAGTATGCCTTTTTGCAGATGACACAATGATCTACAACAGGGTTGATACACAAGGAGGCGTGGAAAGGATGAAAAGGGACTTGGCAAGGTTGGAGGAATGGTCAGAAGTATGGCAGCTAGGATTCAATGCAAAGAAGTACAAAATAATGCACCTGGGAAACAAGAACCCAGGGGAAGAATAAACAATGGGTGGGGAGGTAGTAACAACAACAAAAAAGGAAACGGACCTGGGGGTAATCATATCAGATGACCTTAAGGTTAGCAGGCAATGTGAGAAGGCAGTAGGGAGGGCTGGGGGTATACTGGGATGTATAGGGAGAGGCATCAGTAGCAGAAAACAGGAAGTTGTTATCCCTTTGTACAGACAGTTGGTGAGACCCCATCTGGAGTACTGTGTCCAGTTCTGGAGACCCCATCTCTGCAAGGACATAGACAGGATAGAGGTAGTCCAGAGGAGGGCAACTAAAATGGTGCAGGGTCTGCAGGAGAAGCCGTATGAGGAGAGACTAAGGGAACTTAATATGTATACCCTTGAGGAAAGAAGGGAGAGGGGGGACATGATAGAAACTTTTAAGTACCTCAGTGGAATCAACAAAGTCCAAGAGGGTAGCATCTTTCAGAAAAAGAGACTTGCAAGAACCAGGGGACACAATTTAAAGATAGAGGGAGGGCGGTTCAGGGGCAATGTGAGGACGTATTATTTCACAGAGAGGGTAGTGGATACATGGAACAGCCTTCCTGAGGAGGTTGTGGGGTCTAAAACTGTGGGAGAATTCAAGAATGCATGGGACAGACATAAGACAATTCTTGTGGGGGGTAGGAAGAAATAGGCTGTTGGTTAACTAGGATCTATGGCCTATCCTGTAGGTAGGGAAATGGGCAGACTAGATGGGCCAAGTGGTCCTTATCTGCCGTCAAAGTCTATGTTTCTATGTTTCAACAGCAGTAATACTTTCATCTAAGTTGCCAAGACCTTCATTTTTTTCCTAAAAAGAAAACAACTGCCACAGCTTTGATGTTATCACTATCTTTGTGCCTGATTGGTTCCACATAAGAACTACTACATGAATCAAGTTATTATTACCTCTGCAAGTGTAATGTTTTTAGCAAAATTACATCTATTTGTACAATTTTAAATCAACTGAAAAAGGTCCAGTCAGTTCAGACTCTGCAATCAAGCTTATTGTTTCTGTTTACTATGAAGTTGAGTCTGGGGTAGGGGCAATCCCCTAACTTCAGCAAGAATATTCTCCTTCAATTGACCTTCAAGCAAGACATCCATTTTCTTTACTGCTGCTTGTTCCAAACATGGCTGGTACTTTATACAACCCTATTGCTCTATTATGGACTGTGTTTTTAATGGTTTATTGTAAACTGTTACCTCCTTATGGACTGTTACTCTTTGTGCTGGGGTGTAATCAACTACCACAACACAAATGCCATGTCAGTGTGTGTGTGTGTGTGTGTGTGTGTGTGGCCACTCCATTAAAAGGACTCGATGCACAATCTAATGCACCCCTGGGCAGTGTGTCTGCCAATCAGCCATCCAGCAGCCAGCAACATGAACACAGACTTTGCAACTATGCTGGTGTTTTGTTTTTAAATTACTGTCTGCATTGCCCCATGTGCCTTGTGGGGTTACCACCATTCTGCAAATGACATTTCACCTGTACTGTAACTACACCAACCTGTGGTTACTTACATGAACTTTATGGACTGTTAATTTTATGGACTGTTATGTTTTGTAATAACCTATCTAACAAGAGACATTATCAACAGATTATTCAATCAAGCTCCAAGGGTGTGCCACACCTCCACATAAGGTAGCATCTACCTTATCCACTCTCAAAGTAGATTCCATGAACTCTTCTTCATCAACAAAATTATGTCATATTGTGTTATATGTGATATCACATGTTACCATCTTTTTACATATTTCAATTGAGTTCTGCACTATGTTTTGCAAACTCACCATTTGTATTCCATCTGTAACCACCCCTGTACCAACTCCAGAATATAATTTTTTTTTATAAATGCCTTGACTATCTGTATGCTGGCAACCAGTTTTAAATCACATACCTATTCAACTAGTCTAACGGTTTAAGATTAAAAATGTTTATTTAGTTTTTTTAACCTTCAGTTAATAACTCATCTTTACATATATGTTCCATTTTTGTGAAGGTTCGAGTCCCTCAGGGGCCTCTTTACCTTCAAGGTGGGGACTGTTGAAGGTGGCCAGTGGCCAAAGTTTAGTGACCAGTGACAAAACTTTTATCAACAATATGTAGTTGGCTAACCAAAAGGTTGAGGAGATAGAAAGGTGTAAAATGGCTAGTGTAGATTGATAAAGGGCTAGTAAAAGGTAAAGGTGGTTAGTAGATGACTATATGATACCAACATATAGATTGATGTGCCTTGTAAGTGCAGAGGTGTTTGGAGAGTAATTGTTAAAACCATGCAAATAATGATACCACTGCGCAAATTGATGTTTGTGTAGATGCCCAGGTTCAAAAGGTGTTTTGGGGCCCTTTAAATAACTGTAAAATAAGTGAAGAGCATAAATCATGTTTAAAAATAAATGTTTTAAAGAAAATTAGCTTTGCTTTGCTCAGCAGAGATATTTTGTACAAAACCTTCCTTCAACCCCAGGTCATAGCTGCAGCTTAGATACACAGTTCCTCAGTTTGGCCACTGTCTGGTTTTTATCTGTAAACTGAGTATTTTTAAAACAGTCACATCCCCTTGCATGATTTCTGTATCTTAAAGAGAGTTATTTTTGACAAATAAAAAACCCTGATTACTTGTTTTTCCATTCAAGAATGACTGCATGTCTCGGCAAAGTATCAAAAAAGTATCTTGTGACCGAGGTATTTAATGGCCAGTATATTTTTGAACCCGAGTCTTATGATTTGCAGCATGACATATTGTCTGTGTTTAAAGCTGCTGAGGTTGTTTTTGGGAAATTCCAGCCTTGCATTTTTTTCTGTGCTTGATACACATAAATATGGGACCTATGGTTGTGTCCAGTATCCCTTCGAGAAAACGCTGTCTCGGACAATCTGCAGTCTGAGACTATCCATAGATTGCTCGGGGGAGCCAGAGAGATATGGTCACATGTGTCTCTGAAATGCTGTAGCCCTGTAATGCAAATATTTCTAGCTGTCTAGATTGCATGTTTGGAACACCCCATTGGGATTGCCCTTTGGCTGTTTTACAACTAAATTGTAACAGAAATATTTAGGTAGTGGTGGACTACCTGATGTTTAAAATAATGTTAGCATGTATTCCCTTTTGTAAACTAGCACAATAGAATTTTTCTGGCTCATTTTATTAATACTATCATAATAAAGTACCACTAATTAGCAAAGATATAGCGTGTTGGCTTTATTGAATTACTGAGAATTACCAACCAGGAACCTGTATAAACTGTATAGTTAATCCAATTAACAACATCCTGTTGCAACTGAGCTAGTGCTTGGGCTCCTCTGGGATGAGGCTCTATATTGGTGGGGTATCTATCCAGGAAGGGGTTAATTGTAAGGTTGAAATCCCCCTAACAGCAGTGGAGTATTCTCCATGGCCATCCCCCTAGCTCTTGAGCTAGCCCATGAAAAAGGATGGTGTATTTTCATTTGAGCTGTACATGTTCCCTAACTGTAGAGGGCCTTCTGGAGTGGCCATCAGGGCTATTACTCACCTCCCACTGGGGTCACTGACTTTTTTCTTGACTGTCCAGTGAAGGTTCTTGTTGATAAGTATTGCTGCCCCCTCTCTCCCTAGTGGGGGCAGAGGCATGTATGACCAGGCCAACCCAGTCTCTTTTTAACCTGTCGTGTCCTCCCACAGTTAGTTTGCTGTCCTGTAGGAAGGCCACTACTGCCCACAGTCTCCTAAGGTGAGATAGCACCTGCTTCCTTTTATTGGGTGTGTTTAGCACCCCACATTCCAGTTATGACACGTTATGTCACCCATTGGGTATGGGAAGCAGGCACATAGTGTAGCAATGATGAAAAAAAGGAAGCAGCAACTGTGAGCAGGATGATGGACCCCACCAGGAGCACCAAGATCCAGGTATGAGCAAAGCACAGAGTGGGGACAGCTAGTGGCACTACACAGATCTGAATGTGAACAGTGCAAAAAATACATACAGGTAGCTTTGTGTGTGAAAAACCAACAGTATGCACCATTACAGAAAAACAAACTATATGACGAAGAACCTCTGTGCGCAAGCACTGAGGCAATGGCTGGGGAGCCAAGTTTCAAAGAAATACAAAATAACATATGCCCCCATAATGCAAAGCATCATGGGCTACATATGCAAATCATCACAGAATATTATGCTGGTTCAACTTAAAGCAGAAATGCATGGTGCCAAAAGGCTTCGTTAGTTGGCAAAGGGTGCCAACGGAAAACATAGGCACATGTTTCATCCTACCAGGACTCATCAGTATGCCATGGTTACTCCAAAGGTTATTGGCCAAGAAGTCAGGTTTCAAAGAAATACAAAATCACACATGCCCCCATAATGCAAATCACCACAGAATATTAAGTAAAGTTCAACTTTAAGCAGAAATGCATGGTGCCAAAAAGCCTCTCACACAGTTTGCAAAGGGCATCCACAGAAAACATAAACACGTGTTTTATCCTACCAGGACTCATCAGTATGCCTCATCTGTTTGACACCCCAGTGGAATGAACTAGCTACCCTAAGATGGTCTGTCTGGGTTATGTTGTGATGAACCCAATTAAAACAAAAAACAAGTTAAAAGACAAAGAACCTCTGTGCGCAAGCACTGAGGCAATGGTTACACCAAAGGGCATTGGCCAGGAAGCCAAGTTTCAAAGAAATACAAAATCACACATGCCCCCTTAATGCAAAGCATCATGTGCTGCATATGCAAATCACCACAACAAACTATATACAACATAAACGGTGATTTCAGGTGAGGGATATAGAGGTAAGTCTGGTAGTTGCTGAATGCCCACCTCTATTTCCTGGGCACAAATTGGGATGCTGTCCCCTGGAACTCTTGAAGGATGAGCCCAAGGGGGGGATGCTCCCCAGATCAGTTGTGGTATCTGATGTAAGAGCACTGGTAGTAAGTTTGTCTTAACTCTTGCCTTTGAGTGTAACCCCTATGTGGCGCTATCCCAAGGGCTACTACCTCTGCTTGTTTGACTATGGACAGGTTGAGGGGCCTAGGTCCTATGGCGGGTACCTTCACCCAGAAGTCAGGGTTTGTAGTGGTTAGACTAGCTTGGTCACAGTCCTCTGGGACACTGAGACCCCATTTTATTCCCTCTAGTGGCTCACACAGTACACCGGAGTTACAGCACCAATACCCCATGAATACACATTGTACACTCATATAGATACCACTTAACCTTGAGATTGATTCTGCAGCACGTCTCTGAGGACCCCCTGTAAAATAAGGTTAAACAACATACACAGCAAAACACAATACTGTTTCCATATGTACCAACACCACAGACAGTATATAGTATAACAACAAATCTGATTTATTTAGGGGGCAGTAACAAGAGAGGGGGAAATCAAGTTAATTGGTGGCATTAAATCACAGTACTATGCACACATACAGGGGCTGAAAAGTCACACTCTGGGTACCCAGGTTGGGGGGGCTAGCCAGGTCCGTTGCCCAGGGTTGGCCGGCAGGTGCAGATGGATAGAGCCCTGTAGAATAAAATATATGCACAATACCCAATTGTAATCTGGAGCCGGATGGCTCAGTCCATGAAGCAGTGAAACAACAAGAATTAGATGACACACTTGTGATTGAAAATAGGCTGCAGGGAATTATCCTGATTTGTACTCACAGTACGCAAGCTGAGGACCGGATGGTGGATGTTCTTCTGGATTGCCAGAACAACAGGACATGGAGACAAGGTCCTTGTGACTGGACCCCACTGCAGTTGATAGCAACCGGATTTAGTCCGAGACAAGCTGGAGTTTGCTTCCCACTTCAACACACAACACACAGCATGGGGGGATTGGAAATAGCAATTCCCCACAAGCACTATGCATATTCATATGTAAAAGGAAAGTACTATACCAGGCAGGCTGCTCCTCGATCCTGATCGCAATTACTGCAAAATACCTGGGAGTACACACAGCTGCTTCAGTTCCTGACAGACCAAGTGCAATTCAACAATTTCTCCAGTCTTCTACAGGGTGAGCCTGGTTTCCACTCTTCACACTTCCTTCTTTCTCCCCACAAATTGGATTCCATCTGAACTGGCACTTACAACGGCTGCTGGCCGAACCTCAGGGCCTCACACGCACTTCCCATGCTAAACTATACACCGTAGAAGCACAGAGCTCCTTCTCTCTTCACTGTCACAACTGATCTCACTTTCCAATAACAGAGCAGGGCATTTCCTTTGAGTTCCTCACCATTCTGTTGGCTGGTTCAGCTGTCACTCACAATAGGACTCCCTCTATTGGTGAAAAAAGGCTCTAAGGTCAAAACTAAATTTCCCAGAGTCACTGCCCATACAATCCCCTTGTGGCTGGCTCAAACTGAGAGTTCAAGTTTCGATTCATCCACAGACTCCATTTTAGGGTCTCCCTATTATCCTGATTGGTCCAAGTCAGCTATTCAGGACCAAAATGAAAAAGCTACACTGAAACAGTTCATGCTGAAATGAAGACAGGTTAGACAAACTACAATTTCTCAGTCACTCTAAATGATTTCTGACAAACACAAGTAACTTGGAGTTAGCACTGAAATATAGAAACATAGAAGTTGATGGCAGATAAGGACTGCAAGGCCCATCCAGTCTGCCCATTTCTTTTTCTACCTTATAAATGTGCCATCGGCCTTTGCTCTGTCAGTGGCCTATCTATTCATAGTCATTTGTATTGCTCCCTTATGCCTATCCCATGCCTGTTTGAAGCCCTGCACTGTATTCATAGCCACCACTTCTTGTGGTAAGCCATTCCATGCATCCACCACCCTTTCTGTGAAAAAGAATTTCCTCACATTCCCCCTTAATCGGCCCCCCTCTAATCTCATGCTGTGTCCTCTTGTCCTGCTATTTTTCTTATATTTAAACATGTTAAGGCTCTTTCACCTTGTTAATGCCCTTAAGGTGTTTGAATGTCTCGATCATATCACCTCTCTCCCTCCTTTGTTCAAGGGTATATATATTGAGCTCCGTTAATCTGTCCTCATATGTCTTCTGATGCAATCCCTGCATCATTTTGGTTGCCCTTCTCTGGACTGATTCAATTTGGTTAATGTCCTTGTGAAGGTGTGGCCTCCAATACTGCATGCAGTACTCCAGATGGGGCCTAACCAGTGTCTTGTAAAGAGGGATTATTGCCTCCCTCTTACAACTTGTGATATCCCTACTAATACACCCTAACACCCCCCTAGCCTTACCTACTGCTTTTGAGGTCCGCTTGGATGATTTCAGGTCATCAGTGATGATGATGCCCAAGTCTCTTTCTTCCTTTGTGACTGCTAGTACTCCCTCCCAGCCTATAGGTGGCTTCAGGGTTTTCTTCCCTATGTGCATGATTTTGCACTTCTTTGCATTAAATCCCAGTTGCCACTCTTCTGGCCATTTTGCTAGTTTATCCAGATCTCTTCTCATTCTGCCCACCCCATCTGGATCATCTACTCTGTTGCAGATCTTGGTGCCATCTGCAAACAGACAAGCCTACCCTCTAGTCCATCTGCAAGGTCACTAATGAAGATGTTGAAGAGGACTGGCGCAGGACTTATCCTGAGTACCCACTTGTGACTTGCATCTCTTCTGACTGTATACCATTTACCACCTCTCTGTTTTCTACCCGCAGCCAGTTTGCCACCCAGTTGACCAACTTCTGACCCACCTGAGCCTACCTAGCTTATTTATCAATCTTCTATGTGGATCAGTGTCAAAAGCTTTGCTGAAGTCAAGGTAGGCTACATCAACTGCTCCCCCTTGGTCCACCACTCTGGTTACCCAGTCAAAGAAATCTATGAGATTAGTTTGACAGGACCTTCCTTTTGTAAACCCATGCTGTCTTGGATCCTGTGCCCCTATTGATTCCAGGTGTTGCACTATCCTTTCCTTAAGGAGTGCCTCCATAATCTTGCCCACTACTGAGGTAAGACTGACTGGTCTGTAGTTCCCCGCCTCCTCCCTGCTACCACTCTTGTGGAGCGGGATCACATGAGCCCTTCTCCAGCCTTCTGGGACCTCTCCTGTGCTCAGAGACTCACTAAACAGTTCTGCTAATGGCTCTGCTAGTTCCACCTTTAGCTCCTTAAGTACCCTAGGGTGTATGCCATCAGGTCCCATTGCCTTATCCACCCTGAGCTTAGCAAGCTCTTGTAGGACCCTTTCTTTTGTGAAAGGAGTAGTGCTCACCTCCCTCCCCCCTGTGTCCATGATGCTGAGCTGTGGGCCCTGCCTCTCCTTTTCTTCAGTAAATACTGAGCAAAGTATCTATTTAGGATAGA